>JAVFKF010000015.1:68332500-70732500 GCA_036926295.1 Pachydiplax longipennis
TCGCCATGAAATTCGAACGCCTTCGATTTGATAGCGCAAGTCCATCTCATTTGGTTCAACAGGAATACATCTCATTCTTGCGATGGTCTTGCTGTTGATTCTGTCATTGATTTCTCTTTTATTTCAAGGTCTGTTGGTGTATTTCCCAATATTGTTAGTATTTTCCTCAGCAGTACTGACGATTAGGAATTTTTTCTTTTCATTGCAGTTGACAATCCCATCACCTTGGAACATCTCTTCTCCATCTTAGTGCCCGTCATCTTCGGCATCATAGTGTTGGTAGGACTGTTCGGCAATGCGTTGGTGGTGGTGGTGGTCGCCGCCAACCACACCATGCGAAGCACCACTAATCTGCTCATCATCAACCTCGCCATCGCCGACCTCCTCTTCATAGTCTTCTGCGTCCCCTTCACGGCCACTGATTACGCCCTGCCCTTCTGGCCTTTTGGGGACGCCTGGTGTAAGATTGTGCAGTATCTGATCGTGGTCACAGCGCTCGCCTCCGTCTACACGTTGGTGCTCATGTCCTTGGATAGGTTCTTAGCGGTGGTGCATCCGGTAGCGTCCATTTCCGTGAGGAACCAGAAGAATGCCGCTCTGGCCATCGGAGTCACGTGGGTGGTGATCCTGGTGGCCTCTTCACCTGTGCTCCTTTCTCACGGAGAGGTCTCTTACACTTTCAACGATACGGAGCGCTACACTGTGTGTGTCTTCCTGGAGAGGGACGCTAGCCGACCGGACGGATACAACAGACCGGCCTTTCAGGTGAGATATGCTTCCAAATTGTGGCGAAATAACTAAAAAGCCGGTTACAACGTACCTCACTTCATCGCGGTTACGCCGTGAATCTCTCCTTGTCCCCCTAAGTGATTACATTGATCATAGTCTTTGTAAATTGGTAGGGAAATCTATCTCCACGTGTCCACCGACAAGTAAGAACAGCGCTACTATAATACAAGCCATCATATGAACGCGGTCGGTGACTTATTCAGTTCACAATTGGAAGAGAGGCAACCGCGAGGACGTAACTTTTACAACTCGGAACATTAGGATGAGAGAACCAAGAATTCTCCAATCGCCGTATGCTGGCAACCGTCGCACAGTAGGCTAGAATCGAAAAAAGCTGGCCAAAAATACGAAAACGCTTTTCTTGAGTGCGGGCTACGAAACTTTGCATGATTGATTTAGAATAAATCTTGCATACAGCTATGGAGGTCATTTACGTTGGACCCTTCAAATTAATACAGGGGTCAAATTTGACCAATTTATATATATTTTTATATTTATTATGTATCGGAACGGCCTATATAACAAGGAGGACGCATAATATCGGCTACATGTTATATTAACGTGAATCTATCAATTTGACGTATGAACCTTAGTTTTATCCGTTGGAAGTTAGATCTTAGGCGGAGGTGGTAGGACTGTATTTTAACCCGACTAATAAAATATATCCATGTCTAAAACAAGAAAATGTAAATACAAAACGATTAGCGAGTGCTCAAATTTGCTTAAGTTCCAGGCAACCAAAGAGACAAACCCCACACAGCAATTCGTAAGTAACCTTACAACTCACTACGATGGAAGTTTCATTTTAACAAAAGCGACTTCGTCACCATTAATGATACACTACTTACGTTTCCTTCAGCGCCACATCACAAGATCCACCTATCCCCTGAAATGGTAAACTGCACGTCACCTCCTGACTGTCCAGTCTTTATTACCTACTCGCTGTAAGGCACAAGTATGCTGTCTTAGGTCTAGGCTACGGCAATGCTTGTTAAGTTTACGTAATCGAGTCATCATAACCTTTCTCATCCGGGAACATTTGACGAATTCCACTATAATTATTTTCCGCTCCTCATAATAGGAGAAATCTTAAAATTCTGGTAGCCGTCGGGCAGCACGACCGGCCAAACATTCAAAAGGAACTAATCATTCTTTTCTTTTCTCTGCTCTCACTCTCTTTTCTTTCACTCTTGTGCCGGATCCTCCGCTGATCACAACGCGACAACTACAATCTTCGATTCAAGATTAGCCACTTCTTCGGTACGGAACTAATTTTCCTTTCAAAGGATTCTTGCAAATAAACGGCTATTGGAATATCCTTATAAAAACGCAATGTTTTCCCAATGGCTCCTTCAGAAACTTATGTCAAAGTCGAACGGCCGATACCGGCTTGGTTAGCGACACCTGGCGTCCGCCCGACCACACTGGCTGTAGGTTTGATTCTACTGCCTACTACTATAGTTGGAATATTGCGGGAAAGTTGAAGTACCAAAGAGTGTGCTCGGAAGTGGCGGGCGACGCGACGTTTACCTTTTCAGGTGGGAGGCGAGTATCGTGATGTTCTTCCTCTTTGTTTTACAATCCGCCGAAGAAATCGTAAGTAGTATGACGTTATTGGGAATTAAGTCGCGTATGTCACAAACAAAATTTCCATCGTACTTTTTTACAAGAGTTATTCCACCATTTTCATAATAATTCCAATATTTTCATAATATGTTTCTATTACCGTAATGAAATTACACAAGGTGACTGCTTGTTCTATCGATTTTGTAAGAAAATTTTCAGTATTTTATAGAGTGAGAGTGAAAAAATATCAAAATCTCAAATATATCTCGAGCAACTATTAACTTACGAGTAAAAATTTTAAAAATAGATATCTAAGGTATTTAAGATGTATGTTAATGCTTAAAATCCACTAAAAACGAATCAGAATCGTATTGGTTCTATTATGTCTTTTTCTGGATTCTACCGTTGGTTTACCGTGATCTCAGCCATGGTACCACTGCTTCACAACGGCGGATATTTAATGACGAGCAATGTAATGGTTGCACTAATACTTTTGTTGCTCTTTTAGTTTTTATTAAAGGTCTTTACACCATTGAAATGAAGGGGAATCTCCTTAAGTTTGCTTTACTTACCACAGCTGTAGATATCTGCAGAGGTCATTATCTATTATAGTACTGGTATCATCACATTTCCTAAGAATGGTCTACTTTTCGAAGGAAGAGATACCAACTTTATAACGTTGCAATGAAGCGGTCGATTTGCAGTGCATTTTCGAACGGGAAAGTTTGCTTTCTAATCCGTTATCAGAGAAATTAAGCGGTATTTTTACTATGAGATTAGTACGAAAACAGCATTTCAAGCGGGATAGCATCTCAAACAGTGGTGTTTTAAACGGGTTTGACTATATAGAGATTTAAATCGGCTGATTCTGTAGCTAACATGCTCTTAAACAGCTTCAGAGAATATATAAGATGATTAATTCATGATTTAGGTGCTTTAATTCAAAGAAAACCCCATCCGGTTGCCTTTCAGCGTTTTCTTTCTTCAAAAGTATTCCAAGCAAACGTAATAACTGCGGGTCGCCTCCTTATTTCATTATCGCTCGATTTATTAAGAAATTTGCAAACTATTAAGAATTCCGCAAACCGCACTTAGTTGAAGTAACTCACCAGTCGCGTTCGCTAGATTCAATTCGATGAACAATTCGCCAAACAGATTGGATTCATTTAATATTTGTTCGTTCAAGTGTGGCTGATATCTTTACGATACTTTCAAAGACAACTTGATAAATGGAACGGTTTAACTTCCTTATCTTCCTCATTTCGAAATCAGCTGTTCAAATTGCAGCATCTTTCCTATTCCTGTACGAATAAAAAACAGGCTGAGTTAGTAAAAAACTCCATTTTATACAAAATATGTATAAAAATATCCTATTACATCAGTACATTGCTTTTGTGTTTAGCATGCGCAACGAGAACAGATAAAACTATTTAATAAGTAAAGGGCCTTCAAGGAATACACTGCTAGAAATTTTTCTTATATCGACTCATTAGGGATTTTTTCATATCGCTTCGACTGTTTTGAAAAGTGAACATAGCAAAACGACTTGAGACGAAGGCGAAGGATATCCACAAAACAAGTAATTTTGTAGAGCTCTGAAATTGAAATAGTTCCTTGTAAGCCGTCACTTACACAAGAGGCTGAGAAATTTTCGTATTCTTATTCTGTCTACCGCTTATTGCATTGAATTTTCTTTCGATTGTTTTGAAAGGGATAGTTTGCCTTTTGGTGGGAGCGAATTGATTCCCGTTGGAAGCCGAACTTATCTCCAATCAAAGTATCTTCAAATATGCTACTACTCAAATCTACATCGATATCAAGAGCTGTTACTTTGGCAATTCTTAATATTCTTCAAAAATGCATTCATTAAACCCACGAAATTGATTCCTTTTTGGCTCTTTTAGTGCAAAATGACCTTAGCCGAGTAAGCACGCTTATTAATATTACTACTTTTCCCTGATTCGACTTCTCCTTGAGTACTGCTGCGCGATTTGGGATCCGCACGAAGTGGGATTAACTTCCAGCCTTGAGATGGTTCAACGTAGGACAGCTAGATTTGTTAAGGGAGATTTCAGATTAGACAGCAGTGTTTCAGCTATGATAGAATCCCTCGATTGGGATTTTCTTAGTGATAGAATACTTGATTACCGGAGGAAGCTTTCTAATAAATTGATCACTACGGATCTCAGGGAGGAGGTAGTTGATATTGTCATACCAATCAGTATCTACGTGATCTTCGAGACAAAACGATGAAGCATTACAGGGAGATAGTTGCCAGAACAGATAGCTATTTCTGGTCATTTTTTCCGCGAAATATTAGAAAAACCAACAGCAGTCAAGGGTAGATACGGTTTTCAGTGTTTAACACCCCCTGCCATGCGCCACATGCGGTTTGCAAAGTCAAAATGTAAGTATAAATATTATCGGAAGAGTTTAGTTTTACTGAATGGCGAATAATAGTTGTTTCACCTATGTATATTAATGTACCCACAGTTACCCAACCTGCCTAATTTCCCATTAACATTTAATTTCTCTTCTTTATCTTTTCTTTCTCGCTCATGTTAGAGCATTCCCAAACGTGAAAAGAAGGCTAATGATATTTCAGCAAGGGGAGTGATTAAAAACAGGTGCGTTTCCTCGCAATGGAGTGCTAGAAATCGACGAATTAATTTGAGAATCTAATTCCAAAAATCGAACGGCCGATGTCGCGGGAAAGGCCACTTATACTGTTTGCTTGAGAATGCCGATTCGAACTTTCAATCTTCCACCAAAACATTTGTAAAATTGCGGGAAAGTCAAAACATGAAGAAGTTTGCAGAGAACACACGCCATCGAAAACACTCCATTGCCTCCTTCAAATATTCAGACATTATATCAAACACATCGCATCTCATTGAAGTCAACTGTTCGGAAGACGACTGCACCCTTAACTAACCCGACTGTTACACTCTTCAGCACTTTCAGAGAGAACAGAACAGCCTCTCTACCGTTTGTGAGGATAGGAAACAGACCGAGTAAGAAAAGAAGTTTCAGGAAAAAGAAAAGAAACATTCGATAGCTTATGCCTTCTAGTTTCCAAAAGGAAATGCCGATTGATGTGCGTGACACTTACTTTAGTATCGACTTAACATACCAGGAAATTCGACAACTGGTTGTGAGAATTTGCAGGTCTCGCCCAAGGAAGGGGTGGATAGCCTTTCGTTTTATGAAAGCGATCTCAGCGTTGACTCTTGGTAGAATATGTGCGACATTGCATAAACTCGAAATACTTTCAATACTAACGCTTTAGTTTGCTCGATAACAAGAGATGTTACGGTGATAATTCTTAATATTCTTTAAACATGAATTCACGTATTCTTTTAGCCGTTGGTTAACCATTGCGTTTCAAACAATACAAGAATAAATTATGAGAAATATATTGTATGCGTAACGTTCCTTGTCTTTGGAACTATTAAAGAAAATGGAACAATTAAGCTTCAACTTGTAATGGCTTCGTCAAGCTACAAATGTTCAAAGGGGGTTTCCCCACCGCCCCCTTCCAATACCATTACCGGTTTATTCTTTGCTTAGATATTTTCCTGACTACCCAAATGATTAAGTCCAAAATATGTAAAAAAAACTGTAATTCAGCGAGGTAATTGCTTGTCAAGCGGACTTTCTTCAAAAACGATGCTTTTTGATGAGATTTCAGTGAATTTTGTCAATGCTTTCGTGGATTTGTGGAACTATAATAGATTATATGAACTAATATTTGCAATGAGTTATTGATATTTGTCTCGATTTCGTTCGACCACTCTTTTTAATTCAATTTTCAAAACGAATGATAACTGCCAACAGTGGAAATGAAAATATATTGTTTATAGAAGTCATTTTCAGCGTTCTAGGTTCGAACCCTGAAGAATTAGCGAATTAAAAGTAATAAGAGTACTTCCATCTTAGTCTTACAGGATAAATATGCGAAGTTTGGTGAAAATAGGGCAAACGGTGTGGAAACAAACGCCATACAAACCCACAGAATGTTTCGTTTAAATATTTAGATAGATGTTACAGATATGCAATGTAACCTTAGTCTAGTGCGAAGTAATATAAGCAATGCTTTCAGATTTATCAAGCAGAGGAAATACATTCAAGTAAACCGAAGATATGTCTTTGACGGTAATCGAATGGAAAAAGAAGTACTCACCAAAGCTGGTGCTGGTGTATCTGAGGTCCATAGTGACTCTCCAACAGATCTGAAGTAAAGGAAGAATAAATTTATTATTTTATTCAACTCAAATTTTATTTATTCAACTCAATCGAATAAATAGTTGGGAATTTAACAGCACACTAAAGACACACCTCATAAGAATAAATTTAAAATCCGAAAATATTAATCTCTTTTAAGCATAACTATTTTTTACGCTTCACTGATACACGAAATATGGATTAATTCAAAAGATTCTCGAGGATACACTTAGATGAAACTTTGCGCACCTTTTTCCCTATACTGTCGAAGTTTGTTTTCTTTTATTAAAATCATCAAATTTGAAAAATTAAAACAGGTCAAGTTATTCTTCTTCTAAATACTGTTTTGAACTGTACATGATTAAAAATTTTGGAGAAGTAAAAGAAATATATTTATGCAATATCTCGTCCTCCTCCTTAGAAAAAAATGTATAGCATCAAAGCAATTTAAATATTATAAGTAATATAAAAATGCCCTCCTATAAAATATTTTGCGGAAAAGTATAGCTTTAAATGTTATATTTATTTCATGTAAGTTAATTCATTTCTGCATCTCCTCAAACTTAATACTTGGAAATATGTTCCATCAGAAAGATATACTTCCTGTATGGTTCTAAGCAACCGAAACTCCTTTATACACCCTAATTGGAGAGCGTTGGGTGTCTGAAAGCGCGATCTTTACTTTCGTATGATTGTAGATTCTGGACCAGAAAAGTGGAAAAATAAAAAAGAAGCTTTCGAGATGTCGACATTTTCTCTTTTCGACAGCCCATCTTAAGATGGTCTTGCAAATCCTATGCAACACTCAATACATCATTCGATATATCAATGTCCATGAAATATCGATACAACTAACGATGTCCTTCCGTAGGTATTGATATTCAGTAAGGATTTCTCAGACTCATATCCCCGAAGTAGGATGGAACTTGTTATCGGTTATTTATATTTGAAACTATTCGACAATTAGCCTTATTGCTGCCAATTATAATCGTTGAATGAGAGGTCTTGATGATTTATTGATGACTGATAAGCAAACAATTCATAAGAAATGTATTCAGAAACAAAACGGAAGTAAAAAAAATTCCAAGTAAGAAGTGCAGTAAAACTTTCGTGAAACGGTCCTGGGTTCGATTAGGGCAGGGCAGAATGTTTTCTGTTTATTATGATGGATGTTATTGTGACGCAAATAAATTATTATTATTATTAGGTGGTTCGGTTGGGTTCGCGAATGGAATCCTGCTGTCGAGCCACTTAGAAAGAATATATTTATAACGAAATCGTAATTACCAGAATGTAATCTAAAACTGACCAGGTTTTTTGAACTAAATAATATTTCTATATACGATTTTATGCTCCCGTAGCCATCCGATGATGAAATAACGTCTTCATCCAGCTTAGTATTTAAGAAGAGTTACATCTTGGAATTCCGCTTAACAAAGGTTCATGCCTTAATTTTCTTGCGGATATGCATTCTAATATGTCCTCATTAAACAGTGTCCGTTTAAATCAATATTGGAATTCACTTTAATCCCATAACGTACGCCAGGACCAATTTTTTTCCGGAAAAGACAGGTTTTCGCTCTTTACAGGTTTCTCTGTAGTTGGATATGCTGAAGAAGCTGATGATGCTAGTTGGGAAACATATGAAAAATTAAATGTACTGTGGGGGTGTACGAAAAGTTTCTCATACTTTTGCAAACACTTTGCTGATACTTGAGCAGAAAGTGTTGCTGCAATATTTTCACGTTAGGCAACTCCGAATCTTTCATGACAAACAGGTCAATCGATCACTGAATGAAACAGCGAACCTGTTTATCACCATTGGCACGCCATTTGACACAATGCCAAATATCCATAAATGGAGACTCGTAACACACTCACTGCTAAACATGTTATTTGCACGTGACATACTTCTGCTTACATATCTTTATTGCGCATATTGTGTCGTCATGATTAAAGAAGACTTTCAATCTTTCTCAATTTTTCACTTGTTTTCCAAGTGCTCTTCGGCTTGGGAGATGCTTCTTTTTTGTAATTATTTGCCACGTTC
The DNA here is from genome assembly GCA_036926295.1 of Pachydiplax longipennis. Classification (NCBI taxonomy): domain Eukaryota; kingdom Metazoa; phylum Arthropoda; class Insecta; order Odonata; family Libellulidae; genus Pachydiplax; species Pachydiplax longipennis. The sequence goes on from JAVFKF010000015.1 coordinate 68,341,130, forward strand.
TTCGTTCCTTTAACAACCTTAATCAATTATAAGATTCATAGCTTACAGGCACGCATCTAGGTCACACATGTGTCTAAACTCTTACGCTTTAAATCTTCTGATCGTCTATTTTTAAAAGATGACCATACGAATCATGAAGCTTAAATATGAAATAGGTAATTTGCTGCAGCCTACTCATATGCCACTAGAATATTAAAGTATGCAACTGTTTAGAGTTAATTTCTCTTTCTTACGATTTATTATGCTTGCAAGAGCGTTATTTCCATCGTCTCTCTTGATGTTTTTCCTGAAACTCATTTGTCAACCTTGACTCAAGAAGAGAATTCTGCTTCAGTTTCCTTTCCTCACTTTTCAAGAATAGAGATGAGGCGGAAGAGCGTAATCCTGTCTTGTGCTCAATTCTGCTAAAGAAAGGCTCCGGATAATCTTTTGTAAGTGGTTTTCCTAATCTACTGTTAACAAAAAGAACCTTTTCGGTTGTGGGTTTAAGATCACGTAATTGGTATAGTGTACGTGTTTGAAATAAGCGAGTTGATTTTTCTTTGTGGGTGTGCAAAGTACTCTCTTTTGAGAGAATATTTCGGTGGTCAGGGAATTTTCAATCACTAGGAAGTTAGGACTGTTCTCAGCATTTCACGACGCCTCTGAAGTAGTAGTAGTATCGTTAAAAGTGCTTCGATAGCATATATGGGACCCCACCGGGAATCCAACCCGAGACAGCTTTCACTGAAGTCGAATGCGTTACCCACTTGGCTATCCGGGACCTCCAACTCTTTTATAGTCTCCATGTTTATTACAAATTTCCGTAGCAATTACTAGCATTCGGTAGGAATCTCGAAACAGCTAGTAAGGCAACGCCCATTTCCTTATTTTCATTCCATACTTTTACTATACTCTTTATTGTATACTCATAATCGTCATTTGCCATTATGAATCCGACGTCGGAAGTGAACCTCCCCAAATGTTTTTTATTCTAAACCTGTCTTTGTCATGTTTCCCCTAAATATCTGAAGATATCTCTGTTGTATCGGTCTTTCGGTCTTCTTCTTGGTCTCTTCACATCTCTTGGTGTCCAAATCAGAACCGCTCTTGTCCAACGGTTGTCTTTTTTTCTTGCCACATGCCCTTATATATCCATACATATATATTATTACTTTATCTATGATGTCTGTCACTCCTGTCTTCATCCTCACCCAGGTGTTGCGTTTCCTGTCTCTTCTTGTAATCCAAAGCTTACATCTTTCAATACTTTTTTGCGTTTTCAGTAATGGCTGCAATTAGCATCCAAGTTTCTTTTCAATGCCGTACAATATCATATCATGGTATACCATGTTAGATTTTCTGCAAAAGTATACAAACTTGTGGTAGATGAGGTAAGTTAATAATAGTAATTATTATTAGGAGCTGTAATAGGCCGAAAATTGTAAACAATACTGTTCAAAGAAAGTTGCTGAAGAAATCGCTCATTGAACGATATCGGCAATTATTTTCTTCAACCGGCAAGCATCATTGAGTATTGAGTGATCCTGTCTGAAACTTCGTTGAATATTTCCTGAATAATTTCTCACCAACGTCGAGGAATTTTTCGCTGAATAGAATCATTGAATTTTGCGCATTAAATACGTGGAATTTGGGAGAAATTTTGACTTCCGAGAAGATATTCCCGCGTGAGAGCGATACCCTCCATTAAATATACACAATTTCTTTTCTCAGAGAGAACACCGGATGTTATATCACGTCTTCTTCTTCTTTTGCTGCCACTGCTTTTGGACATTGGAAATCATCATGGCATTTTTATTTTTCCCTTCTTCTAAAAAGTTCAGTTGCACTTAAACCTTTTTTGTAAATTGTCATCATATTTTCCTTTCTCCTCTGATCAGCTTCCCTTTTCTTGAATATTATTTCCTTCCTTGACGTTTCTTAATATTTCATACTTCACAGCTTTAATGATGTGAACTGAATACAGAAGTCTTCTAATTTTGATCATTCATAATAGTTCTCGTTCATTTGCTGCTCTTTCGAATTCGTCATTTATTCCACCCATAATATTATTAGTATCTTCCTGTAAACGGACTTTCATTTTCTATTCATTGCAATGTTACAGCGCTCTAAATGAAGGCGGAAAAAATACCAGCGGATAGCGAGAGAAGGGATAAAGACCAGTACTATTTCCACAGTTTCTACAATACGACTCCTTTTTCTGTGGGAATCATTTTCTCTACAATAAATAAAAACAATACCACAAAACATTTTTCTTCTTAGTCATCCGAACAGTCTCAACACGAGTTCATTGGCTTTTGATCACTAAAGTCTTAAAGGTCTTTATTGAGGCGAGATTGAGACGAAAAAGTCCTTATTTCCATATATCCTCTTGTCAATGATATTAATAATGTAGTTTAAGGTGTAAATAGAAGTTGGAAGGAGAGGACGTAAAAAAGCTAAGTTGTCATCTTAGCAGGAAAACACCCAAAAAGAAAGCGGGTGTGAAAAACCAGCGCAAATCAACTGTTAGTGCAAGTTAAAAGATGAAATGGAAAGCTGTGTAACACAATGAAAATGACAAAAGCAAATAATATGACATAAGTTATATAAAATGATGCCAATAAATTCACATAACACATTGCAATCATTCACCCATAAGAAGAAAAACATAGAAATAATAAACAAATTAGCATACAAACATGCAACAAAAATATCCAAGTACTAACATAGATAAAGAATTAAAATTAGAGTTATTCAATATTAAATGTAAAGTAAGTAAGAAACATATAAAATTGTGCGTATAAATTAATCGCCGATATACATAGAGATATACACAAAAAATAAAAAAATAATTCAAAATTAATTAATAATGAAAATTGAATAAAAAGATCAAATTAAAAAATTCATCTGGTAATATTCCGTAATCCATGTCACAAGATATTTATATAGTTTTTGCTAAATTAATTGTTATTCATAAAATATCGTTTCTCTTTCAATTTGTGTGAATCTTATTATCTATTCTTTAGGTGAGCTTCTTCGCCACCGCGTACGTGCTGCCGTTGGCCCTCATCTGCGGTCTGTACGTGTGCATGTTGGCGCGGCTGTGGCGCGGTGCAGCCCCCGGAGGCCACGTCTCTGCAGAGGGCAGAAGAGGAAGGAAGAGAGTCACCAGGATGGTGGTGGTGGTCGTCGCCATCTTTGCCATCTGCTGGTGCCCCATTCAGGTACTTTATGTGAAACAGAATTTGCGGACATCTCAATTCTCCTTTTATATATCTATACAACACTCCACTCGATAGTGAGAGTGGTCCCAACGGTGATTCAGGGCATCGAACCCTATCCGTTAGCTTCGGTTGAACAAAATAAACTTCAGTTGCGGTTTCGCTCCTTTCAACGTCGAAGCGGCCGTTTTTTCTGATCATTTAAAGATTACATCTCAAATGCCCAATGGGGTTGCTGCAAACTTTGAAAATTTTGAAAACAAAGTTTACATACACAATGTCATAGAAACGTAGTTTATGCAGACTTCAACATAACATGTTATGTTTTGATTTTCCCGGTTATCAACGCCGCGTTTGTCGAACCCTGGAACTAATTTTTAATCGTGTGACCATGAAGTCTCCCAATTCATCAATCGGAGCATTTCCGTCGCTTTTCCTTCCATTCGATTCCCAAATCAGCTCCTTGTTTTGGTACACCCTCTGATGCACTCGTGCTTTCTGTTTGAAGGTGATCTTAGTGCTCAAGAGCGTCGACCAGTACGCCATCAACAACGTCACCGTGATCATCCAGATGATCTCCCACGTGTTGGCCTACATGAACTCCTGCGTCAATCCAATCCTGTACGCCTTCCTCTCCGAGAACTTCCGGAAGGCCTTCCGGAAAGTGATCTACTGCGGCCCCGCCGGGGGCTTCGCCAACTGCCCAGGGGGCACGACGAGCACAGCCGGGGCCAATGGAGGCATTCCGCTGAGGAGGAGGACTCAGAACGGGCGATTCGAAGCGACCAAGACGACGAGGACCAACGGCAGCAACGATATCTTGTGATCCAAGGGAAAGGGAAGGGGTGGTGCCCACGAGACTTGGGTGTGAGTCGTCTTTCAAGTTCCCTTCCCCTTCTTGTGACTCTTTCTCCACCTTTCTTCGATGACTTCTAAACATGGACCGAGAATTGAAAGTGTTCTTCTTCCGGTTGCCCGCGGCGGGAGATGCTGACCAGATGTGAGTATACATCTTGTACCACTATGTCTTTGTTTGCAGATCCGCCCAATGGAATTGCGTCTGTTATTTCAGGGCGTTAATTGGATTTGGAGGAGAATGGTTAGACCTCTTTTTGTTATTTTTCCTGTATTTATACTCTAATGGATTCAATGGAAACGTATAGCTACAATCTCAAAATGATAGATATTTAGAAATAATTTGAAGACTATGTATTTCTAACGACTAAAGTCAATACAATCCTCCGTAACCGCAATGACTGAATCACAGTACTTGTAATTTGTATGAAATTGAAAACTTTTTCAACTTAATCTGCTTCAGTGGTCATCCGCATACCCTAATAACGACGCAACTTGTTTTGGAGAACCAAACAATTTGTTTTAAATATTAATGGTTGATTATAATTATAATTTTATATTCATGTAAGAATATCATAGGAGGTTAAGTGGAAGAGCAATCCGCCCTTTGCCTGAATAAGAGTCTTATAATAATAATAATTCCACGAAATTCCGTGAAATCACGTCAAGACATCGAATCGAAATCGAACCGAAAAGACACTTATTTAATTAACCCAAAATGAAAAATTCAAATTCTTAAATCCGAATCGTAACTGAAATCGATTATTCATTCCAATCTCGTTTTATTCATGATATTATGATAAGTAATTCCTTTTTATAAATTATATTTCATGGCAATATAATACACTATTATTAATAAGTTTAATTGGAGAATGGTTAAGCAACACGTGTAACAACGCTTACTTACTTAATCAACAAGCTGTTACTAAGTTTTATTCTAAAATTTATTTTAAGTTAGTGTCAATAAAAGCAAGAAACAAATAAAAAATTTCAGAAGGATATAATAGCAAGGGAAGGAACATAAGTTCCGAAATATTAACAAATCTGTAGCAACAAGGTCAAAGTGATATATACAGGTTTTATCGAAGTTAGAACGTCTTTAAGTTGAAAAACATGCCAGTATATGCCATTTAATATATCTTATAATTTAAGTAGAATTCCATCATCGCTCTTTACCCATCCATTTCTATGGGTAAAGAGCGATGATGGATAAACCAAGAAGGTGGAAGAAAAAGGATCTATGACGAGATTTTTCTGCTTAAATATAACGCTAGGATCAAAATATTCTTACATTTTATCAACCAAGTTCAGACGTCAAGTCATTCAGAAAACACTTCAAGTTACATTACGTGATAAGCATTATTAGAAATTTAATTTATTAATGACTTATCTTGTATTACATGTATCTTAGAACAATTTAGATGACTTTTAATCAATCTAACTTCAGAAATTTTTTAACAATAGTTTCTTTTTCATATACAACTTGGACAATTAATAACAGATCGTTGGAGAATCCCTTTGCAGGCTGTTATGTTTCTGAGAAGCAGCATTGAAATATTTCCTCTATATTAATATCTTAAACCCAAGCACACCCGCTGATATCCATTCTCCCCTCACCATTAATCATATTCATGTCATTTACAGTTTCCGCTACGCGCTCCAGGGTTCCGGTTAGGGTTTAGCGAAATAATACTCGATTTTTTAGGTGCTTAGATATGTGACGCCCTTTAAGCACCGTGGCATTAAGAAGATAAAAGCTTTACGAGGATAGCACCACGTATTGGATCTAACCACTGCTACTTTATTGGATATGCATATTTATAGTATTCATGGTTAATTGAGACTTAATAGTTCCATATACGATTTAATCTCTTACTAAGGATTTGAATAATGTAATAGAAAACGGCTGATAAAGAAGGATGAAACAAATCCCGGTTACGATGAAAACAATTGGAAACCGCGTTATAAACGGGATAGCGGTTTAACCGGAATATTACACTTTATTTATTTTACATCAGAAAACAAAAGAGAAGTTTTTTTGGCTCTATAATTATAAAATCATTGCTTTACACCTTAGAAAGGAAAGGAATCTTCTTTAGTTTGTTTTACTTATCTCAGCTGTAGATTTCTTAAAAGTGCGAACTATTGTTTTGTTATAATGGTTGCTTTTTTCACATTTCTTAAGAATAGTCGAATTTTCGTGCAATAACAGTGTCTTCCTATATTGTTTCATCATGGACTTTTTTCATATTACAATGAAGCAATTTTTGTTAGACAGAAAATTAGGAAGGAATATTCTAAACAATTTGCAGTCTATCGAATGAGGTAACGAGAAGCAATCATTTCGTCACAACGCTATACATTCAACTGTTTCATTCAAATCCTCAGCATTTCTATTCCTCATAGAAAAAAGTATGAATGAGAGTACAGACTTACAAAAAGCTCATAAAATTTATTTTCACAATTTTTAATTATGAAATAGAAATATCGAAAGCTGGCCGTTTCTTTGGTGTTCCCATTATTTTATGGATAATCGCGGTGATAAAATGAAAATAAAAAAATAAAATGAAAAGGATATATGAATGGAACAATACGTATGATGGGATAAATGAAATGATTTTGTTTGGGAATTACGATATATTTTATTCCACTACTTTCCTTTTATAACTATTTCAGAGAATTATTCACGGAATGATCGGATGAATTTGGGATAGAATATTCTACGAATTCAAAATCTCTGCACCAGCCGTAGTACAGTTGCAATTTAACTGGTTTAATTGAGTTTCTGCTATGCTGAAGTTCTACAAATGGGCAATTAATCTGCACCACTCCGCTCAGATGTAATTGTTGCAATCGAAAATAGAATTGTCCAAGGTGATGGAGCTCAATTGCAGTACATTTGAAAAGGGATTTCCCACAGAAACAACCTTGCGTAATAATGACGCCATTTCCAATTGCGAAATTTTCATATTCTGTTCGATTATCTGCTGTATGATGTATCCAAATAAGCGGCATTCCACAGAATCTGCTACTCTTTTAATTCACTAAGGTGACCTAATTTCCAAATAATATCAATGTAAAGTGCGTGAGAATAAACCTTAGTTTATTTTGATAAGAATTTTGAGTCCATTGAAATCGTCGTTATTTTTGCACTTTGAGACTTTGCTTGGTGAAAGAAAAGAAAATGGCTGAAAATGAATTAGGGTAACAAAAACCATCCGTTTGCTGATTTTTGGTACACATTTAGTGATTCCGTTAAGACCCTAGAAGCTGATACATTTATCGACAAACGGCTATCGGAATGTTTTCAAACTCTTCTTTTTGTTAATCATTATAAATCTCTTCTGCCTGCGGAAGATCATCCAAACGCATGATTATCCGATCAGAATGGAATAACAGTTATTTTCTGTGAGTTCTCCTTTATCCTATACATATCTCTATAATTGAATGATAGCTAAATCTTCAACCTCTTAGGTTGGTTCATGAGACATTCATGGTTTCTCGAAAGAAATTCGATCAATTCTTTAAATAACAACTCTTTTTTACCAGATTTAATATCTTTTGCTTTTATATATCCCCGTGTTTTCCCTTTCTTTCAACCTACTTTCTCTAACAATACATCCTGTTTATGTATTTCATCTAACCATTTTTTCATTATAACTTCTATCCAATTCGTTTTACTTGCTACATTTCCTTAGTTTCTATTTTTATCGATCTAATTACCTTTTGTTTATTATAATTACACTCGAATCTCAAAAGACTTTATATTGTCCCCTTTTCCATAGATTGCGGGTTTCACACCCAAGTACTATTGACTTAGGTTAGGAAGGTTAGTTTTCCATCATCTCATCTTATGCATATAATATTCTTTAGTTAAAATAGATTTATTTGGATCTTATGCATTTAATTAAGCAATTTTATCTTATGTATTCATTTCCCTTAAAGACCTTTGGTCATCAGTTTTCCTTGCTTCGACTGTTCCTTTTTAAGTTCATGAGTCGCCCCTTGAGTTGATGAAACCCTAGGGAACCCTAGGGACACCGCGTAGATTGCACATGTACGAGCTATGAATATTAAAATCAGGATACTATAGAGGTAGTACGTTATGGGGAATGAGATGATATATACATGGGGATTAAATGCGATTAATATTAATGGTGAGCTAGAATAAAAACCTAGTCGCATTTTATAATTTTACCTTACGAAGGAGCTTAGCTTTTAAATTTATCACACTTTGCATGTTTAAGGGGTTCATGTATATTATTTTAGGTAAAGATGTTGAACATATGCCTGCGAGATCCCTTTCAACCTATATAAAAACGATGAACAATGTATTAATGATAGAAAACTAAAGGTTCTGCTTTAATCAATAAAAATAATAATCGAACGTCTGTATTCGGGCGAGATTGAGAGTAAATAGCCACTTCTGACATCGAACACATCGTCTTATAACATTTGAAAGTAAGAGATAGTTTGAAAAAAGAAAAAGAAGAGAAATAATATTTGGTTTAAAATAATCTAAGTTAGTGCTTTGGGAAAAATATCCCACAGCAGGCAAACACTCACATTAAGGATTTGTGACAAACCTGTGAAACCTACAGATAGGTAACTTTATAACTATATTTAAGTAAAATTAAGGTTGAGACTTTTGAAAGAGAAAAAATAATATATGTACACTTACATATCTAATGCAAAATTGAGTACACTTGCATAGAAAGAGAACAGAAAATGAGCTCTAGGAGGTGTCAAAAATTTAGAACAGTAGTCATGCCAGGATAACAATAACAAATTAAATAGCAATAAAAGATGAATAAAGGGAGAGTCTTCTTTTTTATTTAAGATTCCCATCCTTCCACCTGAAGTAATAATGCATCCGTGTCGATGCCGAGTATATCTTTTACCGAATATTCGATCATTTAACTCTTGCGTAACATTAATCCGAGAAAATCGCCGGGTCCAGAAGGCATTCCAGCTAGAATATTAAATGAACTGGCAGAGTGCGTCGCCCCATATCTCAAAATTATATTTTCAAAGTCAATAAACGAAGGTCATGTCGCAATGGATTGGAAGTTAGCGAATCACATACCTGTTTATAAGAGTGGATTAAAAGATGACCCAGGAAATTATAGACCCATATCATTAACTTCGTTATCCGGAAAAGTTATGGAACATATCGTTGTCAGCTCACTCATGACATTTTTAGATAATAACCGTTTCCTTGGCAAGAACCAACACGGTTTCAGAAAGTCGCGATCGTGCGAAACACAACTTGCGCTATTCGTTCACGACTTTATCAAGTCTGCCGAGAGTAGAAAGCAAGTGCACTCAATTTTACTCGACTTTAAGAAGGCTTTTGATAGAGTTCCTCACATTAAGTTAATTTACAAATTAAAATTAGCGGGAATTAATAAAAAAATGACTTGGTTAAGGGTTTTCTTTACGAACAGGAACAACAAGCAGTACTTGATGGCGTTATTTGGAACAGTCTACATCTACATCTCATACATGAATACCCTGCAAGCCGCCTTTCGGCGTGTGGCAGGGGGGTCAAAGTTACCTCAGGCGTACCTCAGGGAAGCGTAATTGGACCTCTTCTATTCGTAATATACATAAACGACTTGAGTGAGAAATAAATAGAAATGTGAGGATGTTTGCGGATGACTCGGTCATATAAAGAGTGATATCTAACGAAGACGACCGTATTTATCTATCTAACGATTAAATTGCGATTCAAAGATGGTGCGAAAAATGGGAACTAGAGCTCAATGTTAGTAAATGCTCCGGAGTCAATTTCTTCGAAAAGAAAGAATGCGTCATAATTTCCCATACTTAGTAAATGGAATATTCATAAATTTAGACGAAACAGTTGAATATCCTGGAATAATTCTTACTTATAACTTAAACTGGAGCATTTTCATCCGTAAAATCTGAGATAAAGCAAGAAAATAGCTCGGCTTTATAAAGTGTATTGTCGGTAGATGCGATGAGAAAGTTATAGAGAGATGTAATTTCTCCTTTCTGAGGCCCCATCTCGAATACGCGGCAAGTATATGGGACCAAGCGGATGAAACTGGTACCCGCGAACTCGAGAAAGTTAGCGCGAAGCGATATGTTTCGTTAAAAAATGCTACGAGAAAAAGGCAAGCGTTACGAAGATGCTCTTAGACGCAGGTTGGGAATCAATGAAAGACAGGAGATTAGAAGCTAGGTTGCGACTACTTAACAAGTTTAGAGAAATCACGTTTTCAGAGAACGTAATTGACATTATGCGACCCACCTGTTACTTAGGCCGATCCGATAATGAGGACAAAATAAGATAAATAGACACTAGATCAAGTCGTTTTATAGACTCATTCTTTCCGCGAACAATACGCGATAATAACAGGCTAAAAAAGTAGCTCAATCGTTCGGTGTTTACACCCCCTGCCACACGCCGAAAGGAGGCTTGCAGGGTGTAGATGTAGATGAAGTATCTGAGTGACTGATTTGTAAGCAATTCCTTACAAAACGCCTTTCGTTGTACCTTTTCTAACTCTCGAATACAACACTTGTCGGCAGGAACGCATAATTACATTCATACTCAAGGTTAACTACTTCTAAGTGATATTGCTCGCATACTTTTTCATCGCTCTAAAAGACTATTCTCGTGACAAATCCGAATTTCTGAAATGCCCACCTACATATATTACATCACGGAAAGAATATAAGAATTGACGGAATTAGGAAAGTTATAGAGTATATGCGATTGAAAGCAATCTGGATTGAATAGGCCTGAGTTGATAGATAATGTCCAATGGGGTGATCGAAAGTAAGAAGAAATGGATTGGAAAATGGTTCAGCAAATATATGAGTTTGGAAAGAACATGAGTCCTGGGATATTAAGAGAGAGGCAATGGATGAAGAGGTATTAAATTAATATGATCAGTCATGGATTCATAGAATTTCACATCAACCATCTTGAAAAGACTAATACTTTGTAACTTCTACATCAGACTTTTAATTTGACATGTTTTGTCAACGTGTTGACAACTTCATCTACATCTACATTTTTACCCTTCATGCAGCCTTTTGGCATGTGGCTTCACTCTGTTTCTCTTACTATCGCGTATCGTTCTCAGGAAAAATGAATTCTTGAATCAACTTGTTATATTTCTCTTATCTTCCTCGCTTATATAACAAAGAGGACGCTTAATATCGGCTACATTTTCTTAGAACGTACTCTCTCTGAATATATATAGTAAATTAAGTTTTTCATTGAGTTTACTTTCTTTCATAGAAGATCTGAAGAAAGAAGAGAAAACCCAAAGAATATTAAATTCATTAAACGAGATTAATCGTCAGGTATATATCCACCTTAAGATGTCAACATGTTGACGAAACGTGTAGAATGAAAAATATCTTCTGGAAGTTGTTTTTCTTCTCAAGATGGTTGTGAGGTATGGATAATATGTAATCAAGGACAAGAGAATGATGATTATGAATTTTCATAGCTTTAAACGAAATGTCTATGGAAAGTCATTCCATTTGTGAATGGGAATCCTCTTTAATACCATTTGATTCGCATTCATATTACTTAATCACAGAATGAGCGATAGCAGAAAACATTTCCATCGGCTCGCTGATCTATTAGAGAGTTTTTAGCTCGATTTCATCCTCCGAAGATTAAATGCATGAGAAAATGCGGAGTGCTCTTCGGAACGGCCTATTAATATTAATTTTGAGGAACGAATGGAAACGAAAATTAAATCGCCTCTCAAATTAATTATAGAAGCAATTAATTTTTATGTTCGAAGGCGCTCGGCTTAAATACAAATCCGATAGCATAAACCATCGCGTTAATGATGAAAGTTATACGTTGAAAATGATACGAACGGAACCAAGAGATAATACTCAGCACTACGTCTCGTATTGACTAAAACTGATGAGAATAAACCTAGTATAAAACCCGATCCCGTACTCGAGTCATCTTAATCTGGTCTTATTTTCTTCCTTCCTCTTCTCCCCCATAATATCTTCTAACATCGTTTGTCTTTGTCTCCCTTCGAATACTTTCTCTTTCCACTCACCCTCTTTCTGTATTTTTTCCACTCATCCTTTCTCAAATTAAATCATTTCTCATAATCCAACGACCCACCACGTAACGAGGAACTCAATCTCAATGCATATGCAGTGTCACCTGATGATGGTGATTCTTGCTAAATCCGATGATAGAAAATAAAACTGCACTATTTTTTCTTTCTTTTTCGGATTTGCACAGCTCGACGCCTTGAAGATCATTCTAAGAGATTGTTCTGAAGCGGATTTATGGCCAATTGACAATAAAAAAACTGCCGAGTAAAAATTGAATTTGTATTTTTAAAGTGACCGAATATTTATTTGTAGGTTTCTAAAGAATATGGTAAATGATAATAAGATTTTTTCAATATAATTCTCAAAATAGAGCTTCTTATAGCGTTGATTGTAAAAAGTTAATTTAAAAGACATACGTCTAGATTTGTCTCCCTTAAATTATAGCTCCGAGTGTATCAGAGATTTGGGTCATGGATGGGCAGAATTTTTACCCTCAACTTATACAAACACTTAGAAAACTACATCTTCGAACAAGTGTCAATAAAACAAAAAAATTAAAGTTTATAAACTGCTCTGCATTGAAATCCATTTACCTTTCTTACGATGTCACAGTTATAATATGAAAGAATATTACAGAGTTACCCAATTTACAGCTTACACACATTTACAAAAAGCATAGTTAGCTATTTAAGTATGTAATTCATACACTAATTTGCATATATTTATGCGTATTTTAAGTGAGTTAATTTATTAATACTTTGAAATATCAATGGATGTTAATTGTAATTTTCCTACAATATATAATTATAACTGCACGCATCAATTTCATCACGTTATTGTTTTCCAGATTAAATATAATCCATATGATTGAAAGTATCCGAACCTTTTTTAATTACAATTTTTTAAATTAAAGTAAACTGAATTTTAGGAATCTGAAATCCTACAAATAAATTATCTGATAGCACCATAAGAGGATAGTACATTTCACTCCTTAGCCTTCCTATTATGTGGAAAACACGTTATCATACCAAATGTCTTTTTTTATCTAGGATTAGAGAATTTAATTAAAGAATCTTTAAACTGGGACTAGAGATTCCCATTTACCCTTCGTCAGAAAAGGACATCAAAAGATGACGGAAACACATTTGCATGTGTTCAAATTTTGCGACACCGGAAACAACGGACAACAATCGGTCTTTTGCGAGAAATTAAATCAATAAATGAAATAACTCCTCTCAAAGAAAAAGCTAAGCCTCGTCCGTAGAGTTGCTTGATTTCCGAACGAAGGAATAAAACGAGAGAGGCATTTATAGCCTTTTCGATTCGAACAGTGGCTTCGATTTATGAATTGTTTTCGGAAGTTCCTTGAGAGTGGCCAAACTGCCCACTTCCTCAACTTAAAGTCTTCCTCAGTCTCCCCAAGAAGAACTTTCCGTTCTTCGGCAGTCTTATGTTCTCATTCTCACAGAAACTTTCCATTTTGATTTCCTCCGATCACTTGGAAAGAATTATACGAATTTTGTGATGTCAGAGTGGAAGAGGGTGCTTCAATCTACCAACTTTCCCTCCTCTGAATTTTACAAAAGTAACTTGAAGAGATGTTGAAGAAGGCTGGAAAGATACGCGTGATTCAGAAAGTGTTTGATAAAGATAGATTTCGACATTCTAATTGTGGAACACCATAACAAACTACGGATATTATTGAAGATTGTCAATTTTATTTTCAATAAGACAGCAGAATACCTAATGAAACGACTAGGGGTGATGAGTCTCTTTCTAATCCTTTGTATGGATTTACAATTATAGGCGGCCATCATCTACATGGGGACCTCAACATGATTGAACATATGAACTCTCAATAACGTACAGAAATGGTTAAAAAGTTTTTAGAGATAAAAGATGACCACGAGCTGTTAACGGCGGTATAATAGAGAAGTAAGAAACATTACAGTTACACTATGGCAAAGATAAAACATCTAGAAATAAGTAAGAAAACATATGAGCAGGGATTCCATTTATAGTATTATTGTCGGGTGAAAGTCGTATTTTTCATTTAGTTTGCCATTTAGCAAAGTTTGCTAAGTTGTAATGTTTGCAAATAACCAAGGTCAAGGTTTAACAAGTTGCGTTTCTTTGCCTAGTGATGACGCTATGCATCAAAATCAGGGTAAGGTATGCTTATATTGCTTGAGGCATTGTATAAATTAAAATTATTAGTGTCCACTAATTTTATTTACTTTTTATAAAATATGTAATTCATAGGACAGTGATAGGCTCGAAATTCAAAGATTGGGTTGAACTTGTCGTTAAGAATGTATTCATTTTTCGAAAGAGCGTGTGACTTACATTTCCAAAAATATTTTCCTTGAAAGACAACGCAACGACGCCGTCATAATCTCAAATAGGATATTTTGCAAATGCACATGACATGTGGGAAATTACTGGAAGGAAGAAAAACCGCAAGAAAGATTAGCGAATTAATTAAAAGTCAGATTTGATGAAAAGTCGTCCGAAGTAGTAGGGGTCTAAGCTGCAGATGATGAAATCAAATTGGATAGAAAAAGTGATGTTTACTGTCATTATCTCATAACACTTCAACTGGAGCAATAATTCGATTATTAATTAGGAATCAGGGTTTGGATCTTTAAAAGAAAGAAGGTTCCATCAAAGATTTAACTTACTTAATAAATTCAGATAGAGTACGTTAATAAAAGATGTAACCGATATTATGCGCTCTCCTTATTATATAGGCCGTTCTGATACTGCGAGAAAGATCAGAGAGATAGATGCTGGAATCGATACAAGAGTTATATTTTTCCGAGAACGGTATGCGAAAATAATATATTAAATGCGAAAATAATAGATTAAGAAAGTAGAGCCATTTTGCATGCCTGCCATACTCCGAAAAGAGGGAGGAAGGAGGGAAGTATACATCAATATACTTTTCTAAAAGTATACATCAATCTTTAAATATATTAATATAAATAGCATGCTTAAATCCAAAGTGATTACTTTATCGAATGAAATAAATTAATTAAATAAATATAATATTAGCAATCTAATGATAAAAAACAACTAAATCCAGACATGACACATTATGGTCATTCACCTCTCAAATCTCTCTTCTATAGGATTCCAGATCGCGAAATGAGTTTGTGTATGGAAGGCTTTTAGCCAGTTGAGTATGTATTTTGAAGAATATATTGTACGAGTGAAATGTGGAATTTTGTTTATGGGAATCCTCGTTGGACGGGCTTATAAAATTCCCAATCCTTTGGCCGCAGGAAATTCACAATTTGAGAACATCAGAATAAGATTTCGCATACTTTAATTAGAACACCGCTCCTCAAGGATTTAATCGATTATGTTTCTGTTGCCCTTGAATAAGCTCAGAGAGACTTCAAAACACTTATTTGACTGAAAAGGATCACGCAAATTATCTATAGCGATTCTTTTGAAACGAGATGCCTAAATTCGCAATTATTGATTTGGGTCTCCAATTTTGGCTGCCATTTATTAAGTTCAAAACTTTTGTCTCTTTATGCAGTTAATGCTTCCATACTGAATTCAGCCTTTGTAACAAACAACAGAGATCAAACAGAGTTGGAGAAAATGACATGTTTGCTTTCAATTCCAAGGAATGACACATGTGGAAAATTATTGACAAGATTGGGAAGTGAACGTCTCAGTCATGTCGATGATTTTTCACATCTCCTTTTCCTGCAGCATTTCTTTCGTGCAATGTATAAATACGCTATTTTATCATTTTCTTTAAATACCTTTTTCAGAATCATATTTGATAGCACAACCAAAACATTACATATATTGTTAAATACACTGACACAATTTCGATTAATTTGTTATTCAGTACACACCACTCCTTACTTTCCAATCTTTTTATAATTTCCCTCCAATTGCACCTATTCTTCCTCTCCCTTTTGAAGCTTTCTTCATGGTATGTAGTCAATCATTACGAATTCGATTGGATCCGATGTGGGCGATAATTAATTACACTTTATCAGTTATTAAGAAACATTTGAATGACTAATATTCTTATTTCTTTAAAATATCGTAAGGCAGTGCTGACCAATCCTTCTTTATACATGCTCCTCAGTTATTTCATTTGTATAATAAATTCGCAATAATTATTACATTATGCGATAAAAACTATAATGATGTGAGGCATCCCATAATTCTGTCATATATAAAGTTATAATAATACAATGAAAGCGTTGCTGTTTAAGACTCCACTTAATACGCGGTTTGATTCCTTTTCAGTTAAAGGAATGACAAAAGAACGCTACCCGCTTATAGCGTGGATTCTTCATCAATGTGGATTTATTCCTTTCTTTCCATTCCCTCTTTGCTTTACTTAATATTTGTTAAATTAAACTTACGAAGTTAGGTGGAAGAGAAGGTCGCAATGAGAGTTGTATTTATGTATCCCATCTTGCTTCATCTCAAAGAGAGGTTTCCTGTTGGCAATGACTGATTTCGCAAAAATGGAATTTCAAGAAATAGCTCTCCATTCGCTGTCTCTCCATTTCTATCTCTGAGAGTTTCCTTACCGATCTCGTCTACGTGTGGAATATAAGAAACAAAAGAGGATGTTATCGGTCGTCGCAAACAATCAAGAGCCGAAAAGTAATTCTAAACTGCTTTCAATGGAATGAAGTAAAGTATACAAAAACCTCCCGAAGCTCACTCAAAGTTATTGAAAAATATAAATATTCTATTGCAATAACGCCAACAACTCTACAATGCGACTTACACTAATAAATAATAATTTACATAACAAGACCTAACTTATAATTTTACAACATACAAAAACAATGCAATATACAACAACAACATAAATTATGTCAACTATATAATCATTAATATGCGTCAAGCATATATTATCACATTATACAATATCACACATGTGTTTGAGCTTCTTTTTGAAAATTTTAACATTTTTGGCATTAAAAAGAGTATTCTCCATTTCCTTATATCTCTATTCATTAACTAATATTCCGCAAAAGCAATCAAAGTGCAATTATAATGTTCCCAAACCAATTTCATATAACTTTGAAATCTTTCAGAACCGTAAAGCAGATAATACCGGATTCCAGGAATATTTACGTTAATGTTTTTTCGGTATAAACTACATATCCCTACTTACATGCAACAAGGTGTACGCTTATGAAGACATCAATTACATAATCCTTTGAAAATGTAAGGAAGTATGGTCATATAATGAGATCCAAATACGCTGAGAATAGTTGTTTCATATCTTCCTTAAGAGTTTTCAAACAATTGAAACGCAGTGAGCGGACAGAAACTCCCCTTAGATTTACGGGTCTTCCTTTATTTCGTTCTCCTGATTTATGCATCTCCCGTTTATACGTATCTACCTTTCCCATCACACGTCCCTTACAAGAGCTGATTCTCCGCATTTCCTTAAGACAACGTTATTCCTTTGTCATTATTTCATCATCAATTCGATTTGATTCTTACCGTTATACCTTCCCCTGAGTATTTTTGAGAGAATATTTTTAAGGTATACTTAAAAGCAGAGGTCTGAAATATCGATTCGAATTTTTTTGTTGGAAAAAATTTCGATCCGATTCAACCTCTGCAAAACTTCAGACAATGTGTCGGAAAATTATGCTCTCTCTTTTGTTTTTTATTCTATTTTCGGACTTTTATGGCACAATTTTTAAAATTACGCTTCGAAGCAAAAAAAAAATTAAGTATTGAAAGGAATTCATAGAAATTAAATTTCGAAATCACTAAATACGAAACTATATCCAATCTTAAAATCTTCCTTGTTATTTGTGATTATGACTGAAAGAAGAAAAAAGTAAAAGAGATTTCCAGTTTAATAATAATTGGGGAAACCTGTTTCCCTTAAAGGCATTATAATAAGGATGACTCATTTTACGAGAAACAAATGAAAAAAGCATCGCGTATCGAATCGACGTCAATGATATTCGAAAAGGAAAAGCACGATTCGATAATCACTAACAATGATAATAAATATTTTATTCGCGAGTGCGCTATTTATCCATTTTTACGATGTCTAGGTATTTTCCCCATCCGTTGTAAGACGGGTAGTTAACAAATATGAATAATTCGCCGTATTCGTAAAATAAAACTGTCTACTGTCTCAAACAACGCTCTGTTAATTTTTGAGGTCGTTTTTCATCCATACAGGGTTAGTAACTTTTTGATATCTCCTGACTCCCGACGATTATTGATGTAGGTCAATGTATGTATGCTGCTACCAAATCCTCTCTGTAAATATGAAAAATGACAGCTAAGACAATCCTTGAACTCGATCTCATGCATTTTCCTATAACAACAAACGAGAAATTCAGGCACATATAAGAATTATAGTGCTTCTTTACCGATTTATTGAAATATAATAGATGTAAAATTCACGCGCTTTATGCGGATGAAATGTGTACCAAAATATGTATGAATATACTTTTGAATTAGTTAAATTGAGTTCAGTAATTATTAGAGGGAAATCGACTAGTTTCTGTTATGATTTAGGATTTATTGCTACTAAAATACTAGATATGAATTCGTTTTGTATTCACAAACGGTTCAACGCAGCTTCAGAATAATTGCAAAGTACAAAAAAAGTAAGTTACTTACTTTGGGGCTTTCAAAAAGTAAGTTATGCTTTTCTTCAAAAGATGGGGAAAAGCGTATCTTACTTCATAATATCCATCAAATAATTAGTATAGAATCTAATGAAATAAGATAAGGTGTGTGTGTGTGTGTTCAGCTTAAACTCGATACCCAGAAGTTGCAAAGCTTGCAGTTAATAAAAGTATTGAACAGCCTTTACTTTCAATGAATATGAGAGATGTTAGATTCTCTTCTTTACAAATATTGTAAACTATTATCCTATTTTCTCCTATGAGGACTTCAGCCAGTAATAATTATTTCAACACACAATTATTATGATTATTATTCTTATACTTCGTTACGCTGTTTTTCCCATAAGTAGGGATATTCTCGCTAAAAGGGACATACAAGCAAGCAGTAAAATTAGGGAAGATTATGTGACGGGGAGCGGAAACAGGAAAGAAAACTATCAGTAGGAAATAAAAAGGGAGTAATTGAGTGACGTTGAGCGAAAGCAGGCGCTAAAAGCAGATGTTCCTTATCGAAAGAGAAATGGGATCGAAACACTCGTGCCTTTCATCGCAACCATGTTCTGCTTAAATTATACTGCCTCAGCGAAAAGGGGGCGTGGTCGCATCAGCGAATACACCAAAGGAAATCGTTCAACCTTTCAATCTTATAAGGTTGATGACACATGATAAACATGCAATAATACGGTTTTTCGTTCCCAAAAATATTTTTCTAACGATCAAAAATGCAAATACAGTCAATCCCGTTAAGGCGCTCCCTCTCCATACGCGATTTTCTCTCGATCCCGTGTAATCTATTTGCTAATTAATCCCGTGTTATCTAATTGCATGATGAAATACCGCTTAAGAGGAAATGTAGTCAATCCTTTGCCTCATGCGATAAACTGAAAATTAGTTATAACATACTACTCTATCCCTGGTAAAAATAGCTGTAGAGTGATAGTTGTAGAGAGAAAACTTACCAAAATAAAGCAACAAAGGAAGACAAACCAACAAAGCTGTCTTTGTGCGAAAAGCAGACAATTTTTAGAAAGCATAACAGGAAGGCAAGCTGTATTACGCAAAAGTAGCGACTCTTTGTATATCTACAGCTGTGGCAAATAAAGCAAAGTAAACTTTTCCTCCTATTAAAGAGGAAAATATCGATACCAAATTCAAAGAGCAGAAAATTCTTCCCTTTAGTTTTCGGAAATAAAAGTAATAAAAATTATAATGCTTCAGCTGTAACCCTATCCCACTTCCAACGCGGTTCCCTTGAAACGCCTTCACCGAGATTTACCGTATATAATCCGATTGCATCTCACATACTCGATTCCATGTGATTTTTAAAAGCTATTCCGTGTTTATTTTAATTTACATATTTTTGGAGTATGACGAATGTTGGCGGGCAGTCTTCACATCTATTCCCGCATAAATATTTTACATACCATTTAATTTTTTTCTTATTTTATTGGTTTCCTATTTTTGGTGAAAATTTCATACTATTTTTGCACACCTACATTTAAATATCCCCACCAGCTGGGGGATATTTAAATGTAGGTGTGCCTAAATGTGTGTCTGCCTATGGCAGGGGGTGCATACGTTCTTAATCTATTCCTTTCGCATATCGTTCTAGAAAAATAATAATTTTTGCATCGATTGATTCTAGCATCTATTTCTCTGATCTTTCTCGCAGTATCAGAACGGCCTATATAACAAAAAGGGCGCATAATATCGGTTGCATCTTCTATGAACGTACTCTCTCTGAATTTATTAAGCAGATTAAATCTCTGATTGATCCTTCTTTGTTTTAAAATTTTTCCATCCAGTCCCCCAAAGATTCGAGTAACGCTCACCGATTTGTCGCAGCAATTATTTGCACAACGTATAGCCTTTCGTCGTACCTTTTCTCATTCGCGAATACTACTTTTCTTTGCCTTTCTTCCCTTCCAACTTCGCTTTCCAAGGAAAAACTCACGATCTCAGCAACTTGAAATCAGTCATCGTTGATATATATTGTACTATACAATTACACCCAATATTATTACTAAATACTCTATATTCAGTCGATGGAATTCTGCAGTACCAATCCTGAAAATAATACACACATTT
This sequence comes from Pachydiplax longipennis, assembly GCA_036926295.1. Taxonomy (NCBI): domain Eukaryota; kingdom Metazoa; phylum Arthropoda; class Insecta; order Odonata; family Libellulidae; genus Pachydiplax; species Pachydiplax longipennis. The sequence continues at coordinate 68,361,999 of JAVFKF010000015.1, forward strand.
TCATGTGTTGGCGTCTTCACCAGCACATACCCTCAGATGAATTCTTAAGCTCAACCAGTTGACATCTTCTGGTTCTCATCCTCAAGATGTCAACTCATTGACGAAACATGTGGAATTATAAATCTACTGTGGAAGGTGTTTTCCTCTAGAGATGGTAATATTATTTTATTCTATTATTGGAGGTGAATGTAATATAATCAATCGTGTACAAGGTTAAGTCATTAAGTAAGTCGCAAAACTAGATAAAAGCAATAATAATCAAATTAGATTCCTGTAATTTATTCCACTTTTTTTACATATTCGCCCTGTACATTCAGACATTCCATCTCCTTACAAGTAAATACTCTTCATTGTACTTGGTATCCTTCAGCAAAGAAGTCTTTCGGTTATCCTATGCAAGCAACACACTCGCCAATGATAGCGAGATGTAACGCATCCTCTGTGACAACCATACATGTGCTTCTATTTATATGCACGGGTACTTCAATCATGGCATAAGGTAAACTGACGTTGGAGACTTCTTTTACTGTCTTGCCTTCGTACATTTATACTGCAATCAGATCATTTTATATCTTCCTCTGAACTCCTTAATTCTTTATGAGGACCAACGACCTAACGCACACGATTCCTTTACACCTCTGTTTACAAACGAAGATTACATAGGTAACCATTAGAACTCGACCTTCAGTTCACATTGCAATCTAAAGACCCCTTTGGTAATCAACAGGAAAATAAATTCCGAATTCCAAATTTAACGACCTCGAACATCATTAGGACTCCGTTTTAGCTTTTTCTTCTTCCATGAATAGATGAGACCCTATTTAATGACTTACTAGCAATTTGTCTGACGAGGAGTTCGAATTGATATTTGATTATGAAGTTTACCCACGATAACTATACATCTGCTACATTTATCAAGACCAAATTTCATTTAAAAGTTAATTGGGGATGAGTTCTTTTGGAAATTGTCCTGAATCTCCCTCCTACTTGACAGTTTTCTAGATCCGTCCTTTTAGGAAGGAACCCACTTATTGAAGCCAAATAATCTGTTGAATGGCCAAGAGTAGGAAGGTGTTTTAGACATGATTAAATATTTGCACTTACTTCAGTCCAGTTTCATATATCTAATTTAGTATTCGTGAGTTTAATCCAACATAAGCTGCATTTAATCAGGCTACAGCTTCTTCTAAGATTTCCTCTGCTTTGTTAAACGATTTCACGTTATTCCAGATTTCACGGTAAATATATGGGCTTTATTTTTAGTCAGAAGGAATTTAATCTAAAAAATAATAGAAGTTACGAAATGATTCGGGAAGTTTTGGAAAAACAAAGATCTCAACTTTCCTGAGGGGTGGACAAGATTATCAATAGCTGGCAACATATTGGTACGCAAGGCGTTCAAATTCATGCAAATCCTCAGTCTATGCCTTTAGAGTCTGTCTGCCAAAGTAATTTACCCTACGGCACACTAGCGATAGCACACCTAATATATATATTAGGGTGTCCTTTATTTTCTAACTTCGAAATGTTTAACTCTCAACCTCCAATTTCGATCAAATAGCTCTCGTAAAACATGCCTACACAAAATTTTGCGGAGATCAGAGCTTTATAACCCGTCCCGACTTGAGTGCTACCTCACATGAAAAACATGTCCGGACTGATTTCAGGCGTTCAGATTTGCTTAAGCTCTCGGCAACCAAAGAGACAAGCCCCCCAAGCAACTCCAAGTTACCCTTAAAACAAAGTAAGATGGAAATTTTGTTTGTAACAGACGCGACTTCATTCCCATTAATGTCATAATACTTAGGCGTATTGAAAAACAAAGGAAGAACAACACTCGCTTCCCACCTGAAAAGGTGAACGTCGCGTAAATCGCCACCTCCATTCACACTCTTTGGCACTTTCTCGCAATATCCCAACTATTTGGCAGTAGATTCAAGACTCGAGCGAGTTTGCTCGAGCGGGCGCGAGGTGTCGCTAACCCAGCTGACATCGGCTGTTCGATTTTGAAATAAGTTTCTGAAGGAACCATGGAGAAAACATCCCATTTTTATAAGAAAGACATCTATTTCCAACAATCCTTTGCGCGGAAACTTAGTTCCGTACCGAAGAAATGGCAAATCCTGAATCTCAGATTGTAGTTGTCGCGTTCGGATCAGAGGAGGATCTGGCTCAAGAGCAAAAGAAAAGAAAGTGAGAACAAAGAAAAGAAAAGAAATTGTAGTTTTTCGGTATGTTTGGCTGGTCCTGCTGCCCGACGGCTACCAGAATTTTCTATAATGTTATCCTGGAAAGCGGAAAATAAACTTATGACGACTGAAAATATTAAAACTGACGATTTCGTCATCGCTCTCTGTTGGAGAGAAGCATGCGTCGGTTGGAGAATAGGCTGGATCGAATGTTGAGAGGTCAGGGATTGCTAGAGAAGAATACTTTAGGCAGAGTCCAAGGGGAACCGCAGCAGTTCATACTTCACTCTCTGTGTCTATGTATTTCAATCAGTCGAATTCGTCTGAACATTATAGACTGTACCCAGATTGCAAGAAAAAAACACTCAAAAGAAAGTATCCACAAGAAAACTAAAAACGATATACTGTATAATGAGTAAAAATGTGTAAAATTAGATATTAAACATGTATCAATCCCTATTTCAAACTTATTATATTTTAGTAAATTTAGTATCCGGGTTCGTCCGACATATAAGCATACCTTAAATTCGCAACCAAAATATTTTAAGAATATACGCTGATTACTCAGAATTGGACTAAATAACAATTTTTTGCGGGTATAAAAGAAATTCAAATATTTAATCGACGTACATCCAAAAATATACTTAGACGGGCGCATTCGCATAAAAGTGGACGCACAAGGTCAAAAGTTCGAGAATGGTTAAAGTTACAGAGTACACCATTAAATGATTCATCAGTTATTACGTTTCAAAAGAATCTTTTACCCAAAATAAGCTTTCGAAGGTGTGTATTCGGGTGAAAGAGAACTAGAACGGCATATTTACTAAAGATTCTATTTTTCAGCTTTGATTTTGAAACTTCTCTAATTAATTCTTAACGAAATTTTACAAATGACTTAATTTTTATCACCTCATATTCAATAGTGTGCACTAAAATTACGGGTTCATGATGGAATAGAACTTCATAATAGAAAAGAATAACAAAACAGCGAAGTAACAGAACTATGACCAAACAGAACAGTATTATATATGCATATGTACGGAGTAATGGAGTGAAACATTATAGCATTTACGCAAGATAGATTACAATATTGATATTAATTAAAATATATATTATTCAAGCATTAATTATTATTGTACTTCAAACTAATCAAATCGTCCAAAATAAAACGTAAGGGTTTGAAAGAGTTTGAGATGCAATGATTGTTTGTAATATATGTTTTCTTAGTAAAGTTTTAGTAAATGAAGATATATTTAGATATAGAAGAAAAGATCTTTTTATTTTTTCTCTTATCTTTTGCTTCACTGTTTTATTTTGTCGTTATGCATTTTTACTCGTTCTATTTTGTCATCTTGCTTTGTCATGTCTCAAGTTGTGTATATTCCGTTTTGTTATACTCTGTTTTGTTCTGTTACTTACCTATCAGTATCTCTATCGATACTAAATTGCGGGATACTAAGGTGAAAATACTTTATAATTTAAATCGAAGAAATTACAAATAAAAAGATTTCTCACCTGGTATTTAATATTCAGCCCTCAGTGAGTTATTAACAAACCCAGTGAACATTTAATTTCCTCTTTACATTTTTGAATCTGGGACTTTTATACTTAAATAAACTTTCCGGGTGTTTTATAGGAAGTTTCCACAGATATGCGCTGTTTCGTGCAGAGATATATTCGGAATGATTGGCATTTGAAGTGTTGCTTTACGATATGAATCCGAAGGAAAACCAGAGAAGAGAGTTCCAAAGTAAACAGCGCCGTTTCCGAAGCTGTTTTAAGGGGACGCCGAAGAATGAAACAAAAAAGGAGCGGATGGAAGTGCAAGAATTTGGCGAAATTAAAATCTTTTGCAATCGGAATAAATATAGAATAACAAATTGAAATAGAGACTCATTCAATGAGTTTTAGAAATGGCTGCGATAAATATAATAACAATAAATTTTCCATTTTAATTACTGGCTTAAAAATGGTCAGATATCGGTATCTATTGCTCATAATAATCATTTTTAGAAATAAATTACTCCCTATCATTCAAACACAATGTCGTAGCTAATGTAATAGAATGAGAATAGGTCAGCATGTATTTTGATGGCGCCTCCTGATGTGTCTTTTAAATGGGGACATAAATGGTATAATTTTAGCAATACTTATCTGAAATTTTTTCATTAACTTTTTCCTGCCATAAAGAGAAATTGTAAATTTTATTCTAATTAATTACTATGACATCAAGACCTATTATTTCTTTGAAGTACAGTATTGATTAAAATTAATATTTAAATAGACATGTAGTTTTAATTTGTAAGCTGATCACACACAGCATTTACTTCTATAATTATTGTAACACTAGCTGAAGTTCCCGTTGATTCTCAATCCTCTCGAATATATGTGTGATATATGCTCGGTGTTCAGTAAATAATAATAATTGTTGTTGCTTTAAAAATAGCCCAAGTCATACATCTCTCTTGGTAGGAATGCCATATTTAATTAATATATTTCGTGCCAATATGGCGCCAAAACAAAGATTTGTATGCTGATTTTATCTATTTTATCATGTCTAAGATGAGATTGAGATGTAATCGGCATAAATAATAATAAGTAATAATTCCTTATAAACAGAAGCAACATTAATTTACTCTGGAGCTTCATTTCTCAAGTGAATAAAAGATAATGAAGTTAAAAGAAATAAGTTAAAAGAAATTCATACTTGGATGTTTATGAAAAGGGGTTCGAAAAACACTCTAAAAATACGTCAATGACGCGTGGGTCCTCGAAACAAAGAATCGGAATTTTCTTCTGAGAGTAACACAATGAATAACCTGCTTAATGAATATTAATAATGCTGAGGATGGCGGCATAATTGCCGAAATGCGCATTGGGTGATTCTTCTTCCTTTATGAGTACCAACTTTTCTTTCACGTAATTGGGAGTCTTTTCAACTCTTATAACGAGGATAGTTCCGTCAGAGTTCACCGCGTCAGAAAAAGATTCGCTACTTAGGATACTGAGTAGGGTAAGTCACGTAATTTTAGTTTAGAGACGATTCGTGTTCAGATTTTCTTTTCTTTCTGTTTTAAGTAATTTCCCTCTTATGCTAAAGGCTGTAATTGACAAGGTTCATCTAGAGGTGACCCTATTAACAACACTTTCCAAGGCATTCAACTTGTTGTATTCTACGGTGATGTTATAGAAATACGTAGCATAATAATTATATATATATATATATATATATATATATATATATATATATATATATATATATATATATATATATATATGATAACTAACATACTGTAGATTCGGGAAAACTATGAATGCAGGAACGATAGATCGGGGATTTACTTTATATGGTTTCCACAAATGTTTTTTTATAAGTGTTTGCGGATCGGTTTTGGCGATACATAGCCATCGTCAGGCCAATAATGAGTGTAAATTAAAACAGATATATTAGCAACAACACTTATGAAAAAATTTAATGTGCGTTTGGATCTTAAACTTCTAGACGATGGCTATGGCGTATCAAGAAATAGAAATGTATGTGGAATCACTATGCATCGTTTTTCATATAAATATTCAAATTGGTACTAGACCTCACCCGATAATAAAGACGTATATTGCTTGATGCCATTACTCAGAATTACTCGTGCCTTGCAAGGTTTTCATCCGCCACGAACAACGTTTTGTTACAAACGTAACAGAATAATAACGTCCTTATTTGCCACAGCCAAAGATATTGGAAATTATCCAATTTGAAATTCGACAGGTATCGCCTGAGATAACCGCTGCATTCCCTCTTCTCGGGCTATCAATTGGATTTTGGAACACAACCTCTGCTGCCAAACATATTAGACCCAAAAATTTCCTTTCCCCAGAATATCTGTTGCGCTCGCAAATCTTTGAAGCATTTCCTTCGGCGAAAGTTACGATCTCAACGAAAGGCCGTCTTCGGATCTTTGGGGCGTAAACATCTCTAGCGCTGCCATCGGAGGAACCGGAAAGGATAAAATGGGCGGCGGAAACAATTGCATATCGCCTTCATAACATCCCACAGAAGGATCAAAATAGACACATTCCCTCAGCACGTATATATTTCCGAAGGCATTTGGAAGATAGTTGGATTAAGGGATGGACGTGCCGAGTCTCCTGACGCGAAGGCCAATTTCCAGCGGAAAAGAAACGAGATTGAAGGAAAGGGTCGCCGCCTTATTACCCACAATTCCTTCTCCCCAATCGACCGGTCCTCATTGCAATATTCGATTCAGCGGAGGCGCTTCCTTCCTAAATGAGTCTTTTAATTCTCTATTTTGATGGATTCGGAATTTGCAACAATGACCAGAATGTAGCAATGACCGGAATGTAACAATGACCGGAATGTAACAATGACCGGAATGTAACAATGACCGGAATGTAGCAATGACCGGAATGTAACAATGACCGGAATGTAACAGTGACCAGAACAAGGGAACCGGACAAGGTCTTATGCAGGCGCTCCTTCCGCTTTCATATTTTTTAGATTTCTATCAATTATTCGCTTTTTTTGCATTCAAATACTTGAATTAATCCGGATTAACCTTGAATGATATTTAGTGGTATACTTCTATTGCTGTTTACACAATGTCACTAAGTGACTAACAAAAACTGCATGCATCCAGTAAGAATAGAATAAACCTAAATAGATGAATTTCGCTACAGATGCTTTAAGGATGGCGATGGAATGTTTCGTTAAATCGTAGGCTGTATTAGTTTTAAAATTCACTAACAGAACCCACAGACGTACAACATGTTTATGATTTCAGAATTATTTCCTTTGGTTACTGAAGTAATGTGTGTAACCGAGAACATCCAACGACCGCATTAAAAATGAACAAGTAATACCAATTCTAGAGCAGTGAAATGATATGAAATTGTTAGCTAAGAACTAATATAAAGAAAGGGACTGTATCTGAGGGATGATAACCCCATCAATCATCCAACATTCATTAATTTTCGATTCCCGGTGGGGCTCTACGTGCGAAATGGCCTTAGCTAGAACTTTTAAAACTTTTACTAACTGAATAATATAGAAACTATACCCACTCAATACCGATAATAGTTTCGTACACCCTACTCTAAGGAGAACCGAGTTTACTGTATATACTGAACGTGCGAAATAGTTTGTATGTTAAGTAATCATTCGGATTTCTGAGTTGCCACTAAACTCCTTAACATCAAATTAAAACTACTATCAATTCTTATATAACTTATTGCAGTCGTAATAGCAATATCCTTTCTCAATCTCACAATAGAATAATTATCTAATTTTCTAGAATGAACAGACTCAAAAATAGCCCTTACAGGAATATTTATCTCTTTAATCTATAATTTTATTTATAGAGGTCATTGATATCTATTTAAAAATGATAACATAAAGTTCTTGTTAACTACCGACAAAAATAAGGAACACTAACAATATTAATTCCTGCGCTTAAATCATTGAAGTTGTTTTTATCTTCCTTTCTCTTACAAATTAAATATCAAATCCTGTAACAAGAAGTATTCAAATGTTTATTGGGACTGCAAAGCCTACGTTTACATCTAACACACCGATGTACCATATAGAAACATAGATTTGGCAAATACTAATCTAATAGAAATGAAATTCTTTTAAGAAATGACATTTATTAATAAATCAATGATTTAAATACCTTTTTTGGATAGCCTTATTTCCATGGGATGATATGATATACATCCCAAAAGAGTGTTTTATTGATAGGATTTGCGTGCCAATGTGAAGCGAAACAATAGAGTAAAAGAACGATAGAATTAAGATGCTGTAATTAATTATTAATTATGATTGATATTAAACCGATTTCTCACTATCCACCATTTCACTTTTAAGAGAAGGATACACACTCCGGACAATTCAGTCCGCATTCCTAAATTTTCTCTCTTTTTTGACAAATTTGCTGTCGTTTAGTCACACTTAGAATGGTTGGAATCACATGACATTTCATTAATCTATTCATAAATATTATATATTCTTATAGATTATGTATATTAAATGATTGAATTTCTGTGCTTAAATATTAGTGCGGTGACAATAATGCAGCCTTAACATCAACTCTTAAACATTTTACATACATTTTTATATATTCTCTAACGTATATCAAGCAGAAATATTTTCAGTACATATTAAATGTTAATTTACGATCCTTTTTGTCCTCAATATCAAGCTATTTACCATTTTACCATACACTATTATATAAATTTCCATGTTCCAGTCAAAAGTTTAATTACTTACCATGTAAAATATTTATCATTTTTGCAACATCTACTCAAGTATTACTACTATACCTTTTCTACTATACATTTGCATTGATTATCAGTAATATTTTATAATTTAATTCGTTATAAATTATATATATATATATATATATATATATATATATATATATATATATATATATATATGTATATATACATAATAGGAACTTTTTATATATTTCTCTAAACTCCTGAAATGTTTTACGTTATGACTTGAAGACCTCTTGAGAAGATATTTGCCTCTCTAAACGAATATGTGAGTCGTGTCTTCCCTCAATTCCATGTAATGAAGATATCTATCTAACATCGGTGAACGCTCATAAGTTCGAGCAAAGAGCATAAAATGCGAACTACGCAACTGTTTCAAAAGGGATGTAATTTTTGCGCACAAGGAATCTCAGAGGGAGAATACCTGAACAATAATCCAGAAATGTGAGGAAGGGAGAAAAGGGCGGTGGCTGCCATAATTTGTGAGAATTGCTATGGCAACGGGAACCAGAAGGTGGGGCGGCAGTGTTACAAGAATGATCTTTCTTTCGACTCCAAATCTGCTGTAATTCGCGCCTTCCATATCAGCCTTTCGCAATTTCTCAACGGCAGTCTTACTTAACTTACACAACTTGATTTTTCCTTTCGCAAATAATTCCGCGTTCTCGTTGTTTTACTGGATTATCTCCTCTTTTTCTATTATGTCTTTTTCTGGGTTCTACCTTTGGTTTACTGTGATTTCAGTCATGGTACCACTGCTTCACAACGGCGGATATTTAATTACGAGCAATGTAATGGTTGCACTAATACTTTTGTTGCTCTTTTAGTTTTTATTAAAGGTCTTTACACCATTGAAATGAAGGGGAATCTCCTTAAGTTTGCTTTACTTACCACAGCTGTAGATTCTGCAGAGTTCATTATCTATTATAGTACTGTTATCATCACATTTCCTAAGAATGGTCTACTTTTCGAAGGAAGAGATACCAACTTTATAACTTTGCAATGAAGCGGTCGATTTGCAGTGCATTTTCGAACGGGAAAGTTTGCTTTCTAATCCGTTATCAGAGAAATTAAGCGGTATTTTTACTATGAGATTAGTACGAAAACAGCATTTCAAGCGGGATAGCATCTCAAACAGTGGTGTTTTAAACGGGTTTGACTATATAGAGATTTAAATCGGCTGATTCTGTAGGTAACATGCTCTTAAACAGCTTCAGAGAATATAAAAGATGATTAATTCATGATTTAGGTGCTTTAATTCAAAGAAAACCCCATCCGGTTGCCTTTCAGCGTTTTCTTTCTTCAAAAGTATTCCAAGCAAACGTAATAACTGCGGGTCGCCTCCTTGTTTCATTATCGCTCGATTTATTAAGAAATTTGCAAAATATTACGAATTCCGCAAACCGCACTTAATTCAAGTAACTCACCAGTCGCGTTCGCTAGATTCAATTCGATGAACAATTCGCCAAACAGATAATTTGTGTTCGCTGGATTCATTTAATATTTGTTCGTTTAAGTGTGGCTGATATCTTTACGATACTTTCAAAGACAACTTGATAAATGGAACGGTTTAGCTTCCTTATCTTCCTCATTTCGAAATCAGCTGTTCAAATTGCAGCATCTTTCCTATTCCTGTACGAATAAAAAACAGGCTGAGTTCGTGAATCGCTTAATTTATTATAAACGAATGTCAAAGTATATGTATTCATTTACTATTGCCTGGGTCGATCGAAATCTTCGCAATTTATAGTGATTGACATTTCCATAATCAAGGAATATGAATAGATTTATTTTCCATTATTACTCATCTTGGAAAATGGCCATTCCATATCTATTCTGAAATCATTTTCACGGTCGAAGTTACGTAAAAAGACGATTACTGAAAATGTGGGCCAATGTAATGCAATCTCTGGCTTTGGGTTAATTCGGCAAATTCAATTAAGTTCGAAATGGCTCTTTTCGTCGCTGATTTCTCGCGCAAAAATATTACAAAAGGATCCACTTTTCTAAATTGGCGCTTTTGGGTGACATTTAACACTCGCCCTGGATAATTAATTTGGCGGTCGATTGCTGTTGTTCATTGATCCGAACTGACTTTTAACTGAAAGAGCGATTGATAAAGCAGCGGTAATTAAAAGATGCGTGATTTCAACTATAAAATTGGTCTTTTAGGGATCGATTGTTTGAAAACGGAAAATCGCTTGGAAATAATTAATATGCGAAGATGATTATAACAATAAAAGCCCTTTCCTTTCCTTTAGTGCCAAATACTTAATTGGCCACCTATTGTTTACCTTTTGTCACGTTTTGTTTAGATTTTCGGTGACAACATATTGTATCCATTGCTATAAATACTACTTTTCATAATGATGATTTCATAATAGCGGTGTCATAGCAATAATTTCCTACAAATAACTTCAAAATACCTGGTTTATAATGATTGCTTCATAATAAAAGTTTTATGATTGGAAATTCATAATTATAATTTTATGGTGAAGATTTTCTATCAATAATATTACTTTTATTTGTTTACCTAATTATTATATCATGCATTAATTTGCATTACATACATATATAAGCAAAGTAAAATACCTACTATTAAATTAACGAATTAAATTACTTAGTAAGATATAGTATAACATGAATTATAGAAATTTTCATCGCTCATTATTATGCTTACATACGTATTGTAGTATTACTTAACGAATCCTTATTTTGACCTAGGAATGTTGCTTAATCTTTATGATCGACTATTAATTTCCTTGGATACTATAACTGGAATTGTTGTCATAAGCGTAATTCATATTGTATTTTCCGCATGAGGTCCTGAGCATTACTTATTTTTTTGCACTTATGCTCATCAATCTCACAATAATGAATCCACAATAGTAATTTTATAGGAAAATTGTATGAAATTGAAGTATGAGATATTTTAGACCAATTAAAACAGGGAGATAAAGATTGATAAAAATCTGTTTGAAATGTACTCGAGGAGAGAAATATCAGCTTTAAAATTGTAACGAAAAGACAAAATCAAGGATAGATTCAAGGATGTGGTACTGTTTTAGGTGAAGCAAATAACGTATTTATGGCAAAAGGGATTGGATTACGGATTAATTAATGAATAATGAGACAGACATGCATGCTTATATTTACGGAGCTATGTTAGGAAGGTCTTTGAGTCGTTGAGTCACACGCAAAAGTTATACTATGAGTTTACTCTTGAATACGAAATATCAACGAAGAAAATATTAACTCTGCCAATACTAATGAAGGCGGAGTCAGATAAATGATATATGAGTTAATAATTGTTAATTTATACTACTGATTACAGATGATTAATGATAGTGACTGAGTGATAGTTTACAAGGTTCGATACATCGAAGATATCGAAATGAATGTACATTTTATATCGCTCAGTAATTTCGATATTCTGTAAGAAAGAAGAAATAAATATGCGAAAGAAATAGAGAAAAAGCGCAATCGTTATGGGCGAAATTGAATCTATAAAGTATCCTTTTCCATTTAACTCATTGCAAATATAATAGGATTAATATCTATATAATTATTATTGAAACAATTCTATCCCGATTGGGAGAAAGAGTTATTCGAGAAAAATTTTACTTTTCTATGGACTGCCACATGGCTATTTTTACTCGAAATACTATATAAGTAAATAAATAAATAAACATACTTGATAAAAGAGGAATACATGGCGGGCACACCTTTGTCTTCTTTATTATCCCCATTTTATTTACTCACTAGTCTGAGACAATTGGAACATCTCCACTCCCTTTAGTTATTCATCATAATTCCTCTTCTTTTGATTTTTATGAGAGCCTTCTGAGGCTTACGATCTCTCGCTTCTTATCTCCGCCAGAGGTCCTTTTATCTGATGAAGCCTCTACATTAGATTTATTCTTCCATGAAATGAAGACTGTCTCTTCCAAGAACTTTCCCCTTTCCGCTTTACTTCAGTTAGCAGTGAATTAGGGCCGATACTTCTTAGCCTTCATTCAAAATACGTTTTCATACGTGCGCACTTAATAAGCGGTACTCACGTCATATAAACGGATAGTTGGCGTTATAAATAAACCTTTTTATAGCAAATGATGGAAATGAACTAGATAGGTAAATCGATTCCTTTGTTCCGTCTTAAAATTTATAAAAAAATGTTTATAGTATTACAATCATTCTCTTTAACTAATTCATTTTTATTAATCGGGTTTATTAAATCATAACGGTTCGTATGTCAAAATTAAGTTCGTTTTTCGAGGTCATAATGGAGTACGGAAAAGTTCGTATGTTGAAAAGTTTGCATAAGTCGTGGTAGCAGTGAAAATTCGGAAGGCATATTTTGCTCGGCAGCTGAAGGCCTGTGACAGTGATAGCGGGCATTTATCACGCCTCTTATCACGCGTGCGTCAATCGAAGCACGCCCTCTGTTGCAATCTCTATGGCCAATAAACACGCATCCTATGTCAAAGGACAAGTGATTAGAGAACAGGCACACTGTTAACACCGTCTCACTCAAAGGACGCCATTGTCAATCGGGATGGACGAATGTTTATCAGGGATATTCCTGCAGAACGACCTTCACTCTGTCCCCTTTACTGAAATGTATTATAATCAGAATACACTGATGTAAATGTTAATCACAATGATGTGAGGCTATGCTCATAAACTTTTATAAAGGAAATATTTATTCATTCGATGTCAGTAGAAATATTGGATGGAATTATCGAACATTTACTTCATACACTTTTCGATGAATTATGAGATTTTGAAATTCGTTAGAGGTTTAAAGGACATAGTGACAAATTTGCTCACATTATTTGGATTCGACTCTGGGTAAAAGTACTTTCATAAGAAATTCATGTAAATTATCTAATGAACATTTAAATTTTAAATGCGATTTTATCGCGATAAATGTACTGTAATAGTGTAAAAACTTCACAGTATGACTGTTTCTATCAAGCTCTTTGTAAGATCCTGGCTGAATTGCTCGTACTACAAAGTCAACGATCGCATGTCATTCACAATCCAACGGCTAAGGGCAATTGTGAATCGTTGGCATCGATTTTTTCGGTTAACTTTCCTTCCCGTTTTTCATGAATGATTGAAATACGTCCAGTCACTGATTTTATTTAATTTTATACTCGTTACAGTACTGCCATTATGATTTCCACGTTATACATACGTATTTTACATACATCGTATTTTATCTTCCAGGTTGCGCTATCTGTTGGTGTGAGCAGGTTTTCATACCCCTTCTATGTGGCTGTTATTCTGCTGTTGATCTTATTTCCTAAGAGATTATCTCTTTTAGATTATTAAGTTGATTTACATCTAAAACCTCTGAACTGTTTTCCGTATTATTATTTTCCTATTCATTGTCTTTGTTTATACTTATGCTATTGTAGACAGGTTAGATGAAAGAAGAGACTTTTCAGTCTCAACCTCGACTTAATGCAGACCTTGAATATTTTGGTCTCGATAAGTTGACGTGTGGTAATCAACAAGAGAAGGCTTTATTCTGCGGAATTCCATCAAAGTGGGTGTACATATCGTAAAATATAAATATTTATCACGATTACACATATATTCTGCTCACACGACCGGTTTTGACCAACGTGGCAATCATCTTAAGCCAAAGTTATCAAAGGTCGAAACAGGTCGTGAATAGTGTTTTTAGTGTAACTATAATAGTCTGGCAAGAGGTGTGCTAGGCAGGATGAAACAAAGGTATATCTTACTATTCATACACTCATAATATTATCGATAGACTTACTTATTTTTAGCGAGTATTTTAACATTTAAATTTAAGATAATGGGTCTTTATCGAAAGCGAATGCCGTTTAACATTCGGCAATTATAATCCCTTGCAATAGATTCGTTCATTAAGCTTTGTGTTCAGAATTAATAGAAGAATTTCGATCGAATTGTGTTATCATAAACTTCTCATAATAACATTCTATCGACTCGATTAACATCGTAATCCCCCATAACCCCGCCACCCTGGGCAGGTGTCTCGTGCTGGATTCGTTGTTTTTGTCTTTTAAAGATAAACATATCCCTTGGGCGCGTTAATTTTACAAATTTAATCTTGGATAGTATTGAATGGATATGTCCGACATTTTGACTTTTTTTCAGAGCGAAATCGACATGAAACCGAACTTGTTTTCTTCGCAAATAGAAAGAGACGTCGAATCACGTCACCCGATTCGTGAAAGGCTATAGAATTTCGCGATGATTGTCACCCTTTTTAAAGCTGTTCCAATAACAGCCAAAAAGGTCTTCCCCCTCAAAAAGATGGATAACAACTCCCCATTTTTTCCCTCTTCTGTAAATCGCGTCTGTTTTTTCGTAAATCCCATTTCTGCTCGCCGAATCGCGTCGCGAGAAAATCTTCAAAACGAGCCGTCATATTTCCAACTGCTCTCAGGTGAAGGCGACAGAGATCAGCCATCGATCAACGGACGCCATCCTTTCAGCTATTTCTAAATAGTGAATTCCCTCGTTAAAGATGACGGAACAAAACTTATGAGAAATGTACGACTATTATTGTATACCTTCTAAATCATCAAAAGTAAGATTCTCCAATATTAAAAGTCCTTCATGAGAGAGACTGAAGCTATAAATGTAAACGGAAAACCAAGGAAATTACTGCACAGTCTAATATAAAACGCAGCAATCGCTTGAATCTTGAATTGATTCAATCGCGCAACAAACGAACAGAATCTTTTTCTACGTCCAAGTAACTCATTTTTGCTCAAAGTCTTCCAATGTTCTTCCCTCCATGCTCTAATAAATATCTTAATGTGGACAAAACGGCTCGAATTGCTTTTTTTTAATTATCAATCATAATATTAGTGGTAAACTTGATATCTAGCTATCAAACAAAACATTCATGTGAATAGTATTTGTATATTTGGTTGCTAAAAAGATATCGCTTTCATATACCTGCCTTAGAAATATTTCCAACGCCTAAATCTTCGATGTCTCTGAGAAAGGAAGTGTTTGTATTTATATTTACATCGTCCAATTTTAAATCATTCTGAGTATATTAGGTTACGTTGTTTGTAAAAATAAATTGCTGGATTTGACGATAAAAGAGAAAAGTCATCACTCATAATTTCGTCATATCCGAAATAGGGTCTCAGAAAGTACGAATCAAAAAACGACAAAAGGCGACTTTTGTTTATCCCTAAGAAAGAAACAAATCTCAGTCAAACCGGCTCCGACGGTAAGACATAGATTCCACTTCTTCCCGATATCTTCATCCACTTCTCAGGAAAATCAGTCATTTTAAACGAATATGTACAAAGGGATTGCAGTACATCTGGGGACGGAAAATATGCGTCTTAAGCGGAAAGCCTTTTAAGCGGTAATTTTACCATGTGTTTCGAGGAACGGGAGAAAACCGCCTACATAGCGGGAGCGTCTTAAACGGGTTTTGCTTTACGTAGATACAAAGATAATTTCTCCAGCGAGTGCCACTCCTTTACCTCGCCCAATTTGTCCGATAACTTTCTTCCCTCGTAAATATATAAAATGTTCCTCAGAGGTGACGCATTTGTAGGAGGCATCTTCCAATCTAAAGGCATTCGCTCATCTCTCCGAAAGTTTAATTAGGAATGGAATCAAAGGGAGACGTCTTAATGACGTCGCCGCACAGCGAAACTGAGCCAAACACTTCGAGTTATTCCATAGGATAAAATACATATTATTGTGACTCCTAATATTTATGCTACTCTTTGCTGAGATATTACTTTCAAAAACACTTTGATTATAGCGGAGCAATTAATTTTCAGCAGAAGAAAACAAGAAGTTGTTGAATAGGAATTCAAATAATTATCACAACTTTAGAACAGTTTGTTTCATATTTTTCTGTATATTATAATGATAACGCCCCTTGATGCCGAAATGATATAATTATGAATTTAAACCTAAGAAAAATACAATTTAAGAAACTTCATATGGGCCAGAAACAACTTGGATGATTTTACAACTTAAAGTATTTCAGATTTTTTCTTGTTTTCATTCTTCGTTGACCTGGGCTATCAATAGCCTCAATCAGAAAGAGTAAATCCCTGATATGAGTCATCTGAATCGATGTAGTATTTAGAATGCACGAATGACGCACTAATTATGCTATGAAATAAATTGAGCCACATAGCAGAGAAAATGCAAAAGCTTCCCTGCTGTTTGTAAGCAAACAATGTGTTCTAATTAATATGAATTGTAAAGAGCTGCGAATAAATTTTCCTTTTATAGATATATAAATTATGCTACATAGATTAAAACAGTTCTGAACCACTCTAAATCTAAAATCACCGCGTGCCAAATCGCAATTTCGACATTGTTATGTATCTAATCCTCCTGAACCAAATAACCTGGTGCCATTTTAAAAATATAGTTGAATTGTAATATAATTTTTTAAAGTCACCTAGATGTAGACTTTTGGACCGCAAACCTCTAATAATATACATCGAAATCGAGAGTTTTGAGATAAAATGTAGTGTTTTCACAACACTGCTTGGAATTATACCACTTGTGTACAGCTTGTATAAGAAGCTATAATCATAAAACTGCCCGGATTATGAGTTTAATGTCAGAAAGTCTCGGTAACGCGATTGAAAACGAAACTTAAACATTTTAGAATGAGATTTTGCTCGACTTCGAGCCAAAAAAGGCATGTTTCACACTGTTGTGTGGAAAATTACCAGTGTCTTTCTTCTTTACCAAAATGGCTTTCCACAAAGTTACGCCTGATCATGTAGATTTCACACAAAAAAAAGGCATGAATGAAATTCCTCGATAAATTTGTATTGACATTAGTCCCCTTTACGGTCATCATTCATGACGTATTTTCTATGGAAATCAACTCTGAGCTATTGAATTTGTCACTCATCACTTTCGGAATGACTTCCAAACGAGCCGACGTCGATCCTGGGATTCGAGGATTAAAACAATGTGTTCGATAATACGTGGCGTATTTTACCCTTACCTTCTTCGCAGAATGCTGTCCATCTAAAGTAACTCTGTGAGCAACACTTTGTGAAACATTTTGCAAGGAGAAACCTTAATTTTTGATATAATCCAACATCACTCATACCTTAGTAGTTAAGTATTACCACAGCTGTGGAAAAGACTGATACAAAAGTAAAGATTGTATGTGCATAAGTTAAGTAAAATGCCAGAAGAATTTGCTGAAAAGGAAATAATATTAAGATTGATGGGAAAGAAGGATGAAGGTCATTTGAGGGCACAGAAGAAAATATTGGAACCCTTTTAATGAGAGAAAAACAGGGTAAATAAAAGTATATGTGCAGCATGCAATCTGGTAATCAAATAATGAATATAAACATATTATCACAGATTTTAAACTGTGATTAAAAATGGACGTACGAAACCAAAAGTGGCATTATTACCAAAAGTGTATATTTGGGGTTCTTCAGGGCGATTCAGAAACCGCCTTTGAATCCAACTATGGATTCGAGAAAAACTCTTATTCAGTGGAGGTATTCCTTTAAGAAATTGATTTACTTGCATACATTAGTGGCATATATTACTCATATTTCCATTTTTTAAAGGCGTACTTTGAGGAGTAAGAACTGAGAATATAGTAACAGTTATCTGGTACGAGTTCATGGGAAACCATCGTGAATTATTAGAAATCTTCACAATTCAATATCAATAAGGCATTCAAACTAGAATTTAACCTTTAAGAGACTTTGGAGTTAGAATTATTCGTAAAAATATGTAAAAATAATGTGTAGTGTGTGCTACTATTCTGCGAGAATATGAATGGAATGTAATGCGGAATGAGTTTTATCATTCTTTACATATCGTGGGGTTGGAAAGATAAGAATATTGATAGGCTCTTCTCGTATAGTGAATGTCACTTGAGATGTAAAATGACGACCGCAAAATGGTGACCTTTCTGATGGCACTTGGAAGGGTCTAAAGGTCATCTCACAAAATCCCCCCCACAATTTACGTTTTCTTCTCAGAAAGTACGTGTTAATACTATCAGCTACGTTTAAAGTTTATCGATTTTAATTGATCAGTCTTAAGATCTTGTAGTAAAGGAAATATACGATATAACACACTGTGGATTACGAAAGAGATGGAATTTAGGAATGAAGATTTGCTAAATTAAGATATGATGAATATGATAAATCTCATTGGATACAAATTTAAAATCGATAAACTTTCAGTGAAAAATGGAAATAGGCATAAACTTGGAACTACCCCTTAAAAATACAACGGATGGAGTTTTTATTGCATTGACGGCCGTGGAGATTTCTATTCCTGTCTAAATTAGGCGTAGGGCAGGGGTGTTTTCATCGGAAGGCCATATTTACCATTCGGCTGCCAACGCTCTCTCTGTACGCCATTCTCAAGGAAACCAGTTGTTCAAAATCATATTTTTCTTTAGATATATACAGTTGGTAAGTAAGGAAAACTAATGAATACTAGCTGAATTTCCCGCTGATTCTCAACGGGGAAAATAGATGTAGGATTGAATTAGTAATGATATTTATGTACAAGTGAAATCATCCTCTGTTAAGGTTTTAGAAGCAAATATAGGTATTAAGACCCTCCGAGCCTTTAGGTCGATCACTTAATTATTTGTATTAGGTATGCAATTAAGCTTTCATTTTATGAAAATGAAGCAGGAACCGATTATCACGGTAAGAGTTGGAATTTCAAAATTCTGTCGTCGGTCGGGCAGCACGACGGGCCAAACATACTGAAAGGAATAAAATTTCCTTTTCTTTTATTTTACTTTTCTTTTCTTTCCCGCTTGTGCCGGATCCTTCGCTCACCCGAACGCGACAACGCCAGTGTGGCATAAGAAAAACAAGTAGGGGAGGTCGGTATGTGATTCAGCAATGGCTGTTTCTTAAGGACGAAACTATGCTTCCGCGCTAAGATATATTGCAAATCGACGACTCCAGCCTAATCGTTTTGCAAGTTGGATGATTTTGCCCAAATATCGTTCATAAAATTATGTCAAAATCGAGCGGCAGATGATGCGGCAGGTTTAGCGACATCTTGTGCACCCTTGAGAATACTGGTTATAGTTTCAAATTTCCGCCAAATACTTTGAATATTGCGGGAAAGTTTGAAGACCAGAGAGTGTGCAGGGAGGATGCAGATGACCTTTTCAGGTGTTAGGCGCGTATTGGCTACACGACAAAATATTTACGAAGTATATATTACTAGCTGAATAGCCCGTTGCTTCTCAACGGGGAAAATAGATGTAGGATTAAATTAGTAATGCTATTTTTGAATAAGTGAAATTATACTCTCCGAAGATTTTAGAAGCAAATATAAGGGTGCAAAACCCTTTGACCCTCCCAGCGTTTGTATATAGGTATGCATTTAAGCTTTCATTCAATGAAAATGAACCAGGAACGATATTTATAATATTTGGATAGTAAATACTAATGAAGATAACTCTAGGATTATATTTGTATCATTTAATGTTATTGATAATATAATTTAAGTTGCTTTTATGAGAATCCACTCATCAGGATCCACTAAAATATCCTTCCTGATTCACAAATAAATGAAAACAAAATCGTAACAAAATCATCAGTTTGCCTTTGAATTTCTCGTCCATAATAGAGGAACATCAACTAATTAACGAAAATCAGACAGTCCAATAAAATAATACCCGCTTATGGTCTACGGGGGGGAGGGGTTGCCCGCGGCAATGCACCTTCGAATATACTTCCTGTCTCTCTAAAATAATCCCCTTCCTCGACGTAATATTTCTTCGTCATCTTGATCACCGCAAACGAACGTATAAATGTCCTTTTGCAATTCGGTTTGATAAAGAAAAACTCCAAAATGGCTGTAATGTTGTTCCTGCTATTTAAATATCAAAGTTTACATTCGCTGAAATCTCAGTAAATTGCCTCCTCTTCATAAACTCTGACGTTATTTCCTACCATTAATTCGGTATGGATTTAAAATCCACGTGTATTCTTATGGGAAAATGAAAGTATCGGATTCAACAATCACCTTGGTCGTCAGGGGGACTGGTTGTTTACTACGGCGAAATTTTACAAAATTTTCGTTTATTCTGTCATAGTTCTCGTAATTTAGATTCGAAGAGTGTATTTTACGATAATAATAAGATTCTTTACTTAATTTACCTTCGTTTGGTACTTTTCTTGACTTCTTAGGACCATTATTTCCAATTTAATTCAGTAAAAGTAACAAAGCCTGTAGGGTGCAAAAACGAACTTTACGTGCATTCCTTATGGAAACGTATTATGGAGTCCTGGGTTTGTACCCGAGTCTTCATAAAGATGAGAATAGTTTTCCTGGGGCTTTCAGCATATAAGAAATACAATGCAGTTTGTCTCATGGCTCTACGACAAAAAGTTTCCAAAATAAAAGGGGGGTCGGACAGACAGACAAACAGACAGACGGACACTCTGCTCTATATATATATATATATATATATATATATATATATATATATATATATATAGGACTAATTATAAGCTATAGATATAAAACTATTAATATGCTATAGATATAAGACTAATTATATATAAGATTATACGATATTAACGTAATATTTCTGAAAATTTCGTTTGAATTTTCTTGTAAACATGTTGAAGAGAATCATGTATCCCGTCGACCATACGCTTTTGTTTTTGTAGAGTCAGAATATCAAATGCTATATCCTAACTAAAACATAATTATGCGCTCCTTAAAATTGGCTGTATAATTTTGAAGAAGATGTATGGTCTCAAATACAAATACCGACTCGCTTTGCGGAAGCGTAGCACAACCAAGGATATGCCTCGTGATAAATTTAGCCAACGCTATCATCAACATCAAATTTTTGCGAATATTATATGTCGAAAATGTAATAACAGAAACTGAAGTGCAATATTCCATGAACGTATTACCAGAGTAAGACTAACCTTGAGTTGTTTTACTTCTCACACCTACTGAGACATTAGTACATTTAAAAAAATTGAAGAACTTTCAGGGACATTTTGTACCCTGGAACTGATTCGGGAGCTATTTTTGTTGCAATTTATTACATGTTGGATACCTTTAATGACTTTAAATAGAAATATTATGTGGGCCCATTGCAAAAATATTCTATCAAACATTTTTGGGACAAAATAACTGCTACAAAAAATCTCATAACAGAAGATTATATGGCGATCAGTCATATGCATGACCAACACCAATTCCTTTCGCAAAATCAAACTTATCTCTTCTTCACTCGATCTGTTTCCACTCCTTAGCTCACATATATGCAAGGACGATGCGGAGGCTGCTAATATATCTGTCAGTATCACTGCAGAGAAACATAGAATCATTCTTTGAGACCGGACACTTTATACACAGTTATGTAGCCAAAGTTATTTAGATGAAACAAATTTGCTTGCTAGGAATATATAATACCATAGTTATCGTCTCGAAAATACGCGCTTCCCTTTGAAAAGGTCAGCTCCATCCTCCCTGCACACTCTCTGGTCTTCAAACTTTCCCGCAATATTCAAAGTATTTGACGGACGATTTGAACTATAACCAGTATTCTCAAGGGTGCGCAAGATGTCGCTACATCTGCCGCATCATCTGCCGCTCGATTTTGACATAATTTTATGAACGATATTTGGGCAAAATCATCCAACTTGCAAAACGATTAGGCTGGAGTCGTCGATTTGCAATATATCTTAGCGCGGAAGCATAGTTTCGTCCTTAAGAAACAGCCATTGCTGAATCACATACCGACCTCCCCTACTTGTTTTTCTTATGCCACACTGGCGTTGTCGCGTTCGGGTGAGCGAAGGATCCGGCACAAGCGGGAAAGAAAAGAAAAGTAAAATAAAAGAAAAGGAAATTTTATTCCTTTCAGTATGTTTGGCCCGTCGTGCTGCCCGACCGACGACAGAATTTTGAAATTCCAACTCTTACCGTGATAATCGGTTCCTGCTTCATTTTCATAAAATGAAAGCTTAATTGCATACCTAATACAAATAATTAAGTGATCGACCTAAAGGCTCGGAGGGTCTTAATACCTATATTTGCTTCTAAAACCTTAACAGAGGATGATTTCACTTGTACATAAATATCATTACTAATTCAATCCTACATCTATTTTCCCCGTTGAGAATCAGCGGGAAATTCAGCTAGTATTCATTAGTTTTCCTTACTTACCAACTGTATATATCTAAAGAAAAATATGATTTTGAACAACTGGTTTCCTTGAGAATGGCGTACAGAGAGAGCGTTGGCAGCCGAATGGTAAATATGGCCTTCCGATGAAAACACCCCTGCCCTACGCCTAATTTAGACAGGAATAGAAATCTCCACGGCCGTCAATGCAATAAAAACTCCATCCGTTGTATTTTTAAGGGGTAGTTCCAAGTTTATGCCTATTTCCATTTTTCACTGAAAGTTTATCGATTTTAAATTTGTATCCAATGAGATTTATCATATTCATCATATCTTAATTTAGCAAATCTTCATTCCTAAATTCCATCTCTTTCGTAATCCACAGTGTGTTATATCGTATATTTCCTTTACCACAAGATCTTAAGACTGATCAATTAAAATCGATAAACTTTAATTTTGAAATTCCAAATCTTACCGTGATAATCGGAAATAAATTTTTGATCACTGTTTAATAATATATAAGATTATTCGATATATAAGATTTCTTTTCGTTGTTAAGATGTAAAGTACTTATTTAAAAATTAAAACCAAAAACCGATTCCCTTTGTTTTCCAGGTCTGAAAGAATTAAAAAATACGCAAAACCCCGCTGTATTCACTCAATCTCCCGAAAAGAGTCTCGATCTAATTTTACTGTATGTAGGATAAGAAGCATTACGTTCATCATAACCGTCCTTCATGTTTTCATGAGATTGTCAATCAATTGAGAGGCGGGACGAGAATGCTACGATAAGCCTTAAGGCGAGGTTATGGGGAATTCCATCAAAAAGGAAATTAGGATTGGTATTTTTCCAACAAATTTATGGAAAAGGTACCGATCATAGTTTTCTTCTTGTTCCGCAGACACTCAATTTCGGTAATAGTTTCTCCTCCAGAGGATACTTCTTGTTGGAAGCCTAAAATAATGTAATGTAATGAGCGAATCTTTAGCGAATCGACCCTTATTTTCTATCTTTCAGAAGTTCGTTTAATGTACCTTTTTCTTAGAAAATAAATCAAAAGGGAGCAACTGACGCGTAGAATTCAAGGAAAAGGTCTCAAAATCTTTCTGCAGTAAGATATGAGGAGTGTTTGCAGTAGTTCTGCAATTTCCATGATCCATGACAGTCCAGAGAGTTTGGATTGCCAATCCTAGGATCCTATACAGTCTTCCAGATTAAAGTCGACGAAGAAATAATGCAAATGCTTTTATTTTCAGTTATTTAATGGATATCTAACGAGATAAATTCAATATTTATAAAAATCTCTTGCAAAAGTGTAGTATTTTGATGAATGATAAAAGTATTTGATGATATTCAATTAGACAATCTTGTAGTGCGTATTAAATTGAGGGTAAAATAAAATAGTTAAAATATATAACGTTACTCTCGTCTCCAAAAATGACGAAACCTAGAAATAATTCATAGTTATGATCACTATATCTTATTAATTTTCTCTCGTTAAACTTGAAACAAAAAAATGGGAGTCATTGTTTTCTAGACTTAATTAGCGCTGTTAATTCCTGTGACATCACAAGAAGAGAAAATTGCTGGACCGACAGTTCAAAGTCAAAAGAACAATGAAATATAAGCACATTTAAGTCCAAAGTGTTCTAAGCTGAGGATGAGTAAACGGACCGAAGGACTCTTTTAAATATAACCAATCGGATAAAACAATCGGCACTTCACCTGTAAGCACTCCTACTGACCAAAACTAAGCTCACTTATTCTGCCACTAATATAAATCAAACATCATATTCATATTGTTCTCTAATTTGATTTCAAAATATTACATCACAAAGATTTAATTATTTTTATTTACATAAAATCATGCCTATTCGTCATATTAAAATTTATTATTTTGCAAATATTTACTCCTTTTAGACCAGAGCCCAAATGGGAGTTTTGGCTTTTTAAGTTTTAAATGATCCCTCTACACTTAAAAAAAAAGAACCTTAATTTTGCCGTAGCTATTCGCCGTAGAACCGCCGTCGCCACCGTAGTACACGTATGTACGTAGATCCGTACTTTGCCATACATATCCGCAAGCTATTGTCTTGTATTTCAGATTGCTTTCTCGTCATATTTTAAAAATTCCCTTAGTGAAAGTGTTAAATTATATTCTATTAGTTGAAGTTTTCAAATAACTATTAACAACAAACTTTACTTCAAACAAATGGTCGTAGTCTGAGTGAGTACCTTCTGCATTAATTATAATTTGACTTGAGTGATACTTACGATAAAGTGTTGATTTTCTTACGAATTATGTCTTATAATATGGACATGGTATAGCAAGATAAACTGCGAAGTTTTACTACATTTCCATAAAATGCCCGTTCAGAAAATGTCTCTTCGTGCGGACATCGTTCTAATCGATCTTTCGTACCAGCAAAGCTATTCTTACTTCTGTTGTATTCGCAGTAATATTTCATTTCATATTTACTTGCGTAATCAGGCTATCTCCTGTTTTAATTCGACGCTACTTTGGGTTTTATAAATTACCGTTCCTGATGGTCGTCATTATGGCGAATAAAGCGTCGCCACATATGGCGGATAATTAATGGTCAGATATGGAATGAATCAACGGTCATTTCTCGCACTGTAATTACAAAAAAGACATCAATGCTAGAAATTCTTTAGATGCACTTCCCGAAAAGGGATTTATTTAGCGGATTAAGTTATGTAAACGGAGTGGACTTTTCAAAATCTCTCTCCGTGTGGAAGTACTGCTGTAAGTCCACAAATAGAGACATTTTGGGTCCTTCGGGGTTTTTGGATTCCTGGGGCGATAATACGTTTGGTTTTAATGGCCGCAGAAGCCTTTTCACTCTAATAGCGTCTCGTATTCGAATCAGATTTCTCCCGAACGCTCTTCCTAGGAGTGTCTGGGTTCATTACTTGATTCCAAACAAACATCTTGATTAGGTATCATCGTCAACACCTACTTTCAATCCAATGTCGGATAAGGGGTTTTCAGTTCTTTCTATTCTGAGCTTTTCTTTACCAAGTTACTCCTAAGTTCTGAATGATCTCTCTGCTCCATCGGTCTTCTTCTTGGTCTCTTCACATCTCTTGGTGTTCAGTTCAGAACTGCTCTTGTCCAACGGTTGTCGTTTCTTCTCGCCACATGGCCTGCCCACATCCATTTCACTGATCTTACTTCATCCACAATATCCTGTTATCATTCTCACTCATGTACTGCGTTTCTTGTTTTCCCAAACATACTGCGTCCCACACATCTTTCCTCGTCTGTATTTTCTGGGTTATTGTTACGTTTAACACGTAAATTTCATTTCCATTTTTCAAGAATAGTAAAATCCATTGCTTAAAAATCATCCTCTACCTCTTATACGTAAATACATAAATCCATATAATTAAAACTTAATTTACATACACGAAAGGAAGTAAAAAGAAAAAAGAAATATCTGATTTACCATTTGCAAGGTGTTGTAGAAAATCAACATTCTTGTTACAATTATTCTTCAGTATTAAACGTGATCTTGTTCGGCCTGTACTGAATAAACCCTCCATAACTGTACAGTAGTTCCCGTAAAAACTGTAAGTAGTAACTGTAAGTAGTTCCCGCAAAGCCTCATAAGTGCCTGTTATACGATGCGGAAAGATTTCTCTTTTTCGATCTCCTCATTATCCCCTTCGAGAAAAGATTATTCGAGGAAGGAAGAAAAACGCGATATCTGTGCAGTTAGAAGATTAATAAACTGTTGTTTTCTATGCGGAGTTTCTGAAAGAAGTTTCTATAACAAACAAGTGCGGTAAATGAAAAAGAAAACGATTTTGGACGAAAATCGCCGCTGGAGAAACTAAAGCTAAGAGTTTTTCTTAAGGCAGAAGAGTTAACGTGAAGAGAGACACAGATGTTCTCTTGGCAGAGTGTTGTTCTTTCTTGTGATGGAAAGTTTAAGGAAAGCTGTAGCAGAGGACCTCTAGATAGACAAAGACAGATATACTTTATGATACGCGTAGAATATTGCGCATATTTTTATCAATGTTACGTTATTTCAAGCGTAAATCTCGGGTAGAAGAGGGCTTTCCTGGAAAACCCGGAGATGTTATTATCGGTGCTTCTATATTTGAGGTGATATTCCGCCGGGATTTGAACCCAAGACCCCTTTCACACTCGAAACTAGAGTAATACTCTTTTGAGGGCGAAAAGCGTTACAAACGGGATAACTTAAGAACAGGGATAGAAAATTATTTACTTTTTTTAGAAATAGAAGAGAAAGGATACATCAGCAAGGTGCCTTGCATATTGGGGGCGCCTACAGCGGGGGACTCAGAGTGATCTGCGCCTTACATCGTGTCGTTCATATTGCAGATTACTACTTCAATTGAGATAAAATGGTTGGATTTTAAAATTTAGTCATTCCAAAGCCCCCTTTGGTAGAAGTCAGAGTAGAAGAGGTGACGGCAAAACAGATAATGTAAACAATTTTCACAATGCTGATTCATGACTATAGTTTTTACTACATCACGCAATAAAATATACACGACTCAGGTTTCGTAGCGTAGTTCACATGGTCGTGCATATTTTATTGTGTGGTGTAAAAAACACTATTGTCACGAAGCAGTTTTGTGTGAAGAAAGTGAAACCTGAGTCTATGTTGTTTAAACAAATTCATCAAATGAGGATTGGCTATAGGAAAAGGAGAATTCCGCTTTATAAGCAATTAGCTTCATCAGGTGCGAAAAGGAAAACGGCGTATTAAGAGTCGTAAATTGGAGTTTCTTAAATTCATCTCCAATTGATTTATCGAAGTGCATCTCCGTATTTATCGACTCCATCGCTGGACACGCCAAAGACGGAATTAGCTTTTCTCGATGGAGTCTTTGTATTTAGAGAGACTCGCAAATCGATGGCAGAAGCTAATCCCTTTGATAAATTGGCATGGGTCGCCTAAACACAGGTACACCGTTTCTCTTGTCATTTGGAATTTATGGCTTCGATAACGACACGGACGAACTCGCCAATAATCCACTCCTTTCGTTTTGGGACTGCAAAACACCTGATACATTCACTGCACAAAGTCATCTTAACTCTGAGTTTGTCGACTCGGCATTAATGTCACCATTATCGTAAAAGGGTTGTTTCACATCCCAAAGAGAGAGCATTGATTAGAAAAATGCAATGCAATCAAAATTGCAAAGATAAATTCCCTTATACCACGGAACCCACTGTTAGAAATATATAAATATATTTAACTTGTGAATGGAATACACTGGGAGTATAGAACCACAAGAGAAAGATGTATATTTAAGTATTACAGCATTAGAATGTACGCATTCCGGCTGAGAAGGCTCGAATGTATACCATAATAGATACACATTTTAGCAAGGTAAATAAATTTCCGTTGGAGTGGAAGTGCAGTAGCTACAATTAACTGAGTGAGACAAGGAAAAAGAGAGGAATGGGGAGAAATCTAGTATTTAAGAAGCATCAAAGGTAAGGTGGGCTGAAGGCGACAATATTTTCTCAAAAATGTTCAGCGGAAGCCGATCTCGAATATAGTCTCATCTCCGTAATCGAATTGGGGAATCGAGATGGTATCGCTTTATCGGAAAATTCAGGTGGAAAAAATGTGGGAAAGATGGCGTTCTTTTCCTTTCGAACGGCGAATGAACCGGAATTTTACTCACAATAAGTGCTTCTTTAGGATCCCAGAAATAATTTCAACATTGAATAATATGGGAATTTACATAGGAATGAATTCTTGCTACCTTAAATATCAGTCTATTTTACAAGTACGTACCGTATATGATATTTAGGTCAACGAAGATAATTCGTTCTGGAATGACATTCATTTCATGAAAGCGGAAACGTTATTTCATATAGATTCCTTTAAAAATTGTTTAACCATCACTGTCTAGACAATGGTTGACAAGAAAATGCAGGATCAATTAATGTATGAATAACTACTTGAGAATGAGAATCCGAATGTTAATATTTGGAATGGGAAACGTCAAAGAAAAAAGTGTAAATCAATTGCAATTCAGTCAGGTTTAAGCAATTTGACTACTTTGAAAAAGGTTTGAGATGCTTTTTCTTTTACCATTTGAAAGTTTCGTTGTAGATGAAACTCAACCCTCTTTTTCATCAATTTGTGAACAACTTGCAAAAATGACTTAAGGATCATTGCCATGTATTAATAAACAGTCGTGTTTTCAAATTACAGCTATCTATAGTTATATTTACTCATATCCATTGAGCCGAACTAAGCTCCAAAACTTAAACAGATACCGGAAACCATTTGCCGAATTAAGAAAACCCTCTGAACAGCAACTAGCTCAGGATATCGACAACAAAATACAATTACAAAATAACTCTCAAAAAATAGGCATAATAACTAGTATTATTCATGAAACACAAAATATCATACAACATATATACCACCAAAGGAATATTGAACTGCTCATAGAAAAGTTGGCACAAGATTACAGCACGTCGAATCGGCAAGACCCAAATTCTCGTCATCATCATAAGCACATGTCTCTTATTGTCTTTCCGCGGTCAGCACACAATCACGTGACTATCTGGGACTCGCACTCCAACTCGCCGTCGTGGCGCTGAGAAGAGAGCTGAGCTTCAGGGCTGGCGGGCGGGCCAATTCTATGCAATACCGGGTCCGCGAATTCAAGAAGTGCACGTAGAATTTTTTGTATTCATGCACCTCACGGTATAAATAGTGAACAAGAGTCGGAGCAGTCCTCCGCCACCCCACGTCACGAATCGCCACGAGATAATCAAAAATCGGCATACCATACAATTACTTTCCGAAAATCTATAAAAACATATGCAGCTCTTGCAGATTCAAGCAAAGATACGATCGCCTAATCGTAACTATGTTGTAGTGGCAGTTTTCCTATGATTTGAAAACAATCTTTAATGACCTGTCTCTAGACCCGCCTCTGATTAAAATGTATCCGTTTTTGATTTCATTTTAGGCGATTTTCGTAATACTATTGTTTTTGTGTTTTCCATGTTATAGACAGCTTTCCATTAATTCTTTTAGGTATAATTATCAGTAGATTTTTTCATGTTTTTTACTCAGTAGTTTTTTCTGGACTCTTTACTGCTATGGATCTTTTCTCTCAAAATTATAAGATATGTGATTTTTCCACCCCTCCTATAGTTTTTCACACCATTTCTATTGCATAATATATGCTGGTATCATTGATTAGATGGAAGGAAAGACTTTTCAGTCTCAATCTCACCTAAGTGAAGACCTTTAAGATATATAGAAGACTTTCCGAAAAAAGTCGCAAATAAAATCCGTGGACTTTGAGTAGTTTATAGCATCATTGAAGGTTATGGAATGGATACCACTTGTCACCCTTTTATAAATGCTGTGGTCTTTTCGGAGTGGAATTAATTGTGATTTTATTCTCTGCGTGTGTTTTGCGACTGACCTTCCGCACTTTCCCTTCTAGAATTTAACACTTCGTAAATCGGCGCTGCTTTACGAACCGCCTTAAAAGCATTTTCATTCTCTTTCACAGCTGCCATTCGGACGTTTATCATCTGTAGCACTCTCTCGTCATCGCCAATAAAAATTCAATCACATCTCAGTCTATTCTCCTTCGGATTATAAAGCAAGATTTCATGCAACAAATTCATCGACTGGAAAGGAGATACTGAGCTTCCTATTCGTGCCACTTTAAACCGAGAGACACTTAAACTTTTAGTGATCTCATATCATTGGCCATTCACTATTTAACTTTATCTTGTCTCTTCGGTAGCACTCGACATCTTTGTTATCACGTAAAACGATTCAACATTAAACAGTAGTCCTCTTACTCTCTTGGTATAACTGTGACAAACTACAGAATAATCATTTTCATTCATAAGGTGTAAATCAGTTGTTTAAAAATCAGAACGCCAAAAATCCCTTCCATATTGTTTTCCTTGCATCAAATGTAAATTTAGCATAATCCGTTTATAACGCTATCCAGCTTAAAACGCGGTTCTGACTTCGTTCCTTGAAACGGTCTTAATATGGTTTTACCGTATGCCATATTAATCGTTGTTAATTAATATATGGCGGTCATTATACGAAAGTGTTTCTGACCAATCACATCATTTTGATAATTCGCAATGGAATGCTATGAAAGGTTATTTATTTTTAATGTCATTTTACTGCACTAAGGTTGACCATCTTTGCTTTAGCACTCACTCACGAAAGCCAAAACTCACTCCTCAAGTAAGCCTTGTTCACCCTTTTGATGGAGTACCATTCAAGAGGAGGCAAATTTACTTTGTTTTTACTCATGTTCTCTCAATATAAAGCATTCCAAAGATGGCGCAGTAATGCAGGCGACCAACATATCATCTGTTGGAGACACATGATCTCTTTGTTCCATTTCATCCCTTCGATCAGACGAAAGACCACTTCATCTTCCGGAACATTTTTGAAATAATACAGGTTTACTTTAGAAACTGAACAGTGCATTGGAATGGTTGGTTACTCTCTCACTCGTCACATTGTGTATTACTGGTCATTCACACACAAGAAAATATATCCTATTATCACAGACGCCGAGGAACTACACTTCGTATATTTTTCTCTGGCCATATTATTTGAAGTAAAATCACATAATTGATAAAAAAAATAATATAGCGTCTTTATTTGGCTGAGATTAATACTGAAAAGTTTCTTCTTACACTTTCGTCAGATAAATTTTGAAATTACAATAGATAATTAAGTATCATTAGGTCGTTCTTTCGTAGCCTTCTCAATACGTTCGCAACATCACCATTCATTGGGAATGATCATTCTCTTAGGGAAATCCATCAGAATAATGCGCATTTGGTGATTCCTACCCATTTGGTCCTTCCTACTTCGGAATTCCCTTTCCTAGATGCATTGCGTGGGGGCACATGAACCTACCGAAAGGTAGAACACTTTATATAGATGCATTGCAACCCACTGTAACCAATTCTCATTCGATACAACGCAAATGATTTACATTATTCCTCTCTACATTTTTACCTGGTGACCATTGCTTCAATGTAGAGTAAAATTCCCAAAATTGAGTCACAAAGAAAGATGGACAAGCAGACCAGGACTACTGTAAAAGCGGACCTTTCTTGAAATACGGCAGCCAATATAACGCAGAAAAAATTTACTCTAGATATCCGTAGCGTGGACAACTAAAGCAGACAAAAGAAGATTCCTTTTCATCTTTAAGTACTTATATAAATATGAAAAGTAAAGAAACCCTTATCTTTTGTTTTCTAATGTAAATAAAAGTATGCATTCCGGTTTTATAAGGATCTACTGTTTATGACGCGGATTCCAGTTGTTCGAAGCGTCTTAACCGGGTTTTACTATACATCGTATTTTATCAGCATATTTGTTTCGTCCTTCTTTATCAGGCGTATTCTATTTTAGTATTCAATTCCTTAGTAAGAGATTAAATCGAATATGGAAGTCTCAATTAACCATCAATAAGTATCCAATAAAGTAGCAGTAGTTGGATCCAATTTGCCTCTATCCTTCTAATCTTCTTAATGATGCATAAAGGGCTTGTGTTCGTCACATATCTAAGTACCTCAAAATTTTAATGGAGGATTTTACTGTGTTTGTAGTCATACTATAATCTCGCGCGACTATTTACGCAGAAATTGAGCAGTCCTGTTTAATTAAGGCACATCTTCACGTCCGTCGGATAAATAAAGAATTTTTAATCAATCGCCGCGTTCCAGTCTTAAGAGAGTGATTGCCTTTTCGGATGAACGAGAATTTTAATGGAGAGAAAGATTAATCGATTCCAAATGGAAATCGGAGAAAGCATCGCAAATTCTTCTTCTCGAAGTTAAGGTTTCATGAAATTCATTTTGGGAATGTCCTGCCTGTCCTGAATGTCCCGAAACGTAAACATAAATGGACCTTTATTTTCGGCGGATGAATGTCTTCCCTTAACTTTGTGAAACATGGTTGCTATTGGATCCTCTTCAATTTTCACGGATATCAACCTTCGCAACTACCATCAATGTGATGAACCTTTCCAATGCGAATTCTCTACCATCCGTTGTTTTTAGGATGAATATTCGCACATTTACACCCTCCGAGAGCCACCCTATGCGTTAAAACACGTGTCTGATTTTGTCTGGAAAGAGAGCTGTCTCGTTGTGATATCGCGAAATCTCTGTCTTTTTCTACATCTATATAAATGCCTTGCGGCGTACGGCGGGGGGTGTAAACATTTTGACCTACTTCTTTTATCATTGTCGCGTATCGTTCTTCCAGTTTCCCTTGTTTAATGCTCATTGTCCGAAGTGGCAAAGGGGTCCGATTATTGCCTCCTGCTTTCTCTACATTTATCAAGCAATCACAACATAGCTTCATTCTTTCCCCAACTTGCATCTTAAATGGCTTACCTTTCTCTCGTAGTACTTCTTAACAAAACGCATCGATTTGCGCTGCACTTTCTCCAGTTCACGGGTGCTCGTTTCATCCGCTGGATTTCATATACTTGCCGCGTATTCAATATGGACAAAAGAGAAATAACATTGGAATCACAATGTATTTCCTCCTGTAAGCTACTACTTAAAATTCTCTCAAATAGCTTTTGCCTTCTTTTATCCCAGAGATATTCCCAGCCGTGATTGTGATTATCCATTGCTATCAAACCTCCCTTAAATCAGTCGCGTCATTCTGTACAACACAATGTGCTTTCCTGTTTCTGTCGGGATGGTCTCGTGAACATCAGTCCTGATATATTCCTTCATGGCACCATTAATTAACTTTCAAAGGTAACAACAGCTTTATTTTAGTTCTTATCTGACTGCGACTGCGAGTAGTGATAGACATCATAGATAAAGTAAGATCAGTGAAATGGATGTGGGCAGGCCATGTGGCGAGACAACCGTTGGACAAGAGCGGTTCTGAACCAAGAGATGTGAAGAGACCAAGAAGAAGACCAAAGGACCGATGGAACAGAGAGATAATTCAGTACTTAGGGGTGACATGGCAAAGAGAAGCTCAGAATAGATACAATCGGAAAGCACTTGGGATGGCCTACATCGGATAGCTGATGGCTTAAATAATCAAATTATTTGATCAGGAATGCGGAGAGGAAGTGATGGCCCCATTGTAAAGAATGATTATAATGTGGACACCTTTCCTAATGAATTTATTAAGCACAGTATGAATTACATAAATACTTGCAAGTGTATTGAAAAGGTTACAGATATTTTCTCCAAGTATCTAAAATATTTTTAGTTTTCATTTTTCCCTCATTGATTTCTTTTAGCCCTCTTATCACCCCCTCTGCTGCTGAGTATCAACAACAAGAGACTCAATATTATTATTATTTTGTTATTATTACATGCTTCAGTTAGTCTGGTAGCAGCCTCTAACATTGTAACACTGTAACTTGTAGCATTGTAAGTCAATAACTCAAGTAACACTCAAGTTACACTTACAAAAGCACCGCGCAATCCCCAACGCAAGTCCAAAGAGGATCAATAACAAAAGAACATCATCTCAAACAGCATCAAAAGAGAGACATAAACAACAAGACTCAATCCATATAACACCAGTTTGAACAGCATTACACCGAATATATATCCCAGAATGCAACACGGTCACAGTCAAAATCTGTCCTTATGACGTGTCATTACAACAAAATCAGGATCCATGAACAATCCTCCCAATACAAAACACAACTATATTTGAGGAAATACAAGTACGATATACATCTCATATATATTAATACCAAGTACATAGTAAATCCTCATCCGTGCACACCATCATTGCACTCCATAATATACCTTAAACTAGAAGAAGCTACCTCACATTTTCATGAATTAGTACATTATTCACTCATACAGTCATAACATAGGTCTGTTTTCAAGAAAGGTTTTTCAGGGTTCAAAACAAGAGATCACAGCCATTTAGATCCAACACAGAGTACAGTATCTATCTATATATTATTTTAAAACATGCTTTTTTGGTGATCGGGACTTTTCTCCCTTATTACTCCATCAATATATATAAATGAATGACCGTTTGATGGCAAAAGTTGTCAGGTTCCTGCGAAAAATAGTCAGACAAATCTAAAATGCACCATTTGTTAAACAAATTGTAATAATATTTTAATCATCCCATTTTTTACTGGACGAAAAAAGGCCCGGGTTGCTATATACAGATTCAATTTGTTTACTTAGTGACGAGTGTAAACAAATTTTTAAATCGGATAATGCATCTATTCTCGGGCATAAAATGATTCGCAATTAACATTACAGTCTCCATCAACGAAAACTTCGACGTCGTACGCAACCATAACAGTTGAATAAGCAAGCCACATTGCATCTTGCGGGGCAGAACGACAGCCAAAGAAACATGAACATTGCCGAATATGAAAGTTTGCGTCACGGTTTTATCATGTGGTATGTTTGAATAATTTTGCATCATATTACTTCCCGGTTTCGTATGTTGCAAATTTTCTATATATCTAAACCTGATATCAAATGATTTTTATTGTTTATATTTCACTCATTGAATAGATAATATTCAACATTTAATCATATTTCTGAGTAAAGAAAAGGATGTCCTGCGATTTCAGAAAACTCACCAGCATGTAGTACAAGCTTAACGAAAGCCTTTTATTCTCAATCGCTATCTCCGAAGCACAAAAATGTATTATTTTGTCACATTAACGATGTTAGAGACTTTCATAGCGGGGAGAAAGCTATGCGCTTTGACAATGTAACACAATGTATTCGTATGAAAGTGTGACATTTAGCTTCCCCTCTAGCTCTCCTCTCCCAGATCAGATCACTGCAGACGAGTAGTAGTAATTTCATGTATGAAGAGAAGAACATAGAAAATAAATAAATAACGTGGATTCAGAAGGTATGTTTCGTTCTTTTATCTTGGTTATTTAAGTGACACTTCATTGCCGGTATAAAAGGAAGTGGTTTTTATAACGACAGATTGAGGTAAAGCTGGCAGTGATATTTTGTATCTTTACCATAATTCATTTAGTCATAAATGCATTGAGTGAACTGAGGTATTCGGTGTAGGATAAGATACATGTATCGTTATAGTGATGACGCGCACCATTCGTGATTATACTACTATAAGAAAATTTTTAAAACATTTATACTATCACGTTCTCTGATATAATAGGGATTTTTGTTTGGGTTCATATGGTATGGCGTTAGAAAACGCAAGATATTTTATTTGGCTATTGAGTTTTGTTGCTGGATGTGCAGAAGGCGATATCCATCGCTACAATTGAGGTATATCGAAACAGACGCTGATAAAGAATATGAAGGTGTGTATTTTTAGGTATGTTTTAGTTTTTGTGTATTTGTTTGTAAAGATTAGTGTTTGTTGAAGTGTATTTATTAAAATTGTTTACTTAGTGACGAGTGTAAACAAGTTTTATAATCGGATAACATTCTCGGTCATAAATTGATTGAAGCAGTGTTAGTAAGTAATATTATAGTCTCCATGAACGAAGACCTCGATGTCGTACACATCCACAGCAGTTTAATAAGCAAACCACATTGCATCTTACGGGAGCAGAACGACGGCCAAAGAAACATGAACATTGCCGAATATGAAAGTTTGCGTCACGGTTTTATCGTGTGGTATGTTTGAACAATTTTCCATCATATTACTTCCCGGTAGTTTTAATTTAAGATCGACCATATTACAATTAGATTTTGGAGTATTCATAGAATAATTAGAGATTTTAATTACGAGTCATGCGATCAAAATAATTAGGTCGTTTTCCGAGTATTCAAATTTATTTTGGTGAAACTTTCGTCTGTTGAAAATTTTCTATATACCCTATCAAATGATTTTTAGTGTTTATATTTTACTCACAGAATAGATATTCTATATTTATTCATACCTTGGAGTGAAGAATAGGATATCATACCTGCGATTCAAGAAAACTCACCTCTATGGAATACAAGCGTAACGAAAGCCCAAGCCTCCATTCCCTTTCGCTATGCCCGTAATACAAAAATATGCTCAACCAATTTAATAGTATGTGTAGTAGTAGACGTAAGAGTAGTATTTTAAAATCTAAGTTTTGTGAATGGGTTAAAATACCATGATTGACTACAATATTTGTGTGAGAGACATTCAAAAAATGCGGGCAATGGGTTGCTATATACAGATTCAATTTGTTTACTTAGTGACGAGTGTAAACAAATTTTTAAATCGGATAATGCATCTATTCTCGGGCATAAAATGATTCGCAATTAACATTACAGTCTCCATCAACGAAAACTTCGACGTCGTACGCAACCATAACAGTTGAATAAGCAAGCCACATTGCATCTTGCGGGGCAGAACGACAGCCAAAGAAACATGAACATTGCCGAATATGAAAGTTTGCGTCACGGTTTTATCATGTGTTATCATATGTTTTAGTTTTTGTGTATTTGTTTGTAAAGATTAGTGTTTGTTGAAGTGTATTTGGGTCGGAAATTGAGTATCAGTGTCGTCTGCGAAAATTTCGCACGGGGCAACTAGTTATTATTATTATTATTGTAGTATACACCACAACATACATTTATCATAATGGTGATTGTGCTATTAATCTCAGGTGGAAAGGATTATATCTTTCATTTCGAGGTTGACCTCATGTATTTGAAGGCCATTTTATGAGTCCAAACGATTTTTGCTTCTATTTCTGCCTTTTCTTTTATCCCATCAAAAAATCTTCCACACAAAAAAATCGCCCGTGAATTTCCTCGTGAAATACATACAAATATACTTTCAAAAGAAGCCATTTGCGCTGATGGAGGTTCAATTGTTTTGTCAACGCCGTTTCTACGGCAACGAGAAAAAAGAAATCCCGTTAATAATTGGCCCTAAAACACCTTTTTTTTTCGCCGAAGGATAAATTGTTCTGAAGTATGGGCCATGTTTTCAAACTTTTTCGTAAGAATGGGTCTTTCCGAAGTTTTCCATCGCAATTTGTTTAGGCCAAGAATTTTGAAGGAAAAAAGTTTTGAAATCCTTCTCAAATTTTTGTGCTTCCGTATAGAAAAGGAAAATTCATTCGAAATGCTCGTGAAAAGATTTTTAATTAAATGAAGCCCCGTTCACTCGTAATTCCTTCCTCCGATCACTTTCCCGGAATTTCCTGCCGAACATTTTCGTCCTCGTTTTTAGTTCGCTCCGATTCCGCTGTTGGCGCTGCAGTCGATAACACAATCCGCGAACTGTGAGGGGTCACTGATATAACCCTCGCCATCCACTCTTTCACGTATCCATTACAGGAGTATCTGTTCCCATGAATTGAGTACCCACAGGGAGACCAGATATGCTTATAGAAACTAGGACATTCCCTTTTTTAAGGACAAAACTAGGACGCTTTGATTTTATTATTAACATGTAGTACTATACTAGAAATATTACAGTGAATTAATTTACATCTACATACATATCATGCAAGCCGCCTTTCGGCGTGCGGCAGGGGGTACAGAACGTACTTTTTTACTTGGTTATTATCGCGAATCGTTCGCCGAAAGAATGACTCCTTAAAACGACTTGTTCTTTTTTTCATATTTTATGCTTTTTGTCGAAATAAAATAATTTATTTTTGAAAAGTAGTAGCAACTTCTTGACAGGGATACCATTATAAAAGTATGCTTTGATCGAGTTTTGGCACCGATATCGTGTAGTGAAGTGCTTTTCTACTACAGCCATCGTGAATGTCTCGGCCACATAAGCTCTCTTTATAGTTAGTAGTTCATTAGGTGATATTTAATGCGATCCGACTGTACCCACTTCAGCTGATTAAGATCTCGTATTGTAATCTATTACGGTATCATTAGCATTCATCTAAGTTATGTTTTAAGCAATACAGTAAAGATATGGAATAGAAAAGCTAGGACAAAGGAGGATAAAATTTTTAAACCCGCGAAGAGGACACCTTAAAAAAGAGGTCCTCTCAAATTCGGGTTTATTGTCACTCCATAACGTAGCCGTCATCACGAGTATCTGTCATTAACAAAAATTTTGCAAAATTTGCCATATTTCTATTCGTAATTTTCCATCCTTTATAAATTAAATAAATTATCAGATTATTTATTACCCATGCGGTGGACAGAGCCGGATTTCGGTGTGAGCTAAATAAGCCACAGCCTCTGCAGGAAACATATTCCTGTTTTTTCAGAAATGCAATTTTCGTTTAAAGTATAAAGTTCAAATTCATCCACGTATTAAAAAGGTATAAAGAGTGGTTTATTTTAAGGGCTTTTAGACTATAGCCTTTAGCTTATCTTTGGCTTTTAATGGGCCACCTAATGATGACCACGCAGTGCCAAATCTATTTGTAAATATAAGTGGAAAATACGCAGAGGTTTATTTTATTTCTGCTTTTTCTTATAATAATCCATTTATTTCTTCTGTTTTCTCGTCCACAACTACATTTCATGTCCGATATGCAGATAAAAGTCCTTTAAAAATAGTCTTCGAAAATGCTATTGAATCGATGGGTAAACCAAAGCCTATGTCGTCACTATGTTTTAATATCTCTCACTGAGCATCCAAAGATACGACTGAAGAGCTGTTCTTTTTCGAAACTCTGGAGGAAGTTCTGCGGCTTAACTTCAACCAACTGAACTCGGGACGTCAGAGAACATTGAAAGATACTTAGGTTTCAACTCGAAGTTGAATTCCTATGAAAGATAGAAAGACTGACATTAGCTGACGTGAGATGGACGTTTATTCGCTAATGTATCTCCTCATACTAATATTGTTCTTTCTTCCTGTCCTTCTGACTGCACCACTTTTCTCCTCCGTTTTGAGAATGATGTCTTCCACATAAAATATCAATGTCTGCCTGTAGCCGTGCTTATCATTTTCTCATGGCACAATGAGCCAGAATCGAATAAAGATGGCTCAAAAATACCAAAGTTGGTTTATTCATCGGCATCGCAAGTTTTTTATTCATTTTCAGAAATATTGAGGTATCCTCAATATTCGCGGTAAATTAGCGTCATAATAAATCAGAATTTTTATTTTATAATTACACAATTTTATTTTCTCTCGGATAACACCTTACCACACACACACATGTAAACATATGGATCTTTTGGCACTCAAAAGTGGCTTGCACAGTGCGCTATAGAAAGCGAACAGAAAAATCAAGGTTAACAACCTATTTCGCCATGACACATTTCCTTCTCTGTTCCGGATGCTTTTCATCTCATGTATCTGCTTCAATTAGCCCAAATGCCTCCTAAGAACAACTTCCGCTTTTGGGGCTGCATTACCTTAATGAAATCTCCCAACTTTAGTTGCATTGAACATTCTCTCTGTGCAAATTCGTATCAATGCTCGGCAGTGTTTCATACACTGCATGCGCCATCAAAGACGCCAAACTAAGAACGAAAATGCGGAAAATTAAACTCTATATTCTTCCGAAATTACTACCGAAGTTTCGGAATTTCAGAAATTCTATCATTCTGTTATCTAACGAAGTGATTATCTGTAGTTTTCATAATTTACGTCTTCCACCGAAGGCAATTATTAGTAAGTTTAAAAGTGCTTCGACTGCGATTTGCGCATGAGCGTTACTATTAATATGAATTTACACTTTGTAAATAGAATGTACGATAAGAAAAATCGATCTTGATTCTACCGCTTTATGGGTGTTCCAATTCCATTCAATCCCATCTACATTCACATTTTCCAAGTAAATGCTGTTATCAGTTTGACAGGACCGGGACTCCAACCTGGATACATAACATAGGAAGCAGTTTGATTCAAGAATCACTCGGTCGTTAAAGGAAGGTCGTATGCAACCGCAAACGCAACGTATCGCAACTCGCGAGAATTCAATTCGAAAAGGATATCCCACGCCCAAAATAATAATATTTTGGCACTTCTCCCGATTTCGTGTGAATTTTTAACTCAATTCATTAAAAGAAATAGAGTGTACTAGCGCTAAAAACGAACTTTACTTGCAATTCTTATGGGAATGAGTTAAAGTTCCTTACATTCAAAGTCAGTATACTTTTGTAAAAGCAAGGACTAATTTTATAGCCGACCAGGACTTCTTATGACTCTTGTTTTCTCTCAAGCAGGGAATTGTAGATAATAATTTAATTAGTTTCTAGTTAAAGCTGTATTAGGTTGTTTTTTACGCTCGTAATTATGTATAGATTCTGTAATTCCAAGTCAAAGGGGTTATTCTTAAAGGGGAAGGAACTTCAGCGCCTATCAAAGAAATTACTAACTTTCTACCAAGCACTTGTAATTATAGGTGACCGAGGGCGCATACACTATGCCTCTACTTTCCTAATGACTTACTTTCGCGTATCGTTCTCGGAAAAAATGAATTCCTGAATAGACTTGTCTTCTTTCTTCTAATGATTCCCATTCTGAAGCATCCGATTGACGCTAACAGATATTTTGTTGCAATTCTTCACAATGATTGACGAAGAAGAGACCGAACTCCGAGAAAATTAAAACATCACGTCTCTAGATTCATAGTCTCTAGATTCATAGTCTCTAGATTCATAGTCTCTAGATTTTGTGAATATCGCCATTTCTAGTGAAGACTGAACCTGGAATTCTAGCGCTAAAACGGTAACAAAGAATTCTCGTGAAAAGATAAACGTTTCGTCATAGATTGCTAAAGGTGCAGTAGACATGAAAGGCGCTAAATGTAGCGCTAAATCGGCATGGATGGCTTTAATTGGGGACGTCAAATGTGAGGCAGCGATCCCAATTAGCGGACGAATGAGAGGTGTCGAATTTCTCCACTCATTTCGCGGACCTTTTCACGGGATTGACGAATCTAGGGAGATAGATTGAATTCGCTGCTACAGAATTCGTTAACTGAGGGATATGAAGTCGCTCCGAATCGATGCGCGAATTAATTATGCACGAAAGAATGTTGCCTTTCATAAAAATGGAGAATCTCCGATATGGACAGCGGCACACATTTTTGTGGCCATTTAGACTGGCATGCGAAGATTTCTAAAGAGGGTTATAACCTTTATCTTTTTGGGAATATTGAACTCGAAGCTTTTTTTGAGATAGTGCCTTGATTGAAGTTCTTTAGAAACGCATACGAATTATTTTCATAGGGAAGTATAGCCGCAGTAAAGATTAAAAAATAAATCTTCTTTGAAAGGTGAGAGAAATTCATTTGAAAAGTGAATGAGGAAAGAAATTAACTCACATCCAAAGCAATGGTAATGCATCCGAAGAAGAATACTTTCCTTAGAATAAGAATATTCCTTAGATTTTAATTCTGAATAATACACTCCCCTGGTTTCAATAACAATAAATAACAAGAAATGCATCTTTAGCTATAATTTCACACGAAATTTGGAGTCTTGCATCCATCCCGTTAATTATCAGTCAAAATGAAAAGGAAAACAAAAATTATCAAAAAAGAAGAATTATAAAAACTTAGTTAAAATAAATAGTAAATAATTATGTAATGAAACATTGCATATTGAGTTACTAATATTACTGGTTATACCAAGAATGAAATAGAGAAGCTGAATCTAAGTAATGATTTTACAATGAAAGTTGATATATTAAAATAACAAAAACGAAGAAGAAAGGAAAGGTACGATGAAAGGAAATGATGTATGGGAAAAGTAGATAAGTTTTGATTTAATTCGTGATTGTCATTTTCAATATGGAATTGATTTCGAAAGAGATGCTTGTGGTAGAGGTTCTTAAATTGTGTTACTGAGCGT
The DNA here is from genome assembly GCA_036926295.1 of Pachydiplax longipennis. Classification (NCBI taxonomy): domain Eukaryota; kingdom Metazoa; phylum Arthropoda; class Insecta; order Odonata; family Libellulidae; genus Pachydiplax; species Pachydiplax longipennis. The sequence goes on from JAVFKF010000015.1 coordinate 68,404,390, forward strand.
GTAGTACACAGCAAATAGAGTATCGACCAGATAATTTTATCGGATGGTACTAAATAAAGGAATTCTAAAGAGATATCCGATATATCGGAAGCGCCCAAACTTCTTCCGCTGATTTTCTTTCGAATTTATGTCCTGCGCAGTTGCTCAAACTTATCCACTGCAACTAAATTCGAATAAATCAGGAATTAAGTCGGCAGAGGAGACATTCATTCAGACTACTTTCTCAAGAAATAAGCAGTTAAATAATGGAGAAGACTCTTAAGAGATTAGCTTCGAATGGAAGCACTAAAGCTGTTGGAACATGAATGGTGATTCCAAAGTGAATTTTTCATTATCCTAAGAGATGATGCTTTTAGGTCTTCACTTGGATTATAGCTTTTCCTTTCGGTATGAAAATACATTTTCCTTCTATTCTCATCCATGTATCATGCTTTCGCTCCTCACATTTCCTTTAAGCTTAGTCCCAATCTGAACGATATGCTTTCACTCGGAATCCCTTTCACACTTTCATGCATCGGTTTACTCCTTATGGATATTCGGATGAAGAATGACCATGGATAACAAGAGTATGCATACTTAGACAAAGAAATGGACCTAAATATCCGACGTAATCGAATGAAAAATCAAAAAATGTTCTTTTTTAGCGGAATGAAAACCGAAAATTTAAAATCTTAGAACCGGAAAATGATGATGAAAACTGCTTGTTGCGAAAATAGCCCATGGGTTTGGCTCGTTTAACAATTTTGGTTTATTTTGCTGTTTTAAGAAAAAGTATACAATTATATTTGGTTGTTTAGACAGGAATGTAATTGCAATTAGGAGAATTTTTTTAAAGTAGTTTTATAAGTAGAACTGTAATGTTCTTGCTATATTTTTCAACTGAGTGTAAGTTATCGTCGCCACATGTCCTAGCGACGATATTTGCAATAAATAAATGATAATAACAATGTAAAATAATAATAATCATGTGTTTCCTCTTTTGGCAATTCTACACAAACTTATCCCGCAGTAAATCTGAGTTTGATCAAATGTTCTGTCTACTTTATCAATTCTTGCGAACGGCGGAGAATAACGAAGCAACTAATTAATCCTTTGAATATGGTCCGCTAATAAATTCATTCGAAATAACATTTCCCTCTAATTATGGCGATTAAATTCGAAGGTCCTTTCGCAGACGGAAGAAGTGCTCTTTTTATGATTTCGCCCCACCTTTCCCTTTCTAATGAAACCCACTTTCTTTTTATTCGCCAAATCCGCGTATCTCTTGTTAGTGCTATTTTCTGTCGAACATTTATTCCCTGTTCTAACTGTTAAATGCTTTCTTTGTAATTATTACTATCGCAGATAATCCTTCACTATATTCACGACCTTTTTCCAATCTTTATTTACACAAATATCATCTTCGCGCCTATTTTCCGCTATAAATCGCAACCGAGCTTCAAAATATTTTTTGTTCGTTTTTCTTTTCTGATTCCATTGCATTGATCGCCAAATGTTACCGTTTAGTCCATCCATCTTTAATTAAAAATTTCGAAGAAGAAACATTGAAGGTTTCGACGCAAAAAAGACTATTCATAGTCTTTAGAAAGACTACTTTTACGTTTCTAATCATTTGTTTTTATATAAAAATTATTCTTGACCATGTATCAACGCCCGAGAGGAGTGTAGCATAAGTCATCATTTTAACATTGCCTGGCACTTGCACGGGAAGGAAACCCCAAAAAATCTCTCATATGCAATAAATTATAAGTCTTACATTAATCATAACACGAAATTATTGTTTTAATTACAGTTTTCTTCAATTATGCCTAAAGGTGTTATACATAAATAAAAATAGATAAGCAGACTAGTACATTGCATACATTGTCGTATGCCCAATTGAACGCAGTAAATTATATCAACTGCGCTATTTATTTACTCTATTCTTATCTATTCTATTTTTTATTCTTGGATTTACCAGAGATTTAACTTACATTTTCCGCTTGTTCTGGAAGACATATCTGAAGTATTCGTTTAAAATTTTTAAATCGCCGCAACGTGTTAATTCTGGAAGAATTTGATGTCAGTCTGGTGTTGAACTCAGGATCTTTCTGTGGAGTGCCTTGGGTCAGCGTCTCCCTTTTTATAATGGTTTCCGTATGGAGACCATAAAAAGTTATTAATGCCTGTGGTCTTCGAAAGTGATCTTTTATTAATATGGATCAATCGCCATTCATAGCCTCCTCTTATGTAAGGAGTGGATACGGGCAATTACCTCGCCCAAGAGGAAATACTTTTTAGAACGAATTGGGAAAAATTTCGATAATGAAATGGAGAAATTCAGTTATTAAAGCGGAAGGTAGGGGGCAGTTGTGGGAAGCGCAGTTTGTGAAACTTAGCCTAGAGCAGTTTCTGCCTCTGCTAGATAAGGACCCACCAAGTTATCGCTCTCGGAATGCTTAAGGTGGTTTGCAAGTTCCTCGCTTTAAGTACTCTGAAAGCAACTGCTGCGTTATACCATCTTCATTCAATCCGATTAAACTCGGGTTCAATGATTTACTTGTCATTGTGACAATTGTGAAAATAGCCATCTAAATAGGAACCAAAAGCCGGAAAATATTTTGAAATTATAAGTTCTTTCGCCTTACTTCAGAAATACCCGTTTAAGAAGCTATTCAGAGTAAAACCGCGTTACAGCGTTATGGAGAATGTGTATTTCGTGAAGCGCCATTCTAAACAGGAAAAGAGACACTAAATATTTTTAGTTCTCCTTACGTGTTTATAAGCAGGAGATTTTTATTTCTTTTGCATCAGGAAAAAGGGAAAGGCTCTATATTTTTAAATAAATATTTTATACCTTAAATGGAAAAGGAATTTTCTTTAACCTGCTATACTTGCAATAGCTTTAGGTAACTAAAAATTCTGCGAAATATTGTTGCATAATAATGGCTTGCCATTTCTTCACGGTGTTTAAGAATGATCTCTTTTTCGAGAAAGAGCGTCTTCCTTTGTTTCTTAAGTTTAGTCATTTTCACTCTGAAATAAAGTAATTTTTACCTGAAAGACAATAGAGTAAAATAATGTACGCAATATGCGGCATGTACACTGAGACGAAGGATTAGCTACAGTGGGTTGTTGTATACCATTGAATGGAAAAATTCTTCCTATAAACGGGAAGCAGAGCGTCATAAGCGGTATATGTACAATGTGCTTCGTGTGGTAGGGACTGAGATCCTAAGAAAAAAACGTACGTATTATGTGACATAGCGTATTAAGAGGGATTAGACAGGATTAATGCTATAGTTTCAGATAGATTTGATTGGACCGATTGGGATATCTTGGGATGTTCCAAGAATGCTTATCGTGAACCGGATGACTCCCACCAAAAGCTGCAATATTATATACGCAATGCTCTCTATAGAATATTGCATATGTTTGCAACAATTCGATTCTGATTTGAATCCCGATTCCTTTATCTGCAATGAGTAATGCTTATAAAAGTTTTTATATATTTTCACTTATTGTTTCGGATACATATATATATATATATATATATATATATATATATATATATATATATATATATATATATATATATATATATATATATATATATATAAATAATTTATCTAATAAAATATTTAGTAGAATAATCAACACTAACAATTTTTTATTTATGCTTTAAAATTTACCTGATTAATCCTAAGATCTCGCTAAATTCAAATTAAAGTGTCGATAAAACGTAATTAAAAACTAAAATGTCTTGAATTCGATTTACGAATATTATATCGGTTTATATTAACATATATCGATTAAATCCAATGCTCTTTTGATTTAGACGCAAGGGAAATTTTAATTTTATGAGGAGTGTATACGTAATAAAGATATACTCGATGGAGTGCTTGATGTCCAAGAGAGGAAAGCATTCGGAGCGAAAAAGAACGCTGAATAAGACTCTTGCGGTTGACCTGTTTAGCGACTGCGCTTGGATTGAGCTCAGATAACATGTTCAGCACTTAAGTTAATCACCATTACTCTGTTTGCTCAAAAAGCATCGGACGCGGGTGAAACTGACAGTTAAACAATAGTGATAGTTAAACAATTTAACCTTTGCTTTATTCAGAAGCGATCGTGACATTGGCTTTGCATCGATCCGGCCGGCCCTGGCGGTAATTACTCTCCGAGCCAAGGTAATGAAGAACACTCGTGCCACTTGAAGTTCAGATTTAAGGGCTGCAAGTTTAAGTTGCTACTTTAAAGGTCATAAGTTACGTATGCCTCTTAAAGGTTACCGGATATTCTCATCCTTACAAAAATGCTTACACACTCATTCGACGGTATAAAGACGGCTTAAACGAGTGAACGGTAAGCGCGAAAACTATCTCTAATGAAAGACAAACATTTGAAATACAGTCTATTCCAATATTTCCGTTAACAGTTACTCTAAATCCATAGTTTAGCATAAATACCTATAAACTCTGCTAATGAGAGCAGTCGAAAATAATACATTATTTTATCCTAAAAATGTGACCTCATTATAAACTATATCGAAATGCTTTTAATAATAATAGTAATATATCAACACATACAGAAAGTACCCTAATCATACATACCGCGATAAATCAATAAATGAGGGTCTTATTAAATATAAAAAATACCAAATAAAATATCAGACGGGTGAAATCGTAGCGAGCAAGGAAAAAAATTAATTTTAAAACTCCGTTAATTTTAAGTTAACTTTGTGTTCTTTGATGGTCGGAGAAATTAATCAGGAAAGTTTTTCACGAGGATATCATTTCCTATTTCAATACTTTGGAAAATACTATTCTTTAATAATTGCTCTGTAGCATATGCAGTGTAGTAAATTGCAAAGTCAGGTAAGCGTGAAGATGCTTGCGAAACCGGTCGCAATAAAGAGTCGCTGTGAACAAATACTGAGCGTCTAATTTCAGTTACGGCTTTCCACGAAGTCCCGCTTGCAAATATCGATTTATTTTGCAAAGTTATTAGAACAGGATATAGCTTCCTGGAGAATTTTTCCTCAATATGGGTGTAGCGAGTGATAACAAAGAAATCCGTCTTGGGCTCAGAAAGGAATTCCTTCGAAATTCTAGGGATGGGAGGGCACTATAATATTGATTCTTGACATGCAACATTGCTATTTGAAGAGGTTTGGCACGTAAATGCCCATGTGTGTAAAGTAGTGAGGAGACAGAGATTCTATAAGAAGACTTCTTATTCTATAAAAAGGGAATATTATGTGTTTACTTTACGCCTGTATAAAATATATTTATTCATGCGAGTAACCTCCTTCGTCCAACATTACGTCAAACATCTCGGCAAAAACAAATAATGGGTAAGTATTTATAAAAAAGCAGTTAACCTTAGAAGTGAAAAAATCTAAGGTATTGGAAAAATCCCCACAGGAGGAAAGATCAAGGTTTTATTCGGAGCAACATTATTAGGAAATTCGAAACATTTAATGCAGCTGAGTTTGAGATATTTTCAAGAACAATACCTTGGGAAAAGATTGGGTTCGGCAGTATATTGAAATCTGTGAAGTGTGTATTAGCGCAAGAGAAAATTTAAGTTGGAAAAATAACTGTTCTTTCTTTCTTGGTGCTGCTCTTCAGGTCGTTGATTACAAAAGGAGATTTCCGTGGGTTCATAAAGTGTTCATGCGAGAATCAACGAAAGAAATAAAATCGAATCGGAGAAAAATAAAATGTTAAAGGGGAGGATGCGGAAGCTGGGAAATCCGCTGGAATGGCTGAGAAGAATAAGAGAGAAAATAGAGCGGAAAAAATGATTCGAAATATTCACACTGAGAAATAATTTAATATTTGAAGGGAAAATTGCTCCAACTTATGACTGCATTCAATCCTACTTCGTACACTTAAATGAGTAGGCAGTTAAGAAACGGTCTGCTTTTCACCTGAACGAGCTGAATACCTCATATTGCGCCTATTTAAGAATAAGCATTTTTGTGTGTAAGTTAAACAAGCTCTATATTAGGGTCCCATTCTCTTGAGGTCCAAATAAAAGGGAAAATACTGTGCGTCTAGTTTTAAAATTACTTAAAAAAACCATAGTAAAACCCGTTTTGAAGGCTTTTTAAGGAGCAGAGTGAAAACAGTGTTTCAAAGGGGAGAGCGTTATAACCGGGATATTATGAATTTTCATTTACTTTATCTTAAAAAGTAAAGGAAAGCGTTTCTTGGCTTTTTGAAATGAGTGCTGTAAAATGAAAAGGATACTTCTTTAGTTTACATCATTTGCTACATCCATAGATATCCATTAGTAGATATTTAGCATATTCTTGAACTATTGTTGGGTAATACCGATTGCCTTTTTGCAATTTTTCAAGAATTGTCTGCTTTCGTGCAATGAGAGCAGTCTTCCTTATCTTGCCAATTTTTTCTCTACAACTAAGCAATTCTTAATAATACCTATTACTTCCATGGATCAGCAGATATAAAGAATAAATAACAGCAGAAAATGTAACATTTACAGATGACTACTGTACATATGATGGGCCCCTAATTTACTTAGAGCTTTATTAAAACTAACTCCTCCTCTGTTCTTAGAAATTAATTTTTCTTAATTCTTCTTCTTCTTCTTCAGTGTCCAATACTTGGATTGTTCATTCATCCAGAGTTTCCTACCCTTCTTTTCAACTCAAAATCTCCCATTATCTGCAGTGCATGTCTTCCTTAACTTCTTCTTCCCTCCTCTAATGAAACCTCCCTTTCAGCGTATGTCCTCCTGTTTCTCATATTTTTCCAGATGACATTACCTTCTCTCTGATGAACATCTTTATTTGTCACTTTATCCTTCCAACATATCTTAAACACTCTTCTATAATACTGTTCAAATGAATTAATCACCCTTTTCTCATCTATTCCAAACTGTATACCGCCACAGTTTTGGACAGCATGTGTCTACTATAATATCTCTCTTGACCACAGGGTGTTATTGTTTGTTATAGAAAGACGTTTACTCATGTTTAAAGCCATCTTTGCCTTTATTTTCATCCTGCACAGGCATTAGTAGTAGTAATTCTGGAAAGTGCTTCGACAGCTAGCTTTATTTTGTAGGCCCCCATCGGGATTCGAACCTGGGGCCAATCTAAGTCGAGTTTTGAAAATGCTGTTAGTACGGTATAGTTCCGGTCATCATTCAGCTACGATCCGCTTTTGATGAAAAAACTGATGAAATGAACATCGTGATATTCAGGGATAGAAAACGAAAAAAATCACAACTAAAATTAAATGGATTGCGCCTTTGTACTCTTAACAGTAATTGATAAAACTAAAACAACAATTCGCTTTCATTTCATAAGCCCTGATTGTTGGGATAACCATAGCAACTCCCCTTTCTATTATAAGAATCTAAGTGACTTGATGTTTTCTCTCGATGCAATATCTGTGTAAATGTTTTCTCCGCCTTCATTTCTCGAGGGCGAGAGAGGCAAATAAACCCACGTTTTATGCATTCGCTGAGACTCATTCTCCTGAAATAAACCCGCATTTCTCCCGATTCCTCACTTTTCCAGATATTCTTTCTGTCGGCTGCATTATGGCCTTCGGCGGCCTCTTCTCAAAGCGTTCTTCGATTAATCCTCAGCGAAACTCATCTAATGAATTAAAGGCGATCCATCGCTGACTACGCCCAGACTTAAATTGCGATTACATATGGAATACATTGTGATGATTACACTTCATTATGGATACGTGCGACCATTAATGTAATTTTTTTAAGTAAAATAAACCAGGTTAAGAGGATTTTCAAGTGAACGGAAGCTAAGAAACCTATAGATTGGGGCCCCCATACAATTTGGGTGTCTGATTCTATATTACTCTCATAAAGTAAAACCCGGTTAAGTCGCTTTTCAGGGGACCAAACGTATTTATTATTATTCGACCCTTTATTAGGCGAGGGATCATAAAATTGGAACATTTATTTATATATCAATAAATTTATTCAAAGCTCAAAAATGCAGCCCGGTATTTAGCCATGCATTTCCTGTACAAATAACCACACTCGCTTCTAAACGTAATTAAAACTCCGCCGTCGATAAAAGTCCTTTTGTTGCAATTTGGCACGACTTGTATCGGTCGCTTGAGGACAACAATACATCAACAATGGGCCTCCAAAAGGCAATTGTTTATAATTCAGGGGTGAGAAACGTCCTCATATACTTCTTTCGTTCAATTCATACGTCCTCTTTCATTCGACAATACTTTTTCTTCGGAACATCTTTTAAACAATCCGGACGCCTTGAGGTAAACATATGTAAGCTTCCCTTTGCCTTTTTCACAAAAATATAGAGACAACTCCTTAAAGGGAAAATTTATATGCGGAAATCCACGCAAAAGGATAATGAGTCGAATACAGAGATGATCGAAAGCTCATCAAAACAACTCAAGGATTGCGATAGATGGACGAATTTATAATTTGGGGCCTCATCCACTCAATAAGACTATGTTTACGAACTCTAAATAACTTAATATACGAGGGTGGTCTGAAAAGTTTCCGACCCCAGATTTTTCAGAAATCTTCAGAAAATGTTCAGAAAACATGTCGAGAAATGGCGAAATGTGGGAAACTTTTCAGACCACCCATGTACTACATATTCATATTAGAGGAAAGATTTAGTTTTTAGAGTTGCGACATTCTCACAGGTACTTGATTTTTGCCTAAGGAAAGAAATTTACGCAGAATAAATCACAATAACATAAAACATGCTATATAATTTATATTATATAATTATTACATATAATACTATATAATTCACGACAATTTAAGAAAATATATATCCGACCTCTCGGAAGCGCGTTCGACTATGGCGAAAGCAGTTCGATTCCTGGTGTGAGACCTCAGCTGTCGAAGAACAATACTACTACTGTCACAGATTTAATCTTTTGTTTTTCTCGCCGTAGTAAAGTAACTGAGTTTTCTATGGCAAGTATTTTATGCGCTTTACAGAGAAAAGAATTTCAACTTCCATAATTCACAGTGGATGTAATCTAAGCGCTTATGGCCTCTTAAAGCTTTAATACGCCCGTGATTTAAAAGTATTGCTAATGCCACTCCCACTAACGAAATATCTCGATTGAATTTCCGCCGAAATATCACTTTCGCTATTCGATTAAACTCAGAAATGGGTTTCAAATATCACTCGTAGGTTTTATTTGCAATGAGAATAATACAATGATAGCCATATTCGATATTGGAATGAGTTGTACACAAAGATTTTTAAAATTTATTATAGAGTTCATTTAGATAGAGTGTTAAATTTTTACTCTTATATTCAGTAAAACCTGGATAAGTGGCTATTCTAGGTCTCGAGTGAAACCCGTATTATAATCGAAGAGCGTTATATTCAGAATATTTAAGATTTTTATTTCTGTTACATAAAAAGGATAGATATTTCAGGTTCTTTAACTTTTGAGTAAGTGTTTTGCATCTTAAAATAAGGAATCTTCTTTAGTCTGCATTGCTCGCCACAGATATCTACAGACTCATCGAAGCATTATTGCGTAATCCTGGTTTCCTTTTTATTCACAGTGGTTTGCTTTTTAGTAACAGGTCTTCTTCTATTACATAATTTTTCAATCTAAATGAAGCAACTTTTACCAGGTTGACGAATAGAATACTGTAAACAGTATTTGACCCATCAAATGATTGACCATAATATTGGCGGAGGGTTTCAGTACATCTGGGAAAGATTCGTCTTACAGAAGAGCATTTGCGTTTGATTTGAAAGCGGGACAGCGTCTTAAGAGTTTTATCATGCTTTTACATAATTTACCTCAATTTGAAATTATATGATTTTTGGTTCTCGCGACCGATAATTTCGCACATGTAGGCTAACCAGGGAATCGAACCCGAGACCTCTTTCACATCCGCTTGGTGTAGTCACTCTTATAAACAGCATTTTAATGAAATTGTTCGAGTGAACAACAGATCTTTCAACTACGCTTCACAGTCGTAAACAAAACACTGTTGTATTGCGTCCCTTCCTTCATTCACGGTGAAGACAATCTCATTCAGAAAAACACGAAACGGATGACGAGGCCAAAACAAAAGAATGCTTCGTATCTAACAAAAGAGTATTTCAAAAATCTCCTTCTAAACATGTACGTTTCGCCACACCTAAATCGACTTTTTCCATGTGCTTTCACATCCAGAGGGGTGGCCTGAAGGGGGGTTCAAACAACATCGATTGAATTCCAGCCTCCGTATGAATGTGTTGGCAGAGAGAATGCACATCGCCATTAAACAATTATGCTCATCAGATCTCCATTTGGAGTAGTTTAATTTTATACTGAATTTTCTATTATTTCAGAATTCATTTAAATTCAAAAACATAGGAATCTGTTTCGTTTATACCTAACTCATTCCATGCCTACTTCATTCTATATCAAACTCATTAACTCATCTTCGTCTATGAAACTGTCATCAGGGAGTGAAAAATACTCCTGTTTTCAACAGCAGACTTTAATTCGTCACAGACTGGAGTTCGAATCCCAGCTGTCCATTGTATCTTATGGTAAAATCTTTCGAAATTCTGAAAAAGTATCTTTGTATAAAATAATGAAATTATTTTCATTTCTTAGATTTTTTGTTTTAAATGGAATACTTCAAAAATATTTTATGTAAAATTCTACGACTGATCCTTTTGTGACTTCGGAGGAGAAGATAAACTACCCATGCTTCTCATAGAGCAATCGTACATTTGTTGAAAGTACTTCGACGCCTGCTTTGCAAGTGACACATGGCAAACTCTCCATTAATGACATTTCCAAAATACGTATCATTGGACATCGCGGTTTATTTCTTCTATGTGCGTCTGTGCTTACATACTGCGATCCTTGCTATTATAAAAGCATTGTATGACGAAATCAAGTTCGGATCTCGAGATCATAAGAAAACAGTTCGTATGTTGAGCGGTTCGTAAGTCGTTGTATCATTGTACTCCTATTTCTTCGTGATAAGATTAATAACTAAAGTCATTCATATATCACCCAGTTATCAATATTTACCTCCACGCCGATAAATATACGTAATAGCTACAGTTTGTCTACATCCGCTTACATTTTGGATACTTTCCTCTCTGGATTATTGGCAATTTTCGTTTACTCTGAATCCAATGGCAAATCCAGTCCTCTCTCCGTCGACTTTCTAACTTTCTTCAATTTCTACTTCCCTCTGTAAACCTTTTCCAAAACTAATACAGATTAAAGAAAGTCGCGAACCTACAGTTGCGTCCCTTAAACATTTGTTCAGTACAAATGCGTCCTACAGACTGTTGGACATATTGCGGAATCGAACGTTTACGATGTAAGATAACTCTCTTAGGATTAAAGCTAATGTGATATAGGAATTGGTTATTAATTGATAAAGCAATGTTAATTGTTAATGAAATCATTGTAGATATAAAATAATGAATTTATAAAACGGCGTAAAACATTTCTTTATGCGTCTATAATTACACTACTTATCTCAACTTCAAACCAATGAAAGAGAACCAAAGAAAGTGTGTATACGTAAGCGTGCCTATAATTCTAACTGAAAATACAAAAAAAAAAACACTAAAACTACTAAACGAGGTAAACGCATGAAATTCAAGATTGGAAAATAACAATATTATTATTATATCGGGAAATAATCTGATTTAATGGAGAGAACTTCGTCTATAGCAAATAACAAATCCTTCGCATTACATTTCGTTGTACCTTTCTCAGTGCAATCCCATAAATGAGTTATTTTGTCCGTTCCCAACACGCCATCGATCATATATCTCTCCTTCGCAAGACTATCAACTGCCAGAAATATTCTCCGACTTTTCATCGTTCCTTCATTAGTGATTTGGGAGGGCAGCACTTATTTCAGGGCGGCACTTGACCAAGTAATGAAGGCTAAATAAACGTAAAAGTAAAATTTGTTATGCATAAAAGTTGGGCTGAATTTACTTCGTCTGTTATCACTTCCTTTTATTGAACTCCTTGAGATGGTACATGCGGAGAATGTTAAGATTATGAAACAGCAGATGATTAACGACGAACTTTACCTTGTGAAATATAATAGTAATCAAAATTTTTTAAGCGAAAAAAAAAGGATTTTCCTCAAAGTTGTATAGACGTTTTCTTTAAGCGTGTTTGATGTAATGAACTTGAAATGTCCTTAAAACGGTATTAACACCACGTTTCAGTATAGTTTATCACGTAACATTTTTCAGGGTTCCCATTCGTTGTGATAACCGGAAATACTCAGAATAGGAATCCTTAGGTACCTAGCAATCCGCAGGTTTTCCAACCTTCCTTGTGGGTATTTTCTTGTTGTCGTTCTTTTTACCTAAGATAATACCTTAGCATTTCTATTCAATCAATTCATTCCATCAATTTCTTCCAATGTTTTCCACTCTATTTATATTTATACATACATAATGTATGTTTTTATTAATATAATTGAAAACAGTTTAGATGGAAGAAGAGACTTTTTAGCCTTCATCTCGCCTAAATAAAAACTTTTAAAGACCCACAAAGATTGTATTATCACTGCAAAGTACAGTGGATTATCACGAAAGCAATGATTTTCATCCGGACTGCAGAAGACACTGAACGAAGGGGATGGATGCATAACAAGTGAAAGTGAGTATCAGCGCCTCAGGGCAGTCTCCATGGAAACTGCGCCTCTATCAAACTAAACAAGTCTCTTCTGCAAGAATAAGTGGCGAATCGAAATCCGATATCGGCTGCTTTTGAATGAATGCCGTTCATGAGAGAGACTTGTTGATTTCTCAGGGAAAAATGGCTCTTTCCGATGCCAGAGATAATTCTTGTTTCTCCAGAAGATATTGAATAATGGCGGAGGGAAAACAACGGAAAGAGGAAAGTTTGAGAATGGAAATGAGGGACGTCGATTTGGGAAGCAGACTTAGCTTTCGAATGACTCTTTTATTGCTTTCCATCCTTTTAATTGTCTACACTTTAAAACATTACGATAAATATATTTAGATAAAAATTTTGAAGGGAACGTGAGTTTGGAATTAAATGATATATAGTGGTGTTATTCTTACTTCAACTTCCGAAAATCCGATGTTTTTGCGTTATTATGGAAAGAAACTTTAAAAGTACAATCCTTTTGAGTTCCTTTCCATTATGGATTTCCACCATACATCGCCTTATTCTGCGAAGTTACTTATTATTATGTTTAAAATGCTAATTTCTTTGCAAATTCTTTTTTCTTTCTTAGCGAATGATTGAAATTCGATTAGTTAATGATTAAATTTTATGAAATATTTGTCATTTAATTGTTCATATTGTAGTAGTAATTTTTTAAATGCTTTTACATCTACGGTCATATCACACGGATCCCCGCTGGGAATCGAACTCAGGAACGATTTCACGAACGCGCTGCCTACTTGCCTATCCGGAAGTCGTATATTTTATGGCTGCAAATAGGAATCCATTGTATTGACGAGAAAATATGGCACTGCTCCCATGTTTCCACTTTTCCTTTATATTTTCTAGCTTGTGTTGTTTCGCACAGGTTTTTCACACTTCCCTTGTGATGTTTTCCTTCTCTGTGTACTTTTTCCTACGTATTATCTCAGATTTTTTACACCGATAACTCATTCTAAAGTTTTCCCCTCTATTTATATTTTACTATAAAATATTTATTATTAAATTACTTATGTAATTGTACTATTTATTAAAATATTTATGGTAATATATTGACGACATGTTAGGGAGAAGAAGAGACATTTTAGTATGAATCTCACCTTAACGAAGACTTAAAGCTAATCATGCATAGTACTCTTCTTTGACTTCTTATAACCCGTATTTTTCAACACCAGTCTAAAATATCTTTCCTAATCTTGCCTTAACTTTCTTCTCTAACATCACCGTAAAGTTACTACCTTAAATTTTAATATTCTTCATAAAATGTTTATGGCAAGTTCCAAATAAGAACACATCTAACCAAAAGTAATTTATAATCAAAATAATTGTCATAAAGAAATTACATTTAATCCAAAAAAGTTCCTCGTCATTAATTGTAATTCTATCTCAGTGGATAACGACGCAAAGCAGGATAAATTCACAAGAAACAAAGCATTGAGTAGACTCAATGCGATTCGAAACTTCGGTAATTTGTTCAATTCGATTTGAAATTAAAAAGTACTATTCGCACATCACTTCTAACCATTATCACTCACAATTTCCGGAAATAATGAGTTTTTAAAGTATGGTCTCGTTCTTACCAAAGAGTCTTTCCGCCTTTTCTAAGATCCTTTTTCTTTTTTTGGATTTTTTTTTAGAGAATCAAGGTGTATTGGTTGGAATGTATCACTTGGTTCTCCAGTCATCACAGCTGAGGAGTGCATTATGGGAAATGGGCAGAATGAGCCTCGGGTTGATTGGATACCCTCGTAATTGAGGTCCGCCTTTTTATCGGAGAGGAAATGAATTGGGAGATTAAGCCGTTCGATTGAAGACGTCTCAATCATGTGCTAAAGAACAGCACATTTGCTATGGTCACTACATTGCTTTAAAGTCCTACTAAAATAGGCAAGCTTAAGAAACTAATAAAGTGTTTAATTGATTTTTATAGAAACAATATACAGTGAAACCTCTCTTTAGCGGATCTGATTTTCATTCCGGATAAAGCAGTTCAATACGGAGTTGTTGATTCATTTGATCAGATCAGCGGCGCATCTTTGCTAAGTATTGCTGATTGCGTAAATGAGTGACATGGCAATTTACTTGCAAAATATTAACAAATCCCGTTATCTTTTAATGTTTCACCTTATTTTTCCTTGCAATGCAATTCTCTATGTATTCAATTGCCTCGTTCAAATACATAAAATGGATTTACATTTACCAAGTGTGCTACGCGTTCATCTTTCGTTAAAACAGTCACGGGTTGCTGAATTACGGTCGTTTAAATGAATAAAGGCTGATTACGAAATAAAATTAATTTCCATATTAAAATGTAGGGACTCCACCAGGTAAAATATCAACTTATAATATTAGTAACGTTTAAACTTATTGAGCATATAATGTTATTCGCGATTGCAAATTTTGGGGGTTGCCTGAAAATTTCACTCCTTCCGCGGAAAATGAATTTGCTTTTAGTCAGTTCTCTGAGGTTCGAGAAATGTAATTCTCACTCCTCAGAATGGGTATTTTGCTTCGTTTGATTTTTCAGTATAACATGCTCGGGTGATTGTTTAAATGCAATGATGCTTTTGTATTGGGAATAACGTTGATTGAGTCCATTTGGGTTCGTGGCGTAGTATTTGGAATATTTACGATGTTATTAATAGCGTCAAATCATAATATGCGTAACCCATTTTAAATAAAATATCCTCAACCTCGCCGTTCTGCAAAAGAGTGAGAATTCTTACGAAGGCTAAAATGTTTCCATTGCGCTATAAATCCATTTTACGCGTCAAATCCAATCTTCTTTATCCCGTTTGTTTTACCGCCGTTTAAATGAAGCATTCATCATTTGTGGATCCCAGAGGCATTTGCAGCCAAAGCAAACCAAAAGCATTTCTATTGGCACTGTCTTCTCCAAGCTGTTTCGTTCTTTTTATCACCTTTCCTTTTTATTTACTTATTTATCACGGTCCTCTTTAAACGGAAAAAGTTCACTGTTTCTCTCATTCTGGTGATTCCAATTCACTCGTGTCCTTCTTCTGTAAAAAACCGTCAAATTACTCGATTTATGATCGTATATATTATGATAATCATCGCCTTGTACGTATTTATCTATCAGATTTCAGTAACTCTCATTTGAAATACATGGAAGAAAATGTCTAAACATTAATTTTATGCACGTCCTGACAACACAGAATTATGGAGTTCAGAAATTTGTGTAAGAGCCAATGTCGATATGTTTGCCTTTAATATCACGGGTTCGACTCAGGACGAAACAAAACTTCTCTCATAATAAATGCACGTAAATTTCATTTTTGTCATTGTAGATCATTAGCTCAATACTATCAGAAATTAGCCTTTGAACGCAATAACTAATACAAAGGAAATTGAAAAAGTTTTTTGTGGTTAGAGCAGCCTGTCACCATGAAGAATAACAAAAAGAAAGAAAGGGTTATTATTTTAGCAAATGAATGTTTCGTGTGGAATCTAGATGTGACATAAAAATGAATTTCAGGAAGGAAAGCAATTTAGATCATCATCAAGATATTTATCAGCGTAGAGAGAGGATAGAGAACCTTTTGAAGATTTTTGTCAAAAGTGAGCCACTTAGATGTACAGAAAAGATTCTTTCGCATTAGTTCAGGTGATTTCCATTTTTAGTTTAGTTAAATAATTACTATCGAGTTATTCTCAGTCGGTCCGTTTATATTTATAACTACAGTTTATATCATATTACAGATATTTGAAATCTGAGAACGATGTATCTTATTTTTTGATGATTAAAAAGATAGTTAGTCATGTATTATAAGTAAAATTTAGTTGCTTGATTTTTGACCTGGAAATTCTCCATGTGTTATTAAACACTCAGGATGTGCAAACGTTCGAAATTTGGAATCGTATGTTTTATTTTTTTACGGTTAAAATCCCGAACCGAATCGACAGTCTCTAAACATGAAATCGAGCAAACTTATGTGAGAAATTTTATCCGTTTTCAAGTTTTCTTTATAAGGTCACTTCGAGGAGAGGTATTATGGGAATTGTGTCGTGTTTGGAGAATATGTAGAATAGAATTTTAATATTCTCGATATCGAAAGAAATGTTCCTTCGAAACATGACCGCACCAAATGTATATAGGGCAATACACATTGCCTCCAGAAGACGATTCACATTTCCCAGATGGAAATATTTTCGCGGAAAAAGGAAGTGAAGGAAATTCAGTGCTCTGCTACCAATGATACCAACCGCTCTATGTGCGAAATTTTCAAATTACAAAATTTATCTTTCTCCATTCTGACCTTGAGATAATTAGCGGTGGGCAGTTGGGGCAATCGGGGGATTTAAGGGGGCTTTTCTGATAGATTTTCAATGACAAGGTACATACTTTTAGTTTTCAAACTTTTTCACATGGATTATTCTTATATTATTGATAAACCAATGGTGTAGATTCCTGCCAAAATCTAAAAGATTTAGTGAATACATTTTAAAGGAATAATTAGAAATATCGAGGTAAAATTTCTTCTTATAGAGAAAAACTTGAGTAGTAATATATTTAAAGAACTTCAAGATGACGTACATTCGACAATATGGGCTTCCATCAGAAATGAAAGCTAAGATGTCCGCCAAGGCAATGCACTCCACTCGTCTGATTTGATGGTTCGTACTAGCATTTCTTCAGCCTTACTGGCATGTTATTAGCCATCTTGGCATGTCATTAGCCTTACTAGCATTTTATTAGCCTTCCTGGCACGTCATTAGCATTACTGGCTTGTCATTAGCCTTCTTGGCATGTCATTAGCCTTCTTGGCATGTCATTAGCCTTCTTGGCATGTCATTAGCCTTCTTGGCATGTCATTAGCCTTCTTGGCATGTCATTAGCCTTCCTGGCACGTCATTAGCCTTCTTGGCATGTCATTAGCCTTCTTGGCATGTCATTAGCCTTCCTGGCATATCATTAGAAAAATTGGAAAAAAATATAAACTTACGATTAATCATTTATATTGATTTGGCAGGATAACTGAGGGATTTTGTAAATACAAAGGACACGTAATTAATCATACATCATTTGCCCATCAGTATTATTTTCACCTACTGAAGGCGTTCGTCTTTCGACCGTTGATAATTTCCTCGGCTGATTTCACGCAAACGGACTCCACCGGGAATCGATGTCGTTTGCATTCTTATTCGGGATAGAGATGGATCTAGAATACGGGATAGATAGAATCATAGATACGACCATGTATTTGACAATCGAAATCATTGGCAGCAGTGAAAATTACCAAATAAATCGAGAGTAAATTCTTTTGCTAACTATACTGGTGGCAGAGTCACGGATATCTTCTACATCTACATAAGTACCCTGCCTCCTTTCGGCGTATGGCAGGGGGAGTAAACACCGACGATTGAGATGATTCTTTAGCCTGTTATTATCGTGTATTGTTCGCGGAGAGAATGAGTCCTTAAAACGACTTGTTCCAACTTTCTCTTATTTTATTCTCATTATCGAATCTTACTCCCCCTTAATATATCACTTACTCAAAATCTGATGAAATTTTAAGGAAAAACAACTTTTTTGTTCCTTTTCGTGTGTTTCAGTGTAACATTCCTCACATGAAGATTCGCTATTCGAAAGTATTTAAAGTTTTCTAATGCTTCACAACTAGTTAAAAAATAAATTATAAAACTTTACAATTCCTTAAAATTTAAAACTGGTAACACAGAAAAGAGCTTTGTAAGAACAGAAGGTATAAAAAACGTAGTTTTAATAATTTTACAAATAAGCTAGATCTAATTTTATTTTACCTCAGTCAAATTCCGCAGGAAATTAAGTTGTGTCCAATAGCGATACATGTGTTCTTGTATAATTTATTACTA
The DNA here is from genome assembly GCA_036926295.1 of Pachydiplax longipennis. Classification (NCBI taxonomy): domain Eukaryota; kingdom Metazoa; phylum Arthropoda; class Insecta; order Odonata; family Libellulidae; genus Pachydiplax; species Pachydiplax longipennis. Next base: position 68,422,911 of record JAVFKF010000015.1, read on the forward strand.
CCTAGCAGAAAATTAGCAGAAAAGTATACGAACTATAGAATTCAAATCTCACTTAAAAGACTTGATATGGAATTAATCCCGCTTAATATGCGGTTCTTTATCGCTCCATTTCATACTAATCCAGCGGTGAAAATACCGCTTTCTTCACTTATAAGGCAGATTTTCCTCGTCCTCACATTCATCGCTCTAATACAGATTAAAATTCCCAAATAATTTCACTACATATACAAACAGAATAATAACACAACAACAACAACATGACTTGATTTATTGAAAATTATAAACAAACTTGGTAATTTCCACGATAAGACTTTAATCGACAACCGGTTTCACGCCATCATCAGGTCCTACACGCCATCAAGACCTGATGATGGCATGTGGCTGAAACCGGTCGTGGATTTAATTTTTATTGTGGAAATTACCGAGTTTGTTTATAATTTCTAATGTCGCTCCATGAAGTACGGCTAGAGAACTTAGATTTCATTGATTTATTGACTTCATGGTGCATCTTCTATTACATTTGCACCACACGTATCCTATGATTACAGCTATTTCATGGTCAAAGTTCAAATCCTTTCTTTAGCAAGCCCTATATCACTTCATCAGTTTGTCCATCATCACACTTAAAATATACAGATAATTACAAATCTTTCACTCCACTATTTCACTACAAACTCCAACATAAATAAGCAATATTATTGCTGTCCTGGGCTTATCAATGCCTTGTAAAGAACTAGGAGTCACCAACGCGGTATCTGAATTTCATTCCGTTGCTAAGAAATCGATGGAGAGGTGCTGCGGTCGATTGCGGAACTTCAAACAGAATCATCCGATCCCATCGAATTGAATTGGGTAAACTTAAATGTCGGAATGATAATATTTCCCTACCTTCCGCTTTTTGCCAATTAATCGCCGGATATCTGCTGAATGGTTGAACTTCCGGTCGTATTCAAACAAACTCTTTATTAGGCCCAAGTTGGCCTCATCTGATCTCAATTGACCCGAAGTTTAATTTGAAGTTTATGATTAGAAGAACAAATACGACAGCAGAACAAAAAGATTTGAGTTGGTAGGGAACATGTTTGTGAATACAGGGCTACAGTGGGAAAACACCACTAAAACAAGAGCAAATTCCTCGAATCTTAATAAATCACATATTTGATTGATTTATTTGCTTTAAATTATTTGAACGAGTGAATATACTGATATAAGGAATGAATTCTTTCTTGAAGGTGCTTATTTAAAATGTTTCCTAGGGAATTTTATTTCTTTGCAATCTGAAAGTGGATTTTGAATTCAGCGAACAAAATCTTTTAAAATAACTTCTTTAATTATTTTTAGCAATGTAGGAATACAGTTCGAATCGAATCGACTAAATATTAAATTCGATACACTTTGTCTTTTCGTTTCTCGTAAACTATGCAAAATGAAGTTCACATTTTCTTTGTCTTCTACTTATCATTGACATCCGCTAAAATAAAATTGCAAATTTATAAAATGGATTTTTTTGGATTGGATATAATTTCGTATTAGTTATTTCGATGAGAAAATTTGTTTAGGTTATAAGCGCACTTATATATACATTATGCTATTCAGATGTGGAAAATTGAAAAACGAAACAAAGAAATAGTAAAGAAAACATTTCCTGAAAAATTAATCGATAATAAAATTTTTATTCGATTTAACGTTTTGCAGATTTCAATTCGGTCTGAAATGTATATCGATGGAAAATAGAATTCGATTCGTAGCGAAATTTGAAATATTTCGCAGCCGTTAATATTTTCTATATTAATATCATCGATTATTGTTGAAAGTAATTTATTTCCCTCATGAAGCTCGAATGAAATACATGGTTTTATATTTACGCAAATTCAAAGCGCACAGAAACCCCCCAAGAAAAGGAACACAAGTCGTCGATGAGATTCTCCAAACAGATCAATGGACCTTTTCCTCATTCGAACCAAGGGTTTTTTGCAGACATTCGGTGATCTGAAGATACGAAAGGAAATTAACCTCTCTTTAATTCATGTATACATATCCAGGGCAGAACGGGTTTGAGCTATACCAACACTCACGGTGTTTCTACAGCCAGCTGGTTTAAGCGTTTAATTCGATAATTTGGAAAGGTAGAGCGACAGGCGATGTATGGAAATTCAAGGACAGGTCGGGCCTGAGCAGAAAATTACAATAGATCATTTTGTGTTATTGCAAATGGAACGCACTTCCATCAGATAAATCCTGCTCATTACCAGTATTTAAGAGAGGCTATTAAAAGTCTATATGAAAAGTTAAAGTCAAAAAGCCAGTACAAGACTTGTGCCACCTTAAGACACTCTTACGGCAGCGTCTGTGTTGATTCCTAAGGCCACTCATCGTGTCTCAGATGACATCTATTATGACTATAATGTCTTTAATTTGGATTTGCATCAGCTATGTATTATATTTTATGTAATTATATATTGTGGCATTAGGTGAGAAGAGGTTGTGGAGCCCGCCGGCATATTTTTATTTGAGTGATATAAAAATATAGTACGATAAGATTGAATAGGTAAACTTTCGTGGTGACACCATATTTTAATGGGTTTATTATCAAATATACAGAATGGAAAAAGACATGTTCTGCTCGTACAATGCTATGCTTTGACATCTGATCGCTATGAAATGTTTCTAAGGATTCCAAGATGAAAGAAGAATTCTCTTATCCTTCTCCAATTAATCATAGATAATTATCATTGAAAACACTATCCTATAGTATTTCATATAATTCGTTATTACTTATGGTTTTTGTAAAGATACTAAAGATCAAAATTTAAAACTTTGCCTTCTTAAATGGTTCCGTTTTATTGTGAGTCCGGCTCTGCTTATGAAGATGCTTCACAACGTTTGCTGTGGCTGTATAAGAAACTTGAGAAAAGATGAGATTGCTCAATACGTTTTGAGATAGTACGCTCTCAAATGGAGGTGCATCAACCATCTTACATGTCATATATGAACAGAAATAGCAATGGAATGGACGATTGAAACGGTAGTTTCGAAAAAATTTTTGCCGCCAAAAATCGTTAAAGTGACCGACTAGAGAAACAGACTGCTTCTCCGCCACACGCTGAAAGCAGTATAACAAAGTGGATACCTTTATAACTTAACGTGGAGTACTTACATCCGAAATATATACGAAAGAGCTTTTAAGAAACATGGCTTCGTCGAGAGAATAGTAAAAAACAAGAAAAAGTTCGCGAGTGATGTTACTTTGCACTCCTCCTCGAGTATGCGCGTGAACCCTCTGAAAATTTGCGCTTTAGAAAAGATAGATAGGAATACGTAATATTTGTATGAGGATCGATGCGTCAGGACATGAATCTTTAGAAGAAAAGAATCAATGAATTAACTTTCTTAATAAATTCCGAGAGAGTGTTCGATTGTAGCTGATGTAGCTCACGCGCTCTCCTTGGGCCATGCATGGAGGAAGATCAGAGAAATTTATTGCTCAATCCAGTCGACTGAAGAGTTAATTTTTCCAGAGAGCGATACGTGGAAGTAATAAATTAAGAAAGTAGTCATGCATGAACGCACCACACGCCGAAAGGTGGCTTGCAGAGTGCATGTATAGATGTAGATACTATCTTCATAAATCTAATATGTAGAAGCTCGAATTTTTTTATGGAGCCAGAAGTTAGGAATAAAAGCTCCTCCTCACTGCCAAGAGGAAATAGTGGTTGGTGGTAAAGATATGGAACCACATGGTACACTTAGAATATTAAAGTTGCGAATTAATGATTACCTATATGATAAAGAGCAAAATAACTATTTTAAAGTAATTCATGGAACAAGGAGCCGAACTCTCGTTAACAAAAACGGTCTAGGAGAGGCCGTTTAAAAAGCATGAAGTGGAAATAGAAACATGGGACGTCCGAGGAAATATTCGAATGGAGTTATCTTCTTAATAGTTGAATGGATTGGAACGATGCTTCGATATGAGGATATTTACCGAGTCGATGACTTAAAAGGAAACATTCCAATATCACGTCTTATTTTGGGGTGTCAGAATATTTGTACGAGTGTCTCTAATCTGAAATGCCACAGTTTGTTTTGGAATTTTTGGTTTTATCCGAGTTTTATAATAGTTTTCGGTGGCGTATAAGAGAGAAGGCCGTTTTTCAGTGGATGAATTTTCATTTGACGAAAACATAAGTACAAATCCTACAAGCAAAGACAGCACACATATATTCATTTATCAAACAAGATGAATGGACCAAGGACTGAATCCTTTAAGAATGAAAATGGCTATTTCATTAGATGGAGAAATTAAATATTTCATTTTGAATCATTCTCTCCAAATGTTTTCTGTGTTTGATATACCACAGGGGGGCCTCATTGGACCTCAGAGTGAAATTCTTTGTGATCCTGCTGTAACCATAACAAATATATTTACCTTGATTATATCCGTCCCGAATCAGTGTAAGACTAAATAATACAACTGGGCTAAAATAAGATGCTTTCATAAAAACGGAAAAAGACTTCCTTGGGGTACGACCTCTCTTGACATACTTGAGTTACTACTGCTGCTTCTACCTTTAGCTTTTTCATAAACATACGGATTAGAAGGACAATAGGGATGGCAAAAGATGGATCGGTATCATATGTTTTATTTAGACTATATTTTTTACATGACATGCTATCGAAGCATAAAAGTGTAAGCCCATACATGGGTAAGAGTATTTGGATAGTAATTTGTTTACTTTTACTACAGTAAACATGAAAATTTAAAAAAATTGTATCGCCAAGGAATATCAAGTCTAATTATTACTGTTGGACAAAAACGTCAAACCGAATCTATAAAATTCGAAACAAATCGAATCGAATAAAAAATTGAATTTTTCCGTCGCTTAAAATGCAATTTGCAAATAAAGAGCAAGTTTTTGTTTCTCTTTTTGTGTATTCTTTTTCAATTTTCTAGAAGAAATTGGTACGGAATATTTAATATAAGTACGCTTCTAACTAAAATTACTTCCCTAATCTATATGACTGTGAATAAGAAATTATATCAAATCGAAAATAAATCCCAAATACTGGAATGCCATTTCACCGGATTGAAGAAAATATGAGTTTCAGATTGGGAATTTTGCGATTAACAAAAAGAAAAATCAGCGTGTATCAAAGTGAATATAATATTTAGTAAATTCGATTTGACGTTCGAAAAATTGATTCGATATGATTGTAAGTGAAAAAACACGATTCGCCCATCAATAATCATAGCTCGGTAGTGTTCATTCTATCACTACCATGAAAATGTCTACGACAAAGGTAAATTAAAGATACATTTCTTTCCATCTCGTGCGAAAGGACAAATATTCCATTAATCAAGATATGTTATCCGGAAACAATCCGTCTGAAAGAGAGGTATGATAAATCTCCTTTTGATGAGGTGTGTGCTTCAGTATTCCCTCATCCATTTCTTCGTCCGATAAAAATGCTTGTGAGGGTCATGGCCCTGTTCCAGGGGGAAATAAGGAAGAGAGACAATCGACCTAATTTATCAGAGTGACGTCAGAGTGCAGTCCTTGGGATTAAGTGGCGAATCCTACAAGACTAAATGCTATTTTCCGACGCTCACTTGCTCACGATTTTAATCACAGAATGTCGAACAGATATAGCATTTCTAAAAGAGGATACCGGTTTACTATGTGGAAGGAGGCTAGAAATGAAATTGTCCACCTCTCTCTACTATGTTAGAGAAAGGATTAAGAGGATTCGGTTGAAATAGATTTTTGTGCGAAGCTAAAACAAACGATAATTATGAGATATACAGCATTTTGCGGTCTATTATGCTATATATATATATATATATATATATATATATATATATATATATATATATATGTAACTTAAATCGGCAGTCTTCAGTAAGTCTTTCTCTTCTTGGAATACTTTAACTAAGAATCATTCTAGGAAATGGAAATATTCGTTTTGATACGAAGGCTACATTAACTGTATCGTAAATAATATATTTTTACATTCCATAAGATTGTATTCACAGGATTGCAAATAACCTAGTCTTTAATAGAAAGAAAAATAACCCAAGTCGATTCCACAAGTTGTTTGATATTTCCTCAAAAGTTCTTGTCAGCAAAATTGCGGCCTCGAATAATAAAATACTCTGATTTCACAATCCGTGTCGTTTAAATAAACTAGAGTAAATTGACCTGGATAATGCGCATTATCAATGATATTTACCGATGATTTGCGTCAAATACAACTTCTCAATCCCAAATTTGCGATAACACACTTTATCATCTCACTCTTTCGTTCCACATTTGTATTCATCCATCACAATGCCCTGAGTCTGCACTCCATTCCAAGACGAGAAATGGCGATAAGTGTGACGCGAAAAATTTGTCTGAAGTAATTGCAAAGTATTTTAAGAAGGGATTGCTTCATAATTTGCTCGAAAGTGGAAAAATTCACCAAATAACTATTGGCGCTTAGAAGTTTCCATTACTGCTTTCCGTTTGAGGAAATAGATGCATAGATAATGATTAATTTTAGATTTTGTTTTTCGGGTATCCTCTGGTTTTTAATTTACCGAGCGATCACATTTTACAAAGGAAAAGACAAACAGACACAAAAGAGTATAACTCAATAACGCTGGATTTCGCAATTCTGAGGGGATTTTCTATGATCATGTTAAGCTTAAAATTGCTTTAAGTATAGCAGAAAACATTAAATTCGTTAATTAAAAATTAAATATTATTAAAGTATAAAATGTCTTTGGTGTGCCGCTGTCTCAACTGTGGAATCAAATATTTTGGTGCGAAAGCAATGAAAAGTGAGGGGATTAGAGAGGGAAATGCGATGGGAAAATTAAAGAGAGGAAAGAAAGGAAAAAGAGGAAATTCGATGATTAAAATCGGAGGCGGAATTAAGCGCTTGGAATTTCATCTGCGTTTATTTATGAGGAGAGAAATTGGCTCCAATAAACCCTTATTCCGGTTCCTCGGTGAGTTGTCATCAAAATTTCAGCCAAAGATGAAAAAGGAGAGGTTTGCTTTGCAAGATATAACGATTGGATTTTTTAGATATTGAAACCGAGAGGGGCTCACAATTCTACCTCTTTTGATGGTTGATTCCCAGCTGGTGTCTTAGATATTCCGAATTATGTACTAGCCACTGTACAATATAGGAGAACCCCACTCATCTTAGCCGATATAGTAAACGATGCCCAATGAGAAAAGCAAAACACGCTCTGGCACATCTTTATAATGATCAAACATGGCAGTCCTATAAAGAAAAAAGTGAAAAATGGAATTTTTGGTGGAATTGTAGAAGTTTTTTCGTAATTTTTGAGTTAGAAAAACATTCCAAATAATCGTTTTTGGAATCGAAATTGAGTTTAAACTTTTCAGATTCCGGTTTATCGTCCCATCACCAAAACGATTCCTTTCATTCTGACGGAATTGAGTTATTATATTCCTCACACTTCCTCTTATTGATCCATTTCTATTCAAATCATTCATCTTGATATGCTTTTCATCTGGGAGTTGAGAATTCTTAGTAATGCACGACATTGGATAGTTAACATCGAAGAGAGGTAATAATTACAGTGTTTATTTGCCACTACTTTATCGTGTACATCATTTCTTATGGATGACTGAAATTTTTTAAATATCTATTTCAGTTAAAAACCAAAAAGAAATAATATGTTTTCATTTTATAGATTTCCTTATGAAATCCCATTTCCTTTTTCGTTTATTATTTTTTAAATTATTTTTATTATTTATATATTTCCTTGAAATTTTAGCAATAAATCAGTGGTCATGTTATTCCTAGAAATGTCAAAAGTAAGGCGTGACATTCTTTCCTCAACTTCTTTTTATTAAAATATTATTTTTATATTTCATTTGTTCGTTTATTTCATGTAATTTTATTTTTGTTTTCTAATCTTTATTTTCTTCTTTTTGGCATGTGTTTTGTTTAGGAAGGTGGACTACTGGTGTCGAGTCTATCGGATGCCAAATATCCATCGGCCGTCTTCGAAGAATTGGTGCGCTGTGTATCTTTTTAAAAAGGACCAAAGTATGCAACTCATTCTGTTACCAAGTTTTTACTCCGTATAAATATAATTCGTCGATAAGTTGTGATGGAGATGCATGAATATGTGACGTGAATGAAAAATGACTAACGAATCCGTAAACGGAATATTCGACGAGCTATGAGTTTTGAATAGTAAATTACGGTTATTTTACATTGATAATATTTTTATACTCCTCAAATCGTTATGAAAAATAAAGGAATTGTAGAAAAATCATTTATTTTTCGATTTTTAATAATTTTATATTGCCCTTTCTAAATAAAAGAGGAAGCCAGGGTAACAAAAACAAAATCTTTTTTACGAAAATTTTTGGTGATCATGAAATTTTCTGAAGGTATATCAAAGAGTAAAATTATGTAACTATCATAAATTTTCTACTAGACCATCACTAAAAATGGTTTATTTTGGTAAGTTCATTTGGGTAGAAGCAAAGTTCTAACTCTACGTTTGTGAGATATTAAGCTATCCATAAATTCCACCAATAAAGGATCGTTTAGGCGTTTTCCCTACGTGCACTTCCTAAGTAGAATTCAAAATCTTCACTTTCTCCTGAACGTATCAAATGTAGAGAACTTTCCTCAATTTAGGTCTTCAATTAGTTCCACTTCCGAGCAGAATATACCGCTTACATTAGATGTGCCTCATACGCGGCCGTTGAACCGATTCTTTACAACCTTTTAGGATAACCAGATCTACAGACTTTAATATCCTTTTTTAACTGCTCTGACAGCTGAGATCATTTCACACGGGAATTGAACCCAGGACCGCTTTCATTGAATTCGAACGCGTTGCTCTCTTGGCCATCCCTAGATTTTAGTTTTGCTGTCAGTAAAACTCAATAAGTATTTATCATTATTTCCACAGACGGAAATTTGAGTAATGTCAAGTTATTATTGTTTATCTTATGATTTTTCAAAGTTTCAATTTAATTTTCCAACATAGGCCTTGATAAAGTAAATCAAGAAAGCAAGGACTAGTCAGGAGCTTTTAACCATTGATAAATAAATTTGGAAGTAAGTGACATAAGTAGGTTTTAACTTTGCGTTACTTTTAACTGACTCATAAATAACCCATGGTAATGGTTTAACAGGCAAACGATCTTCCATAAATCATTCTGAAATCCAAACTAAAAGAAAGAAACCAATTCGACGCACTGATTAATATTCGGCGAGATTAGGTAATCAAAACTATGTCAAAGAATCCATTGACATAAATATATTATAAATGAATGGAGAGATATCGAATTTAATTGCTCCTGTTTTGAAGAGGAAACACAGATAAGCAACACAAGAGGTGCAAGTGGAGCACCTGTATGCATGAGACATGGTTTCACCAGAGAGAATACCCTGGGTGCAAAGATATGAACCCCCTCTTGGAATTATGAAAATTTAAATTCGATTTTGTTAAAAAAATACAGGCCATAGAAAATTCAGTTGTCTCACCACTGCAAGATAAACAAATATTGAATTATGTTGTATTTCCATAAACTATTGATCAGATATATGGTGGCATTAATTATATAGTATATTCTGTAAACATGTTATACAGGCTTACTCTATATAAAATTATTTCCTGAAGCAAAAAACAGGTACCTGTGAACAGATGCCCCTAAAAATTAGAAAAGAATAGTGCGTTATCGAGAAAGAGACACACACCGAATAACCTCGGAAACCCTTTGGGTGAAAACTGGCGACCACGTGGGCCGAGGAATTGCTCCCAACGGTTTGCCGATATTCGGCGCTTGGAGGATCACTCATTGAGTTCCTTTTCTTTCAATTGAGAGTTCATAAAAACAGTCTCATCAAATGGATGAGGGGGCCCTCAGCTAGCACTTCTAGTTATAAAACAGCCCATTCACTCTGCTGCTGATTTCTACATTTTCTACATCTACATTTGCATAAATACCCTGCGAGGCGCCATTCGGCGTGTGGCAGGGGGTTCAGTTATTTACCTATTACTCACATTTTAAGTTTCAAGAGACTATAATTAAGGTATAAATGGAGATATAAAAAATTAGCACAAATCTTTTGAAATTAATTTCGATAAATCAACAAAAGAAAAACAGTTTTTTATTTCGTAACCTAGGTGACTGATACCTACTTTTCTTAAGCCCAAAATATTGCTCGACGAATTACCAGTCATGGAGAATTGATGAAATCTTTGTTATCAAGAGAACTGGCTATGCTATGGAACCAATTCGTGCAGCGAGACGTGATTCTGAAATTAGTTCAGTTATCGTATATTCACTTCAGAGTTATCCTTAGTTCAGCGCTAGATCAGAGGCATACCAAACCATTTGTATCGGGAAAATTGCTCAGCGGACTGGAAGGTATTGGAGTGGTGCCAACGCTCCCATTCAATGCATCAAATAAAAGCCTTTTTCAGATAAGCAAAGCAATACATTACACGTCTTTTTCCTTTGAAATAAACTTATTGTTAAATGTTACGTCGTTTACACTCTACCGGTAGTATAAACCGTAGAGTGTAAACTAAATCGTGTTATATATATATATATATATATATATATATATATATATATATATATATATATATATATATATATATATGTGTGTGTGTGTGTGTGTGTGTGTGTGTGTGTAGAGAAAAAGGGCCTAATGTTTTGAAAAATGACAAAGAATATAAAAATATAAAATTATTTCCTCACACTAAAAACATACAAGTAACGCGTTCTGCCATTTAATAACGTCCGAGTACTTCCTATTTATTGCCTGATGACAGACAAATTACGTTTGAAATCCATGTGCTTCATTTTGAGTTCTCACAAAAGACGTAAAATTTTAGAAATTCGTTGAAAAACAGTAGTGAATGTGGAATATCGGATTTATTTGCATCGAATAGAAAGATCTGCTTAGGTCATAATGTGGATTCATCTATAACATACAGTGAGCAATAATTTCACTGAGCATTAAATAACAGAAAGCTTTGTCTCGATATAAACCAGACTTCGCCGAAAAGACAGCGACTTAAGAGTGGACGATTTTTCTATTTTTCGTATTTCCATAAAATCATTCGGCGCCCTGAAAGAAAGACCCGCAAATTGGGATTAATGAGTTATTCCCTATTTATACAATTTAATTAGCTCTATTTAATAAAATTTGCTGTTATCCTCGATTGCATTCCTCGTCGCATACTTTTCCTTAAATGTTGAGTGAGTGCCATCCGATGTCAATGAATTTTTTAATTCTTCGCGGACAAATCGTTACAGTTATTTTTCCTGCAAAAATGATTTCTATGATGTATTCTGTCTGTGGTCATATAAATTGTTCTTTTGTGGAATAATTTACAGAATTTGTGGGTATGTGACTTGCGCATGTCAGTCGGAGATGAGTGCAAATGACAGGGAAGAATAAGGTTCGATTCACACAATTGAAGGTAATGCATAGAATGGCAAATATCTCTTAAATACTTTTTTCGCCGTTCCTTTGCTACGCCACGTGTCGTTTGTCACATTCTCCTCCATAATACTTATGTTTTTTAATCTACAAAATTGTCCCATTTATATCACTCTGTAACAACAAACTATGTAACATCTACATATGAACATTTTTCCTTTAAGTGAAGATATCTTCAAATCTCTTTTTCTTTTAATAGATGCAAAAATCCCGTTTTCAGATTGGAAGCATTTAATGAATAGCCCATTGACTTCTTACTAGAAACTTGAAGAAAATTGAGAAGTACATGGGAGAGTGTAAACATAGAATTATGTCCAGTATTCAATTGATTCTCCTTCATGCATGTCCTTCCCAAAGAGCTTTAATTTAATCGAATCCTTTCCGCTGAACGTTTATTCCTTCTGGTTTTGTATGGCGTCAAATTGAAACATGAACAAAAGGAAAGAGGCGCGAAGTCTGCATATTGGATTCCAGACATTCACAAAACTTAATGATTTCTATACAATCGGCTTTATTACATTCGATATAAATATCAAAAGTCTGTAGAAATTGACGTATTTTCATCGTTTATATATTCAGGAATTGGAATCGAGAAGAATTCAACGACGAAATGAGTTGCCCGAAATAGCAATTTAGGTATCATAATAAAATGTGAACTCTTGCTTTTTGAGATTACTTAGTATTCCTCGAGTTAACTCGAAATTCACATTGAGTATCCATAGGTGAGCGTATTTGCTTAACACGAATCACAATAACTATTCAATAACAGGATGTACGAGGAATTAATATTCGTTTGACACGAATTCCACGACATTTTAACATCTCGTGTAAAGCATAAATTGTTGCTTCTGAATGGGACAAGTTGCAATAACAGGTCGTACTTTTAGACTAAGAATCACTAAAAGACTCTTGGAGATCCTCCTTTATCACTTATGAATAGATATATTACGATGATTGGATATTTACGCCCACTTTCTTAGGTTACAGCTTGGCTTTTTGAAATTTAATCCACTGCAATAATATTAAACACAAGGTTAGTTTTAATAGGAAAAGTGTAACATAAAGCGTTTTTCATTACTATTCAATACAGGACTGTCACAGTTAGTTTCGAAGACAGGTGGCGACGTCAGTTAATACTAATGCAACACAAACAATATCAAAAATTATGAAATTACAGAATATTATTACATAATAATTAAATAATAATTATTCATATTAAATTATGATTAAATGTAACTATTAAATGATAATTCCCAAACAATGACTACAATATGTCACCAGCTACACTATTTTATAGTCTAGACCTATATAATGTTGAAAAATAAATTATAAAACATAAGTCTAGAAAATCCACCAACCACACGTTATAAAACATTTTCCCAGAAAGCTTAAATGTATGTAAAAACATCATATGAGTGTATACGTTATATTACATTAGAATGACCTCATTAAATAATTTTAAATCATAAATATACATTTTACTTGTAATAGCATAAACTTGTCAATATTATTTATTACGTGCATATGTATAGGGGCCCAGGGGCCCACGAAGCCCCCACCCTATATTAACTAAGCAGATGATCTCTTAATCATCTCATCTTTCTTTCCGATGACAAAAAGCACTGCTCTGCTGTCTTCTTATGAACATTTAAGAGATCCCTTGCAATGATATTGCCGACTTACAGAACATCTAATTTAAAATTTCATCGTTGATGTTTTCATTTGAAGAACAAACGAAGAAATGTGTAAACCGCAGATTCCGTGAGAAAATCGACATTCATTCCATTTAAGCAATTTCACAAATAATGAAATATTTTGTCTGAGAGGAATCGAAAGAAAGGTGTGTTTACATGGAAATCGTTGACCAACCGAAGATCGTATCTAAATAGGAGGAATATAAAGTTTAAAAATGAAGATCGAAACCTAATTAACAATTTTTTAAGAAGTTTTTCAACAGATAAGAAAAGAATTTTCTTTGATGAACTTTACAAAGTTGAATATGAGATCAATTTTCGAAAGCTAGTTGAATATTACTCAAATGTAATGTTTCGGAGTATGACCCAAATTTAGCATTACTCAAATTTGAAATTCAGATATTCCACATCAGTGTAAGGGCATTCATTCAAACGACGTCACTTTCCATACTTCTTATGTCTCAAACATTCGTGTAACCATGGAAATTTAAATTTTCAAAAATTAAATTCTTAAAATTTATTTTTTTCCGACCATTAATCTTACTCTGCGAAAATTTGTACGGAAAAGTTGATCAAAAACCACTCTTTGTCAAGTGGGCTCAAAAATGAGTCGATGAAAGTTCGCCGTGCCTCTTTTAATAAAGAAAATATTCGACGGTGTAACTTTGAACTAAGTTTCCGTAATAGAACATATGAGAAAATTAACTTTGTGAATGCCTGTAAAATTGCTTTTTACTGTGTCTCATAACAGTGACGTCTTAAATGCAGCAGTGACCCAAATAATGCCTGAAGACGTGGCAAAACCCGGTTCGCATGGAATGAGTATTTGGGTAGAATTCGCAAAGTATCACATGTATTTTTAATATATTAGTGTTATGAAACGCCCAATATTCTGCCCAAGCACTTGATTGAAATGGTTTAATATAATAATTTAGAACAGTTTGATTGGGTCAAGTAGGCGAGAAAATAAGAGTATTGCATGATTGCAAACACTAAAGTGGAAAAAAAATTTTGAGGACTGAAGAACACACTCGACAAAAATAAGGTATGTAAAGAAAACTGTGCTATATGTTCAGTGTTTGAGTTGAGGATTTAATGCTGTATTTTTTGAAGAACTTTATTTAGACAACTTATTTGTCTTTGTTTTCGTTTGAATTCTTTGTCTTTGTATCCCACATTCATCATAAATTCAGAAGAGAAGGATCGGTCGTCAACTGAACGACTAAATGCTCTGCTGAGGTCGTCATAAATTACATTCTTTTCTATAGAATTGTTCAGAGTCTAGGAAGTTGCAATTAGATTGGTATTCATCTTCTATTTATTCTCCGTTGAGAATCGTCGGGTTATTCATCTGGTTTACAGTATACTGTCTCAAAACTTAATATTTTTTTTTCCGATTTTCCGAAAAAGAAAAAAAAAGGTTTCTGTTCAGCACCTGTTTTATTCCCTTCTCCAAAGTCTATCCGTTTTTTTCGCTCTGAAAATTGTAATATTAAGAATTTTTTATTATTACCAACATTTTAATATACGTGTATTGAATATATGAATAAAATGCTGTAGATATTAGTAGATAGTCGTAGTAGCACATGTTAAAAAAACCTTAATCTACTGAAATAAAACGTGCATTCGTGAAAATGTAAAATCGGAACGAAAAATAATTAGATGTTTTCGATTCGAATTCAAGAAATTAAGATTTTCGGATCTTCTTTAGTTTTTATATCAGCAAAATTGTTTTAGAGGCATTACGCTTCACTTACGTGGACGTAATTCTCTTATTGCATTCTGACTCATTGAATAACGGCAATTTGCCTCACTCCTCATCCAACCTAGTAAGCCTCACCTCCCTCTCTTAGTGCAGTTTAATGTAGAGGGGATGAGGTTCCATTTCGGTATGAAAAATGGTTAACTGACATTACTCGTTACTGACAACATACAGAGCATCTTTCTCAGGACACGCCCTCCAATAGGACACATTCGCCTTAGGCGTAAATGTTTATGTGGGCCCTTTGATATTGTGGTGGTGGAGAAAGGTAGAGTCGAAAACTTTTCCAATTTCGCAGCTACGGCGAGCAAACCACACCGTGCTATTTGCCTTTTGTAAACAATCCGAGGTAAACTTGCTTTATTAGATTAAACTTGGTTTATTAGATTATCGCCCGATTCATGGAACTTATCGAACACTCGAAGGAATTTCCTCATCAATCAATAATTATTCGATATCGAGCGATAAAGAGCTACTCGAAGATAGTTTATCAGTATCTAAGTAACATTTATCAAACCAGAAAGGAAACATTTCTCATTATACGAATATCTTTTAGACCAACTCTCTGTAGGCATGACTCATAAGAGAATTATAGTACTTAATTTTAATTTAAAGGGGCCTGCCAAGAACTGATAATATAAGTACAAAAACTATTGGAAAATATTAAAATTATTTACCCCTATCACAGGGCGCCTTGCAGGTTATTTATGTAGATGTGGAAAAATTGTAATAATATTTGTTAATAATAATCTTACTAAGATAATAGCCAAATAATTGCTAAATGCGTTGTTAATGTAAACTGAAAGTTGTCATCTTTGAATAGCCGTAAATTTTGTAATAA
This sequence comes from Pachydiplax longipennis, assembly GCA_036926295.1. NCBI lineage: Eukaryota > Metazoa > Arthropoda > Insecta > Odonata > Libellulidae > Pachydiplax > Pachydiplax longipennis. The sequence goes on from JAVFKF010000015.1 coordinate 68,438,707, forward strand.
GTGTAAGTCGTTGTGTTCTTTATACACATACAAACGCCTTTATTATTTGCTGGTGGGATATCGGTTATCCGACTTCAAGCAATATTATTAAACATTTCATTATTAAGCATAAGACAGGGAAAGGAATGAATTATTAGAAGAGAATAAACGACTATATTTGATCACAGAAAAGATAAATGCACTACAGGAAGATACGAAGAGTATTAAAGTGTGAAAAGTCTGCGAAATTTACGGCATAAATATTTTCTATCCGGTGCATTTAGACTCTCTCCGTGGTAGTTCATATATGACGGAAAAAGATCTGATACTTCCGTTGATATTGAAATTTTTGGGAGTGGAGTTATTTCATTTTGTTAAAGGCAAATGTTGAGGTAGGAAAATGCTTCCATCTTGTTTCTCTAGCATTTCCCGAATCGAATATTTCAATGGTGTGGTGCCTTCATATCATTTGGACGACGTATATTTGTCGATCGAATGAAAAAGCTTACAATTAACGACAAGTTTACAACTGTTTCTCTGCTAAATTAACCTTCGGACATCTTTGAAGTAAGTCTATGAACATGTGAGTATAGGCACAATTCATTTTACATAATATCAAGCGACTTTTCCTTCTTTCTGTTTCTGCGATATCTCTCGCTCTACTCGAACCATATTTACATATCCTCACCTCCAAACTCATAACACAGCTCGATTTTTCATATCCAAAATGACATAACGCCACTCGACAAAAGAGGGAAACTACATTCTATATTCGTTTCATGTAATATCTGAAATGATATGACATTCTCGAAATAAAATGTGAGATATTTCTAAAATTGCAATATGTTTGAGTAAATAGAACATTTAACTAATTTTCAGGATAAATAAAGCAAAATTCTCTGAAGTGAAATTGCATCTCTACATCTCGAATTTGTAACAATGAAGCGCGACTTTTTACTGCAGCCATGTTAAGTCATTCACTGCTGTAAGTTTACTTTTCTTATTTATTTAATCTTAATTACACATACAACAATTACTGCCAATTTATGCTGAAATATGCATAATGGACAAACTCATACGACAATTCCCTAACAAGAAAAATCCGATTATCTCGAATTCGAGATCTTAGGTCTACCAATCAGTGTGCCAACCACTCTGATACGAATTCCAATTTCAATTATTAATTTAAAAATGCTTGTTTCTGTAAGAGTTTTTCAAGAAGTGAAATAAGAAAAATATATTTAATTTATTTTATGCGAATCCTTTGAGAACTGATGATCAATGAAAGGTCAAGAGAAGGAACATTTAAACTCAATTAAGGTGAAGATAATCATTCCTTTATTTATATCATACCTTTTTACGATGTGCACAAATGATTTAGAAATTCTCTGCAATCCAATCATGACTCGATTCCTCTGAAATAATAAATTAGCTTCCCCCTTTAAGTTGCCCTGATTCCCTTTTCGACCCTTAGGGATTGTTCTCCCGATAGGTGGTGCTGTATTATCGTGAGAGGACAAGAAATAGACCCTTCATCCATTGGCCAGCAGGTCTAAGACCAATTTAATTCGTGGAAAGCTTCGTTTTTGTTTAACGCGGCAGTTGTCGTCTTGACTACTAAATCCATGGCTGGAGATTCCGAAAATCTGCTTTTTGTTTGTTGGGTAAATCCCTTCAAGAGAGTGGTCAAATTGGGGATATGAAATCATATTTACAACCAGATGGACTATCCGTTGATTCTCAACGGGGAAATAAGTATCGGTATATACCATACTAATCGCATGTAACTCAAAGAAAAGTTCATGCATTATATTAACTTGAACTTACGTTGATGGATCAATTTCAAATGTACTTATAGGGTATGCAAAAGAAGGATGCAAACTAAGCATAGGACACAGGAGTCGACCAAATGAAGACCACAAAAATAACTGTAAAATATAAATCCTCGAGATGACACAAGTGTTAAACTATAACTATTATTTTATTTGTACACCTCATGATCGTTGAAAATATTTCAATTTTTTCTTCCACTGATCACCGATAAATATTTTATTTTTTCTTCTGATGAAAGAGTATGTAACTGTGCAATTTAATATCGAAATGAATAACATACGCTTCTATACAGTGCTGAGCTTGACCCAAAGAATTGGTTATCGCAACCACAAATGTTTTAATCTCATAAGCCTTCCTCCTAGTAAATAATTAATTTTACCATAACTCATAAATTCCCAATGTATTCTTATGGAATAACGCATGAGTTCGTACTCAACAATAGCATCGGTCGTCAGGGGGACATGTTGTTTACACTCTCAAAATATAACAAAGGTTTCGCCTATTTATCCACGATTTTCATAATTTAAAATCGAAAGCTAAGTTCTATGTCCATAATAAAAAATTTTATTTGATTTAACTTCTTTTGGTGCTTATTTCGATTCCGTACGATCATTACGTATAATTTAATTTTTCAAAAGAAATAAAGCCTGCAAGCAATAAAAATGAACGTGCATTTCTTATCGGAACGCTTCAACTCGCTTGCCGTTGCTCGGGGAACTTAAGTACATATGAAGGAGTGCAATATCATTGTGTTGTCTACATTTAATAATATGTAAATTTTGAAAGTCGTGCAACTCTAAGTTCTTGCGAAAGTTTAACACCGAAGTCGGATCTTCCAATCGCCGGGATTCTGCTTTCTCCAAGTGAGTATTTTTATAAAAGGTGCTGTATTGCGATTTGACGCATTTCATTTCTAATCAATTGCTGTTTTTAGTTTTAGATTATTATTCAGTCCTGTTCCCATATCTTGATTACTGCAATATTTAATGCATTTATGTCTTTTGGTAGAGAATGGAGATAATAATATCTCTCATTCACTTTTGTCTCCATATTATTCATTCAATGATGTCCTTAAATCATCGGTTGGATTTGAAAATTAAATAAAAGGAAAGCGATACAAATCCACCGATTGCTGCATTCATTCCACTTGGAACATTAGTAAGTTTTTGTGTACGCAGCATTTATAAATTAGTCCGTGATCAGATTCTAATCCGAAAAACCTTTTAATAAAGCGACCTTGTTGCGATGAGGTTAAATTAGAGATCTATTTTTAACTCAATATCGAGTTTCAAGGTTAGAAAGTCTGAGAGCGAAATTTGCATAAGACGAAAGAAATTTCTTTTGCTCGATTTCACAGTAACTAGAGACGCTTTCCGCTAAACTGCATCTAAAATTTTCCATTCAACTTAATTCAAACTTCAATTTCATCCAGAATTTAGAATTCGAAGCAACAGTCGTACAAAATCAAAAGGCAAAAATGAAAAATCAAGGGAAATCGTAGAAAATAGCTTGCGAAACTTAACTTGACGAAACACAACGAATATCCATAAAATTTCCTTTGTTTGCTAAAAACTGTCTCCACAGAGACCATTTCCATTGTTTAAATACTCGTCTGGTAATAATGAATCCCAGATATCACTAAGCAACGAGTGAGGAAAAAGCATCGCTAGTAATTGAGTATCTTTCTCATCGCTATACGGAGAAACAAGTTGCAAAACAGTGAATTGTGGTTCTTTACTGAGGACCATAAAATGAAATCCTTATCAGATTCGATTGATATACGATGGGATTCCGCAATCGCCCTCACACAAAGAGGTTGCGACTCCCTAATATTCTCTACAGCACACCAGATGAACCATTTACAATGCAATCGCCTGCCTCTTTGATTTTCAACCTATGTTACGTTAACGCAATGAATATGTAGACGATAAGATATTTCCCAGGTACTTAGATTCAGCAGTCGTGAACGTGAGAGGATTTTTATGAGTGAGTTACAACTGTTGTGGAGTTCAGCTTTTCTAGCCGTCGTTTACTGCACTACCCACTTCAGTAGTGTGAGGCTGAAGTTATATTCACTGTTTCGACCAGTGATCATTGACGTCAAACACTTGCAAATCAGTAGAACCGACTTCAGTAATTACTGCTGTTAACGAAGATATTTCTTAAGACAACTGTCATCCTCTTTTTATGGTTTAGTTAGCACTATGCGAAGCGCTCTCGGCGTTTGCGAGAACTAAGAGCTTTCCACACAAGTTTTATGATTATTTTCATAATTTATTGATTTTTTTTACTGTCATAAAGTAAAAGAAGACCTCTTAACAACCTTTCTTCTCTTACAACTCTATGATTCAGACATCTCTATTGTGAATTACAAAGTGCTTCAAAAGTGGAATAACCTCTCTCTCGGTGTCAAAATGCTTTCTGATAACGCAACGCGATCGGAGCGTAAATTCTGATTCGAGCAGAATGTGCGGTTTCCGTTTTCATTTGACAAAAACGGGGTGAAAATATTCTAAAGGAGAAGTCTTAAAGAGATTTCACACCAACGCACTTCCAGAGAGTGCTACAAAATTCAAGGCCTCGCTTTTTATGAGGGAAATCCATATACATTTATGTACAGCCTGAATCAGAAGACGAGCTGATTTCAGATGATCATTGAGGTAATTTTTAAACCAATTCGAAAAACCAAACTTTCCCCCATTTTGGCTGCGGCTCTAACTTTCCCTTGAAGAGAACATTCGACACTTAATTTAATGCACGTTACAATAGTTAATTTAATAATAATATTAATTTAATGCACGTTACAATAGTAAGATATTCAGTCAGTTATGAAATATTTTTACAAATACCTTTGGTTTCCACAACTCGAAGGGACTTTCGCTACGAATATGCGTTATATTAACTTTTTAGCACCTTCTTTCTTTTTGCAATTTTCAAACTAAGCCAAAATCTCTAAACGTCGAAGTTATGGGAACACGAAACCGAGACCCGAGCCAAAAGAAAAAATATAAGTAAAGATTCTTATAAATTTCAGCGAAGTTTCCAACTCTCAAAATAAAAAAAATAAAGTATACAATATATAAAATTCCATATTATCCTTAACCAGCTATTTCATAACTGCACACCGGTTTTCTTTTTTGACATTACATATTACATTAGAATAAATACGTACGCATTTCCTCGTGAAAAAGTGTTTTAAAGGCATTACTGAAACTAATTCAGAAATGTTTCACTTCGACAGTTATGTATTCTGCGTTCATGCATAGTAATGTTTTGAAATTAGCATTTTTCAAAATCTGTTTAGTCATTTTTGAAAGGTCTCTAACTTTCTGTTTTTCACCTCATTGAGACGTTGAATACGTAATTTTCTCATCTTGAGCAAAACGTAAATGTTTTGAGATATGTAAACTGAGAAAAAGTAGGAAAACAATTATTCTTTACATATTTGACGAATGGATTTAGTATATTAACTGAAATCATTTCACGTCTTTTCTTTCTACTTAAACAGGCTGTTGTAAACTGACTAGTTAATTCGTTTTCCCGATCAATGCGTAGCTGACCATTTTGTAGAATAATCTTAAGCGTTTTATATAAAGCATTACCAAGGCAACCAAATGTATTTGCGATTACGCGTCATCATAAGGATTAATTTAGGAAATATAACTGACATTTTGTGGTATGAGAAGCATTCGTGGGAAAATTAATTTGCGTCAATTCAGTTCAGAATACGTGGAGCTCAAACTTGGTGAGACATATTAAGTAGTCAGCCATCACATACAACAGCGTCGATGACGAACTCATATCACCATGACGACGGATATTAAGGCGGTGACTTCCTTCAAAATAGACGTCATAACTTTATATCGAAATAACGAACGACGATGTCAGCGTCGTGATTTCATAATTCATTATTTATAATTCATTCTTTTATTGTTGATACAGACGTCGTTTGAGACAATTTGTAAACAGAAGATCTATAAATAGCTATTCCTTCAATAGCAATAATTATTAAAATGGATGTAATTGGGAATATCTTCCCGTTTCCCTTAAATCAGTTGTTATTATTATTAATCAGTAAATTAAAATTCTAATCATGTTTCCTAAGCGAATCATCTGCAATTCTAAAACACACACGTGTAATGAAGCACGGTGTAGATTTTGCAGTCTTCCTATACAGTAAAAGCATTTTATCAGTTTCAACATAAAAGGAAGTAGCATATACTATAAAATACAGTGTTAAAACCTTAATTTAACTTTAAATCTCACTTTAATTCAAAAAAGTCATATTACAATCAATATTTAAGCCTAAAGTAATGTTTTACTTAGATACCTGATTGAATAGGGTTCCATTCGGTATTTCAGCTAAACATCACTTTAAATTATGTTTAAATCTAAGGTGTGCCATCTTGCGTGAATAAATTTGGTTGAAATATAATTCAAAGTTGTTTTTAGTTTAAATATCGAATAGAAATCCAGTGAATCTTATATCTAAGTTAAGTAATAGTTTAAAGTCCATTTTAGGCTTAAATATTGATCGAGTCTAAGCAGACTCCTCATTTAAATTTAAATAGAGACTATAATATCGTGCTTAAGTCTTTTGACAATTAATATTAATATTCAACAACATTTTGATTTATTTACAAGTCAAGTATGCTTTATTACGTAAACGTAGAGAATTGTATATGTAACATCACTTTCGAAATGTATGGATGCATAATTCGCTGAAAAGGGAAAAGAAGTAAACAAAGAAAGGAAATTACCGCTAAAATCATTAACTTGCCATCAATTTTCTTTATGAGTATTACCATTCAAATGGGCATTATCAGCAAAGAAAACCAAAGTAGAAATAAAGACAAATAAAAATAGAATTGCATCAAGATATGTCATATCGACAAAGGATAATTTTATTAACACGTGAATTATATGCCCACTTGATGTACTGTCGTCCGTTTCTCGATTTTTCATTTCTTTCTTTTGTCTAGTTTATATGATTTTTTTTGTTTACTTTGGAATCCGTGCAATCTTTCAAAGAAATGCAAGCGCTCAATTGAAGTGCCTTCGGCGTAATTTCTCAAAGGAGGTCAGATAAAGAAGGCGCTGCGAATGAATGAATGAATTACTGTACAGTTTTCATTCAAAGAGTCCTGCGAATGACATTAATACAAAAATAATTGCTAAAATATAATGATAATTACATTAATTGCTATAGAAACATAATAGAAATGATCTTATATAATAGTCACCCCTGTGTGTATATTTATATACATATATATTTATAGATTAATTTATTCGATGCCAGTAACTCCCGTATTGGAAAATTTCCGTAAGGAAGATAACATTTTGTTAACGGCAAATGAGGAAGGACATTTGGCAGAGGAAATATCATCCCGTCCTTTACGACATAAGAGAGGGTGCTATTAAAGAATCCGCTCCCAGGCAAATCCTTGGGAGAGATGGCGTAATTTGGAAATGGAGCCAAAGCTGACACTGAGACTAAAAAATGACACTGATTCCTCGAAAAAATGGCAATCCTCGAATTGAATTCACTCATCATTGTCTGAGATTCCCAGATATCACGATTTTGGGAAAAAATCTTTGTGAAGATCCTCATAAAAGAATTTACAAGAAATGATTCTCCTTCGTAAATTTGGCGTCCTCAGTTGAAGGAATAAGATTCGTTTTTAAATTAAAAACCCGTTCTAAATGTAGGGTATAGGTTAGTTATACATTAAAATGAAAAATTATGCTTGTTCAAATAAAGGTTATATCTCGTGTATTTGTTGAATGAATATTTACATCGATTAGAAGAATCAACTGCATTTGTTATTATGTATATTTAGCATTACGGAAGATGAAGCAACCCAATTAGGAAATGCTGAGTACATTTTGCTGATTTTACAAAAAAGAAGGGAATTGAAAAAAGGTCAGAGAAGACCGCGATTCGAACCCTGATTTACGAATTGATGGTCCATTTGATATATATTATTAGATTATATCTGGCATGATTGGCAACATAGCTCAATGGTAATGCTACCGGCGCATAGTGGGCTAGAATCGAAAAAAGCTGGCCAAAAATACAACAACGCTATTCTTGAGTGCGGGCTACGAAAATTCGCATGATTGATTTAGAATAAATCCTGCATACAACTATGGAGATCATTTACGTTGGATCCTTCGCATTGAAATTATACAGGAGGTCAAAGTTGACCAATTTTCGCGAAAATTTCCCGTTTCCGATTTTTCGCGAAATTCTTCAACTTCGAGTCAATTGTGAACCCAAACTAGGGAAATCATCGAGTAAAATATGATGCCATACTATACATATGTTCATTGCCTTTCATAAGACTTGGTTTCAATGAGCTCTATTGAATATTTATATACTTTACATTACAAAATGGCGGACCCTTACTTTGGAACAAATTTTTACCTAAAGCGAGGAAAATAGTAGATTGAGACACCGTGTGACACGGGACTACTTACACCACGATAAGCTATAAACCTTTCTTAATGGGAATCTGAAATGAAATATTGCCCCAATTTGCCCCAATAATATATAAATCGACTTTTCGACAACGCTACGAGGGCCAAATCCGCGTGGCGGAGCACCGTCCTTCGTTGCGATCTCGTGTTTTGAGAGGAATAACGAACCAATACGATTCTGATTCGTTTTCTGTGGATTTTAAGCATTAACATACATCGTACATACCTTAGATATCTATTTTTTAAATTTTACTCGTAAGATAATAGTTGCTCGAGATATATTTGAGATTTTGATATTTTTTTCACTCTCACTCTATACAATACTGAAAATTTTCTTTTAATATCGATGGAACAAGCTGTCACTGTGTGTAATTTCATTACAGTAATAAAAACGTATTATGAAAATATTGGAATTATCATGAAAATGGTGGAGTAACTCCTAATAACTGGTAAGAAAGAACGATGGAAATTTTGTTTGTGACATACGCGACTTAATTCCCAATAACGTCATACTACTTACGATTTCTTCGGCGTATTGCAAAACAAAGGAAGAACATCACGATACTCGCCTCCTACCTGAAAAGGTAAACGTCGCGTCGCCCGCCACTTCCCAGCACACTCTTTGGTACTTCAACTTTCCCGCAATATTCCAACTAGTTGGCAGTAGGCCAACTAGGCGTTGGCCTAGTCTAGGCGTCCCACAAGGAAGCGTAATCGGGCCATTATTATTCTTAATATACATTAACGATCTTAATGAACACATCGACAGTAACGTTAGAATATTTGCGGACGACACGGTTATTTACAGAGAAATAAAAAGTAATGACGATAGATTAAGCCTGTCGAATGACTTAGATAAAATAGTAAAATGGTGCGACGACTGGCAATTGGAGCTCAACGTAGATAAATGTTCAGTAGTTAATTTTTTCGAAAGAAAATCCTTTGCCAATCATAATTCATATAGCCTTCGAGGGAAAACATTATCAACTGTCGATTCGGTAAAATATCTCGGAATAACCCTCACGAATAACTTAACTTGGGGTACCCACATCCATAACATATGTGGGCGAGCTCTTAAGAAACTAGGCTTCGTCAAAAGAATAGTCGGTAAAAGCGAAGAAAAAGTCCGCGAGCGATGTTACTTTGCGCTAGTGAGGCCTCACCTCGAGTACGCATGCAGTGTATGGGACCCTGCTGAAAAGTGTTGTATTCGCGAGATAGAAAAGGTACAAAGAAAGGCAATACGCTTCGTAAAAAATTGCTATGATAAATCGGTAAGTGTTACTCGGATGCTTCAGGAGGCAGGATGGGAATCTTTAGAAGATAGAAGGCTCAATCAGAGATTTAAATTACTTGATAAATTCAGACAGAGCACGTTCATAGAAGATGTAGCCGAGATTATGCGCCCTCCTTGCTTTATAGGCCGTTCTGATCCAGCGAGAAAGATCAGAGAAATAGATGCTAAAACCAGTCGATACAAGAATTCTTTTTTTCCCAGAACAATACGCGAAAATAATCGACTGGGCAAATAGAGTCCTGGTGCTTGCACCCCCTGCCACACGCCGAAAGGCGGCTTGCAGGGTACAGATGTAGATGTAGATGTAGATGTAGAATCAAACCTACAACCAGTGTGGTCAGGTGGGCGCCAGGTGTCGCTAACCAAGCCGGTATCGGCCGTTCGACTTTGAAATATGTTTCTGATGGAGCCATGGGGAAAACATCGCGTTTTTATAGGGATATTGCAAAAGCCGTCCGTTTGCAACAATACTATGCTCGGAAACTTAGTCCCGTAGAGAAGAAGTGGCTAATCTTGAATCGCAGATTGTAGTTGTCGCGTTGTGATCAGCGGAGGATCCGGCACAAGATTGAAAGAAAAGAGAGTGAGAAAAGAGAAAAGAAAGGCATAATTAGTTCCTTTGTTATGTATGGCGGGTCGTGCTGCCCGATTGCTACCAGAATTTTGAGATTTCTTTTACGTTAGGCTGAGAAGCGGAAAATAATTATCCGTCAGCAGTAAATATCGACTGCAAAACTGACGATTTCTTCAGCGCTGAATGGCGGACACTCTCTTATGGATACAAACTTGCGTCCGCAGGAGAGAATTGGCTGGATCGAATGTTGAGAAGACAAGATTCGCCAAAGAAGAATACTCTAAGGGGAATGGCAGCAGTTTATATTTCGCGCTCCGTTGTGATGTATTTGAGTCAGTGGAATTCGTCATAGGTTCTACGACGAAATAAGGTTGTGACGAATCGATTACGATTACTTCCTAAGCATTGCCATAACCCTTTTCCCTTTGCCGTGACCCTATTTTGTTTTACTCTACAACTCTGCAAGTGGATATCATGTAAGAATAGCGTAAGGTCTTTTTTGGTAAGATGGAATCACAAAAATAAATCCACATGAAGCTAAATGATGTTATTCGTAAATGTATTTATTTCTTACATGCTGTAGATTGAATTTATATTGTAGAAGCATCAACCATTGTCTAAAATCATTTAAAACATAAACATATCTACAATCCCTTTCATTAGAAGTCTTTTACAACATTCCAAAAATCATTCCAATCACTCTCTTTACAAAAAGTATGAGAACACTACAAAACAACAAGACTTAATTTAGAGAGCAACAACAGTAGAAAAGTCATTATTCCTGCAATATTAATACAATATTTTTACCGAGGCAACTGATTTCTGAAATCTGGAGTGAATTTCCGTTGTATTCAAATTTAGATGAAAACAAGATGTGGAAAATCGAGAGTTTATTATTAGCCTCGCATTTTTGACACCCGACCAAAGGACACAAAAAAAGCGCATCCTGTCTAAGCCCTGAATATCCTCACGTTATAAGCAAGATGACAGATACATTCCATTAGGTTTCCACTGGAATTTAAGGCCTCAGGGGAAAATGGATGGAGGCAACGAGATATTCATCTTTTATTTATTAACTGGCTGAAACACTCGCCGTTGCTATGGCTCGAAATTAAGTGTGGTTCTTAAATAGAAAGTGAATGAGTCAACTGAATGAAGTGGAAATCGATTATTTAAGCAATAGATACGGAGAGAAATGATAATAATATTATTAACATACCACAAAATATTACTATTACAATAGTATTTTGTAGTATGTGCAGAGTTATTAATTATCGCAGAATATAGTTTCCTCGTTGAAAATTTGATTGATTTATTTATTTTACCTTCCATGGAATACTGCAAAGTTACTCACCTATCTATGGAGTTTAGACTTCAAATGTATAATCATTATAAATCAATGAAACTTCTAATTTACCTCACTTTGAATCTATTCGAATCACATGACCACTCAATTTAAGCATTCCATTACACTTCAGAGACTTCGGGAATGTTTTGAAAATTTGATTACTTTGATGAGAAGATCTATGAATTAGAATACAGTTTAAAATCAGTAAACGGTGCTAAATGACCTAAGCTATCGAATCACCTTAAACAAATAGTAATGCTAATCGATCTTCAAATTGTATTCATGATTATCTGCACAATCAATTCGTATAAACAGACAGCATCAGTTCTCATAAATTATTTTCAATTGAATATCCTTTTGACTGACAATCGGCACTTCGCTCCATTCAGAATAAAGAAATGGTACTCCTTTCCATATTTCATCATCCATCTTGAATGTGAATCATAATGAAGCGGATTCCTTTAAACGTATGTGTTGGATGCAGTGAAATATGCCTTAAGTTGCAGTCACTTCATGACTCTTCTTTGGGTGACTTTCTTACGCATCGTTTTGTTGTTGAATCGAGAATCAATATAAACGTCCGGATTTCGCAAATATAGAGAAAGATATATTCCACGAATCCAAACCGATTAATTAAGCCATATTCGAATATTCCTGCTACTGTGGAAACATTTATTGTGATAATAGAAAAATATATATTACAGAATTGACCAATAGTCTGAATAATTACAAAATGGCTGACGAATGTTGTAAAAAAGTGACAAATTCGGAGCTCTCAATCAAAAGGCCGTTTCCCAAAGAGTCTGAAACAAAAACTCACACGTTTCAAAGCTCTACGATGGTGAAGTCTTTTAGTGCAGAATTTAATTCAATTTATAAGGAACTATGTTTTTAGGCTAATTAACTTAAAAATTATTTAGAAGTATGAAATTTTATTATATTCTATTATATATATATATACACACACATATATATTCATACGGAATTACATACATCCAACCATGTTTATTGGTAGGGAGAGTAGGAAATCAGAAACATTCATTATACGCATAGAAATGAGAAAATAATAAGTCAGTGTTGGAGGAATTAATTCGAAATATTTGGATAGCACTTAGCATAGATTGTGACGCCGAGGAAATGCATATTAGCTGAGATTGCAAGAAACGCATTTTTTGTGTCAGATATTCCGTTTCAAAGTGATCTCAGTCTCATCTCGCTTTGACCCCAATTTCGCTGAAAACGACTCATCTCCAAGAGATACTCATTGAAGAAATGAAAGGAGGATTTAATGAAAGAGTGCGGTTATGACGAGAGCTGCAAAGAACACTTGCCTGAATATTCAAGACGTATGACGTTTATTCTCGGATAAATTCTCATTGAAGAATGATTGCCTTTTACACATAGATTGGTGTTGATGCGAAGGAATTGGGATAATGGTGATTTAGAACTGGTCCCCTCTAATGTCTACTAAAATATAAACGATTTATTTCTAGTTGAAAAACACACACACACATAAATATATATATATATATATATATATATATATATATATATATATATATATATATATATATATATATATATATATATATATATATATATATATACACACACACACACGAGTAAAAGATGCTTGCAATCTGCAAGCTAATCAGCAGTATTATACCAAGAAAGGCCTTAAAACAATTTTTTAAAAATCGTGTAAAAGACCGCCTGGCGTTGAGAAGTAGCTATATATAATAGATATGGAAGAAGTTAATAGGATATGATAAAATAAATTACCATGAATCATGATAAATCTCTCAGAACTGATTTTTCATAAATGAAAAATTATTACATGTGTAAGAACATATTTCCATCATGTCCCTGAAGATATGAATTTGCTTTCGAAACATCGAATTAAAAATCTACTATGGAAGTTACTTATTGGTTTTACTTTCAAGGTGGCAAATTCCACGAGGTCAAGAATAAACTTTGATTTTAATGAATATCGTTTCCATTATAGTAAACACTGGGTTTGAAAAGTTGGGAGGTTATGCGGTGGGAATTTCAAAGTCAAATGCTAATTCAGCGGTATATTTGGCATTACTCCATAAACATAATTACGAATGTAAAAAATATGAACCACCCGTACTAAATGCATTGAGAAATTAATTTTAAGAATAATTTACTACTTTTCGCTGTAAGAAATTAGTATAGAGTAACAGAACTCAAAAGAAGGCAATAAAAATTCTCCGTTACTTACATAATTCTGGGTTCGTATCTAGACGGAGGCGGCTTTAAAATTCTTTTATGAGAAATTAACCTACAATCCGTTTCTATGTCTTGAGACTTTTTAGTTCAGTCCTTTGACAGAAGTAAATTAAAAATTTGTTCCTATAAATCGAGATAAGTACCAAAATAAGTATAATTGAATATATATTCTTTCTTTTGTCGTGTAGAATTGAAAAAGTAAGCTGGGTCGATAGAAAAACAAACACGGATATCTTCAGAGATGGTTGGGGATTTTAAATGAAGTAATTATATAATTTAACAAAATAAATAAATAAATGGTGTCTTATTTTAAACGAAAGTAAGTCTACAAAGTCTCCTTTTAACTCATTATTGATATATAAGAAATAATATTAATTAGCACCAATGAGATTAAGCTGATGAAGCATCGGCAGAATAAATGAGTGTGTCAGATACTTAAGAAAGATACTTAGAAGAAAGGATTGCTAAAGAAAACAATAGATAAAAGAATGTTGGGTAAGAGACATAGGTAAAGAGGAAGATGATTTAATGGGTGGTTTGAGTTAGCAAGAAGCGAAGGAGAGGCTATCGAGTGGGAAATATTAAGGCACTTGAACAAAAGGTAGGGAAAGAGGACTTGTATGTAAATATGATTTCAATTCAAATTTAGGATAATTATAGTAAAAATACGAAATTTTAAAAATATTAAGTTCGTATACAACCCTTCATTGATACCATTAGTTTGATTTAAATGCGAAACTTAATATGAAGTCGATTCTCACTTTCAGTTCGGTTCTTTCTGTAAATTCATGAGTCATCGTCATATGATTTTCTGCCCTTTTCGGCAGGTTATGTGATGGGCTCCTCCTCCATTTACACCTTAATTAAGAGAGAACAGAATTCATGAGTAATGAATGATTAAATCATCATTAGCGACCAAAAACTTAGAGTGGAACTACGGCGTTATGAAGGGGAGTAAGATCATACTTTTCCGTTTACTTAACTAAGCGAACACCTTTTATAATTTGAAAATTCTGTGTAATATAAGTATAAAGACATTAATAATATAACTTTCCATAGTGCTAAATCAGGAGTGACCCAAATATGCAAATTCCACAATTCAGAATCATTTTCAGGCGATTTCACATTATTACAGCGTTGAGCAAGAGTACGGAAACTGAAAATTCATTGTTTTCTACGAAAATAAAACGAAAAACAATCCAATCTTAAAATAGAAAAGAAAGGACGTACAGAGCTAGGGAAATTATCCGCTAATTTCAGAAGAGTGCGCAAATCTTTTAGTACACCAAAAGATTGTCTGTTGAAGAAAAACAGATATCCGTCCATGTGATTCAGGTCCGGCTCCCAAAATGCCTTTCTTTTGAAAAAGGTAAATTCCGGTTTATTGATCCCTCTTCGGTCTTATACTACTTTTAATTTAATAAGGTTGTAATAGCGATCTGCATATACGTATGTTCCCTGAAATTCTTTCGGCGTGCGTCAGGGACTGTATGCACCATGATTAATCTTCCTTAATGGATAACTTTCGCAAAAAAAGAACGTATTCTTGATTCGATTAGTTATAGATTCCATTTCCTTTATCTTCCTCACGAACATCTTACGTGTCAAATGATAGCTTATTTGTGATGCTTTCTCCATAGTTTTTCACCAATTCTAGTGTTAACCACATCGGTTTTTGATTTTGAATTACTATTTTTTTGCTGTTTACGGAGTAGAATTGTGGAGTAAAAATGGATTTGAATGCATTGTAAAATATAGTTTAAGACATCTAATAAGGTGGAATTTTACCATCCCCAGTTAAACTGCAATCCGCCAATCCTTCGCCTCACTCGATAATTGTTTACATTATTCTTCCCTATTTTCTCTGCGGTAAATAATAATTTCTTGTAGATTGAAAATGGCCAATATTAAGTAAAATAAGAAAGGGTCAGAAAAGCAGATCAATCTAAAAATATTTGATGAGAGTATTACATACGGGCGCTTTCTAGATATCTACAGCTGTGGAAAGATCCTTTTCATTTCTAAGCACTTATTTAAAAACTATTGAGCCAAAAACCCTTCTCTTTGGTTAAATTAAAGTAAAAGAAATACAAATTTGCAATATTCCGGCTAAAAAGCTATCTCGATCATAACGCGGTTTTGGCTCGATCCCATGAAAAGCGTCTTAACCGGGTTTTACTGTATTTTCAAACGAGGAAATTTACTAATCATCACTTGCCTGCGTTAATTTCTAATCGCCGATCATTGATATATTTCAATTACTTTTTATTGAGATTAAAGATTCCCCAAATCTATAAGTGCAACATCCTATTGTGATAAGCACTACTCCAATGAGTGGCATTATTTGGTGACCCACAATGCACTGCGCCAGATTCATTTCATCCCCTCTCTCTTTTGATGGACAGAAACCCATCAGTCGTAATGCTACACCAATTCATCTTCTCTTTCACTCCGATGGAAAGGCAATATAAATGAACGTATACATCTCGCCTCTTTGTAACGAAGACGTTTCACTATGATGCCTATCAGCTATTCCTATATCAGCTAGGATTTATCAAAATTCTGCTTCGATTGGCAGTGGTAGAATTATTGTTTCCTTTCTGATACCTTAATAGTTTATGAAACTTCATGTAACCATCCAAGAAGGTCACTGTTTTTCAGATAGAACAGCGTATAAAGATCGTTATAGTAATTGAAATCAATATGACAAATATTTTAAGAAGTGCTTCTATGTTTAGAAATTTTTATACTTTCATACAATATTACCGAATACTTGAACATAATTTACATAACTGCTACTCTTTGAGCTGTAACTTCGTTTAGACTGCAATATTTTTTAGAGCGCGAATCGCTTGTTTCATTTAATTCCCGTCTTTTATGTTTTAAATGTTTTAGTTTACATTTTCTCTGCGTTTCACAGTCTTCTTCGCTGTGGATGTATTCGTTTTGGTTTTCTTACAAATTTTTAATGGAAAAAGTTTTGAAAAGTACTGGAGTGTCCAGCATAACACAAAAGTCCTTATATCGATATTAGACCGGAGAAAGCTTAATATCAAAATGAAACATACATGATTTGCCATAGTAAAGAGGTAAAATTGTTAAGAAAGGCTTAAACCATGAGCACTTTTTGTCACACAACGCATTGTCACCTTCGGAACATTAATAGTAAACCACAAAGAAAGGAATTGTATACTCTGATAAGGTGCTGAACGTTGTTTAACATTCTAAAATAACTTAAATGTTCAAATAGCTCAAAAAAGGCAATCAAGTAAAGGATTACTATTTGAAAGAAGAAGAAATGAGAAAAAGAGAGCAGTTAAATAAATGTGTCCACATGTGGCAACACCGCTTTAATGTTTATTACTAAATACGCCAGCAGCCTCAGCGGTGGTGAATTCGATACCATCCACTTTTTAATCAAAGAGGTTATTTTTTCTTCTTCTTCCTTACTCTTTCGCGAATTCATAAGTTTTACGTTATTTCTCTTCACCCTTGGCAACCTCCGCATTCCATTAATTTCCATTTAATTTCCAATTAAAGAGTAAATATAACAGAAAATTATCACTTAAAGTAAACCACATTCATTTCATGCATATGAGACTTATGATTTAAATTGCTAAATTAACCTAGGTACTTCATATGCTCAGATCAATACGATGGTCCATAATTTACGATATTCCCGAAGCAATTCATTTCTTTCGGTTTTAAGTAAGAAACACACTCTATTCGATCGTATAATCCAAGTGCTTAAAGGTAATTCCTCAAAACATACGAGTTGCTTTAACCGTAGTAAATCAAATGAGATCCTTTCCAGATGAAAAAGCGAAATTGCCTACGTAAAGTTTTTTTCAAGTAACTCGCCATATCTCTGAGAGACTAGAAAGATTATTTCCCGCTGAGACTAATCTTTGGAAAGTCTTTTTAAAGGAGAAATACCGCGATATCGAAGGTGAAAGTAATCGTGCCTTTCTTAGATTGAAGATAAGCTTGAGTCTGCAAATTACACCGATAAATGTCGACTTGCGCGCTATACCGAGTTTCTATTTCATATAAGTATATGAAATATATGAATTTACTCATTGTTATGTACTATTTATTCTTAGAAAATACTTAAGTTATTCAATAAAAAGCAATAAAAAATATATTTAATTTAAAATTACGCTAATTTCGCTCAACAGTATTTTACTATCGTATGAACCCATTGACCTCCGACTACGACTACCCGACCAAAAGTATTTAAACCAATACCTGCGTTGTTACTCTCATATATTCCAATTTACCTTACTTTATAACTTTATATAATGGAATTAGTTTTTCTGGAAATCTGAAATATTGCGCTAGACTAAGAAAGACAGATATATCAGTTTTTACATAAATATAGAAAAATTCCCAAGAAGAAATGAACGTGAAAAAGATCTGACTTTTGCTGGTGAACCGGTTATAGATTTTCCATAAAATCTAAATTCTACTCTTCGCAGAGTTACTTTTACTATAAATTACTTAATCATGTCCAATTAGGGAAAAACTGAAGGTAGGTTCTTATAACCCATGATAGCTTTTGGATTTTCCAGCTCATCTTGTTGCAAAGAGCCAATCTATCTAAAATGTATATTATAATAAGAATAATCACGTTTTTTTATCAAGGTGTGATTGGAGTCCATTCTTATATTATAAAAGAAGGGGTGAGAGATAAATTGAAATATGTTCACAGAAGAGAACTGATGAGTGGATTTACAAACCGCATACACCACAGCAAGAAAAATCACTCAGAAGGTGGGGTGTTACAAACATGCTACTAATAATTGACTAAATTTTAAGAAAAAGGCAGGTTAAGGTAGATCTGAAAGATAAAGTAACAATACAGATACATTATCGCAGTATTAAACAACTATAAATTTATTTGCATAGGAAATTAAAAAGAAGAAGAAAATGATGATAAGCAATATGAAATGCAACAGAAAAGCAATGTAAATGCACTTTCATAGAAAAAATACAGATATAAACAGTTGAATATAGATTAAGAGAAACGAGCAATATGATTAAATAGAATGGAACAAAAGGAATTGGGCAAGAAAATGAGAAGTAAGAAACATTGAACGGCAATGGAATGTGAAATAGTAACAATATTAAAAAGGAAAAAACAGATTTGAATTAGATAAGTACACATGTTTGAATGCTCTAAAGAACATAATTGCTTACATACTTTTACAATTGACGAAAATCTGAAATATTTCATCAGTGGTTGTGCCATAACCTCGTCTATGGATGACTACATTATACATGAAGGAACTACGAACAAGGTACATTTCCTTTTATTTATTATACTACATATTCTATTCTATGATTGAAAACAGGCATCTAGTATGGTCAGTTAGTCAGATGCTTCATGAGGCAGGATAGGAATCATTAGAAGAAAGAAGACTCAATCAGATATTTAAATTACTAGATAAATTAAGATTAGTACGTAAATATAAAAGCAGCTATTATGCGCCCTCATTGTTATATAGACCATTCTGACGCCGCTAGAAAGATAAGAGAAACAGATGCTAGTCGATTCAAGGATTCATTTTTACCGAGAACGATACGCGAAAATAATCGAATAGGAAAGTAGAGTCGTGGTGCTTGCATCCCCTGCCACACACCGAACGGCGGCTTACAGGGTACGTATGGTATGTATGTCTCATGTATGTATCTCATATGTATGTATGGATGTCTCAACCATACAGTAACACGTTACGCAATATCACAACTTTTAAGCTTCTTTTTAAAAACTCTAACATTTTTCTGCACTGAAGTCATTCCATTTTCTTATACTTTAATTGATAAATGAATATTTCGCAAATTGGTATTCTGTTCTTGATCGTTTCTTTTTAATCCTCTTTTGGGACAAGAAGAGGTATCGTAAAAGCAAAGAACTCATATGCCTGGAAAAGGTTATGCCAGAATATCATATTCAAGAGCATACGGAATTATAATCCCAAAACAGCAAAGCTTTCGATTTTTTGGATATCTGAGGGATTTGAGGTCAAATGAAGGGTTTTCAATTAAATTTGGCTTGTTTCAGCGCCGATGACCCCAACTACACTCCAGCGGATTATATTGGGTTATGTCCGAAGAACATGTTTCCCATTTTTCCAATTCCATTTATACATTCAACTCCTGATGAAAGAGATCCTCCAATTCTTTCCTTGTTAATCGAGACTAATATAAATCTTTGAAATTATCCCCCGAGGATACACCGACGCCCACTTTTGTCCCTCTCAAACTCTCTTATGAGTTCATCCAATACATTTTTCCCTTTCTTCCCATACATACTTCCTCTTTCTTTAGAAACTCTTCTGTAATAATTCCCGTTAATTTAATTATTGTCTTTTTCGACACACATCACGTCGATTACTGTCGATGTGACGAGATTTTTGTAGCAAAATATATGTTTTATTTGTAGACTTACTTTTTTTCATTCCTGACTAATTCTCTCTTTTGTTGACTCGATCTCAAAATCGTCTCTTTCACTTATTTCTCGAAGAAGTCCAGCTACAAATATGAAGTAAAGAAATTAGCGCACGGATTTTAAACTATCCTTAAAAATTAGAAAGGGAAGATCTTTTCTTAAATTATTGGCGTACAGTTACGTTTGATCGCAGTTGACGAGATATTTTTTAAATATGGCGATATTTTGTACATTTAGTTGAAATGGTTGCTAAGGAATTGTGTATATATTCACAATTGCTTAATTTACTTCCTCAACTGTATTTCATCAGTACAACGGGTAAAAAACGAGGCAAATGTTTTCGTTTGATTATTCTTGAGAGTTTAATAGCTTCAATGCTGATAATATCTGACAGAATTCTTTGACCTTTTTGTTGAAGGAAATTATATCTCAACCGGAGATGAACTACTGCACAAAAAACTAAAAAGCAGAGGGAATTAATTACTTTTAAGGTGAAATAGCGACATTTTTGGAACATTTTCACTCTTATACGTTGTCATCAACGTAGAGTTTTGTAATAGTTTGCATTCCTTAAAATATTAAAACGTTTGATCATAACACTCCAAAGTTTAAAATTTTGGAGTGAAAAATAACCAACTTAGTAACTCAGGTTCTTAAATCACAAATTATTTTCTTCTGTGCTTTTTATCTCTTTTTATAGAATGTTACGTTACAAAGAGTTAAATGTAATAATAGACTGTTTGTCTCAGTCTTGCCCGAATGATGATGTTCTTATATTATTGGAGCTATTTCCATCCAATGTAAAGCCAATTGTGGTAAATTATACCGATTAATAATAAGTCGCCTTTTTAAAGATGTAACAAACGTAGTTCCGTCTATTTCCGTGGTCAATTACTCGCCCGGTTTATCAAGAAGGCAATTTGGTTCTACCATGGTCATGTAAAGGACTTATCCATGAATCTCCGTACCTAAGTTCAGACTTTAGTCCATCATCCTCATGCGTAACTACAGGCGAGTTCCTGTGAGCCCACTTCTCGTCGCTCTCAATTGATTTTCTGAAAGATATTCCTCAGGTTTATCCAGCGTGTTTTCTCTCTCCGTAACTTGTAGTTTTCGCCCCCGAACAGAATGAGCTCATGCATATATATTCCCGTGAGCCTTATTTTTCGGAAAACCACGCCTCTGACGAATTTCGCTCTGTCGCTTGCAAAGAAAATCCAAATACGTTTTTTGGGAAAATTCCACATTTCTCACGAGGGATCGCTTTCATTTTAATCTCGATTCACAGCGGAGGAACATCGCTTGCATTTAAACCGCTCCAACTAGCTCCTCTTTCCAATGCAAAAATTAAATTGAAGGGGACACTCGTTGGATTCACTGTGTGAAGGGCCGTTCCAAAAATTACCTAAATCAGGCTCTACCGCTCTCTATTAGTGACACAAAGCGATCTCATATTATAGTTGCCTTTAATTACCAAAAAATTCTTATCTTTCGAATAATATTTCCTACTTCAAGTATAGTAAATTTACGCTCAATATCTTCTACTTTGAAGTTCTAAAGTTTGATAAATATTAAATTTATATAGGAGACAAAAAATACGCAAGTAATCTTTTTCACAATTGCCAAACTTTCTTTCTCTAATCGATCGATGTGTGTGTGTGTATATATGTAATAGGATGAAGAGATAAATGGATACATATCGTATTAAATCCATCATCTAGATATTTAGCTTAGTCTTAATCTTTGCGTGTGATATACAATAACGGCTTACACTTTCTTAAATTTTTAGAAAATATATTTATTTAAATGATCGATTAAGTATTAAATATATAAAAAAGACGAACTTGGAGATAAAGAGAAATCTTTTTATATTGAAAATTCGATAAATTGTAATCGAAATGGAATTCGATATTTAGATTAGAATGATAAACGTAAAGCAATTCGTTTCTTTTTTTAATGTTAAGAAAAATACAGATATACCCAAAGCTATGTATGTACGTATACTTCATGAATCAAAATTTTTATAAATGACTATAATTTGTATAAATACGTAACTTTTGATTTTTAATCGAGAATTAATGAGCCAGTAAATGAGATACAGTAACAATTGTCCTCTTCAGTTTAAATGGATATATTTGACTAAAATAACACAGGAGAATACTGAAAAGGTTTCTGGCTTGAATGTTGATTATCATTAACGATATTTACATGAAAAAAACAAATCAGCCTATAAAAATGGTTCCTTAGCTCACGTGATCGAGGTATTGCAATGTTGCCATATTTAGGAAACCGCCGCTCTTGCCATAGCGCGCCCCTTTCGGAGAATTATTTAACTTTCATCGCTCTGCATTATAATCTTAGAGTCTAGGATTTGCTCAAAGGCGACGAAATCGTTGCAATAAAGTTGAAAATGTTTGTTTTGTATTTTTGGCTGTTTCGTCTCAGAAACGAATCGTTCATCTGGTAAAGCCAATTTAACGACTTAAAATGGAGACCAATGCAAATTTTGGGGTCCTTTGGGATTTGCTGTAATCATCATGCAGTACCTTGGAGATTACTTGTCTTCGGCATACTTATAATTAACACGGAATATCCAATAGCAATAATAAGAATCAATTTCACCATGGATAAACAATCAGCCATACTGATAAATGCCAATAATTTGACGATTCACTATTTGAGCACATATTGTGATAACGTAAGCTACATGTGACTTGTATAAAACATATGACAACGTAATAATTTCAGCATTACAATTAATTCATTCCAATTTCAGCATTACATTACCGGATTTTCTTAACCCAAAACCAGAATAGTAGAAATAATTATACAATACAAAACTAATGATTCTTCCGTCAGTTTTTTGCCATTATTCCCTCGGTTGTTATAGAGATGGTATATAATAATTAGCTAATCTTTGATATAAATGGAATTTGTTCGAATATATATACTCTCTTTGCTCGACTGTCTACAATTAATGACATCAACCAATTCGCATTTGATTGAAAACTTCTTTTCTTTCCCTTAATCCGTTTTCCGTGCTCTGAGTGCACAAAATCCGAAATCGCCTTAGACTAAGAAGAAGCGATCACTTTGGCGAGGATGTTCATAAACAGCCGATGGCATCGTCTTCACTCTCCTTGGCAACCTTCTCTTTCGATTTTTCAATCGATCTTTCGCGAATCTCCTTCGGACTGCAATTAATCTCTAACTTTTTCTGTCGAAAAGTACAGCAGAATCCATCGATACGGGGGCTTAAGAAGTTTTCATCAGTTTGAGGTATCGCGACGTTGAAGGGAGAGGTATTAGAGGAAAGAGAAGTGACACCGTCGCACGTACATACAACGAATACATACATACAAAAGCATTCAAACTTGGGATGACCTGGACTGCTGTTTTGGTTAGAATACTTATCATTATTATTATTATTATTATTATACTTAGAAGTTCTCCATCAAATAACCGCTTCTAAGAACCGCTAATTTAAAATATTGCCCTCTCATTACAACGGCTCGGTTATATTTATTCACCTTCACATATTTTATATTTTTATTTTACTCAGAAAATATTATCTTTAATGTTTAACATTATTTAAAATATTATCATCATAATATATCATTCATATAGTGATCAACGTATGAGAAATATCAGCGGGATTTCGGCCAGGTCAATTATAAATATCTAGCGAAGATTATTTACACTTGCAATGGGTCTTCGTAGTACAATTCTGATCCGTAATACGGAAAACACGAATTTCTACTTTTAATTAACATTCTTAACTTTATATTTCTTCTGATTTGGAGACTGAAATGTACCTTAATTTATTCAATCATCCGTTTTATGTATAGGAAAACTTTCGGTAAGGTTATGGATAGAAAAAGAAACCTAAGCCAAAAATCTTACGGTGAAAAGATCTACAACGGAGAAATACCACAAAAACGCCCAAACCAACTGTGAGTAAAAGACGTTAAGGAAAATTGTGTAGCAATAGCAGTACTATAATGAAAATAACATAAAATTAAATCAATAACTGGACACTTTGCAATTATTCCCTAGGAAAGAGAAAATAGAAATCATAAGGAAATTAACATTTCAGACATACTTCAAAAACACTCGAAAGCTAAAATCGTTAGAAAATAAATGTAGGATCATTAAACAGGAAAAGTAAGTATGATAAAATAAGAAAATAAGGGATGGAAATACAGGGTTTCTCATAAGAAGAAGTAAAATTAATCCAGTTGTAATGGTTTAAATGGGTATTAATTTAGAGTGAGCAAATGAATGTGTGTGGATCAAAGGAAAAGCCAATATGTAAGAGGAGATAGAACACATGGAAAGGATGAATTGAACGACTGAAACAGCGCACCAAGAGAATGTAGATGGTTATAAAGTGAGAGAAATTTCGAGAGAAAGCTAGTTGAGTGCTGAGAATGAGTTGTCGAAGAGGTGCTTTAAGAATTCCAAGGAAAAGATGTATGTGTTTGTCTGTAGCGGAGAATGTGCGATTATAGAAACATACAGATGAGCACTGTTCATAAAAATAGCAAATAACGTGAATGAGAATAGAGTGAGAGATATAGTGAAATGTTTATTTGATGAAGGTCTGCTTTCAAAACACCTCATCTATGACGTTGCCTTCCGGTGCTAAAGAGTAAATCGCTAAGTTCAATATTTCAATAGCTAGAGATGTGTGCGCAGAATTACTTGAGGCATATAGTAGTTGCCAATTTAGTGACTTCTCATTCTCTGAGCTACCTTTTTTCTGTTTTAGCGACGTCTCGCATTTTGTAGAGAGTGATCAGTTACGTCTCAACCTATTCCTAACATAACTCGATTGACTTATTTTAAAATTAAAATCGTATTACTTTCAGTTGGTAAAACATTTGTTCTATTTTCTATATATTATCGTTACAGATGTAGAAATTATGAAATGGTATTGTATTCAAAGATGCGATTACAAGCTATTATATTTTTAAACTGATTATTAGCGACATTTTCAAATATAAACTGGCACCACCGACTAGTGGTGCCTATTTTTATTTAACAAAAATACTTCGGTGACAAGTTGAAAGTCCTCAATATTTGGAGACCCTTCAACTCTAGTTGGACATTAGGTTTATTTATCTATGTTTAGAAATGCTATCATTAATTTCTTATAAACGAGGGGTAAGTTTCCACGTGACGCGCCATTTCGTTCTCACATCAATAGTTTTTTATTTATTTATTTATTCATGCTGCTGGTAGAATTTCTTCTGGTGGCAGCCCCAACCATCATCAAGATACAACATAGTTACAACCCCAATCCCTGCACCGGACGTTACACAGATAAATATCCCACACTTAACATTACTACCCACACAGTACTCAATCACAATACACATTATTCAAATATCACTACACTACATCAGGACTTTACACCCACACCTTGTGACCCCCACCATAACATTTACACCACGTTTATCCCCTAATTATAAAAACTACAGTTCACTGTCACACTCTGATGCTTTTAAGTCCACATTGTCAATCGTTTTCATTTCGTCCCTTTTATATACAACCAAATAATACAAAAGATAACAATTCTCCCTCCTCTTATTTAATAAATCTACTTTTGAAATCTTTTCTATTTTTAGACAAGGGTTTGAAGACCTCTTCAGGCAACATATTCCATTCTTTAACCCCTCTATTTATAAAGGAATACTTCGCGACGTCAGTTCTTTGTTTCCTCAGTTTCAACTTCTGTAAATGATCCCCTCTCGCTATATAGTGTGGTTTCTCTATTCTGCTCTTTAGCTCCATCCATGCCTCTCCTCCGTTTTGGACCTGAAAGATGCCTACGAGTCGATTTACACTCCGTATAACTGATAGTTATTGCTAATCGAATGAAAGTGACTCGATATCAAGGCGAGAGTCGCAACAATTTTTGTTTAGCTTTGGAGATTTTAGTTTTACTTTTGCAGCGCAGTTTTTTGGGTGAATAGTATCACATACTAAGTGAATAAGTAAGTAACTTACAAAGTGTTACTTACTTTTTGAATGCCCCTCGTACTTAGTTACGATGAAAATAATTGGATTCACCGAGTGAATAATCCTTATAAGAATCAAAGAAAATAATAGAGAATGTAAAACACAGACGGTAAAGAAGGGACAATTTTATTGTGTATTTAAAAATGGTCTTTTGAAGATGGTTCTGGAAGGTATGATGGAATATGAGAAGGCTTTAGATTAAGTTGAGGCGGTGAATGCTAATATAAACGCTGCAGATTCTGAGGCAATTAAACAAATTGCTTAGAACAGGAGGCCCGGGAGAATTGAAAAAAAACTAATATTTAGATTTTAGACCTTCTAAATGAATATTTGACTTCTGAAAAACATTTAGTACATACTTCATGTACGGAAAATATTAATATTTTTCACTTTTAGCTTCGAAATCGAAATCCATAAAAATTTCGCCTTTTTGGCTTTTGCACAGTAGTAGCTATAAGGAAAAGAGCATTTTCTCACGATTAATTCGGGAATATATTCCAATTTTAATGATTTGATTATCTAGGTTGCTGAATAGCAAAACGACCCCGTCAAATATGATGGCGTTAATTTAAGCTGAATTCTAATTCTGCAAAAATTGAATACGTAACTTATTCATATCTCAAATATATTCATCAATCAAGATGGAATTTATGCTATGACGGTTAGCTGAGTTCCGAAAAATTACTTTATCGAATGTCATTGAACGTACAGCACATGAAAACCACACAATTGAAAATATCACTTTTATTGAAACTCCCCAGACTTTTACTTTCGCAGTCCTGTTAAATATCCTCCTCATCGCGAGAGTAAGATTATGCTCTCTTCCAAAAGGCCGATAATCAAATAATGACATAGCATTTCGTAATTATTAATGCTGGAATCTCAGAAAACTTCCTATTCTTAAAAGGTCTTTAATTTATTCTTCCCATTGAATCTATGTGAGCCTAAACTCCCTGCGCATTTATATTTTCTTTGTAATCTCTCTTGTTTTTAGCAAAAATTTAATTTCCTTTAAGATTTTCATGTTAGTATCTGTACATTTCACGTTTTTCGCACACCTCTTCTTGTGGGTGTTTGCGGCTACAGTAGTTTTCCGTAAGTGTAAACTTAAACTTACCCTACGAAAAAGTTTTCTCTCGTTTACTTTCTCGAGCTATTCTTTTTATTTTTAAAGTTCATATTCGGACGGTTTAGATGTAAGAAGAGATTTATTAGTCATGAGGAGAAACGGACTTCAAAAAGTTTGAAGGGATCATATGGGAGATCGATAGAGGTAAATCCCGAGTTCAATTCCCAATCCCAACAGATTCTTTTTAAGTCCGTTTTTCCGTGGGATTTTCCTGAATGCACGCCCTTCTGTACAAGGATATCTTCACCCTTTTCCTAAAGATTATTAGTTTCAATATATCCCTACATAAAGTTATTTGATTATTATCATTATAAACTTGGAAACTATTATAGATCTCTGGTTATAATATTGCATCTCTCGCGGGTGTAGTGGCTCAAGACTCAACCAGCGTAATATTCCGAAATGAGGTCGTTTTTATTAATTTATTTAATTGCTATGGAAATTTAAGAATGGAGTGAATTTGCATTCACCATTGTGGCCATATTTGGAAGCGAAAGAGTAATGTAAATCAGACGACCAACAGCTGCGAAAGAAGACGCCTCTGCACTAATCCCAATGTGAAAATAAAGCTCTGAAAATAAACGCTGCGTTCTGCTGGAGGCCCTTCTTCGTCCGGAACAAACATTTGGCCTTCAGAATAGAAGTGAAGACTATACCTGTAATTGTTTTGAAGGCTTTATTTAGGCGAGACAGAGACTAAAATATATCTCCTTCCTTGTGTTGTCAATTGTATATATAAAAGCACAAATTATGAATGTGTAAATTGAAATAGAATTGGAAGACTTTAGAAGAAGTGGGTGTAAAAAACCCTAAAGTATTAGGGAAAAAGATCCACAGCAGGAAAATATCCCCAAAGGAAGGGGTGTGCGCAAAACCTGCGCAAACCTACCGATTATGCAATCTAAAAGATTTAAAGGAAAATTTTGTATAACATGGGAATCACAAAGGCAAATGGCATACAATATACATAAAATGAAATTAAGAAATAGGCAAATTGAAATCATTCACTATTGAAGAAAAATAATAGAAATCACAAAATATAGTATATTACGCATACTGCTAAGAATCGAAATAATAAAGTCAGAGAATTAAAAGACGAAGCACTCAATACACCAAGTACTTATGAATGATTAAGGATATAAATAAAAATAGAAAATATAAAAATATTCAATACAAAGAAATTGTGTAAAATATTATCTGTATACGCAGACTCCCATAGTCACATTACTCGGAAATCCATTCAGAGTAAACTTTGCTTATTTTGTTAAACTCAAACATCCGCGAATATTTATTTAAGACATCGAATATCATTAAAACTACAAAAAATAACACTGAAAATATTCCGTAATTAATATGATTTCTCATGACTGCGAAAGATTGTTAGTTATACAAGTGCTTAAGTCTCGATACCTTTATCTTGATTTGCCACACATGAAATATTATAGCTTAAAAGTTATTATAGCATATTAATACATAAAATATTTCGCAGATGAATGCCAGATTCAAGCTTTTTTCTAATATAATTTTTGCTAATACATTTGAAGAATAAATGAATAAAATTATTCGTCGTCTGATATTTTATGTTATCATACTAAAAATATGTATAAATTATGATGTTGCAATTAGTATGATATTTTACGGAGTATTTATAACGCAGTATTGTCTAAGAAGTTCGAATGGAATACAAATAAAAAGGCAGTACATTGTTATAACCTCTAGGTAAGAAATGAAGCTTTCAAGTACACCAGGTGGTAAATTTTTCCATCGCCAGTCTTAATATTAGACAAGGAAACTTATCATATCATCACAGGCGAAGTTAAAGACAATTTTTATATCAGGTTCGCGGGAAAAATAGCCAATTTCCAGATTTAATATTCAAATCACTGCTTTAAAGCCTCCAATATCACGCAGGTAAATCTTGTGCATTCGATTTCTTTCAGTTCTCTCTACATTTTCAATTAAAGACATCACACGTTATACATTCCAAAGAAGGCTCGCGAGAGCAAAGCGTTTGCGTTTGACCGATTATCTTTTGGAAAGGTCAGAATCGACGTCTTCCAAGTTATTGTAAATATACGAGGCTATAAAGTGGTTTGTTTGGACTTGAGCCAGGGATATCAATTCAAATCGATTTTGAAATCAATCACTCGTCAAGCACCGCATTCAATCCCCTCTATCGATTCCCTTAACCTATCTATGATCTTTACCTATGACCTATCTATGAGCCCATGATGCTTTTTTAGATTTTCCACCTTTAAATTTGGAAGAAAAGTAAGAAAATTTGCAAAGAATTTCGCTAAATCAACCTTAATAATAATGTGGGAAAAGAAACTAAATAATATTTCCTATCTTCTAATCTCTTTGATTTCCTTAATAAACCGCAATTTTTCCATTAAGGCGCACTTTTCTGATACATGAAAGGCGCTCAAGCTGGGTTAAGCTTCATTGTGATAATTTCGATAAGAAATTTAACCTCAGCATATCGTCAAGTTACTTACGTTGTGAATAATCATGTCTAGATTCATAAGATTTACTTGCCTCGACGACGCATTCCGAAGTTTAACCCCTTACACTACGATTTAATATTCCTCCCCAATTTAACTATTTATTTTTTCAATGAAATGGTTAGTAATAACATGATATATTTTAGTTCGTAATTCAAATATAACGACGAAATAAAAAGTGTTTATTTTTCATATTGCAAGAAAGTATAAATTTTAGAATAATGACAGTAATTATTCTGAAAAAATTACTCATATGTCTCATAAAAATCACAGAAAAAAGAAACCCTCAAGAAAAATTAACTGAGTAACCATCTTCCTGTAGTTATATGATGAACACAGTGTCATATAAAACCATTTCTTACTTCCGTCGCATCAAATTTCTTCAAGTACTTGTTTTGTAAGTGCATTATAGATGGTTTATTATAATCTAACATTCAAAACATTAATATAGTTACCCTACGTGACACTATAATAATTTAAATCTGAGTGCAGCTGGTCATTGTGGGATTTGGCATCCATGACGAGCTAGACTCATCAATGCAAGGGGTTAAGAACGTAGTTACAGTAAAATTGTTTTTTTTACATCTTTTGAATATTTAAATTATAAATTTGTTATTTTCCTGCATTTATGAACCTCACAGCTTCTTTTCATTTAATTGTGTTGTTATTTTGCATTTGTATATTGTGTGTATTTCTTTGCGAAATTTTACCAATAAATGGAAAATATAACTATCAAATCTCAAGTTTGCCAATGAAAGTTCCTTTTCTATTTGTCTGTTCAATAAATTGACGCTCGTGCTAAGAAACCGTAACTTTAGCTGTTTAAAAATGAAGATAAACAATTGGTAAAACGTTTGAGGGGTGTTTGAGACTCTAAAGTTGGAGAGTTCCTTAGGTCAACTGTATTAATTACAACTATGTGTAGTATGGTGAAAACATTCTCGCTCAAGACACATTTAACATGAGATATTTTCTCTGTCCATTTCACACAATCCTCTAATACGCGTTTACTCTAATTAGAGTGGCAGTGCAATGTTTTGTGTTTTGTAGTCTTGGATGTATTTTGCGCGATGGCCTCTCACCACTGGTGTTTAAATCGTCGTCATCCTCCCTTAAATTGTCTATGGGGTGAAAATTGCTGCGCAGTAGAGTGAAAAATGTCCGAAATCAAGCGACAAAGGAAGATGCTGTCTGTGTATGAAAAGCTGACCATTCCTCAAAAATATAACGAGAAAGAAAGCGAGATTACGCAACAATAGTTCGTGGACTCTCGAGATATCCTATCTAAGGCTGTGACAAATAAAGCAAGAGAAAGAAAACTCTTTTCGTCTTAACGTGTTAAGCAAAAGTAGACACAAAACTTTTCTGTTTTCCAAACTAAAATGAAAAGTCATCATAACCCACTTATAAGTCGCTCATAACTTGGCTTTTACTCGTTCTGCTGAAAAGTGTCTTAAACGTGTATCTCTGAAATTGGTGTCACTTGATTTGAAAGCTTCAGCTGACGCACGTTTGACAGGAATCATGCTAGAGGAGGAAAAGATATCCAAGATAATTAAAAGAAATGTCACTATGAACGTATTATATGACAACTGAGTGGAATAAAGAGTAGAAAGAAACAAAGGGAATAAAATGAAATCATAAGGGAAGAATTGTAAAAGCGACGGCTGGCATGTTACGTCTATATGGTTAGATAGATAAATATTTTATTTGGAGAGGTTTGGTCAATTTGGGCGTCCCTGACAGCCAACTTCTCCTACAGTTTAAATGTTTACTGAATCGGTGAGATAAGGAAAGATTAGAGTCCGGGCGAAAAGAACTTTGTATCCTGACATAGAAAACAGCGCACGTTGCGGGAAAAGAACGAAACAGTACGATATAGAACCTCGAAAAGAATAAAAACCCATACAAGATGAAAATGAAAAGCTAAATAAAGAAAATTTATATATAATTAACTTAATTATGAGAATGTGAAATAAATGAACAAGATCAACAATGAAATTTGTTAAATAAAAATATAAAATGTCAATTGCAGCAAACGATAAACATTCACATATCACCTTACGCACCTTGAAATTAGAATATTTATTTTATATTCATTTAGTATTATATATGCTACAAGTGCTATTTCTTCCGGTGGGCATATAATACTATATAGAATGTATGAAACATTTAAAAACTATGCAATATGTCAGATTCGACGTTTTTAATATTGCTTTCTCTACTGTCATTTATTAATATGCTTCTATATTGCAAGACGTAAAAAGAGAAATGGTGCGCCGTGAAGAAGCTCTTCAATAGGAATGAAAATGGAGCAAATGCCTTTTGTTCGATTCGTATTCATATGAGCACTCCTCATCGATCAAATGTGGAAAGATAATCGACTATTGATCAATATTTTTAAAAGTTTTACATAAAATTAACTCGTTTTGTTATATTTAAAAATTACAAAATGAAAATATTTGCGTATCAAAGCGATGAACGCAGGGTTGTTGGAGAGAAGTGATGGCCCCTTGGAATACTGAGGGAAGATATTTTTAACATTCAGAGAAGGAAAATATGTATAAGTATACAACTGATGCATTGGATATTCTGAATAAAAAATTATGTGTAAGGATTATTTATAAAGAAACAAAAGAAATATGACAAACTCTCTACAGGCACCTGATAATGCCACTCAATAATTCTCATAAGTGATAATAGCAATTTGACGAAACATTACCAACAAGGAATACGTACGTACATGCATAAACGTGTACAACTAACGCATGCAATTCCTTTCCCTCTGTGAATATAGGATACTACCTCTATATACCCCTTCTACGGCACATGTTCTACTTTAAGAAGAAGTCCAGCACTCTTTCCAATTCTGATGAGTTATTCAGCTACTTTGAAAACTTTTCGTTTTAAGGAAGTTTCGTCGTCTGCACACCGAAAACTTTTTCCTTAATCTTTCACGTCCGAATATATATCTTGCTGAAGTAAACAAGTGTGGGTTTGTGAGGATGCGAAAAGTGCTGAATGCATTTGAATGAGTAAGATGAGTGGAGGATGGACTGGAAATGAATGCGGTCTTAAGTGAGGATTTATATTTTTAAGGATTTATAGAATGACTCTAATTTACAGGAAAATCCGGTTAAGACGATTTTCAGAGGGAACAAAGAAACCTAATAATAATATAGTTATAAGATAATAACATGATTGTGTAATTCCGTTTGTCTCACATCTTATTTTTGGATGTTTATCTCCTTTTCGCACAAACAGAGCCTTAGTTACCTGATTTTGGTCATTTCACACTCCAATGTGTAACAATTTTAAAGAGATAAACAATTAGAGATGAATACTTTAACAGCAATGAGGAGAGGTCTTCACAGAGCGCGATATCTTTAAAACTACGCTCATTAGGTCATATAATACACTTTTTAAGTTTTCTCGATTTATTTATTTCTTAATACAGCGACGAAAGGAACCTCCGTCAAAAGAGATTTTTATTTACCGTTCTTCTCGCAGAAAAATTAATATAAAAGCTTTTTGGGTTAATATTGGTTTCGGCACCAAGATATAGATTCCTCTGATTCTCGGTATCTTCATTTTATTCCCACAAAATCAGTCTTTCAGAAGAAAAGACTAACCCAATTAGAGACAAGGAGAGGACGGCGATAATGTTAGAGTTCTTTGGTTTATCGACTGAGGCAAAATATTGGCTGCAGCTGGTTGTAGTGCATCTGAGGAATGGAATAATTTCAAGTGGGTAGCAGTGTATTATTATTAGTGTATTAAGCGGTTTCTTTACCATTTTTTGCGTGACCGGGGACCGGTACCGTGATAAACTGCATCTTAATCGGGATAGCGACTTAAATTGGTTTTAATGTATATTTAAATTCGATTCGGATACTAATTAATTGTGTAGGGCGTTTAAAAAGATTCGGGAATATTTTTTTACTCTACCGCCCATGTTCTTGAAAGTTTTGCTCATGTTACTTCACATATATTGACTCCTCTTTAACGCCGTTTAAGAAGATCATCTTCAACTGATGGATTCTCATATCCTAAGAAGAAAACCAATTTTAGCATTTCCCAGTCAACGGCGCCTTGTGCGTAGGCAATGCATATACACTATTGGATTGTGGATTGCATAACATTTCGGCGCTAAGTAATATTATCCGAAGAAAATTGAAAATAGAAGGTGTCCGATATCATCTTATCTTACGCCGTAGTTACGCTCCTAAGGCTAAACGCTAAGCTAATAATTTGATGAGGAAAATCCGGTTGAGCCAATAAATATCCTCGCCATTAATTGAGTTGCTTGCTATTTCTGTTTAAGTAATCTTCAAATCGAAACGCACATTGGGAATCAAATGCATTTGCTTGTCTATGTAAGGATATTGACTTTTATAGTATCAACAATTTTACCGACAAAGACACAGAAAAACTGATTCTTAAGTTAAATTCTCTTCTACATGGAACTAATTTATTATTTATATCTTAAAATACGAAAAATAAAATTAATAATTAATTAATCTAAAATAAAATTATATATGAAAAATATTTATACAAAAATAATGCATAATTATCTTACCCACAGAAAATCGACCATCAGACCTATTTCTAAATGATGATTTATTATCTATCAGATAATAAAGGACGTTAAGATCTTGATTTTGTTTCATTGCAAACTTTGATACTTAATAAGAAACAAATTGTGTTCACTTATTTGAATCGCGGTTAGGATTTGCTTAATAAACTTGTATTCATTTGCTTCAAACTGCTTGATGATCTAATAGCTTCATCTTACCGAAGGCAGCAGACGCGTTGGTTTCAGCATTTGTGTTCAGCGGTTACGTTGATTATCTTAATGTTAGTTCACTATTTGGAGTAAAAACGATTGGATACGGGTGAAGCTGAGATAAGAAGCTACTGTGATATCAAAGAGACATGGGTCTCTTTTGGGGGTTGCTTTTTGTGTGTATGTTCGCAACAGAATATGTTAATCCGCAGCCAAAAGCAGAATTGCTGGAGACATTAAATCATTAGAAAACATTTAGATACAATGATGAAACGCATACGAAAATTCTAAGCTGCCCCAGAGCTATCATGTTCTTAAAGCACTTTTTGCAAATGAATTATTTTCTCATAGCGAAAGCGGTGCCGTTGGTAACCAAGAAAACTGAAACGTAGTCGTTACTTTTACTAGAGGTTCGATTATAGACTCCAGTATGTGCAGAATTTCATCTTTTGGTTTGTATAAATTTATATTGGAGATAATTTAGCAAGTTTCCAGCCATCTGCCAAAAGACCTCGCTGTTAGCTTCTCTGTATCTTAACGATGGACTACTTCCATTAATTAACGTATATGTAGATTAATAAGGGAAAATGCATCAAGATATTTTCCATATAATATGATAATATTGCCTTTTAATCAAAAAATTATAAAATATTGCTTCATTATGTAAAGTGTGGCATTTTTCAGAAATCATAAACTTGAAATTTAAATGCGAAATTGAACTCGCCACTCAAATGAGGGGAGATATCCCAATTAGGAATCAATTTAGAAATGTATATGACTTTTTATCGCATTAAATGGAATTCAGAATGGTAGAGAATTTGCCAAGGTCACTCCAAGTGATTGCATAAAACAAACTCGGAGATATGAAAGAGGACTGTTTGAAAAAAAAAGAAAATTAACAACATATATGAAAAATACAGAAGAAGGTTGAAAAAGTGTTAACGATTCTTGAATGATATTAAATAAAAATGGGCCATTCTTTTCCTGAACGTCTTTATAAGTCTCTCATAGTTAAAATCCTTGATGAATTCAGCTGCACGACAGTGATAGGTCACGAAAGAATTTGTTGAATAACTGTATCTTCTTGATCTTTTGAATATCTTATAAATTTAAGTAGAATTGAAAATAGTAGCGGTCAAATTCAGTCAGCGTAGGCATCACTGCGTGGAATGGAACGTAAGTTATTTATCAATTCATTTTTGAAGAGGGAAGATAAACTACCAATAATCAGAGATAATAAAATATATTAAAAAAGCGCCCCCGTCTCCATGTTATATGGTCATTATAATGCCATTTTTATGATTTTCAATATCTCTGTAGTAATCGGTATTATAAAAGTGAATGAAGGCATCCTATTAAGAGATAAGCCAGGCGGCATCCATCGTGAGTGACACCGTATTCAGCTGTCTCTCAGATAGTTATTCTTATTCGTCACGATGTTAGGCGGGCACCAATAAATGTGGGTCCCACCAGGAATCGAACCCAGTACCGATAACTAGTATTAGTAGTTATCAAATGTAATTTTATTCCTATTGAATTATATTTTTCAAAGTTACGAAATTAAAATTAAAGGCTTCATTCGTGAATTTTATTGGTTGATGATTAATATCCATTTGATAATTACTGTACACCTAAAAGTATGGATGCCCTTTCTGTTTGAATTTCGAACGATAAGGAGATTTTTGAGGCACTTTCTAAAGGCTACTTTAGAAGATTGAAGATTAGACCTCCGAGCAATTAGACACTGTTTGTAAAAGCCGAATCGGGGCGACGACTCTTTCCATTCCGCTTTCTACTTCGCTGAAACTTTTTCTCTTCGTTTGAGAAAGGAAATTTTCGGTTTCCGGCATGAAACTTTTCAATTTTATTACACTTTGAACCAACAAGAACCTAGATATAAAATATATAGATTTAGGAATAGTTAAACTCAAAGGGAAAGTAACAAATTAGCGCATATGCCCACGCACAGTATAAGGAAAATTAAGTTTAAAAGAGTTAAGCCGTCTTCTTGGAGATATTAATAATAGATTTATACAAATTATAGATTGTAGATTTCTCATCGTATTTTTTATGATAGATAGAGTCCCATATTCTTGTTCCTTTGCTATATAACAAATTGAAGCCCAGTCAGTCTCGCATCTAAGTTAAACACCACTTTAAATGCCACTTTAGGCTTAAATATCGCTTATAATAAAGTTTATTTTCAAGTTATAGTTAAATTTACAGTGAAAGTATACCAAAAATAGATTGTGACGCAGGATATGGTAATTTTTGTAAATTTCTTTCTGTTGTAACTTTAGGTCGGTTAAAAACTTTTTCGTAGCAATTTTATGTTTTACGACTTATTCACAATCATAAGAGTTGAATTAGTCATTGAAATGGTATATTGAAGAAGATAAGAATCAAAGTTTGGAAAACATGACAGAGACAGTGAAAAGGATGATAAATATTCTTAGATATTTATGAAAAGGGAATAGACAAATAAAATGGACACTCAAATATCTTTGATAAATGAAGAAGGCATCTGGTTGGAGTGTAGACATAATGAAAGTCAGAATGAATAACATAAAAAAGCAGCAGAATATCAGAGAGGAGGTGAGAAATCGGAGGAAACAGATGGCACAATGCAGATAGAGATTCATAGTAAAGAGAGAAAAGAGAAAGAAAATTAAGGTAAGAGGGAAATGAAAGAAGCAAACGCACCAGATAGATACGCTTTATTGATAAGCCAATACGGGCTTCTTTTCCTGAACTCCTCTTAAAATGCAAAAATTAGGGATATAAGTAAAATGAACGAGAAGAGGGTGAAACGCTTGCAAATAATTGCGATAAACAGAGGCTCCACACAAAATTAATAAATTGCAATTACAGTAAAGTGAACAGCTTACCGGTTTCGATGATAAACGGCGTTCATTTAACTATAATTGCGTTTCATGAACTATTGTACAGATATTTCGATCGTAATAGTTAATTAATCATGAAGAATAGCAAAGTATCTCTTTAGAATATTCAATTTTTAAAAACCATGATTTACAAAGGAAATATTCATACTATTAGAAAATATATGTAAACACTTTGATCCAGGCGAAAGTAGAACTAAATACGCGTATTAAATTTAATCAGTTAATCAATAGTAAAGGTAAGAAGGAAGACAAAAATTATCACGAATAAGGAAAGAAAGAAAATATAGCAAGGGTAAAAATTCAGTTACAATAATACAAATAATTGCAAACATTTCTATAACTATGCAATAAAATATTGCATACTGATATCATAATGTTATCGGTTCAACAATGAAAGGAAAACACACCAACAGAGAGCGCAAGAGAAAAAGAAAATTCTGTAAAAAATACCTAAACGACTAAGGATGGAAAAATAATAACGCTTTGCAAAATAAATTTTCAAATCATACAAAGATCACACAAGACTGTGTGATTACTTTAGAGGACAAAATCTATGAGAAAAATAAAGGTATGTACATACCTAATTATGGCAATATTTAATTTTACTTGTACAATTTAGTGTTGTACTACTATGTAATATTTGATTCAGGTGCAACATAATCAATATTGTTCATATAATACGATGTGATTCGTAATGATAATCAAACGAGAGGTATTCCTTGTCAATATTCACTTCTTAAACGGGTTAACGTAATTATGGAATGGGTGTTGGTGAATGAAGCGATTGAAGGGCAGAGAGGCAAGAATTTTAATTGATGGCAAATTAGTAATATATTCAAATAATTATCAGGACCACCTTCTGTAGAAATTTTCACGAAAAGCCTCCTTTTTCATCCAAATATAATATACTCCTTTACTAATATTAGCAGCCTTTCCTCTTGGGTTTTCTAAGACTCTATTCCCCAAATATTAATTCGTCTCGAAATTACTGCGATAAACCAACTGACCATCGATTTTTCTTTAACTTAAGCCTCCTACGTGTACGGATTTTGCCATAGCTGATGAATTTCGCAATCAAAAATAATGAATGATTAAAAAGGGGAAAATCGTTCGGTCGAACACGTGGTTTAATGCCCATGGCGATTTCTTGATGTGGATTTTGACTTTTTCTTCCTCTTGGAGAAGGACGTTCGTATCATCCTCAAGGTGTCAGACTAACTGTAATTGACATGAAGCTCAACTTCCTGGAGATGATTTTCATCACAGTTCTTGAGTTGAGCACACTTCTCTGGCATTTCCTCACGAGAAGAGAATCATGTATTACGTTACACACGGAGAGCTTTCCTTTGTAAAAGGAAGCTTCCGAAATATGACGCAGCCGGTGAATTTTAAGGTAAAATGTTGAAGTGGAGGGGTACTCAAAAGAAAACATAAACTCGGAGAGGGTGTATATCAAACACGGCTATTCCTCGAGGAAAAGCAAGGCAAACAGACACACGGCTTTAGACACACACACTGAGGTAACGGAAAGTTTCCGGGGTCTGCATGACATGGGCCCTCTCTATAGACCACGGTTGGGGCCCCTGCATCTCTTTCTTGCTTTTAGAGATCTCCTGGGAGAGTCATAACGTTTCTAAAAATATCGATGATAATGATTTGCTCTGTTACTTTTACTTGATTCGTTCCAGAGAGGAGTTTCAATCTCAAAAAGTTCGTATCTCGAGAGCTTTCTATCCATTGCATCTTATTGTAATTCAATTAATCCGTTTTGACTTGGGAATCTTGAAGAAAGCGATTGTATACAATACTACAATTATTTTCATTCATCAAATTCTTAGCCATGCACAATTTGAATCTTTCGTGTATAGTATGCCATTCATTTCTAGAATAATTGACTTTAATATTGTGTGTTAAATGAGATCGAAATAATCCGAGGGCGACTATAAAGTCTCTCAGAGGGAGTCTATCTCTAATAAGAGCTATCTTCGCAACTTGCTCATCTATATCAGAGAAAACCTAATGAAGATCACATAATAAAGATAAAGGCGATACTGGAAAATTTGTTAAATTATGTAAGATGTTATCAATTGTATCAAATCATCAAAAGATTAAATCAAGGGGAGAGAGGTAATCTACACGCGCCTTCATATGTCAAAAGTCATTCGAGATAATAACGGAGTACGAAAAAAGTTCGATCATTTTCAGTGTCAAGAAATTCGTATGTTGAGTGGTTCGTAAGCCGAGGTCAAAATGTAATACGAATGTGTATTGTATGCATGTTGTAGAATGTAATATTTTGTAAACTCTATCTTACTCTGCTTATAAATATGTTCGACGTCCGTTTCCTTTGCTACTCTTTGGAAAACTTTATTTCTACTTCTCACTCTAAATTCTCTTTGATTTATGAGCTAATATAAATAAAGATCATTGATAATTTCATCTGAAAATTATATTTTTAACATCCTCCACAGGATTTTTCATTTATTTATCCTTTCTTGTTTTTGTCTGAATCATGAATCTGTTAAAATTAATTAAGCTATTTAATTTATTTCATTTCATTCTATCCATTTCATCGTATGTTGTACTATTATCTGTACTTAATCTTAATTATTCTAATTCGACTTTGATTTGTTCACTTAATCAAACTTAGAGTGCAACAAGGACTTAGTTAACTCACATATTCTTGTCAATGTTAATACCAAAAATCCGATTTTACATAGTATCACCGGTTTCTCTATTCTGATCTGCTTTACCATAATCTTTATAGGTCATGAATCATATTTTTCAGGTATATCTAAAATGGAAACTATACTTGCTAAAGAAAGAGCCAATGACATTAATTTTGATCGTGGCAAAAATATATTCTACGGGAGATAATAACAGATACTCTATGATTCTATAGCTGAGATATTTTATCTACGGATGTTAAATATTGAATGGTAGAAAGGAGCATAGTATATCTAAAGGTAATGCATAATGATTCATACATACATAATAAACAAAAATGTTTTCAAACTCGTCAAACAGAGGAGATAGAGTCTTTGGTGGTGTTAAAATGGAAAGACTGTCTGAACTTACCGATTCTATTGCCACGTGTATTCGAGGTCCAAGGCGAGTCTCCAAGAAATCTGTGGGAAAGAAATATACATTCATTATTTAGCCGAAATTACACTGATTAGAAATTACTGATGCAATTGAATTTTATACCTATTTGTAATTGGTTTTGTACTCTGGTTAATACTTCCTTATCTGAAATGAATGTGTTTGATCTTTTTATGTATCGTGTAAGCCGTGCGGCATCATGACTAACTTCATAGTCGATTCGGAAATCACGGAAAAATGAAATCTTGTATAGACTGGTTTTAGCATTTATTTCTCTGATTTCGCAGTATGAGAACGACCAATATAACACGTCGTCGCATCTTTTTATGAATTATATATATATATATATATATATATATATATATATATATATATATATATATATATATATATCACTCAGCAGGGTTAATTAACGCATTTACTTTCCATTTACTGTAAATTACCGTGTCGTCAGCAAATATTCTAACTTTCCTGTCGATGTGATTATTAAGGTGGTTATACCAATAATAATAACGGTCCGATTACGCTACCCTGTGGGATGCCCGAGGTAATTGTATAGAAGTACTACAAGCACTTCCATAAGATACTACTACTAGTACATTTAGTACAATTTTCTCGTAATTTATATGTACAATTGCAATGCGATGAAAGTTTAAAAGGATGATACACTACGAATTTTGAGCTAAATCTTGCCATACTACTATCCTGACCCCCGTGAGCATGTGGCAGGGGGTGTATGCAATCATTGTCATGGCTTGTAATGGTTGAGTATTGCTCTCAGTGGAATTTTTAAATACATTTTATTTAAAGTCATCTCTATTGAAGAGATTACCATGCCTTCTGGGATGCTGTGATTTCGCTACTCGCACGTCTTAAACTTTCCTAGCCATATATCTTTTGTGAAAGTGGAATAAATAATATCATTATACTTAACCGGTAATTCAGATATTTCGCCCATATTCATTTACATGTCAACGGTCCTACATATAATGGACGATGAGGACGACTTCAATTTTTATCTTCTTTTAACACTTCTCACTCTCATAACTAAACGTAATATACTTTGAAATTCATAGCGTTTTCAGTGAGTTACTTATAGAGTAACGAAAAAAGAGTAAGTTAAGCATAAATTTTCGCCAATTTAATTTCTATTCAGTTTGAATTTTTTCGATTAAATTCAAAATTCGATACGATTTGAAATTTCGAATATTTGCTCTTACTTATTTAACATTAGAGAAAAACGAAAAATTGTATCAGCAATCTGTAAGCAATCGCAGCGCTGTAACAACAATTATTTCTGAGGTTATTTGTTCTCCGAGCAGTTCAAACTATTCAGTTAGGGACCACTTGCATTTGGGACGCTTTATCGATCTTTGGATAGCAATTTCTGCTCCCTTTTATGAGAAGGGATCGAAGTTGATTGAGTGAGATGCGTTCCGTACGTGGGAATGTTTGCTCGTCCCCATTAAAGGCGAGATCTTATCTCCGATGAAATCTCCTGCTCTTCTTTCGCCTCTTATTAAGTTTGTTTCTTAAGCACTCCACCGAAACTCCTGAGGTTTTTCCTCCAGAAATATACGTCAAATCCCATTCCGCTCGAATACTAAAAACTCTCCGTACATTCCCTCGAATTTATCACGAACTACTTCCCACAAATGCCATCAAAGAAATTAATCGACAAATATTTTTATCCTTCCTCGAGACGCGAATTAAAATCGTGTTTTAGCGGCTATCAAATAAACTGTAGAGATGTTAATTATCTTCCGGAGAATAAGACATAATGCAGCTTACTGACGTGATTATGATAAATAAATAATAATTAAGAAGATTTATGAATAATTTATAAATAATGCATAGATAATTAACACACACGAACTTAACCATAAATCGATTTTAATTAAATAATAATCAACTATAAATAGAACACCGGGAAATTGGAATGGTCTGCCCAAGGACATTGCTTAGGTCAGGGGCCTTTGAGGGACCTTTTTCTATCGTAAGGTCACATTTAGCATTCTGTCTGTTAAGAAAGACCGCATGTTAAACCATCAGATTACTCATAAGTAAGACCGTTGAATAGTTACGAAGAAAGGAATGTAAAATTAGTACTATGAAGAAATCC
Organism: Pachydiplax longipennis; assembly: GCA_036926295.1. Lineage (NCBI taxonomy): Eukaryota > Metazoa > Arthropoda > Insecta > Odonata > Libellulidae > Pachydiplax > Pachydiplax longipennis. The sequence continues at coordinate 68,481,492 of JAVFKF010000015.1, forward strand.
TCCGTAAAAAAGTATGCTATTGTCTCGTCAAATGAGTTTCGTATACTTCATGAAGTCAACGATATCGCATTAGCTTCGTTCTGTGAAACGAATCACTTCCTTCAAAGTTTTGTACCAACATGTATGAGGAAATTCAACTTTTATCGGTTATTTTTTTTTCAAATTAGTATTTTTCTGGTTCTTTTTTAATTAAATAAAAGTTATTGTACGCGATCTTACACGAACTCGGCATACGCGGTTTTCGTCCGACCCCTGACTTTGGAGCAATAAAATTTAGTGTTTCATGATGCAGTTTTTAAAATATAAACATCTTCTCTTATGTCACATATCTCCCTTTGAATTATAACATGCATATATTACCATTCTACCTGAAAAGACTCCTATTACTCTGGAAAAGGGCTCAGCAAATGGAAAGAAAATCCAAGTAATGTGTTATCACATTCATGCTTTGAAATGTAAATGGAATGCCAACTCCACAAACGGCGATATATTCCTTCTATTTCTACAAATACGAAAATATCGTTTAAAATTGAGCTCCAGGTGAAACAAGAGAGAGTGATTCTTTTAACCGATCGTGTTATCGAGGACTTTCGAAGGAAAAAGCACTTTTTCTTTTAAAGTGAATGTTCATGAATACATAGGGAGATATTGGAAACTGAAGTTATTCCGCTATCTTTTGATTGTTAATGGCCCGTAATACGTACCAAAACATACCTAGTTATACATATTGCATAAAAACATGAAAGCGTGTATCTCAATGGTAAAATTTTAAAGTGATATTAAGCACTTGCTGAAGACCTTACTTCTCGTCAACAAGTTAGAGGGTTATATCGGACATGACATAACTTTTCGAAAAACATTTATCTTGTAATCCAAACGAATTTTAACTACTTCAAAAGCATACTTGTTACGTATAGCGTCAATAGCTATTGTTTTCATTTAAGTGAAAACATGGAAGTGGGCTTGTAAAACTAACCTTATTTAAAATACCAACGTTTCCTTGATTCTTATAAATCTTCCTGTCTTTATTCTTATTATTCTGAATCTATTTTTATTCATCTTCTAGGCAAAATGTTAGGATAGTTCTCTTATGCCATCGAGTTAATTATTTGTCGGCTCCCTTATTTTCCGAAAACGTTTCTGCTCAATCGTTGATTTTCTTATTACGGAATTTAGTAAGCTACACGTATCTATAATTATTTATGATATTAAAAATAACGATCTTAATGATCTACATAAGATGTGTAGAGATTAACTCACAAATGGACGAGCATATTTTATTTCTCCTATTACCTCTATTCAATTCGCATATTTTTCAGTATTTACATTCAATTTTACACACACATACATATATTTCTTCATTCATATCAGTCATTTGAATATACACAGACGGCTTCTCTCCTGTCGAGAAGTGTTTTAATAAAGTTAACATTCATTACTTCATATTAAATATGCTAGACGCATTAAATGCATCAGATATAGTCGTCGTCATCAGGACAATCATGATGGAAACCTTCGTTGCCGTTGCTTCGCCATTCGTTCGCAGAGAAGTTGGTAATTCACAGACGCAATAACTCTCAGCTGCTCAATGGTTGAATGAAGTTTGCGCTCTCGACTCCGCTCCACACCTTGTTTTCCACCGATGCGAAAGTTACCAAATTAACGAAAAGAATGGACAAACTTGGATTTAATAGCCGAAAGAAATGAGCTAATGATCTTAATTGCATATTATCCAGCATGACACTTGGTTATTGTAACCAACTCACGAAGAGAAAAATTTGGCCAATTAAACGTGGAAATAGCATTGATGGGGTTTTCTTTGTGATAGTGTCTCAGTTACCTTAGTAGAATTACAGCACACCTTCCCAATCCCTGCTTATTTCCTCATCCCCTTTAGAAACTGAGGGAATTTTTGAAGATTTCACCCGATGATGGTAATAATTTGAAATCTATGCCGTGAGTTTGTGCATTTTATTAGGTATAGCATAAATTAAAGTAAGAAGGAAGTAATTTCTTATTACAAATTTCTTTGACAAATTTCATTGGAGAAAATTCTTCTTTTGCTACGTTCTTTTCAAATAAAAAAGGAAATTTACTCTAATTAAGCTAATGTGAAAAGGAAACTAAGATTGGTTCTTTTCCTCAAATTTATATTTTCTTCCTTAATCTCCCTTAATAAAAATCTCAATACGACTGGTTTCTCTGTGAAGTTCATCTATCGTGGAGGGAGACGAGATTTTCTAGAATTGCAATCCATTTACATTAATCTTCTTCTCTTTTACAGTTGGAGGTATGTGCTCAAGTTTACAAGGGATTTCTGAGTGAGTACACATTCCCACTATTACTTGTACATGTTTTACTTACAGACGGAAATTTTTCGCTATTAGAGTATGGTTTTCTGTAATTTATGTATGTAATTCCGACGTCATCGGTTTGATTCATTAGAAACTGAATTAATAGAACTCCTTTGTCCGAGAAAGTTTCATTTTACAGAGAAATTCCCTCCCTGGAAGTTATTCAGGGGCATTTAACAAAATCCAAGAAACAGAAGGTCCTATAAGAATACTAAGTTTTCGAAGTTAATGTAATCTATGAAAAATCAATTGGGAACTTGGTGTATATGATTGTTTCTATTCTAATGCATTTTCCAATTGGCTGCTGACATAATGGCAATCTAGCATAATTCTGTTTCCCGTTCTTATCGAAATCCAAACCAGTTTCATTTTTCTTGTTTGTCCATTTTTAAGAGATTCACACAAATTTATTACTATCCATCAACCGATTGATTTGATATATTAAACAATTGCATCGCTCAAATCTTCGATTAATCGAATTTCCGTTTTCTCTATCATCAATTGTCTTAAACATTTGCGTTTGTCCGATTGAGTGCCATCTTATCGTTATAAAATATTAACTCTGATTGAATAGAATAGTCTTCTTTTGAATCTTCATAGATAGATAAAGTTCTTTCGTTTATTGGCTTTGGAGAGAATATAAGATTCAAGGAAAGTTTACAAACTCACTTTTGCTTCTAAATAGTATGTCTTTACACGAGCTGAAAAAATTCGGTTTCGAACTTTATAAATTAAATTTACTCTTAAGACTTCTCTATAACCCGATGGTTAAGACAAACCAAACAAAGTTCATTCCACAAGTGTTAAGATTAAAAATTATGGTGATGCTTTGGCCGTTTTCGTGATAAAATTCTTCCTAAGCCTTCCGAGATTTCAGACATTGAAATAAATTTCTGGCACTAAAATTAATGTTTAATGTAACATAAACTCAATTTTAACTAACTAAAATGATAATTAAGTAATTTACAAAATCCTTTATTTACACCGTGAGATACCAGATTGAGGATATGTAATTGATTATTTACAAGTAAAATAAATTAAATTGAGTAGATTTAGTAATCATAGTAGTGTACATATAGATAAAGAAATTTATGTATAGGAAGGTATAAGAGAATAGGGTTACTTTTTCGTAAGCTCGCAGATTAAATAAATCTCGCAAAGTTCTGAAACTGTGAAACAAAATTGCATCGTCACGCAGATTCGAAAAAACCTGGCCAATGTCCTTTTTGAAACAGCACTGAAATTTCGGACTATTGCTCTGACACACATATTGCATGTAAATAAGCTTATTCTTGGCCAAAAAAATCACGAAGGAAGTCAAAGTTGACCAAATTATACGAGAAATCCTTTAATATTCAGCAAAATTCTTCAAATTCAAGTCGTGGCCGGACCAATATGAGGACAATCATCGGGTAAAATTCAAAGCAGACTTATTAAACTGTTTTAAATTTAAATATCTTTTATAATACGTTATTTTTCATCACAGTTGTATATTTGCATGATTTATATCATAAAATGGCGTACCCTCATTTCAGAGTGAATTTTCACCCAAAGTGAGGAAAATGGTAATGAATTCAACCAAATCGATTTGGTAGAGAAGATCTATCTCAGAATTCGGCTCCGACAGTGGGATAAAGATTGCTCTGCTTGAGAATATCTTCATCTTAGTCTTACAAACTTAGCCATTCTATTAAAGAGACTCATAAGAAACCCTTTTAGAGACGAGGCGATGAAGGAGAGGAAGGCGACGACACGGAGAAAAAGCCGTTTTCTTTCATTGTATAATAGTGTTTTATCATACAAAGAATATCGTCAAATTTCATCTTTCCCTATTGCCAAATGAGAAAAATAAAAGTACTAAAATTTGTAGATGAAGCAATGTAGATAATGTTAAAATGTTGGTAACGAGGCGAAAGATTGGCTAATACGCGTTGTAAACCATTTAGGAACGGAAAACACTCGCGTTAAAAACGAGTGGCACAGCGTCTTAAGCAGTATTTTTACCAAAATGGGGACTAACCGCTTAATAAACGGTTTAACCCGATATAGCGTATCAATAAGGAGCATCTTAAACGAGTGTTACTTCAAGTATAAAAATTAAAGACAACGTAGAAAGTAGCATAGAAAATAAGTAGAGGTACGGAAAATATGGAAACCAGAAATGCTGAGTGCTAACTCACGTACAAATTATTTTTTATAATTATAACCCCACATGAAAAACTAGGAAAGTATGATAAAATATGCCTTTTCAGGTATGGCCCAAGAAGCACAAGTATAAGTACGCAGGTGTTGCTCAAGTAATGGAGGAACGACACATCTGTCAGAGGGGAGAGGCAGAAAAAAATATCTTCCGACTATAAACCTTCAATCATACAAACTATGCGCCGTTGTTCCATCATTTGATTTTCCTTTCGAACATAAAGCTCGAGAGGTACGTGTAAATTAGGGTAGAAAGAATATATCAACTTAATTCGAAACGAGTTTGCTAAAGAAGAACTGCAGTAACACATATTCCTAACTAAAAATCAAGGAAATCCTTCCTTAAACAGAAAGCACTAGTAGATATTTTCATACGCTAAAAATTTTGTAGAGAGAGTATATCAGGTTCGTTCGAAACCACGGGTAGTTCCCTAAAAGAAAACTGCAGGAATGCATATTTATTACTATAAATCAAGAGAATGATAAATATAAGTAAATTTTAATCCCAAAGAAGTGCAGCTGAGTAACCTTTAGCGTGAACTATTGCTAAATTATAGATATTCGTCAATATTTCCCAATATTTATATGTATTTATTTAATTTTTAATTATTTTCAGTATCATTTTGTAATAAATTACATTTCTTTTTATGCATTTCATACCAGCATCATTTTCAAAATTGGCTATTCCTAATGACTTGCTGATAAATTAACTTAATTTTACTGTAAATGACTATCGTTAGTGATGTATATACTTGAATATAATGGTTGATATACTTTATACATGTACTTAACCGGAGTGTATATGTATTTTCTTGTTATTTCTTTCACATCTTTTTGCTCTTACTACCAATGGATTTGCGCAGGTTTTCTCTTAGGTTATTTTTATATCCACATTTCTTCTCTTTTTCTACAACTTATCACTTTAATAAGTGTATAAAATATGAATATGGCTCAGATGGATGAGGAGGCTCCATCTTGCCAAAATTAAGATGATTCTCTATCATATTTGGTATTTCTTTTGGAGGTTTATATTTTTTGTGCCTTTTATTAGATGAAAAACATGATGTGAACCAACTGTGAGGTGTCTTCATGTTCCGTATGCTATATCTGAACCCCTACTTTAAAAGATGTGCAGGTATATGTTTCGTGCTTTGAACTAATGGCCATCATTATCTCCTCCCCAATAAGCACTGTGTATTCATCCCTTTCAGCTGAATTCGAATGCACTCTAATTGCGTGACCTCCCAATCAATGCAGCCAAACGATATAAAATTGTTATCATATGTTTCCATTGCAGTTTAAGTATCGCTTTTTTGTTTACATCGTTAAAATTTTATCAACTCGTTACATCTCCCTAACTTCCTTTTACTATAGGATAGATACTTTTCACCGCACAACGGTTTTAATGGTATTGCATTATAAATTTTCCGCTTTACGTAAACGTACGTAAATTTTACGCTTTCCGCTTCCGCTGTACATTATATACGCCGATATACTGAATTCGCTGTTCTACTTTGTATACCATAGGGTATATATATTAGATAGGCTTTTTATTACCTACGTACTCTTTGGGATCAAGGACGATGTTTACCTCGTTTATTCCTCAAATTAAAACTTTCTTCACATAAATTTATCTTCGATTCTGGCATATAAATCCCCATAAAAAACAGTTCACCACTTTTCGCCATGCTATACATAGGATGGATATGAATAAATAAATAAACAGTGTATGAAAATTCATAGCAAATGTGCACCACAATAAAGTCACCATTATCTATTATATATATATAGCTAACTCTCCGGATATACCTATCTATTATATAAAGCTAACTCTCCGGATATACCTATATATATATATATATAGATATATATATATATATAAAGTGATCTACCTTTCGGTAGGTTCATGTGCCCCCACATTCTCTCTTTAATTCCCTCTCCTTCAATTCCCGGTAACTTATCCCACCCCTTAATTCGTCTAATAACTTTTGTCTTTGTCTTCCCCTCTGTCTTTTCCATAGCATTCTTCCCTCGATCGCTTTCTTCAACAATCCCTCCCCTCTCAATATTTGACCCACCCATTTCTTTTGTCTATTTTTAATTACTTCAATCATTACTCTTTTCTCCCCAACCATATGATGTGCCACAATAATTATATATAGATATAGGGGATACGAATTCTGACCATGTTCCACAAGCGCCATCGACGTCAGATTTTTTCAACGTACTGGCACTATACTCTAGATGCCAGAATAATGCAGACTTCGACGCTAGCTATCATGAGTTCGATGCCAGAAATTCCCAAAAATCGCAATTTTCCCATAAGAATGCATTGCTCGGATATTTGAAAATTATTTTGAGGCACTTATCGTTAAGATAGAGTAACAAAAATTTCGGAGGTTGAAGTTGAGGTAGTCTTCTATGCTTCTCATGGAAAAAATGTAGCCAAATGACAGTGAGTTCGACGCCAGGTGGATGCAAAATTCTTCCATAAGAAATGCATTGCGGAAATCTTTTACGATTTTTTTAAATGGCTTCCCGATAAGCTGGAAAGATAAGACCCGGAATGGTGACAGAGGCGTGGGACCTTCCCGATAAGATATTGAATCGAAACTTTGGAACAAGTAAGGATGGCACTTATCTAATATTATTTTGCTGTCTTCTCTCACGATCGGGTTCTTAGTTCGTCGCCAGGCGGTCTTTGGCGCGAAGTTTTAAATTTGAACTGAGGCAGTACTTGGTATGATACTGTATTCAACGGATAGCTTGCAGTATGCAAGCAACTTTTACTCGTATAGATATATAGATATATATATAGATATAGGGGATACGAATTCTGACCATGTTCCACAAGCGCCATCGACGTCAGATTTTTTCGACGTACTGGCCCTACACTCTAGACGCCAGAATAATGCAGACATCGACGCTAGCTATCATGGGTTCGATACCAGAAATTCCCAAAAATCGCAATTTTCCCATAAGAATGCATTGCGCGGATTTTTGAAAATTATTTTGAGGCACTTATCTTTAAGATAGAGTAACCAAAATTTCGGAGGTTGAAGTTGAGGTAGTCTTCTATGCTTCTCATGGAAAAAATGTAGCCAAATGACAGTGAGTTCGACGCCAGGTGGATGCAAAATTCTTCCATAAGAAATGCATTGGACGATTTTTTAAATGGCTTCCCGATAAGCTGGAAAGATAAAACCCGGAATGGTGACAGAGGCGTGGGACCTTCCCGATAAGATATTGAATCGAAACTTTGGAACAAGTAAGGATGGCACTTATCTAATATTATTTTGCTATCTTCTCTCACGACCGGGTTCTTAGTTCGTCGCCAGGCGGTCTTTGGCGCGAAGTTTTAAATTTGAACTGAGGCAGTACTTGGTATGATACTGTATTCAACGGATAGCTTGCAGTATGCAAGCAACTTTTACTCGTATCTATATATATATAGGTATATATATATAGATATAGGGGATACGAATTCTGACCATGTTCCACAAGCGCCATCGACGTCAGATTTTTTCGACGTACTGGCCCTACACTCTAGATGCCAGAATAATTCAGACTTTGATGCTAGCTATCATGGGTTCGATGCCAGAAATTCCCAAAAATCGCAATTTTCCCATAAGAATGCATTACACGGATTTTTGAAAATTATTTTGAGGCACTTATCGTTAAGATAGAGTAACCAAAATCTCGGAGGTTGAAATTGAGGTAGTCTTCTATAATACCAATGGAAGAAATGTTACGAAATGACCGTGCGTTCGACGCCAGGTGGGTGCAAAATTCTTCCATAAGAAATGCATTGCTGCAATTTTTGAAAATTTTTTTCGATGCCTTCCCGATAAGCTGGAAAGATAAAACCCGGTGTGGCGACAGACGCGTTTAAAAACATTCTTTCATGAATTTCACCGTCTGTCCAGTGGTCCTTGGTTCGATGCAAACGGGTCATTCCGATTCCACCATGCATTTCAAACGGGGAAAACGGAATCTTATTTTAGGACGTTCCCGATAAGATATTGAATCGAAACTTTGGAATTAGTGAGAAAGGCACTCATCTAATATTAATTTGCTATTCCCTCTCACAGAAGGGTCCTCAGTTCGACGCTAGACGGTCTTTTACGCGAATTTTTGAAATCTGTTTTGAGGCCGTTCTCGATGCGATAGAGCCATCAAAATTACGGTGTTTGCAGATGAGATGGTCTTCCATGGTACCAAAGGAAAAAATGTTAGCAAATGACCGTGTGTTCGTCGCCAGGTGGGTTCGAAATGCATCCGTAAGAAATGCATTGCTGTAATTTTTGAAAATTTTTTCCATGCCTTCTCGATAAGCTGGAAAGATAAAACCCGGTGTGGCGACGGAGGCGTTTGAAAACATTCCTTCACGAATTTCACCGTTCGCCTAGTGGTCCTTGGTTCGATGCAAGAGGGTCATTCTGATTCCACACTGCATTTCAAACGGGAATAACGGAATTATATTTTAGGACCTTCCTCATAAGATACTGAATTGAAACTTTGAAACACGTTAGAGTGGCACTTATCTAAGATTTGTATGCCATTGTCTCACACGAACGGGTCCTGTGTTCGACGCCAGGCGGTCATTTACGCAAATTTTCTAAAATTTTTTTGAGGCCTTTCTCTATGCAGGAGACTATTCAAAATCACAGCGTTTGCGTTTGAAGTACTTTTCTATTGAACCAGCGGAAGAAAGGTTACATTTGACCGTTAGTTCGATGCCAGATGGATGAAAATTTCGCACGTAAGAAATGCATTGCGGTAAATTTCAAGAATTTTGCTGGATAAGCTTCGTAGATGATACCCGTAAGGGGAACTTATTATAAATTTTTACCAATTAGCTTGCAGTATGCAAGCAATTTTTACTCGTATTAGAAATTACTGTTAACGGTGTTTCAGAGAATATCGAACTATTTTGAGTGCCTGCAAAACGTTTCTCAGAAGAAAGCGGAAATAAGGGATTAACTCTAATTAAAAAAATTGATCAAATAAATATGTTACCTATGGCCCACAAAATTATTTTATGACAAACCAAATCATAGTGAAATATGAAATTTATTTCTTTGGTATTGTGTTAATTATTAAAATCGTGAATATTTAACGTTCTACTTATTTTTGTTCGTGATCGAGTATGTTTAAAATTACGTTTAATTAGAACAACACATGTCTAAACTCTGCAATGAATTGTGAATTTTCAGAACGAAGCATATCTTGAAGAATGACTAAGGAAGATCACCGTTTCTCTACTTGAAGCCTCTCTGATAAATGACAATTTCATAAGAAAATGTGCTAAGAATCGCGTTAATATCGCAAAATTGGCACGAATGTATTGTTTTAGAATATTCAACACTTAAGGGAAAATAAATAAGTCAGGAAAATTTTGACGAAGAAGCAATATCCTGTTCAATAACTTCTCAAAATACTACAGAAAACGAACCACACGATTGATTTCGAGTCTATCTTCTATTTAAAGCTAAGCATTGACACCAGTTCATGTAGTGAATTCGTTTTCTATGGTTTTAACTTTTTCATCTCTCCTTCTTTTGTGGGTTTTTACGTATCCACCTTAAGCTATAGAAAATTTTCTCCCAGAAATCAAATCTTTCCTATTTTCCTTTTTATTTTTCTTCTCTTTTTATACATCTCATTGTATATATTTTTCCCTCTCTTTTTCCTGATGTGCAAATATCTTTTTGGTCAACATATTTGGGCCTGCTCTCGCCTAATCATGGGTAAAATAATAATAATCAACAGGATACATCCTTGTGAAATCTATCCTGAATTATTTATTTTTTCTGCCATTGAATACTACATGTCACTCGTCAAAACTGGGATTCTTTTAGCTTAAATGGATTAAAGTCAATGGAATACCAAGTTGTTGTTCTATGAAAATTCTGTCATAGAACAACAACTTTAAAAAAAGAGTAGAACAGGAGCCATTTTTTCTTTAATAAAACTGGATCCTGTTTTCAAGGTAACATTGAAATTCTGTTTATATATGATATTTGTATTTTTTATTGATAGTTGCTATATATGCTATAGTTGCTATTTATAAACTATTTTTGTTCAGTTATTACTAAATCAGGTTCTAGTTTCATAGAGGAAAATTTTCTGCTTACTATCTAACTCGTCTTATTTCTTCTGATCCATTCACTCTTTGTAATGTGGGCGTTTTCATCTTTATCTGGAGCTCGAATTCTCGAATGAATAAGTAGGCCAAAGTAGTGGAATACTTGAGTGTGCTTCTCACACGTGCGCGCATATGGATTCAAATTGACTTTTCCAGGAAATGCCTCTCCACGAATGATTGACATTGCAATGTGAGAAGCGAAAGCCATTCCGTTTAAGGCCCTCTATTGATACCTCACCTTGAGTATACATGTGTTGAAGACAATTCGCGAATCAGAAAAGGTATAGCGAAGGGCAATACAGAATTGGTATGAGAAATCTGTGAGCGTTATTGTGATGCTTCAGGACTCAGAATAGGAATCTTCAGAAGACTCAAATAACGGCTCAAAGTAGTTAATGAAATAAGAGAAAATGCGTTCTTAGACCATGCCATCCGTATTAAATACTCTGATCTAATGCTCCGACAAAGATATTGCATGAAGAAAGCAAGGTTAGTGCAAATATGGAGATGTATAGCAGTAGTATTTACAAAAGTACTTAAACATCTGAAGTTGTTTCGCAAGTATAGGTTCCCACCGGAAATCGAAACCAGGACCGCTTTCGCCTTTTGGATATCCGACGATCCCGAGAAGGTACAGAGTAAAACCTGTTTAAGACGCTATCCCGCTTAATACGCGGTTTTTTATCGGTCCCGATTCCTTCCAAGAGATTCTAAAAATGCTGCTTAAGACGCTCTGCTACCCGTTTAAAAAGTTTATTCTTCTACGCCTCCATGTATACCCTTTGGTCATTACCAAAAAAGCCTCTCCTTTTGTTTTCTAATGTAAAGAAAATAAAATTTGTAATATTCCGGTTATAACGCGTCTTTCGGTCTTTTGAGAATCGTCTTAAGCGGGATTAACTGAATACAAGAGAAAGATGAATCCAAGGATAGGAATATAAAGCTCCTTCTGTAAGGTAAGAGTGTATCCAGTGTTTCTTATCAGTATCATGATCCATGTTTGTATCGTGGATATATAATGTTTGAATCAAATAATTAAACATCATATAAATAGTGTAGAAGGAGTGAGACCTTTACTCAGTTCACTGTGATTTACACTAATCTTTTTTGACATGAGAATCGCTCTCCGTAGAGCGTTTCATTTATCTCCATCATGCCTCCGTCTCCGATATCACAGCGCCATCTGTATCTTTGCAATGAGAAGACACTGAATCGACTGATAGATGGACTCTCATTGCTCACAACAAACATGTCACCTGCATTTCCACACCGTCGTCATTCCTCTCCGACTGATGATCAAGTTTTCCACGACATTTTCCGACGCTTGCCCTTTATTTATTTTTTAATGGACATACTGCAGTGTTCTTCAAAATGCTTCGGTATTCATCTACATTCGTATTCTCGGAATAGGGGTTTTTATTTCCAACAAAAGCACAGAATGATAGAATATATAACATTCAGACAAGAGTAACTAACGAATGCAATAACCTAAGCAGAACATAAGCATCCTTTGTCATACAAATTGAATGCAATACGAAGTTCTTAAGGTAGTGTATAGTATGAAATTTAGATTCTCAGTGAGATTTACATTTGAGTTAATGGTATAGCAAATAAATAGAACTTAGAGATACAAATAAGGTCGTAATTTTGTTTGAAAAAATATTATGAGTCATATCATTATATCCACGGAGTCAAATTTTAATTTGAAAATTTTTAGGATAAAATATTATAATAAAACTCAACTCACGACTGCTACCTTATCTGTGAGTATTATAGAAGATAAACCCATTTCACAAACGCCATATTTATTGGTGTTTATCGCGGGAAAAGGTTTTATCAGATTCACTGCAGGAAAAAGAATTTCAGTGCTTTATATATTTTTAGGGGTGGATTTGAAGAAAAATTTAGAAAACTGTGTTAAAAATACTGAACCGAATTCTACGCCTTATAAAAAATAGTTTCATGAAATTTTTAATGTTAATAAAATATAGTTTACAAAGTGTTGGTGATACATGAAATCGGCTCATTCTTTTAGAAAACCCCTGTTATAGAGTCGAAGAGAAGTAAAGGGGAAGTAAGAAAAGGTAATAAATTAGGAAACGTATAGTGATGATGCTCATTAGTGTAGTCCTCCTGTATGTTCAGACAAATACCTATTTGACAGTAAATTTGGATGCAAAGTATTTTTAATAGTAATGAACTTAATCTTCTTAATTTTGCTCCAATATACTTTCGCTTTATAAATATTCTTTTCTTTGAGATTATTGGACGAGCGCACGAGATAAAAATGAGCCATCAGTTTCAGATAGAGGGTAATTAAAGAGGCATTCTGAAGGGAAAGAACGCCCTCATTGATGACTTCGCATTTTGCTTAGGGTATGGTGAGGAACACAGATTAAATTATATGAATTAATGTCATAATTAGAAGTAATCTTTAAATCGTACTCAACAGTAAATTTCTAAAGTGTTTAGGTCATTCAATATGCTAATTTGTCAGGCAATATAATAAAATTATAAAAAATAGCAAACTCTAGACCTGTCCCTAGTTTAATAGTAATACTGATGTCCTAATATATATTGTTATACACTACTTTAGTTAGTATCCACCTCGACTATACATGCAGTGTGTGAGACCCTACTGCAAAGCGTTACACAGAAGTATTTGAAAAGATACAACGAAAGGAAGTACTTTTTGTACATTATTGGTATGACAAATCGGCAAGCGTTACTCGGATGCTTCAGGAGGTAGGATGAAAATTATTAGAAGAAAATTTACCTGATAAATTCAAAGAGAGAGAGTATGTTCATAGAAGATGTAACCGATATTATGCACCCTCCTCGTCATATAGGCCGATACCGCGAGAATGATTAGAAAAATAGGTGATTCAAGAATTCATTTCTTCCGCGAGTTATGCGTGAATTAGAGTGCCCTTCTAAACACCGGATGCAGTGTTCATATGTTGACTGTTAATGTGCTGCCACACCCATGGATTCTATTGAACGAGAGATTAAAAGAAAAGAAAACTATAAAAAAGAGATATTATCTTGAAGGTGAAGACATGATTCCTGCTACATTGAAACCGGCGAAACTTATAGTTTATCGATTTTCACGTTTCCTATAATTTTTCATCTATCATGTTTAAAGATTGGTGTAAACAGAATTTACAAGTTGCATGAATATGGAGAAGTCCATTTTGAGGGTCGCACGCCATTCTTCGATCAGTGGATTAGACGGAGGACTTTGATTGATGATCACCTCCACTCGCATACAAAACGTACGCACTTCTATGTTAGAAAAGAGTTCATTCTCGATAAAATCGATATACAAGAGTATCATCGAAACGACGTCTATATTAAATAGATCTGAGCAATCGATTATATATGGGAATTAGTAATCCTGACCATTTTCCCATCAGGCGGTTGACATGCAACAGTCAGAAATGCCAATTCTGCTCGAGTATATTTTTATGGGTACATTGAAAATTAGCTGATCTGACATTAGATTTAAAATAACATTGGACATTTTCCTTCATAAATCATTAAGAAAAACGATACCACTCACACCCATTACTATGTTAAGTAACATGCGAAAGCAAAGAACTATACTTCAGCAAATATACATTTTTCCACTATCAGTGCTTTTAATTATAAATTTTTTCGATCAACGTTCACGCACTTGCTTTCTCATAATTTTATTTGAGCTTTTTATTAACCTTTTTCCGTTATTATTATTATTATATTATATTAATATTAATTTTTATTCTTTCATCGTTGTTTCTTAATTTATATATTTCATATAATCTAGGATACGTATATACTTATTGCGTTTGTTCTAGTGCTTCCAGTTTCCCTTAAAATTTCCGCTTTTTCATGTATCTTATGGATAAGATCTTTCTTTAATTGTTAAATGCAAGAGAGGTAACTCTAATGGATTAGAATTCATTAAACTTGTGGACATATTCTGAATTTATATTCAGATCAGTAATTGCAAAACTTTTTCGAGCCCCCTTTGGAGCTATAAACATAAGCCCATCGCCCAACCGCAATTTATGAAGGAAGAAATGGAAAGATTGTTAGTGAATCGAATTCTCGGCTATGGTCAGGCCTCCATATTGCTTCTTTCCGCCCCCAATTCACTGCCCCCAAGGGGCGGTACCGCCCACTAATTAACGAAGCTAAAGAATAGATTCCACCAGTTCGGCCTTAACGTTGTAATACTTTTCCATTATGGAAATGAGAAGAATATACTTATACTATTTCACAAAATGATGCCTATTTTGTGAGGCTAAAGAAGATAAAAGTTTACTTTTCTAAAATTCAAAATTGAATAGTTCAAGTTGCTGAACTCGCACAATTGAAACTTCTATCCTAATGTTGTTCAAGAAATGAAAAACAGTGACTCAAACCTCGGTCTTCCACTTTCCAGGAACGTGTTCTAACTGCTTAACTCGGTCCTTCTCAATGCTGTAAAAGGAAGTATTTTGAGTATCGATTGAAATTTTGCTAGAGAGGATAATGTGGGTCTCTGTGAGGATTTCCATCACATATTTGCTCATTTAAGTTCTCATTTACAAAAGGACCCGGATTGGTAGTCAAAAAATATGCCCGAAAAATAAAAGACCTGGGTTTGAGTCCGAATCAAGTAACTATTTTTCACTTCTTATATTTACAACCTTTGTTTAACTTACATTACGGTCAATATACACACGAAATATTGACATTTTAAAGAGAGTGGCCCAAATTGGGCATAAATAATGATGATGTTTCATCTTCACGAAGTTTAGAACACAAAAAAACATAAGCTATGTTATTTATTAGTGCTGTTGTAGAGCTTGATCGAAACCCTTTCGTGAAGTACTCGAGATATTTATCATCGTGTGGCTTCATGATTGCATAATTTTCCCAGATTCAGTGTGATTTAGTATGTATTTGTATATATTTGTATGTATTTGTATGTATTTGTATGTATTTGTATGCTGGAATCTGGTAAAATGTTGTCAGTGAGCGAGGTGCGAAGCTGACTGCAGTATGTCACCACCAATAGGTATGAAAGTGAGTTATAAAGTGATGGTTGGATGCAAGTTACCCTTATGGGGTTAAAGGAGATGGTACTAAGCGAAGAGGAAGTTGATAGCAGTTATAATTTTTCTTTATTTTGGCTAGACTAAATAGTCTCTTCTACATCTAAGCCTTCGTCAGTTGAATCAAAGAGATGGCATAAAAAAGTGTACGAAAGAAAACTAATTTGTGGATAAAAAAACCTTAATTATTGATTAGGAAAATATCCCGCAGGAGGAAAACATCAATAATAAGAGGGGTGTGAAAAATCTACCAAACCTACAAATAGAAATGAAAACTAAATTTTACTGTGAAAGTAAGTAATAATAAATACAGATTTTAAGTAGCTAAAATAGAAGGAAATTTTTAAATAAAATAATTATTGAAATAAACATAAAATTAAACAATGTGTATTAAAACAATTGGGTACTAAATATGACGGAAATAAAAATGACAATAAAAACTAAATGAATAAAACAAGCATCAGTAACGCACTTGCAGTTACCAACTTTGTGATGGTGATCTTTGTGAAAGAGGTTAAAAATGTCGCATATGTCCATTCTGACAACCCATTTACTCCACACTTTAAACCATTTCTGAAATTGGTGATTCTTTGAAGGTCAGTAATCCAAGGCTTGGCGTTGTTTCCAGAGCTGGGATAAGTACGAACAAAGGCAGCTTTAGGAGTGTTGAAAATCTTTAATTCATTAACGGCCATGCTCCAATTTCCTTCCTTACAAAGCATTGAGGATTTTAATATCTGAAGCGAATCATGCGCCTATTTTAAAAGGTATTGATATTACAGAGCTCTGAATGTAGCCCACATATTTTATATCTTTGGCAAATTGCACCTCAGAGTTCAGTATAAATGGTGGTGGATTCAGATGGGGTTTTTATTCCGCTACATCTATGACGGCAAAATAAAAGTAATAGAAATCTCCATCAAATTTTAATCGGGAAACCGTCACCTAGAGAATTGAAGAATAAATGAACCTATTTTATATGTAAGGAACACAAATGCAAAATTCCTTCGTTAAAACATAAGACAGATGTATAATAAATAGGACTATTAAAATTGAAACACTTTTCCTGAGTAAGTTCTCGAACCTCCTCCCCAATCTTCTGGTGTCTTTATAAAACAGGAAAGGATGACTGCGTGTACAGAATATAAATTACGAGTAAATATAATGTATAAGGTGTCTCATGAAAACGAAGAAGTCATTAAGTATGTTGTATTATGCTTTTATTGTGTTAGGCGTGAGACAGATGCTTTTGTTGATGATGGTATTTGATAATTTTTTAGAAATTGAGATACTTTGTGAAGAACTGCCTTTGGAAGTTTATTGAAGAGTTAGTATATAGTTAATACTAAGTATGTTTTCCTCCTCACTCAATTTGATGAATTTTGACTAATTTAATATTAATTGGGAGGTAGTTATATGGGGTTATGCTACGTAAGGTTTTTATTCAGTAATTATGGCTCATGAACAAGTGCGAATATCCAAAATTTCCTATAAAATTTTCTTATTCTTCAAAAAACACTAACAGGGTCGACATCTGCAAAACTCAAATAGATTCAAAATGAATTAATCAAAAGCGAAACGAATGAAAGAAAAGAAAAGGAAGTCGGCGTTCAATGCCTCCTATCGACCAATCGTCGGGGGCAATTCCCAGGAAATCAGCCACGTGGTCGCCAGAAGTTGAGGAATTGCCCCCGACGGTTAGCCGATTTCAGAATACCTTCGCGAATTAAATATTTAAGTAGCGGAAATGATCGTCGTCGCTCTTTTTTGTTTCAATTTTCTACATGAATTTTTTAAGGTGTATACATTTTATGTAATGACATTTCTAACCGACACTAATTTACTAATCAAAACAATTATAATAACGAAAACACATCTAATCTAAAAGGAGTCCTTACAAGTGACAAAGACAAGCTGCAGGTAATGAAAATGCATTCTACAATTTGGAGAATTCACGATAAGCATCGTGTATAGAATGGAATATTTAGTCCATTCCAAAATTCAGTCAATTAAATTGGAATTCGATTCGAAATGAAAAAGCACAATACGCCCATCACTAATGATATGATTATGTGGTTTCCACTGTAACAGATTGCAGCCATTCCACTTACAATAATAATAATAATAATAAAGAATGGTCATATTGATTGCGAGGGGCTTTTTAACGAGAGGCACTCAATGGAGATTTTTAAAGAGAACAACACGCGATCAATTAGGCCAAGTGGCGCCACCAGTTAACCTCTTTCATCCCAAAGAACATCAATCATAACGCCCAACAAATGGCTAAAAAATTCTTTCGCAATGATGACCAACATTATCCGGCGAATTTATGAACCGTATCGTCGAAAAAAGTTACATTCTAAAAATTTACAGATTTTTTTCGTGCGCTATTCCGTTCTTATATCGTTGAACGGATACAATGAGAGATGAGTGCGACTTTATAACTTGAGTTCTTACAACAAATTCAGCTGTTTCTAAGAACTTGCTTTGAAGTAATTGCACAGCTACAAACGTAGATACAATTTTCTCAACACCAGATGTGTGTTCTAGAAAACTCTCGTGCCAAACGATTATTTAAAATTCTCATATATCCTGAACAATAACATGAGTTCGTTTTAAAGGTGGAAAGTTGATTGTGTTATGTGAACACATTCACAAATGGCTACGAACTTCGTGTTAACTGAACTCGTGTTAATCGAGGACACCTATATTTACAGAATGTAAAATGTATACAATACGATAGCAAAAAAATCTGTTTCATCACTATAAAATCGCTGGATAACTTGCCATGTTCTGTTTCGTTACTTTCGTCTGATATATAGTACATATATGTGCCCTGAAAGCCGCTTTTCTGCGAACACTATGACACTAATGCAGAAAGTGAATTCTTACATGTTGTTTGTGGGTTTCTAGATTTATGTTGAATAATTTATTTGTTTTAGTTCACTGTAGCGCTTTAAATTGTAAATTAGCGTATTTAGTGAAATATCTTAGTTATCGGATTGGGTTTTCAGCAGTAATGTTTTGTTATTTTTTAATTAGAAATATGTAGTATTGTTTGTGTTATAGTATTATCAACTGACATCGCCCCCTCTCCTAGTGACTGACCGCGGTATTATATAATAATAAATGTGATAATAATGCTGTGCTGCCGTGTCTCTGTGATGGCAATCCAGCTAATTGAAGGCAAACTACCTCATCATAGTGATTATCACTCTCAATCCAATGCTTTTGAGTATCCAAAGTGTAATCTGGATGATGTGTTATTAATGGCGCATCTATTTTATCTGCGCCAATTGCTCATCAAGTATTGGCTATGATATATGACTGAATTATTTATATTCTCATCCGCTACAAATAATCACGAGTATAATAAGGACACCTAAAATTATAAATAATAAGATTTGAATAAGTGAATAGATAAGACGCAAAACTAAGATGGATAAAATAAATAAATGATTTTCTTTTTAAGATTCAGCAGAATTCTTTTAAGAGGCTTAATAATTTAGGTCAATGATGCAAATCAGCTTCCCTGAAAAACTACAGAACCCTGTAAAGAATTCTTGTGGTTACTGTTTAAAGTTTTTTTCCTCCAGAATAGTAAAACAGTAATATTAAGTAAATCTTCCCACAGTTAAATTCATCAGAAGTAATTCATAAATGTATTTATGTACCCTATGATTACATGCTTTCGGATTTCTCAGAAATGATTAGAATAAATCGGCTGTGCGTCTTTACAAAGAATAGCGGGCAGGTATCCAATCTCACATCATTCAAGGTCATAAAGCGATTTCCTAAAATCCTTCATTTTTCTGCTCTATATTAACTCTCAGATTCTGACCCATAAACGTCTCTCCCTCTTCATAAAACATGCTCAATAACCTTTCTTCATTCCAACCCAGGCCTTCTTAAGTCGTGTATTTGCATCCTTCATAATCGTTTCATGTCCTACTTGTAAGTGATAGAATTCAAAGTAAGCTTCTAAACGAACTAATATTTCACACGATTATTCTCTGCACAAGTTCATTCAGTTCCATATGAGCTACTACTGTTGCTGACATAAAGCATATCCGTAATGTAGAGAAAACACCAAAATGCGAAATATTTTGCCCAATTTAATTTCAGTAATTAATAGCTTTCATTAACTTAGATTACCCTTAGATTTAATTGCATTTCAATATTTCTCTGCGATACAAGTGATTTCAAAATCTAGAATAAGTATCAATATGATATGAATCTTATCGATCCATATTTGGTGGTAATTGATTTGCAACATTAATAAAACAAGCAATAGGTTCAATAGAACAAAATATCAAATGTGCAACGCGTCATCACTCTGGGGAATATTATGCAAGCCATCTTTTGCCTAAAATAATGGAAATCGATAAAAAATCGCACTGATATCTACTTTCGAAATTATTCTGAGGTCATATTTTCCCTCATCAACCATGTGAAATTCATGCTTTGCTACATTTTTAGCGTTCATATTAAAGATGCTAGAGCAATTTATTCCTCAGGCGAGAATCAGCTGAAGACATTTAAATAAGGGCTAACTTCAGAGTTACATTAAGAAGTGAGTTATTAGTAAATTCTATTTTTATGATATATTTGCATCAAATTGGAAAGCAACCGAAACACAAAAAAAAGCCTCGGGTTGCATATTAGACAAATTGTAAGTTTCTCAACACGAATTGGAAGACTGCAGATAATGAGTTATTACGACGATAATTAAAATTAAATAGATTAAATATTAAATTTTATAATTTTTAGTGAACGAATACTACACCACTTAATTTAAATTGCGGTTCTACTATCTTCGCCATCTATTCATATGAAAAAAGACTTCATATATCAGCGTAGTCGTCATGGTGAAACTTAAATAAATCTGCAACATTTAATTCAAATTCCATCTCATAGTTTTCTCGAATTTTAGAAAACTTCATCTAGTTTCAAGAATAAAACTCTTAATATAATTCCCTGCTCAGTTTTTATCTCTAGAGTTTGAAAGTAAATAGATAACATTTTAATTCCAGAAAACAATGCAACTCGCTGGAAAACTAATTTTTACGTGCGTCCGTATAGAAATAACACTGAGTTGAGTTGCACAGTTTCGAATTTGTGAAAAGAATTGTTTTCCAGTATTAGGCGAATATTCATGACGGCATACACACATATGTGTACAAAATGTACCTCATACCTTATTATTTCTATTCTTCGATATGCTTCAATCTTTCTCTCACTCTTTCCTAAAATATCACGGCTTTTTATCACACTCATCCTCCTCATGGGTGTTTTCCTGCAGTAAGGTTATATCTTTTCTGTGATAAAAATATCTCGGTTTTTTCTCTCCACAAAACCAATGTCTCTTTCCTTTTCCTACATAAACTATATTTTATAATATTGCTAACATTCGAATTAATATATATGTATACTTAGAGAGACTCTCTGGTCCCCCATTTCGATCGATAATAGAGACATTTATATGTCAGTTATTATTTCCCGCGATGAGAGCAGAGCACCAAAATAGGAATATATATGTCGGCAATTGAACAAGAGTTGCAGTGTTAAAGGGGAAGGATCCTTTTGCATGCTCAGCAGTCATTAATAATTTCTCTAGCGATCGAATCAAGAGCCTGTGGCTTTCTAAATTACGCATTCCGATGATATATGGAACTCATAGGCCATTATTCGATTTCAACAGTTATTTTACGAACGAAATGGACACCAAAGGTACACCTTCATTTTTCACTCTGAATTTCTACTATTAATCGTATATCTCGGTATTCATTTATTTGGGAAACAAGAAGGTAATTTATTAACATCGCGATGCAGGAAACACTTTGACAAAAAACGTCAAATTCAAGCCAAAAATTTCAAAAATGTTCCGTATCTACGGAATTGCTACCTTTAAGATAGCGAAATATACAATTTTTTACAAATGGTGCTTAAAATACCAAGTACATAAAAGGTTACTAAAATGATTCGACCTAGGAATTCTGAGGTACAGATGAGTCTAATTCTAATGGGAAATTCGAGAGATTTTGCTAGAACATTTAACAATGAGCAAGAGATCATACTGTATGATCATGTCAAGGTGTTGGACCATGATCTGAGCAGAGATGAGTTCATGAAACTCGACTTTTGCAGTTTAGAAAAAATAATAGATTCGAAAGAATAAAAATAAAGGCAGGAAATTTTATTGGAAATTCAGGTAATAATGTTGTTTTCCTTAGTGTTGGTTTACTAAGCCCACCTCTATTATTTCACTTGAATAAAAACTATAGCTAATGACGCTACGCATTACAGGTATGCATTTTTAGCAATTAATATTTCTTTTTATACCTAGAAATATGTTTTCCTAAACATAACATCATGCCCTACACAACCCTCTATAACTTCTTGCTTACGTCAACAGTAAACTTTTCATCGATTGTGTAAGGACAGTTAAAAATTCCATCATTGAGATAAATGCTTTCGTATGTTTGTGCTATATATATATATATATATATATATATATATATATATATATATATATATATATATATATATATATATATCTGGGCATGCTTTCGCACGTATAATGGAACATTTTATCCATTGACATACAAATAAAACAGCATAAGAGCTTAACCATCCGATATTACCGACTCTCCCATGCTTACTTGTGCAAACAAAAGAAAATAAATTATAAGCAAATATGTACTATCATTTTCTTACATATTTTTAACTTAATTCGGATTATACTTTATACTTTTTTCTTCTATATTCTTCTCTAGTGGCACCAATGTATTGAAACAGATAATTGTTCCTTTATACTAAAACTTTTATAAAATCAATTTTGGCGAAGTTGAGAAGAGAGAGTAGAAAGACGGTCAGTTGAATGTTTTTATTACTTCTGTAGAAGGCGTCCTGAGTAAGACCACCAGAGATAACTTCTGCAATAAATGCACCTTAATCACTTTTCATCGCCTGCAGAGTTCTTATATATACAAAAGTTAGCTATAAGAATAGCTATATTTTGCCGTCTCTCACATTTTCTTCTCCAAATCTCTCCGTCTTTTGAGTCTTCGTTTCCTATCAATCTCTTTTCCATTTGACTTGCTTTGTCCTTTCTTCTGGACGTTGTTTCTCTTTCTTCTCACTACTGGTTGCCGTTTCAGTAGTTATTTTTGGACAACGTTTTTCCTCCATTCTTTCCACATCTCCGTACGTCATTTATCTATCTATTGTATGACCTTTCCTTTCTTCCTTCCTTCTACATAATTTTTCTTATTTTACATATCTAATCTTGAGTTTCTGCTCCTTTTCAGGACCTAGTCTCTCTCTATTCGTTTTAGTAATTTCCTGAGATTCCATAAAGAATAACGCCTTAGACGCTCTGTAACCCACTTATAGTGTGGAATTATCCCCTCCTATGGTTCCACCATTTTCCAAAAGCAGTATTCCACGACCAAATTTATAATCTTTTTTCAATTTTCATTCTTTTGGTGCCTCTTTCGGCTTCGTAGGACTATTAAAATTAAAAATTTCGAAAGAAAGAAAACCCGCAAGCGATAAAAGTGAAATTAAGAAGCAACAACCGAAATATTTGAAATAATTGAAACTTTATGTTTATATCTTAATGAATAGAATGGAAGGAGCAAAAGAATTTAACATGCAAAGTAAAAAGAGGAAGGAGAAGAAATCTGAATCCACCTCTTAGAAAATGGCAGCACTTCCAACTTGACATATCGACATTTTCCAGAAGAGAAACGAGTCGGCGGAGAAATATATGAGAAGCGGAATTGCCCCATTTGACGAGCGGTAAATCGTAAGAGCGCCATTTGGAACTTGAGTGGAAAATGAGCTTAATTGAAAAAAAGGCGCCGCAACGAGATGCACTGCGCAAGGTCACGTACTTGGGGACGAACAACTTCTCATCCATTTTCACATAAATCTTATTCAGTCCCATCAGACGAAGGTGCGCTTCTCTGCCTTTATCAACTTGAGCGAACAGATATTTTACTTTAAACTCAGAACTACACTTTCTAATTCATATATTCATAACAGAGAGACGACCAAATGTCTGAAGCCAAAATTAGTACTATCAAATTACTTTTACGCATAGAATGAATTATAAACAATATGCAATTCTTAATAAACCTAAAGTGTTTGCATTACACATAGGTATTTAGCGTTATCATGTGTACTGTATTAAACTGTTATAAAATATCGTTATTATCTAATAAATCGTCAAGAGAAATATGTTAATATTTGAAATCAATATGATCTGGCGTAACTTTGTGGAAAGCCATAATAAATTAAACAACTTTGTAATTTTGTATGATAATATTTCGTTGATATTTCTTTCTTTTCATAAATGAGTAAATAAAACTAATATTACCTGAAAAGTTCTTTTAAATTTCTTCCATACTTAAAAACGTCTCCGAAAATTGTGTTTTACGTTTAACTAACATAATTGTTAGTTATCAATATGTGTTTTAAGAGTCACACGTATTTCAGATCTTTGATTTCGGAACACGAGTACATTGAAGTCTGTAAAGAAATCTTCTTCACTTATTACATTAATTTATGAAGTTACTTCAAATATGCCACTTAAAGCAAACTAGTACTTTGTAATACGCAAATGTGCCTACATCTATGTACACTTTGAGCCGCCTTTGGAAGTGTGGCAGGGGGTGTATGCACATTAATTCAAATTTCCTAATTGATTGCTTTCGCGTATCGTTTGAAAACATGAAGAAAATGAATAGACTTCTTCTGGCATCTGATCTAATTATCACTATCAGAGTGGCCTATATTACAAAGAGGACTCATAATATCGTCTACATCTTATAAGGATATACTCTCTCTGAATTTATTAAGGATATCAAGTCTTTGTTTGAATCTTCTTTTTCACTTCCATAAAGATTCCCATCCCCATTCCTGAAGCAGCCGAGTTCACTGATTTGTTGCAGCATTTATTTACAAAAGGTATTGCCTTTCGTTTTACCTTTTATAATTCGCGAATACAAGACTTTTTAGCCCATACATTGCAAAGTGAGTGTTAATACACAGAATGCCTGATATCGAAATAAATGCATGCACATAAGTCATTAATATTAGAAGACGTAGTTATATTAATCATGAAACTTTACCTAATTGATATCAAATCGGATTTAGAATCGGAGGCAACTTTGGTTTTTCTATGAGAACGTAGTTTTATGAGAATCGCTAATGATAGTTCCGTGTATCTCCACTAAGTCGAGTGATTAATCCGAGAAAGTGATCGCTGTGCAAGAGCGTCAAGAATTATTATGGCGAACTTTCCCAACTTTGTTAGTCCGCTACCAATCTTTCCCTGAAGCATTTCTTCCCGTAATTAATGTTTATCCTAGAAACCAATTAGCAGAGTGTGTATCTCTTGCATGATCTACATCCGCCGGCGATTGCTCTTTTCAACCCTTGCCTAACGAGGAATGACTGGAACATGGAAAATATAGTAATGGAAATGTCAGCTGGACGTGAGTTAAGGGTTATTTATTGATAACGAAATAGCGCCCGCAAATTAACAAATATTGAAATATATGTATCGACATTCAAAGTTTGAAACTTTACACTCGTACCTCTTGGAGTACAGTTCGGTGTTTCCTTCACTTCGTAATCTGATCGACTAATTTGGATAATCACGTCCACTGTTTTCTTGTCCACTCGTATTAGATATTCACTTTATGATACATTGGACTCCACTCTATGCGAACCCTCTCTACCGCTCAGGCAATGAATTACCCATGTATCATTTATTATCATTAAACACTGCAACTTTGTTCGATATCAGATGTAATAAAAATAAAAAATGATGCTATTTATACATGGCAGGCTCGTTTGCCTCCTCATCTAGCGCCCTCTTCTCACTCCTTACATCATTCATAAATCACTCCTACATCCCTGCTTTCCCTACTTTTTACTAGATTCTACAAATTCGGCCTTGACTTTGTTATCATTTTTACCTTACCTTCAACTATTTGAGTCAATATTTAACCCATCCATATCTTCTGAATCTAATTTATTTTTCAATACTCCGAAGTGGGAGATCTGATTTCAATTCCCTGCCAAGGGTGCGTTTATTTCACTCGGTAGTTCTTTATAATTGAGAGACCATTCTTAAGTAGTAGTAATATTTTTAAGTGCTTCGACGACTAAGATCGCGCATATCGGGATTCGAATCCGGGACCGTTTTCACCGTAGATGAACGCGCTACCGATTTGTTTAACCGGGAACCCATTTTTCCCCAACCAGGAAAAAATTCGGTAGCCGGTACTCGATCCCGGGACATAAGGGTTGGAGCGATAGCACTTGAACAACTTTGCAATCGCGGTTAATTTCTTTCTTTCGTTCTCAACATTGCTCTATAAAGGTCTTTATTAAGGCGAGCTCTAGTGACCGTACTGACCAACACCCTCTTACTTAATCAATTTTGTGCACTTTTATGGTATTTGGAAATCTCATTATACCTAAGCTAATTTCACCTCACTCTCTATTTATTCCTAATATTTCTTAAGGTTTTAGGCACAAAATGTGTAAGAAATTTTAAGAAAAAAATTCGAATTTGTGAATTCAAGAATTGGAATATGAAACGGAATGTGATGAGATTATCGCAATATTTTGAATGCAGATTTGGCACTTTTTCTCGGTAAAGAGGAATTACTATTGAATGCGATTTTTTATCTACGGCCTATAAGTAAAATAAAACCAGCAAAATAAAGTTTCGTCCAATTAAGGTATACGTGGAATAATCAATTGAGATTACTTGTAATTTACCAATAAATCCATTTTCCTACTTGCTCATCGTTTCCGACTTATACAGACTTCATACCCTTCTGAACCTTCTCTACTGACCCTTTTAAGTAGACTGTAGAAATCTTAAAATAAGGTCTTTTTAAATATTCATGTAAATAATACTATTTTTCTACTTAAATCATATTCCCCATCGATATTGACGATGGTAATGATTATAATAAATTGTATTTATATAATTATATTTTCTATAGATTTCTCCGATTTCGTTTCTGTTGCTTCATTTTAGGCCATATATATTTTTCTGAAAACTTGTTATATTTTATTCGTATTAGTATTTTAATTATGTTTCGAGAGATGAGGTCTTTTCGCACTTAGTCTCTCACCGGAAATCGAACTCGGGACCGCTTTCCCCTTGGTCTAACGCTCAACTCACTCTATATTTTATTATGTTCCTATTCAATCTTCAAGTGTGACATCATTGTATTTCAATCCATCAAATGAATAGATAAAATCACAAACTAAATTCATTGACCCATACTCTAAAATAGCAAAGATAGCATTAAATCAATCAGGTATTTAATTCACTTTCGAGACACATCTCAAGTAACTCTGGAATATGTTGTCATGTACTGGTGAGTCCTCTAAGTGTGCGATTGCATGTGACCCATTTTCCCGCCAAGTGCTACTCTCTCATCGGACGAAAGCAAAACGGAGGACTTTTTCCGCAGTAATAAATTCCCATTTGCACGTTAACACACGAGCCGGTGAGCTCTATAACACGCTAGTGCACGTCCTCTCTTTCTTTGGAATTTGAATTTATTTAAGTCTCGTGAAAATCTATCGACAATGGTGCCGGCTTATATTTATTTATTTGTCAGATCGACTTTATAACTTGAAGTGCATCCCAAATTCGAACAAAGAATAAAATCCTCACTGATTTTACCGATATTTTGCTACCTTATTGAAGGAATATAGCATTTGATATTATTTATGTACATACATATTTATTTATTTGCTGTATTCATATAAAGCCATGCCAACATCTCAGAGTGAATACCTAAGCAATAAAACATTCACAGAAAATATGCTTGAGTACATGAACTAATCCTGAAAGGGTCTACAAATTGAGTTCAGAAGGTTTAGAATTCTATAAAGTATATAACACAGTGCAAGTTGTGCGTGATCTAAATGTGAGAGGAGAGGGCTCAGCATAGTTGCCATTGGTGGAATCTGATGTTTCGATAGTGAAACTAATTCTGGAGAATCAATGCGATATTGTAGATATATCAGATTTCTCTTAGAGATCTTAAGGAATGGTATTTCAATACATGGGCTGTGGGAGATTTTATCATATTGGCAAAAGAGACCAGCAGAAGAATTGAAGGTTTAAAGAAAAAGAATTGCGAGTTGGTTGGACCAAATAAAGGAGCAATCGGGATTGATTACGAATTAACCATTATTTGTTAATGACTTTACATACTGAAATGAGTTTTAGTTATTTTTGTGTATTAATTTAGTTTATCAAATTTATTGCGAATTAGTACACGTATATTTTTTCGAATTTAAATACGTTCTGTCCTATTATATACGTTTTTCTCTCATAGAGTAAAGTATCTTTTTGATTGAGTGACTCGAATCCATCGTGTTCTCTGTGTAATATACAATATTACATTCAACAAATATTGCAAAGACTTGTTCATTTTTGATCAGATGAATTTCACTTTTATGTAACAAGTTCCTATGCATTAATATGCATTGGTTTTATTGATTTATCTTAACCATAAATGCTACATAATATGATATGTTAAACCATTTTAATAAATCTTTCTGAACATTTTATTTCATGATTTGACTGGGTTTTCCTTACTGAAGAGTAAAAAATCAGTAAAGATTAATTACTAGTGTACGCTCTGTTTGTGCGAAAAGCAAGCCATTCTTAAGAAATGTGAAGTTTATTGACTCTGTAGATATCTTTAGCTATGGCAAGTAAAGACAACGAAAGACAATTCGTTTATAATGTTCATAATTCTTGTTTAAAAGTTAAAGAGTCTAAAACCTCTTTCCCTTTTGTTTCGTCATGTTAGAGAAGTAAATCATTGTAATTCCCGGGATGTAACGCTATCAATTATCAATATCAATAGGATGTTATAATATAATAATATTGTTATATCCTTACCAATAGAGCCATTTTAGATCGGTTCCTTTAAGGGCGTCTCAACCGGGTTTCACTAATTAGACTTTTCTTACGGACACACATGAGTGGAGTATATTGAACATCGATTCTTAACACACAAGTAGAATGAAAGAACATGGGCATTTAGCAATGTAAGAAGAGACTTGAGCATTAAAATCGAAAAACTTTAATATGCTGCTCATGTGTATTTCGCTTTAAGAGTTATAAATTTCTAAATCATATTGATTTTACTTTGGATTTGACGCTGCGAATCATTCCTCTCTCGGCGTAATTTGGAATAATAAAATTAAATAATTTCGAGTAAAACCGCTCGTTAATGATTTCAGCGGTCACAAAGAACGTGACTCACATTTTAATAATTCATTCTTATTTTAAGCAATTAATAGAGAGCCTTCGATCAAATTTCCGAAAGAATATTGACAGAAATGAGAGTTAAATATTCAGATTTTATCGATGAAATTAAAGTTTTAGCTCAGATTGGCAGCGGATTCATATTGACATTTGGGGTTTATCGTTGGAAACGTGTTAAAGTGTCCGTGTCGAGAGAATTTCAGCAAACAATGGGCGAATTTACCAATATTAAACAACGAACATCAAACTAAATCGGGAATATGAAGCACTGACCTTTAACCCTTAGAAAGATCACCTCGGAAAGTGTTGGATAACTAACATTGTAATTAACCATGCTTAATTAGTAGTTCGTGCCAAATGTGTTTGTTTAACAAAACATTCGTTATTTAAATAATGTTTACGACATCCTAATTGATGAATAATTCCTTTGTAATGAACTTTTAGGGTAATTAGTATATCTCATTTGTGTTTGCATGGGATACATTTAAGACTCAGTTTTGACGCTATCTCTAGAATATTGCTGAATATAGTCGTTTCATAGGTTATCTTACATATATTTGTTTAGTCGTTTGAGATAGAACCCAGTTTAAAAGATAAATAATATGCATTGCATAAGCACATATGCAAATTATATATATTATTTATATTTAATCCATAAGCTACAAAAAAGGCTAATGAAAACGTGTTGACATGGGAAATTCATTCATATAAAGAAAATGAGGTAGTCTTCTATTGTATGTGATTGTTGCAAAGTTCAAGAAATTTTCTTTAAAAACACTGTTATAGAAGGTGCAATAGTTTTATTTTAGAGAATATACAAAACTTTTTCAAATAAATCTAAACAATCAGCTGTTCTTTATCCAAAGGATCTAATCCTTTAAAAATTTCACTACATTTATCTCAGCGAATATAATTCCAAGTTATACCCAAAACATATTGAAAAAAGAGCATAAATAACGAAATATTAACATTCTTGCAAGAAAAGCTTAAAATAAGATAAGGTCATCAATGAATCCTCATATCTACTTCTAGTTTCCTCTTAAAAATAATTGCTCGATAATTTCACCTTTAAATGGCGTTTCAGACATTTACTCACACAAAATCAAATCTCATTGATTACAATATCTCAACTTACTTTTAAGGAGGCTTATTTTCACCGATAAATTGTGCATAGTGTTTTTACGTGATTAAAAGTCTAGCTCTTCACGTCATACATGAGGTAGAAATTGTTTACAATGATAAGCTGTATTTGATGATTTATTAGATACCATGTCAATGAATCCGTCGATTTAATATATCAGATCTTCATTAGTCTTATACATACTTTTCATACCACTTTTAGTCTTGAGGTATCGAAAACCTCTTGGACATAATAAATCCGCTTATGATGCTTTTTGAGAAACCGAGTGAAAACAGCGTTTAAAGCGGGAAGTTGCCAGGTTATTGCAATTTTTTTATGAATTGAATGAACATGAATTATTATAGGGTAATATTTGTTACTTTATCGTCATAATTCTTTAAGAATTGTCGGCTTTTTGGAAAAAAAAGAGCGTCTTCCTTTGTTACATATTTCGGTAATTTTCATTTAAAAATGAAGTAATATTTAACAAATAAACAATTAGGAAAAATAACGTAAGAATTTTCACTGAGGCGGAGGATTGGCGGAAGCGAGTTGGATTTAATTGGGAAGCAGACAGCGTCTTAAACGGTATTTCGAAAATGATTTTCGTGTAGACGACCGGGACTGAAAGACTTTTAAACGTCTTTATCGAACATATAATGTTAAAGGATAAATTACATCTAAAGAAATGGAATGTACGATCTTATGGATGCCTTGCATCTTTACAACTGTCATCTATATTTTATTATGTACTATTTTCCTCTGTTGATGCCTTCCAAAATATTTATGTGTTGATGCTAATAAGCTATTACATACCAGCTCTTTTTAATCCTCTAATAAACATATATAAGCCTTCCGATGGAGAATGTTTCATGAGTATATCATCGCCTACCATATACTAAATTAATAGACAAAATCAAAAGCGAGACGTATGGCGTTAAGACATGAAATTTCCAACGTGGTTAAAATTTGAAAGTTTTCGCCGTATCGAGAGTGCTTAAAATGCATTAGGCTCACTCAGGTTGGCGTAGATTATTTAAGAGGTGGCCAAAGGACGAGCATCTGCCCACTAAATGGAGGCCGGCCTTCATCAACTTTTCACTTCAGCGTGTTCTTTAAGACAATCCCAACATTACTTGCACACACACGCATCTATCATCCTTCTTCTTAATTAATATAGAAAGATATTCATTCTCCAACGAGGAGGCTCGATTCGGGCAGTGCGATTAATGTGTGTGGTGAAAAAACACCGAAATGTGTATACAATGGCCAACCGTCGCTCAGAGGGTTAGAATAAATGCCAAAATCTCGAAAATGGCTTGGATGGAAACTGTTTTAAGCTACTCTTGAATAAATGCTCCATAAACCATGCACGCATTTTATATTAATATAATAGCAATAACAATTTTATTTGTTTAATATAAAAATTATTCCAGAGTGAAAATTTGACTAGTTTTTACAGGAAGTGCTCATCATATGTTTTCTGCAAAATTCAATATTTATTATCTGATCCAATAACAGCCAAGATCATGAACTTACGCCGAATATCAAAATAAACAGGAGAAAAAATAGATTAAAACATAAAAGAAAACAAATACATTTAAAATTACAAGAACAGAGAGGGAATTGAAAAACCGAGCTATGAATGTCATTTATGATAGAAATTAATGTAGACTTATACGAAAAAATGCCATTGTTTGAGAGAAAAACGTTTTCAAGTTGAAGCCGATTATTAACACAATTCGTCGGCTACTCAGTCGACTTAGCTTAGCTTTTACTATTATTAGGACTATTTTAATGAATACAATTGAATATAATCATTTTTATGCAAAAAATGGCATACACTAATTTTGGAGCAACTTTATACACTAAGCGAAAATAATGAAAATCGACATCGACCTTTGATAAGACACATTGATATATTAGATGAATTTCAAATTTTAAAATATTATTTAAACGGCAATGTGGAGACTTGAGTTCTAGTTCTGTTAAATTTTTAATTTTCGTTCTCAGGTTACTTTTTTTAATTCTTATTATCTAATTCTTACTATCTTTTCGACAAAATTGTACACTATCTCTATCCAATACTTCGATATTGTAGAAACGAGAAAACCGTTAAAGAAGACAGCAAGTAAGGCGCGGTATTTAGTTTTATATGCCATTAAATACATGGGCCAAATTATATGAGGTTTTTTTGAAAGATATCAAAAAGGAATCTGAAAATGAGATTACGATAATTTGCGAAGCGGAGAAATGAACCACTTTAAATTTTTTGAAATGCGACAGATTTTATTTATTTTCATATGAAGGCATTGCAATGGCCAAATGGTGAATATTCGCAGGGGACTGAACTAAAATTAAGTTCCTGTATTTTTCATCGCTGGTTTGCTAGTGAAAATTTATTAGCTTGGTTGTAGACTAATATATTCTACTGCGCTCTTATGAATTTCAATTGCAGAAAACACGAAAGAGCATAAGAAATGCTTGCTATCATCAATTTTAACGTTTCGGTCTGCGAAAATTTTGAAATGACTAAAGAAAACTTGAGTCCGCACTAAATAGAGGGTCAGAAAGGAAAATCAATACATGCTCCTCAGAATCGAAGATGTTCTCAATTTACATTGGGATTTATGTTTTACATTTTCAAAACTTTCAATTTTAATATGTCGACCACTACCCTTCTTATTACGTTAGCCACTCCTGCTACTAATGCATTCCTTACGGTTTTCAGAGGTACGGATGACAAAGAAAAGGAAAAACACTTTTCAATTGAAACTATTTCCAAGTTTAATAACTTAGCACTGGAAGTGCTAAGTAATTAATATTCCAGTGCTATGTTATTAAACTTGAAAAATTGGTTCAATTGAAAAGTGTTTCCTTTTTTATCGTCGTCGTGGATTTCCACAAAGTTACTCGCCATTCCGTTGACTATATACTGATCTCTGATTACTAAAATTCGTCTCTAATTTCATTTCCTAATACTAAGACGTGCATGTCTAAGCATGCACTGCATACCATACCATAGAAAATTTCATCGCTTAACCACTTCAACAATAAAAAAGGAAAGAAGAAAGGAAAACCCAGCAAAACCAGAATCCCGCATCAGAATTTTTATAGGGAGTACATATACATACATACATACATATATACATACATACATATAGATATATACATACACATATATACATACATATACATACATACACATACATACATACAGTAAGACCCGTTCAAGACGCTTAAGACACGGTTCACGCGAAACACATGGTATAGACACTGTTCAAGACGCTTTGCTGCCCACTGAAGTTTTCCCTCAGCCAGAAGTACCGCTAACCCTCATTCGATAGATTTCTACGTCATCGCAGTTCATTTTTTCACTTTGCCCCTAAAAGAGTTCCTTGTCAGTCTCTTCTTTGGAATAAACAAAGGCTAAATTATCTGTATCCCACCGTTAGAGGCGATACGAACTCTGGGATAGGGTGAAAGTTTCTTTATAAATTTTGTCTCAGCACAGAAATTTAGATTAAAGTTTCGCTTCGTAATGCATCCTCTCTTATGTAATATAAATGACATTAAGTAGCGTAGCAGAGCAGCGCTTTATGGTCTGTCTTGCAGAGAGTGTTGCTCTCTCACCAACGCTGTTAAAAAAATTCCTTATCCTTTCCCAGTGGTCTATCTGGCCAGATTTCCTCATTGTAGAGTGAAAAACAACCAAAATTTATTAATTTGTGCGAAAAGCAGACCATTGTTCAGAAAATATGATGTAAGGCATTACCCAACCCAGTTTTAACGCGGTACCCTGGAAAGCGTCTTAACCGGGATTGTCGTTGGACCGAAGAAAGAGGTTTTCGAAAGGGAATCGCTTTTTATGAAAGACAAAAGATCGCTCGTTAAATGAAGAATGGCACTCAGTGATGTCTCATTGCTTTTACGTCCAATCGCCTCTTTGATCCAACTTTTTCATTCGCGAGCCGATTTCTCATTTAGGGCGACGAAAGCTTTTCAAGGATCCGAGAATTATGTTCGGCTTAATGAACCTTCTTTACGAAACCACGGGGCGTTTATATGGTTTCCGTTCGTCAAATTCATATAAATGACGAAATTAAGCCGTCGGGAACTTCATTAGAAGAGGTGCGAATCGGTCAAGGTCACGGATAGAATGAGATGAAAGGCATTTTGAGATTAAAGTTCTCCCTCTATTCTCAGGAATTCAAATTTTGTAATCATTATTACGTGAATCAAATTTCATACAAACACCTGTCTTGAATTTTTCCTTCGTCTACAAAAACACCGCGAAAACATTCTTCCGATGCGTGGCAGGTGATGCACACACACAATTTTGATTCATAAATAAATAGATTAAACCTTAACTTGTGTAACTTTATAACGGAAAGTTTAGTATCTAGCGGAAAAATCTCTGTTTCATTTCTTTTCAATGAGGTGTAAGTCCCAAGATATTTCACTGAATGCACACAACGCGAGTGAAGTACGGGCATTAAAATTTATTAACTTATAAACTCAGTTCAGAGGAATGTGATCAATGCTGTAAATAGCTAAAGCTAAATAATTCAAACTTAAACGATTCAGTGTCCCGGGAAGCATTTTCGGGACAGCAGAAATTAAAAAGTCCGAAAATAATTACATTGTCCGAAAATGATAATGGAACGTCTGGATTTATAATTTGTTGCTTCACGAAGTCCGGCTTATCTTGATAGATTGAAGAGATATTTGCGGTTGGTGCCGAGACTCACAAGGCACAGACGAATGAAGGAGAGAAGTAGCAGGGACTTGAACCCGGATCTCCTACTTCACGGGCGTTTGCTTTATCCAAGACAGCCACCCCGATAGAGCAAACTCTATTTCTTAGACTATGATGAGTCATGGTGAGGAACCCTCCATGAGGAGGGATTGTCTTTAAGTGGTAGCTTAATTGGATAAAGCAATCGCCCGGAAAGTGGGATTACAACCGCGACTTCATCCCTTCTTTTGCATTTGAGCATACATTTCATACGGTTTATTTATAAAATATAACTAACCATAGTTGGCGATCGAAGTTAATGAGCGAGTCAGCAGTTGTGAGTGAGCGTGCAAAGACGTGGTTCCTCTCCTTTTAAATGTATATCTCTCTCTTTCATTTCATATCGCCTGATGATATACATTATCTACTCCCACTTCCTATTCCGAATTCTGTTCAGCAGAAAATAAGTGCCTCTCTCATCGCGTGTTTCATATTCTTGATGGAGATTTTTCGTGAGGATAACTGTACGAGACCTGGACCAGCGGCAGTTGAGGGCGTTCGAAATGCGACAAAAGAATGCCAAAGGTCAGATAAGGGCACAGATTTGAATGGAAAGAATCCCTACAGGTGGAGAATGTGATAGAGGAACAACTGCGAATGAAAATGGATACTCAGGCCATACAACTTACTCCGCACGAAATTGGCCTTTGCATCCGTATGCAGCACAGAACAATTGCAATTGTAGACAGTGCGCAAAGTGGCAAGTAGATGAAGGATACACATGAGATCTGTCCAATTATTTGACTCTTCATCGCACGCAAAAGAGATCTTCCATCGCGGAATAACAACGGTTTTAAAAAAACTTTTGTGACACAAACGCCTAGAGACTAATTTGTGGGGGAAGAAACAGTTTAATAAGGAGAAATTCATGTTTTCCCATAATTCTACAATTATTGTTTAACAACTTGAATCGCTACTTTGATAGACTATTCCGTCGATACATAGATTTGGTGTGAGCAGAAAGATAATAAATTGAAAAGAAAATTAAATATAAGAGTATAAAAGATAATTTCAAATATTTTAAATTTACATGTATAACCTCGCAGATGCGTTTATATATTTATTGTAAATCAGTAATTTGGCTAGTAAAATGGGTAATATTCAATAATATGTTGTGTTTCTAAATTTAAATGCATGATGGAAATACGATATACGATAGGAAAGTATTGTGTTGATTTGTATCGAAAAGAAAAGATGAAAGACCAGTGTAAAATGAATAGCAGAGAGTGGCATAGTGCCTAAAGGGATAAGAAGTCAGAGAAAGAGCTGATCAAAATAGGCGGACGAGATGAAAGCAGAGTTAAAGGGAATGAATGATAAATGGAAGAGTACGAAGCGAAAAGACTAAGAAGTAAAGGAGACAAAGAGGGTGCATTTTGATGAAAGCAGTCCCGGGTTGAATTCCCGGTGGGGGCTCACGCGCAACTTTAGCTATACTAATAATAAAACTCACATGAATTAATTAAAAGAAAAACCGCATAAAGAAATATCTCAAAGGATACTAGTGTACTAGATATATATATAATTAAATTGGAGCGTTATATTGAACCTCGGTAGATATATATTTCATCTTACATTTTCCGTTTCTTAATTCTTCGTGCCTTTAATCGGGATGGACTTTTTACTCCTTGTTGATTTTATCCGCTGCGCTCGCTTCCATGACAAAGGCGGTGAATGAAGCGAATCGTGTCAGGTGAAGAGTGGTAAATGGTCCGTGAACACTATCTCTAGAGTGCATTAATTCACTTTGAGACTGCTAAAGACACTCGCTTGAGTCGGAGGCAATTCCCCCGATCGCTCGCTCTTTCTTTCACTTTTCCAACACTCATCGGTGTTTCACTTCAACGAAAAACAATTTAACGTAATTTATCGAGAATCGATTTAAGATTACGCTGATGCTGTGATAATTTGGATTCGAAAAATCCAAACTTTTCTTCTCAGTGACATCAAAAGGAAGGATATCACCCTATAAAGAAATGCAGTAAAACCCGCTTAAGACGCTCTCGGTTAATACGCTATTCCGTTGAATAAGCGGTTAACACGCGAAATAGCGCGGAATTTTCTAGTCCTCAGGTTCACTGTATCCCACTATTGTCAATCCTTATTATATGCATAAAACATGTTTAACTTATCTGAATCGAAGCCCTTTTCTGCCTTGTCTTTAAGGGTTCTCCTTTACACCATCTTGTCTTCGGTGACTAATTTCGTGAGAAGAAAATTAAAATGTCGTGAAGCTGAACAATTTCCAATGCTATCGGAGACTGATATACTGTCGGAGCTGATTTTAGGGAGATTTCTTACCCGACATTCTCTCTCATCAGGTGACGATGAGAATTAACAGTCGATACCTGGTCGTTTCTTCATTAAAGAAAATAGTTTTTTGGGGAAAAAATACTAAGCCTTTTCTCTATTCTTTATGATAGATTCTATTCTTAGATAGATAGAACACCTTGACCCCTACTTTAAATTTTATTTAGAATAATTTAAAGTAAAAATCGTTTAGTGGCCTTTCCTTTCGTCGTAAGTTGAAAACATATCGAATAAAACAGAGTGGAAATGTTTTGAGTGCACAGAGCGCGATCTCTTCAAGACTACGCTTTGTTTAGCGTGATATAAAAAAATTCTATGTGCGTTACGTCGATGTATGTATCTGATTTCACTTCCGAGCAAATCCTCTGCGAAGTAACGTAGATGGCAAACCTCTTTTACTCTGAGTACTTTACTGCTGTACATTCTATCCAGATGCATCAAATTCTGCTTTTGCGAAGTTCATACTTTCATGGAGCTGTCCTTAAATGATGTCCAAGGAGGGAATACACACTATCACAAGGATTATGCAGCTCTATGTATGTGACGGTTTAAATGTTCCATAAGTGACATCATTTAAGAACGGATCCTGGTCTGTTTAAGACACGCTTTCCTCTAATACTATGTATATTTAATCATATCGTTATAAATACTACTGATATAAAAACTTGAATTAGTTTCTGGTGAGTATATTTCGTTGCATAATATTTTAAGATACTTTAGGCGCTTTCTGATTGTAGCATTATCTTCATCAATACAGAAAAAATTCTAAACTATATCATCCCCAGTTGACTCCCCAATCATCAGTAGATCCTCCTCTTCCGAGTGTAGTGTTTTAAAAGCACCTAGAACAAGAACTACGGTTTCATATTTTCTAGGCGGTTTGAATTCTGGTTATCGAAACTGTTACATTACTTCGGTTCTGATTTTTGCTCCGTCAGTAGGTTTATTTTTTTAAATGTCGAGTATATTCTGTTTTTCATATATTTTGTTGATTAATATCTATTTGTAACTGACATTCAGTGAATGCTTTCTTTCTCCTTATTGAATTTTTTTGTAATAATTACTTTTGTGTGAGCTTATTTTAAATATTTTTGCTCTTATGAGTATTCCTCAGAGCACAATAAACATATTACTATCATTATGTTTACTATTTAAGCACTCGGAACACCAACTTGTGTTGTCTATTGTTCATCCATCTTTCCTGTGGCAATGCAAAAAAATCTCACAGTGAATCGTCGATTTATTTCGTACAGTTTCAAGAGAAAAGCGATTCTGTAAAAGGAAAATCGGCCGAAATGCTATCGATTAGCGAAGGCCGCTCGGCGTTTACACGAATTTCCTCTTTGCAGAGAAGTGTTGTGCAGCCTTCGGAAGAAATGAGTCCTGCACGGAAAAGTTTTGACTGCCACGTGGGGAAAAGAAAGCATTTTAGTAAATTAACCGAAGCATCTTTTTGCTTTCCATCGAACTGTGATCATTCCTATTTTCGCTCAACGACAAATTACCTTTCGACTCCGATTTTGCTGCAGAAATCACCTTTCCAACCAATGCTTTCATTTTCAATCAGAGCATTACGTTTCTCTCCGAGAGCCTTTGTACTGCGTCTCTTTAATAACATTACATTCAAGAGGTCAATGACTGAAAATAACAGTAGATCAAAGATGCTGCCGTAATGAACAACTGAAACTACTTTCACACCTAATTATCATGCGGATCGGCATTCGAAACTAAGGAATAAACGAGTTATGGTTATTTGAAAATTTCCTTTGCTTCGGTTTACAGTGAAAATAATTGTAATATTGATTCCATCGCCGTACTTATAAAATATAGCTAATCTTTCCGTAATATACTTAATACA
Source organism: Pachydiplax longipennis (assembly GCA_036926295.1). NCBI lineage: Eukaryota > Metazoa > Arthropoda > Insecta > Odonata > Libellulidae > Pachydiplax > Pachydiplax longipennis. Next base: position 68,520,684 of record JAVFKF010000015.1, read on the forward strand.
TCGCGACTATTACATATCAATATGTAAACCTATAATATCTATATAGATAAATAGATATGTAGATAAAAAAATTGATATCTATCTCAATAAATATGAATATTATATTACATTTATCAAAAAGTATGAAAAATAAGTATGTGACAGTACTATGTATCACAAATATCGAAGGAATTCTAGAATACTAGAATAAACAGAATCACAAAAGAAGTCGTATTATTGTATAGAAGCTTATGGGAAATGGAAAACTGACCTTCGAGATACGAACTCCAGTCTGGAAGTCGAAGTATAAAGCAGTGTCCTCTGGAAAGAAGAAAAGTTTAATCGCTAAATTTGCACGGCTTATCAAGATCGATACATTTCCATAAGGAATACGGGTACAATTAATTCTGATCAGCCTTTATTAATTTTGTAAAGGGAAAAATAAAGAGTCCACTGTATTTGCAGTACTTTAAACTCCTAATTCGAGCGTTAACTCATACGAAAATTAGTTACTCAACAAATTCCAATATTTTCCTCGAACGGATACATTATGTGAGCGTGGCGTAATGAACGGTTTATTTTCGACAGTCACTCAAGATATTCTAGTTGCCTGAAGGGCTAATTTTTCTTCCATTAAGCAATTACTTTGATCAAACAGAAATTGGCTGCGTCACTTCCTCGAAGAGCTTTTAAGATATAATTTATCAACTTCGAGCGGAGGCAATTCGTTAGCGCGGCAGTGGATTATCCCACGTGATATATTGTATCTTTCATTGAGATGGAAAGACCCATCGCCAATTATATAAATGATAAATAAATCTCTCATTCGTGATATTGATGGCCCAAAGAATAAAAAGTGCTCATCTCAGAGTAAACTAAATTGTTTACACGCTTTCACGTTTCCTTCAATGGATGGCTGTTCGTTTGGAATTCGCCAACTTAATTCATTCGCCTAAATTACTGTCCTTTGTTTTTATTACCAACGCGTACGTAGTAAATACTTTAGGTAAATAAACCTCTTTAAATCTATCTTCTTAGGGTAGGAGGATGAGCAAGAAAATGATATGGTTAATGTGCTTGGAGGGAGACTCATCAAAGAGTAATGGAGTAAAGTATCCTCTGTAACCATGGAGACGCTTATTATCTCCTTTGCTTTCCGTGAGAAATTCATCTCCTTCAACTCCCACACATATCAAAGTAAAACTCTGTTCAGACGCTTTTCAGGAAACGGTGAAAATTGCGTTGTGTGGAAGATGGAGTTATAACCGAGATAAGTTTTTATTTCAGTTCTCATTAGAAAGCAAAACCTTTATGGCTCCTTATTTGCAGATTGTGTTAAGTGTGAAAGGGAAATTAAGCAAAGTCTCAGTGGGCGCTTTTTAAACCGGTTTTACCGTATATTGCTCTTCCTTTCTTAATATTGTGCGTGTAAATTTAAATTCACGTTTTCCATCGACCTCCCGATCTTGAATCGACCCCTAACTATATCATCTAGGAGTCTAATCGATATGATGAAAAAACGCAGTAAGTATATTACTCGTAGCAACACAGATATCTCATGGAAGATATTAATAAGGGTCTTCGAATTAACAGATAAATCTCGTTGATTATTTTCTCTCTGATTTGTCTTCCCACCGCGTCCTAAGGATGTTTTCCCTTTGATCCTCAGCCATGTCTTTAAAGGAGAATATAATGCATTATAAACCGTCCAATAAAAAGTAAGCTTTTTATTTGCTTTAAAAGAGCGGCATTAGTTAATCGATTCAGAAATCTATTGCAGAAGTCAAACTGCTTCGACTGGAATGATACTTTTCTACTACTCATAACATTCCATCTCGATGCATGCTTTTTTATTTACATGCGTTTTGTCTTTGGCTTTATTGGAACGTTCTTTCTTTTATGAACTTTCCATTCGCCCTTACGTCTTTCGAGATATTTATAGCCTCGACGGGACACATGGTGCGGTCGCTTTTCCTCTCCCAAAAGCAATATTTATAGAAGATAAAAGTCCGTTTTGATCGGACATTTCTTTTTCATAGGAGCTTATGTCTCGAAATTTAATCGTGGCGAAGCTTATTTGCACAATCCCGAGCGCTCTTTCCAAACTTCACCTTTGAAACCACAATACCCATTTTCCGTTTTACTTGTATTCTCACGTGAATTTCTTGAGTTTAGTATCAATATCTTGATTTAAACTCAACATCTATTCTTATTTTAGCGTGAATGTGCATTTACATTTTTTTTCAGACGTATTTCTGACCCTTTCCTTTCCTAATTTGAATTTTATTTTTCACTACGTTTCGTAGGTTTTCCCTTTCTGTGAGTATTTTCCATCAGACTTTCAATATTTCCTTAACAGTAGACTAAGGTTTCCATAACACACATAATATTTCATTCTTTTCGTTTATTTGTTTCTTCCGAAACTCTAAACAGAGTTTCCTTTAAATTTATATACATATACTGTTATATTCGTTAGTTTTGTCAGGTGGCAGCTACAAGTATTTAAGTTTACTATCAAAATTTATGATCAATTGAGTTTTCCGTAACTTTGTAGAATTCCATAACAGGAAAAATATACAACAAATTTGTAAAATTCTACTATTTTTGTAGTTTTTAGATTTTAGAATATAGTAGAATTTAAAAAGTTATTGTATATTTTTCCTATCAAAATTTAAAACACAAGTACCCTCCACAGTCCCTTACACTATAAAACCTCAAACAATATTAGATCGCACACAACTACTAAATCAAGCCTAAGTTGTAAGGCATCCGTATGGCACCCACTCAAATGCACCTTAGAAATCTCATTAATATAATTACTTTTGTATTAAACGAGGCATGAACAAGAATCCCGAAGGGATCAAAATGATAAGAGTTTAAAGATAGACAGGATGGGGAGATAACTGTTTTATGATATTAAATACTCCGTTTCGATATTTTTCAAATTGGAATTCCACAACATGAAACTCTTCTGTTTAACATTTTTACTATTTGTTGCTTCATATGAATCCATCCTCGTTTTACCCGAATAATTTTATTTAGAAGGAAGCTCTTGTTTTCTTTTATAATTAATTACCTCAAATCTGTTTCGTTCACCTATATAATTTTTATTTACTAAATAACATTCTGTGATCAAAAGATATTAAAAACATGACATCAAATACATCGGACAATTATTCACAGTAAACTACTTTGTATAGCGAATACACGAATAAAATAAATATACTTTGCTCTGATGAAGCATAAATGAAAAGAAAAACAGCAATAAAAGAAATATAAAAGGATAACACAAAACACACGGATGTAAAAGTGGAAAGAACGAAAAAATTAAGACTAAGAAATATGTTTTCTTCTCTTCATTACCTCACTGCAATTATTTGGCAAGGACTTCTCCGGGAAAGATTACTTCCCTTTCTTAAGAAATCTTTGCTCACGCCTTGGTTCAACCAGATGGTCATTCTTCCGTCTGTCTTGCTTCATTTCACTTTTATTATTGTGTGTAAAAATGTGACAATCTGCTTTACCAACGATCCCAGTTTCATTATCAGTCACCCTTCTTGTAAGAACAACTTCATCATTTCTCTTCTCCGTACTTTTCTGAAAAACACCAAGGGTTACACACTTTCGAACGATACTTAACTGATATTGACAAATTCGCCTCTCTTTCGAACATTTGCTTGATTTTTTTAAATTCCTCGTTAGAAAGTGAAAGCTTTTTGCAACGCATCACTGACATATACCCTCCAATGAGCCTTTGGGTGTGTGGCAGGGGGTGCATGCACTCTGATACCTTAATCGAAGTCAGATGTAGCTTATATTGTAATGTGTCATAACAATAAAAATGATAATGTGTAAATTACAATCGCTACATTGCAACATACTCATTGAGAATATATTTAATGCACTACGAGAAACAACATTGGTTAAGACTGTCAGAAGGTCAAGGTACATTTAGCCTCAAACCTTTTACAGCAAAGAACTGAAATAGTTTTCAATAAGCATCAATGCAGACAAGGAGAATAAGAACTTTACTTAATAATTTAATCATATAATACATTCACAATCCCTATAAAATAACTTCAAAGAAGTGCTTCCAAGGGAAATTTATCCATTAAAATCTTTATTAATTTACATTCCTTTCAATAAACACCAAAATAACGAGCAGCGTAATTCTTCCGAATGTTTTAAATTTCGACACGCGGCAGTTTCATCGGATGTGGAAACTCTTGCTTTTGTTTTTCACTCAATCAAAGAGTAATGCAAATATTCGATGAGTTTCGAGATTCTTGAATAAATTACCATCGCATTCACAAATAATCGTCATTATGAGTTAACATGGGACTTTTGTAATACGGATACTTTTGGATAATAATTGGAGGCAATATGATTGTAATTTTATTTTAATGCGGTGATCATGCGTCCTGTTTCAGCCAGGACAGTCCCGTCTCAGCCCTTCTGTCCCGTCCATATAGCCAGATAATGTTTTTGTCCCGTTCCCTTCGATGCCAAATATTGTACTATTTCATAACATTCAATACTAAAAAGACAAAAATAATATCTCTGAATACAGATAAGGTGGTGAATGTGACTCAACCTATCCATTTTTTCTAATGCACGATGCGATGTAATAGATTTGACTGAGAGTAATCTGCTATTGTCTACAATATAATCTCTTTAGTATTTTTACCTGCTCTTTATGTATTTTAGTGCATTTCAGTAACTATGGAGATGATCGGAAATATACATTTAGAACTAAATTATCAAATGGCTGAAATATAAGTGGCTGAATTCGCATTAATCTTATGTTTTAATGTTTAAGAAGTATTCAACATAGTTATAAAGATAAATTTTTGGATGATTCATCAGATAAGCAATTGTGAAGATATTATATTTACATTTGTCATTGGAATTCAATGTATATCCATTTAACAAAAATATACCTTTTGTTTATCATATTCTATGATTGAAAATAGGCATCTATGCAGGTGGCAGTCATTCGAGAGGATAAAATACGTGCCTGAAATTCATCCAAGAAGAGAGGACATACAAAGTTATTTAACAAATAATACTATACTATCAACATTACTACTATACGATTTACGGAGTCAAATATATTACCTAGAAACAAATTACACTTAATAAAATATAATACAAGAGCTACAAAAAATGAAAATATATACACAGCAACATAATCTATAATTAAATGCAACTTATAATTACCAGTATACCTGCGCCGTACGACATTTTAAAATATCAAAATATCTCATAGGAAATTATTTATATAATTATTCAACCGATGATGTCACAATAATTCTTTGCAAAAGACTATCAGTAATACATGTCATTTCCTAAAGGAGACTTAACAACTGCTTAAAAAAGAAGAAGAAGGTGAATAAAGCAGCAATATTTTTATCTTGCGTTCGCCACAAAAGGCTGCGTGTTTACTCCGATAAGGAACGGCGCGGCTATTCAAGTGTCAGAGATATGAATTTTATAGAAGATCGTATATCCAGCGGTGAAGGCATTATGATTTGTGGAGGAGTATGAAAAGAACGCAATTTAGGGAGATCCTTAAAGAGAAGACAAATCAAGAGACATCGGATGAATATATTAGGATTTCAGAGATAGCGATTCTCCAACGCTTCAGTTAGATTAGCATTTGCGGAAAATATATAATCTCGAAATGATGATGGCTGTGCATTCATTAGAAGAAACTTATACTTAAATGCTCTCTGATTATTTATGATTAAGCGCAAGAGACTGAACTAGCTGAGTCTTATCCATTTAGGTCCTCAATAAGATTGTGTTTATGAAATACTTACAAATTACGTACATCAGTCTTTTCTTCGAAGATTTAGAGGCACGAGTACTTGTTCTCCTCTTCAGGAAAAAATAGAATAAGTCTAGATAACATTATCCTAAAATGTTAATGCCATCATATAAAGGCTATTCATATCTGAGGCAGGACATTGAACATTACTACTGTCAAAGAGAGCTAGATAAAGTATGTAAATTAAAATACAGATACATACAGTGAAAATTCAACACATTACAATAAATAGATCTAAATTGGGACGGTCCAATCTTCCATTTAACCCTTTTCAGATTTTCGTACAATAAATAGAAACTGGATTTATATATTTTAAACGATTCTGTAAGAGTTAGACAACACAGAAATTTTGGAAAGACGTATTAGCTTCGTGGAGAGAAAAAACTGATATTTTAATCAGAAAAAATATATCCACTGCTAAACATCCCTTCACAGGTTTTTCACGCCCATTTTAAAAAAAGAGATGTAAGAAATCTATTGGGTCTATTTCTTAGCAAAGTGAACTGATATAATTTTTTAAATACCCAAATTTTTATAAATTTCAATTTCTTAATCTTCAGTCACATGATATTCCATTTTTAATATATTTTATATACCATCAATTCCATTCAAGTTCCACACCTCCTTCAGCAAGCTAAGTAACCGTATATTTTTTAATAAAATATCAAATATCTATAATATGTCCGCGGATTCGATAATATTAATTCCGTAAAATGTTTTCACAAAAATCTGTGCAGAATATAACGTTCACCATCAATAGGAAAAATTTTCATGTTATTAAATCTTGCTTCGTTATTGCATTTACTTTATAATAAATGTATGAATCATGTTAAGCAAATATGCATACGGAAATCCTGGCAGTTCTTTCTGATGAATATGAAACATTTAAAACGGCTGTTAAGAATTCAAAACGAAGAATAGAAAATCTGATTACTTAATGCTTCCAATTCATTACCAGAATGTGCCGCAGTGCTTTCATGGGATATTAATGATTTATAAAAGGCCTTTGATTAGGTATTAATAGGCTATTGAAAGTGTTAAGCGTGCATTATGGAGTGGAGATAGTTGCCAAGGTAACGCGCCACAATTAGCCATTCGGCGGTGCGCATGCGCCCTCACTCGTAATCGAATTACCTTTGACCACCTGTCGTCTGCCGAAGAGTACTGCTTTTGGGAGGAGCAAATGCAGAGACATAAGTTTGCTCTCGCTTGGATGACTTAATTACGGTTGAAGACCCTTCGAATTGGGGCCAAGAATTTCATTATCGGATGGATGCATCTTTGGATGAATTCTTAAACTAAGACATTCCTTAAGAATTGGGAGGAGTACCACTTTTCACACACGAGTGCTATTCGGCCGCATATCAAATCATAGAATGCATATCTAAATCCATCCCTTATAGCCGCTTTTCTGCGTATGACTCTAATTCCCCAATTTATAACTTTTCCGCATCCTTCACTGAAATATACATTGTTGAATCAACTTGTTCTAGCATCTATTTTTCTTATCTATCTCATGAAAATGGCAACGGGGAGGACGCATAATATCTACATTTTCTACGAACTCTCCGACTTTATTGAGTAAATTAACCTTCAGAGGAGTCTCCTCAAGTGTCCTAGTAACGCCCATTATCTGCAATTCTTCACAAAACATATAGGCTTTCTCTTTAGGCTTTTCAAATTCTTGAACACAACACTTATCCCATACACTGCATGCATACTCGAGGTGAGCGCGAAGTAACATCGCTAACAGACTTTTTCTTCTCTCCAGCTGACCATTCTCTTGACACTATTCAGTGATTCTGGGATGTATTGCATCCATTCAAGCAGTCGCAGAAGGAAAACGTAAGAAACAGAATTTAATCAAGAAGTGCGAAAAAGACTATAAAAGATAGTAATTTATCTGTCTAGGATTGAGTTCTTTCCTGGAATAGCCGCACAGATGAAGTTGCGTAGATAATGGGAAACCTTTTCACGAAGATAGTTGAAAATTCTTGAAAATGGAATCAAGAGACGGTTGTCATAATCCTTGGTGACGAACATTTTGCTTTAGTGATGTGAAACATGGACTTAGGGAAAAGATGGCATTCGATCAAGGCTCTCAAGGAGTGTGGCCGGTCGGAATTGCGGCTTAATTCTCCGTGTGAAGACTTTCATTCTCAATGAACTATGCTATTATACTGTTAATTCTTTGTTACTTGACTATAACCACTCTGTAAATAATTATTTCAATTTAGTAAATTTATATTTATCTTGCAAACCGACAGATTAAAAGTCACAGAATATATAAATAATTTTAGCAAGTTTTACTTTAGCAAAAGTAATCCTTTAATCAGTCCAAGTTTATTGGAAGGATATAAAAAGAGTTTATGATTTTGGACGTATCGCATTATTAGAAAATTATATCACTTCTTCAGAGTTAAGTATTTTTGCTTTCATACTTATTTGGATAACATCAATCTCAAAAATATATTCCACCAGTAAGGCACTACTCTTGGGCCCTTCCTGGTGTAGAATGGAAAAAAGTAAATTGGGTTGATAGAAAAACAAATTTGATAGTGTTGAAATGGTGGTAGGATATTGTGTTTTATGAGAGTAATAAATAAACTCAACAAAATAAATCGACGACTGAGGAAAAGGGGTTGAAATACTGAGAAATTGGAAAATACTGGAAACCAGCTTTCCAGGGCAAGCAACTGATGTAGGCTATAGACAAAAGTGAAAGTTATTGTTTGGTATAAAGTACAGGATAAGAAGTAATAGAGAGAGCGCTCAGTATACAAATTTTGAGGATGGGAAGGGAGCGATAAGTGCCTTATGAAGTTTAATTTGGGCTTTTGCAAAGCATATACATACAGTCCCATTATTATCAGACTTTTTTATGTCCTTATAATTTTTCCTGGATCCACATCTTTATGAGTCGAATATCCTTAAACACTTGCAATTATATTTGCATATACATAAATTTGAAAATATTTGAAGTACCGTATGCTATCGAATCTAAGACGCGATTAAGTTTCAAAAGAGATGTATTGGTGAAAATAATTACACGATTCTAAAATACGTGCGCTTTGGTACGTGTCCCGATAAGTCCAGACAGGCTTAAAAACTTATTAAACATTTAATAGTATATCAAGGTAGAAACATTCTTCCTTAGATGAATGTTGTAACTCGACGAGGTAAGAATTTGGTGAGGTTAAAGTCAAAGTACGAACGAAAAATGCAATACAAGGAGCTGGTCAATTGATTCAAGTTAAGAAACATCAGTTGAACAATTCTAAACGCCTAGAAGACGAAGAGAACTACCAAAAGTACGAACTAAAACTCCACAAGTGTAATACTCTGTGTGTTAAAATAAAGGAAATTAAATAAAGTTTCTTATTTAGCTAGGGTGATTTCGCATTGTATTCAAAATTGCGAGAATTAGAACCAAAGTACGAAGTAGAATTTTATGGTTATAAACGACTAGTTCCCTTGACGACCAAGGCGATTGGAGAACTCGACCATCAGACGAATTTATGAGAAAGATACATCTTCCTTTCTATAATCCCCCTATGTATGAAGGACAGTTTTTATAATTTAGCTCTTTTATTTTTTGACGGAGTTATCGTCGCTAATTTCTGACCAAATATAGTGTATGCCCGTGCGATATCATGTTGAGGGGTGTTGATAGTCCACACAGAGGGGAAACAAGCGTTTTAGGGTGTAAAGGGGAGTTATGAACAGAGATTACAGTTATTAAGTCCGATGAGCAAGTCCTCGTCGGCTGTTTATTCGTCCTCAGAGGAGCTTTCCCTTTGAACTCATGATGGAGGTGGTGAACGTGTTTTCCCCGAACTTATGCGGACCTTTAAGAATTCACTCGTGTATAATTTCCTGTTAATAACCAAGCAGCAGATTTTTTAATGTTTTATAAAGTGTTTTTTTTCATGCAAAGTGTTCGAAGAACTCATCCCCTTATTTCATATTCCTTCTCGCAGCGGAAGGAAACTCAAGAAGCGTTAAAAGTTAAGAGAATATTTTATTTAACCTCCCACTTTCTCTTCACTAATTAAACCATTTCTTAAAAAGTTTTGAATAATTTAATATAAAAGAGAGAATATTGTGAACATCCTGGATGTATTAGCTTACTGTGCAATCGCAATTACTACCTTTCATTTGAATATTTGGATGCGTAAACATGTTCTGTCTCAGGATTTCTTATTAGGATTTCTTTGATTTAAAACTGAAAAATCACTGCAAGGAGAGTATTTAACGGCAGTTAGGACATATTTACCGTGTTAAATGACATATAATCGGCATTGGGGATTTTGTTTTAAATTATGCCTAAAAATTACCCCACATCTTACATACGAAGTTTGGACAAATGAAATATTCTCATTTAATCTGATGCACCCTGGAAATATATTTCTGCTTTTTCCATATATTCTTGATATAGACTGACGAATAGTTAGGGGAATACCATTTGATCACTTCCCACTCAGTTTAATTAATTCATCATTTTGCGAACGCTTACTTTACTATGAGCTGCGTCATTATTGCCAAGAGCGAGCTTTAAGTTACAATTTTTCCGATTTGTTCATTTAAATAGCTTAATGTTTCCCAAAAAAATGAATTAATGACATACCCTTGCTAAGATGGCACGTTCACATAGATTTATTTGTATTAAATAGAGACGAAACCGCCTTCCTTTTAATACGCTATCCTGCTTAAAAAGCGCTTTTCTCACGGTCCCTTTCATACGAAACATATGGTGTAGACACCGTTTAAGACGCGTATTTCTCCCGCCTTCAGATTCCTTCGCTTCTTTACTCAAAATCATATCCATAATAAACAAGAAAAGGAGTGTGTCTTGGGCTGTTAAGCGGAAATCACCACTGCCATTAAATGTATTCCCCCCTAATTGTCTATATGGTAAAATCTGCTTCATTGTATTGGGAAGAACAGAGAGGATGAGAGAAAAGCATTCTTCATAAATAAGATGCAACTAACTATCCCGCTTAACACGTTGCTTCATCCTCATCTTAACCGGCTTTTATTTCAATGGCATACTTTCATAACACTCCCTTTAAAACTGATTGACTTTATTCGCATTAATATTTCACTTTTCTCTATCCTTTATTCTCTACATCTTCTTTGTCCACGTCATTCAAATTAATTTCAAATCTTTCATTGCAAACTCACAAATGCGTGGAGTGAGCCGAATTTAAAAGTGATTTTCTTCACTTTGGACCTGAAGAGAGCAGTCACGTGATCTTTCGGCAATTTGGAAGAATTCGTTTAAACCCTCTTTTGATGTGATAATTTATCGCTCTTTCTTTCTTCGAATTTTCCTCTTCTCTGTCTCAGTGACACTTCTCGTGATTTGTATTTTTGGTCAACCGTTGATAATTTTGCTATTATATGTTCGTACTTTGACTCGATACTTAAGAGCGTGGCTTTAATGAGATTGTATTTCATTTGTCTCATTTTCTCAAAGTGCATTCACTGGTTATCTTTGTACGTACCTTCCCATTGAAATGAATGCTCTTTGGACATGATGAAATTAATGTCTTCCCTCAAGCATTGTCACCGGTATTTCATTTCCAAATGAACACGGGGATGCCATCATTAAGCCAAAGTGGACATCGCATTTACATATTTACTCCGCTGGTGTATTAATGCATCTCTGAGTGGCCCTCAATTCTCTAAAAGACTTCGAAATAAATGTTAGAAACCTGATGTATACTTTAAAGGAGCGAATTCATCCCAGGTCAGCCCACTCAATTGTGTTTCGAGAAAATATTGAATCCTTCTGGCTATTTTATCATAGATCAACTCTCAAAGTACGCAAACAATAACAAATGCTTTATTGAAATCTATGAATACCGCATTTACACTAACCTTTGAAATCTTTACGACATTAATAACTTAGTTAACATAACCTACCTCTATTAAAATAGTACCAATATTAACTGATAGATTAACTTTATACGAAATACTTCTCGACGGAGCTTTTATACGTTGAGTTATTTTCACAGAAGTCTTACATATTATAGTATTATTTTTGGCAAAAACTCTGCTCATCGCGAGACAGCGTATTATGGACTGTAAGAGAATTAAACGTCTGTTAATGAATTTGAGGTTGAAATCACTTCTTTAGTCGTCGATTTGGGGCAAAGTCTTCAAAGAAAGACTGGGATTGCAGTCTTCTAGAAATCACCCGATGCGCATTTCGATAGCCAAGCTATCATCCTCAGAGGAATCAACGCAGAATGTCACTCAATTACATGCTGACGCTCATATAATTACCACTCATAGGAATGAAATGTTCGATAATATTCATTCTTTGTTTCTTTATGAAAATTCAATTGAAATAAATAGATTACTATCGGGGCCCTATGATCGTGGGCCCCCGGAGAAGTGCTGAGCGGGCCCATGTGCTAGTATTGCACTGATCATCACTGAGTGTGAGAATAACCGAATCTTATAAAGGAAATATTTTGAATAAGTAATACAAAATTATTCAAAAATAGCAAACAAATATATAACACCAGATAATAATATTTTGTTATTATATACATCACATCATCAAAGTATGCTTGAATGAACCTTTGGAATTTTATATGAATTTTATTACTCAAAGGATATGGATTTTCAGCAAATATAATGCAAAAATGAGCAAAAATATCTGGAAAAATTTGAAAATGTTACTTTTAACTTCTATTATTTGATAGATGAATCCCTCTTGGAAACATATCTATTCCGCTGGATATATCAATGTAATTTACTAGAGATAAGTGTCATATATGTATGAAATATTTTCCTTTTTAAACGTCATGTGATAATTGCCTATGCAAACAGCAATGCGACTTTCAATTTATATACTTCTATGCTATGTAATTCACCCAAAATATTAACACTTCAATTTAACCATGAGAAAAATAAGCGAAATAGTGATATTTTTGCTTTTTTCATTTTGTTAAATTTGTGGTCTCTTTTTATATTTACTTGCTTTGGAAACCAATTCAGTACAGATGTTGCTCTGTGGACCAATGGAGATGAATTAAATCATCATTATTAATATACGTGAGCGATGACCAAGAGCGACAACATCCAGGATTTTACACTTAAACAGTAAAAATGTAGGTATTTAAACGATGAGAGCAATTTCAAATTCAAAGGAATTGAGGGAGCTGAAATACATTGCAGTTGCATTAAGGCGAATCGTGCCTGAATTAGTTCCAAGAAAATCTCCCACGTGGCAGCACCAAAATGAGCCAAATTTATTTTCCTTCTTATTCGTGAATGGTTCGTTCAATTTTTAATCAAAAAGTGGATTTTAACTGTAAATAACCATAGAAATCGAGGATACCCAAGAAGAAATTTATTCTTTTGAAATTGCGATTTTTATTAACAATATTTTTCTTATCAAAACTTTTTTCAAAAATTAGCGGTAGTCAAAGTGTAGAGCATTTTTTAAAAAACACATTGCAATTTTTATATTAATAAATTAATATATCGTTTGTTCAGGAGAGTGTTTTAAAGAAGTACTAGAAAACAATTCTACGTTGCAACGCTGCCTCTGGAAGTGCATTTGACGGGAGCGCGCGCTAAACCCCTCTCATTCGAATTCGTTTCTCCCAAGAGGATAATATGAACTTCTAAACGAAAACAAATCAGAGGTGTCTGGTTTATGAGAATTATCACGTTTTCGACCACCTAACCTAGTCTGAAGAATATTCGGTAATGAGCTCGAGATATTCTACCAAAGGCTCCAAAATTCTCCGTATGTCAGCGAAGAAAAAGCGACGTAGAGGAATAATTACGAAATTAAAAAATGCAAGGTAACATATTAATATATTAATGTAAATAAGAAGTGTAGAGCCGTCATATAATAGACAGTTCTGAAATATTATCTAGCGATAATGATTGACAGTTTTAATTATTTTGACATTTAGGCGCCGTAGAAAGAAATTTATATCTAAATTTGCATTCATTCTTTCAAGACCGTGTTCCATAGTTTTTTATATTTTTTGTTTCCAAGTTAACAGATGAAGTTATTATTTTGCTGCCACAAATTATTCATAAAGTCAGTGAAAAGGTTTAATCGAAGGAAACATCAGTTGCGAATTCTTCGATTTGTCGCATTTCGTAAAACAACATTTAAAATTTCAAGAAATTAAGCATTTTAATTTTTACTTTACATTATTTACTACATTATAATTTGGCAGAATTTTTCAGCTATCGGTAACGACCTGTACGTTTGATAGAACAATATTTAATGTATCTTACAACTTCTTTTTTGACAGATGTGAGGAGGAAAATCCGTCCTTACTTCGAATTCCTTAATGTTAATTGAGCAAGAAAATTTATTTGCATTACATATAGTTAATATATTTATGGAAAGTACATTTCAATTAAGCGAATTGGCACAATTTTCATTGCAGGCAAGATGAAAATCTTATTGTTAAATCCGACGGTAGGTATACCGAGAAAGATTTCGATGATATTGTGGGAGATCATTACAAATTTAATTCTACAAAAAATATCTGCAATCGATCAAAATGAAATTTACGTGCATTGTGATACGTGATAATGATATATTTGTGCGTTCAAAGTTCCAGCGAAGAGTTTCAATTTCTGTAATTATTCTATAATATAAAAAATATTCCCCTCTCAATACTCAGCACATTTTAGGGTGCCTGAGGAAAACATCCAAGCACAATATACCAAGGCTTCCGAGGGAAGACCCCGGTGGCAAAGGACGGTTATCAGTTAACATGAGATTACGCAGGTATCGCATGGCATTTAACTCTGCTTACCCTCACATCCAGAGAGTCCGTATTTTTAGGCGGTGTGCTGCGGCATTGCCGTTTTACAATTTTCTTTAATGCATGCTAATGCAAGAACTATACATCCAATTTTAGAAATAAAAGTTGCTACGTGTTTTAAAAAATTAGCTCCTCAGACTGACTACACCAAAAAATTTTATTACATCTTTATAAGAACCTTTCTTGTCAAAAAGATGGTTAAAAAAGGAATGTAAATTTTGATTTTTGGTCTGCGTATATTTTATTATTATTTAGTTTATTTAACCGTTCACTAAACGAAAATCGGGTTAACCGTTATCAAATGAGAAGGAAAACAAATTTGACGCTAGCGGTGCTGCCATCTCTTGAAATTAAATCGTAACTTTTTCTGGGATGATTCGCCTTAACATGTCTCCCGTAATATTCCAGTCACTCATGCAAAGTGGCCGCTCATATTAGAGCACCATTTAGAGCAAAACAAATGAAAAAATATTTCCGCCGATGCAACTAGAAAGGGGAAAGCGATTTGTACGCGCCGATTGTCATAGCAAAACGCGCTCAATCTCGTACAACGATCATTTCCATTGCAAAGCAGTTTAAAAAGTTAAATATTTACAAATATGCAACTAAGAACCACGATATATATCGGTAAAGAGATAAACGTCAGAATCACTGGAAAACATTGTGAAATACTACAAACTTATTACATAGAAAACCATTATGTAGTATTTCGAATAAAGTATATGGTATGAATCATAATATGAAATGTAGCATGAAATATATTATAAATTATAGCATGGAATTTAGAATGAAGTATAGTATGGGATACAGTATGAAATAAAATATGAAGTACAGTAAGAAATATAGCATGAAAAATAATAAGACACTTTTCATTCATATGCGTCATTATACAACAATGCTACAAAATACTATTTTTCAAAGTTATTAAACAGAAAACAGTTTCCTATTAAAAAATTTTCCTGATTTATTTATTTACCTGTCATGGAATACCATGAAGTTCCTCGTAATATGTGGAATTTATCAGAAATACTCTCTCTGAGTAAATGTTTCACTTAGAAATATTTGTTAGTTCTTAGCTTCCCAATCACTCTTAAACCACCACGCATTCCTTCTTTATCATTTACCACGATCTTTGGACATCTCACATCTCATGAAATTCAACTCTACCCATTCCTCCTGAACACCACTTCTTTAAATGCCTTCTTCAGGAAACGAAATGGCTTCATTTTGTAAACCTAATTTATTAGATGCTGGAAGGAATGTCACTCATACGCGCCTCTCCCTAAAATACAAGGTTAAAGTACCTTCTCACAGAATGGCATGCACCCTATGGAAAAACGGACTTGATGAAGCATCTTCCGGGAGGCCGCTTTGCCATACCGTTTCCTCGAATCGTTTAGGGAAGCAAAGGCAAGTGTGGTTTCGTCCACACCACGACCTCACAAACATATCCTACATAAACGGATTGAGAGAATTTTCTGACCGAATAGCTTAGTTGAGCAAAACAACCTCCCTGAAAGAGGGAGATCCGGGGTTCGATTCCCGTATTTTCTTCGAGTCATGTTTTCCTTGGTATTCTCCAAAAAATGATTTATATCCACAATATCATCATTATGATTTTCTCTCTCCTTAAAAGTCACCATTGACATTTTTTTGGAAAGTACTGACACCAACATCCCAAGTTTCTAAATCTGTTACTTGTCTCAATGCTTAGCTATCTCAGTCCTCAGAGATTATCCCCCTGCCACACGCCCGGCCTGTGTATGTTAATGCAGCTTTCCCCTGTCGATTGTTACTTACTGGAAACACAGAGTCGTCCATTTCGTAAATGAGTTCGACGAAAAGCATTCGTTGGTAACACGATCATTTGTGGAGGAAAGCTCACCCGAGGAAACGTGGCTTCTCCACTTACAAACCAAACAGCTTTGGACCATCTCAACGTTACTTCATTTGGATCCAAAGTCGCGCAGGTCGAATAAGATATTTGTTCGATGAGCTTGACGATTCCAGTGAAAGCAGTGGATGCTCACTGGATGAATTTAAAACTTTTAGAATAAAAATTCAACGTGTTATTGTCTGTGTTAAGGTCTTTCAAATTACGTCACATTGAGAAATCCTAATTTCGAATTCATGGAATATCTATTCACATCTATTTTCTCCTCTTGTAACGAATTCTCTTTTGCAGTACCAACGTGACACGATGGTACCCCATGGACATCAATGCTCGCATGAAAAACTGCACATTGATAAGAGCCCACATGGCCGATTTCAGGCATAGTAGTACAATAAATGAGAAATGATTGATTACATATTAGTACAAATTAAGGAAATTTATTTTAATATCTCAGAAATTAGTTTCATTAATGTTTCGCATAAATATCGTTTATAATATAGTAATTTTAGAAAGGACGCTGTCATATTTTATAAATCGTAGTATTACCATATATCATTACCACTTGCTGTTGCTGTTAAAATATAACGTAGGCGCTTCTCTATTTCACCATTCTAAACCACTCCTCAGGGGTCGTTCTGAAAATGTCTGCGGGGGATTTGAGAATCGGTGACGACTTATCAGATACAATGTGCAGCTAAATTGGACACAGAAGTGGAGTTTCAAAACTCTCAAAAATCCTGCGGCAGGACGGCCACATACTTCCTTTGAGGAAGCTATCCACCCAAATAAAATGATAATTTAGAGCCCTTAGATGTACTGAAGTGAATAAATATTAAAGAAATACTAAATTCTCTTATCGGCTCAGGTGTCTGGAAGTTGAGAAATCTCGATGATATACATCGGAATACATAATTTATCTATCTGTTAGGTTTGCTGAAAATCGACTGATGGACAGGTGGCAGCTCCAACCATTGTCTCATAAAACACCTCCCTCACACTATAATTCTGATATAAATTGATATTCCAAATTTTACATTACTCTATTTACAAACAGTATTTGAGCACACACAGAAAGAACAAGTCTTAACCGATGGAACATCTCTGGTATCATTTCTATATCTTAATCGAATTTAAATGAAAAGGAAATAACAAACTCGAAATATTATATGCAATATTATTATATCATTATAAGCATACAGAATTTATGATTATTGGATGAAAATACAGGTCAATAAACATCTGCTGGAAAAAGGCAACTGCGAATTGAGCTGAACAAGTCCAAAATCTCTTTTTGTGCAAAGAAGATTAGAAAGAAAGTTATTTTTCATGCGAAGTGATAATAAATGAAGGATACCAAAGTAGGAGAAAGGGTAACAAAATATACAACGCTCATAGGAATAAAAGAAGAAATGGAGAGATAAAATATCATAAAAGTAAAGGAAAGAGAAAAAAATGAATTTAAATTAACTCCCCAGAAGCTCCTTAATGAAATTGTATTAAAATATTTTCCAATTATATCAAGGTATTCCCCAATTACGTGTACTTCCCGAGATTCTCTTCTAGACGAATCTGCCATCTTACGAACACACCTTTTTCCTTCCCACGCCCGCTATCTCTTTAATTCCCTCTCTTCCCACACAGAGGCGCTGTTTTTCCCCGTGTTTGTGCTCCATCCAATTCGATTTCAGTTTCTTCCTTACCACTCCAACCCCTCTCTTCTAATCTTTCTTTTATATTCCTTCCTTCCCTAGTTTCCTTTTCTCCCGCCAGAAGGCGAAGTAATCGATCTCTGGCGAAGTACCGTATGAAAGAAGGCGTGAACAAATTGACAGTCGAAGTGCGTTGTTTCCGAGAGCCACCGTTTTCTTCATCTGTCGCCCAAACAATCTCTCTGAACGATGCATTATTTTTATGACCCACTTTCCTTTGCAAGATGACGTTCGCTCCTGCACTACTCCTTTTGCTACTTTGCTTCAGAAAGATTGAATTTTTCTGAAGATGGCCCGTGGGTTTGCTGGATTTAATTCGGTGAGAAAAGTCATTCACCGTCCGGATATCACGGCGTCTTCAAACGAAAAACTACTGAAATAATTACAGGAGAAGGGATTAAACTTCTTTGTAAATATCATTTCTCGTCCTTGGCTATTCTTTTTCTATTCCAAAACTTTCATTTTAAGCCAAATTTGCGAAAGCTATCGATTTCACCGAAATCAGGCGGGAAAATGCGTTCAATTTGACTCATTATATTATTAGCAATGTAAAGTGTTTCATTGCTTTAAGATGATCTGCCTTTTCCTTAAATTTAGTTAATTATCTTCAGCGCATGTTTGCTCACCCCATCTCGCCCGTATTTTCTTTCAATGGCGTGTATTTCTCTATATGCAAATTTTAAACCACGAATGTCTTTTTTCATGCTATATTTAAATTTCTTAATTAACAAAGGGCTAGATGTAAAAAGAGAATCATTAATCTCAATCTCAACCCAAGAAAAGTTGTTTAATGTTATTTTTAGTTATGTTATTTGTACATTTTTAAGGAAACATAAACTTTCAACTCTCTCGTCCAAGAGTGGCTATTTTTAATTTACGTTAGATGACTGTTCCTTAACGAACTGGGGAATCCTAAAAATCTCAATCAATAGCGCGATTTTAATGTTTACAACTGCATCAAGATTATAATTCAGTCTCTTATGTTGCGCGTATATTTTATAATTAAATTACACGATATTCGGTAATGAATAATTCGGAATCGATTAGTAGATACAATCATTCCAAAATTATTCATTTAAAGGTACTTAAAGCTTACTTCGTCATATGATTTCCATTTAAGAAAACAAATGCAGTTCCCGCGTATCAACAAGTGAATTGTGAACAAATGACGGTCGCTTGAAGATGGAGCGAAACAAGTCGTGCTTCAGATTCCTGTATTTTCTGTCCTCAGGCATTTTGCAGAGTTTCGTTTCTAATAAATTAGGAACTAGTGAAATGTGGTTTCTTTTTCTTTTATCCTTAAGAAATATTTTTTATCTCCTCTTCATTTACCTACAATTTCTCGAAAAGGATACATCGATGAATATCACTCAGTGGGCTTTTGAAAAGAAGAAAAGGTCAATTCAATTCACTGAGGAAAGAGTGATGTTGGATAATGGAATTCATTTTAGCCACTCTTCATTAAAATGCTATCAAAAATGGTGTTTATTGGACCATTTTGTTGCTATTGAGAATATTTCTTCCACTCGTGTCATTCTGGTTAAGTGTGGAGAACCGCATTCCTCATCTTGAATAGTTGCTTAATTTCCTCTTCAAAGCTTCTGGAGTTGAGCCTTTGGACTGATATCTTTCCTGTTTACTGAGAGTCACCATTAGTGAATAGAACTTCTATTAGTGAATAGAAGTTTATTACAATTCCTTTCTCAAGTCTCAGAAAACTTTAAATGAAAGCGGAATACGTATTCACTGAAGGAATATATGTAATTAAGATTTAGAAAGTTAAAACACAGGTGTAAATGAATAAGTATACACCTAAATAGATCATATTATTTCAAAAATGATTCTCGCTTTGACTATTAGAAAAGTTTTTCCACGATCACTTTACATCTACTATATTTATCACGGCAAAATGGCAGTTAAAAAGTTAATTTGAGTACAGTTCATTAGAAAATCCCTCCACTTACCGCGATAGAGTTTCTAGATCCGATTCGATTGGTGTAATACATGAAACAAGAACGTTTCGAATTTGAGTGAGATATATTTTATTCCGAGATTCACTCGAATTCGATTCCATAAAAGCACAATATTATTAATCCGCGATCTGTCTGTTATTTAAAGAGATGCATAATACATTTTGTTATAGCGAATAAATATTCATATTCACGTTTCCCACGATCTGATAAATAAAATGGCCGTTTGAACGGCTGCGTCAATGTTCGATCATGCTAGCGAAATTTACGGTCTCTATTTCATTATATATATATATATATATATATATATATATATATATATATATATATATATATTCACTGCAAATTGAAAACGAACTGCAACAACTGCTTTATTAGATAAATAATTGCCCTCCTAGATCCAACAAGGGCCTTCTTTAAGTATGATTAATAATTATAATTATTATTATCATTGGGGCTGTCGAATAGCCATGTGGGTAGAGCTTTGGATTTCGATGAAAACGGTTCGATTCCCGGTGAGAGCCCCCCTTGCGAAATGACCTCAGCTGTCGAAGCACATTTTACAATACTACATACAATTATTATCATAATTGCATTAAATTTTGGGATAGGTAAAAACCAGGTGGCAGAGTTTGGTCTTACAATGAAGGGTCAGAAAGAGTTATTTAGAAGTAATACAGAGTTAAGTACAAGTACTGAGTGGGCACATTAAAATAAAAAAGAGCAAGTGTAAACATCAACAAGTAAAATACTAGTAGAATTTAAATTATAACTAAATTCACTCATAAATCATACAATAATTTATCCCTTACACTTCATTATGCTAACACCACAACGAACAAGGATACACTTATCAGTTTTCTCTTGAAGTTTGTTTTTTTTCCAGACAAAGGATAAAAAGGAGACAACCTTCTTTGCATTTAAGAAATATAATTAAAGTTCCTTATTATTAAGTAACTTATATTGGCTATGAGAAATGTGATATCTGATTTCATAATTATCGCAAATAATAATTGATTTAATATCTCTATTTTGAAATTACATCGTCTCATATTTTCAAGACAATTCCAAAATCTAAAATTTAACATAGACTGTAAAACATAGCGACTGAAATTTTGAAGCTGTTTTGACTTAAAGTTTTCTTCAATTTGAAATTCATCGCTGTCAACTCATATTTTATCAGGGTCAAAAAAGCCTCTGAAACTTGGATTTAATGCATTCCATATTTCATAAACCATCGACATAACTGCATAGCCTCACACCAACTAACCTCAGCATCTATTTCTCTGATTTTCCTGCTGCAGCGGATGTACTTTTACTGTGATAAAAATATCGTGGTTTTATTCCCTTCAAAGTAATGAAAATGCACTCAGTAGTGTGAAGGGATACAAAGAAGGATGAAGAAATACCAGATAGAATGCAAGTTATAAAAGCTAAACTGACATACTATACAGGCGAACTTTCATAATGCATTTATTATGATTATTGATGCATCTACCTGACTATGCTTATTGATTAATCAAATGTATTTATATAGCTATAAATTTATTTATTTGCTTTTATTATTTTCTGTTTTTATTGTGCTTTTATTTATTTTATGCTTTATTGTATTTTTGTATTATTCTTATTTTATCTTTCAGTTATTACTAACGGCAGGTTTGCGTAGGTTTTTCACACCCCCTTCTTAGCGGATGTTTTCCTGAAGTGCATAATTTTTCCCAAGAAAATGTTAGGTTTTTTTAAATTTGCATTTTTTCTCTTCATGAATGTATTACATGTGACAATGTATTAGATGGAAGAGGAGACTGTTTTGACTCAATCTCGCCCAATTAAAGTCGTTTATTATTATAATAATTATTAGACATTTGATTTTTGTTTCTTACGCTGACTGAAAAGAGAGACCAGTGATAACTATTTGTTCTTGCTATGATCGAAATCTCCAAGACGTCTGACTGACTTTGAAAATTGCGCAGAATTCGGGAATCGCGTATTTCATCACGTAAATTACTTCTCAAATCGAATAAATATGCCTATACTAATTTGTTTGAGAGATTCCCATTTTGATCATCTGCAACCCTCCCTTATCCGCTCTAGATTCAGAACCCTTTTCCGTGTAAAATGCACTCAAGCAACAAACGAACTCAGGAAAAGTAATCCATCTCGTTGACACTCGATTGGCTAACCCTGGTTACATAATGTCATTGTTCTCCACTTCTTGAGTGTGCGTAAATTGCTACCGAAATGGGCACCTAAATCTAAGTATTGACTTACGAATTCTAATGTCCCTCCACTAATTTAGTACGGTGTTTTGCTTTGGAACGGGCAGCGGGTCATGATCATCGGTATATAATTTTCTACGTTCAAACCAAACTGTCAATCTGCATCCAATACATTTCACGAGAACATAGCATTTTGTGTTAGCGCAATTTCTTTCGTTCTAACGATTCCGGTCATTCGTCAAGAATCATTAGGATAACGATGGTTTTATGAGCTAAAAAAGCCGCGCCCTAGACCGCACCTATTTCATGAATTGAACTTAAAAGAAAGAAGAGGAATCTTTTGATTCAAGGGTAGTGGAGGAACAGGTTGAATGCATCAGTTGAATACACCGCAGAGAGAAATGTGGTGAGATACGATGAATGAATTCAAAGGAGAGGAATTGATCATACAGATGATCTCCAGCTTAGAGGAAGGGCACCGGGATTATGAATGCCACGGAATTCATATGCGGAAGGCTTTACTGTGTGCTTATCCATAGCATGAAATATTACGAATACGGTTTACAAATTTTCCACAGAATATTTATTTATTTTAATCATTCGCCAGCGCTGACACCATTTCATATGAATACTAAAAAAAGAACAACGAATTTACAGTAAATAAGCATGAACGCATGACATACAAATAAACGCAAATCGACGAGAGCTAACAAAAACAAAATACGATTTAAGTAGGGAATTTTTCACAGGAATCATTAATGCAGACAAACTTATGATAAAGAATATTTAGTAAAGAAATCATCTAGACGAATATTTATTGAGACATTCTTTTAAGGATGCGTGAGGTCAGAATGGGTCTGTGAAGGTTAGTGGAGGTCTATATTTTATGGGCGTTTGTTTAAAGGATAATCTAAACGTAGGAGTGGTCAGTGCAGTTGCCTTAGGTGCAATATGATATGGCAAAACTAATTCTGGAAAACAAATAAGGGAGTTTAAAGTACGTGAATGAAATATCAGATTTCTTTTTTTGGATCTTAAGGAAAAGCATTCCAATACACACTCCGAGGAAGTGTTCCATAGGAGGGAAACCTGAGATATTACTATATTAAATAAAAAAGGTATACTTAACTAAGATAAGACCGGTTTCGGCGCGGATGAGCCATCCTCAGGTGTCAAAGAGGAATGAGGAAAGAGGGGAGGTAAGTGGGGTTGGTAAGAAAATGAGGTTGAAGCGATGGAGTCTCATTTGGGGAATTCTTCGTAAAGCATTAAAAGAGCAGGTAAAATACCATGGAGTAAATGCTATGTATGTACTCTGGCAGATATCATGGAATTCTTTTACTTAAGAATTCCACATCTACTAATAAAACTTAAGAATATGAATGTAATATATTTCCGACACAATATCTAATACATAATAGACCATATGTCGTATTCTTATGGCATTCTTTCTTATCTGAGAGGCAAAATTACAAAGTATATATCTGTTTACTTGTTCGGAACGTATTATTATTACTATTGATAATTTAGTCGTGACTGTGGGATTAATAGTCCATTTGCCATGTTTTTGATTAGAAACACTATTTTAAAGTATTATCTTACTTAATATTTAATAGAGATTAATTTATAAGACTGGTTGTTTTGATATTTGTAATATTATTTGGTTGGTTTGCCTTATTTCATTTTTGTCCGAAGAATTGCATTTCTATCGTTAATTATTGCTTTATGGGGTCAAAAATTTTGTTTCTCTTCATCTTTCATTCTATGGAAAAACTTTTGTCCTATCTTCCGACTTTAGTGAGATTTCCTTGCAGAAGCGTCCAAGTTTTGGAAATCATGCAGAGGAAAAAACATGATTGTGAGCCGTATGCTATTTGCTTAGGTACGTACGTAGATTTGCGTGATCTTCGTTTTCTCTTTCCACATAATAGTGGTACTAACTTAGCGGAATAGCAACTTAAACGGGTTTAACTGTAGTTTTTTAGTTGACATAGTTGGGACTTGAAATTTAAAAGACTGAGTTTCTTTAATACACGGATCCCACAGCATTTCCTTTAGTTTTTAACATCTGTTCAGAGCCTTAATCAGAGATCTTATCAAAGAAAATAGAACATTTCGGAGAAAGTTTAAAATTTGACGACCATAATAATTTAAAGGATGTCTGAGGATCGGAGGAAAATTTGAAGCAGCTGTCCTTATTGCAGAAAGGATAAGGCAGCCTTTTTTAAGGGATCTACTCGAATCGCAAAAAAAAACTTTAATTTTAAAAGTTCTCGACCCCTCTGGAGATTAGATCCCTTGGATAGCGAGGAAGCAATCATTTGAAAGAAATTTCGCGAGTATAAAATGAGGCAACTTTCGGAAATTACTTGGATCAGTTTGACGAGGAAGTGGAGCTCCTTGATTTCCTATAATAACGTTTCCATTAGAAACCCACACCGTCGATCATTAGCCATCGCCTAGCAACCAGTCTCCGCCCACGCCCTACAGCCGGAAGTTGCTCCAGGTGGGCTTGGCTGCCTCTTATTCATTCTTTATAATTGCAATCAATAGGAGAGTGCATTGATAGAACTATCGACAAGAGTAATAGGTAATTTTTCATGGAAAGGCGTGTACTTTGGAAATATACCAAAGCAGATTGAACATTAAAGAAGTCTGAATTCCAACTCAGGTATTCTACTTTTCGGACAATCCCTTCACGCGACATTTTTAGTATTAATATTTTATTCAGTTATACTTCGACAGCTGAGGTTGCAAAATTTGGCCCCCATTATCGAACCCGGAACCGCTATCACTAAAAGCGAATGCGCTATCCACTTGGCTGTCCGAAAACTCTTTTATTATCTGTTTTTCCTTGGTGTGCGAAGAAAGAAAAAGGAGATGGAGAAGTATGAGCTATGGATGAATTTGGATATAAAGAAAGGTTGCTTTGCTTTATGAAAGGAATGCATTCTTCGAAACAGAGAAAATATTGGAATTTGAGGGATTCCGAGTAAAAACCGTCGAGGAATGATTTGTATTAGAATAAAAGGGAAGGACGAGGAAGTGTAGAGGAATGTAATTAACTCGGCGATATGGACTCATCCTAAGTAAATATTTACAACAGAAAGGGCAACAGTAGTTTCGACGCTGAAACAGAAGAAAGAGGAAAATAACTCTATTCCCTTCTCTGTAAGCTAATATGTTTTATATGTAAAACAATATTAAGAAATAGCTGTTGTTATTACTGAAAATAATACGGATTTTAAAATTCGGAACAAATATCAAATTACATTAAATTATACAGTACGAGGTGTGAATATAAAAATATTAAAGTTTCGAAAGCAAAACAATTGAAAGCTTCCGAAAGAGCTCGAAAAAACCTATTCCTCGTTTGATTGAAGTATAGAATATATAAGACGCCATCCCACTTAATACGCTGTCCAGCATAATCCCTCTCAACACACAAGGTAAGAAAGGCCGCTTTGCTTCCTCTAATAAGGCAGATTCTTTCCGTATTCAAATGCATGGCAACCCACTGTATGAAACTTATATACGAAATCGTGGAATCCTGTCGTCTTAAAAAGTTAAAGTAATTAATAAACACAGTTTCTCATTTGACACTTGGACCTTCTGCTAAGTCACGCACGTCTTAGCATTGATTTCATTAATATATTTTTTCTTTTTTGTTGTTGATTTTTGATGAGTAATATTTTCTCTACATAATACTAGCATACTGGTTTAGGAGGACCAAAGTGTCTAAATTGTATTGTATTTTATTCTTCAGAGACGAAATTCCGTCTCCGTTGTATCGGATATCACGCTTCACTTCAAGTATCATTTTGTTATTCTCTTTAACTAAAGTTTCATTTTTCAGCTTGTAAGTAAGATTTTAACTTAAAATTGTGAATGTAATAACTGTGAAACTGTATATTTAATAATTATATATTTAGTTTGCGTGATATCTTATCGCATATTATATGAATATAAGGGAATTCGGAGACTTTGATATGCTAGCTCCTTTTATTTGATGATATATTTTTTTAATTTAGTGACTCTTTAGCTAATTTCACTGTTTTTCAAAATGAATCGGTATCCCCACGCAACCTGCTACCTTAAAGAAAGCCGTTGTATATTCGGAGAGGCCGTTGTAGATTCGTGAGTGAGACAAACTTTTTATATAAAATCCATACCGGAGCCTCGCTTCTTTGAAAAAAATAGAAGTATCAATTCTCGATGGCAAAACCCAATATAAATGACTTCTTTGAGATTAAATTTTAAAAAAGGTGATCTCTAATCTTGCCGATCGTTCGCGCCAGCCCAATGATTCGGAATCATTTTATGTAATTTTTCCCTCTCAGATGTAGTGTATGTTTTCCCGTGTTGACTTTAAGAAGGAAAGATCTTTCACTCTGCTAATGCATCCTCCCCGTAAAACAGATATGCCATCGACCGGTTATCCTCCATTTCCAGATTGAAAATATTCCCCTCAGCCCTCCACTCTCTCTCGTATTATTATTTTTTTCCTCTCCGCAAACTTTCACATTCGCCCTCCATCTTTCTCTCTTCCCATCATTTTTACTACCTCATACATACCTATCACCGATTCTTTCTCAGAACTTCTTCTTCACAAGTTATGTAATTTTAGGCCAAACTGCGTACCGCGGTGTGTCGTGCCGCGAAATTTTGAATTTTCGAGAAGTATTTTTAAATTTTTCTTCCTTCCTAGGATAACCTTTCATTGTAGATTTAAATTTATAAAAAGAAAACACCGAGTATGAAATAAAGTGTTCCTTAATCTAGATTAGTATATTCCAAATTGTGTGTTGAGGCACAATATTGCATTCTCTTCCTCTCCCTTTCTTTCTTACATAAAAACCCAACTATCGGAATATAGGTTTCCTGATTTTGTCTAACTTATAGAGGAAACTGCTTGCCAGCAAGACTTACATAATGTGGAAGTTATAAGGTCATATCTGTTGATTAATAAAATTTCAATGTTTAAGTATTTGAAAGTAGGCAACATGCAACATAAGATGCTCAAGATGTGAAAATTTATCAAAATATCTGGAACTAACTTTGCACAATTTTTCTTCTTGGGTTTTCCTGTTGATCGTGCAAATACCTTCCCCTCATCCAGTGGCCTTTGCCTTTCTTATGAAATTTAATGCTAAATGCGACCCTCCAATGGAAAAAAATTCCCCACAAGTAATAGATGTATAGATTAAATAGTTACCCGTAGATTAATTAGAAAATGTCAGAAATATGCTAGTTTTTCGTTCATTTGGATTTTGGAAGTACAGCTCATCTTTGCGTGGGACACGTTTTTAGTAAGCCTTCGTAGTAAAATATTTTAGAAGAAGTATTTTATTATGAATAACCTTAAAAATTAATTTCCTTGTCTTTCATTTAAACGCATTTACAAATTTGAAACCCCAAGTGAGCCGTGGTGTACAATATTTTGGCAAACACCGTTTAATGCAGATTGTAGTAGAATACGATGTGTTGAACGAAAAGTGTGAAACTGTCATCAATTAGCAATGCCGCCATCATCCCCCATACGTCCTGTTTTTGCCGGGACAGTCCCGTTTCAAGTGATGCTGAGGGGTGTCCGTTTTTAAAACTTTAGCATCACTTTCCCAGATGTAAGGAGGGAACATTTTGTGGCGGACACACTTTGATAACCAAGACTTTTAATGGACAAGAATTCGGCTTTAAAAACAAGTCATGTATCCGTTAATGGTACTTTATATTCAGGATAAAATGTCCGCGTCCACTCGAGAATGTCCTCTTTCGAAATGTAAGTAAAATGCAGTATTTCCTGATCGGGACATCGTGTTCGTTATGAGGGATATTCGTTGTAATGGTGTTAGGAGGAGTGCTGTGTTTGGGATCTTCTACTCTTATCTCAGTTTGAATTTGCTATCGCATGTATATGATTCCTTCTGAAGCTATGTTCATCAGGTGAGTAACGAAAGTGGACAACGTAGTGGTCTAGAAACCGTTAAATTTTGTTTGAATCTTAAAGTGTCCGCGACTTATTCAAAGAGAAAAATCGGAGAAGTGCCCACGTGCAATTGAGCGAATCAAGTCCATGCTTTTTTGAGCTCTCAGTCCTTGAGCAATTTGTGTCACGAGGGCAAACTCTAGCGAAATATTTATGAGGAGGAAAGAGTGTATGAAGCTCGTACTTTGATGATGCAACCCAACAAAGCCGCATGTCACTCTGCAATTTTATGACTTCTTTGGCAGACAAAAGCAGCAGCACTTTAGCCCCATATATCTACGAAAGTTGCCACTCCCTCTTCGTGTGCGTACCTTTCAGATTAATTCGACTGAAATTATTTTATCTTATGTAGTGATCACCTATATGTATATATTTATCCATCCGATGTCAGTAACTCCCGTTAGAAGTACATATTGGAGAATTGCACTTCCCCACGTGACAGGATTATATTTGGAAGTCGTCCAATGGTATAACATATTGATTTTTTTCAGTCCAAACTATCCTAGATTCTACTCTGGATAACTCCCATAAGAAATGCATGTAAATTTCATTTTCATCAATCGTAGACTTTCTCCTTAAATTTCCTAGAATTATATTAGTAATTATCATTCTACAAAATCGAGACAGGTACCATAAGAATAGAACTTTTTATTCTTGTCGTGAATTATTGCTTTGTATTCCACATTACGATAATTTTGATAAAAAACGCAAATTTCGGGATATTTTGCGGTTGTATGTATATAACCAGTTCCATTGACGACTAGATGAACAATGGGATCCGTGCTTAGAATATGTATGTACATAGAATGATACAATGAATGATGAATAGAAGAATTGCTTTATTAAAACAGGCTATGAAAGCTATGCTTCTTAGCTTCTTCTTATGGAGCTTTTACGTAAAATAATTTCCTTAAACAGGATTTGACCCATTGAAGATAAACTTTTGAATATAAGTTCAGAAATTTTGGCAATTCGAACCGGACATTCTAACTACTCGGTCATTCAGATGATGATAAATGATATAGGTAATAATTCAACAAAAAGGTTGGTTAAGTAGACTACAGCCTGATAATGACATTTAAATTAATCCTTTCCATTTTGAAGGAGCATTTTGAAATTCATCAGATTGATGCGATAATATTAGTATATTTTTTATAAATTAAATTAATTTCCCATATTGTTGACGGAGGAATTCACTGGCACGTAAGAGTACTGAGTGTTTCAACTTACTATATTTACAGACAGAATAAAATACCGCTAAAATCTAGAGAGCGCATTTATTAATGTTCATTTGTATAGTTCACGGTGCATTATTATAACTGTGATTAATCATAGTAGCATAGCTCATGGTGCATCTCAAACAATCATTTAATATTTAACGAATGAAATATGATAGGTTTGCCTCCCCTGGTTTATTGTTTTAAAATTATCCTTTTTATTGATTCTATAGATAACTGTTTTCTTAATTCAGAAGGTGATTATAGCGGTGTACTATTGGGGATGAGGCGAAGCGCGACTGGTGGTGTATATTGAAACAAAGAGAGGTTCTTTAAGTGTTAGTTTCTCTGATCATCATTGTTAAATGTATCTAAATATGTTTCCCTTTTACCTCTCCTTCCCTTTTAGCACAAATCCTACGCAGAGAACTAGAGTTCCCTATATATTATTATACTTCCAAGTAAAGAATAATGTAATACGTTTTTAATATATGCCATGAATGCCAGCTTCTAAGACGTTTTTTTCACCATAAATTAATGTTCAAAAGCGTCTAAGAGAAGAGTATAGAATTTTGTGGTATTTATTATGACAAGTCAAGAATACAGTCCCAAAAACCTGGCTGCGTCTTTTACGTTTATATAGAAAAACGCTACATATAATATGTACGATAATGAATGATAATATATAACTCTTTAGAAACAGCTATTTTTAGAATATTTTCGAATTTTACAGAGAATATGTAATCTTAGATAGTGTAGAATATTAGTAGAAGATGTCAAAAACTTTCATTCTTTTTAGTACTCAGGTAAATAAAAGGTTTTACTTCAGGCGTGAATAAAAATTTTACAAAATTTCTTTTATGTATTAAGTTAATCGTTTTATTGAAACTATCGAAATGTATAGCGATTATTTACAGCGTAATGAACACTATTATTTGCTTTGAACAGAAAATTAACGCAAAAAATCGGAAATTTCGAGGATTGACTTAGAAGTAGATCTATAGTAGAGTATGTAAGGAACTGGGGTTACTTCATTTTTTGCAGAAAAAGGCGGATTTTCGGAATGATATTGAAAATGAATAATTCCATCTCTAACTTTTGAATTTATTAGAAAGTTTGTAACTTTTCAGGACTAACTAATAGATGAATAATATTACAACCTCTCTCTGCTTTCTTATGGGAAAAGTCGAAAAATCTTCTTCTTACGTAAATTTAGGAAAGAAATATCCTAATATTTTATTTTATGAGTGGAATCTTCCTCATTATTGTATTATTTAATTATTAATTTAACATAGAAACGTTGCAATTTGATCAGTAGACCATGTGGCAACGATAAATAATTAGAATATAAAGGATATTATGCAGTGCGATATGTGTCCAGTTTATAACCTATAAATAATTAAGCCTCTGTATTCGAGCGAAATTGAGTGTAACAAGGAAAAGAGATAAAAGTGTCTTTGTACGTTCAGGTGTTCAAATAGGAATATTCTCAAGGATAAACGAGCTCTAAGAAAGCCAGACTTTCATGCGACTCTCTTTATGACCGTTTGCCCTTTTCTTATGTGCACGCCTTTA
This sequence comes from Pachydiplax longipennis, assembly GCA_036926295.1. Taxonomy (NCBI): domain Eukaryota; kingdom Metazoa; phylum Arthropoda; class Insecta; order Odonata; family Libellulidae; genus Pachydiplax; species Pachydiplax longipennis. The sequence continues at coordinate 68,551,876 of JAVFKF010000015.1, forward strand.
GGTCACCTTTAGCCCTTTTTCTAAATTCTCCTTACTTCGTATGATCGGAGCCTCAATGAGGATATTGACGATGCCGTACATTCGGACTTTGCCCACGAGCGGTTTGTCTGAATGTTGGCAAGATAGCTCAATGGTTAGGGCGACCGACCGGTAATATTTTCATGATTGAAAGTCCGGGTTCGAGTCTCCGTCTAGTTAGACTTTCTTAATATGCGCTCATCCTTAAGACAAAAGAAATCTCTTCTTACTTCTACTCCAGATATGGTTTATACAGAAAATTAAAGGGCAAAAAATGCATTCTATGCTAACGCTCTATCATAACCCAGGATTAACTCATAACTAATAACCTCAACTTAGTCACCAGAAAGAAATTCCTTAATTAGTTGCATGTGATAAATTCGACCACAACTTTCTTTGGATTTTTACGACCCTTTAAAGTGCTGAGACAGTTGAGATGACGTACCCATAATCAAATATAGATCTTTAGCTGAAGTCTCATTAGAATTTTTAACCTTGTAATTTGTTTAAATTTTAATTTATTCAACAAAACGCTAGAAATGCACCAAATTTTTAGTCTTTCAGAAAACTGATTTTTTTTCGATTAATACCGTAGCGCTGAGCCTAAAAATTGTACTTGTAGTAGTAGGCCCAAGTTAGTTACGTATGTACATTTCAGTATGTTTGTCATACCACATAATAGTAAATATATACTCTTATTTCACTATGAGGAATTAACCTCAAAAATTAGGGTGGAAAAATATGTTAGAATATTGTCTAGAAAATTTCTACTCGCAGGATTTCGGCCACACCAACAAAAATTTAAGATAGAATTTTATCTATAATATTTATGATATTGCGACCAAATAAGGGTGAAGGGCTTGAAATTCTAGGGTTTTTTGTTACCGATCTCCAAACCACTGTATTTATTACCAGTCGCTTGATTCATAATTCCCAAAATCATCATTATTTGTCTCCCACAAATCAACCTGCCATCATTCCGATGGAAGGCCTTCCCTTGAGAGTAGAAGACTTGATTACAAATGGAATATATTCCAATCTGTTCTTGGATTCGTGGACGAGATAGTTGATCTTGTTACTCCAGTTAACAACGTTTGCGAACACCGAGAGAAAAAGCGTGTCAAAGAAATAATCGCCAGTTTAGATAGCTACTTTTGGTCGTTTATTCCTCGGAGCCTAAGAGAAGCAGTTGAGATTAGATAGTGATGTCGACGTTTTTACACACCCTCTCACACGGCTTTGTGGATAAATGGAAACGTATTCGAAGATTACGTCGAAAGTGGGCCAAGGATTTTGTAATAAAAAACATTTCCCTTTAACATTTTTGATTAAGTAATGAATCCGTTACAGTATGGGGAAGGGTTGGAGAGTAGAAATTCATAAGCAATCATTTTATTTAACGATTTCGAAATTCTAAATTATATCAAAATTTACAATTTTGTCAGGAAATTGCACAATTGTAACTTTTGAATCAACCAATTGTTATAGAAATATGTTACACTTTGACTAATGTAAGAAGCATCACAATTTATGTCTCTAGATACCTTTACTATTCGTTTTATCTTTGTTTAATTAAATCTTTTTTATTTTCATTTGGTGTGGTAAATACTTTTTTTATGAAACCGTATATTCTTAGTGAATAACAAGAATTGAAACCTGAGACTATGTGGCCATTTTTTAGCAATAAATTTTTGTGAAATGAAGGTTTCCATTATCCTTCACATTAAAAAAATCTATCTCATCTTAAAGCTCTTTCATTAGGCGGGATAAAGACAGAAAAATCTCAAGTAACTTGTCGTCAATGATATCGTTAGAATGTTAATAACGTACGAGTAAATAGAAAAAGATCGGGAAAAACTTTAGATGAAGTGGTTGTAAAAATACCTTAGGTATTATCTTAGGGGAAAAAATCCACACCAGAACGAAGAAGTGTAGAAACTGCAAACCTACTGATAGTACGAGCAAAATGCAAAACTGTGTCTAAGGAGGAAAAACTGTATAACATAATCCACAAAGCAATACTATGAAAAAAGACAAAACAAAATCAGCTATGAGACTCATTGCAATTACTCACTTGTAAAGAGAAAAATAGAAATCACAATGAAAATTGATTTTTAAGCATCCTACAAAAATATCCAAATATTAAAATAGATGAAGAACTAAAAGTAGGAGTACTCATTATAAAAGATACTTACGAATTAAAGAGACTACAAATACTGTCGCCCCGCCGAGCATCCTCGGCAATCTTTCCAGAGAGCATTTTCTCCTCGATTCTTCTATGCTTTATTCAAACACGAAAAACTTAGATTTTTTTTGCTGTCGTGCGAGGTCATTTGAGAGAGGAGCTTCGCTTAACGGAGATTAAGCTACATTGTCCCTCATTCGGATCTGCAATTCAACGTGTGAGTTTCCGAATTGTGCGCTGTAAATGGGGACGAAGTGAAAGTGTCTCATCCACTCTCTTGGGAAATTGAATGCGGAATGAATCTTCTATTCAGGCGCGTTTCAATGACACAGGAGCGAATTCTTTGTACCCTCAGATTGAATTGAGATGCATCTGAGTGAATATCAGATGTATCAACTGTTAATTAGACTGTGACTCAGTCAGCGACATTCCTCGGATGACCTAATCCCAAGGGTCATTTACACTCTTCTTTTTTGTGAGACAAACGGGAGTCGGTATTGAAACTCCAGTAGAATTATTCGAGTTAATTTTATTACCAAAGTCATATTGTAATACTTCCCAAAGATCTACGTCTTAAAATATTTAAAAATATAACACAAAGTCTAACGTTTCTATGCAATTATCAGTTTTTTGAGAGATGAAATAAAAAACCCCGTGTTCAGGAAAAGTGCTAAGAGATGACGAATTTATTCACTTGTATGTATATTGGAATTTCATTTTCGATTCGAACTTTCAAAAAATTTGATAACATTTTCACAACTTCCTTAAATTGAACGCTGTTTGATCATCGCCCCCAATCCTGGTTTTATGGAAGGGAAAAGAAATTTAGTAAATCAATTGAAATTATTTAATTTCAGAAAATCCAGAGATGAAATTTATACTTTGTGGCACTCTATAACAACGCGTAAAAATAAATTATTAAATAATGATGATTCGAGGGGAATTTTCATTTTGTAAGTTTTATTTTTACTAAATCTTTTCTCCTTCAAATATAGCCTTATTTAGTGTTGTAAAAGTTTGATTTGCAACTTCCTTACCTTGTTTATTATATAATACATGTGAATTTACATTAATACCCTGCAAGTCTCGTTTCGGCGTATGGCAAGGGGTCTAAACACTGAAGGTTCAAGCTACTTCCTTAGTTTATTATCACCGCACATGGTTCTAGGAGTCCTTACAACGACTTATCTCAGCATCTCTTATTTTACGATCATTTTCGGATCGGCTGAAGTAAAGGCTGAGGTAAAAGATGTTTTCACTTCAGTAAAGCTGAAGTAAAAACATCTTCGGAGAAGGTGATGAGGCTACGAGAAAAACTGGAACACAAAATTGAGAATAAAAATTTGCTCAAAATGTAAAAATGTTAAAAATGAAAGATTCGAGTAGAAAATATACGAAACAAAAAAGATTTAGACCGAAAGAAGAGAAAACCATGGAAGAAAAACCATAAAAAATATGGAACGGACCGCAAGAGAACAATGTTTACATCGATATGGCATATCTTTTGTAGCGATATTAGAAGAATATATACGTGCGAATATGGGACGAAAACATAGAGTGATCTATTTTATTACGTAAAAGATCTGATTATGAAGTAGGGTGGACGTAAATAATAATTAATTACACAAGCTGTGCCCAAAAAACTGCATGGGAGTTTTTCTCTGAACCTTACAGATTTTTGCATGCTGAAAACGGCCTCCACACTAAAAAAACGCAGATAGTGTTGCGAATAAACGATGATGACGTTTCGCCGTAGTGACGTCATAATCATAGCTTAAGATTGCGAGTTTATATGTAAAGATGCGTTTGAATGGAAAGAAATTTGAAGAAAAGAAACGAAGGATAAAGAGGCAGAGAACGAGTTTATGCTAATAAAAAAGCTAAAACTATGTGTAAATGCAAATGCGTTTAGTTACATTTCTAATCTAGGATGCAAAAGACTCGATCGATTTCAGCCTTAAATGATGTGAATACAAGATGGGTGTTTGAAAAACAGCTCCCGGGCGAACCTGAGGCGAGAGGAAGCCATCTTCTCGCGTTACCTTGACGACGACAGAATAAAGAGGAGAGATCCTTGTTTACAGTTATGGCGCCTTCTAATGGCCTATTTATGTATTGTTATTCCTTCGCCCATTTCCGCGAATTTCAATCCCTCGACCTTTTCGAGTAATAAGGAAAATCGTGACACCGAATTATTGAATGTAAAATACGGAAATGGGGAAACATTATAATGGTTGACCACAACGGTCTTCCAAACGAGTGGAAAGATTGATTCGGAACAAGATTTTTATTTAATCGCAATTCAAACAATCGTATACGAACCACGTTCCGTTGAGTGGCGGCATCATCTGGCTTATATATCAGCCAGTTCTATCTAATAGCTACGTCATCAAATGTCTGGATCGCGTATTATTTTATTGTGTGCTTAGGTGAAAGTTTTGTCATGAAGCAGTTCTTATGTGAATGCATATTACCAAGTAAAACTTGAGTCTGTTTTGTTAAATGAAAAAAAAATGTTTTTACATTATGGTTCTAAATACCTACAAAAGAATAGGTAAGTACGAATTTTTAAGTATTGGAAATTATTATTACCACCAGTTGATACCTGCAATTCTTGAAAAATTCGTTTCTTCTAATTAAAAATTTGGGCTTCGAACAGTTTGAATTTGTCTCTCAAGTGCAATTTACGGCGGTAGGCAAAACGAAAAGTCTTTTTCAAAGGGATTTACTTAGGCAAAACTCTTGATGCTTGCATGTTAACAATTTATAATTTAAAGACTCAGTATTCATCATTTTCTCAGAATATTCCGATAGTCTTAAAGACTACGTTCCAAAGGAAAAAACAACCAATTTTTGCTTATGTTAATGGTATGCATGATTTAGCCTTTGCATCTGATCCGATGCTTTAAAAATCGACGTATTTTTTAAAGATATTCTTTTTGTGCATCTGAGAGGGTTTAGGATATTCACGGGATTATACAAATGGCATAAATTCGAGTAAAATATTCCATTTTCACCGATTTAAGTTGCGTTTTCACTAATTAATGCTATCCCATACGACTTGATTCACCACCCCGATGAAAACGATACATTGATCCCGGCCGCATTTCAATAATAATAAAAGTATTGATTCAACGATATGCAAATGCATATATGGGAAAATTCGCTATCATTAATTGTATTGCAATTTATTAACACCAACTAAAAACTGTGTACATTACAAATAATGTATCTTATTAAATCAATGTAGCCGTTATTCATTATTTAACATCCACAAAAATATGCTACTCTACAATGAATTTTATTGCCATTACAATAAAATATATTTATATTATATATAAACGAAATAAACTATAATAAATATATTTGAACAAATATGCTGGAGTAAGCTCGAATTTTTGTGAAAAGTCATATTTAGTTTCATTTCGTTTAAACGAGGATACCAGATAGCGCTTATACTATTTAATTAAGTTACATGTCATTTATTGTAGTTTTTATTACATTTTTACATTCTATTTACTTTGTAATCTAAATAGACATGTTTTTATTGATAAAACCATTTATATGATGTTTTCGTCAGTAGATGTATATCTAAATATATTTATGGAAATTAGGCAATACAGGTAAGCGCAAGTACTTGAATTTTTAAGATGAAGAATCGTAAAACGAGAATCCTGTACTTCTATTTCGTAATGGTTTCCACATTGCTCAATCTCTTTTTTCGACCTAATCCGGGGAAACCGGAAACGACTCTTCGGCAGGTATCCGTTAGCCTGGGGATTTAAATGGACTCGGATAAGGGAATGTCAAAGAGCGCTCTCGGATTCTTTTGTAGGCGAGGGTTTTATTCCATACAAAGGATCTCTATTTTCAAATTAGCTTTCGCGGGGTTCGATCCACGTTTGGATAAGCTGTGCTAATGAACGGAATCCGTGAGGTTCTCCTCCAAAGAGGATGCCAAGCTGTCCTAAAAATATCTGAGGAATGCGTAAAATTCTGCATTTCCCCTCACTGAAGCTATGTTAGCTCCTGCGTGTGACGCTCTTCCGTTTGATCCCATGAATCACGTTACCGCTCTGTTTTTAAAGCGGATCTCAATGTACAATGATTGAACAATTGAATTTGAAACATCAAAATTGTTAACGTTATTCTAACTGTAGATAGCAAACTAGAAGTTGCAAAGAAATGATATTTTCGAGGACTGATGGTTACTTAAGAAATAAATGAGCCAATAAATTCCACTTTGATATTTTAATGTATAATAATTAAAATGTTATAAAGATATCCCACTTATAGGATAGATTTTCTCAATCCCCTGAAAAGAGTCTTAACGGGGTTTTACTGAAGTTAAATTGGATGTATAAAGCGGTTCTTAATTCTCCTTCAGCTCAAATGAGACAACCTTTGGATCTTCAGGAAGAACATTTCTGCTTAAGATCTTTTTTCTTTGTTTATCTTCCTCTGATCTCTTCCGTTACATCTTTCCTTAATCTTGATTTGTCTTCTCGAATCAATTTCCGAGAGGCTTTTCTATCGAATATCTCAGTTATGAGGGAAGTTTCGAGATGTTGTGTGACCAATAATAAGATATATTGCGGAAATCCTAACCCTCTGGAAACCCGTGACAAAAGATGTAGCAAAAAAGAATCACCCTTTGCAAATATAAATAGCTTACAAAAGATCATATGGATATTTATAAATGTAATTCTTTTTCCCTATATCTTTCGTTTGGTCTATTGATAGGTAAACGATAGTGTATTCATTCAACAGTTGACTCTGTAAGCGATGTTTTTATGCTCTACTACTGTTCTTTATAAACTAATGTTTTGAAGTAGTTCCTAATTAGAAGCGTAATTACTCCTTTACAATACATTTTGATAGCTACGCAAGTCTAATTTCCGATAAATTCGATATCTTTACATAACTTTACTATAAAGGCAAATAAATTTAAAAACGATGCATATTTTAGGTATATAGGGATAGTTTACCAATGAAATTAATGGATACGTAAGGGCTTTAATGAGTTTTGATATATTTTTAATGCTTCAGATAATCTTGAAACTTTTTCCTTACCATAACAAACTACAAAGATAGTTCTTAAAAGGATCCCTTCGAGAGACTTTCACCAGGCTTATTTCGTATTCAATTTATATAAAATACTTAAGCCCATTATTGCACTAACATGTGAAAAATCAGGCAGGAAATTTTTAAACCGTGTAAAGCTAAAAATCTGTTATCGTATACAATTGTTTTCTCCAAGATTTCCAAGACAAAGCGAATTATTTGATTCACGATAGAAATGGAATGGAATATACGATGGAAAACTGACTTTCCAGATTCTAACTTTTCAAGTTACGAACTCATTTTTGGAACGAATCAAGTTCGAGGTACAGTGAGTTTTCCTTTGTCCCCAATCAAAAGAAATTCTTGAAGACGCAGATACTTAAGGATTTAAGCGATTGTAGCAATCACCTTGCAGTGCATTGGCGTAAGTTGAAACACGGATGCCAACAGATATATATGACGACAGTTAAAGTGATATTTAAGGAGAAAATGGCAAGTGATATCGTAGGAAGGCCCCAGGTGTTGGCAATGATCTTCATCTGAGGAATATTCAATGAATTAAGGAGAGAGTGGAACAGGTGACGGAGAATAGGAATTAGAGGGAAATTAGCGTCTTCCGGAACAGACGTCTTTCTGGGGGCGTGATTATTTAATTAAGGAGCGTGTTTATAAGTGAAGATAGTCATTATCCTGTTCGGCGTAAGCAATCTTCTTGAGTAATTTAATACAAAAACGCCGTGAAAGGGCAATGAGAAGAAAAATGAACGGCATGGATATTCTTGAAACGGAAAGTTTTCTTCGACAGTATTAATATTTACGTATTTAAAATATCTCTTGGGTGTGGGCGTGTATTTATTTTCACTACCAAAATCATGAGGAAAATTACCTTCAAACTCTATACCTTAAGAGTTACCTATCTTTGGCAAACTGTATTTACCTTCTAAATATAGAAACCAACTTAGCAACTTTTTATTTGAAATTAACCATTTAGAATATCCATTGTGTAAAATATCTTTTCGGTGAACAGACCCTTTTCTGAAAAATTTAAGGATGCAAAGTCTTTGACGTAGTAATTCTTGCTGAAAATTCCTTTCAGTGAATCATCTTTATGAGAAGATTTTCTTGAGTGAAACTTCGCTATATCATATCTGCAGTTGATAGTATCGCATTAATTCTACTTTCAAGTATATAGGCCTCGCGTAGAAAAAGGGAAATCTTCAGAAATAGTTTTCATTTTATAAAGAATCCACCATTGAAATTTACCGAAAAATAACTGAGAAAGAAAGAGAGCAATGTTTACAAACCATTCTGAAATATATCTTTATCCACGAAAAATCGACTTTTCGAGGATTTTTCTTTTATTGTTATTATTTTACTTGACTCTTGCCAATGCCGCTGTTGAAATTGTATGCGAGAGTTCCTTACAACAATTCTTTTGTACAACTCACTTTAGTGTATATCCCCGTAGATCAATTCCACAATTGCCATTAAACACAATTGGAAATAACATTCCTCTGAAATATTTTTTCTACTTACGTCACTGAAAGACCATTTATATGAATTATTACGGTATGTTGCGGGCTCATTTTTTACAGTCATAGTGAAAAGGCAAAATAGAATCCCCTAGAGGACTGCGCCTTGAAATTCCGCTCCAGTAAGTGATGTTTTTCAATTAATTTAATTTTTAAAAGTTTTTCAGAGATCAAAATATCTTCGAAATCAAATATAGGAAATATTTATGCGAAGTAAATCGAGATAGTAATACCGGGGGACTCTTTAGTACCAGAACTCAGGAAATAAATTTACGCAGCTTCGTATGTTGATACATACCAAGTACTTTTATCTTGGAAGATTCAAAGTAATTCGGAAAAATCTTCAATTTTACTTATCATTTTATTATCCTTTTGTTAAACATAATGCCTGCTGACAGGGATATGTAAGACGAGTAGGGTGATGTATATACGTACGGTGGGCTCTATGGAAGGTCTACCAGTGGCCCTGAAGCGGTGATTATGCTAAATCAAGTAAATTTTAATTATATTTGTAACTGGTAATTATTTAACACGCTATTTTTAATTTAATTTAATGTATATATTCATGTTCTGTGTTTAACATTCGTGTAAGCTGTCAGTGAAATTAAGTTGATTGTTACATTGGATCGTAGATGTATGTTTTATTACTTGGTTATGAAACCTGAAGTATGACAAAGGAAATGTCTGGTTTAAGTTTATGGGATAGACCCATTTACGAGAGTGTAAAACAATATTGATAAATGAAAATTGTGACTCTTGGGGCCGTTTATCTCGTTGGAAAAAACGAAGAAATAAATTTAATTTTCGACCGGTTCGCTATTCCAGGAAGCTGAATTTGTGAGAGATCGTCGAGATATGGACCAGCTGTAGCCCTCATTGTTGAATTAATAAATTACCCTCCACGGAACATCTTAATTTATTTGGATTGTTGGCCTCTCCATGGCTCTGTTTGTTTATCTTCCCTTCGGAAATCAATTCATCTCCACGGGCAACAAGTACCGTTCCAGTCTCTCGGATTAATCTCTCACAACAGCGGAATCTCAACTTTTGACTACGTTTTCCTATTTCGATTGTACTCACACCACATTAACTTTTACGCAACGAATCAATATCTATAGAACAATTGCGGTGTAAACAAAGAAAGCGTCATTTTGTGTGTACTCTCTCTGGTAGGATTTTCTGCCTTTAAGTTCTCTCTCATTGGGAAAATGGCTACTTCGAATTGGAATCGCATTGGAAACTTTGCCCATAATTACGAGTGTCTACAGGTAGCTCTTTTAATAAAAATATTCAGGTAGAATTTAAGATATGATTTACTGCTATTCTCTGTAAGATAGACCTATGAAAATACAGGATTCTCAGGAAGGCCTAACTGGCTATAAAAATTCGTCGATACTCTCACAAAAGTATCTTCAGTTTAACTATAGACAGCTTGTAAATAGTCCCATAAATAATGCTGATTAAGTTCGTTTTTTCTATCGCATACTGCAGTTGTAATGAAATGTAAAATTAAAAAATACTGTCCTACGAAGTCCAGATAAGTATGAGAAAAAGCGAAATATAAGAAAGAGTGTAATCTTTACTGTGGAACATTCTTTTCCATTCCAGTTAGCGAAATTTATTATAAATTATTCAAAAATGTTGTGAAATTATATTTTATTGGTTGAAAGCAACCTGTCCTCCTGACTAAGATTTCAGAATTCGACCTCATTAATTTTCCCGTAATAATACACGGCGAATATGAGAAACATATTAAAGTTTGATAGAATTACTATTTACGAATTTTGGCTTAAGATAATCACATGAACACCACATTTAGAACCTATAAAGTTTTAAATAAGTTAAATTGTCTCGTCATCTTTGACGTGGGAACTCTCTAGTTTCCCATAGTAATACACAGAGAATTATTATGAAATTCTTTGAGAAACAAATTCATTTTGATACAAAAATAATGGAGCACATCATGTGTAATTGTAAGCCCTGGTGTAAACAGAATCAAAATGGACGCTTCATCAAATTTTAAGCAATAAGGGGAGGCCCCCTTGTAAAGAGGGCATCTCTCCCCCAAACGTCGCTCGAGGAACGGAACGTCATATTTATGTCTTTGTGAAGCAGCCGAGTGCAAGCATTCCCCAAATTCGACAGACAGTCGACCGCTCTCAAGAAAATAATGGCGTAGAAACTTAATTCTGCGTAGGCAGAGCAATATATTCTGATGAATGTTACGAGGAGAACTCATAAACAAAGGACTGTGAATCTAATAAAAGGGAGAAAAGAGAGGAAATTTTAATGAACATTCTCATTTTAGCCGAAGTTAATTTATCAACTTACGATCATGATGAGAACTCTCCTGTTTCAGCCGATATTAAAATTGGAATCACCATGTTCATCTGCAAGAGAAGATATTTTTAGATAAATAAATACTGTATATACCGAAATAATAATCAAGATTTTTAGGCCATTTTTAATGTTAAATTTAAGAGGACTTTGTTGTAAAAATCACCTCTACGTTTACTTTTTTACGGATTGAGCAGGATTCAGAAACATTTCCTTCGATCAAACAACTACTTATCCTCGTTGATTTTAATATACTTAATATCACACTCACCGTCTTAAACGTGTGGTAAGAGGTTGAAAATATCTCACTCGTCAAGACACAAAAACGACAGCAAAGGACGTGCTTTTCTTTTAGAGAGAAGACAACTCGCATGAAGACCGGCAAGAATATATTTTCATCAACTTCATAACGAGCTGACGGGCAGCAGGATTTGTCTGACATAATACTGTGATTTTCCACATCAGGAGAATATTCCGCATTAGGTGCACCCAGTCTATATAATCAGACTTTATTTAGATTTCAAGCAGTATTAAGTAGATGCATAAATTACAAAATGTTTTGTATTAACATGCCGTGTGTATTTAATAGAGGACAAATGTAACAGAAAATAGCGGGGATGAACTCTACATTTAGTTAGCACAAACATTTATGCAGAATGACTCCTTTGGATTATTCTGCGGAGGGCATTCTTTTCATTAATAATCAGAACTTCATCTACATTTACATAAATTCCCTGATAGCAGCCTTTCGGCGTGGGAGGTTCGTATACCTTCTCATCCAATTCTGCGGAAAATTTTGAATATTCAGAGCTAAAAAGATTTTTTCAATCTTTTTGGTTAGAAGTATCTACTTTATTTCGAAGAATAATAAATATATATTTTATCTCGAAGAAAAATCATTGACTTTAGAATCGTTTATATTATCCCTGAACTACTGGAAACTTACGGAAGCGATATTTTAAGTAAAATATTTGCTGAAAGAAAAGAAAACTTGAGCTCGGCTGTTAATAAATAAGAGAACGAAGAATTCTCCGGAAGTTCCTGAAAACTGGTGGCCGCACCTGTAAGTAATAATAAGTAAGGAATTGCCCGACGGTCTTCGGCATATGGCAATTGGAGAATTCTTGGTTCTCTTAAATACTTGCTCATGGAACACATAATGAAAAAGGACATATAGACTTGAAAACAAGCGAAGTGAATCGTCCGCAGGCTGTATTTAAGGATCTGTAGCCGGATTAGTTGGTATTGATTGTAAGTCATGAATAAAGAGTAGGATTTATCTGATTTGAATTAAGTTCTTCAGCTCCAAGTAATCTTGATTGACTGCGATTTAGAAGATCAGCAAAACTGACAGGAAATAAATATCGACAATCATTTTGAAAATTCAGTTTCGTTTTCGATCATATTCCTTAAGGAAATTGACGAAATTCATCTATCTTCATGTTTGTGTTGAGCACGGTTGCTGAGGAACCGTATTCCTATAAGGATTCAGAGAAGATCCATTGGGAAGAAGTTTCCATGGAAACAAGAATCCATCTGAAGCATAGAAAAATCATGATAGTCAATCGAAGTGATCGTAAACAGTCACTTTTACGGCAGTTCTGAAAGAAGTAACTCATTGTGGCAAATAGATAATGCAGGGCAAATAAAGTCACGGGAGTTTCGGGAATTGTTCAAAGGACGTGTGTGTGTTTGTATGGAGAAGGCGTGTGTTTGTATTGAGAAGGCCGACGCAAAGGACAGCGAAGGAAAGAAAGATGAATGGCGTCCCTTTCATTCTTGGGATATAAATAATGCCAATATATAGACATATAAACACAGAAGACATCAATTTTTCACAATTACAAAAGGAGGACTGAATTGGAATGAAAATTAATCGTCTGAATTCTTTGGACGAATAATCTCATAAATAAGCCATTTTAAGGGATCGCCTCTGTTTCATCAATCAAACGGTTGCCTTTTCGAGTCTTTTTAAAACGCAGCTCAAGGCCTAAGTGATATTATACTTTAATGATATTTAAGTCCCGTTTTTTCCAGGACAGTCCCGTCTTCGGCAGTTAAGTCCCGAATATATCTTCGGAAATTTTGAATACAGGTTTTCTGGGCCCCAGATTCTTTGCCGATGCTCAGTCAATAGACTATTTACATGATTTGGCCCTAACTGTCCGGTTGAAATAGATTCGTTTCAGAGTGAAAATGACCGAAATTAAGTTAGAAAGGATCTCCTACATTTTATATGGAAAGCCACTAATCCTATCTTTATGTGGAAACCATTCTTAATTAATATCACGAGATCACGCAATAATTGTTATATAGTAATGTATGCTTCTTGTAAATACAGCTCAACGACCCAATGAGTAAAACTTTCATTAGTATTCAGTAATGAGTGACCAAAATTTAAAATACATTCGTACATATATTGACCTACAGAAAAAGGACTTCATTTGTCGAAATCGAGACTGCTATGTCCCGTCTTCTTTTAAAATCTTAAATCATGCAATGTTTCTGATCTTGAAACTGTCTATTAGAAGTGTTTTTACCATATAAGGATTTATTTCTTTATTCTTAACGTTGAAGTCGCGCGCACGTTCTCGTTTTGCAAAATTTCAATCTCCCTTTAGATACACCAGCTCTTAAGAGATATTCCCTTTTATTCTTAGAACGATTCCGCCCGAGATTTCGTCTTCCTATGCTCGTAAAACACAGAGAATACCAGTTGCTGAGGAATTCATCTTTGGAAACATGCAGGAATCTCAGTGGGACCAGATGCTGCGTTAAATGACGTTAGAGAGGAAATGAAGAATGTTCGCAGCCAACTACACAAAGTAACATTCCAATTATCCATCCAATAACTATCATTCTTTCGTGTCTCAAGCTTCGTACTGAAATTCAATTTCAATGAAATTTCTCTCTATAACGCAATGCTTGACTGGGGAGCTTTCTATGAACTTTGCAGTTTTTTATTAGAAAAAAGAATGCCAAACGTAACGCAGCATCTTGATATCACTGTCGAATTTTATTCGCATATAGTATAAGAATTCCCCATTTAAGTGGAATGCGATCAAAGAAATAAAATAAAACTATAATAAAGTTATGCCGCTGAGTTATTATTTGGTTGGAGAAAGATTCGGCTGGAAAGTCACTTCGGGATGTAAACCAATATTGAAACAGAACTTTTGAATTTTAAATGACTAAGCTTAACCTCGGCGAAGTCCCTTTTTGTTTAACGTATAAAAGGGATTTAGATATATCATTGGTATTTTATATAATTCAAAGTCCGTTTGAGTTAAGTAGAAAATAATAGCTCCGTAAACGAAATGCTTATGGCTAGAAGGTAATGTGAAATAATAATTTGTATCAAACTAAAGAATTTGTAGTACTTTTAAAGCAAAAGAAATTGAAACAAATATTACTTAATAATTTGTTAGATTGTGACATTTTTTAAATGTAATCTGCGATTATAAAGCAATATGAAATAGCTACTTTATTTTTATCGACTACAAATTTTTATATAAGTCCATTTTTCTCTTTACACTTGGTAACGAATTTTTATAAGCATTTCGTAAGTTTATATATTTATTTTATTTAAATAATCCTTAACTTTTCTAACTGGTTACGATTCCTAACTCAAATCTTTCCATGTTGACTTATTGTTTCCAATTTTGTATGAACTAACATTTATGAATAAAAATTGAAATAAAATATAGTGAAAACGGTTGGAGTGTTAACATATCTTTCTTAACTTCGGGGAAATATTTTCTAATATTAAGTGTACGTTATTTTGTGGCTGCGTGCCGGTCGTTGTTGTAAAATCTGTTTTTGTTTTTCGAAACTGCCTCTTTCGCTCGGAGTTAAAATAAGGGAAGGGAATTGAGAAATGGCAAAGCGAGGCGAATAATAGCACAGCTTCGGCTAAACAGTGACGTAACCCTCCCGTTCGCTACACATAAATCTGCAGGTGATAATAACACGGACGAATTAAACGTAAATTATGAAGGGGATAAGAAAATCCTTTCTCATTTTCATTTCCTGTTCGTGGAATTCACTTCGAAATACATTTCCTCCGCATGAAGAATAACCGATTCGCTAACCGCCATAACTCTTTCCTTTCTATTACCTTCGCCTAAAGTAGACTTCTTCAATCTACCTGTCAACATCTACCCTCTCTACGATTAATAAGTCAATGTAAATCACTCTCGAGTATTCTCCACTTCCATTTGACGTCATATTTTCTCATCGCGGCGAAATGCGTGTTCAGGATGTCCTCACTCTTGCCTTTTCTTGAATCTCCACTCTTTCCCAACCAGTGGACTTTTTATTCAACGATAAAAAACAAGGGAAAAGCCAAATAGGCTATTAATTAGGAAAACAAATTAGTGGTTCTTTAATGGTAATATGGGTATAGAAGAAAATAGAAAAAGGTGAGTTAAACAGATTAATTTAGAAATAAAAAGGTATTGAGGAAAATAGGCGAGGAAAAGATAGATGGAAGTGATAGAAGAAAGACGAAATGGATGACTAAGGACAGAAGTGGAAAGAATGGGAGAATGGAAAGAAAGCAAACAATATGAAAATAGATGAAAATTAAAACGTAAAATCTATGGATGATGAATGATCGTTATATCTATGGAGGAATATCCTTTTAAGAGATGGCCAGGCGGCATTCAATGTGAGTGACAATTGGTCAGTGCATCGACTCCCAGCCGCTGCATTCGGATTTCCGAGACCGGACACAATACCTCTTAATTCAGTTATGTATTCATCATTATGGTGAGTGGACACCGACAAATATTGGCCTCCACCGAATCGAACCCGGAGTCACTTGCACCGAAGGCGAACGCATAGCCGAAAAGGTTATCTGGGAGTTATAGATACTCCTTATTATACACACACACACACACACACACATATTTGTCTATTGAAATTAAGATAAACGAAAGAAATGTAGAAGGTAAAAGGTATCTTTACCGACAACCATTGTCAAGCATAACCTCATACAAAAACTCGAGATTTTTTTTAATGCGAAACAGAAATTCAAGAATAGAGAATTTCCTCCATAGAATACAGGGAATTGAAATCTGAATGTACATACATGAAACATAAAAGTGATAGAGAAACATTTAAGAAAGTAAACGATATAATTGAAATTGTGGGGTCAAATTCGACCCGGATCGCCCATTTAAAGGTTAGCTACCTTTGGTAAGTGGCTGATTGGAATTATAGCTGCTTAAATTCAAGACGTAACATCGAGAGAACTGGAAGGCCATTCCTCTACGATCACAGGGGATTTCTTTATTTATTGGAGATGAAAGAGGTCGGACGTTGAGATAGAAGTGCCTCCGATAAAAGGGAATCCGCAATGAATCTCTCTGAGATGTATCTAAGGGAAGAGGAAAAAAGAGAAAAGGATGGCAGGCGATCGCTTGTTTCTAAAATTAACTCGGAAAAAGAATCTGAAAAGACCACAAAAGCGGATGCGGTTGAAACTTCAAGTATTGCAGGCAAAAATCAAAAGGATATCGGATGTGATGAGTGAAAACATTTTAAATTTAGAGCGGCATAAAACTGGCTAGAGGTATCGGCGAATTTGTTTTTAGACACTTGTTATTTAAGGGACTTGATATACACTTAAGCTTATTGCTCCCATCATGTAACCACATACCAGTTGCTTTCTATGTTATCTTTTTCTTCCTTCTTTTTCTACTTCCTTTGGTTTCCTTTGATTCCATCGTCTGACCTTTCCCTAGAAAAGACGAATAGATATAAACACTTCGAGTAACTGATAACAAAAAATTCGCAGTACCGATTTTTTCATCGTTGTTATTTCCCCGTAGACTTTTAGTTTATTTCCACAACCTATCACTGTTTATATTTAATTGTATTTAGATCTAATTTGAATTTGCATGGGTTTTTTACCAAACTTTATTTATTCTCTTTATACCTTTAATTTTTTCTTCTCTAGATGCAGAATTGTTAAGAAATATTCAAATGATTAAAATAATATCGAGGCGATAACGTTAATTCCATTGTCTTTGGCAGTACGACATGTCATTGAGACCTGACTGTGCCCTTATTTTAGAGCTGTTCAATATGTATTTATCGCCCTTTATTTTTTATATTTATTTATTATTTTTTTCTTTTGTAGATACGAGTTAATCTTTTTTGAATTGAGTTGTTTTTTTCGTAGAATGCATCTGAAGGTATGTTCCATCTATTTTGTCAAACATTTGCTTTCTATTCCGCCATCCTTCCATTGCTGTTCATTCTCTTTTCATAAAGTTCTTCTTATCGTTTCCACTATATTCTCGTCAATACAATACCTTCTAATTTTATCTATTCACTTTTTCCATCTTCTGCCATATTCGCATCCATAGGGCTTCCTTTTTTCCTTAATTCTCCACGTCCATATAATGCCACATTCCTATTATTCATTGTTTATTGGTCCACAGAGAAACCTTCTTTTCATCTAGTAAGGGATAATAAACGAATACATTACCAAATGTCATGGCGTTCTGACCAAGTCCAGTCTTCTCATATGAATTTCATAGCTTTCTTTTCCTTTGAAATTCTTCTTTTGCCATTTATCTTCTAATCACCATTTAAAATTAAAAAAAACAAATTGTACTCATTGAATAAGTTGAGCATTGTAAAGTGGTTAACCGTTTTACCAAATTTGCATTGAAAGTCTACAAAAGAGGTGTGTGGCGTTTCCTCGTGCTTTCATCCCACGTTCTTTTCCACTTCGTTGGATTGTATTAGAATCATACGCTCTCCTCCCACAACATAGTCCAATTTTAGAACGAGCATTTCCAGCGTCATAAATATTTCACAAAAGAGGTTCTGTCCATGGCAGTCTCTTTTATGATCAATCAGTCAATTTCGAGGAATGAGTCATTCCATCTTTTTGTGAAGCTTTAAAAAGAAATAATGCGAGCAAATGGACCAAAAATGATTCTGAATTATATAAAGCAGTAATACTTTACGTTTCTCTTCATACTCCGCATACTGAATCCGCAAACTAAAATTAATGAATACAAAACAGTTTCAAAAATGATGTAGAATCATCTGCAGTTTGCAGTATCGAATGCGAAAAATATTGGACTCTTGAGTAAAGATATATCTAAACATTTACCGCATTAAATAAACAAGAGCACTTAAATAGCAATCACGGTAATGCAATCAGTCACGATGTAATGCTGACCGAGAGTATATGAGGAAAATCAATTACAAAAGCTAAGATTTCTTCCCTATTTTTAACAGCACTCCTTATTTTCATTTCTTTTCAAATTCTCGAATTTTGACGCAGAATCCGAATATTATTTTCAGAATATCCCCTCGTTGAACATTAACTGCCAATCGTACAGTTATAAAATAAATATTAATGATGACACACACAATATCCTCTCCACAATTTTACAGATGAACTGATTCTATTGTGCGTACTTACATATACATGAGATAAGTTTCAAATCGTTTAGATGTATTTCGATATTAATTCTAATTATAAATTATAATCACAGTAATTATTAATGAAATGAAAGTCTTTGTTTTCGTTATATTATTTATACATAGCACAGTGTAAAATATGAATATACGTTTTCCTTTACGTAATACCGCTGTACTATATATAGATTTGAATACAAGGAAAGTAAATCAAAAAGAGAGGAGAAATAAAATTGCTGATCCTTGTGACGTTTTAACCGGGATGTTACTTCATTGAAAATTGCTCATTTTCCAGCCTTATTGATATGTTACTTTTATATGTACTATCTGTTCAGGAATTGTGTTAAATTACTAAAAATCATCATTACTATTACTCGATTTACTCGACTAAATGTGTAATTGATTTCCTACGTTAGTATAGTATTAATACATACTCTTAAACCTTCATTAGCTAAATTCAAAGCTAAATCGTTTCCTAAATGATTTTGTATATTTACTATTTGATGCAATAAAATAGAATACGATTCAATACGTCTTTATTATTGCTAGAAACTGCAACTAGGTTGGGAATAGAGACTTTTGCGTTCATTTTATAAACTGAAAGTTTATTATATTGCTGTTTTACGGTCAAGTGCTTTTTCACAGAATATAATTTACCGCATCTCCAAAAATGCTTCTTTTTCGTATTTATAGAAGGAGTATATTATAATATATTTTAGATATTCGAACCTTCTTCTTTTCCTCGTCGATATCTCAGAGCTTCTCCTCAGATTCCTGAGGTCGCCCACTCAACATTTCTATTTCCATATTTAGATTTCTTCCAATTTGCAACTACTTCCTTCAACGAATTCTCCTCTATCTCACTGATATTTATACATCAATATATATTCAGTCATTAATATTTATCGAATAAAGATTGAAATGCATAACCGCACAAATTATAGATAAGTATCAGATGAAAGTTAATTCAATAAAAATTTCTCCCTTATCGTTAATAATGGGTATGAGGTATAAATTGCGTCAATTTTCATATCATATCTTCAAAATTGATATTTTTCAAAGGAGACTGATCGATAATAAAATTTATCATTATTATTAATGCATAAGCTGTAATTAGACAATCTTTCCCGCGGCGAAATTCTGCAGTAGTATTATACACTGATAATATGACACGGTAATACATACAACACTAAAATATATAAAACACATCATTATTGTTAATTATATAACATATATAAGCTACCTAAAGCAATTAAATCTTAAGATAAAAACTCCTTTTTGCTACAATATTACAGCAAATACAACATTGCAACACAACTAGCTACAACTATACAGTACAAATACCATGGTTTCGGCGTGACATTCGTACACCATCTTCAAAACCATGGTTGCCTGTATTTGTCAAATTATGGAAAGTAAAACTATTAAATCTCATTTGATCTAACGAGAATTTACTTATGCTCGTTCGTTACCTATTCAATTTAAATTTGTACCTACCTCTTCCACCATAATCAGTACACGAAATTTATCAAATTATTAAAGCCTTTTTAATTCTTAAAATTTATCATATTTTCATTTTACTTTCTTTAATCTTGATCTTAACTGCCTTATTTTCACACCCTCTTCTCGTCGTTGATATCCTGCAGAATATATATTTTCTGCGATCAAAATTTTTGTTTTTTCCTCTCTTAACTTATTTTTATTTCTTTTTATATTATATCTTATGTTTTGTACTATTGATTAGCATATTAACTAACGTATGTATGTGCCTTGAGTTTCAATTCTGATAAGGGTTAAATAATCGTAATAAACGACTTTTGTTAGAGACTTCTGAGTCTCGTCTTGCATCTAACTCATCGTCGCATGAAATTTAAGAGATATCATGGAAATAATGGACCGATTAATTCTACTTTGAGTTTTCAAATATCTAAGTTTTCACTTAGGAAAAAGAGCAGGAACGCAATCTCGAGATGGGTGACACCAAAAACTTGCTAAACCTGAAGATGGTAAACTCAATTTTAAGGAGAAGGCAGGTTAGAACATTTTACATTAAATAGAAGATGGCTATTTAGTCCCTATTTCATCTGATAATAAAGACATTTTGTATTGTACTGTAAATGCCATCGCTGGATTTTATATTTAATAAAATTACATACCAAGGTCGCCGTAACCCTGCCGCCATCATTCTTTTGTAGATGTGACAATGCCCGAAGAAAGGAAATTAAATACGAAATTTCCTATTTAAAGAGGCTTACAGATATTGGAGTGAAAACTTGCAAATGCTGATGAAACGCAGCAATGCTAAAATTGTGCACTATTGTGAATTGGCATTTCCGCAGGCACTGAAAGAATAAATCTGGTTTACACTTGGCTATTCAAGGACTCGAGGTACGTGTAGAGGGGCATTATTTCCCGTAACCATAACAAAGGAAAACGTAACTATCCATGGCAATGTATTACATAAAGGGAAATTTCTAAAAGAAACCCTTTTATAAAAAAATTGGATGCGAACAATGGCATAGCACGCGCCGCAGTTTGAAATGGTGCACGTGTGAGGGAGACAGAAGAGGTGCACGTGTATGAAGTGGGCGTACACATCGATGAAAGATTCCATTGAAATGACATATCCCACTTCGCATATCGAATGTCACATTTTATCGAAACGCGTATTGTGATGATAAACTGAGCCTAACAAATGCGATCTTTTCCTAAGCGAGGAAAAAATATTCAAATGATTAAAATGATAACCTATCGAGGCGATAACGTTAATTCCATCTCGTTTTGTCGTCTTTGATAGTTCGAGATGCCATGGAAACCTGTCAGTGCTGCCGTTTTAGCGCTGTTCAAGCTAGATTTATCGCATTTAATGTTTTTCATATCGTCTTTTAATTTCAAATAGCATTAGATAAGCGATTTTATGACGTAACTGTTTAAAACTAAAGAAATAATAGAATTGAAAAATGACTCGAACCCACTTAATGAGTACCTAGCATTAGCTGATGATGACATATGAGAAATCATCCAAAAATAAATCTTGGAGAGAGAGAAAGTTTGGGAATGGCAACTTTTCAGTAAGTCACGGCCCAAGCAATTGATTCCAAATTTTATATGAAAAATTGAGCGAAATAAAAGAGAGAATTTTCCACTTTATTAATCTCTTGGTGTCAGGTGCAAGATTGGAAAAGAAAATCATTATTAAGATACGAGTATTTGTAGAGGAAGTGGCCAAGAGGTCAGGTGTGGCCCGATGGCTCCCCCTTCGCATAATATATACCTGTGCAACGTGCATTTTATTTTTCATTAAAAAAAATCAGTATTAAGTGACTTTATCCATTAATGGTTAAAACTTCTTTACGTCAGCCATTGGCTCTTTGCAAGCACATCTGCGGTGCTCACAAAGGACCCTTAAGGCCCTCGGGTCAATTTGACATGTCTGTTTTAGACTTCGTGACGCTACTTCATTATATACTTGTACGCTCCTTCACTCGATCTTTTCCTTAGTTGTCCTTTTTCATCCCTCGCGACCATCCCTTGCATGTCCAATCCATTCTCGTTTGAATTTGAATGTCTTCCACGCCACAGTCTACTCACCCCTTTCCCTGTCAAGCAATGTTTTTCCTGCAATCCGTCGCAGAATGTTCATCTCTATTGTTTCTAGTACTCTTTTAGTTTTAGAAGTATATGGTCTTGTCTCACATTCGTCTGACGTCCACCTTGTAAATCCTACTCTTTCTAGCATTCGGGCAATCCTCTTTGCTTTTGTTACTTGCTCTCCAACTCTCTTCTCAATTTCCCTAGAGTTTGAGAAATCTATTCCTAGATATTTATGGGACATATTTTGTTGGATAACTTTTTCATTCATCTCCAGTTTACAGTATAGGAGTTCTTTTGATACTTCCATGCATTTGGTTTTTCGTGGGAAATAATCGATTTTTTTACTGTGGTATTAAATATGTGTAGGAGTATTTGGAAATCATCTTAGCAAAACAAAGAATTTTAGTATCCTGATTTTACATTCCATAACCATTTTTAAACTTTTTGAGTATTCCATAAATAAATATACTGAAAATAGACACAATTTAGTAATTTCCCATAAACTTATTTACAATTAAAAAGTGCCTTATGTTTGTAGAAAGTTTTGGAAAAACGATATATTTCCGGTCTGACATTTTTAAAGTCCTTTTTTATTGGGATTTTTCCTTTTGGATTGGAGACATTCGCGTTTTAAGCGGGTCTTATGCGGTCCGTGTGTTTAGTGTGAAAGGGTCCGAGAGTATTGATCGGGGTTACCTCATAAACGGATTTTACTCTGTAAAATATTCGACAATTTGCCTTAGGATCGTTTCGAGGTAAAACTCGGTCCTTATCAGTCGCGCCAGATGCAGACGCTCTAACCGCTCGTGATTAGCCGGAGAATCGATTCTTGCTTAGGCAATCGCGACAGACGCAGGGCAAATAAAGACACTCATATGCACTCCCAAACGTCAAAAGAAACAAGCGAACGATATTTACTACGAGTTTTAAGATTTTATGACCGAGGAATCTCCACTGCGATGTTCGTTGTGCCAAGCTGGACATAAATGACCATAGGATCAATTGTTAATTTAATTTTTTTAATGTCTCAAATGAGACAAAACTTGGAATAATCAGGTAATATTAATGCGAAGTCTCATTCTCGTGCGAAGTGAATCTATCTGTAAATGTCCATATAGCAACGAACATCTAAATATCAATATATATCCGTAGCTACGTATCAATAAAATTTCAGTTGAAGTTACAGCGACTTTCCTATAATTGCCTATTGTTTATAAAATAGTCTCTATTGAATCAATCAGCATCAATTTTTCTTCACGCCCGGACGGGAGTTTATTCCCATCTAGAAGTGGTATTTGTCCAAGCATATATAATAATCACACATAAAGAAAAACTCACTTGGTAGAGTCCACAAAAATCTTTTTTATTAAAATGGCCTAAAAACATTTTTATTAACTCTGTAATGTTCATTTATAATAATTGTATTAACACTTCATTGCCTCTGATTGGCCTGTTTTATAGCAGTACATCAAGAATACACCTTCAGAAAATGATTTATAAGATTTCTTTACCTTCTTTTTTGTTTAAATTGAATTTGTTACACAAATCGCTGACTGATGTCCTTAATTTGCAGACTTTCACGAAATAGAAACTTTCTTCTGTTATTTGAAAATTTCAGCAGAATAAATCGCCGGAAAGCAAACGACGATGAAGTGTCTGATCGAAATAAATTTCAAACCTTTGAAATCGAAGGATTTACAAGCGTATCAAGAAACATAATCACATTCATAGGTAATTAATGTCTCGTATTCATCCTATGAATTATGAAGGAAATTATAATTCAACTCAGCAAATTGAAATAGCAAATCAATACGTCTTCCAATGTGCGATATGTACGTATGCGCATTTTCAATCAGAAGCAAGCACCGCTGGAAGATAATCATTAAGTTGGCGTCGAAAGAAAAACGATGTTCTGCGAAGTCATCACTCTAATAATAAACATTTTAATACCCTTACCGTCTTCTTCAGATGGGTAATTGCTCTTGACTCTCTCATTTATCTCATTGACCTTTTGAAGTTTAATGAAGCAATATAAATCCATCCATTTCTCGTTGAACATTTCTCTAATGAGTCTTCCAGAATGCATAGCAATGATGGAATGTCCAGTTATTAACGGGCGGCGAGGAATCTATAGAATTCGAAAAATAATTCCGGTGAAATTAAATCGAGCGGAAATTTTTATGACGAATAGGCGTATTGAGCAAAGATAACGAAGTCACATAAATTCATAGGAAAAACTGCGCACTTTCATGATCACGTATAGACATAAATCATCCTCTGATGGCTTTAATAGCTTCACTTTTATTCACGACGATTATGGCATTTCAATAACCATTCAATACTTGAGCTGTCAATAACAGAAATCATTCGGGAAATATACATATCTCAGATTGGGCTGGTTAGACTGATTTCGTAATTACAACTTTTAAGTACAATTATTATTCAGTGTTTATTGAATCCAACATCGTCTTCGAGGCACCTGTTCCATGAGCATGTTTTCCCCTCCTTGGGTATTGCTCCACAGTCTGAGATCAAAAAGAAGTAATTGTCAAAATGATTAAGTTGATTGAACACTTAGGTACTGAGGGCGGATATGTATGATCAATTAAGTTTTGTGCAAATTTTATATTTAGAAGTTTAGAGCGTAGTGAAGAGACCCATGTAATCTTTCCATCTGCAATTCTGTGTTGCATGAAAATAAGTGAAAAATATGCAGATTATCTAAACATACACCCGACGCGAGTTTTTGTATTCCTGGATATTTATTTATTCCTAATAATTCATTATGAATTAATTCACGATTAATTCATAAGTCATTAAAAAAACTTATATTTATTACCGACTATCGTTGTTCTAAACGTATTCCAAATTCCAATTGTAATACTAATCGACTCTTTTCACATTTCTTTTGACAATTGTAATAGAATATTGAATCACTGTTTCAGTAATTAGGTCATGGCAATGTACTGTATTTATTCGGTATCGTAACGAAATCATGTGTTTAAATTACCAGTTGTTCATCCGCATTTAACGACAAAACTAATCATTTTCTGCATGTTTTGTATGATTTGGGTTGTACATCGCACATTCATGATATTCCTTACAATAATAACGTCTAAAAAGCGATTTTAAGTTTCATTATGACCTAACAAGACTAGTCAAGGGTTTTGAAGAGGTATGTTGAAAGTATAGTTTTTACATAATCTTCTCTATTAGCGTCTCTAACGCTCTGCAGAAAGAGAAACCACCCGTTTTAATGATTAATTCCTTGTAACTCTTATTGTTGTTTACTTCGCCATCTGCTTCGTCAAAAAGTTCTGAATAGGCGAAATGTTGGAAACGCTTTCGTCGGTGATCTCCTCAGAGCGATTTTATCTTAGGGAGGGATTTTATTGCGGCTGTACTGTCGAATTCTCCCGTAACGAAACGAGCTGCCCTGCGTTGGACCATCTCTAAATCTGAGACTTATGCTACTTTGTGTGGATTCCGAATCTCGTATTCGAGGGAATGAGGGAAATATAAGACATTTCTTTGACTCCATACGGGAAGGGTTCTACTTTTTAATCTTTCGATTTTACTCGCCTATCACATGTCCTTTGGAATAATCACTGCTAAGCGTAACTCTCTGGTATTTTTTTGTAAAGCACGGACTCTGACAGAAATCTAGAATAGCTAACGTCATTGGTGGAACGCGTGAAAGTCATAGCAACGCGCTTCTTTACATTTACTTTACCCCGCGAGCCACCAGTGGCATACGGCAGGGTAGTATTATTGGATATAACGAGAGAAATTTCCTTCCTCTCTCCAACTACGAACGAACCGTGTATGATATAGTGGCGAACCAGATATATATTACTATTGAAACTTAGCAGTTTACGTTTCTGATGAAATTTTAGCTCAAACTTATACATTTACAGAAAGTATATGTTGATTACAATGCAAGTATAAAAGTACAAAGTTATTGAAATGTTGTTTCTAGGAATGACTTACAATTAGATTAGAGACACTTATGATCCAATAACATAGATATACCATTAGTCATTTCCACAAGTTCCTTCCATCTCATACAGATGACTCCCGGACGTGGCTAACTTTGGTCCCGGGTTCGATTCTCGGTGGAATTTCAGATGTACAAAATGACCTAAGCACTTATGAAAATAATAATCCATGAGATCCACAACTCTCCACATTTAAAACAGCTGAGGAATTCGCTATGATCAGAGTAAACATACGCACGCACTGATACTGCGGAAATCAAATCTGGAGACAAGTGTGTGGCGGTCCATTTATGTGATCCGAGATTCCGTTTGTAAACGAATTCGTCACAAAGAACGCGAGTGGAATCTCGCTTGTTGTGGAGACGTGACGGAGAGAAAACCGCACACAATTTTATGCGAGACGTCGAACCGAAATCGAATTCCTAGAATTCACCTCAAGTTACTGCTGAGAAACACAAAAGTCGGAATTTAGACATAGAGAAGGACGTCTTTCTGGGGAAATGCCAAAGAAAAGGAGTCCCGAATATTACACTCGAAAGCAACGTATATAACTAAAGAGAATCAATGATTACTTTTAGTCGTCTCTACTTTTGTCATTTAAGAGAAGGTCCACACCGTTGATGTGATTTTACAATGGAAAGTGATTAAGTGTAAAATGCGTGTGTAAAGATGAGGATTAAATGGTTTTCAATGAGGAAATAACACAGAGAAATTCACTCGGCAAAGAAGAGAGGATAAAGAAGTTATTTGGTCTATCGGACGATTGAATAAAGTGGATTACCTAGGAATGGCAACATATTGCCTTATGAGCAGAGCGTGTTGTTTTAGATTATATCTCGTGAGAATAGGACTTTTACCGGGATGCATTAAGATGCCATTTTGATAATCTCGCTAGATTCACAAAATGTAGATAAAAAGTCGCTGAAAAGACTTTTCGATAAAAAAGTTAAAAGTTACAAATGCTCGCATTCAATTATAAAATACAAATTTCACAAATATCAATTCAATGATGAAATGAATTAAAAAGATAATAACGAATAATAATACGAAAATAAGACTGCTGAAATTAATACTATATTATAACATCAGACGTTTGTCATGCAAACATATGATTACCTTATTAATTATAACATAATAATAATTAATATTGTTGTTTGATTTCTGCATAAGGTAAGTATTTTCGTCTACTTAAATGTAGAGGATTGTGAAAGTAAAAGGACATGCTGGTTATAGCGCAAGATATTGGTATATGTTGCTTAAAGAAGCTAGATAGAGTAATTTACGAATGTATGTAAGAAAACAAAAGAAAAGCGTAATTTGTTTCTTAATGTTGAATTAGTGTTTGAAACACTAAAAAAGGCATTTTATTTTGTTTGCTTTACAAAGTTGGATATATACGAAGTCCACTAACTGTATTTGCGTTTTAATTGTACCCTCTCGTGGTATTTTCTAAAAATCTTCTGATACTGGTATGTGCGTAGAGATCGTCTTCTTTAATTTTGATCATCTTTTACTTAACAAAAGAGTAAATTTTTATTTTTATCAGGGAATAAATTAGGGAGAAATAATGGAAACTTTTCTCGGTCTATTGACTGAGGTCGACTGATATAGCGGGTTTATGTGGAAACGGGAAAAATCCACGTCTTAAGCGGGTAGCAGCGCGTCTTAAGAGGTATTTTTACCGTGTATTTAATGTGAAAAGGAACGAGGGAAAACCGCTTAATACGCGGGAGCGTTACAAGCGGGTTTTAATGCATATATAAAGTTATGCATTCATACAAACAACAACAACACATACAAAAAGAGGCAGCGTAACGGGGGGGGGCGTTAAACGATCTGCCGTCTTATTTTCCGCTCTTTCCTGAAGATAAAGGAGGAATAAAGGAAGGAAAAAGGGGAGATGACAATGGGAAGGGTGTGCAGTGCAAAAGAAGAAAGGAATGCAGTGAGGTGAGGAGAATCCTTTTGGGAAGCCATCTTCAGAGATACTTATTTTGCTGAATCGAATGTTCCGTCCTCTGGCGCTTGTGTTTATGTCAGTTGAACAAAAGGAAAGTGACTGGAAATATGAAAGGAACGGCTCCATTTATTAAGCATGAGAGGGACGATTAAAGGAGAAGGAATTGTCCTTCCTAAGGAATCTCATCTCAACGGAACGAAATATCCCCTCTCGTGTGTGTTTGTATACACACGCATACACATGTTAAATCCCCACTCAATATATACTGAATGTAATGAGATCTAGACAACAGTAGTACCTCGACTTACGAACTATATTTATTCTAGACCAGAGTTCGTATCTTGAAACCCAGCTTAACATTATATCTTATAGTAGATTCGTTTATCCATTCTGTCTAGAAAATTTTGAAATTATTTTACCTAAAAGTAAAAAGTCCTTTAAACATAAATGTAGTATTATTATGTAGACGGAAATAAATTTTAGTCTCTGAAATAGTTGTCGATCAATTACAAAAATGAAATTTAGAAGGAATAGGGTGATATATGGGGGGGAATACGTGTGCCTTAGAAAAGTATTGCTGGAGGTCTTATTTTTGAGGAATGGTTTGCTTCTAGCATAAAATGAGCATCATACTTACTTAAGTTTGGTCATTTCTCACTTTAAAATGAAATATTTTTTACCGGATTCACAATTAGGGAAGAATAACGAATATTTTTAATAGAAGTACTGTGAGGGCATCATAGAGCACAATCTTTCCAAAACTACACTCTCTTACTGATTGATTCGATATGTTAAAAAATTCTTATTGCGACGAAAGTAAACACCGCTGTACCAGTTTTTAATCAGACTTTGTCCTGAGAGAAAATTTATAAAAAAATCTCATTTTATCTTAGAGTTCATATCAGCTCCCAAGGATGGTTGGGAATTGTTCTGTTTCACGATGTCTTAATTTTATTCTTCCAAAATTAGTCTCTGGAAAGAAAATGTCCACAAAGAAACATTCTATAGAAAGGTATAACGGTAGCGTCTTAAGTAGAATTTTACCAAGTGTTTCGTATCACCAAAAACGTGTATTAAGTGAGATAAAGTCGTCTTAAAAAGGTTTTACCAAATGTATTTCATCTTTCTCACCATCACTGCTTTTGCTAGTCCATCTTTTGTCACTGCCATATTAGCTTTCTAATAAGAAGTTCTGTTTCCGGTTTTACATGAAGCAAGATTTGATGGAATATCATGCCATTTCCGATTTAAATTACTGTAGTAACAATCTTAATAAATAATTAATCTTAAAAAATAATCTTAGAAAATCGAGGAGTTTAAAAGAAGATTTTTTAAGGGTCTATGGTAAAGCCTCGATGACATTCTTATCCAACGGTTTCACCAACGGATTTCCGAAAGTCTACTCTAGAATTGGAGTTCCCACATTCCTTTTCTTAAGACCCTTCCGAGAAATTTTCTTCCAGGATTAAGTCTTCCAGATTTCTTACGGCTCTCTAATGAGAGGGAAGTACCCCATTCATTCAGAAGCAAATTTGCATGGCTTTTATAAAACGACTATCTTGGATTTCGTCAGATTGAAGTGAATGCGATATGAATTGCATAGAGCTGAGGTTGACTAATTTATGCCGAAAAGAAAGATCGCGAATTCCAATGAGAGGATATCAAAACCTTTTTGCTTGTACCTCCTTTTACATCACGATATATTTATTATTCACAGGTTTTCCACTTGTTAAATAGTGATCTTTTTAGCCACTTTAAGGTGTGTGGCGGAGGGAACGTGTTAACATATCTGTCTTTGTCAAGTAATTTATTTCTGTCCAATCCCTTCGGTGTTCGCGAGTGAATCGTTCGCTGTATTTCTTTATTTATTAAGATTCTTTTCGTTTTCCTTTTCTCTTAAATCCAGTTTTCGACGAGTGGCATGGGCTGGAGTTCAATTTATTCCTTATGTCGATTACTATCACTTTCATTCATTCAAGAAACGGTTATCAATCGAAAAGCTCATCACTTTAAACGATTTTCTCAACCATCGCAGACACAATCTGCCGATAAATGCTACGAAGTATACCAAGTGGGTAGCGCGTTCGACTTCGGTGAATGTTGCTCCGGGTTCGATTCTCGGTGAGGGCCCATATGAGTAAAATGACCTCAGATATTGAAGCACTTTTAACAGAACTACTACCACGAAATGTGATACCTCTAAATTAATTAGTCAAATTAATCTCAAGTTTCACCCAAAGATAACCAAAGTATAGTGTATAACATCTCGGTTGATCTAATCGATTTGTCTTACTGTTTTGGAACTAAACAAACTGCATTTCCTTATTCTCAAACACAACGCTTGTGTATACACACTATGCAACTGCATACACACTGAGAATGAGGTTCAACTATACAGTCTACGCAACATTTATATAATTAAAAAACTTATTCGAAGGTAACTTAAAATAATGAATTCATTCATTAACGTATTTTCTTCCTTTTATGCTCCCTTTCATCTAATCGTTTCTTTGAAATCTTCCTAATTGTACTTGTTTGAACTTCCTTTCCCCAGGCTTACAAATTAATTATTAACCGTTCCTTCTTCAGAATTTCTTGTTCTCAAAAAAGGGGAATCTTCCTGATGTGTTTTCTCATACACCATCTCAAACCGCACAGCCTAAAAGGAACCCTAACATCCCCACTTCATCACTCCACAAATCTTTTCTCGTAAACCCCGCAAAGAATTCCTTACTAGATAAATTAAAAATAGCGTCTATATTCGAAGATTTAAGCTGAACATACAGACATAGCACTGTTACCATTGTAAAATTATTACCAATATACATTATTTCATTGCTACTTTGAATATCAATTCTGCAATTTGTCACCGTTATTCTCACAATTTGCACAATTTACTTACTATTTTATGATAAACATAGACATCTTTTTTAAAGTTCCTCTTATTCTTCGACATGGATTTAGGCAAAGCAATGCACTCTTCAAACCCACTATAGGTTACTTTACGATATCTTTTCCCTCGGCTTTAACTCCTGCTTGTGACGCCCTCGGACTATGTAATACGCTTCCACATTTTTTTTAAATCTCCCTCATCAATTTAATGTGGAATTTAAAGTGTTCATCCCGGAAGCCGGTTTCAGCTTTAATTCTTTCCCTGGTGAGGGAATGAGACAAGGCAAAATGAGGAGTGAGGCCTTGCTTTCCCCTCTGAGCCTGACTACTGTTAGCAGAAAGAAAATCACCCAATGATCCATTGGTTTAGCCAAGCAATACTCATACCCCAGTAACCTTCATATCATCACAGTCATGAACGAGATTATAGTAACCGAATGATATCCTTCTCCTTGATTTTTCAAGTGATAAATATTCTTCTAACATAAAATTTTCAAAATGAATCTCAACATACCTCAAATATAAATTATATGTTTATATGGTCGTTCTTATCTTTTTCCATTTAATTATGAGTATTTTGTGAGCTGAGTAACATATATTGTATGATTTAGATTGAGTATATTAATAATTGTGTCGTTGGATTTGCTTATAATTGCATCGTTAGGTATTCGAAATCGTCAGCCGCATTGTATGAATTTTTATATTTTTGTAGGAGTGCAGGATATTTAGACAACTTGACGTGATATGCTGAGTTAAGGAGGTTTTTCTCCCGAAAGGGGTAAATGCCAGGCAGGGGTTTGGCTTTTCTATTTTTCCCTCAAATGACAATTATCAGTCATAAATTGAGTAATAAATTTACCATAAGACAAATCAAAAATATTGGATTAAAAAGATATGAATCTATGACTTTAGTGTGGCGAAGAAGCCTAATAATTAAATTAACAAGCAATGATTTTTGAGTTTTATTTTCAATAATGTTGTATATAAATTTTCACTGCATCTTTTCCCTAAATCCAATGAAAAGTAAATTTACCTCCGTGTCTGTCTTATCTCTTTTGTATTCTCTTCCTATAAAACACCGTGTCCTCCCCTTCTTACAGTTTCTCGTCTCTTCATTAACTCATTACAAAGTTCTTCTCTAATTCCTCCTTGTTCCTTCGCCCATGTCAGCTCCCCTGTCACTTCCCTTCCCTCATTCTGTATACCCCTTTGTATATACCTCTACATATTTATATACCCAACCAAGATTTAAATATATAAAACGTCTCTCTCACGCTTTCTATTTTCCAGGAATCACTATGCATAAATGCGAAATACTGAAACGGAATTTTTCTCCGGTGAATCCTAACTTTTCCCGAAATAAGTTAATCAAATAAGAGAAATGTATGCGCATCTTGATAATCAACGAAATGAATTTGTTGCCCCAGGGGAAAAATGTTCCTTTATAATTTCCTCCAAAGATAAAACATTCATTCTTTAGGAACATCTCATGTCAAGCATGAGATCCTTGTTCATTACTCATGAAAATCTACACCAGAAAGTTGTTTATACTGTTTCTTTATTGGAAGTCGATGGTGTGTACCAGAAGCGAGGAACCTGCGGCCCTCAGGCCTTTTGAAGCGATCAATGCAGCCTTCCTGATGCAAATATCCCAGTTCATACAGTTTTTTATTCCAATCTTACTAATAAGAGGAAAATAAAGTGGATAATGCTCTATTTTAGTTTGCTCAGCGAAGGAATTCGTTTTCTCGTGCAAAATTTCGAATATTAATATTCTGAATTTAGGTAGAAATAGAACTAGCAGAAACACGCACTATAATAGAGGGTTTTTCATCATGAGACCGAGTGCTAAGTGTGGTTTTCTATGGATAAAACAGGGGCTTGTAATCCTGTATGTTTTGTCAAGAACTGCTAAGAAAAAAAGGCAATTATTACGAAAATGCTCTCAAAATATACTTTGTTAATCCTTGAAAGAGAGGAAATTAGAAGATAGGTTATGCTTGCTCTATAAATTCAGAAAATATATATTTGCGGAAAACATAATAGATGTTTAGCGTGCCCTTTAATACTTCAAGCGATTGAGAGTATAATGCGAGAAATAGATGCTTAGACAAGTCGTTTAAAGGACTTTGAAAGATTCACAATCAGAACAAGGCAAAGAAGTTGCTCTAACGCTGTTTGCATCCCCTGCCATACGCTAAAACTCGGCAAACAGGGTCTTATTGTAGACGTAAGATTTGAAATGTTTTATTCCTCCTTTGGTTTTTCCTTGTTTTTTAAATTTGAATCTACAACGAAACTATTAAAGGTGTGGCTTAGCGTACCATAAAACTTGTGAGAGGAAGTTGTGCAATAGAGAATCCAAAGAAATCCAAGGTAAGTTGGAATTGTTTGTGGAGGCATTCGTTTGTAGTGCACCCCCTTAACGCTCTTTTATTTTTCAACTCATCTCATTATCGTCACCTCCCTTCTTTTCTGCGCCAAATTGGCCGTAATAAGAGCACCCGTTCCCATGAATTTCAAATTCCCCTTCCTCAGGAATGCCTTTTTTAAACGACTCTGGAATTCATCAATTTATGGCCCTCACAATCATGCTCTATTCAACGCCTATTTTCATTTCTCAGCTTATTTGACTGTTGAGAAATTCCATCACCCGCTTTTTAAAGGAAACTCGTCTTTCTATACTTCTAGGATGACTTGATAGAATATCGTCATCGTAGAACTTAAAGGTAACGCATATAAGGATTTCGGGTATCCAATTTTGGCAGAATTTTATAAAGGAAGCGTGATTTGAATATTCCATTAAAATAGGTCGGAGAAGGGATAGAAAGTTTTTTTTCTATTTTTCAGGAGCGTAATTCACGATAAGGCTGATTTTATTCTAATAGAGCTTAGATGACAACTCGACCATTTCTGATGCGGTTTATGCTTAAAGAAGAACTTTGATCGATGGATGTATCCATTGCAATAAATGGAATTTTAAGCTTAAAATATTTGCGTAAAGAAATAATTTTGGATGTGCAACGGTTACTTTCAATCAGCTCATTTACCTCATTTTGTTGTCTAATTTTATACACAGAAACTGAAACTGCTAAGTTAAACATAAATATTCATTTTTATCAATCTGTAATGTTCTCAATTTTATAGCGAAAATATCTATCGAAGCTTTCAATGTTTATTTTTCTTGCCATTTTGTGGTTGGATAAAAATTCAGTCGCCACTCTTTTGTAAATACGTTTGACGCATCTATTCACTACGTCAATGAAGGAGAGAGAAAAGAGAACTAAATAAATACTTGAATAATTATAGCGATGCTTTTATGAGATGGTAGCATTTTATTCATTTTAAGTTTACTTCTCTCATTTTATTTTGGAGAGCTCGGACACCATTCTTAATAGTTAAAGCACACTTCACTTCACAATTCACGGAAATTAAATCGATGTATGTTTATTTTTCATTATTTATTTAGTTTTTCTCAGAGGTTCATTTGTTCAGCAAGAGATCTTTTGCTTCACTAGTGATACTGATAGTGATTCATTGCAAATGAAGAACTAAATTGTTCAAATTAATTTAACATTTTTGCAACCACTACTTTTTAAGAAATGTTGGCAATGAGTGATGGTAAGGTCTTATCAACAGTAATTAACAACAAAAATTGTAATGAACAAAAAGTCATCAGCAATTATTGACGACCACGTAACGCGGCGGCTAAATATTGGGGCAAACATTTTGATTCTCAATATCCTTACTCAGTTGCATTGACGGATTTCAGGAATAAAAAGGAGAGAATGAAATACTTAAGTATAATATTTTTAAAATGACGGCCTAAAACAAGGGGGTAAGGAAAATTCATTTTTTACTTTGAAATTTTTGCAAACCTTTCATGATGAACAGTTGTCAAAATATGTAACAGAACTAAGATTTTCGTTTTGTAATTAATTGTATTTTATGATAAACCTTCTATTTCAAGTTCATTGAATGAATTATTGTATCACATATTAGAATGTTTTTAATTAAAAAAAGTTAACGAACGGGATCGCCGCACACTCCTGGGGTAACAAAATACCGTCATTGAGCTAATGTCATTTCTATTACAGATGCATTTATTAAGAATTCGGAGGAAGTCCTGATGAAATTTTATTAATTTATTTATTGAAAACAGCCGTTTGAATGTCCTCATATGACAACGTTGACGCTCGATTTGGCTTAACTTCCTCACTTTTACGTTTCGTACGTGTATTTGCCATTAAATTCATTTTATGGAATCAGTGGAATGTGGACATTGTCACCCAAGCATCATTTCAGTCATCAGATAGAATATAATGCCTTGTAAACCTGTCCATTATAATTGTCGACTTTAGTGATCACAGTTGTGTATTTGCATATGTTACATGTAAAAAAGAGCGAACACTTACGCGGATTCGGAAATTAGAGCAAATATATATCTAAGGAGAGAAAAATAGTTGAAATTTAGACCCGATGTACAGGGGCTAAATCACTCCTCAGTACTCTTTGAATCTATCAGAAGAGGAATGTGCAATAAAATGTCGAGAGGCAGATGTATGGCAATAGAGTAAATTTAATATAAATTATACCCATGAATAAATGAATTCTCAAACTAATTCAATTTGTTTCTATATTACTTACATTTAAGGAAGTCCCATTTATTTCTCTATCCCTTTGGCACCCTTTATCAGTTTAAGACATTACTCCTTTAATTGGCGTTCCGAGATAAGTCTTTTGAAATTATTTTCCATGTCAGCAGATAGATGGAGACACGTGTGACGTCGAATGACAAGCGAAGCATGAAATTATAATTTCCCCGCCGATCAAAAGGGGGCACTTTTTGTGGGTGACGTCGACCGATTGCCCTTTAATTAATCCCTTACAAATTGGACGACTTCCAAAGAAAAACTGCTTTTAAAAGCCTTTTTGGTTACTTAACGGAGGCAACCTCGTTATTTAACTTTACTTTCCCAATTTCTCCGATGTACCTTAAAGATCTAGAATTATATTTTGGAGATTTCATCGGCTTTAATAAATTCTAAGTTATCCGAAATTTCCCGCAGACACAAATCACGCTCATCCCTTTTTATTTTAAAAACTTAATTAAGAAAAGGAATAGAAATCGCACCACAGAAATACAACAAGCTGCCATGTATCATGTTGTGATGATGATGTAATGCTAAAACTGATTGAACTTTATGTGGGATTATAATAATAACATTAAATTTAAGAATCCTACGACACACAAATTTATGTAGATGTCATCTTTATCCATTGCAATTAATTCGCTTAAACATGCTCTGCTGAATACATTACAAATGACGCATTAAATTACATCTAATTACAACAATCACTTTTATATTTTTCATTGTTTCATTTTTTCATTAACGATTATTCATTATTTGAGCATCGAAAAAGTACACAGCAATACATTTTATTACGATTTCAATAAAATACTCGTACATTCATTTTAGTTTATACACAGTATTTACATTTTAATACTGGTAATCGACACAGAATCAGACCTAACTTTTTCGTATGAAAAGAAGGTTCAGGAGAGAAACAGTTTACTAAATAGCATATAAAATGGCATACGTCTCTTGAAAACGCTACATCATTAGCTGATGAAACTTAGGTCGTGTAGGCTTTTTTTTTTGGTAGTTTAGAATTCTTACAATCTCACCGAGTATTTTAATTAGTATTCGAGATAATAAATTCATAGATGTACCTAGAGTACATTGAAAAACAAGGTAGGGAAACCTCCTGATATCTATTCGACGAAATAAATAAAATTTTCGATTTAATTTACTTCCTTAAGTAATTTTCTAGATCTCTGTGATTCTTTTTAATTTAACTTGCGAAAGTAAAGAGACTTTAAAAGTGAACTAAAAATGTATATCTATCAGCAAGACTCAGAGATCGAATCGGAGACATGCAAAAGATCGCCTATAATCCGAGAAGAGGTTCGATTTAGTCCAAATTTAGAGGAATTTGGACCAAGTTTGGATTAGACGGAAACTCAGTTCTCTTAAACATTCGACATATCCTTCCAACAAATATTTACTCAGCAATTGAAGACGCTACGGAGTTTCCATTTTAACTCTTAAGAGTAAATTCATGCGAATTTCAGCTAGGGCTTAATTAAGGCACCTAAATCAAGTTTCATGAGAATAAAAGCAGTAAAATGTAGCTCTATAACCAAATACTACTTATTCTCATGAATAAATAAACAGCAACAGTTAAGAGCGAGTAAAGAACTCCTAGGTTCCCGTTTCTAGGAAGATCCCAAAGAAATCATGAAGGATATACAGTATATACAGTGCTACAGAAGTATATACAGTGCTACAGAAGTATATACAGTGCTACAGAAGTATATATAGTGCTACAGAAGTATATACAGTGCTACAGAAGTATATACAGTGCCACAGAAGTATATACAGTGCTACAGAAGTATATACAGTGCTACAGAAGTATATACAGTGCTACATAAGTATATACAGTGCTACATAAGTATATACAGTGCTACAGAAGTATATATAGTGCTACAGAAGTATATACAGTGCTACAGAAGTATATACAGTGCTACAGAAGTATATACAGTGCTACAGAAGTATATACAGTGCTACAGAAGTATATATAGTGCTAACAATGCGAACATATAAATGTGTTTGTGAATGATTTAAGGTAGCGGTTTCCATTTTTCAATTGGAACATCACATCTTGCATTCGTTCATATAAGAAAGGCCGTATGTGAAATCATCAGGCCACCCTTGTGTTGCCACCCTTGTGTTGCAACCCTTGTGTTGCCACCCTTGTGTTGCAACCCTATATTCAAATAGACATCGAAATTTTATGCGAAGAAATGAATTCGCAAACTGAAAGAAAACATTATCCACTTGGCGTCATCAGTAAGATTAGAAAACCAATTTATTAAAATATAGAAGTATTTCAGAAAGAAGATCGGAATGAACGTTAAGAAAGGCCACACGTGGCCGCCATCTCTTGTTTGAATGTTTAACTTTGGGAATCTCTCACAATTATGACGTCCAGCATTTGCTACGCATGACCAGCCCTACGATTTCACGTAAATGTACTCTACCCGATCCGAAGTAACGAAATGTCGATGTTTGAACGAAAAGCAACCCCACCGAATTCGATTCCCCAAAATAATATTACAGCGTAGAATCCATACATATAAAGATTTCACAACCCATTAATTAACATTAATATCCCGGCAGCCGCAATATGACAGAGAGTATGGAAACACCTCCCTAATTAGGTATCTGATCTGTGTACTTAGTAGTGTATTGAAAGAGAGATCCGATACATTTTAGCTGTGATTCTGCGTAATCTCTTTGACATCTGACCTCGAAAATCGCGAGTACGGGAATCACTACGTCGCGCATTTAATCGTGTAAATAACTGTTCAAAATTTCATCGGATAACTTATTTCTTCCACCTCCTCCCAGCCGATCGCCTCTGATACACTGCTGTCTAACCTATAGAACGAGCCGTTGTACTACGTGCTCCAGAATCATACCTTTCTCGCGTGGACAACGATGCTCAAACAACGGACGACGATAAGTACGCCGTCTCTTTGACACTCGATTGGCTTGAGAATGAGGTTGCCTCAGTCTTATTATCTAACCCTATTACATCTTGAATGTGCGTATTAAGAAGTTACTGCAATTTAGCTATGTCAAAAGATGCTAATTTAAGTAAAGGTATACTGCATTTCTAAGTATTATGAATATCACAAAAAGAGGCCAAGCTCAAGATTCATACAAAACAGTAACAGCTAAAATAAAATGAAGGAAATACACATGTGTTCTTTTTCCATAAGTTTAATTAGATAACCACTAATTTAGACGAAATATTGACCCGATGATAGAGATTGTTCGTGAAATAAGTCGTGTTTAAGTAAACCTGTGGAAAAGATATACACCTGTATTTCGTTCATTTCGTGATTGAGTTCCAGAAAACTAGGCCATCCTTCGCAGAATACATAGTAACAATCAGCCATAATAAAGTCGATGTAAAATTCCTTTGCAACGCAAGTGCCATGAGAATTTTAAGAAATTCCTCTGTATGTCTGCTCAGAAAGTATCACGAATAATGAAGGAAGCTTGTCTTCTTCGGAGGGAAGACAAATGTGATGCAAGAAAACTGTTTATGAGTTGAAATGAAGGGTCTCCAAACAAAGCATCTTGCATGTATTCACTTTCGGAAATCAAACGTGAGTCTTAATGATGCATATTAAGGATTCTAATTTTTCGCAATGAAATAGAAGACTCATGTGATAATTTTTAAGTTTTCTGTATTTACAAAATCTGAGTTAAAAGAGAAGGAAATGAATTTAGGAAACACTGTGAATATGCTCTGTTACGACATCTCCTCGAATGGTTATGGGTTCGACTCCAGGTCGGTTACATTTTCTCATTAGAAATCCACTGGGGTGAAGTAGAGAATTTTCTCAAAGTAATGGATGGTTTTATTACTGATCATTACTGGGTACGCCTACAGCAAACTTGGTAAATGGAAAAAAAATACAAAATAAAATGGAAAACTAAAAAAGGAAACTACGTTACCTGGGGAAACAAGTACCTTGTTTATTATAAATAGTACTATACAAAGTAGCACGGAGAAATTTTATATTTTGTTTCGTGCTATAATAAATGAGGAACTAGTTTCCCCTGGAAAAGTAATTTCCATTTTTATTTTTCATCATGGAATATGGAATATCACCAAGTCACTCGTCAGTCGGTTTAGAATTGGTTTAAATGCTTATATGCCGTAAATACTTCACGAATTCGTCCCGGGATCGGTTCCCGATGGAGTCAAATGCTCTCTCTTAAGGCATCCTCACCAGTCCTTCCTTACTTTGAGAGAAAACTGAGCGGATACTCAGTCATTATAAGACCATTCTAATTCGGAAGCAAAAAATCGCCTTTTGCCTTCTTAATGCGTATGATTCTTTATTTAAAACGGTTTCAGGAAAATGGAATAAATAACGCATTCTAGCAGAGGCTCGCGTTCCTCTTTCACTCCTCTATGAAGGATTAAAGACACTTGGAATTTAGGAAGAAACATTCTCAATTATTTATATGCAATCAGCAAGTTAAGTGCCCCATATTTGAACTTTATTCCTATACTGGAAGAGACATTAATAAAAGAGGACTCTTTCGAATGTGCGACGAAAAGAATATCTTCGGATTTCGAAATCAACTTTTACTCTTGAGGTATCTCTTTCATTTTAGATTGCATTTGATTTAGAAAGCAAATTTTATATTATACGTACTCAGCTTTCATTCTATTTTGGACAAAGGAGGTTAATGGACCAACGACCTCCATTCCCAATATATCTTTTCTCATTTCCCAATTCAGGGGCGTATCTTCCATATTGTACCTCATTCACCAAAAAGCAGATTTTCCTCTCTCTTTTGGATCACTCACACTTTTGGCTCCTTTTTATTCATCCGCCTTTTCAAGTTTCCTCCAATACAATCAAATCAATCTTCTTACTTTAAGATTTCCTTGAAATTTTGAGCAGTTTCGAAAACAATCACGCACGCATCTGCAGTATTACTTACTATTAGGGAGCAAAGTTAAGCTTAGCAATACGTCCACCATTTCATAATTATTTATAACATTTTTATATTTTTACAATATATTTTATCACTTAAAAAATATTTCTTATAATTTTTAAGAATTCACATCTTTTTAATATTTTTATATATTTTATGTATTTTGATAATTTATATGATAATTATATTTTTAAATATACATTTCTCAAATATTTTTCATAAAAATAAAATCTCGCAGAGTTCAAAAATTAGTCTCTCCATAAGTCAATATGGAGAGACTCGTCGGGATGTGTTTAAGTTAGTAAGATTGGTGAATGTGAAAATAGAATATATATAAAAGATAACAAGATGCTTATGAATACTTCGTTACAAAAGGAAAAAATTGAATTTCGTAAAAATTCATATTATTTAAAGAACAGTTTTTAATTTTCAAGGATAAACAGACTTGAAAATAGCCCTTGAGATTTTTCCTAGGTGCAAACCCTTATATGTAAATATACCCTAACACTTTTCCTCATGCAGTTACTATTTCAAATTGCATTATAATCACGGATTGCAAAGATATTATGCAAATATAGAAATTATCAAGTAAAAGTAATTTGAAAACTTATGCACTCATTTATCATATGCGTGTCTAGAACGGACGGTTGGTTACTAAAGTTTCCGCTAAAATTGTGCGAAAGGACACGAATGAAGCAATATTTAAGCGGTCTAATTTTTTGCAACTCTTATCAATATATTTTTCGTGGTTATTTCCAATTAATCTAAGCGACATCTTGAAGATCCTATTGAACTCAGTTTCATATGCCTAAACACGACACAATTGTCCACGAGTAAATGAACTTTAATTCCGTCGTCATTGAAGAGATTCATCATTCTTCTTATCCTTCTTCATTACCTCTCTAAGGGTGGAAGATACAACTCTGTTGACGGACAAACGTCATGACTAGCAGGATTATTTCTCGCCGTGGTTGAGTTTCAAGTGCGATCTATTCTATGAGCAACTTTTCCCGGGATTTAGAACGCTTTAAAAATCTTGAGAAACGTGGAAATCCTCGCATTACACGATAGTCATTTTTCTCAGGAAAGTTGGACTCAGTATCTCTCACTCGACTCGGAATTGGATTTAGGATCCTCCTTAGTATTCCAGGGCTGCGAATCGAACTGCAGGATAACCCAAGTTTACACGAAAGAGCGTCTTAATTTACGCTTTGATCATCGGAGTACCTGACATCCATTCTATTAGATGAGGCGAACAGTGATTGCAAAATCTAGAGAAACAGGGGAGAGGAATTTCTAACGAAGCATTTCATCGGATTTGCATCAAAATGAAACGAAGATCTGAGAATTCCGAGAAGAGTGGAGCAGTTTACTCTTCGTAAACAACCGTGCGGTTGAAGTCCCCATTTAGAAATGTAGTTGCTCACACACATGCCTATTCATCACACATTGCCAACACACTCCAACCAGATCTTTCCTCCGGTTTTCAAACCTACAAATTGGTTTTCTTTGTTGCACCTTTTTTTAGTGCTTTATAAAAATGTATAATACCTGTTAAATAATTAAAACATTACCGAATCAACATTATGGTCTTCCTTAGCCTGTTTGTGGCTCATCAAGAGGTAACGGCTTATGTAAATTATTGTAGCCTACATTTAATATTTAAATTAAAAAATTTGAGTGCTGAAAATGGCAAAAATATGAAAAACATACAAACAAATTTTATATTTATAATCAAATAACAGGTATATCAAATAGTGCATACCATAGTGATTCACATGTGCCGAATAATTTTAATAAGAATATTATTAATTAACATGCTTCGAACAATCGTTTTACGAATTAATCCTACTTATGAGGTACTTAATACTGTGGTAAGCTTTAATTTTATGGATTGGGGTAATCAAAATTCTTCATTAATAAATTGAGAAGAATTATCTCCATAAACTCAAGCCTTTGTTTTTCGCGTTTTTTCCTTTCTAATTTGAAAATTGACTTTAAATATGTAACAATAAATAAAGTCGGGTTGAACAGAAGCAAACTTGGTCTCAACCTCGTCTAGATAAATAATTTATTCATTGAATCATTAAACTTTTCTCAAAAATATAACTTGCTCACGAGAGACGGCAGTTTTTAACATCTAAACAGGATAATTTAATAAATATTTGATAATTAAAATGATGAAGGAAAATATTGAATGATACTATCCGAACAAAGTCTTTATTATAGCTCGCTTCCGATTGGCTGCGAGTGATGCCAAATAAGAGATATTGTGATAATACTATTTCAGGGAAGCTTCTACAGTCAAGTTTTATCACGTCTGATTTCAAATAATACATTGTCGTGCGACATTGTTGCTTTATAATACTGATAAATTGACGCGCTCAAAACATTGCTAGCAACAACAGGCGTCTTTTGGAACTACACTTTGTGTTTGCAGCGAAATCATGCTTCTGGGAGTTCCCACGCAGTATAAACATGGGCGAAACTTTGCAATTTCATTATTTTTGTCATCAAAAAGTTTCAACTG
This sequence comes from Pachydiplax longipennis, assembly GCA_036926295.1. Lineage (NCBI taxonomy): Eukaryota > Metazoa > Arthropoda > Insecta > Odonata > Libellulidae > Pachydiplax > Pachydiplax longipennis. The sequence goes on from JAVFKF010000015.1 coordinate 68,595,019, forward strand.
GCAAGCTTCGGGATATTGCATCAAAGACCTGCATTTGGACTCAAAAAGGAAACCAAGAGTTGATGCGCTTCCTTTACAGCGTGACTTTCAAGTTAGGCTCTGTTTGCGCGGGTTTGAATTAATAACAATTTGGCATTGAAATCTCTGTTTGCCCTCTAGCGGATGAGAGATTCGTAATTAGAATGAGTGTCATTTCCTGCGACGCATGTCATTTGCACTCATTACACCGGGCGAATTCAGACGGAATACTTTCCTTTGCATCTAGGAATTTTCCATGGGTTTCAGACAGTCGCAATTTGGTGTGGATCCTCTTAACAGACAATGGGCGATCTGTTTCTGAGATTTGTCGCCATAGAATTAGCGCTGGATTTGTCATCTCGTCAATCCTTTGGGTATACCTCAGGCAATTTTCTTCACGAAATACTGTTGGGTTTTGTACGATATTATGTGCCATAAAATTTAACATGGCCATGTAAATGAGGATATATTTTTAGAATTCGGCTGAATAATTTTTAAATTCAGAACTTTTTCTTACTCTTTAAAATTTGTTTCTAACACTGGTAGTCCCAAATATGTTTAAGCTGTGAATCTGTAAGTCTGATCAATAGGAACTTTGGTATCATGGAATAGTCCGGAAATATGGAATATTGTGGTTTTTCTTTTGTCAATTGCTGTCTCCAAGAGGCAATATTATTAACTACTTCAGAATGATACCAGAGCTTCCTTCAGACGGTATGACTTGTCTGCCGACATCAGGGTGTTGTGTAAAATAAAATTTAATTACGTGTTTCGAATATTTCAGGAATAAAGTTTTCAGTAACTTTTATACATTATTTGGAGTGATCTTTTTACATTCAAAACAAGTAAACGTGAATCCAAACACTTAATCCTGTAATGCTGTTTACTTAGGTCATCCCGATGAGCAAAGGTGCTACTTTTCATCTTCTCTTCATAAAATACTGAGAAACCAAAGCCTACTCTAGACAAACCTGCTCCTAGTTCATTTTACTGGCAGTTTTTTATCGCACCATGTTTCATTATATATTTCATGCTATGGAATACTTTATGACAGCATACAAGAGATTTGTTCCTCTTTGTGAGCTCACCTTTATCCTTAGATTTGTATTTTGAATGAATGAATGTGGAATAACTACCTAGATAACTGCTATGTTTTGATCATCATATCGTCTGTATGTCAAATTGCGCTCCTTTTCTCCACTTTAAATACCTTACCACATATTATTTGTAATAACTCCAAAATGAATTTCTTTACTTTTTAATTTTTTTACATGAGAAAAAATTTCATAAAACAATTTTTGACTAAAAGTAACAAATCACTGATAATTGAAGTTTGAAATCGAACTTTGTTTTGAGTTTTAAACAACATTTGGCTGTGGTATTGCCTCAAAGGTAAATGATATACCATAATATAATAATTTCCTCCATAAATACAGCTAAAAAGTCGTTAGAATAACGACAAGTATCACTTAAAATTAGTTTAATCCTGCAGTAACCAAATTTAGTTTTTTTTAATGAAAAATCCCTCAGGTATTAATTAAGAATAATCTATTATACTATTATTATTATTACTAGTATAAATTATTTATCATTTCAAGTACTTGCTTTTCTTCTTCGAAATGATCTCAATTGGTAGAAACACTTTCAGGAATACTACTATTCATACTCCTACCAAAGTAAGGCAAGGACGTAATGAAATGAACGTGCTGTCACAAATGGCTCCGGTAACGTGTGGAAATACGCCCCAGGTCTTTTCTGTGGTTCTTCCTGTTTTCTATGGATTGCATAAAAGGAAAGTTTTTCCACAGTTAGCCAGAAAGTGTAGGCCAGATTGTAATTCTAAGCTTCATAATATATATTCACAAATAACCAGTTCGTCATAGGGTCTCCGAATAGAATAGAAAATCGACCTCGAAATCGAGTGGAGCAATTCTCGGGAGCACAACTTGGGATTCCCTTCACACAAACGCTCTTTTGGGGGGAAATCGAATAAGGAAGCAACTGCCGATGACCTCTCTTCAGTTTGGTCCAACGGTTCGAATAAATGTTGCCTCAGTGAGTTCAAACAAATGAAAACATGGGAACAGGGGACAGCGTTTTATGAAACCAAAAATAGATTCTCGGAATGGTGTAAAATGGAGTGAAGAAAGTAAACACCATGAAGAAAACACAAAAGCATACGAGTACATGGCGTTATAACTGACTGACTACTTTCCTGCATTGTTGTATTTCTGAAAGTAATATTATATAATGATCACCGTTATGTATATATCTATATATTTATCCTTCCGATGTCAGTAACTCCCATTAGAAATACATCAGAGAAAATTTTTAACATCAATTTTGCGTACTTCCCGATAAGATGGAACTATGAAATTTATGGATTCGTTAGAAATCCATTTACCTATGACATTGATATTTTTCTTCTAAGAGTATCCTTGGTTCGACTCTGGACGTCGCAGAAATTCACTAATGAGAAATTTACTTTAACTTTATTTTGATTGTTTGAAGACTTCTTCCCTTTAATACAATTAAAGTAGTAATGATGGTCATACAAAAGCGTGACAAATATCAAAATGGTAGAATTCAAATAAATATTCTTATTTTGGTCATGAAATATCGCTATAGATCTGAAATTCCTAAAATTTGAAAAAAACGATACGACAAATTTGTATAATTATATGGAAATATTCCACATGTAATAATTATGGACGTTTCCAGTAGCTAAAATAACTCAAAATTTCCTATATTCTCTGCAATTTCTGTGATTTATAACAACTCAACGTTTGGGAAACAAATTAGTCGACAGCTACGTATCAGTTGGATAATTAGACCATTTATTTTTGTGTCTAATCTTTCAGTTCGTTATATTATGTAACGTATTTAATTGAAAGCTAAAAGTAATTGTAAGTACAACGTGATAACAATATTTACAAATCGGGGTTGACAGAGAAAATTCCATTTCAAGGTGAGTAATGCAAAGAAAGGGGTTAGAAAAACATGAAAACACAGTAAAATATATGGAAAATATACAATAAATTATAGCTCTATAGCAACAAAATTAGAGAAATATTAAATAAAATGAAAGAGAAAGAAAATTCTGAAGTACATGTAGAGATAGCACAGAAAATGTTCGGAGAAAAAGTCGGAAAATTAAAAACAATATAACATTACAAACCGTAAAAAACAATTTAACCACAAATAAAACCAAGAAACATTCAAAATAATTATTTTATATGACTTCGCAGTGAATATAAAGATATATTAAATTAGATGGAAGAAAAGAAAATCAATAATAGTTAAGGAGAAAAACATACATATGATGCATATAAAAGAGGAAAATTACTAACGATATGACATTAAAAACCTTAAAATGTGAGCTTTAAAGAGATTCAAATAAATATACAGAAATTAGTCGAAATGATATCTATGACGAGTGTTTGTGATGGAATCAGGTTGTATATTTTACGCTGGTCCTGACATTTGAAGAGGATATGGGAGAGCGAATGGAAAATGATGTTGACAATGAAAATGTGACTGGCTCTTAAAAGAAGAAAAAAGCTTTTTAATCCCGTAAATAAGGTCATGAAGAAATCAAAGGTTTCAAATTGAAAAAAAAAATGTGGAAAGTTATGTCTGAAGCGAGAGATGTGTGCAAGGATAAGGGAGCGTTTCTTTTACGTAGACATTTATTATGCTGAAGAAGGGGAATGGGTTGGTATACGTATGATATAATGATTTACAGGCCTCTGTAAAGGCTGATACTCCCTTGGCTTCTCTCTCCGGGGTTTTATTCTAGCATATTTCTTGTAATTCGTTTCCACTTATCATCTCCCAATTTTCCTTGTTCTATAGTATGCAGCAAAGTAATACTATTTGTTAAAAATTTCTACGGTGTAAAGGTAAGCATAAGAAAGATCCATTAGGGGCAATCCTTGAAATGATTAGCTTATTCCTTCACAGAAAATACTTTTGCAGAGAATGTAATCGCTATTTTGCGACCCCCTGCCAATTTGACTCATCCAAACAACAATAAGAGAAATACGAGGGTGGTCTGAAATGTCTTTTTAAGGGCTCTTCCGTGAACTATACGTGGAAACAACAAACTAAAGAAGTAGCTGGACCTATCTATATATACACCACCCCCTGCCACACGCCGAAAGGCGCCTTGCAGGGAAGTTGTATAACCGACCACCTTTTAATAATCAGCTCTCGAAAATTTTCCTCATTCAATTCATTCACTCCTATGTTCCGTAACTTCTCCTCTATTTCTATAAATATTTAAAAATCTACTTTTTTCTCCGTTGCTTTCGTGTTATTTTTTTACTATTATCGGACGTTTACATTATTTTTATGTTTCCATTTAATTGTCAGTTACTCCATTTTTAAATATAAATAAATGAATTGATCAATAGATATTAACGACTACATAAATAATATATTAATTAATTAAATAAATCGATATTGAAGAAACAGAACATTTCCAAATATAGAGGCTTTAGTCTGACACTGCCATGGGAAAGAATCGTTTAAACAATTGATATTTCAAAGACGACAAAATATCTAAGGAATGCCATCTAATTTGATACTCACCCATTCACCACAGCTCTTCTAGTGTGATATGTGTTATAAATTTTTTTAAATATATTTTTGTGGAATAACGTCCGAATATAATTCATAAGCACCATGACTAAAATATCCAAGAGAATATAATTTCAGAAGTATATTTGAATTATCCGGAATCCAGCCACCCGCGGGCAGAATTTCAGACAATGGAAATTGCAAAACTCATTTTCAGCCAAGATTTAATTTTCTTCTGAAAACGTTTCAAATGACTTTTTCCACCTTTCGGTTGTGCTTACAAAAGCTTTGGTCAGTGAATTTAATGTGAGCAAGAAGAGAAAAGTGTGGTGATACCGAGAAGAGAAGAGAAAATCATTTTCGTGACAAAACGAAAAATAGTAAACGAATAATATCGCAGTATTTCATTTGAGCTTTTAGAAGGAATGGAAATTTCAGGCTGAAAAGTATTAACCCTTAAAGCGAATGGTTGACCCTTTAAAATGTGCAGTTATCCTAAATGAAAAGATCAGGACGAAGGATTAGAATCTTTGCAAGAAATAAGGGTAATTCAAAGACTTTATTTACTGCATAAATTCACAGAGAGTACATTTATGGAAGATGTAACCGATATCCTCGTTTCATGGATGTTACAAGGAAGATCAGAGAAATAGATGGTGCAACCATTTGATTCAAGAATTCATTTTTCCTGAATGAAACACGAAAGTAATTGAATAGAAAGTAAGATTCACGGTGAATGCACTACAAGCCGAAAGGAGGCTTATAAAGTACATATGTAGAAGTAGATGTTTAGAATAAATTAAAATTTCAGACTGAACAGTTTGCATCCTGAAAGGGAATGGCTGACCCTTAACCCAAAATAGACATAGATTAGCTAGAGAGTGCTACCCATAGAAAAAAACGATGGAGTATGAGAATGTTAAAATATCGGAAACAAGTTAGCGGACATAATACATACGAGACCCACAGATAGATGTGGTGGGTAAGAAATGAAGAGAGAAAGCTATTATGAACTATTATAACGAGAAATCAGTAAGCGTTGAACGAAAGGGAAAGACGATGGTATTCTTCTCAAGAAAGAAAATCAAAATTCAGTCAATGAATTCAAAGACGATTCCCTTGTCAGAAGACATCTATTATATATAGCTAATATTAGATAATACGCATCCTAAGTGTAAAATATAACTATTATGTGCTCAAAGTTTTGTCTGATTTTCATCACGAGAATATTCAGTGACTATGAATAACACAATCTTCAGCACAATGGCGAGAAATGAGGTAAAGTCCTGTATAATGAAGATTGTCCTCACATTATGCTAAGGCTGTTTGTTGAAGAGAAAATGCGCGAATAATGGCAACTTAGGGTTATTTGCATAATAAGGAAAGAAAGGAACTTCATTTCGTCCTCTCTGTCTAATATCACAAAAAGGTTGGGAACTGCGGATTTACAAAATGGGGAAACGTTTATCGCAAAAACGGGATGGTCAAGAAAAAATCTTTCACAAATTCTTCCGGACTTCGGTGAGAAGGTGATAATTTCTAATTCTATGAAGATTTTCGTCTAATGGGCGGTTAAATCCCTCCAAAAGTTATCAACCAAAAGCATTGGAAAGGGATTAAGAATTGCGAAGAAGAAAGAGGTAGTTTTCAATCTTTCTTTCTATCCTTATCTTGTTTAACATTCAACCTACATTATACAAAATCAACTTGTATGTTGGTGAAATTGAAAACAGTTAAACATTTAGCAAAAAATATAGTGCAAACATTTGTTGCATAATATAAATGGCATAATTACTCCCTCTGGGGTTTAATCACATAAATTACGAAATCCAAACGATGGTGAACCTTATCTTTACATAATTGAAGATCTTTAGTCATATTATTTTAGGTTGCACATATTCTCTCAAGGAGTGAGTTTTTGCAGTAGTTATTGTTTGGATTCCTGTTTTTTTTACTGAGCCACAGAGCGATAGGTTGAAATTTTCCACATTAGTGCAGCAGAAGGACCTAAGGGGTAACTTTTATGTTACTAAGTAGAGGTGTACGTATATTCATATTAGTCTTCACTTAAAAAGCTGTTTCGAACCTCTTTCCCCGGCTTTAGCTATAAAATTACTTAGAGAGGGGAATGAGGAAAAAAAAGAGGAATGAAGTAGTTTCCCCTTGCTTCCCTCACTTCATAACTCAATCCCTCTCATTTTATCGAAGCTCAATACAAAGCAAAAGTATAAGTAATTTAATCATTCTTTACTAAAAGAAAAACGAAAAAGTTTCCATTCATCGAGATGTGGTGAAAGGAAGGAAATTGTAAACGAAGAAGTAATTAATAAATTCTCGACGTGATATTCCCGTAGGATTGGAAATAATAAACGAAAGAGTGTACTTTATGGAGAGATTGTGAATGAGATATATTGCTATTACTACTATACACTTCATTACATTTACAATACAATACATTTATTGTAGTTTATTACATTTTTACATTTTAACCTAAGTAAACCCAACCTAATTATATACTCCTTTTATTAAAAAGTTCATCAACACCATAATATGATTCTCAACGGAAATCTTTTTTAGACTTTTAGAAAAACTCACCCTTAATATTTTTCAATCGATAAATTATTTAATTTCGATATATAATAGTCCATTGACCCTTTCCTTAGACTTCAACCTTCTATCTCATCGGGGAGTAGTTAAAATTAATATTTAAAAATCTTCATTCCATTTATTACGGAGATTTAATATCATTGAATAGATAAATATATAAACGACTGGGATTATTTTGTGAGATAATTTGAATTTTTCCTCAATTTTGATCTCTTGTCTTATTCACTTGTTTGCTTTTTCCTCAGCCATGCACTTGTCATCGGTTTGTGAGAAATAGTGAATAGAAACATTCACTCTTTTCACAGATTCGACGCGATCGCAAACAGATGTCACTAAGGCAATCACTTTTAATTTAGTCTTTCTTCGGACGTACATTTTGCAGAAGGTAAAGATGAGTTCTTTTCTCATCACAATGCTTCGTCTCTTCAGTTGTTTATAGTTTTTCTCCGAGACTTATTTCCAACTTTATGCGAATTCTCGAAATTAATATTCCGACTGAAAGATCTCTCCGTTATATTACTCTGTCCATTTGCATAATAATTTTTCAAAGGTAAAAAGACGCACGTATTCCGAGCAAGTTTGTGTTTCTCTCTTATTTAAGTCCCTCGAGAGCCATAACTTAGCCAATCCGAGTATTCCTTTGACGTTTTTTACACGAATCGAGTCTCGACGGACTCATATATTTATTCCCGTAAAACATTCATATGAATATACGGGAAAAAGTTTGCCCTAAATTACTGCTAGCATGTAATCTGACCGTGATTTTGAAAATATTTCTCATCTCTATGTTTCCTATGCTTACACCGTGAGGTTGTTTATGACGAATGCAAGAATGGCTGTTATTTATGAAATGGATACTGATTATTAAAGTAAAGCCTCAGTCTGAAATTTTTTATCATTAATTTATAAAATTTATTTATATGAATTTATAATGTTAATAGGTTCCCATTCAATTTATTATTGTAATGCTGAAGTATGTAATGTTGAATTCTTTTTAATTTTTGTTCAGGCATAATTTCTCTCCATTAAATTCTTCTCCTTAAGTTTCATCTCTTTTTATGATTTATTTCATATGAATTTTCTACATCATTTTGATGTAGTTTCTGTATTGTATAATTGTATGCTGCCTCTATATGTACTTAACTGATTTTTAGCAGTTTTTTCATCTCTATTCTATATGTTTTCTCCAGCGTGGATTCTAATCCGTCAAGTACTTGAATGATCATTAATTGTCTTCATATTAAATTATAATTAAATACCTATTCCTTTCCAATAACTGCTCAGAGGTAAGACTAATCCAGTTGGATTATTTTTCTCTGTAAACAAGATATTTCTGATGGGGTGAGATCTTTAAAAACAATAGTTCAGCTACTAAATATACACAAAACCAAATACGTACGAAATCGAATGAATATAAATGATTATATGTCAGACAACGCAAAGAAAAGATTGGGATCACAAGAAGAGACAGGAAACGCAACATCTGATGATAACAGGAGTGATAGACAATATTAGTATGATCATTAATATAAATGTGGGCAGGGCACGTAGCATTGACATCAGCAGTCCTCAACTGGACACCAAGAGATGTGAAGAGACCATGAAGAAGACCAAAAAACCGATGGAACAGAGAGATCATTAAGTATTTAGGGGTGACATGGCAAAGAGAAGCTCAGAATGGAGAGAAATGGAAAGCACTAGGAGAGACCATCCGATATCAGATTGAAAATGGCTGATGATGATTTTGATGAGTCATTTTATTCTATATAATTATTTAGACACCGATTACCTCGGCAGTAATGATGAGTAAAAGTTTGTGGTAGAACATGAAAGGGAAATATGTAGCGATACAGACAAATTCCACCGAAAAAAGGAATATTGGTAATAAGATACGACTTCAAAGCATACTATACGTTTAGCTCTTCCTCGCTTATCTCTCATATCATATATCACATGGAAGGAGAGAAAACCGTATGAGGAACGCCATTAGTTGACAGACATTACGTAATTCCTAAAATTTTCATATTTCGATGCATTGAAATCGAATCGAAATGAATGTCTCACCACTCGCTCTCATGTCTTGCCAACTCATGTCCAACTGCAAGGAATTTCGTTATTATCAGATAGCTATGGTATTATATCAGACGTTGGATTGAAAATGGTTTGCAAGAGGGCGGCTGTCATAGTAGAAATAGAAATAGCGAATTTTTTCCGTCGAGAGAATAAGCGGAATCGTATGGAACCCTTTCATGAATTAGTGACATTGCTTTTCTTTCATTGCAAATTCATTCATCATTTAACCATCTCTGACTCCTATTTCTCTACACACAAACCCATCATTTCAATTACATTTAGCTTCCTCTTCCTCTGAGTAAACTGAGCGCAATTGGAATGGACTCTTACATTACAAAAGGAATAAACTGAGTAAAGACAATTTCTCAGCATTGAAAATTTCAATAAAATACAGTTAAAATGAGTGTATTCAAGGGACCGACTGAAAACCCATAATGATTGGGGTAGCGTTTTAACCAAGGTATGACTACAAATGGTTTCTTTCACTTTAATAAAATAGACGGGTACCCTTTTATTTTAATGAGTTCCTTATTTTGAGTATAAAATAAATAAACCATACCGACAAGAATTGATTTAAACTTTTACAAATCCTTTAATTTGGTAAAAGAAGAAGGGATTTTTGAAGCTTGCTCTCATTACATAACAGTGCTCGTTTACAGAGAAATATTGTCAAAATTCGTTTTATTTTTCATCAAATGATGGAAATCAATACGCTAAAATGGATATCATAAAGCTATGGATGAGACAATGTAAATGAATCTCGGTCTACTAAATGAGATGTAGATTCGGCTACAGCGGGTGCATCTAGAAAAGGTAAAAAACTGCCTCTTAAGCGGAGCGACTTAAGTTATATTTCTGCCATCTTTACAAGTGAAATGGAGAAAACAGCATAGTAATCTGCGTAGCGTCTTAAGCAGGAGTGTCTGGTTTCCTTTACTCATAGGGCTCCGAAATAAGTGAAGATTGTCAATAGATGAATAGAGGAGCGTTATTTGGACATAAGAGTCCTTTTTTCGTTGAGATGAATAAGGATTTAATTCTAAACAGAAGAGACTTCGATAGTTGAATTAAACGATTATTAAAACCAACTCATGGCAACAGAACTACGCGTTCCGAAGTACTTCTAAGAATCAGGATTTCATTTTCAGTTTTTCAAAAAAGCTAACAAATTTTCTATATCGTATGGTAGTGAAGGAAAAAATCAGCATCCAATTAAAGTCGTTTGGATTTCCCGAAGTTTGGAAGGTCCTCTGGAGTGGAGGTGAAAAGGGTCCTCAACGAGGCGAAGAGAATGGCTAATGGACAGAATTGGGAATCCTCCACTTACGATTACGGTTCTTTTCATAAGGACCTTCATTCAATACCAACCTCTATAATTCCACCTATATTTATCATCCAAGCTAATATTCTTCAATATATCCGCTAAATTCGTTTAAATGATACTCCTCTCATCAATTGACGAATATCATTCTGGTTTAAGTTCATATTAACATACTCTATTAGCAAATCCTACAAGCCCATGATATTTATAGAGATAGATATTTTTGCTTTTCTCAATAAGAATAACAAGAAATATTTCACAGAAAATAGCATTGAAATTTTCTTGTTGCCTCCTAAGTCATCTTTCGTTGAGGCAACAGTCATACGGAAATGTAAATAAACATTGTGTTTAATGTGGGCGAAATAAAACTATAAAATATCCTCTTCCATTTAACCCACAAATGTCATATTAATAAGTACGAAAATAATGTCTCTTCAAAAGGATGAATTTAGTTGTGGATTTAAAAAACCAAAGAAGCTTGGGGAACATAACCACTTAGGAAAACTTCCACAGGAAGGGGGCGTGAAAAACCTACAGAGAGAGTTAACTAAAAGATAGCAAAACACTAAATCCTAACCTTAATCTGAAAATAAGAAAACATAGAAATAAAAGGCAGATGGATAATATACACCCGAACTAAAGGATATAATATCAGACGCAATAACAAATGTAAGGAATGAGAAAAAGAGCTTAAATAACAACATTAATGAATGGAATACATTAAAATACGTGAACAGAATAACAAAGAAGAGAATATTAGGAGATAACAACATAAAATATACCGTTAGATTATAAACACAAAGAAACTTAAATGAATCGGATTAACAGAAGCCAAGGCTGTAAGCTGAAACTTTATTTATATTCTGTAACCCTTTATTTGGAATTTAGTGGAGAAAACCGCGTATTAAGCGGGCCTTAAACGAATTTAAACTGTTCTTCATTTGATAGGGAAGTACGGTCTTCCTCGATTCATATTCTCCTATACATAGCCGAGTCATCCGTAAATATCCTCATCTTCATAGGTCTCAACTAACAACCACTACATCGCAAGTATGGGAGATATTCAAAAAGTCAACTTTTCTCCCAAAAGACGGAAACTTTGCACTGCAAAAGCGGAACTGATGCAAAATATTGTCGAGACCTTTTTAACGTTTCCATTGGATCAGCAGCAAAAATTGCTACGTCATATGAAAAGAAAGTGGCTCGCGACCAGGTCACTTAATTCAATGTTGATGTACGTGAAACAGTGAAATTTGTGTTAGCAAAAAGCATAAACTTCTATCCTGAAAGCAATGTGAGGGCAATGTCATGTCGAACAGTAGCTGAGTGTTGGTAGCAGTTCGAATACAACCGCTCAAAAGCAATGAAGGCCAACAATGAGAGAGAGCGAAGTGAAGATTGGAGTAAGTTTCCAGGTGACGAGCTTTGCCATCTTACGCAACAATGGTTGCTGTTAATCGAATGAAAATTCCACCATAAGAAGCCAAAAGTCTCTCATGAGAAAATAGAAAAAAATAGTAATGATAGTAATATTTTTTGAATAAAAATATACAGTTATTGAATCAGGATATTATACTGCAGAAAATGTTAGCCTTTTACATTATATTAGTGGTCAAAATTAATTGGATAACTAATTTTAGAGATCAATTAGCAAATAATTTTCAAATTCTTTCGAGGTCTAACATTACATAAAATGAAAAATGTAGACATTGCATTTAGAATATGTAATGAAAGAGAACAGAAAAGCATACATAATTATGAAAAAGGTGATTGAATGTTCTGCAGCCTTTTGCCTTGCCCTATCTTTTGGAAGGAAAGTGAAACTTCTTTTTGGACCGCCTTCCCTTGCCACTACTTGTGGTACAAACGGAGGGGCATTTCTTTCTTTCCTTTCTCATCTCATAAGGAGTAGAGGACAGATATTGTTATTAAAGGCGTCTTCCACCGAAGAGGGCTTCCATAATTCAATCGCTCGCCCACTCATCACCCTTTAAGAGGAATTCCTCTATTTTTTCCCGCATTAATCTCGATTGCTTCACGCGCCGTCGCTCGGCATCCATTTCCAGACGAAGTTCACTCGAACCGACGCTGGGCGTCTTTCATGAAATCGCCGCCTTAACCTCCTTGTTTACCTCGAAAAATAAAATATGCTAATTGAGTCTCGCATTACGCGTCATTGCATTTTCACGAGGACGGAATATTAAAGAGCAAAAAAGAGCTCCTTCAATTCCGGGATTCCTTTGTTTTTCTATTCGAGGGACGTAAGTAAAAGTGAGTTTGTAATCCATAATCAAAACATTGTGGGTGACGTCCAAAATGCGGCTAAAGTTGAGACTTTTCATGGGAAGATTAAGGACGGCCATGAAATCGTTTTCAAGATTCTTATGAAGTAATTGGGTTACGAACTACAATATCTCATTTACCAGTGATATATGTAAATTTTAATTGCTCTTCTTCTTTAAGGGAGAAATTACAATGCCTAAAAATGGTGATAAGGATCGCTTAAGGAATTCTATTATTTGCTCTTGTGTACTTTTATTTAGATATTTTTATCACTGTTGATCAACATCTCCAGGTGCGATAGAATCGGTGGTTTAATATCAAATTGAGCCCATCCAATAAAATCGAAGGTAAAAAGAGATATTTCGTAGATGTCCATCGAGTAGAATTAAAGAAATTCTTTCAAATTTACATCAGGTAGTCTTTCTTTATGAATTTAACTTGATGACGCTCTTGCTTAAGATGCAATTCCGCTTAATAGTTTCTCTTTCCCGATCCTTTTAACACATGATAAATATTCCGCTTAAGACGCTATCCGATTAAACCAGGTTCTCTGCAACTTGCTCTAATCAATCTTTCGATAGAGCCATAAATTATGCATTATCTGCGTCTGGGTGAGTCTCTTCTACTGAATGACTAAGTTTGTGAGAGGGAAATGAAATATTATTTATCAAACAGAAATAGAATTCTTAGAATGAAAATCATGACCACCATACCTCTCTGTAAGTTCCTAAGATATGAAATTCCTTTGTATCGCCCTTTTCTTCGTTTTCTCACAGATTGCACACTTGATTGCATGCCAACCTCTTGTTTTTCCTTGTATATTTTCTATAGTTTTCCCCTCAAATTACTTCATCCAGCAAATCCTCAATATTCGACCGCTCTCTTCCATGAAAACCCTCTATTTATTCCACCTTCGTCACTCTTTCGTGTCATTTAGTATTCTACGCCACACTCGCATCTCTCTTCATACGCCTTACGTCACGTACGGGATACAAATGGCGGCTGCTTTAAATTCTTGCGTTAAACTTCGGTGTTACAACCAATAAAACATCTCCAACGTCTTCTCCAATCACTTTTCTTACACAGTTTTCTGTTCGATTTGGTTTAATTATCACAACTATAAACATCGAAGGAAAGCATTTCCTTGCTAATTAATTTCTTTAGGTGAACATTTTCTAAGCCGATCTTTCAACTAATCTTCACAGTCGTAAACAAAACACTGGTCTCCTGAACTCTGAATTCAGGGCATGGATTTGCCCATGGAAGGGGTAATGTTTAGAACACAAATTTGCCTATCTTCCCAGGAGCTAGACCAATTTAACCCAAAATGTAACTAAAAAGGAAAGAACGATTGTGTAACATTATCCATTCTTTTTATCCAGTTCCTGCTTCAGAGAAGTTGTAATCTTTAGTCTTACGGTTGTTATTTTATATCAGTTATCATCAAATTATAGAATGAGATTATGAATACATTCATAGGTTCGTTTCTTTGCTGTATCATATTTCTTCTTGCCGAATTCTTCAGTTCTCATAGGAGAGGATCTCAATAACAGCCACTCCTCGTCTTCCCCGGATGACCTCTGATGAAAACATTCTCGTTTGAGGACTACCTCATCCTTATGATAAACGACACCACACCAACGGCTTCAGCCATATTTTCCTGATTTCTTTATCTAGCCTTGAATTATCACTTTGATTCATCAAAGCATCTACTGCTAATCCTCCAACCTTCTAGTGGTCATGCGACAGTACTCATGGATAGCTAAGTTTCAGATCCGATCTGATCATGCACAATACGGTTTGAGTGCAGATCTGATTGAAATCTGTATTCACAGAGATCCTCTCATGGATCATTTTATAAACGATAATAATATTTTGATGTTCCAAGGATCAAAATCATTAAGGGGAAATAATTAGCACGATTAACAAAAGCAGAAAAATAAAATATGGAAATCATTTAACTAGATAACCTCGCAGTTTCGGTTGAGATATTTTCACTTCATGAGAGGGATCCGCAGTGTGTATGTGTGTGTGTGTGTGTGATCAAAGCAATTGAAGAATCAGGATGAAGTATGGAGGTGGAGAGAAATCGGAGGTACCAATTTATTATCGAAAATGTTGCTAGATGATCCCAGAAAATCAGCTAAAAAGTCGTTACATTTAGGCAAAAAATATCGCTGAGAAGTAGATAAAAATGAAATAGCTAAACTTTTCATATCTCAACAGAAAATTACTAACTTAATAACAAAAATTAAATTATTAAGATAAGTATTAAATCGACTGGAAGTGATAATGGTTTAATTTTAGGATGAGATATTAAGTTAGGAGTATGTGGAAGAGATTCGACGCAACAAAATATTTATCTTAGGTGTCGTCAAGACAGAGAAATAGTAGCTCAAAGATGGAGAATATCACTAAATTGGCAAATATGAAGCAAACCCAATGTTTATCCGACCCACGGCATTAGAAGTTGCGAATCGAATCTTTAGCTGATAAGATGTGTGGTCTGCGGTTCGGGTGCGGTTATAGACATCCCTTTGCATCACTAAAATTTTGCATCCGAAGAACACAGGCGAAGAAGGGGCCCATCGATAAATTAGATCCTTTCATTGGGCGAATCTCATCACTTTAGTCTTCCTGACATTTATATTCATCCAGGTAACCTTTGCTCTTTACAGTTTATTTCATCAGACAGTAAAAAAGTACTCATTCCTCTTTCTCTCTATTAAGGTATTATTTCTCACTCGTAAATTCGTTGGAGTCATTCGGACGCTTTCATGACTGAGGCATCCTAAGGGTGTCCTGGAAGCCTTCTAATTTATTCAGAGAAATTCCGGAAAATATTTTATCTTAACGTCAAATATAAAGTAAAATACATCCGTTAAACAGTTTATTAGCAGAACTGCTGATATTTTTTCACAGAAAAAGTTCTTATTGTATGGCACGTAAAGTGCCAAATGTTCTCTGAAAGAAAAGAACTCGGCGTACAGTGAGTAAGAGACACGGAAATTCTGTGTTGGCCGATTTCGGCGCTTCGAGAATTCCTGTCTCTCTAACTAAATTTCAGATAATTTTATTTGAATTGCGAAAAATATATGAACGATAAATCACGCGTGTAATTGAAAAGACTTAGAATTCAGACATCTTAAAAAGCAAAACAATTGGTAGCTTCCACAGTAGATTTTTAATTTTGTTAGTTTAGTCAGCGTATTGACATCTTCGGGAAGTGATTTCACTTAATCACCGAATTTAATATAAGAAGATAATTTTGATTCTATCGGATAGTCTGGTTGTACAGATTAACTTATGCAATTGGCAGAACTCCAGAAACTTTTTCGTTCCTCCTGAACAATATTTTGAAGCTCTTGAAGAAACCACCTCTTCCACGCACTATAACCATTCCAGTGACTTTCCACTCTAAATTTTCAAACGAGATTAAACACTTTAGAATGTTTTGCAATTATTGGTCATTTAAGTTTACCTATTTTGTTCTCGAGGATTCTTTCCCCACTCCTACCTCACGAACTGCCCTCCTCACACTGACCCTTTGAACTCTATAGCTGTCCACCCACTCCCCTCTCCTTTTAGATATCGTTTAATGATTCGTGTAACAGTTGACACCTGTCTTGTATTATGCTGAAAAGTGATGATCGAAAATCGGCAGCAATTCGACTGAGAGAATAATACTCATTTGAGTACGTGCGAGCACGACGCGAATGTTCGTGGGCTTTAGGAAATTCTTTATTCCTAATAATTGCAGAAAAAGTGGCGATTTCGATAAAAAGAAGGGAATAGAGAAAAAGGCGTACAAGTGTCCTAACGAGATGAGAAATAGCAGACGATTATGAATACATTTCAGGGAAGAAAAACAACGGGGAAACGCTCTTTTTTATAAACACATAAGAGTACAAACGGAAGGGAACTGTGATTATAACATTATCAGCAGTTATTAAATATATAAACGTATCAAGTGATTAAGTATGTTTATATCTTTTTTTATGAGATGTGCTTCGATATGCTTTTTCGTGTTGTTTTCAAAGTTGATATTTATCAGCGAAACGGGGAGAACAAACGTGTAAAGAAATTCACGTGAACTTTAAGGATGAAGAGGCTAAATTATATTTAGTTCTATTAAATTATGCATTATAAAGTGATTCCTAGAAAACTAAAAATGATCAGTTATTTATAGCGAAGCACTGTAAATATCTTATGGACAATGTATGATGGCATATATATATATATATATATATATATATATATATATATAATATATATATATATATATATATATATATATATATATATATATATATATATACACACACACACTATGAATTAGCTTACCAGAGAATATCAAAGAATAATTATTGTTATTAAAATCTTCTCGAGATTCATCCGTACATATTAAGTGAGGTATGACACTCTTTTGGGCATTACATTATGTTACAAACAGATCCACGTGCCTTTTCATTCGTTCTGTTTTATTCTTTGAGCCATCATCTTGGTTGACATACGAAATCCTCATCTTTTCCTTTTTAATTTTGTATGGCAGGAAGTTGCTCTTATAAACGCAGGTAAGGGATCATCCTGGGTTCTTTCCACAGACAATTAATTAAATATACATTATCATCACTTTATCTGAAGGTGTCGTATGACAGAATTTTAAAAGGAAATGTATACCAATAGAGACCATAAAAGGATTTTTTTAATGTACTCTGTCGAATAGCTGAAGGCATTACCTCTAAGAAGACAAGGAGCATTATTATTACTACTACTGAGAGAAAGACTGGGCTATGTTTTCGTCAATTATGGACCGAACAGCAAATGTCAATATTAAATTCGTTATGATGTACCATCGGGATATGTATATCACACATGTATTCAAACAGGTACATTAACATAATAGTAATTACACAAAGCATGTGTACATATTACATTGTAACAAAGCACTGGCAGCTTTATTTCCAACAAAATTTTATAATTTCATAGATTAAATCTCTTATTGATTATATGAATGCGAGGCGATGAATATGGTAAAATCAGAACATATATGACATAATAAAATCTAATGAAGATAAATAGTGAGGGAAGGTTAAAATTGGATTGTGGTTTTGATGTATAAAATATGAATATACGACAGACTCGTAGAGAAAGAACTGCAATAGTATGTACATGAATCTGATTTTGTAATGTACATACAAGCCACCATTCGACAGAACATCCATATGGAGAAGAAAGCGAGAGAAGAAATTGTATCATTAAAGTGAGAAATTACGTCAAAGAATCGCCCATTTAATATATGAAGCGAATTAAATTAACTCAAGCAAGGGTTCTTCATTTTAAATCTAATCCTGCAATTCCTCACCGGCCTGTGGAAGGAGGTAATTTAAAGGAACGTATTGTAGTGTATTAATTTAAATCATCAATGGAAAAGGAAAGATTTTCTTTCTCTCGCCGTCATAATTAAGGTAAATTAAGTGGGACGTAAAAGGATTAGCAATTCATTTCCGGAAAAAGCGAATGGTTTCAATTTCATCGGACGTCGAGAAGAAACAATGTGAGAATGCGGTATATAAAGGAGGAATGTGGCTCAAAGTTAGAAAAATAAAGAGATTGAGGAAAAGGATACCGTAATTCTTGAAAGTGATCACTGAAGACAGTTTTTTGTTTACTTCCCTTTTCACTTCCTTTGTTTTCTTTTCTTTCACTTCAACGGAACAAGGAAAAACCCATTTCGGTTTCATGTTTTAGCTATTTTTGAGCCGTTTTTTACTATATTTTCACTCAAAGAAATAAATAATACGATTCTATGGATATTTTTTGCTGCAAGAGGTATTTACAATTTAATTCATTTTTTTAGTATTAAAGCGAAAATATTGGTAAATGATATCGAAACCATGAGTTGGAGTAAATGTTATGTATATACTTAAAATATACTTAATTACGAATTGATAGTTAACTGTTACCTAAAATTAAGTCAGTCCATTCTAACATGACGAAAATTGGATAAAACACCATTAGGGAAATCTTTCAGCACAGCATTTAATACTCTTTTTATATCAATGTAATTCTATATGTATAATAGCTTTAATTAATCATAAATATTAACGAGGGCGGTTCGATCGAAAGGACGTCTTTGAAAGCTCTTTTAAGAAAAGCAGACCATTCAACAAGTATGACGAGAAGATCACCAGAATTACGCAAGAATAGTTCGCGGATTCTCAGAATACCTATAGTTATAGCTAGTAAAGCAAACCAAATAAGATTCCATTTTGTTTTTAAGGTTAAATTACTTCATTTAAAAATTAAAGAACCAGAAACCCCTTCTCTTTTGTTTTCTAATGTAAAAGAAATAGAGAAATATCACTGTTAAAACGCAGTCCCGGTTATAACATTTTTTTACTGAGAAAAGCGTCTTAACCTGGTTTTGGTGTATAATATGGAATAAATTTTAAACTTGGATGGGGAAATTTAGGGGATTCGCGAAACAAAAAATAGCAAAAGAGAGAGACTTTAAAGTTTGAGACCCGCTGTTTGTTCTACTGCGAACAAGAATATTGTCATCTTATGGTACATAAAATTCATATTTGCAAACTTTATTGCATCATTAAACTCTGTTGTTCTCTTAAATACAGTTATGTCGGTAATAATACGTTATGACGTTTAAGGAGAGATGTATAATTAGGCGAAATGACAGAGAAAGGGGCTGTATTATCGTCCTCCATCTTGTTTGCTAGAGAATGTCTGTAATGAGAAGCACTTAGAATCAATCCATTTCTTAAGTTTAACACTTGATAACAAAAGTCTAATGTTTTTTACCAAAATTTCTTCAAATTAATCCTGAAACCCAAAGATTTGTATCTGTAAACTTACGAAAGAAGGAACGTAACTGAAGACTCAGATTATATCAAATGGAGAGTAAACAGATATTTTATTGAGTATAAATTACAAAAAATGAGTTGGTTAAATAATACCCTTACACATGCTACACCTTAAAAACCTTAAAAGTTTCTTTAATAAGCATTATCACCACTTGTCAATATCACTTCACAGTTTAAGGAGACTTTTCATGGCTCTTTTCCTTGGAAGGCAGTCATTATTGACTGGATAGTGAATATAATGCTTTTACATGGAAAATAATGAATAGAAGCGGAGCAACTAAAGTAGTGTATTTTGCCTGGATCTAAAGGAAGACCGGATTTAATTTGGTGAATGAGACGGTGAAGATAAGAGCAGCTTTACCTTACCAAAAATTTAATTTCATCCTTCCCTTTTTTCATTTCTTCCTTTATCTCGAATGTCTCCTTTTATCATCCTTTCCCTTTAATTGTCTCATTCAATTTCCTCTTCTTTGACATCCTCACCGATTCAGTCTTTCCGCCATTCATTTGCCTACTCCAATTCATTCTATCTCTTCTCAAAAATTAAATTAGGGGATTCTCTATTCTTCCATTCATGCATCTTCTCATCTCATCCTTACTCCTCTTTTGCCACCATGTTTTAGATGTTTATACTCGTGCCTCTAAATGTGCTCGATTAACTGTTACTTTCCTCTTATTTTCAAGGATTTCCCCCTTTAATAGAAACGAAATTATTAAGTGAAAATGGCCCCTTCAGTTACACATTATTTTTTAATAAAAAAAGAATTTTAGAAAAGAAATCATAAAAGAAAAGAGATCATACTAGCCGACTTTCGAGTCATGTACAAAAAACACGTACAAAATATGCATAAATATAACTAGAAAATATAGATAAAAAATACAAAATATATGTTATTCGCTATTCAGGCATTTACCGAAATTCCTATTCATTCAGCTGTATTTCCATTACTCAATTGCCCAAATTTCTTTCGCTCATTGAGTAAATACACGGCCATTGAGTATATAAAAATAAGTAATAAAATTAATGTTTAAATTGGGAATGTTTAAAAGAAGGAAGGTTTTCAAAAAGGTTAACTCTCTTAATAAGTTCATTTACGTTCTTAGAATACGCAGAAAAATTCGATATCACATTTCATTCTTCATCTTATAGATTTAGAAAGGGAATCACCAGTTTCAGTTCATACAAATTTAATTATTTGCACACGCTCATAACATTAAAATATAAAGAAAATAGCAAATGTTTTGCTATATCAATAGACTTTCTTTTGGAAACATCTTTCAATTTTAGCGAAATTTCTACCTCTGAAATGATCAATTCCGTAAATCCTTCTCAACATACTCTTGACATGTTTATAAACAGATATTTTATCTCTTTCGGGTGATAAAACATAAAATACGTAATATATAAGTAATTCATATAATATCAATAAATCAGGATATGTTATAAGATTTGTGAAATTTAGTTAAACACATCTTGTATCTTAATGTTTTTAAGCGATATTTTTTCTGACAATAACGGTTTTTCAGATTTAGCCAGAGTTTATCATTGCATGTTAACAGGCTCCGTAATTAGTGATACCAGTGAAATAAAGAACGATTATGTTTTTTCCTCGTGTTTAAATATCCCATCAAGTTAAGGAGGAACAGTCTGTTTTAAAACCGTAAAGCCCATCCACTTTAGCTGAGATGTGAACATGTTTAGCGTGTTCGGTAATCATAAGTTAATTAGGCAGATTGTTCTCCATTAAGGTTACGTTCACCGTGGTACACGAAGAAGCCACACAAACTGAGAACATGCTGCGATGCCTTTCTAACGTATCTGCTGTGTGTTTTCCGTGGTATACCTTGAGTCTTGTACTAGTTCTTGATTAATGGTATAACTTGTCTCTATTTGTATTTACTGAAGTGCGTTCAAGGAAATTAAGCAACATCTGATGATGTTTATTCAGTACTGTCGATCAGTATATCTCTGCTATCTCGAGTAAATTGGGAACTCTCGGTGTAAAATGCAACGTCGGAAGTGACGAAGAGGGATTTTCATCACCGAAATTCGAATCCCTTTAGAAATTAGACTGTTAGACCAGGAATTAGATGATGAGGATGATGTTTCGAAACCGGTCGTATGTTATTTGTTTAAATTGAACTTGGAAAAAGGACAAGTTTCTGTCCACTACGGTTTCCCAGAGTTCTGTGAAGTTTATTTGGACTCTTTAAAGCGTGAGATGACGTTAAACAGAATAAAGATCGCTAAAAGAACAAAATATTCAGCGAAGAAATCGCTAAATATGCTGGTATTGAAGGAATGAAGACATGAACTGTTTCCATTTACTTTCGCAGAATTTAGCACCAGCCAATTGTGCTAAGCTGGATCATACACCGAGATGACTGAATGCCACGAATTGCCTCTAAAATATTCATTGTTTTCCGCTGAGTTATTCGAGACTAAGGAAATAGGTTAATGGGAGCGGGATTTCCCCTTCACGAAAGAATAATTGAGGTTGTCCTCCGGAATGGACGTCCGTTTGAGTACGGAAGGGAATCTTTAACCTTATCGTAGTTCGCTGTGGTAATTTAAGTGGAAACTGTTCACCTTGTACACACCAGCGAACTATTTTGCTAACATTTTTTTACTTTTCATGAAAATTCTTACTCGGCAAAATCAATGTCACTCTCAAGTCCAATTTAAGATCATTCGAAATTACGACCAACATTCTTTTGTGCATGCAACCCTCGATATTACTATTACATAGCCATGCATACCAAGTTAAGGCTTTTTTTCAGGGGAGCAAGCAAAAATCGCGTCTTAAATGTTATCACCGGGTTGTGCGGCTCCGATTGCTTTACAATATATTTTTCAAGAATAGTCCACTTTCACAAAATTAGTCATTCTAAAGATGAAAATCACAAGGACGATCCCAAAGATAAGGCAACGCGTGATAGGTCTACGTAGATGATAAAAAAGATTCTCTTCTATCGTAGAGACGAACGATTATCCAAAGCTGGCAGCAGTGAATGTAGGGATGGGAATTTCCCGTTTAGGAATCTACGTCTTATGGGAGAAACCGAACGTCTTAAATGGAATATTTACCATGTATTACGTGTGAATGGGAGAAAACCGCTTATTAAGCGGGATAGTCTTAAACGAGAACGTCTTGTAAGGGTTTTACTGTTTTTCCCTATCTGAATTACAATCTGACTGATTATAACTGAATCGCAAGGGCCGAGTCACTCTTAATCCTAATTTGAGATCTTAAGCTCGACTTTTATTTTATTAACAGACAATCAATAAAATAGCAAAGAATACTTAAACGATGTGTTATAAAATAATCTTAAAATATACTAACAAAACTATTCAGTAATAAATAGCGACGTTCTCTGGTTCTATCGGATACACTCCAAAACAAGCCTTGTGCTGTTGATCACACATCACGACACAACTCTGAGTTTCGAGAGCTATGAGATACGAACAGGTGAAAATAAATGTGCTTCACTTGCTGGAAATTTGCAGCAACCTCTTGAAATGAGAAAAACTAAGCAACATCCGTCTTAGATTTTTAATGCGACATGTTTCGTCGACTCGTTGGCATTTTTAGGCAGAGAATATATGAGATGGGAGAGGCATAATTTGTAGAAGAACCAAAGTGGGTTGGGAAAAAATTAATAGGAAAAAACTTTTCAGGGAGAAAAAGAGGTGAGGGTACAAAGTGACAAATATATTAGTTAAAATTTCCGGTTAACGGAAGCCTTCTGGGGCATATTTCAGTCAGGTTAGAAAGTAGATCTCCGCCTCAATCCAGACTCGGTTTGAGACCTCATTTGAGACCCTCGCAGCAAGAGGGGACCAACTTGTAATGTATGTACAATATAAGAAGGTAAAGTGGGCAACAATATTCGTTGTATCACTAGTCCACAGTATTTGAAAAAAGTCTCATTTCTGCTAAAAATGTCTATGATTTCGAAAGCGTCGAATCGGCACCAGAATTTTCTATTTTCTGTTGTGTTTTCATAACAAGATAGATACGATCAGAACATAATCTGTTCGTAAGACGGGGAATTTAATCTCGTAAAATATTCATATCATCGGTCGAGGACAGTTAACACTGCGAAATTTGAAATCTGTCGCTCTGTCCAAATTCAAAGAGATAATGTTATCGTATTTTATTCCTTAATTACCTTATTTGCGAATGAGACTGTGAAGTTAGGTTAGGCTCAAATGAATCGTATGTTTGAATTAAGAATGCAATGCGAATGACTGAATGTTGAAAAGAATATACTTTGGGTGAAATAGATCCAGAGACATTAAAATGGTGATCACAGCAGAGCGTTGAGTGCAAAATCGATGTAAAGGTAGAATCGGTGAGTCAAGGCATTGATTGAATCCGAAGTGAAATGCGATTGGAAGAGGATTAATGCGCTATTTATTTAAGCGGTTTATCTTCCGTTCTCAGTAATTGGAGGCAATACTGAATCACCGATTAGAAGAGTATTGCGATTGTCCACTTTCACACAAAGGACTGTTTTGAATGTAAAAATGACAGAACCTGATTTTCAGTTAAAGTCATTGGGGAGGTATTTCGGACCGATTTTAAAGGTTTTATTAAGGAATTTGAGATATACAACATCTTATGTCACTTAAACTAACTCTACGATACTACGTGTAATTGTACGATGCATACAAACTCTGACGATTACTGTCTTATTACTTTAAACATTTGCTAATTTGAAAATATCTTTGACATCTTAATATGCTTAATCTTATTAGGAAATCTTAACGATTTAGGACATATCAAGTTTGGTGTAAATCCATGAACACCTTGATTCATCTGTCTCAGGCCTGTCAGGATGCTGACACCTTCATCAGAAAATTATGGAGAGGAAATGAGGTATAGTAGATGAGAAGTCCTTTGCCGTCACTTTTCTCATTTAGCTAGAATTGTTAGAGTAAAATACGCATCTAATTGCAGTAAAATGATCCAAAGACAACGCTTTTTACTGTCACACACAAAGAAAACTCACAATGTCCACAGAAACTTTTATTAAACGACCTAAGTTGTGACAAAAGTAAATACCATCACGCAGTGTCACTCATAACGAGGTCATCGCAGCCATTATTCCAAATTAGACAAAATTTAAAGAAAAATTCATTTTCTTCTATCATTTACCAAAATATAAATTAAAAATACTACAACCGTGATTGAATGTAAACATAAACCGCATGAATTTCCGTTTAAACGCTGAGAGATATAAATTTTTGATGAATTTATGGAAATAATGTTTCTCCTATTTCAGAAAGAAAAAATAGAGAAAATAAGTGGAGTAAAGATGCAAATAGGAGAGGTGTGTATAGACCAGACTATAGATTTAACTATAGAAACCTTCTAAATAGAAGAGAATGGGTATTTACGGAAAAGAGTCCATTCGTACCCAAATCGACGTGTTGAGAAGGAAAAACTGATTCTTAGAATGAGAAAAAGAGACGTACGGAAAAGGGAAAAGCGAGAACATGATGTTGTTATCGAAGAGAAAGAAAATTACAACAGAACGGAGTTTAATTCCATGTTACGTTGCTCAACTTATGTACAATATTGTTTGATTTGGAAAATATTACAGAATAAATAATGCAGCAAACGTCTTCTTAGTACCGACTCTTCCCCTAGCAGAGATTTTAATACGATTTATTATTATTATTCATTTTATTAATAGAGTGCGCGCACATCCCACCATACGACCAAAAGGGTTACATGTGTGTTATATGAAGATATACGGATAATTAAATGAGATAAATTATACCCATTTAAATTGTCTAATAAGTAGGGGAAGGGGGATAGTTTTTTCGAAATCAACAAGCAGTAGCAACCCGTGAGGTATTACGAAATGTGACCAAATAAGAGCTAAATTAAAGGTTATATGCATTTTACGATAAGTACGAAATATACGAAAATAATCAAGTTATTAAGAATACCTTTACATGTATGAAATTGAGCGTCATTGAAATAAACAATTGCGCAAACTAGCAAAGAATTATTTATTTTTTTAAACACGCAAGTTATGGAGGCTATGCTTTTTAGCTTCTTCTAATGATGCTTCTTAGCAAACCTGAAACTTTTTCCGGAAAAAATTCCTTGACGGAATTCGAACCACTGAGGATAAACTTTTGGATTAATATTTGGAAAATAAGGTAATTAGAACCAGACGCTCTGACCACTCGGCCATTCTGATGATGACCACTGATGATGAAGAATGCTTTAGTTTATATTTCAACAAAAAGGTTTGTTACATAGACTACTGCTTGCCAGATGATGACGTTAAGTATTGGAGACCTTTCCAATTGACTCTATTCTTAATCTTGAAATTCTGTTCTTTATCTCTTTACATTCCCCGTCTTTGTTTCCCTCCCAAACTGAGATTCACCAAGTGCCAACTGGAATTTTAAATCACTATTTGACCGCTAGGCAGACCTTGCCAACAGGTTTTTGCAAGTGTCTGCATATTTTTCCTTTTGCTAAGAACGGACTCTTTGGGAATGGAGTAATACAGGTCTTGCAATCAATCTTGAGTGCTTCCTGGATACTTTCCAACTGAGATCATAGCCTATAGATATTGTGGCCATAGATACCGTGATTGTTGAATGTATCTAAGAATGGAAGTCTACAGAAACTCATGAAAGGGATATTCAACAATGGCTCCTTGTGACCGACGATAAGATTATTAGAAGCGACAAAACAAAACAATTTCAGCAGCCGTTATGAAGAAAGTAATAACAATAATAATAACAACAATAATAGCTTTAATAATAAGTATAATAACAATTATAATGACATTAGTAAAGATAAAACCTTTTTCCTCGCGATGACATTGAAACTATTTCCTCACATGCAAAACTTCGACGAACGAAATTTAAAAGAAATGGATAGCTTGAGAGTGAAACATATATAATGAAACAACTTTGTTGGTTTAAGAACCTGAGTTTTCACTGTGAAACAAACCACCTTGATAGGAAAACACCCGCCAGAAGGGAATGTGAGAAAACTGTAAATCACGCGAAGAATAAACCACGAATTCGAGTTTTCCTCCTTACTTCATTTTATAAGCTATAGGTACACAATATTCATGAATTACACTATTTATTTTACACGCTCAATTCATTCATATTATTTTTCCTTCTGTACTCTGACCAACGTTTGAAGTTTGAAGAAATGAGATTAAACATTGAAGATTTTAAAAGTAAATTCAGATGATTACGTTAGTAATAACATGAGAAAACCTTTTATTTTTATTTATGACTAAAAGAGGTATCAGAATTGAGTTAATCCTGCTTTACCTCTACGAATCGAATTTAATGAAACTTTGGATTACAAATCGAATTCACTGAATATTCGATTCGATTCACGATGTTCGTTTGTTTCTCGTAAAATTCCCGAAATAGAGAAATCGCATTTTCTTTCATTCCTTCTTATCACCGTCATCAGCTAATTTATACTTAGGAAATGAAAGATTAAATGATTGCGTAATTACGTAGCTATAGTCATTTTGATTCGTAAATTAACCTTATTTAGAAAATACTTATCTAAAATACCATACGAACATCTTATGGAAAATTGAAAAGCAAAACAAAATAAGAGCAATAAAAACAAAATTTTCCGCAACCATACTTTACATTCGATATTTTATTCGATTTAATTCGATTGAAGCGCATTTTTGAAGTTGGAAATTTACTTTTAATGAAAGAAAAAGAGATCCGATTCGGAACCTGGAATTTTCACACCCTTTTACTATGATTTGTTAAAATATAAGCCGATTTGTACTACTGCGTAATATTCTGTAGGTAAGCACTTGAATTTGATAGGCACCTTAACTCTGATAAAGTTTTTATTGGTTTACCGTAAATGAACAGTGGATTTTATGGCACATAATCATTCGGAACCGCTTATTACTGTAGCTATAGTTGATTTTCTGCAGTGTGTTAAAATACTGCAAACAGCCGACTTTCTCGTCAGATAGAAATGCGGTAATTGGAATCAATTGAAAAGAGCAGTTTAGTTAAGTACACCGTGTGGCTTCTAAATTAGTGTTTAAGAATGTTCGAGAGGTCAGAGAAAGGAATTTATATCGATTTGGGGAAACTTTCCGTAGGAATCTCATATGTGCGACGGCAAAGGAATCTAAATGCGGTTAGCCAATGAAAGATCTCATCGATCCCAGTGTTTCGCTCCGCCAAAGCAAGAGTTCTTTATTCGGAAGAGATTTCCATCGCATAATCCAGCATCTCAATTTCTACTCCCTTTATGGCATAAGAGAAACTAACTTCAACTTCATTCTGCAGAAAATAAAACCACCTTTATCAATCATCTACTAATTCATATATATCTAAATTGACAATAACTTCTTAAGGATGTTTCTGGATTTAGATTCCTATTTCGTAATCCTGCATCTTATATTCTTCTCGGTAAACCTATTTAGGAATACGTCTGTGACGTGAGACAAACTAAGTTTAACTAATATTAACTACATTCCATATTTATGAAAAAAACACCGTTTTCAAAATATTTATAAGCATCTGCGCACCTTACTTATACATCTACACCTTCATCAATAATTACTCCTTACGAAAGTGACTTCCAAGATTTGAATATCCATCGCATAATCCTGCATTTTAATTGGTAATAGTTAAAAAAGTGACGAGAGAAACTGACTGTCACTGTATTTCATAGGTATGAAAAAGATACCACGTTTTCGACGAACCACAGTTAAGACGAATAAGACGAACGAAAAGAGTAGTGCAGTGTATTTTGAAAAGGGAAAAATCCACACAATAAATGAGTATCAGAGCGTCTAAAGCGGTAATTTTATCGTATTTTTTCGGTGCATAGGAAATATCGAGCTATCTATTGTCTATTAATGAAAAATAATTATAAATTCTCCAAACTCAGAGAAAGAATACAAATAAAGAGTGGATGAAAAACAACATAGCTTAAATTTCCTCATAAAAATAGAGTATAAATTCGGATATTATAGAAATTAATCAAATAAGAATGAAATTAAGGCCTTTGTCAGCAGAACGTAAAGCTATTTCATGCTTAAAAAGAGCCAAATATGTAATGCTAAGAACATGTAGTGTAGGGTTGAATTTACAGAACACTTCACAGTGATAGGGTGGTATCTCTAAAACAGAAAATAAATGACCAAAGGAGGGAATAAAATCGCTGAATTGACAACTATAGAAAACCCTTAACGGATTGTTTTACTTCACGAGACTTATCAAATTTCACATTATCTGATGATGCTATTTTGGTATTCCAGCGATATCAAAATAGTACCATGTGTTCCGTTACATTTATCTGCATCATTGCCCTGTAATCCATATTTCGACACACGACGGTCATCTCTGGGTATAGAGTAGACACATGTAAGAGATGGAAAATGGTGTGGAATGATGAACTTTGCAGAGGTAGGAATGTGGGTAGAACGTGGCACTTTGCAGGAAATCTCGAATATGTGAGTGGAGTAAGGAACCGGTCCGACTCATGCTGTTTACCACAGTTTGCACTAAATAGTTTCATTCGACGAAAGTTTCGGTCTTGATAAAACACTTGCAGTTAAATTGATAAGAACATCTCTTGTGATCCATCGCCTCGTCTGCATCCACATAAATCATTATCATTGGAAAGCAGTGCTAAAATTACTTAACACAAAAATCGATTAAAATGTTAACTGTATTATTCTCACGGCGAAGTTACTGTTCCACGAAAAAGTTTCCTTTATATTTGATGTGGCATAACATATACCTTCATATCAGGATGAACATGTAACATCCACATCCTCAGGATATATACTTTTTATTTTTTATTGCGAGTTTTTGCTTGCCAAACTCAATCTAAGAACATTTGTTCTTACTAATCCTCTTCATCCTGATCACGATAATCGACTATTACTACGAACAGAATAGCTTTCCGAAGTTAATATTACGGCGTTACGCCAGAACGTCAAATGAAAAGAAACGCTTTTTGCGGTGGTTATCCGTCTTTGCATTTCAATCAAAAAATTATGAGAGCCAAAGTGGATAGAATAGATTCCTGGAATATGAATTTAATAAAGTAAAGGTTTTTGTCCAATAGAAGGACAAAATGTTTGCAAATCCTCCTCGAATTCTTCACGCTGATAAATCGAACGATTTTAATACTTTTTAAATATATGGCAATGGAAAATATTTAAATTCTTGCTGTCACCTTTTTTCGTGTTTTTCATTTGCCAATAAACTACCACCTTTTCTTGAACCAATTTGCAGAGCATGATATATAATCATAAATCTTCTCATAAAAAATCTGCGCCAGTGTATTTGTGCACAAGGTAACCATGGAGACCACAAAAACTCGGGTTGGATTTCTTTGAATTTTATAACTAGAGTATTCGATAACAGAAGGTATTTCTCAGAAAATTTCTGAGAAGAAATTTTAAAACTAGAGGATACTTTTGAAATGGAATTAGGACAAGGGCTTTCTGAAAAGTTTCAGGAAACGTTTGTGACTATGCTAGTGTTACTTGACGTCATTAGTACGAAACATTCCTTTTCTGAATTATCTGTAGTGAAACATATTTCAGATATAATAGTTTAAATTGAAATTTTGCAATTGAATCCGTAAATTTCAACGTTGCAATTTTTATGTCCATGCCCAAAAAAAACCCCCAGTATAAACGATTGCGAAACGCTATTTACTGCAAAACATTCGAAAAATACATGTCGGTACCGCATCCGTGATGAATCTTAAAGATATGCTGGATATTTCCAGCGAATTTTCCGAGAGATGACTCCTACAGAAGATAAAAATCATAAGAAATTCACATTATCTTAAATAGCGAATATTACGAACTCGTGTTCCTCAAGGGAGCAGTTTAGGACCCAAATTTCATTAATTGTGGATTCCGGACTCCGATAGAACTTCATGAGGAGAGTTTGGATCCTCCATTTCCTGCAACACTTCTCTCCCATGCACTTCAATCCTTCTGCTAAACAACCGCCATTCCTGAAGCCATTCCTCATACTTCAGAGAGTCGAACTGCAATACATGATGTAAGCTTCAAAAGTATTTAATAGCTTCTGCAATTTCTTCGTTCCAATTTTATTCCTCTTGGCCTTAAACATTTCCACAATTCTTATCCTGCCGACTGGTTTCGATCTTAGAGATCATCATCAGGTACACTACAATCTGAAATGAGGAAATTAAGTAGGGAAGGGCTATTGTACTTCAATGGTCGAGTTCAAGGCTTTCTCTAATATTAGAAGCCATAAATGTATGCTTTGGAAATCCTTAAACATTGACTTGCATTGATAGACAAGTAGTAGTAAACACACTATTGGAAAGGCCCAAATTAGCCTTTCTTCCAACTGACCTCGATTATAGTCCTACAAAGATTAATTAAGAACAAAAAGAAAGAGTACAGGGGGGACAAAAATCTTTGAGAGTTAGCATTTTCTAAGAAAAACCCACATTGCGTAATAAAAACTCACCCTAGGGATGGGATTGAAAAACAGCGAAAACGCAGTAAAAACATACAAAGTATAGAATACACCCTAATTAAGCAGAAAAAATAAAGAAAATTAAACCAAATGGAAAGGAGAAAATTCAAAGAACGAATGCAGAAAACAAAAAGGAAATATATGTTTGAAGAAAAAAACGACAAACTTTTCCTTCTCTTTGTAACTAATTTCTTTTCTAATCTGAAATCTTCCATTTTGATCCCACCCTTAGTTCCTCTAAGTCAAACAATCTCAATTAATCGATAATCGACTAATTTTAAATTTAATCGCTTGAAATAGAACATTATAAAGATTTTAGTCTCTAAATTCTTTAAGATGAATAACGATTTTATTACAAATTTTATGCCTAATCGTTTCGGCATTTAGCGTGGTTTCTCGAATCGAAGAAGGTGTTCAGCGGCGAATGTTCAGCGATATCTCCTTTAGTCCATTTTGCTTTGATTTACAGCATATGCTCCCGCATAAATCCATATTTGAATCCTAAAAATGTCTCTCCAGAACAAGTGGCTGACTTAATGCCGAATACAAAATGTTGACATCGGCGAATAAACAGGGGAAACTGTCTCTTCAACTCTCGTTGATACACGAGACACAACAGTAGTTATTTTCCGTTCAACTTGTTCTTGTGGAACTTTATTAACTGAAGAAGAGATATAGCGGCGTTTTCGATTATAAGTGGTGAATGATTTAGTATATGCTTATCATGAAATGAATGAGAAAGAAATAGCAGTGTGACAGCAGGTATAGAGGATCATTAATAAAACAATCATTTGAGGTGAAAACCTAATTTTGTACGGTACCATCAGAAAACATCAAAGCTTATCACAATACAGGAATAAAACCCTAAAATTAGCATCCTTATAGTAATAATTCACGCTTGACTAAGTTTTTCTCATCTAATCAAATGAAACCGTCAATTGAAGATCATATAGGGTGATTTCATTTGATGAATCGAGCTTTAAATCACAAATAAAGTATTCTACTTGTAAAATAATTTAACAGAAATAACTGAAATAACGCGACAGCAAATATCTCAACAAAGTCTCGCGAATGTTTAGTTACAGATAGTTCTCATGACAGTTAATGATAAAAAATATACACCAACAATATATAGCAACAATATACACCAACAATATACACCAACAATATATACCAACAATGGCGGATCCAGAAGAGGTGCAGAGAGAGTGATCGTCCTTGTTGACTTATTGTTTGTGATTTTAGAAATTCCGACGAAGAGCCTGACTCAAAATAACACATTTTGAAGTTTTACCATGTTATCAATACCTTTATAATGACAAAATGGCATTTATAAACTTAATAAGGAAATCGTCGCCCTTTCCGCCCACCTTACGCCTTGGAGAATTTCTATATCCACTTACTTATATGACAATAACGTCTTATATCGAATCCAGTAATATTCTAAATTACACCATTAATTAATTCAGGAATAGCCACAGCATTAAGTTGATTAGTCGACAATGATGCATTTCTTTGTGCTCTAATTGGATTCCTTTTTAACGATGAAATGAGGCATAAATGTGAAGATTTGGGACATATTTGAATAAAATAGGCGATCATCAAAATCAATCGAATTCGATGGGAAAACTAGTCAGATGCTTGGGTTCATCTACATAAGTGTGAAACGTGGATTTTCAGGAAATAGGAAATCAAAAGAATGGAGGCCATTGAGATGTGGGCGTGGCGTAGAATATAAAAACGTAAGTAGTAATAAATAAACTGTGCGGCAGATGGTTAGTGAAAAGAGGGGATTTCGATTAAAGTAACTGAGCAGAGGAAGTGGGTGGGAAGAGGTTCTGCTGAAGAAAGGAAAACAAAAGACACGGGATAAAGGAAAGGTTAATAAGCAGGGAATTATTGGTTACCTAACGAACACTTATTATGATGAAAAGTGATCATTCTTAAGGCTATTGAAAGGATAGAGATGGATATATATTTTGCTTTCATTCTCAATACAAAACTTACAAAAACATTTCATCGGAAAAAATTTAATGAAGGCTTTAAGGTAAGGCTTGCCTTTGAGATGAATCTGAGTTGAAGCAACCTTTATTTAGAAATATATTCAACGCAAGAAAATTATAAAATTAAACTCTTTAACAATATAAGAAATAAATGAATATTAAGAAAACGAATATGGCGAAATATCTTACTATCCATTTAATTCAAAATGTACTAAAATTATTACTATTAGAGAGAAACTAAGATTTAGCAAGCTGAAATAATTTGTATAAATTTGCTGCATTTCACATTTTTAGCGTGTAATAGTAAAAAGTTGTAAATATTGAGGGCAATATCAACAAAAGATCTTTTAAAAACAGCTAAATACATTAAATAAACTCTGCCTTTCTTCAAGTAATATCTGATTGAATATGTCCCTAATAGTAAGCATATAATTACTTATAACATAAAATAATTTCAAGAATTTAAACAAATGCAAACGTTGGAGGGGCAGTACAGATAGATTTTCAATAGCGGGAACGATTGTAAAAATCTATTTTATGAGCAGATTCTTCTGATTATACGTTTAAAGATAATTATATATATTGATAAAGCATGAATTCTGCGTTTACCCTTATGGTGGGTGTTCCCTCAATAAAGTGGAATGTAAATTAACATTTTGTTCAAATGAGCAAATTAAGTAATGACCAATTTTAGCACTCAATTTTTCCAATTAACCGACCTTTTAGCAGCTATCCTGGAAATATTTGGCAACATCCTATAAAATAACCAAATGCTTCTGATATCCGAATATTAAATGATAAACCGAAAGCAGTCCATATTAACGCAGCTTTAAGAGTGCCTTAGCTACCTTATCGTTTCCTTTAAAAGGTTTCCTTGGTCTTTGTTTGTCTCTTTTCGTTCCTGAAATGTGCAATCGAAGGAGGACTTAATATCGAGCAGAAAGTCGCTTTGCAATTCCTCGGGGATTCCGAAAGGGGTTTGGGATTAGAAGATGCACTGCGTACTTATTCATTACCTGAGAACTTTTATGTCAAACAAGAAAGAAATTTCCCAATTCAGACACTTTCGTCTTTACACAAGGCAACTTCGAGGAAAGCAATTTATTTTCCGATATATAATAAAGTCAAATTCGAAAGCTGTGAATCGAGAAATGTGTTTACGGGACTTCTTGCGGTTTAGCACTGCTGTACTTGATCTAAAATCGGTTAAATATTACCACAGAATAACAGCCATCGGTTAGTTCCAAAAGAAAAAATGACACTTATAAATAGGCTTTATCTTCGAAGTAATAGATATTTAATAGATTAGTCATAAACGCAATACGTTTAAAAGTACCTAGAGTCGTTAATATAAATGCACGTTAAGTTATTATTTCTTATGTATTCTTAGTTCGTCTAAGAAATTAAATTAGGAATAATGGTCCTAAGAAATCGAGATACATGAAAAATGAAAGAAAATCGAATTAAGACTCTTATTTTGGCTGTGACATATCGTTTTAGAGTAGACATTCTGAGAGTTATGATGAATTAGACGAATAATTTGTGAATCTTTTGATGTAAACAAGCTGTCCTGTCCCTGCCAACCGAGCCGAATGTTGAATTCGACGTCATGCATAAATGTGTTTATGGATAATTTATGCTCACACCAGAAATATATGGAAGTATCTTACATGGTATCAATGCACGCATTGTCATAGAAGGATCGCTTGTTATATATGGTAATATATATATATATATATATATATATATATATATATATATATATATATAATAAGTCGAATATGTTCTATCATTTCTCAACTGGCGAGCATAGTTTTTAGGATATCATTAGCAGCTATTAGCTAAGTTACATCCCTAAATGCTTTAACTACAACATAAAATGAACATCAACAAATTATTTTCTTAACTACTTACTAGGGATTTTTTCCGAGGTTTTACTTCAGGTATTTTTCATTTAGCGACAAAAAAATTCCAAAAACTAATTTTTCATCAATGACAACACAGTCTATTAGCAGAAGTGAACATTTTGGGTTTAAAGTTCTTCTAAGATTAGACTCAAGTTCATACTTCTCAAGGAACTGAATTAAGCAAATTTCATTTGAATACGTCTGTTATTTCTGTTCTCACAATATGAAACCAACATCTCCAAATTAATTCGGAGTAACCGCCATATCTATAAATGTTATTTTGGCTGGAAATTCTGAATTCTTTGGATAAATCGACGTTTCGTTTATCGTGGAAATCTTGGATAAGTCGGCTATTAAAATCACACAAAAGAGGAATGTCTTATTGAATGAACCATCCGGTATTTTTCTTTTCTTCGGCAGTCCTTGGAATTCTCCGAAAAAAGCGCTTAATTCGAATCTGATGACGAAATAAAGAGGTCGTGCAAATCGCTCTCCGTGAGAATTCCAAACATGAGAAGAATTCAGGTCGTGCGGAGAAGACCTCACGAGGCGGTCTTCAAAAAGAAATTAACGAGAAATAAAACGGACTTCTCCAAGCAATCTCACAAAATTATTCAAAAATGCCTTGAAAACGATTGAAAAGAAATCGGGGAAATACCTATCGGTCTAATGGCGTTTTTAAGGAAATGATGAGGTGCCTGAATTGAATGAACATCGTGTTTTCCATTAGAGAAAAACTCTTTGAAAGCGAAACCGTTCGTAAAGAATGTTGTCATGAGGATTGGATTACGTGGCTGACCTATTGTTGCTAAGGAAACGTATAAATTACAATTTGTTCATCAAACGAGACGTTGCAATTGTGTGCAAGTTTTAAACGAATTGTGCTATAAAATTACGGGAAATTTACAAAAAAGACGAAAAAATCAGACTAAACATATTCTTTTGAGGTTGTATATTCTTAACTTGCTATGGCATTTAACTGCATAATATTTATTAGAACATCTATTTTTGAGGCACAATATACGAAAGTGATTGAAAACATTCTTTCTGACGTTGAATCTCTCCCTATCTTTAAATATCCTCATTACATTTTTACAATTCCTTCGTTTTTGTTTAATGCTGGTCGTAGTTTTCTTTCCTTCCGTTATCTCCATAATTTTAAATATCCCACTCCCTTTTCTGATCCAGTTTTCTGCACCTGTTAATAATCCCAATGATTTTCCTTTGCTAAAAATTCGTCTCTGTTTACTTACTGTTTTATTTCTCCCTTGTACGTCTGATTCAGTTCTTGTGATTTCAGTTCTCAATGCGGTCTCTACATCATCTTTCTGCATTTTATTCAGTGAAGTGCATTTTTTGAATCTGCTCTCAAATAAATTTTTAAGCTGTCACCTTTGAAGGATTCCTCTCTGTATTTAAAATCGCATTTCGGTGTTATTTTCGTCCAAACATTCTGCTGACATGAGGCATCTCACTTGCAATTCTCAAAGTTATAATCATTCTGGAATCAAAGCAGATTCCCAGTCCGTTATGTATGAAATCAGTCTTTTACTATGTTGGTTAGTTACTTCCTTTTAGTTGTACTCTTATAGCAAAGGGCATCTCATCACCGTATTTCTTTCATTTTAAAACGGCTCTAAAGGCTTTCCACGCTAATGTCTACATCTACATGAATACCCTGCAAGCCGCCCTTCGGCGTGTGGCAGGGGGCTTAAACGTCGAAAGAAGGATGGATCGAGTTGTCGTGCAATATTAAAAGGACTTTTTCTTTGTTCTCGAGGAACATTATTTGAAACTAATCTATAAATGCAAAATGAATATCAGTACTTTTTCAGTTCTTAGTAGACACGCAATAAGCACACGACTAGTTTCTCTAGCCGTCGCCACTTGTGCACTAAAAGCTGCTGTGGAAAAATGCATGTTGGGATACGTTCAAACAAGTTATCATTTATTATCAGCTCGTTATGCATTCAGAAAGGAAGCAGACTTTTACAATGCTGATTATTCTTTCCTCAATGAAATAGATACTGTAATAGTGTACTTGAATGTAAAGAACCTCGGTTATAGTCTAATAATAGGCCGGTACACCAAAAATTGTTTAGATCATGCTTTACCGAATAATTTACTATAGCCTGGCCCCCAAGAGATTTTCCTCTCTGACTCTCACAGATTTCTCAGCTTCGGATAACATTTACGCCCGGGCTCAGTTGCACAAGTACATACTTGGTGTTTGGTCGGTATTATCAGCCCAGAGCTGTCTCTAGGAGCTCTATGCAAGATGATTGTCGCAAGACCCCACTTAATTAGGAAAAAACAAATTATTCATTCAGTGGAAAATTCCTCAAATTTATAAGTATTTTGTTTCTAATTTTCTGAAGAAATATTTTAGAATTTGCTGGAAAATGTTTCAATAAAAATTATTTGTTAAAGTCAAGTCAGATTTCTCGGAAAATAATTAGATTACTGCAATTGTAAGAACGTTATAACATTGCTTTAATACAATCCATAAAGGAGATAATTTTTTATTACTCTTAAAAACTCATTTAAGATCGGCAAATCAGATAAAACCATCAGTCTTTTTTGAAAATGTTCAATATTAAATCACTCGTAATGAATTCTTTGAAGAGATTCATGCAGCCTAGACCGCTGTTACTATCATGATCAGAACTATTTTGCAAATCATTTCTGAGTTTGGATACACTTCTTTAAAAAATATTCCGAGGATGATTTCTCCAAAGATTCTGAACTGTTCGTTTAGTTTATTACAAAGATTACTTATGCTTCGATCTATGTTATGTATGCTACTTTTGTTACTTCATTTCTTCACCGTAATCAAATCACTTTTTGTTTTACTTTCACAATTTGAACGATTTTCATATCCATTATTCGTTGTTCTTTATTACAATAGGCATATTTATTTCTGCGATAAAAATATGGATTCTTGTATGTATGTACTTTCACTCTGACAAGGGTTAAGAGGAAGATGGGACTATCTATTCCTCATTTCATGAGATAATAAAGACGCCTTTTATTGTATTGTAACAGACATTTCAGACAGTTCTATTTCAGCCACTTCGCGAATTGGCCAGAGAAAAAGGCCAAATTGTAGTAATCACAGAGATCGTTTTTAGTGGCCGTCCAATTCGCCAAGTGGCCGCACTTCGTGCTCACAGAAATATTTATATCGAAAGCCCATCGCATCGAACGTATAATATGCTGTAGGATCTCCACTACTTCCGCCTTCCTATCTCTTTCAGACCACTCTAACAAGTACATTGTTTTAGCGCATCTCCTCCATGTGTATAGACCTACATAACACTCCAATATCCTAACACATTATTTTGCACTCAGGGACGTTTTCTTTCATTCATTACTTCGTCTCGAGTAGTATTCCTTAAAGTAGGGATGGGGAATCTTATGCCATCAGAGGGCCGTTTTTACCATTCACTGTATAAAAAGGCCGCATCTCAAACAACCAGGCCGCTTTTGAGTAGCGTGCAGCGCATGTTCTAATAGTTTAACGTTTAAATCGTGTTTGAAAAAGTGTACTCATTCACTGGGTGAACCGGAACAAAATTTGTCATCTTATTTTTCAATAATTTTCAGAAGTTGCAGCTGTTAACGATAAAAAAGGCCGCTAGAGATCGCAGGGTCCACACCTGTCTTAAATACAGCGCTCTCAAGTATTTTCTTTGAAGTCTTAGAAGGTTTGAATAATAATCACAGCAGTTTAAAACGTGCTAATCTTTTCGGCATCGAATAAGAGAGGCAATAAAGAGACTCTGAGAGCACTTACTTTGAAAAGGCAAATGAAAGATGGATATATAGACAAAGAACTTTATTTAGTGAAGTTGAGACCATCAAGTCCCCTTTCCCATTAAAGCGATGCAAAAAAGCAATAAAACAAAACACAATATACGATAAAAAAGAGATAAAATAACAATAATAATTAAAAGAATTAAAGGAAAGGAACCTGTGAGATCCATGAAATTAGGAAATTTACAAATTTATAATGTACTATTTAAAGTATGTTAGATTTATTATTCATGAATATACATTATCATTAGACTTCCCACAATGAGCGTAATATAAAAAAATAGATGCTAGGACAAGTTTACTGATACATTCTTATCACGAAGGATACGCGATATCAACAAGATTATGAAGTACTTCAACAATCGATCTTTACACCTCTTGCTAGATGCGGAAAGTTGGTTTGCAGAATATTTATATAGATGTAAT
Organism: Pachydiplax longipennis; assembly: GCA_036926295.1. Classification (NCBI taxonomy): domain Eukaryota; kingdom Metazoa; phylum Arthropoda; class Insecta; order Odonata; family Libellulidae; genus Pachydiplax; species Pachydiplax longipennis. The sequence continues at coordinate 68,634,450 of JAVFKF010000015.1, forward strand.
TATCAGTTATAACGGTCAGAAAGGAAAAAAATGAATGCATGGTCAGGACCAGTGAGTTGATAGTGTTGACCTAAAACATAATTATTTACACGTCGTATTATCTGAAGTTAAAAAAATTAACAATGGTCATTTATAAGTATGAAATATTGATTGATGAATATTTATAAAATGAAGGTTATATATGCGATTAACAGGATCAAGTGGTATTTTGTTTACAAAAAGAAATAAATTACAGAAAGTAAAATAAATGCAACATAACTCAAAATTAAGAGCTAAGATGTATTGAGATAAGACACGTAATAGAAGCGAAATAGTATTACAATTAAACTCTTATTTTCAAGGCATCACTTCCATTCTCTTTGCAACGAAGGAATATTTCCTTGCGATATGTGAACAAGAACTATAAACTGGAGTTTAATGTAATAAATAAATATTGTTAAAGTTATTTTACATTCGTGATAAACAATAATTTAAATAACATAAATTTGTGATGATAATTACTTGAAATTAATGATAATAATTTGAAATATTCCCACTTTCTCTCCAAAAGTGCTTATAATATTTCAAACCTAATTTGCTGAAATCAGATCGCTTTGCTCCTGTGCAACCCAACTCACATATGTTCCTTTTGAGTTGCATAATATCACAGCGTATGCAAAAAGTTTTGCTTGTTTAAAGAATTTCTCAGGATTTCTTGAGAATAAAACCAGGTTTAGAGGGTTTTTCAAGAGTCTGAGTGAAACCACGTTATAGGCAGTTTGAATTATAGGCGGGTTATAGTTCTATAACTATCTGGTCCTTCTACATATTCAAATGCAAAATTAATCAAATTTATATATTTTAACGTGAGCGAACTCTTAAGAAACAAGAAAAGGTAATAGTCGTTAGGAGAGAAGAAAAAGTCCGCGAGCGATGTTACTTTACGCTAGTTAGGCTCACCTCAAGTATGCATGCAATGTATGGGCTGGAAATTGTTGTGTTCGTGATAATATGCATCTATGCTAGAAAAGAGAATGCTATTATGTATGCGAATGAGGAATTTATTTCCTTTCCTACGTGGAATAAGTTCCACATCGGCGAATAGTTCATTAAAAGATAGAACTGGCGATCTAATAAACGATGCCAAAGGAAAAGCAAATAAATTAAATGTAAATTTCGCAGGCGTTTTACTTCCGAAAGGTCTCCAAACTGGATGTTGGAAGCAATATCGAAAGCCACATTCAGGAAAGGGTAAATATTAAATTTCAGCATTCTGATGTAATTGGTAGTAATCGTATAACAGATTGAGCATTGAGCAAGAAGTATCGGAGGCTCCTTTTATGAATCATGCATAATATATGAGAGAATTTAAGGCAATTAGCGGGTTGAGTGTGCTAAAATGGCCGAAATATCTCTCATGCTTTATTCGAAGATATACATTGCATGGGATTATTCTGACTATAAGCGAAAAATAATGGAGCTATATTAAATATTTGAAAAATCAATTTTTTAAAAAATAAATGAAGATTTTTAATTTTCCTTTTTCGGAAGAACAGAGGGAAGCTTATCATCAAATTAATTTCGTCTCAATTTGGCAAATGGAAGTGAAAGTATGAAAGTCACTGGGGCATGATTGATAAAGGTTTGGCCATTCCTTATTAACTCACGTTCATTGAACCCAATCCGAAATCGTGAATATCCCGAAATCAGTAACATCGACTCACTTTTCAGTGTTGTGTTTTTTAATATATTTGTATATAATGGCGATCTTTCCTCCTCTCAAACTTCCATCGTATATTTTGAAACTCAGAGGCCTATCAAAAGTCCATCCAATGCGATACCTCTTTTTTTATCTCTAAATGATTAAACCTTTGGTCCATAAACCCCATTCAATATAAACACATATGTCTAAGTTCTTTGCTTGTTACATTTTTATCCATGTTTCTTGCATCAAATAAAAGTTATATTTTTCAAAGCCTGACTCAGTCTAAATTCTGTTAAACTGCACCATTCCAAAATCCGTTAAACTATCAGAGCTGAGTTTTAAGTACTTTAATATATCTCGGTAATTTGAACAACGGCCCAAGCACCAAAGTAAAAGGGAAACCTTAAATAATTTAACCTTCTAGAATGAGATTAACGATGCTAAAAATATTTTAAAAGTCCAATCTTTATTGCTAGAAGCCTTTGGTTTATCAACCACATTTGATGTATACAAGTTTACATTCTTTGATTATTAATTTTTTTCTGATTTTAATGCCAAATAAAAGTAATTTTTCCGAAAGTCTGAATTTGACTCAAGTCTCTTAAATTCAATCGAATCGTGCATCACAGAATCCAGAATATTCCAAATTACGAAACCGTCTTGGACTCCAGATTAGGAATGTTTAACCCGCACTATGAAAGTTTTATACATAGAGTCATGATGCCGCCTCACTTCTCATACCAAACACACCTCATTCTCCTTCCAAAGCTTCTTTTATAACACAGAGTGGATGGGTGAATTTAATTAAAAAATGGGATTAATTCACAGAGTGAGTGGGTAAATTAACTCAGTCATCAATGGCTAATGAATCTTATACCATACCCAAAGATTAACTAAAAACATTAAATACTCTACCTATTTTCGATTTTCTTTTGTAACATGAATTTTTTTTATAAGACAATTAGTCTCAGCTTTTATTGGTCAGATACAGATGATATTTCACTCTTCTTGGACGTAAAAGGTAAAGAAAAATTTAATCACTAAGTCTAAAAGAGGTTTTGTCAATAAAAATTGATAAGGAAATTAGATAGGAAGAGGTTAATTTATCTTCAAATGTGGTTCATTTGATTCATATTTCGGCATCGTCTTCGCTGTGTATTGTTGCGTAATGTCGTATTCGCTTTAGTAATCAATCCTTAATTCATCAGAATTTCTCATCCATTACTTCACTTGCATATTATTTTCGCGTATCGTTCGCAGGAAAAATTACCTTCCTCTCATTATCAGAACAGTCTTTGTGACAGAGAGGACGTACAATTCTAAGAACGTTCTATCTTTGAATTTATTGAATACATCGCCCATTTGAATAACAAAACGAATTGCCTTTCGTTGTGTTTTTTCGCGAATGCAACACTTTTCAGCGCAAACACTGCATTCATACTCGAGGTGAGGTAGCAGGTAGTGAAGTAACATCGCTCGCGGACTTTTTCTTCGCTGTTACTCTCTTGAAGAAGACTTAAGAATTAAATTCTTAAACGATCGTTCACAAATATTATGGACGAGAGTACACCATGTTAAGTTATTTGTGAGGTTTTCTCAATCGTATGATATTTTAATGATCGTATTATTAATAATTCCTGGAAATTAATTTAGAATTCTCGTAACAATAATACTGTAGTTACAATTCAAAGATTTCAATATGAATTAAATTTATTTTAATACATTCAGTTATCAAAATCAAATTATAATTATCTTAATATCTATTCAGTAATAAGCTTAGCACCTCGAATTTGTTATGTGGTGCGAATACTTCTGCTTATCGTGCATTTGGGTTTGTTCATTCCGAAACTCGAGTACTGACGCCCCATTGATCTGCCCGCCCTTGTCCGGAGCACTTTGGGAGGACAATAATTGGGAAAGAGAAGTGAAAGGAAAGCAATATGAAGGAAAAGTATGAGAAAATGGGATTTTGAGGGGGGGAAAGTGAAAAGGATGAACTCGAGATAAGAAAGACAATTGAGAGCGATTATCTTAATGTGCATTCGAATAGTGTTTGAGCAATTGCCGCCAAAAGGAAGGAATGCCAACTTTTCCTTTGGAGATTAACATCGTTTTCCTAATATACAATTATTCTGAATTTCCATATCTAAATGCATGAAGGTTCAACTGAACCTAGAATTGACAGATGTTTGGTTGAAGGAAAAGAAGCAGTGGTATAAAATGCATTTATAAAAACTCAAAGAAAAAGTAAATACATGGATCCGTAAAGCATTTCCGAAATGGACATAGAGAATGTACGGGTATGAGAGTTGATCACTGAGTCGAAGCAGAGGAGAATTGGATTATGAAGAAGATTACAAGAATAAAATGATCAGAATGCAGTACAAATTATTAAGAAAGTAGATGAGGTAGGAGAGTTATTAAATGAAAAAGAAGGAAGGGCAATTTAATTTAAAGGGCACTATATAAAGCACAGTTCCTTAGTAAAATTAAATTGCACGATCCTAGGAAAGAAAGTAAGGGAAGGCAAAGGATAAGATATTTCGAGGGAGTGGAAATGATAATGAGTGGAATCTACACTATTATTAAAAGAACAGCTGAAAAACGGTTACACTGAAAAGGAATTGATCTTAGTTTGTGAATGAATTAGTGTAATTAACATTAGAACATATCAACAGTGTTGCTTATCAAGCAGGGACCTCAAGAATTTTTTTTATTTTCGATTGTCTCTTGTGGTAGATTTCTCAAAATCCATTTCCAAAAAATACGTTTTTATGAATTTTTACAATACAGATTCATCTTTTGCCGTCGCTACAGTCTTTTTCCCTAATCAATCAGTGTTGGATTGGACGAATATAAGGCACACCCACGAGAAATGCACGTGAGTTTTTTTTTAGCCTTTTGTAGGCTTAATTTCTGTTGCAGAATTTACTTAGAAATAATGTTTCTACGAAATCGATATAGGTATCAAAAGGACGTAAATTGAATGAAAAATCCGACTTTAGTCAGGGGACATCATTTTGGATTAACAAGAATTTGGACGGATATTCCATGAAAAATCGTGATTGTTAACAATCCGTTACCCTGACGACCAAAGCGATAATTGAGTCCAAGTTCAACTTGATGAAAGTAATTTGAAGGTATTCCGTTTATATTTCCAGCTTCCATCTTCAAGAAATGGAGGCTTAATTTTGATCATTTAAAAGGATTAGATATTAACAATTATATATCTAAATTTTTTATTTAGTAGTGATTAGATTTTGTGATTTATGAGTTTTACTGTTTTAGTGATTAATTTAATAAATATTTATGCATTTATACAGACTTATTTTTTTCATTTTGATTTACTACAATTATCGATATGCATCCCTGACTTTTGTGGATGCATTTACCATTCTTAACTGTGCATTCATATTTACTTGTCATGTTCTCCAAAATCTTTTAGCTATAACAATCGGTAGGTTTGCGCAGGTTTTTCACACTCCCTTTTTAGCGGGCATTTTCCTACAGTGGATAATGTTTGCATAAGAAACATTAAAACTTTATAAAATATTACCACGGTTTGGATGAAAGAATCTCGTCCAAATAAGAAGGTTTATTATTTTTATTAGAGCTACGTTTAGTTCCAACATTTTGTAGTTGAGTACGCACGAATGTTATGATCCACCCGTTGAACTTTTAAAGCATTTACGAGAGGGCGTAGATAGGATAATGTGTAGGGGAATTAAACGCCTTTTCCATCGACCCTTATTCTTTCGGAATCCTATTTCCATCCCTTGTTTCCCACTCGTTTCTCTCTCCATCATTTCCTCCGTTGCCATGACGACGTGGGGCCTTCCAAGTTAAATTGCACAAATGCCTGCAAAAAGGCCTACATTAAAGTTCTCCTTCGCGGAAGAGCTTTTTAAGGAGAAGTTCTTTCATTGCAACTTCACTCTACTCTTTGGACTTACTTCTTTTAAAGAAGAGATTACATACTAAAAGGGATGACTCGGGCGAGAATTCGTAAATTACCCCATTTGTGAATCATTCTCTGGGTTTGGAACTTCAATGGGTTCCTATTACATTACCGCTAGACTCGATTTTAAGGGCCGTACACAAGCAATATTCAACCGATTCCCTTTAAGGACATTCGCCTCGTTTATTCACAGTTATTATTTCTCCCCCTCGTGTACATATTTCATTTTATATTATACAATTTTTACTTCAATTGAACTCTTAAATTCAAATGTATCCCTTCTCGTATGATTTATGCATTCACACCGTCTCATTTTCAAGGGTTCGAATTCATCCCAATTTAAAATCCATACAAGTCCAAAGGCGGGAGTATTTTTTATTTTGAAAAAGATTATTTGAGAATATTCTATAAAGGTAGGATAAAGATAAAGTACTTACTCCATAACTGTTTTAATAAACAGCCGAGTCAGTTTCAGTAATCGTCTTCATTAAAGCATCACTTGTGTATTAAAATCTGTCGAGGAAAAAATACGTCCTCTTCTTTGCATTTCACATGATACATTTCCTTTTACACATAGCCTTTTAGGGCAATCTATAAATATTTAAGTTTATTGTAATATGAAGTGAATAAAAGTAACTTCCACAGTTAGTAGATTCTACTTGTTGGCGAAATTTAAGCTGATATGATCTGATGATAAATTCCATTTGCTACCGAAGACAAGTGTTTATGCAAACGTATATTGACATTTGCTGACGTTAACATTGTTCTCATTCCCTTGTATTTTCATTGTGATTCTTATTATATTACTGTAAAACCATTAACCATTGGGACGGGATATTCGAGAACAGGACAGTTCCTGGAGTCAATATTTGACCCACCCATTTTCCCTGTCGAATTCTAATCACTTCAATTAAATTCCTCTCTTCCCCAGCCCTCTCTAGCACCTCATCCTATGTTTTTTATCAACCTAATTCACTTTTTCCCTCCCACGCCAACTCTTTTTCCACTCATCCAACCTATTTTCCAATGGATATTTTTTATGGAATATTCTTGAAATCGATCTTCCCATAGGAACTATTATAGATGTAATTTTGAATAAAAAAATCCTCAGACCCTGTTAATGACACTTTTACGTTGAAAATTTTATAATTACTTCTTCGGAAACAGTGTTAACTTTCTCTTACGATGGAAATTTCGATATTAAAATTTATAACATTCCGATGAATACCCAAGAACCCCGGGTTCGAGTCCCCGCTAATCGGATTTTTCAGGTTATGGAATGGTCGTATGTGATTATTCTTGTTACATATTTCAGCTTAAATTTGCTGCAGTTTCTGTATGTGAAATTCTGATGAAATAAATAAGGCATATTCTGAAATAGATGTCATCCTAATGAAGTGTAAAATTTTACGTTCGCAAGTTGAATAAGATGGAACGAAATGCTGATAATTCAGGTTTGTTAGCTCTACGTCTGTCATTAGTATGAAACTGTTATTGAATTTGACGGAAGTTTTATTAATGAGAAAAGTAAAAATCGTTTTTCCAATAATGCAATAAGTGTAGGAAGTTAGTATTTCAAATACACTTCATTTTAGCAGAAGATGTGCTATGACGTGGTTGAACACAATGTAAATGAGCCCAGAGACATGCACGGTAGAATATTCTATTACTGCTTAAAGGTGACAGGAAGTTTGTTATTAGATTTCATATATGTCGTAATTTAGATGAGATTGGATTTTCGTTGAATGACGGGATCCAATTCGATGTTATTAAGTGGATTTACTCCAAAGTAGAGTGAAACCCAATCAGAAAATTGAACGAATAAGGAAATAAATAGCAAGCAAATAAATTAATAACAAAATCTATTCTTCGGGAAACTCAAATTTCATCTTCTATTTAACACATCACCGATGTAATATCTCTGTTTAGCTCATATTCATTTAATGTGATTTAAATTAAGAGAGAGTAAGAAATATTTATTTGGGGCTTCAAAGAATTTAGGTGAAATCTAAGTGATTTGAATACTTTTAAGAAAATTATTCAACGCAGAAAAACTTCCACAAGGATGAGAAAAAGAGAAAAACTTGCAGAAACCTAACGTGAAAGTAATGACAAAAAAGTGAGCATAAAGCAACCTTAATCACAGAAATAGCAACGTTAGTAATATTTACATCATGTGGTGGTTAATAAACACAACCATTTATCATACACGTCATCTTCGACACCAATTTGAAGCGTTCCATGGACGGTGTCTCAGCTCATTTTTAAATCCATCCAAACGATGCGACAGATTAAATGCAGAAGGTCACTGATTTATGCACTAATTCACCACGTAAACATGTTTGCATCTCTACTTTAAACCTCCCTCACTCATGATGGTCTCATTATCTATCTTTGCACTTTGGGGACACTTTGGGAGGGTCTAATTTGTTTGTCTCAAAGTGCCATTGAGTTAGACAACCCACGTATTTAGGAGATTGTTCTACGAGATAAAATCATTATAACCCGAAACAGAGAACCATAGAGAAAGTTACTGAATTACGAGGCAAAGCAAAAGGTACTTGATGGCACATGATTCTGCCGCCGTAAGCATATTGCTTTACCTTTTCGTCATTAAATCGAAAAACGATAACCTCGCCTAGCATTCATCCAACCCTTCCGAAAACAGCACGTCAGAGAAACTTATTTAACAAACAATACTATGCTTAAAGCGACTTCTCGCGATTCACATCTTTGTAGAACATATTAGAACTTATCTCTAGAATTATTTCCCGTGAATTTCTTCTAAGGAATGATTATTTTAAGAGAATAAAATTAAGATGCCGCGAAGCAGAACCCTGTCGGATTCTGAGTGAGATCTTCTTAATGGTTTTTTCCTCAACACGTAGGATTAATAATTCTCTCGCCGGTGTTTCCTTTCTCACGTCGTAAACATCGAATAAACCAGAAAGAGACTGCAGTCTTTTGTGAACGTAGTCTTGCAGAGATCGTACACCTATCACCACCACTTTCAACAATTCGTCATTTAAAGTAGCACTGAGAGGGTAATAATTGCCTGTCAATTAAAAACTGTTTCATTGTAGAGTAAAAACTTCGCTAAATTAAGTGCTGAGAATTCGTGCGAAAAGTCGACCATTGTTCAAAGATATGACGAAAAGGCAACCAGCATTCCGTGTCTTAATAGAGTTTAACTCTTATGAACCGGAACTATATATAACTTGAAGTTAAAGGTAGAATGAGCAATATTCTTAGTTAACATATATGAAACGTGAGTAAATGTAGAGAGAATCTCTCTTTTCTTGTCATTCCGAAGAAGTAATCGCTATCGAAGGAATGGATGACCTGGAAAATGCGAAGGATCTGAAGGCAATAAGATTTCCAAGGGCAAAAACGATAAGAAAGTTAATATCAGGAGAAGAGGAAATGCGATTTCCTTATTTACTGGAGTATTAAATGCGCCCCGGCTTCATTCTCTTGTTTCCCCGGAGATTTTCTGACGTCACCGATAACCTAGAATTGCCGCCCACTCTGATTTCCACGGATTTGAAGAAAACTTTGATATTACTTCTCCATCGATTCGCGTGCATTTCTTATACAATAAAACTCACCGGAAGGTTTATCACATAGAAAACCGAAGAGGCGCCCACACGAACGGAATCTTCTGCTTAGTCAGTTCTTCAGCGCAAGCAGTCAGGATTTACTACATTAATATGTCGGAGAGTTTATGCTTTCTTTGATTTACACACGGATTTTAAAAATACTGCAAACTTTTTACTATTGAGCTTTTTAGATGCGTTTACAGCCAAACTGACGTGGGAATCAAAACATCCTGTTCTCTGTAGCACAGCATTCAGAAAATGCTGAACAATGGATTCAAACCATTTAGACTCGTTTCAGAAGATCCCTACTCAATTTTCTCTCGGTCCACCACATGAAAATAATTAAGATTCTCTGTCTATCCGCTTATAATGCGGGTTTTCCCGAGATGCACTGATATCCCTAATCCTTAGTCAACGAAAGAAAAATTAAAAATTCGCATGGCATGGTCGTTCGCAGTCTAATCTTGTAAACAAATCTAACTAATCAGAGTTGCATTAGTGGTCTGTTGAGCTCAGAGAGATCTTTGATGCCCACTGCTGTTAAAAAATTCTTCCCTAATTGTCTATCCGGATGCATCACTGTAAAGTGAGAAATGGCCGAAATTAAGTAACAAAGGAAGGCACTTTCTTTGTATGAAAAGCTGTGACCATTGTTCAAAATGACGAGGAGGTAACCGATATTACGCAACAATGCTTCTCTTGCTTTCTAAATAACCCGCTTTCAGGTCAAGCAAAAAGATAAAAAAGGATATCATTTTGTTTTTAAGTGTAAAGCAGTTATCTAAATATAAGAGAGACAAAATATCCTTAACGTTAGATTTATTATGTCCAAGAATTAAGCAATTGTTATTTCTCCCTTAAAAAGATGACCCATTTGTAACGCAGTTTTCTCTATCCTGAAAAGCGTCTTAACCGGGTTTTTTTAAACTCTATTCATAGATTTTGTTGAAATTTGATTTTTGGGATGTAAAGCGTTAGAGGAATATAAACCTTAAAAATGAACGGGTAATTAAGCGTGATTATTCAAGGCATAAATGTATGTCATCATAGACAGCTCAAGCGCACCGCAACTTGGGAGATTGAATCGGATCGTTGGGAGTCAACGGGCGTTTTTAGTACCTCCTTTGCTTAAAACGCAACCCTGGTTCATTTATTCCGCCCGTCGCTCCGAATTTCCTTCTGCTGGCCATTGTGCAGAGTGGAAAGGCCCACCCATGGAGCCCTTATTGTCTCTAGGGCCATTAGAGGGCCCATCCCACGAGAGAAAGCAGATCAATGATGCTATCGGCATTCCCTGGGCAGTCGATCGAGTTGTTTTCCACACCGACACGACGGTTTTATCATTATTACATTATATAAGCATTAAAACTCAAGAGAAAATATTATGTAATAATAATGAAGATTCTTCTCAGGGTATATCTAAAGATATTTTTGGTATTTATTCTATTACATCGGCTATTTTCTATCTGACTTCGGCCTACCTAAGAGCTTTCTCTCTGAGCTTCTCTTTGTCATTTTACCCCTAAATATTTGCTGATGCTTCCAGTCCATCTGTTCTTCGGTATTTTTCTTGGTCTCTTCTTGTCTCTTCGTGTTCACTTGAGAACTGCTCCTCATTCTTGCGACATGTCCAGCCCACATCCTGTACGCTGGACTTACTTTATTAATTATTTAACGATTTTCATTCTGTTTCCGTTTTTTCGTGTTTCGATTAATATTGCTTTATTACTAGATTTCGATTTGTTTAAAGAAAAATGGATGGAGAACTAACGACCGAGTAGAAGTGTTTCTTAGACAAAAAAAGAGAAAATATTTTAGGACAAATCAAACAATTTCCAATATCTACGTACGGACGATTTGATATAAGAAATGAATTCTGCTGAAAATGATATCACATGTCAATGAAACCAGAACTAATGATATCGTAAAGTTCGGAATATTATTTTTTAGCCTTTATAAACTGGTTTCAGCTTGTTCTATTTTGGTTGATAAATGTTAATCGGAACGTAAGGGGGAACAGACCACGCCTTGCTATGCAACAGACATTCACATTATTAAGATGTTTACGCACCATAAAGCGATTTAAATAATGTATCAAAAATGTAGCGATATTGTTGTACACTTAGAACATTGTTATGCACCTCTCTACGTTGAGTAGCGCATCGTCAGACTCGAATGGTTTTATTTAAGAAGAGACTTAAATAATTTCAGTCTTGCCATTATAAAGGCGGTATAGTATTACTATTGAATGATACTGATCGTTAGCATGCATATTTATTCAAAGTGCTAAATCTACTTAAGTTTACCCACATTAGGAGTGCCGCTTTTTCACTCTAAATCATTCAAAATTAAAATGGATTATATTAAATATTCTATTCGTTACAAAATGCTTTGTTTCTCGTGAATGTCCCAGACTAAAGCTTCTATTTCCTTTGTATCCTACCTGTTGTTGTCATTTACTAACATAGCATTGCAAATTTTGAATAAGGAATTATTCCGACTAGATATAATATCGCCATTATTGTCATTTTGATTAGTAAATTAGTTTAGTTTAGAAGCGTGCACATATAAAAATGCCATCCAATTTAATGCAAAAATCATAAACATATCAAAACAAGAGTAAGGTATATTCAAATTGAACTTTTAAAGTTGTTAATTCGTTTCGAAACTTTTTTGAACAAAAGATAATTCGATTTGATCCGTAATTTCCAATATTTGACCACCTACATTTTTTTGCAGCCATTTGTTCTGAATTAGAATATTTGAGAACTTTCCCCAAAAACAAGAAGTCTTCATCCTAAATTTGAGAGTAGCTCACTTATCAATGCCCCTTTGTTTATTTTTATCTTATCAATAGGCTGGTTAATTATTTCAGTAACTATCATACTTAATTATTTTCTAATTTACACCGTATTTGTAAGGAAGCTTACAGTTATTTCCCTATTTTATCTTGTCGTAATATATTTGATGCGTACAATCCGAAGATGCCGAAGAGAGACCGTGGTGCGGTGAGAGCCTTCATAGGTGTTTATAGTATGGGAGATTACGGAATATACCAAAAGTAAGGCAATTCTCCTCTCCCTGCGTACATAGTGTCCGAAAGTTAAAGGCTGGGCTTCCGAAAGTTAAGCTCTTCGCTGCAAATTCAATTTCCTCTTCTAAGGGACAATATACATCGGTTGCATTTATACACAGCCATTTGCAGAAGTGATATCCTAGAAAGGGTGTCAAACCCTTTGGGGTAAATATAAACTGAAATCCTGTAAACCAACCCGATCCATCTCCTTTGGGTGCTCCAATTTAGAATCGGAGATAAATAAATATTTAAAATCCTTCAGTTTGCCATTTTCGTTCTGAAATACTGCACAACCTAGTGTATCTCCACTTCGTCGAACATAGCTGATTTCGCTAAGAACACTGACAATTTTTATGCATTTGCGTATATTTTTATTTACGAACCAGTCACTAAGGAAATATAAAATTACAAGTTCAATATATTCCTTTCGCATCTATAAAATGATTCGAAGTGTATTCGATACTCATCAATTCAATCTGGGACTGAAAAACAATGATCTTCTCCAGTTATATATGGAAGAAATCAATCCTTAGGGTAGATATTTGTACTTTTTCCACAAATTTTACTGCACGAATTTTCACTTCACCAGTATAGTCACACTATCCTCGAGTGATGATGTATGTACCATATAGTGTATTAAAATCCATTAAAAAAGTATAAGTAGCCTACTTCTTTTGCTTGAAGTTATCGGTCGTACTGAATTGCTTTTGAAACACTGAGGACTTCACGCTAATATTTGGAATATGAAGACTAAACAATATATAAATATTTTCTCACCTCTTGAATCCATTGTGATTCTTCTGTATACTTGTCATTCTGAGATGTTCCTGAAACAAAATGTATGCACAGAATCAGTCAATCCACTCAAGACGTACGATATTTTGCAACGTCATTTGATAACATATTCATTTGCAATCGATTACTGAATTTGTTAAATAAATTATGTCTGATTAGATTATGATTTAATTCTTTGTTCCATTTCCATATTCGACTCTTTTACATCTGTAATTCAACCAAAACTTAAAGAGAAATTATTACTTATACATTTGGAGGGAAACGACCAAATCGAGCATGCTGAATAATTATGATAATAATAATTAAGAAATCCGAATCAACTCCTTTGAGCATTCATTGAAATTGTCGGAAAACCTTATCAAAACAGAAAGTAATCTCTTGTTTAAATACATCACTGAATGCAAATGTAACTTGAATTTACCATATTCCTATTATCACATCTGTTAAAATTTAGAGACGCTTTTTCAGTATTGCAGAGCCCATACTCGCAAAAGAACGATATTCCTGCATATCTTGCATTAATAATCAATGACAAACTAACTCAGAGTGAATAAACAGGAGTAAAGGTTTCCTTTGTTCTTGGTACAGTTGGATTGCTGCGTCTTTAATTATAAAGTAACTGTTTAAAGTGATATTTTTCCTTATCTTTAGAATGATTTTACATCGCGCTGTTTTTGCTTCTATGTCTCACTGGTGTCGGTATTATATGATGTATCGAATCATTATGCTTTGATATCTTTAGAATTCATTATCTTTAAATGACGTATTCCACACGTCTATAATAGACAAATGGCTTCGCCCTACTATTCGCCACTCACTCCAATTCGTTTCATTTCAGGAGCTGTATCGTCATGGAGACGGCGTCGGAATCATTCTAATCACCACGCAATTTAAACGGTCGAATCTGTCAAAGAAGTACTCAATCCTGGAAATATCTTTCTTCCATCTCAACTCTCCTCATATATATTGGGGACGATCCTTCGAAGATATACGCATCTGGTGCTGATACATGTACATAAAGATCTATAATAACTATTTTGTGTTCAAGAGAAGAGCTTCGTTTTTAGCGATTTATTCTTGTAAATGTTTCCTCTGCATCGAAATCGGTTGCGTCTATTTATTTAGATCTCCTCATTTGGGGATGCATTCGTCGCTAGCATACGACTCGAATGCTGTATCTCATTGCAATGTGAATTCAAGGCTGAGCCCTGCCATGATTGGGAATATCACGCTTAAGGTCAACCATTATGAGGTGGCGACGAATACTTATGTTGACATCGTATGAAAAGCATCATGCATGAGGCAAAACCCCAGCGTGGAATATATAGGTGCTGCTAGTAATGCTCTAACAATGTTAATGCTGTACAAAAAATATAACTATAGTTGCGAATGGTAACATACATGAGGCGATGCTCAGGTAGCACCGTCAATTATAAAACCGCAATTAGGATTGATGTACGGCAATTCAAAACCTTTACGGTGTATTATTTCAATTCTCCCTTGAAATGGTGGATGTAAATATATCGATTAGTTAGATCACAAACGAAATATAGTAAGCAGATATCAGTACCATAGTAGAAAACAAACCTAATACTTTCTAATGACTATTTACGATGTTGAATGATAAGAAATAAGATAAAAGAATAGTGATGTGCAAATGGTACTTTTTCGATTATAACCTACTAAATAATCGACTCGATACACGATGTCCTTTTGCTATTTATAATTTTCCGGAAAACTGGAAATCGCACGAATCCTGCTAATGCAAAATACTCCCCTTAAGTTTTATTAGGAAATTGATAAACGAAACAAAAAAGAGGAACTAAAACTAATTTACCCGAAACTTAATTCCGTAATTCATTTTTGATTTTATTCATATTTTGCAGGTGTCGATTGGGTTCGATAATTGCGTCGAACACAAACAATTATCGAATGTTCGCAAATTTGTTAAGAAGAGCAATTTAACACATTAACGGAAATAAATAAATTCCTCGATGCTCAAAAGCATAATACTGAGGAAAGATTAAAGTCGTCTAGAGTTAATCCAATCTTTCACAGCCGATTTCCGTCTTAATTTTACGATGGATCTATTAGACATCTTGAATGAAGGCTTTCGCTGCACGAAGAATAACTGCTGAAAGTCTCCAACGCTGCGTACTCGGAAACTTTTAACGGTATACCTATTAGATACTTGAGGTTGGACAATTCGATATCTAGATCCTCATAGATAACTGATACGTTCGATTGTTTCTTATTTTTCCTCTTTTGGCGACATCTCTCAATTTATGGTTCGGCTGATTCGACATTCCTCAATTTGTATAAAATCCATGACTTTTATTAAATAGAAACAGAATTACGTTCAGTTGATAAAAAATAATTTCCATGTTATGCAGTGAACTTACATTATTGATTAATGAAGAGATGTTCCATTCCTGAAATTAAATTTTTGATATTTACTTTTCAACTGGTGTCGAGCGATATTTCTGAGATTAGCTACTTTTCATGGCGCCTCTGGTGAAGTATAAATATTCGCACTTCTCCCGCGAATATCGATTACAGACTAAAGTGCGTATTTTCGCTTCACAAATGAGCATCGGCGTTGCTCAAGTGCTGCAATCAAATATTATCACTTTAAAACGCGGTCTAATTTTATATAAGAAGTTACTTTTAATCCGAATCATTTGCATTGTTAAAATGCATTATATGCTTTAATTTTTCGTTTGGCTACGCTGCGCTTGAAATTGGCAAAATAACGCCGTAAGAGCCCATTGTAAAATGAAATCGTGGATTTCAAATAGAACATGAGATAAAAATCAAGAGAAGAAAAGCTAAATGAAAAGAGGTCCTTAGATAGAACACCATGATGAGTGGGGAAAACCTTTTCAAAAGGAGATTTCCAAACATTCTTCCTCACTGCTATACCTTCTCTTGTTTACTTTAAACACTTTCTTATTCGTCGAGGATTCACCTGACGTTATTTGGCAGCGAATTGTGATTTTCCCTTCGAATCAGTTGAATAAATGAAGTCCATCGCAGCTGGAACTCGAACCCGGATCTCCCACTTGTCGGGCGGTTGTTTGATCCAATTAAGCAATCCCTACTTCCGTTTGGGACGGCGATCCAGGTTCGAGTCCCGGATACAGCGGACTTTTTCTCCTTTTTAAGTTTAAGCGTGCCGTTTTCGGCTTTTATCCGAATCCAATCAAATTGACTAATTATTCGATTTTTATGATGAGATATAATTTCATAATTATATCCATTTTAATTCCTCAATAAGTTTCAGTTAGAAGCGTACCTATGTAATTGAAGATTTCGTGTAGAAAATTGAAAAACGTAATAATAATTTTCTGTCGCTTACATTTATTTCCGAATGGTTCGATTCGAGACATCTGATTCCGATTTGACGGTCGAAGAAAAGAAAAAAGATTCGATTCGAAATATTTGTCGAAATAAATAAGGATTCGATTCGACATGTAGAATATTCGCACACCTCTATTGGTTGACCTTAAGGATGAATGACATCTAGTGATTTATCCAAGAGAAAGACGTTTTGGATTCCCTCCACATGTATCACCAACTGCTTCCAGCCAAAATACTCAGCAAAATAAAGAGGATGTAAATAAGGTATTTTTATTTTCCTGATGTAATTCTGATGTAGTGTTATAATCTCGGCTGCATCTTTTTCCTCTGTAAATAACTGATAACTGTGCTCAATCGAGGGTGCCTGCGAAACCATCCAAAATGCGTTTCCTTGACGATGATGGGATAAATAAAACTGTTTGCAATCGCTAGCTTAGCAACATGCGGCTCGTCGGCCGGTCGAGACTTATCAACTGAGCCCATTACGTTTCGACTGGCCCACCTGTCGCATGAGCTCCATGTTTCCCAGTGTGAAGGTGCTAATATTACATGTATGGGAGTGAATGCGAGAATGTTGTGGGATAATTTATATACCATGTTTGTTAAATGTTCATGTAAAAGATTAGTATACACAATCTGAAATATTGTATCTCAATAAAATTGTTTCTTATGTAATTTCTTCTTTCACTAATTCCGAAATCTACCCGAGTAAGAGGTTGGCGTGAGAATTTCAACTGTGAAAGAACTAATAAATGTATATGTGACAACAGAATAAAAGATGATTTAATCCTTAAGACCTCCAGAGACGGTTATCAAGGGATTTGGAAAGTGAATGAGGAATGTTTAACAAGATAATAATAATATCAATAAAACAAAAATAGGAAGCCAAATTATCTAAACCATACAAAAATCAGTCATCTTAAATACTTGCAACATTACTAGAAATTCTTTTGGAAATAAATTGATATTAGGCATTGAATAAATGCAACGCCAATGCCTTTGGTGTTGCAAATACATAATATTCCAGTCCTTACGGCTGAGTTGAACAAATAAAATGATAATAATATTAAGACATGTTTATTGGGCTGAGACTGAGGCTAATTAATCTCTTTTTACATCTAATTATTCGTTTCATTGGAGGATAAAGAATGGTTTAATTTTAATTATTATAACTAAACTCTTTTTACTAAGTTAGGTCAGAATGATCTTCCACTGATCCTTAACCTTTTCTAAGAAAACACAAAATTAATTCAAAACTAATACCCACAATCAATGTACATCTAGAGAATATAGGTCAAATACAAAAAATGACATTAAAAGGATAAATTTTGTAAAAGATTGTATATACAAGCTAATGCATGTATGTATGTATATACATAAAAATGAAAAGCAAACATAGTTTCAAAAAAGATTTACATATAGTTAATATAAAAAGAGTTGGGCGTTAGAAATGAAAATCCTCAATTAAATGTCAATTAAAATGCTTAACTTTTGTGTGATGTCACGCTGAATTATATGAGAGTTACATTTTCTCCATCACAACTACTGTATGCAGTAATTAGATTTCTAGAAGAGAGAAAAGAAAAATTAGGGCATCGAACCGAAAATATTTTTTCCCGTTTTTTCTCTTCGACTCAATGACAAAGCCTAATAATAAGTTCATACATATTCGCTCCGATATTGTTTGTCTTTATCAGTCTTATAAGTTTTTTTATTTCTAGCTTTTATCATTTACCTAAAATTACACTAAATCTCGGAATTGAGAAAGAGATTACTTGATAAATTTAGATGTTTACTGAGGACATAATCGGTATCACGCGACCCCACTGCTACTATATGACTATGACCGTAAAATAGGAGATATTAGAGCAAGACGTTTTTAGGACTCATTAATTCGCGAAAGATACGCGAAAATAACAAACTAAAGAAGTAGCACAAACGTTAGGTGTTTTCACCCCCTGCCACACGCCGAAGAGCGGCTTAAAGGGTATTGATGTAGAATAAAACTCAGTAACAATTGTTTGAAAGTCGTACTTGCACATGCTCAGCAAAATGTGCACCAATTAGACTTAAATAAATTGTGTATTGCTTGGAACTGAGAATCTGAACGGAATAAATGCGGTATTCAATCTTTTTACTCTTTCGGTTTGGATTGAAGAATTCCAATTTTTTCGGCTCAGACTCGGTTTTCACTCCTCGAAAAATAACGCAAATTTTCGGATTCGGTTTTCGGTTCGATGACCTCGAAAAAACAGTGGATAATCGTAATTCGAAACGATAGTTGATGCTGTAGAACCCAAATGAAGATCTGAAGAGGAGGAAAAGGTGAGTGTGCAGACGTTATTAGATTCCTCCTGGAGATTCCTCTAATCAAAAAGGAGCCCATTAAAGGTTTAATTTTCAATCTCTCTTTTCCACTCTCCTCCATTATTTCCTCAGCCGTAATTACCGTTATATTAGTCGTTTTGCAGGAATTCTCCTTAATTTAAATCCCTGCCTTTCACTTTCCACCACAAGCACTCTTCAGCTTCTAATTCCTTTCAATCTTTTATCATCATCTAAACTGAATGTTCTATGAAAATTAACGAATTTCCTGTCTCTCATCTTCTCTGTATCTCTCAACGATTTTCAACTGTGGTTTCCTTCTCTAACCATCGCCTTCTCTACTGTAATTGACATGTGGTTGTTATGAATTCAGTTTTCGTTGGAACTGAAATCCCCATGAAAATTGCTTCTCAAGTGAGGAACGCGCTCTAGGCGATGGCCTTCTTCGATTTACTGACTAAATGTTCCTTTAGTCGGATTCAAATTCGTTAATACCAATTGCTATTTATTAATTACGTAATTAATTACGTCAGAATGGACAACTGCCTGATGGTAATGCAACCGAAGTGAAATAATCTATAAGCAATACAGAATTCAACAAAAATAACGATTGGTGCAACGATTAATAAAATAATTAATATTTTAATAATAATAAGCAACAATAATGATAAATATATCAATAATACTGAAAATGACAACATAAGAGTAAATACACTATGAATCACGCAGAATTTTTCTGGGCTTTCGTAATGGCCCTATGATATAATACATCACTATATTCCACACCACTCCCAAATTTCATCTTTGAATTTTGTCGGCAACTATTTTAGAGATTACAGTTCCATCCATATATTAATACAGCGTATTAATTAAAGAAAATTATACTTTATTAAGTACAAGTATTAATTACGTGAAGGTAAAAATAAGGTCATAAAAGAGCATAAATACTAAGACAAGGAGGATAGTACAACGACTAAACCGTAATTATGGCGAAGAATCTACACTCAGCTAAAAGTGAAACAAATTATACCATAGATTATATGTTACATAATATATTTGGTGAAATACGTTCGATTGAATTTCTGAAAGTATTATTGAGAGATGCATGATAATAAAAAAAGGCTACTTATAAAAGAAATTAGAATTGATATGAAATTTCTGATCACATTACACTTTGATTTACTCTCAATGTACTCTCACTTGATCGAGCAGAAAAATGTCATCATAAATATTTCACCGACCGCATATTGGAATTGATTTTAGAACACAAAGAATGAAGCATTAAGTTTTTAAGCGTTAATCGTCGAAAAAGAAAATCGGGTAATGAGTTTTAATGACAAACTTAAAAAATGACGTATAAATCATACAAGAGAAAATGAATTTTAAAACGCCTTAACTCTCTGGATAAGAGTTACAATAAGATTTAATAGTCTTCAATTGGGTGAGTTTGAGAGTGAAAGTTTCCTCTTCTATCGAACCATTGCCATTCCAACTTCCATTGCCATATTTCGAACAGTTATTGATTCTTAACTGATAATTTGAGAAAAATGAGGAGAAAAGTGGATCTAAAAAAATCCTAAGAGATTCTTAGGAAATAATTATCCAGAGCAGGAAAACGCCCACCGAAAAGGAAATGTGAAAAGCCTGTGCAAACCTACAGATTGCTAGAAGAAGAGAAAGAATATGAAAAGAAAATATAAATACCCACATACAATGGCAAAAGTAAGTAAAAATCAGATAGTGAAAATACTTATAAAAATAGGAGACAATTGTTGTAACTATACGTAATTCATAGTGCATCTAATAGTAAATAATAATTAATGTGCATAAATACAGCCACTGGTATTCATGAAAAGATAATGAACGCAATACTTGAAGTAAATACATAGAAAATAAGAGATTCAGAAAATAAATTATACATAGACAAAAGATGGATTATAATAAAAATAGATATAAAGTAGTTACATGGAATCAGAGTTAAGATTGGAAAAACAAAAAGGGTCTCTGGATGGCTGAAGTGGAAGAACAGACATAAAGAAACGAAATGTATCAAAAGGACTATTATCGGCGGAGACCAGAAAAAGCAAGAAAAAGAGGGAAACCACTGGAGGTGGGTGAAATGAACGTTCGTTTAGTTATTATTTAATTTAATATCGTTTTATATCAAAATTCTTGTAATGTGGAATGCAAATCAATAATTCACGACAACAATAAGATACTTTACTCACTTTTCTCTCTTTTAGCACTTATTTCGATATCGTAGGACCCACATTTATAATTTAATTCTGCCAAAGAAAAATATCTGATCAAAATTAACTTTAAGTGCATTTCTTACGAGAGCATTTTGAATTCGTTCCAAGGATAGAAAATATCAATTAATGTCAGATCATTGATCCTCTAAGGAATATTTAAATTTCTATCTCGTCGGGAAATACGTGAAATTAATGTTCTAATATTCCTCCCGTGTATTTCTTACGGGAGTAATTTACATCGGATAAATAAATACATGCACAGAGGTGATTAATATATGAGATTGTTACTCATGCATACTTTGATGTATTAAAAGGATCAAAGAATACGAATGTATATTGTAATACAAGAATGGAAAAGAATTATACTTTTCCATAGATTTAAATACGCCCGGTTTCCGAACAGACAAGAAGATGACGATCATTTGTCGAAAATGTGGAAAATGAACATTTCTTTTCCATTCATTTCACATAATGGATTCCCACAACTTCTCTGCTGACTCTGTGAATTGTAAGTATATTGTGAATCCCACTTCTCAGACTCAGACTTATCTTAAGCAGATTAAATATCCATAGGATAATTAATTTTCTTAAAATATAATTATATGATGCGTTCGTTAAAAATTCCAATAAATGCGATTTATTCATTTCCGTCCTTTCAAATATGAATATCAGAATACATTATTCAAATTAGCATTTCTATCAAAATGTTGTTTTTCTGATGGAATATCTACGTAATTGGATCTTGAGCTATCTGTTTTCTTCGCAAACAGGAAAAGTGATCTGACACTGTTTCGCCCAAAATGGGTCAAAATACCCGACGCTAGAGAGAATGGAAATGACAAACGGGATGAGTCATTATTAAACAGAAAGTAGCTCACTGTAGATAGATCAAGGTGACGCGATGAAGAATGGAAAACAAAAAGTAGTAATTTTCCATCGAATGGCTCTAAATCCAAAAGCGAAAGACATTTATGTGGAGTATAAAAATAAGTTGCTTTCATTTCACGTCACAAATTAAATCTCGCAAAAGTACATAAAACGGAACCGCTTCTCGGAATGATAAAACTTCCATGATTTACGACTGCATTGTTCCTATCACTTGTGCAATTCCAGCGTGTTAAAGGCGAACACCTTTCAGGATCATAAAAAGTTAACAAAGTTTGAAACAAAATGTCAATACCATCCCTAACGATTCTTTACGACCAAAACACATTACTATACACCCGTTATTAAAGAAAAGTGGGGACCCCAAAAAGTGAGACATTTAACTGATAAAGGAGGAGAAGTTGTCCAAAATGGAAATGTTCTTCAGGTTTTCATTTCGGTGAGATTGGGAGTCTCTTTAATCATGCAACTTGTCATCAATGGTATTAATGAAGACATAAATAATGTATGCGTAAATTGAAATAGATTAGAAAACTTTGAAAGGACTGGATATAAAAATCCAAAGGTAGAATCTTAAGAAATTATATATTAGGAAAAAATGTCCACAGCGAGAGAACACCAACAAAGTAGCAATACTATGACAAAAATTACGTGTAATGATATAAATAAATGGAAACATTGCATTCGGAAAAATAAAACTTCTATTTTCGGAGGAATATTCCGCATAAAATCAGGAGTGATGCTAAAAGATTTGCAACAGAGAAGAAATGCGATTGGAAGTCCATAGGAACTAGATAAGTAGACTAGGAACTAGATTGTTCCCTAGACGTGCTTTTTTATGCTCGAATATAATAACCCACCAAGATATTAATGAATTCCTTTTATCATTCAACGGTTAATCTCTCATTCAATTATACTTATTTAATCAAAATTGCTCTACTGAATCAGTTCCTCAGTCAATTAATAAACGAACTTTTAATATCCATGAGCCTCAAAAACAAACTCTTGCCGGAGATAAGTGAATTCATCTCACATGGTCATGGTATCGAATCGTAACCCAAACCGGAAAGAACTGGTATTTTTCCGAAGTGAAAGACGCACCGAGAAATTTAATATTCTTGAACATGAAACCGAAAAGTGATACCTTTCTCATGTTTTGTTCCTAACAATTCATTCTTTACGTAACTGTAATTGGAGAGAGGTTAACTAAACATGAGTAAATTCGACTTTTAACCAACTATTAGTAAGTTTTATTTTTAAAACTTAGTGAAATGTAAAATAAATGAACAATTCCAAGAAATAATTCCGATGCAATTACCGATATTTATTTAAACTTCCAATTCGGATACGACTCCTGTTTCCCACAACGATTAAAGTTCTTCATTTTTATGCTACAATTGCTACAGGAAACATTATTTTTGAGCAAAGTTATTTTTTAGTGAAAAAACAGTAGTATAATTAACAAAAAGGCTTATAAAATAGAGTAGGTCATTCTTTTATGTTGAAATACTAGTATCTTAAACTAAAAAGAAGGAAGCAATGAGCCAAACATTATATATTGTATAATATTAATATGGTAGGAGCGAACAGATGGATCGTACAAGGAGCGAACAAAAGCGAATTTTGCTTTTTCGTTAGAGCAGATCGGAAACTGGGACGGTTCGATGCCCTGAGGCAACGAGAATAATTACGAAATTATTGCTAAAGATCAAAACTACTCGCGGACTTCTATATATTTTGAATCAAGGAGAGAAAAGGATTGAAAATGCCAAAGCCAAGTTCGTAGAATATCTCGTTCCTCCAGAAAGGAAAATCGAAACTAGGCGAAAGCAAATTCAAGACCTCGTTTCACTCAGACTCTATGAATGATCTCTTTGTCTACACGCTTGAAGACATCGGTGAGTCATTATGAGCCCATCCCATTGCATTAATCACTCAAACTTTGGCTGCTTTAATGTTAACTGAGTCATGAACAAGACTGAGATATAATCCTACATGTATACTATATATAATTACAATCACGTGTCCCATAAGAAAAAATATTATTTTCCTAATGATATAGTAGCAGGAGCCATTATCGATATATATATTCATACCTGTGTATATATTTAAGAATTATACTCATCCACCGCTATAATAGTTATGTGGAAACGTTAAAAAACACAACATCGATTTCAAACAATATAAGAAGAAAAAATCAATCGTTAAACGTTTAATAAACAACAAGAGTAAAATCGTTCGTGGATTCATCACCATGACAATGCACCAAGGCAATATGATTGGAGGTGTTTTTGGAAAGCCAGTGTATGAAGTAATATAGAAAGAGATGATGATTGCCGTTTCATGGACGAAATACATTATTGTTTCTAAAATTTAAAAAATCATACGCAGCTGAGTAGAGTAGAGATGTAGATACATCTACATAGAGAAATTATACATAATAAGTTGATAATGTTTAGTATGTAAAATGTGTAACTGGATATTTCTAAAAACTCAATACGTTAATTTTTTAACCCACCCTCGTAAGTTACCTGAAGAGGTCGAAAACAAATAAGGAGTTTGGACAAATGTAATAAATATCTATGAAAAATATGTATTTAAAATATTTATATAATGTATGAATGGGATGAAGCTACCGCACTTGTCATATATGAGCATTATTTACATAAGTAAATAAAATTACTGAGTTTGTAAGTAATGGTACTTAACTTACTGCGCAGTCCAAATTGGGATAATTTTATATTCCCAGAACATTTTTATATCTCAATGATGGAGACGTAGAGTAGTTTAAGTGAAATCTTATTTTTATCAAGTGATACCCTAATAACGCCGCAGGAAAGGATTTTAAGAAACTCCCAGAAAGTGAAATATAGGAAAAATGTATTTTTTTAACAAAAGGAGGAAGATGAAGAAACGGTATATAAAAATAGAAAATAAACTTATTTTTCTTCCAGTTTTACCTAAGATATAAATTATAGTAGGGAACTTCCTAAAATCCGCAACTCGTTAATGTTTTACATTCTCAGTACGATTGCCACACCGATTGATTTTTTCTTATCTTAAGAGAACGTTCAAGAGCTTCGCCTTTCCTTCATTTCGAATTTCGTGATTTAAACTACGATATTCATGTACAGCGGCCATTTTCACTGCTCTCGGATATCAAAATCAATAACTAAAAATCCATTCAAAATAATCTTCTGGGTAGATGAAAAATGCTAAAATGCATTTACATTTTTTTAAACGAGTTCTTCGTCACGTGAGAAACAAAACAGCATTAGGACATGTGCGACTGCACCACCAAATGTTTCTACCGTTACGCTTCAACTAAATAATATTTAACTAAGTTTAGATTACTTGAAAATAAATCTTATTTGACTTTCGTACGTGCTGAAGATGCAAAGAGCAACTGAGGAGTAAACCCTATATTATACTGCAATTGTGGGAAGTAACGGCAATTTTCAAAATGTTCACGGGTGAAAAACGAAAACTTCCAATCCATTTTCCCTTTAAGCTCTCTTGGCATTGCTATAAAAGTATAAAATCTTCACCAATATGTTGATAAAAACCTTCTCATTCAAATTGAATCCGATCATTATATAAGATCGAACAACGTAAACTAAGAATCTTAGTTTGAAACTGAAACTCTGCGTAAAGTCGACTTTTGTGAGAATCAATTAAATTCTCCGCAAATTTACTTTCCACGAATACTTACATACATACATACTGAATAGAAATGATGAAACAGAGAAGAGATTTCATCCAAGAGATGACACGTGACCAACCACGAGACTTATGTCTGAAAAACTGATTAATATCTATTAATATTACGAGGAATTCCTCCGTCTTATGAATTGTATATCATATTCAGTTTTCTATATAGGATTATATACATGTTCATTGTTGATAACAGTGATGATTATATTTTTTACTTTCAAAACATGGAGGTAATCTGATAGATGACTCGCTCCTGATGTACTCTATAGCTAACTCACATATTATCCGTCATTTTAATCCTATTCTATTGACTGAAACTATTTTTCTTGCTTCCGTAGACTTAAAGGAGAATTTGGAAGTATTAGTGCAAACTGATCGTGGAAATCCTTCTTCGATATACATTTTTGGCAGAACACAAGAGTTTTTCCAAGTTAGTGATCGGAAAATGACGACATTTTTACGATTTTAATTAAATTCCCAATATTTATTTGAACTTCCAATTCCAATTCGATTCCTACAAAATTTATCAACTTTATATGTTATTACTAATTGGGGAAACAAATACAAAATGAACAAATAATATTTATAAGTATAATAAATACAAAAGCTCATAAAATAGAGCAGATATCCTTTTCATTGATCCGGTGGAAAAGGTTATAGAATAAGGGAAATTATTTCTTTATTATAATTCTTACAGCTATCATAATTAGGACCAAAAATCACAGCCACAATTCAAGTTATTCTTATTTTCATATTTTATAATTAGAATCATTTTTATTAAATTTATATAAAATGAATGAATTAACAATGTTTGGAGTGAACTTAAAAAGTTCTATTTTATTTGGAAGTGAGAAAAAGTACACCGAACAGTTGTGCATGAAGTGGGTGAAAACTGAAAGATTCCATTTTTGTACGAAAATAATAAAATAAATTTTCATTAAATACTTTCTTTGGGCTTTACACAGGTCTGTTGATTAGAGCGTTACTGATAGTCAAGACCGATTTCTATTGAGCTATACATCATCAGAAATGAAAGATCGATCTTAAATTAAAAAAATTTAAGAGAATCGTTTTAGGAATTGGAAGTTCGGTTAAAATTCTCCGATTCTGATATCCAAAAAAGTCCCCGATTTCGATTATTCGCTCCATCACAATTCCAAATACTTGGTCGCTTATCCTAAGGATCAGAGTGCTGTGCTGAAAGCATATCCTCTAAAAAAGGGATCTCATTCTACATGACATATTGTCGAAGGAGCTTCAATATCCCAGAGGCAATTCCTCTCTTTACCAAATCATCAAATGTAATTCTTCGTTTTTGTCTCAGCGAGGTTTGGGGAAATAGAAATTTCATATACGCATTCTACGTTTTCATGTATAAACAATGGTTATGCTGAAATATTGCCGAAAACAATAAAACTGTCAAATAAAATGAAGACGAAGAGATATTAGATGTAGGACAGGGATCATTGAAAATCATCTTTATAATAGTGTAGTATCGTTATCTTCAGACACTTTTGCATAGTGACGTTTGACTTTAGCCTAGTTCTTTATTACTCTAATTATACAATACTTATTTTTGCCGTTTTCGTGCACAAAATTGCATTTTTATTTGTTCTTTATTGTATGTTATATATTTGTATTATTTTATGTATATTTTGACGATTTATTTTTACTATTCAAACGTTGTGAAATGTTTTAATTTGTTACCATTGGTAATCTATTGTTAAGACGTGTCGTTTAAGGATTTTTATCAAATAAATAAATGAAAACTTTCCTATTTTCTCGAATCTGAGGTGCATCTAAAGATTCAACCAAGTTTTAGAAGTCACGTAGGGTAAAGAAATAATAATTGAAAAACGATTGTAAGAGGTATTACCCGTTGCACGTAGCTTTGCGATGCTTTGGCCCACGTTAATCATCGGTTACATGTGGTTGACGTTACTTTTCCGTTTTCAAATTTCCAACAGAAATTCGTATGACGAAGCAGTTCTAACCAAAACTGATTTACTAATCAAAATTAATAGAATTATGAAATTATATCGAATCTAGGAGCATTTCTTATCATAAACATGCAGCGCAATTTAAGCGGATGACGACGATAAGACGAATGTCATGTTCCAGTTTAGGAGACAATTCGAAGTGAGAAATCACTAATCCCGACATGTTTCTGAAGCTATGGAAATCGTCAAATGTTGCTTTTCTAAGCTCTCATTGCTTGAGAATTGAGTCTAAGCAGTGAGAGGCGGGTAACCGATATATTCTGGAAATGTCATCGCGCATGCGCGAGTTTATCTCTAATTCGCTTTCACGCGTATTTATGTTGTTTTCAGCGAGTTTTTTAATGTAACTCTCTTGTAAGCACGCAAATTCAACATTTTATTCGAAATTCGCCAACAAAGAAAATCTTAGGTAGGTATAAACGACAAGAATGAGATTTTGTTCTCTCGAGATCTACTTTAGAGGGGTGTATATAGTAAATGCTTCATAAAGACGAGGAAATCGGTTTAGTGCGTCGTTCTCGGAATGTGAGAGTCGTTTTAAGAGGAGACCTTTCTTTGTAATTACACCGCTTGCGTGAGATCGACATCAAGGGGAAATAAAGTGCCCTCCAGAGCCCAGAGCAATTAACTACTGCGGGTGATAACTTGTGCGCGGTTGCATTCGAGCGGAAAATGGCCGTGTCTGCGACTCTCTTGAGGACCTCTAAAATATAACGATTGATTCAGAAGGAATAGAACACTTGATCAAAGGAGAGATTTCAAATCTTGCATGGCATAACGAAGGGAGTGTATGCACAACTATTTCACATTACACTCCAAATCCGAATGTGCCGTTGCTTCCTCGAATCGAATGAAAAGGATTACTTCTGAGAATCACCCAATGCGCATTTCGGCGACTATGCCTCCATCCTCAGACAGTGAAGATTCCTGCTTTTATCCGTGAAAATCAATTTTCCATACTTCATTGAGCTTATTCATAATAATGCTTCATATAATAATAGATTCTTTTTTGATTTTGATTTCATATTGAGTTATCTATGCAATAAACTCATTTTCATCATTTATGTATTCCCTTCTATAATGTTACTGAGGAACGATGTGCAAATCCTTGTTTTGTCAAGTGAACTTAATTCAGCTTCTCCTACCATATCATTAAGGATGTATTAATATTTTTTACTGTTCTTTCGGAACTTTCAGATAAATGTGTAACTTTTCTAAAAGATTTTTAAAAAGTCACTTTGTACTTAAGACAGAATATAATATTATACACGGCTAGTTTCGTCCACAAACAAACATCTTTAGGCAAATTTCCATAGTTTGATCAATTGCTAAACTTCAAACCAAAGTTGTACAATTGAATAACTCTGAGAAACGACCACGGTTACTTCTTAGAATTGCAGTTTCGCGAGGTTATTGAGAACCCCTTGATGAGTTGCTCAATAACACAAACGAGCGGATATCCGAAAAATTTCAATCCATTCGAGTGATTCTTTGCATCTATTGCAACAGTTCTTCAGCCGAAAAGCAATAATGATTCATACGCAACTACTGAAAATTATCTTTGGTGAACTTTTTCATATTTACACAAGCATACGGCGTAGAGATTTTTTTAAACACTTGGCAAACACTGAAAGTTTCATATCAACAACAGCATGTGATTTCTCTCGGCACAATGTTTCATCTACATCTGTTTGTAATACAATAACCCTGAATTTTCAAAAACTTAACGAATGAGCTCTCGGGAGCTCCAAAATTCCATCTTGGAATCGATATCTTTGTACTCATATATCAATCATTATGATAACGTATAAGACAAATAAAATTATAGAAGTACATAACAGGAGATTACTTTTATAATTTGTGCCCATCGAAATGATATCCCGCATTTATAAAATTTCTATGGAAAATTGATTGCTCATGGACATTGTTCAGATTTCCAAGTGTCACTGCGTTGCAATTGTATGGAGTAAACACATTAAAGAAGATTCTAAGCAAGATTTATTATTATTACAACTAAACTGCGGGTATGCTGAATGTCTGGTGAAAGGTTTATACCTACATATTTGAAAGATATTTTTACAATATGAATACAATAAACACATAATATATACACAATACCTACACGATAACTACATACTAAATACGATTATAATATACAAATGAGTAATATATTCACTCCTTCTCGGATTCCCACCCCACAAATGTCCTCCTTTACAGCCGTCCTGAAAATCTCCCAATGTTGCTGCAATACGGGAAAACATTTCTTTTTTTAGAATTTGGTATTTCCAAGCGCGGGATTTTAGAGCAATACGAATAAGTAATTCCATTACAAAATACAGATATTATGGAAATACATTAAAGCACGGTTTACACGATTTCTGCTGATGGTCATTTTTGAAGAATTGTCTGATTTTCGTACAAAAGGAGTAAACAGTTACCTGATTTTCTCCTTTTTTACAAACGTTTTCAAAACGTATTTTAATCATTTTATATAGTATTTGTAAAGGTTGGGTAGAAGAGAGGCCATACTGGCTTGACCCCGCCGAAAGTGTCTTATAATAATAATAATAAGGGATACAGTTTCCAGTCACCCAAAATGTAACCTATATCTCCTGATATCGAGATAAAATGATAGTAACACTGACGATAAGCAGATGAAGTATTATCGGCACTATTCATTGCTCTAATGGTTTGACGTGAAAGCCTTCTTAATGGCATTAAAAGATTTTATCAGACAATCTTAATAGCTTCATTTCTTATCGAATTAGAATAACAGATGTTTGAAAGGCTCATTCTCAAATCGTTTAAATAGAAGAGTCAGACGACGCCCTGATGGTGAAAAGAGAGAATAATTTACACTGAAGCAATTTTGATCAGATAGACAATTAAGGAAGAATAACGAATTTGTAATAGTAGTGGTGAAAGAGAATCACAGAGTGCGATATCTCCATGTTATACTCAAAAATAGTGTACACCCTTTCTGGCTTAATCGATATGTAACTTTAGAATTTGGCGAAAGAACACACGATCAAGCGAATTTTTATTCTGAGAAAAAGCGATAAAGATCTCACTCTGAGCTCGTCCGACAGGGGGATTGTTTTTAGATATTTTAATCAAGCGAGATTGCGTCTTAAGGAAGAGCATCTTGAGGTGGTTATATTTAGTTTTAGTAAACGCAGCGTGTTCTTGCCGGTATTTTTTAGTTTTTCCCGTTTAGCATCTCCCTCTGTTGACGAACTCAGAAATTAATAATGTAAAACTGAATTTGAGCGACCGAAAATTGAAAGGCCACCCAATTAGAATGCAACATTGTCTATCTCCTTATGTTTTCCTTTTATTCAATTTTAAAATCACCCAGTTAATTTAGGTACACCCTGTATATCCGAGTGGGTGAGCAATTTCAGAGTGCTTCTCAATCGATATATTTTTAGTTTGCCTTCTGAGTGTAAATTTCGCGAAAGGAAAGGCTTCCCAAAATCCTCTTCTAAAACTTTCCCTTGTCATAGCAACCGAAGGGGGCTCACGTGTCGTTTATTTATCACCTTCATCAATCTTCGAGGAGCCATCTTTACTCATGAAACTCTCATATAACTTAACCCACAATACTTTAGCAGTATTTTACAGATGGAGGACATCTTCTGCCGATAAAAAATTGATGTATCAATATTTTCTTTATTGACGTCTCAGAGGACACGAAAATCCTCGGCAATAAGAGCGACTCCAAAAGGAAAAGGGATTCTGCGAAATATAAATAACATTTAGATAAAAGAGCAAATACGCACGCACGAGTGAGGACGTGACTGAAATAGGGACAGATGTGAAGAACTGACATCCATTCAAAGACATAAAATCCGAGTCCGATTAAATATCGCGCGCCGTATAATTCTGGCTTCTCGTCAATGAAGAATGGTCATACTCAATTGCATTGCACTCAGTCAATTGATGACACATTTCAAAAGACATACAATCTGGGCTTCGAACCCTAATATCTTTTGCAACCCTTTTCGACGTCGAACCGGTATTTTCAGATTCGATCATCGCAATTTTATAAAATTATAAGGCCTTTTCTTTGTTGCATCCATTATTTTTTGGCTTACAGTATATAACCAAAAATTCAGAAAGAAATAAATGACGGTTTCCATTCGATTTTCACTCTAAATGATGTAAAAATAACGGTTGTGTCGATTTTCGTCTCGCTTCCGTTTAAATGCAGAAAGTAGACAAGAGAAACATCAGTTAATTGCAATTCTCACAAATTCTGAGAAAAGTGAGAAAGTGCTTAAAATCTGTGCCGAGAAACGTAGTTGAAGTTATAATTAGAATTGAAATGTGTCACAGAATATATTCAATACACATTAATCATATAATGGATCATGTGTGAGATATTTGATAAGACGGTGATTATTATTACTAATATATTTACGTGTAATATTATGTATATAGTAAAGTTTTCCTTTTTTATCAATCTTTTCATACGAAAAATGTTAAAATATAAGCCCTTACACATGTGAAGGCACTTGGAGATTTTCTATAAATATGTTTTTATCGTTTTGCTTTATACTAAATGAACTGAAGCAGAAATTCGTTTCTTTCTGCTCAGAGACACGTTTATTACCAGTCGACAATTTTGTTTCAGTTTTTTCAGTATTATTTCCAGGAATTCAATTTCAAATCGATAATCGAGCGATAGAAAGAGATGACATTCAATAAAATATGACCCTTATAGAAATTATTTTTTAGCTCAAAAACCAATGTTTAATTGAAATGTTAATCAGAGTGTGGATGGATATAAAATATTTTTGCAGAAAACTATTCTACCGACCCACTGATAATATTTATAAATCATAAACCAGGAATGCACAATGGATTTGTTAGGAACGTACTTGAGGGGAAAATAGAAGGACAGACAGCAAGAGGAAGACCAAGGGATGAATATATTAGCCAAATAAAGAGAGATATAGGAAATAAGAGATATCAGGATTTAGTTAAGTTAGCTTTAGATAGAGAGGAATGGAGGGCTGGAGTCAACCAATCTACGGATTGAATGACTTATGATGAAACCAGGAATGCATGACTATATTAAGCATGGGTATATTATCCACTGTATACGTTGAATACTTAACGTTCATAGGAGAAAATATTTTAAACAATTCTACGATTACATCTATCCTCTTGTAAGTATATTGAGGCAAATACCGCAATTACCCTATTAATATTCGATCTCAGTTATATGTCAACACCCAAATCTTTTTCCAGAAAATTTTGTATTTTTCCCATTCCTCCGATAAAATTCGATCTTAAATTTTATGTCTCTTTACATTTGTGCTGAACGAGTAAAAATGAACGATTCTGACAATTTCTGACATACATATCAGCCAATTTTCCTATTCAAATAGTCCATAAAAATAAGAAGATTTAAAGAAAATCTCAGTTTCACAGACCTGAAACGTATCTCCTTATATTTTCGTTATTTTTCGCCTTTGCAATTCTTCTCCAGACTAAATTTACGTACCTGAAAAAGAAGAAATGAGACATGGCTGTTAGTAAATAATCATGTTTAATGGGTTTTTTGAATTACGTTGATATAATTCGTCTTTTAACAATTCGTTAATTTTATAGAAGTATTGTTTTTGGTCTAAAATTACCACGTTATTGCCTTTGTCAACTTAGAGATAGAAGCAATTTTTGCTGTTCAGTGATTTAAACACATTGTAATTTTTTATTGGTTTAATGGGTTGTTTTTTGTTTTCAGAGATGTTTTCTTTCAGTTCGTTGAGAGTCGAATGTAAGTGTCTTTCGTAAGTGTTTGTTTGTGATTTTAAGATGTAAGTTATAGGCTTCTAATTCTGTTTTTATTTATTTGTGATTTTTTATTTTTTATTATTTACGTACCTAATTGTTTTATTTCTCTTGTTTTAGATATTGATAATATTAATTAAAAATTTATTCCCGTACTTTTCATGAATATAACTCTTGGAAAAGCATTTTAATGTGAGCATAATAGTCGACCTCTTAAATTAAACTTACGGATTAAATTAGAAATGGACTGAAATACTGGATAAATTAAAAATGGAAAGAAAAAATCTTTATTACTTGGAAATATGCGTTGATTATTGTGTATCCTTTCCCTCCACTGAAACACTCCTTTTTATTTAGAGAACTTTATCCCTTGACTATTTCAACCTATTTTCAGTTATTTCATATCTGTATTCTGTGATGAACAGCATTTTATCATTTTGTGAAAACAATGAAATTTGCTGTTAACTCAGTCAAATTGTTATCCGTTTGCAGTGATATAATATTGCCGATGATATTGCGTGTAGCTCTTGGAATTTCTGGAGACTTTAAATGACTTGTTCCCTTTTTATAGATCAGATTTCTTTTATGTCATAATTTAAAATTGGATTCTAGGAATCCCATTAAGCAATGTAATGTGAAGATTGGCAAAACAAAAGTAATGGGCTGTAACGCAGATTAATTCGCTAAGATAAAATCAAAGTAAAAGTGAACGAGGAAAAGCTGGAAGGAAATTAAGTCACTTTCTCAGAAGTACGCAAAAGAAAGAAATGAAGTGGGTGGTTGGGTTACTGAGAAATTAGTTAATAATATTAAATCCTCTTTAATAAAAAGAACATCAGTTTGGGAACAAGGAAGAGATTAGGGTAAGTGCGTAGGCGTTGATAAATGAGAAGAAGAGAAGAGTAAAATGAATTAATAGTAAATGAATATTATCAAGCATACATCATACATATATGGTGGTAACCAATTCCAAGTAACTTTAATTTAAAAAATAATTAATATGTAAATTACTTTACCGCGAATATGAAACAAGCAACCGGTTTTGGCGTTACAATCATCGGGCAGAGGATACTGGTGGAGAAACAGTAGTTAAGGAAGATGTATTTAATTGACATATTCTTTCATTGAGTATATTAGAGTACTTTGCTGGACTATGTAGTGCTGTAAAAGTTGGTTTTCAAGGGGTTTCCTTCCTCCAAAGAGTCTGTGTATTTTCCCCTCAATTTATAATTTTTATGTTATTCTTGGACTGTATTTATAAGAAATGTCATCAGAACTGGTTGGTTATGTATGTACGAATGTGGGAAAAGTTTGCCCATTGCACCAGAATATGATTCCACTTTTAGCGATAATGCTATAATAATGATAACGAAGGAGAAGGAAGTGAAGGAGAGGGGTAATGCAGGTGTAATTACAGGTTAGAGAGGCGGTAATATTGCGATAAGCAGCGAGGAAGGGTTTCGAGTTAAAATGCGCCAGTGGCGGGGTTAAAATATAAAACGTATCATTGGTTGAAGGAATGGATTGTGGCGTATTTGGAGTTCATTCATCTGAAATTATGAAAAGGACAAGGAGTCCTATTCATAATTTCGGAATAAAAGGTGAGAGGAAAAACGTAGGATTCACTTCGATAACAGAAGATAATGCGACATCCCCACTTTCTTGAGAAAGAAATTACTAACACATTTATGATGCGTTTGTCAGAAAGCCTTTCCGAGCATAATAATTTTCTAAAATTATTATTTACCCATAAGCTATATTGCGTTTCTATACTCGTAAGTCTGGAAACACTAGAGATGAATTCGTGAAAGGTAGAGTACTTCTAGAGTCGAACCAAACTTTATCAAAACCAAGCGGAGGTCAGTATAGAATGTCAAATACTAGTTTAGTACTAGTATATTGTCTCCTCTGAACTCCAATTAGAATTAAAAGTTTTACTATCCATTACTATCCATTTTCTATTTTAATTCTGATTGGATTTCAAAAGAATTTCCACCATATTTCAGTGAATATCATTAACTTTGTTTCCCTTGTTAGAAATCATGTACGAGATCGTATATCTGTTTTTACCGTAATTTATTTTGTGTGAGTTCCTCAGTCAGAACAAGATACATCTAAAATCTGACCTGAAACATACCCGGTTAAACGAGAACTATGATAAACCTACTCCTTTACGTACATTAAGTAAAGAAGCATCAGTGTGATCTCAAAACAATGTATGTATGTGGTAATTCGCACTTGATATGTACATTATTTTTCCGTTGAGAGTAAACGATAAGTTCAACTAGTACCTTAGAAAGGAGTTAAAAAAGGAAAGAGTAACATGTGATCATACAGAGACAGAATACGAAGGCTAAATGCTTTGTCAATTCCACAAAATGGACGCCAACGAATCCCCGCTTAATTCCCTTTCATCCATTCTCATTTAACCTTCCAAATACTCCCCTCGAATACGAGATCCGTCCAAAATTATTCAGAAATAAAGGGAGAGCAGCCGTGTCTTGCTCCCATAACACAATTACCCTGAAAGGGTTTTTGTTCAAAGTGCGGTTATCTGAAAATCGTTATCAGAGGGTAGAGTTGAGGTCTTATAAAGCAGAGCTCGCAAAGCAAGAAAAACTGGATCGAATACACTTTTAGTCACATATCTGAACATCATTTGGATATTTTTTGCACGTATAGTTGCGATAATGTGAGATTTCTTCTTTGCACTCAACGTTGTACTAATTCATGGAATATTGTTTAATCAATCCTGAGGTTTTCAATGGGCTGTTCCGATTGTCCCGTATTTTAAAAATCTCATCCGGTTGCTTTATTTTTCTCTGTCAGAATCGCTTTGATTAATCAATTGAGGCATTTTTAATCACTGAGCTGTGTGTTCATCGATTAACGTGACTTCAGTGTGACTCAAGATACCTGTATCGTGCCGTTATTTTTTGATTGTTCCATTAAAAACCTTTAAAATATTTTACTGCATAATTTTTATTTGGTATTTGTATTACTTTTACTGCGTGTATGACCTTGTTTTCAACTTTGTTACACGTAGAAATATAATATAATATTAATTTAATTGCTTTTTTGATAAGATATCAACATTTTCTAGGAAGAAAAGCATTACAAACCCATTTTATGTTAGCATTATCTGAGAGATGAATGCAAAGAGCTCTTTTCTATTTTCACGAAAAGAACTAAAGGTTTGCTATGTCCCGAAAATTTCCCGATTGTTTTTCCCGATTGTTCCGGTTTTTCCGCCCTGAAATCAGTTTACCTTAGCTGGTTTACCTCATTAGTCTCCTCTGGAAATCCTAAATTTGTGTTCAGAGTAAACTACACTCAAGAAGACTGTGGTTTACTCTATAATAGAAAACCTATTTCTATTCTTGCCTTAAGTGGAATTTACTATTGAAAACTTTATTTACCCGTTATGGCGTTCCACATAGTAAATGATTTCAAAAATCTCATTTTTTTATTGTATAATATATATTTTATATTTATCTATCTCAAGTTTTAAATAATCACGAAAAGGTTAAAAAATTTTTAATAGTTAATACATGAGAGCCACTGACAGGAGAAGAATCTTTTTTATCCAGTATAAGATGAAGTCCATCTTCTTCAAAAATTGTTTTATTTAATATTCTAAATATATTCACAAATTGAATCGAAAGGTCATTTCTTTAGTACTGGGCCAGTCAAAGCGTCCCTATAAAATATAAAAACTAGATTTTATCTCTTGGATCTCTTATTTGTTTTCATAACACTCGATTCGGAGTAATAATTGAGCGAAATCCGGAAAATTAAAATTAAAAAAGAGATCTAATTAATGTTTGTGTATGCCATTGATTATGGATGCATTCGCTGAAACTATTCACAATTGATTCTCTTGGGGAAATTATTTAGCGTTATTTTATCGAGATAGGTCAGACATATTTAAGTATTTAAAAAACCGTTCGGATTTATTTCCACACAATCCCACTTGTTTAGTCTAATTCCGCCTTGTTTGAAATAGAGTTTTATTCAGTCCCTTATCGTCTTCTTAAGATTACGAAGCCTTAAAACGAACTTTGATATGCGATCGAACTAAATCAGTTCATCTGACTAGTATATTAAAGTTTCTTAAATGAAAATTCACATTCAGAGCTTTGTTTTATCCTCAAAGTATTTTGGCACTATAAACAAGCTTAAGTTTAATAATCCTCCCGAAATTAAGTCGGGGAGATTTTATTATGCTGGGTCGATTAGAAAACAATGATGGTGTCATTACACCCCCTGCCATACGCCACTGGCGGCTTGCGGGGTACTTATCGAAATCTAAATCTACCCAAAGCATGGTTTTGATTATCGTCATAGTGCATTGCTATGAGATGATTTATATTTTAACACTGTAAAACATCAGTATTTTCAATAATAAATATCGTAATATCCCTCCTAATGGACCATTATGTCCCTATCAAAAGTGTTGCAGTCACTATGATCTCTTTTAGAGGGGTTTCACTGTACAGCTTTAATTATTTTATCACTGTGAAAAATCGCACTTTTAGCTAATTCTTTATTTCACATCATATTCTTCTAACTTCGACAGATTTTTTCTTATCGCAGGAAATACATAGTTATACTGACTTCCGCAATGAAAGCAGGGTTAACGGGGTTGGTTAATTTTCTCGAGATTTAGACGAATAAACTCTCATGACTACGCATATAAATAAAATATTTACATCGTCTGTGAAAACGGAAAGGTTGAATGGAACGACCACTTGGATGGAAAGCTGCTTTCGGAGAAGCAATCTGGTTGCCAAGGAAACCACGCACTTTACATGCAAATGCCATTTTTCCTCTTGCCTACATAATTACGGATTCACCAAAAATAGCAGGATTATATCCGAAAGCGGCGGCTTTTTGATTGATTAAGGAGATATACCATTGATGATTCTTTCCGCACCTTTCAAAATCTTCCGCAAATGAGATCCGCAATAACTGAGATTCACAGTTTCGCTGGAAACTCCGACTGCCCTGCCATCTGGTTGAGATTTTTTCTTTGTTATTACTGCTTTCCTACTGTTTTATTCATTACCAGCCAAACTTCGCGTTGTTTCTCAACGGGAAAACAAAACTTGATGAATATATTACCAATTGCGACTCGCTGGAGTCTCGAGAAAACACCGTTAACGTAACTAATGAGGCGGTGGAATAAATATTAACGATAAGCATATTTCGTTGCTTCATCATTCGTAGAATCACACTGAATGTGAAATATGCGACCGAAGGAGTGAAACAGAGAATAAAAAACTTAGTAGTAAAACACTTAGGAAATTAGAAAATCCCAATGTGAAAAAATGCAGGTACTTAGCGGCTATACAAGCACACTTATAGACAAAACAGGGTCTAATGTATTTAAACATCAACATTAGGTGATAAGAAACTGAGAAAGAGCTATTAAAGAAGCAAAAGAGTTGGGATGTATAACAATAATGATTCCTCTATTTGACTACGTGACAAATGTCTGGACGATAAAGTTAATATTAAAAGCATACATCGAAAAGGTATGCGAAGAGATAAGAATAGCGCTATGGAAAGAAGAAGGCGGAGGGTAAACTGACTTAAGAGGAGTGGATCGAGTTAAAGGCAGAACCGCATTCAGCAGCACGAGGAGAAGATAAAACTGAGGACTGATATCGTCGGGTATTTATTAATATAAAAGAATGGAATATGTTGCCTGAAGACCATCTTCAAACCATTAAATAAAAAGCAGATGTTGAAGTGTGTTCTAGAATATGGATGGATTGTGTCAAGATTCGTAATTATCTGTATATTGTAAGTGTGATGACTGAATGTGAATGAATGTACTGTTGTATACCCGACTATCATTTCCAAGTGCGAATAACTAATGAATAAATTAAATCCTTGTAGCGTTTTATTTACACGATTTCTATAAGGCAAATTGCCGGGATTTCCAGAAGTAGAAAAATCTCCCTTATCTGCTTAAGGTTATAAATTATATAAAACATATAATATATAATATAATAATAATATATAAAACATAACGATAATTAAGGAAATTGAACTAAATAATAAATATATTGCTAACGTATGGAATTCGATACTTTCACATCTTAAAATGGAAATATGAGCACATTGTAACCTCCACAACAGAGTTTTAACCATTCGTAAACGCGTTGACTTTGAAGATGTGAATAGATTGGGAAATCTGGTCATTAAAAATCTGTCACGGGAAGGTTACAATCGAAGATGTCACGAAGCCGCGCTTGATCATTTCAACTTTATCTCAGTTATTTTATCCGAAATCCGTATTAATTGATGTAAATAATTATTCTAGCTAAAAATGAATATCAAATGTAAAAAAACTTTGCTAAATTCACTGTTTTTTTTAATTCGCCAATAGCTTCATTAGCAAACTGTTATAATCGCCCTGTTGAATCACCAAAGTCTAAAGCATCGTCAGGAACTTAAATGCCGAAGCATGTCATCGATTTCAATATTACGTCAGAGCTAGGATTATCTAAAACCTTCACAAAGACATTATCGCCCTTCAATATATATATATATATTGATCCTTCTTCTGACGTTTGAAATTACTTCAACTCAATTCTCCTCAAATTGCACGACAATGCTTTCTTAGATCTCCCATTGATTCTGAAATTATGCCCCAATTACGTCACCCTTTATGAAACTATTTCGCCACGGTACAGCGCCTTGAATTTGCATCTTACG
Source organism: Pachydiplax longipennis (assembly GCA_036926295.1). Classification (NCBI taxonomy): domain Eukaryota; kingdom Metazoa; phylum Arthropoda; class Insecta; order Odonata; family Libellulidae; genus Pachydiplax; species Pachydiplax longipennis. Next base: position 68,674,623 of record JAVFKF010000015.1, read on the forward strand.
TCTCCGAAAGACAGTCGACTCGCGTGCTTCTGAATTGTGATTTCTCAGAATTCCCTTCTGAGCTGAACTAAGTCATCTTTAAAGTCTCCCCAACGAAGCTAATTGTATTTGCCCACTCTCTGCATTTCGAATGCGCTTGAAGTTATTGACAGAATATCTCTGACGGTATAATGGAAGGCATTGCTATCGGAGCGTGTTAACGAAAGGTGCTTCTCTTTTGAGGTAACCCAAGATTTTCATTGACCCATAATTAAAATATCAATAAGTGGCTATGATTAACAATCGAGAAAATTTGATAATGTAAATGCCGTACTGGATATAAGGCCTTGTTTTTGGATTAAAGTGTATGACCTCCGAAGAGCAAATATACTACCGATTCCTCGAAATATTGTACCCACGCATGCGTTGCGTTCATCTCCTTTAATCACAAAAGCCAACGTTTTACTGTAACTAGAAAACAATAGGATATTAACGCACACAACATGGCGAAAATAAAGTTTAGATGACGCTATCCAATATGACGTCAGAAAAATACTATACTGAGGTGTCTTTAACTCTAAAACAATAGGTAAATTGTAAATATAAGCCAATAGGAACCAACGAAACTAATTAAAGTTTCTAATAGGAATAATCGAATTCTCTCAGATCATCAGAAATCGGTGAAGATCCCAAAGGGAAAAAAAACTGAAGCTCGAATATAAATGAACAAGAGGTCGAACTCTATAAGCAAAGCTGAATACGTCAATGAAACGTTGGGTCTCGAATGAAGAATGTTCAGTAATTCAGCGGTACTTTTCTCTATTCAGGGAAGAGAGTCAACGTTTCATAGACGTATTCGGCTTATGGATAACAGGAATCGATAGAAACCAATGCAAATACCAATACGAACTAAAAACATTTTTAACGGAGAAAACGCCAGAAATTTATGCATATTCAGAACAAGACCATTATAAGAGACACATTTACAGTAGAACACAGAGTAACATTATTTGGACAACAATCATTAGATATAAACTACTGAGATACATTTATCCTTTTCATAAAGGTTCTGCATACTCTAAGGATAGAATAAATACCGTATTCATGTAATTTACTCCATTCTTTTATTGTTATAGTAACAAATAATCTGAAAGTGAATTCTAGTAAATTAAGAACGTTTACGTTTTTGTTTTAATATCGTTTCGTTCTACATTTCTTCATGAAAGCTGCTAAGGAGAGTATTAATTCCATTGAAGAGGATTCAAACCCTCTTTATATAATTTATTTAAATTGTCAATACGTTTTGCTCAATTACTTTGAAGTGCTCTTAGATTTTTCGACACTCAGCTACTGAGAGTCGTCTGCCTTTACCTCAGGTCGTAGCAAATTTTGTTTTTAGTACCTTTGGTGTTATGTTCCCAGGTTTGTAAATTTCATAACTTCCAAGGAAGATACAAACTCAGAGAAGGTAATAGCTTTTGTGAATTTCAGTGTTTTAGTGTGCAAATACTGGTGTAACTTTACTCACTCGTAAAGCAATGTGTCTTTCGCAAAATGAACCTCAGTACGTTCAGAATAACTCAGAACCTCAGTTGGCCGCGTCTCATCTCTCGGATCACAAAATCTGTTGTCCATTCAATACAATACGGAAAGCTCACGAGCGAATGACTGCATTCATTCACTTAGAATGAAAACTTTGTCACTGTAGTATATGAAGAACTCCGAAAGGATTAGCTAAACATCTGAATGCTTGACATTGATGCAATAGATTTGAAAACAATTCTAAACAAGAATACGCCGGAGAATCATCTAAGACTGCGACTCCCAAACCATGGTTCATGTAAAATTAATTTTATAATTTCCAAAGATAAAATAACATAGTGTTTAATTGCATTTTTTTATTCTTTAGTATGGCTCCCTTACACATAGCTGAGCTTGGCCTCCTCAGATTTAATGTTCCTCCAAATTAACTCAATCGTCCAGCGTTGAGAGATCGTCCTTTTCCGATGCGCGCTGAATCATTACATCCATTTCAATCGTTCAGAAAGCCCGATTCCGGTAAAACGTGTTTCACTGTGCGGCCGATATTTTATTTTGGCTGCACTGCAAACGACGGTCGTCGTCCAAATTTAAATATTAAAGTAAAGGAACAGTAACTTTTCTTCGGTAAGTTGGTGGAGGGCGATAAATCGCATACATTTTCTCTCATTCAAATAGATACCTTTTAAATTAGAATTAATTGCTAGTTATAAATGATCTTTTAGATGAAGAATTAAACTTTTAACATTTACTACCATATATCATACTGACGAATTTGAGATGTAATGTCACTAATGGTGTTCTGCTGCTTTCTCACCCTTTTTTTTAAAGAAGTCCGTAACAATTTCTGAGATTGTCATTTAAAATATTATTTATACACTATACTCATTACGTATTGTGCATAAAAACACAAATTCAGGTGCAAAACAGTTTTTTTTCGGTATTACCTTTTAGGCAGCGTAATTTATCGGCGAAATTACCTCTGGAATCATATTTTAAATTGTGTGACCAACTAAACCTCGCATTTCTCTCACTTTTTATTTTCCTCTGAACTTTAAGTCGCTTAGAATGAAAATATGTTCGTATAGCAACTCTTTATGGTCAGAAGGGAATCTTATTCGTCAAAATTTATCAATTCTGTCCTAATGGTGAAACCCTTTTCCAAGGGACAGTCTAGGTGACTGTCCGTTGTTTTCCGGTTAGAGCCAGGGAAGCATTTTTCCATCTATTTAAAGAGACTGATATTAAAAATTTCCCGAATTACAAAAATGAAACTCTTTGTGAGCCTCTCTTCCAAACAAAGTCAACATTTTCGCTTAGAAAAAATCTTCCTTTTACGGGTTGATTAACTTCGAAAAAGGTATTTTCAGAGCATCCACGAGAAGAGTGAAAGTAATATTTTATCTAATTCTTCGAATAGAAAATTCATGTATTCATAATAATTAAAGGTGTAATTATGAAAGTTAACGAAGCGATAGATCAGACGTGAGGAAACTGCTTCAATCCTGAGCTTTACAATTTCTATTTGTTTCGCCGGTGAAAATAAAACGGAATCCAGCATTTCAATTGCAGATTTAACTCTTCTTTTATGAACAGTTTCGATGTTGAACTATTTGAATTTAAGCAACTTTTTACTCAAATTCATAATTCTCATACAATCTCTTCGATATTTTCGGCCTAGTATTACAAATATATATTATTATCAAATTAGGGAATGTTCCAATTCTCTGAGTTATGTTGTTATAGCTGTCTCTCTATAAGGAATAAAAAAAGGTTGATAGATCTTCGGTTGAATAGAAATTGGTGTGATTACAATGAGTGATTGCCAATAAAAAGAGAAATTTCATCACTTTTCAAGCTAAACTTAGGCTATTTTAGCTAATTTTTGATCAAAAAACACGAATCGGACATTTTAAAGTTTTCATTAACCTGGGTTTCTCTGATATCGTTATTTATAATGGCGTTATGGCATTGGGAGTCGGATGATGAAAACATAGATGGAAAGTAATTTTCCAGCGGAAACTACTTCCTTGTTGTAAGTACTTATAAATATGCAAAATAGAACAACAATATTTGATATTATGATTTAATGTTATTATTATGCTATGAACACTGCAAGTAGACTACGTACGGTGGGAGTGGGAAATCTTTACATAGATTTGTTCATATTGAAACGGCCCTTGTAACATTGAGTCAGTATAAAGATAAAAAACATAGAACAGAAATAAATGGTAGTTAAATTTACTGTCTAAATATTATAAAATAATTAATTGAGGGAAAAACACAAAGACTGGCAGGCATTTGCCCTGTAAGGGAAGGAAACCTCTATGGAAACTTCCCTCTGAGATAATACACATATTCCATGCACACCAAATGTAACAAGATACTTAAATAGTAAGCGCCGCATAAAGAAAATACAAGAATGAACTGTGCAAAAGCTTACCCAACCCAATTCTCATTTCCCCAGTTAATATAATTATTTTAGCTTTGACTTGAACTTCATCGCTCGACGAGGAAATGTATTATCGTGTTTAGTTTTCTTGTGGATACTGTCTTTTGAAAGCTTTTTTCTCGCAAACTAGGTACAGTCTACGATGATCAGACGAATTCGACTGATTGAAATACATAGACACAGAGAGTGAAGTATGAACTGCTGCGGTTCCCCTTGGACTCTGCCTTAAGTATTCTTTTCTAGCAATCCCTGACCTCTCAACATTCGATCGAGCCTATTCTCCAACCGACGCATGCTTCTCTCCAACAGAGAGCGATGAAGAAATCGTCAGTTAATATTTTCAGTCGTCGTAAGTTTATTTTCCGCTTTCCAGGATAACAGTATAGAAAATTCTGGTAGCCGTCGGGCAGAAGGACCAGCCAAACATACCGATAAAACTACCTCACTACTACTCACTTTCTCACTCACTAACTACTACTCACTTTCTTTTCTTTTGCTCTTGTGCCGGATCCTCCTCTGATCCGAACGCGACAACTACAATCGGAGATTCAGGATTTGCCATTTCTTCGGTACGGAATTAAGTTTCCGCGCAGAGGATTGTTGCAAATAGATGTCTTTCGCCTAATCCTTATAAAAATTGGGATGTTTTCTCCATGGTTCCTTCAGAAACTTATTTCAAAATCGAACGGCCGATGTCAGCTGGGTTAGCGACACCTCGCGCCCGCTCGAGCAAACTCGCTCGAGTTTTGAATCTACTGCCAAATAGTTGGGATATTGCGAGAAAGTGCCAAAGAGTGTGAATGGAGGTGGCGATTTACGCGACGTTCACCTTTTCAGGTGGGAAGCGAGTGTTGTTCTTCCTTTGTTTTTCAATACGCCTAAGTATTATGACATTAATGGGAATGAAGTCGCGTCTGTTACAAACAAAATTTCCATCTTACTTTGTTTTAAGGGTAGCCTGGAGTTGCTTGGGGGGCTTGTCTCTTTGGTTGCCGAGAGCTTAAGCAAATCTGAACATCTTGTTAGCTTGAATATTTTCTCGTTTTAGGCCTCAAGAAAGTTTACTTTTTTATAGAGAGCTACTGACCAGTGAGTATGGCACTACTCACGACAATTTGAGAATTATCGATTTAAGAGGTCAGTCCCCTAATTTTGCTTCCCTTCAATCAGGGGATATTAGATTTTGATCATATAAATTAAATTCATGCTATTGAACGCAGGATAGCGACAAAAAATAGTACACTAAATTTCACTGGACCTGTAAACCTATTTAAGCTTCAAGTATACTCGATCGATTTCAATGAAATAAAATCCAGAGGTAGAACATGCAGTTACATGTTCAATTCATATGAATTTAAAGGTTTAATCTGCCGTTACTATAGTTTTACTGTACTTCGGAAAAGTACCCGATTTTGGTGATGAAAAATTTGTGGTCAATTTTCAACATTGGTACTCATTTTCAGTTTAGAAAGGTGCAATGAGGACATACCTTAATGAAGGATTATTTCAACATTTTTATAAAATATTGTTCAAATCCGAAATATGCTCTAGTGGTGTACAAAGATGTAACATTCGGCTAACTAAAAAAATAAAACAGATCCGATTGAAGCGGGATCGAAACTGAAGTATGACAACATTATCAATTAGAACATCAAAAGTACAGATACGTCGCAGAATCGATATTTATTCATTTTTAAATTCCGCCGGTCGCGCTTGCAGCATCGGCAGGTCGGAGGAGTAGGGGAATGTGGCGAAAAAGGAGAGAAAGGGGAGCGAAACTATTAAAAGACGGAATAAATACTAATGTGCAATGTTTTTATATTTTGATATTTCTCAAAATATTATATTATTCCATATTAGAATGAAATGTAATGGTACATACATTGAATTATTACTTACCTGTATTAACTTTCATTATAATATAAATTTCCTTAAATTTTCAATTATTAGTATATACTCTGTGCTTTCGCTATTCTTTGAGGGTGTTTTCCATTACAGTAGAGCTCTTAGTCCTCTTCAACATTCAGTTAAAAGGATTTTTTCCACAAAGCCAAATTTTTGTGTTTTTTCCTTTTTTTCCATTTCTCATTTTAGCATTGAATTTAAATATGTGAAAAAAGAAAGAGAGGTGCTCTTTGGCATAAAATCGCTTAAATGAAGAACTCATTCATTCATATGTGCTAAAAGTCCGCTGTCCAGTAGTGAGGGAGCATTTTAATAGGAAGCTGTCCATTCCCTGTTAAAATACTTCCCCTTGTACAAACATTTCAAAGAAATCGACTACAGCTTTATACAAGTATGGATGGGAAATTAACGAGGAGTACTTTGCTTGAGTAAGGCAAAAGAAGTGTTTACTCCGAAAGAATAAAATTGAATGTAGCATCTCTTTGAACCGCACAGAAAGCAAATGCCGTAAGCTCGTTTATAGCTATAACGCACGTGACGATAAGCAGGTCTGAATTAATATTCCTTTCTGGAAAGAGCAATCCGGGTACATGTATTGCGGAAACAAAATCGAAACAATTTCCTTCAGGGAAAACACTGGACTCGAGAACTACATAAAAATAACTATATATATAACTATAGGCCAAAAGAATAAAATATAATCCGAAATATGCGACAAACCCATCGAAAGAACAGAAGAGTGATCTGTTGATGATTTTTCCTTTTCGAACCTAATTGGCTAAATCATCACTCTTCGAATCGAATTGTCTAAATATTCGATTTTGGGAGGAATATTGGGTTTGGTTTGAGGCGTAATCACAGAAAGTAAAAATGAGTAAGGCTCGGTATCACAATCTCTATTTAAAGTGGAGTTTAACTGTAAAGTTCACTCTGAACCGACAAAAATATATTATAATTGATATTTAAGCTTAAAGTGGTATTTAAAGTGATGTTTCACTTAGATACTGGATTTACTGGATTTCGATGTGATATTTAACTTAAACATTAAAGTTATGTTTAAATTTCAACGTGAGCCACCTCGTGTGTTTACATTGCGTTTCAACATCACTTTAAATACCACTTTAGGCTTAAATTTCGATTATAAAATGACTGTTCGAGTTAAAGTGAACTTTACAGTTAAATTCCACTTTAAATAGAGATTATAATACCAGGTCTTCGAGCAGGAAAAGAGAGTTTAAACATAACGCGACTTATATTTACTATTCGGTTTTTTTTGCTGACGTCGATTCTGTTTGAAACTTAGCTTGATTCGATATTTAGTGATCGATACTATTTCGCTTTAATCAGACCTTTTCAAGAGTAGGATATGGTATACAAATACTGCAGTCCGAGGATACAGCACAAAGCGATGAGTTAAAGGATAAAATAGCAAGAGAAAATGCCATCTGATGCAAGGAAAGAGATTTGAGGTTAGATAAATTAAGAAAAAGTACCTTCGTGTTGAACGTAATACAACTTTATTCTTACTTTGATCGATTCGAAAATCAGAGTGAAATCAAACTTCAAAGACAAATCCCTTCAAAAGTATTTCTTTTCACGAGCGATGCGCAAAATAAATATGCAATTGCTTTCCTACATGATCTCCTGCAACACGCCGATGTCATCGTGTATAGATTACATGTTATGCTTATAGAATTATTCCATATATTCGAAGTAGCTTCATCAAAATACATTATCCATCAGTAAAACGAGAACGAAAGGTCCAATAATAAGTCTTTAGGTTTCATAAATTAGACGGGCATCATTGGAATGAAATTGATGCCTTTTATCATGAGTTTTAGATCGTAATAATTCAAACAATTGGTTAAAGAATGAGCTTTTCGATTTCATTTTGAACTTATGTGATCAATTGCAATGTGGTTACTAAGGATCTTTTATCTATACTCAATAGTTTTTCTGCACAACGAATTCTGTAGAATTAACACTTATATTTTTACAATATTAAAGAGCTGATTCCATCCCCTTATGTAATAATGGCATGGCATCAAGTAAATGTGAAACCATCAACGCTAGGATAAGCGTATCCTCTAAAAGGCGCAAATGTCGTGTAAGAGATAAGGGTTTTGAAGGCTCAGTAACGAAAGCATTTCTCATTAAGAGTCTTTCATAATCACTTCACTTCAATAGTCGATTACCGATATATTGAAACAACGCCATCTGAAGGGAAATTAATCAACATTGTGATTTCGAAACGATCCCAGCAATTTTTCATCCTCTGATATTCCGAGATTTCGCTCTTTCGGAACACATTTATGTCGATTCCACGAAAAATTAACGAATACCACGACATGATACAATCACAGCTCTATCTCAAATAGAGATGCCAATTGCAAGTCATGAAATTAGTGAAACATCCAAAAATCAGTGGAAATCTATTAATCGACTGCATCCATTACTAAGGAAAAGAAGGTACTTTATAGTGAGTTGAAGCCAGAAATTATAATTTACGTTCATAAATAAGCCATATTTCGCACTCAATCGTGATTGAAAATTGTCAAAAACTTAATTTTTTAAATGCAAATAACTTACATTTCTGCCGTTCACAGTTATGTATTTCTCAACCCTCTATTTATTTAGATGTAAAACTTCAGGTTTAGATGAATCCAGGTTGTATTCTATATGATTATTTGCAGTCATTGAAACCACTTGGAGTGATTCCGAAGGATTACATTGATTATAATGAAATACAAAACAGCAACGGAAACATAATTTTTTGGCCACTCAAATTCGTATTGAGTTTGAAGCACATGATAATTCGGTGCGAACGTTTTTTTCGAACAGATTTTTCGACTCGATTTGTAATGTCAATATTCGCTCATCTCTAATTAATGGTCCATCTTAGAAGGTTTTAGAGATAAAACCCCCAACGCTATGCTTAACTTTGAGGTAGCGATCTATAAGAGAGAAATGTTGAATTTGTATATCTCTTTGTTGTGGTTAAGATTTTATTGGATTATTATTACACACAAATTATTTTGGTTTAACCAATTATTTTGATTCGAAACGGAAACAAAATATTCATGCTCTTAATTAGAGTAATACGTCGCATTCTTTTATTATAATCACTGTTATGCGTATATTTATCCATCTGATGACAGTAAACCCCGTAAGAAATACACGAGGGAAACTTTAAACATTCATTTCATGCACTTACAAATGAGATATAAACATGAAATTTGCGATTCGTTAGAGACATAACACAGCTCGATGTTTTTCTACTAAAGGTATTAATCGAACGACCCGAAAATAAAGTTCATTTTGATCGATTTCAGACTTATTTCTAAAATTCAATCAGAAATAATATTTCTTCGAAATCAAGACGAATACAACCTCGGAGTGGCTTCACTTCTCTTATACAATAAGTAGTAAAAGTATGAAAAGTCGATAGAAAAAGAAAGGAAGTGTCCTACGCGGGAGGTTTTGATGGAAATGTAAAAGGGAGACTAAGGAAGAGAATTCATCCCTTCTTAATCATTCAAGGGAGTTTTGGAATGGTGTAGTTAAGACTTATTTGTGGGAGTGAACATGGTTTTGACATACGGAAATTGGAGTAATTGCCAGTGAGGGAGCCACTTGGCATTTGCCCAGGGCGACGGGGGCAGGAGGTCGCCGAATGCAATTGCCCAGATCATTTATCTTTTGCCAGAGAAACGAGTTTAATAAACATGAGACATCATTTTGTAACCCTCTTTACAGTTATCTGTGGCATTGAGACTGGGATAAAGACGCCTTTAACCTATAAACGCTATTCTCAGGAACCATGAAAAATAGATTGTACACTGAAAAAAGCACTTTGATAGAAAAAAAAAGCGGAATCAACCATTGGCATGATTGGGTTGATTGGCTCCAACTAAAGGAAATGATTAGATTTAACATTTCAAACTTTTGATTCTACAATTTACAAGTTGACTCTGTAGATTCAACCGTTTTTCAAGGACGAATCAACATATTCAATTGCTAATATTACCAATAGCTGTCAAATCTACTGCTTCGGAAGATAATTATTATAATTATCAATTATAGAACTATGAATAAAAAACGTGATACTGGGCCAACCTAGTGTATCAGAGTCAAAAAGGACATTCAGACATTTGATTTTAGTGGGACAATAATAAAAATTATAGATTTCAACCCTTTCCATGCGTAATTGAACCCTTAAAATTCAACAAAGCTTAATTTTTGAATTTTGTATTCTCTTTCATTATTAGGAGAATTTCCCCGGCTGATGAGCGAAGTTATTCTATAATATCTTTATTCATGAGGTTAATTTTTTAACAGGTTTCATTAACTATGCTTGATTTATCCAGGCAATTCATGTTCCAATGGTTAAATTGAGAACAGAAAACAGAGAACTAGAAAAAATTAAACTAAAAAAAATAAAAGAAGAATTTTCCTCAATATTTATTCAAACGACCGGATTTGGTTATAGAATTCTATTAAGATAATTGTTTTATTGCTCTATCAAAAAAAAAAATCAACGTCTTACCTTAATATATAAGAAACAAAAGAGAAATCTCGTTGTATGAGAAAAACATACCTCCTCCTATATTTTCATCCTAAATAATTAATAATAAGTAATAATAATGATTAAGTAAAGTATGTAATATTTATCCAATGAAATCTTAAATACAGCAGGGAGATATAAAATACAAATTTAACTTAGTTTTCGATACATCAAAGCCGAGCCCCAAACCATGGTTTCCTCAATTATAATCGATAAAAATTTTCAAAGACAGTATGAGATTTCAAATCGTCGAGGACAGTAAATTTTCAAAATATAAAGCTAATCCTTCATAGTTATATCAATTATAACAAATGTTTATAGACTTTACAAAAGGTATAAAAATGAAATGACCTAAATTTGAAGTTGCCTTATCCAAACCCTCACCTACCAACGCGAGTAAAATTAGCCAGGATAAGTGAAGTTTGAAACAAAAGTAAATAATACATTGCAAACATTCGGAATGACATTATTTTTTGTAGAATATATCCTAACGAAATAATGCACCATTTTGAGCGTCGCCACGGAGAGTGACGCGCTGAACATCTTCACTCTGAGACACAAGGATAAACGTACTTTAAATAGATCTCAAAACTCAAATATAAAAGAAAGTGAGGAATATTGACTTATTGATTTTTTCTTTAGTTTCAACATGGTTAATTTATATCTACGCCGTGATTAATTAATCATTCAATAGTATCAAATCCAGTATCAAATCATTTCTCGGTATTCGGACGTTTCACCCAAAGCACTTCATCCATTTAAATTCAAAGACATTTCATCCGAAAGACAGTTCAACCAGAAGACGTTTCAGTCGGAATTTTGATTTCTTTGTTTTATTTATTGCAGTATTTCTTTCTTATTTGATCTTCTATTTTATTTTTGTACTATTAATGTTATTTCTCTCTATGGAGCATGCCCATTTTACGAACGATAATTAAAAATGAATTAGCAGTGATATAAATAGAATTTATGAAGAAGCAAAAGAAAGAGGGGAGAAATCTGTACGTACAACATCATAATAGAACAGGTACGATAATAGGTAAAGGAGGTGAAATAAAACCACTGACACAACTATGGATTCAAAAGAAGAATTATAAAATAAATGAAAAACAGATTGATGAAAGAGGGAAAAATCACTTATTCACGTTACCATTATAAATATTTTTACTCCTCTTTTATCATTAAGAGCTACCGCAAAGCAGAGGCCGAAATAGTGGAAATAACTTGTTGAATAAGTCGAAAGGTCCAAAAGGTGCTTAATTTTAATTAATTTCTCTACTTATCGAGAGAGGAAGGGATGAATATTGCTGGATGAGTCATTCTATAAAATGGTTAATTAAGTGGATAATTAGTTCTATTTAGGAGAAAGGACTATCTCGAGTGCAGCAGGAAGATACGTGAAAATTCATAAAGTATGAAAATGAAGGAAGTTCTTCATTAAATTAGAAATAAATTGAATTTACAAGCGTACGGAGATATCATTTGTGAAATTTTCCAATTGATACAGCAACTTAATTATGAAACAGTCTGGTTTGATAAGTTTATTCTGCGGGCGATTTTCTTCAAAATAAAAGGATAACTAAAATATCCGTTCAGAATGAAAGTTAAATTAAACTTATAATACTTACTGCAAATGCAGAATTTGAAGCTATTGAAGATTCTATTAATGCACCCTAAAAATAATTAAATTTACAAGAAAGCTGTTTCAAGTATATGCTTAGAAAAGCCACAACAGGTGAAATAGTGCGAAAATCTGTTTCAAAACCTCGTTAAGAGAAAGTCTGAGCATTTCCAGTGAATTGATGTCTCATCTCCGTTACATAACTCTTCCAATGAGAGATTAATATGGGAAATCAAACTGGTAAAGTACGCTCTGTCTTGGTAACTTATCTTTCTATGCGAAAGCGCGGCAGCTGAGGCGAAATTCCACATTCAGTGGTTTGAATCCAAAGTATAAAATTAACCACATTTCATGACATTGTAATAGAATAAAATGATTTGAACAATTTCCTATATTTGCTGATACATAATTTAAAATCAAAAATAAGCCGCGAAGGGAAGCTTTGGCACCTCCGATCTAAATACTGAACAACAGGAACCTTCGGAAGCACTAAAAGTGTTCGATAAATACGCAGTACTTGTGTGCAAAGCCTAAAAGGAAGATCTTATGTATCATATTAAGTCGAGATTAAGATGTTGTGATTGACGCAAATAATCATTAATTAGGCAGCCAAGTGAGCAACGCGTTTAGTTCCCGGGTTCTATTCCCGGTGAGGGCCTGCATGCGAAATTATCTTAGCTGTCGAGACAATTTTTAAATATTACTTCTAAGAATCATTAATTATCAATAACATCCTTGAACAGAATTCTAATTAACGTCCTCTGAGGTTTTATTCTTTAATTTAAAATTCATAACGAGGGTAGAACATTCATTCCGTGTAACAAAAATATTATCTCACGTTCGCCACTGCTGCTCCACTCGCCCAATTAACAACTCCACTACTTTTAGAGATTATTTATTCGGCCCCATATTAAAATCAATTAATTTAATATTTAGAATTTAGGTCAATGGATACATCTAACAACATATTGACTTCAAACATTGAAATGAATGTTTCGCTATGTAAATAAAATAGCAATTAATGAAGGAGTAACTGACATTTAAATTAACGTGGTTCATTCCAATTTCGATCATTGAGAGCAGAGATGTGTCGGCAGCTGATCGCGTGGAAGGTTATCGCAATAAATTTAAAGTAAATAAATAGGAACGAGTGAGAGACCCTTATATCTAACCCTTCGTAATCTTGTGAGAAGATAAAGATAGAGGAAACCAAAGCATTAAAATAGAAAAGAATAAACTACGCAATAGTCTCGGCCGTGATTTGGTGGAAATAACTAATTGAAAGCTGATGTTTACTTTTCCACATATTGTTTTATTTGCAAACTACCGGTTTCGGTGTATAACCATCATCAGGTTCGCACAGAGTCTGAGCGAACCTGAATTATTATTATTCGAATAAACTACGTTTAGGATTCAAAAGAACCTAAGTCAAGTGCAAATGAAACCGATGAAGGAAAACGCCCAAGAGGGGTAGACGAGTGTAAACTACTGATACCAAAAGCTAAATTACATACTTACAGGAAACTAGTTTCATAAACTTTAAAAGAAAACGTTCACATCGAAACACAATAGAGTGTATAAATGTATGGGAATGTCTACACACCGGAAGGCCTGGAAAATTGAAAATATAAAATTAAAAATAAAGGATAAAAATTTACAATACAGAATTATGATAAATTTACTAGAACGAGATTCGCAATATGAATCACATTTCCTTGCATTTGATTCGCCTCTATCTTTGTCGAAGTTGGTAGACTGAAGAAACTGCTAAACATCGTTACCACAAATAGTTGCTTTGAGAAAAACTTGAGCTTTTTAGGGTCGCCACGGAATCAATGTCTTATTGGTTTTATTTTTAGAGAAACCATGGTGACTGAATAACGAATGGCATCGGTCGAAAAAGGGACACATAACTAATATGAAAAGGTTTGCTGGCTTTTGTACAATTGAAGAGAAACGACGAATGGAAGATGGGAGAAGGCAAGGCTTAACAAAAGCAGAGGTTGAAATATTTCATTCAATGCTGGATTCCCATGAAATAAGGAAATCACAGTTGTATTTCTATTTATCTTCCTACATTTTCTTCGCCCTTTTTTTCTGATTGAATATGGGGAATAAGATAATGAAGAAACATACGAGTCTAAAATTAAAAGACATATTATAGAAAATATGCAAGGATATGTCTGAAGGCACTGATTTACTGATCGAAATCTAAAGAGAATAATTGTGAAAATAAGAGGTAAGATAACCTCAAAAGAGTATTGCGTGAGTGATAAATATACTTGCGTTAGTGAACTCGACCTTTAAAAATTTCGGGACTTCATTTAACTTATTTAAAACTGTATACCCCATGGCCCTCTCTTAATCAGTAATACGTGAGTTGTCTATGTCACTACAATGTACGTCTGATCTGCACCTAAATTATCCGTTTATTCTTATGAGAAATCGTGTGAGACAGTAATCGCCTCGGTCGCAAAGCTATTTACAACCATACAATTTCACAATGTTTAAATTAATGTTATCAAATTCACGCAGATTCTACTCGATATTCCATAGCTATTCCATATTATCTAATTACCATTCCTTTTGATTGACTCCCTGTGTATTCTTGTGGGAAAATGTATGAGAGAAATCGCTTTGCTCGTCTGGGGAATGAGTTGTTTACAACCACAAACTTTTCATTTATTTCATCATAATTCTCACGACTGAAAATAAAATAATATATTTCACGACTAAAACGACTTAAATAACAATCTTTATTCCATTTATTTTATTTTGGTCTTGATTTCGTAGATTTATCATTTCCGATTTAATTGAGCTGAAGAAAATAAGTCTGCAATCGTTCAAAACGAACTTTACGTGCATTTTCTATAAGAGCATCTTCGAGTAGCTCATTGTTGAACCCAAGATGATTTAAGTAAAATTATATCGATGAGTAATAGTTTTTTGGAGCATTAATGTATTTCTAATGTTTATAATTTATTATCGTCGAGAAATGCGTGAAATTAATTTTTGAAAATTGCTTCCATGTATTTTTCAGGGGAGTTATTGATATAGGATAGATAAATATGAACGCAACAGTGATTATTACACAAGATATAATCACTGCAATTCCTATAAATAGTATGTATCATGAAAATTACATCCTATATCATATCGGTAAAGAGATTAAACTGATAACTATTAAAATCACATTTGTATCAATGCAAAGGTCCTTTTCGTGCGGCTCTAAACATTTGTGACTCCGACGATTTTATCCTTTTACTCAAATGAGTCTCAACGTCTAAAATAAAAGAAAGAATGCGGCTGTGGAATTATCTCATTATAAATTAGAAATAGAGCAGTTGGAGATGGAAATGGAGAGATATGATCTCGAGGGACGGAGCTAATTATGAGGCAGATAATGGAGGGGAATCATTGTGTGAAGAGTATTGTTACAGCGTCTCCCCTGAACAGGTCGTGTTTTTTAAACCTCGGGCCATAAGTAGAATACATCCGGAATTGTCCGGTCGTGAAATGAAAGTAATTTTTTATTCTTTCTCCGATTCATACGCCCATTATCTGGAAATACAGTATATTTACGTAATTACTTTTGATTACCGTATGGCGAATGCATAAGACGGTCTCCCGATTTACTCTGAACACTTTTACATCGAATGTGAGTCGACTATAAGTTATTCCGCAAATGCTAAATACTAATTATCGATATCAAAAGGAAAAAAATCCAACTTTTGAATTTTTAGAGATGTATATTTCAAAAGAATAAAGGCTAAAATACACGTGAAGTATTTTTAATAAAAAACTTTGAATATTTTCGGATGTGATACTTTATATAGTACAACGGTAACTGAAAATTCATTGACTTTCGGTTAATTCTTGCTTTCAACTGCGATATTATATCATAATAATCGGATGGGTGAGATTGAGACTAATAAGTCTCTCGTTAGTCATATTTTAAAGAAAGAGATAACTTGAAAATGGTCCAAAAAAAGAACCACTTTTTAAATTTAAAAACTTTAATTCGTCAAAGGAATCACCACTCACGAAAGCACCCGCTAAATAGGGAGTGTGAAAATCCTGCTAAACCAACAGATAACTAAAGCTTTAGGGGAAAGAATAAGATATAGAGAACTATCAAACAACCAATTTTGTAAGTATAACTATAATAAATATAAATTCTTTTTAAAATATTGTGAGAGCTGCTGATGTATTTTCGCAGCTGTTCTCATAATTTCATTTTCATTTAGATTATGGCGTAATTCACTTCGTGGTGGTTCACATTGGTGGTTTATTGCAAACAGAGAGGAAATTAAAGATTCTTTACTCTTTATCTTATTAAATACAACTCACTACCAATCTATAGAAAAAAGTAGATTATAATTGAGGGGCTGAGGATCCGATTATCTAACAACTACTAACAGTTCACTACATTCATATTACTCTTTATGCAGTACATTAACATAATGTAGAATATAATCCAAAATATCTCTAAAGTATGCTGAGAGCTCATTGATTTAAGAGCATAATTAATACCTCGAGACGGGATTTAAATCAACGGTCGGCCAAAATAGTTCGTAAAACCTCCACCATTCGGAGGGAGAGGTTTCCCCTTGCAGAGGTGGAATGGGAAGGACTATCAGAGAGGGATGGAGGTGGGGGTAGTCTCAATACATTGTAATATAATTGCTGTTCGTTTTGAGGTGTAGAGTGACAAGTGGGGAAGAGATCGCGTGTAGTCTTCAGAAGCGAATCCGAAGGTGCTCGAAGTGCATCATGGGAATTCGCCAGACGAATTTTGGTTCCGCCAGTTCGACGTCAGACAGTATTTTGCGCGATTTTTGAAAATTGTTTTGAGGCCGTTCTCGGTGCGATAGAGCAAACGAAATAGCAAATCGAAAATTCTATTGTGCCAGTTGAAGAAATATTACCAACCGACCGCGAGTTCGACGCCAAGGTGCAACATTTTCCGATATATAATGCATGGCGGTAAATTTAGGTGATTATTATGAATGCTTTCCCAATAACCGGGAATGATATAAAACGGAAAGTACATAGAGGTGATTCGTAAGTTTTATATACACCATATCCCGTTCCTCTGACGGGTTTTGGTTCGATGCCAGAGCGTCACTTCTATTCTACAATGTATTTCAAAGGGGGATAACGGAATCTTATATTAGGACCTTCCCGATAAGATATCGAATCGAAACTTTGGAACAGGTTAGAATGGCAATTATCTAACATTAATATGCACTTGTCTATCACAAACTGGTCCTGAGTTCGACACCAGGCGGTCTTTCGCGCGAATATTTGAAAATATTTTAGAGGCGTTTCTCCGTAAGATAGAGGATTCAAAATCACGGACTTTGCATATGTAGTGGTTTCCTACAGCAACAATGAATGAAACGTCACCAAATGAGCTTGGGTTCGACGCCAGGTGGATGTGAATGTCTACCTTCAAAAATACACTGCGGTGATTCTTTCGATAAGGATTCTTTTGAATACCTTTTCGATAACCTGGAAAGGTACAACCCAGAATGTAGATAGCGGTTATAATAAGCTATCATATGCGCTGTTTACAGTTTCCTAGATGAGCCTTGGTTCGACGCCAGGGCATCATTTCGATTCTATCGTGGACTTCAAACGGGGAATCCGGAATTATGACTTAGGAACTTCCCGATATCTTATGGACTTGTAATTTTAGAAACGGACGGCGTTGCATCTACCAAACAGTAATGTTAAATCTTATTTTCCGAGAAGGTCCTGGGTTCGGCTCCAGGCGGTCCTAAATCTCCCATATGATATGTGTGGCGGGATACTGAAATTTCTTAATGAGACATTTCCAAAGAAGATAGAAGTCCGTAACCCTGTATGTGAGTAGCAGTCAAGAGTACGTTTTACCAAAGCATTTTACCGTTTTTCTGATGGTCCTTGGTTCGTCCCCAGGGTACTGATTGCATTCTACCATACAATTAAATGGGAAATTTGGAATGTTACTATATCGTTTCGAAATTCAACATACAGTAAGAAGGGTATTTACCGAAACTTAATCGGCGCCAACTTTTATGGCAATGGAACCTGGTTCGACTCCAGACCTGGTATATTTCCCCGTTTTAATCATCGCTTAGCAGGAATTTTATTAGGATTTAGGATAGAATTAGCAGAATTTAGGAATGCTTTTGCAAGCAGTTCCGAGCGTAATTGGATGTTTTGATAAATATGCGAAGACTAGCTTGCAGTATGCAAGCAACTTTTACTCGTATGAATATATAGGTATATCCGGAGAAGTATCTACATATAATAGATGTATATTTAATTCGAGTATACCTGCTCTCAACTTGTGTGTTCCACCAAGTGAAATGTGGGATTGCAATTCATCTAAATCTCGAGTGAAGAACTCAGCGTTTCTGAGGTTCCAACGATTAGATTCGATAACATTAGAATAGGTTGTGCGTAGGGTGGGAATGAAGAAGTGGGGTGAGAGCCTGCCGAGGCTCTCGACATCAGCGCCATTCCTCCAGAAAAGCTTCTTCGGCAGAATGCGCATAACATCTTCGTGGTTTTGCACGATTATAGTGATTTTGTTACACTTACGTTCTCATAAAATATTTCCATTCAAAGATAAAAAAATTGAGCTACACCCAGAGTCAAGGTTCATTTTCGTATTGCCTTTCACAGCAGAGTACCACGTGAACGAAAATGATCGATTTTTCAGAACGTTTACTAATTTTTTTCTACGAAATGCTTAGAGTTGTCTACATGAACAAACACTCAATGTCTAGCTTCATCTTTTATGTGTCGAATAGCGAAGACGTAGATATCTTATTTTCATTAATGTCTACGTAGCGATTTGAGAAACAACGGTCCAAAAACGCATTTTCGGGCGAGGTATGCAATCCCCTTAATTGAAATTTGGTTTTCGTTATACATAAGTATGGATATTCCTCATTCTTCACGAGCATGGCTGCAAATAGGCCTCTAGGGCTGGTGGTAGTCGACATTAAATGGAGATAAACCTCTAACACTTATTCTCCCATGTCGAAAGTGATCTGCTTCTATTCAAAGCTGAGGTATTTTCAAAATACATTATTTTTCACAATCTAATTTATAACTTAAAAACAGTAGTCAATAAATCTCGTCGCTCAAAAATTGCACTGAATGAATAAACCTTTGCCCTCTCTGCCTTAAACCGAATGCTCCCCTTACGTCTCGATATTCTATAAAAGAGAACTAAAAATTAATTAATAGAAAACCGTGAATATGGCAAATTTCAAATTTATTCAATATATCCAAATGCAATTTCAAATATACGTACATCATATTTAATACGGTAGACAAAATCAATAATTTCAGTGATTACATTTTAGAATAAATACCACCATGAACGACGTACCTTTAATTTTACAGAGGCATCCTCGTTTTGAAGGGTTAAAATATTGTCATGAGAAATACACGGAAGGTTCATTTCTATCTCCCGTAGTTCTTTTCCAAAATAAATAGGAAATAATAGCCCTGTGAAATCGAGGTAAATATCATAGGAAGGGAAATTAAATAAATATTCCCTATTCTGGCCGTGAAGTACAGTCTCGATTTGCGAGATGATAAAGTACACGAAAATTTTGTTAAATTTTATGGTTGTAAACAATCCGTCCTCAAAGCAAATGATGAATTCGGTGTCATGTATTTTCCCATAAGAACAAATGGGGAGCCAAGGACCATATCTGAAATACATTGAGATATTAAAGACTACAATATACATTTTGGCATAGAAGAATCATAATAATATCATGATAGTACAGATTATTAAATAAATCAAATTAAGTTCTCTCATTCCGGATTTCACTAGTACTTGTTTCATATGATTGATAACGACCTGTATAATAGAATTGAATTGCATTTTTTTTAGTGAAAGGTTTTATGGAACATAATTAAAATAGCTTAATGATGACCATTTGAAAAGATACACATTTTTCAACTCCCACAGCTGATTTTTAATTGACGTGTTTTGCCAACGAGGCTTATTAATCAAAATCGTAAATACTTAACTTAGTACAGGGCTTTGCAGTTAGTTTGTTTAGGTATTTGCTATGAAATTCCACGAGGTCGCTACTGATTATATTAGTTTTATTAATAACATAGTTGTACGAAGCGATCAAACAGTGAGTATATGGAAAAGGGGTCGAAGAGATATGACGCAAAGGTGTGCGCTTCCAAAGAAAAACGGGCATGAAGAGAAGATAGACAGGACCGGGACTCGAACCCGGATCTTCCATCCTTCTTATTCCGGTATGAGGTCGTGGCTGAGAAAAATGTCGCTTAGTCGGAAGAAATCATTCCTCGTAGATAACAAAGTCTCTAAACGTCATATTCTGATTGGATAGCTAAATTGGATCCGAGTTCGACTTCCGGTCCTGTCTGACTTTTTTCATGACCGTGTTTCCTTTTTGCAATGAGTTCGTATACTTTAAGTTTCCGCTTGCGGTGCAAAATAGCAGGCTAAGATAAGAAGTATTAGATTATCTTCCGTAATTATTTCTTTGATTTGATCTAACCCGCTGGGAATCGGAGGACAGCTCTGATAGAAGTAAAATACAATTATCAGAGGTTATGGTTCACGTTCATGGTTCCGAGCACACAGCATAGATAACTACTATATAACAGTCCAGTAGAGTCACAACGATTCTCTTCCTAAACATGGCATATTTCCACAAAACATCACCAAAGACTGTGAATTTTATTTATCCGTTCGCAATGCCCGAGGCTTCAAATCCGATTCAATAAACCACTTCCTGAGTTTACTTATTCTGGATAAGTTGTATCGGAGGAATTGTATCGAACGCAAGGTGGCGGCAACCGCAGCGTGGCTTTAGACCACGAGATTGAGGTTTTCAAACTTGAGCGCCATTAAATGGAAACGTGTGCTATCAAGTCGAATGCAAATATTCCCGCCTGCATCTGGTCTTTAGAGAAGATTCCAAAGTACACATGCCTATAACATTCTTTGATCGACGTTTTTTATGGATTCCAGAAGTAAAATCACGTTTACTATTCCCGAGATTCCCTCGAATCTTAGAATGTGACTCTTTCAATTTCCTAAAGAATACTAAATTTACGATACAGAAACAAACGTTTGGTCTGAATAATTTCTCAGAATATACGAAAAATTAAGACGCTTTTCAGGGAATGAGGCTAAAACCACATCTTAAGCGGAATGATATCATAACCGGATTGTGTACCTTACATAAACTTTTAAAGAATGCTCTTCTTTTCTCATAATTACATAATTTTTCTCATTTCACTTTACAACTAAACAATATTTAACACATAGGCGATTAGGCAAGAATAAAGAATTTTCAACAGCAATCTCTCCGAGTCAACGCCCACAAAACACTCCTTTTTCGGGTTTATTCGATATGTTTTACAAATTGAGATTGCGGCAAAATGAAGCCAAGGGAATTATTAATCTAAGCTTTGACAAAAGTGATAAAGAAGAGTTTACTCGATCTGAGAATTGCTCCGTAGGGGAGATTAATAATTCTATAGAAGTAATTCACAAGTAAGCCTTCTAGAGAGAAGGAGAGACGATGGGAACAGTTTTGGGCCTATCGAATTAAGAATCCGATTAGCGGAAACAATTACAGTGCGATTCGTGTCTCACGCGGATAGCAGAGCGTCTAAATCCGTATTTTTACCATGTGTTTGTTGTGAAAGGGTGGAAGATTTCGTCGGAAGTATTTTAAAGGATATTTACTGTTTTCCAGCGCGGCGAACCGTCAATATTCCACAACGAAAAGGCGTTCAGATGGTGTGTGAAATCACGCTTTCAAGGTTATGTCGCGTAACAATTTTCTCTTACCTGAAAAGCTAAAAGAATGTTCAAAAAACTTGCATTGCAGCTAAAGCACATCAGTACGAAAAATACATTTGCGAGACATTTATGCATACATGGTTACAGGGATATATTTATCCTTTAAGTTAAAATCCATAATCATACGATAACTTTTTACCATAAACAGCATCTTGAAATGAGAGTCACTTGGAGACTTGTATTTACTATAGATATTCTCCATTGATAAAGATCACTGGAAAATCTTCTCTCTTGTTGTCTTTAGGTCCGACTAAGAACACGATATCTATCGCACAACGCTGGATGTCTTCCACACTCTGACCGAAGATGCTTTGTCCTCACTTCAAATGGATTAAGATCGGGATAAATGCTCGATGATTTTCTCATAGTTTCTCGTGTTTTGATTATGAGCGAAATTAGATTTGTTTGGTTCACAAAAAAAGGTATCATCGACCTTATACTGATCTCGCGGTGTAAGACGTTTTACGTCAAAAGTCCTCGCATTTTAACCTCACTCATATTGGCTGTGAACTGTTTTTCAGCCCGTTCAGCAAATGATGAGAGATAAATAGCTCATTTCGAGAGAGGATCTAAAATGAGGAACCTGCCGGGGACAGTCAATTGCTGGTCAGCGTAATGTATTGATGATTACCTATTTGTGGTGCTCTTCGTTAATGCAGTTTAAGAGAAAACAATTTTGATTGGCCAAAACCATAATAGTGCATTAGAAATGTGTCTCAAAGAGAGGCACACTTCAATGATGTTCATTACTGTGAGTGATCGACTATGAATAGCTCTCCCTTATGATGACCTATCAATTCTCAATTGAATGAGAGGCATTTGAGTTTACTCAGCTGAGTTGACAGCTCTATGGTAATGCAATTGCAAAATTATAATTTTCTGGTTAGGTGAACATTTCCAGCTCAGTTTCACGAAGGACTTGGTCCACCTCAAAAAGACAAGTTTTTGGTTTGTTCATTGAGTTTGCAAAGTGCTTTTTCGTGTTGCAATGGCCAAGTATGCGGAATTTCATTTGAAAAATGCAATGATTTTTGCGGAAAAATATATATATATATATATATATATATATATATATATATATATTCCGCAATATATATATATATAGACAGAGATACGAATATCTACATTGAAACCCTGGAAGTTGCCTTTGGAAGGGGTGTTAAGACCAGCCGACCGATTACATTTGCTTGCTTCTCTTGGAATGATTTTGTTTTAAATTTGATTGCAGAGAAACTCTGAAAATGATATTCGTTAATGGAGAATACCCAATTGTAATTTAGAGGGAAAATTCAAATATTATTTCATTCAAAACTAAATATAGGCTAAATGGAACTTATCATGATTGTGAACTAAAAATCTATATCTACTATTGTGTACATCTGATCCTACCATTCCAGATTGTGTGAATTTGTAATTTTGAAAGTGATGGGATATTCTTATAGTGTAAGATATTCGCTTGAGGATTTCATGTGTACTGGGTATAATTTCAATTATTTGGACAATATATCATGTTGGTGTAGGTTTTTACAATATTTTGTGACAGAATTTTAAAAACTTCAAATTTAAATAATAGAAATATTTGATGGAAAGTACGAAACTGCTGTCATTATCTCACCTTTCATTCTATTCAAGCGGGAAATCTACGCGAATTATACTGAACTTGTGCAGCAAAGTTATAAATGAATCGAATGAAACTATCAACAGCGCGTTGGGAAATTATTCCCATCAATCATGATAGAACCTAATTTAAATTGAACATTTTATCACATTGAATATATGGCTGAATCATACTATAATTTTTTATAAATTTTAGTCGTATTAAAATTTAAATCGAGATATATTAGCAAAACCCCTTAATAATAATCGTGGAATTTATACCATTTACACAGTAAAATATTGAGTTGGATGGTGGTGACGTACATATTTAATTTATTGAAACATAAACCTTTTGAAATCTCTAAACTACAAATATGAATGAGATTAGAGGTTACGAATTAATGGCACGCGTGCGCTAAGTCGTACGTACACGAATTTTTCAAACACGCGAAACTCTGAAGGCATAGTTTGTTGCGTATTCTTCGCTTAAATAATAAGAGTAAATAAGTGCGGTCTTAAGTATAAATAACAATAGTTAATTATTAAAGCCAATTACAACATCTTAATCCCATTTAGGGAACGATAAAATAAAAACACTATGACTCCGGAGCACATTGGCGCGCAATTCCCTCATATTTGTGAAATAATGCACAATTGCCACGAAAGCCATCCTTCCATTTGAAATGTACTAAAAATCACTTCAACCGAACAAAATAACTGAAACAAATCAAATAATATTACGGCGATACAAACAGCTATGGTGCTGATGATAGTTTCTTTTACACAGCATTAATATTTTAAAATATCACGACCTGAATTAATCGGACCATCAATCCACGGAATAACGCCTTAGAATCAATTTAAGTTCTATAATTAAAGTAGAATTAAATGTGAATAAGGATCTATAAAATTGCGAAGGAGTGTTTAGTGACGTCTTCCAGTTTACGACATTTGAGTCCATTTTGGTATAAATACATATTTTGTTTTATAGGGTCGACTTTTCCTTTAATAGTGTTATCTCAGTCGTCCAAGCTTTGCTGCTATTATCATATTTATTTCCGCGTTTATGCTACGAAATCATGATTAGGTTTTGTATTATTTAAGTTCAATCTCGACTTCGTTAAGAGAATGGTCGGCAGCAGTGAGAAAATGAGCGATGTCACTCCGCTATAACGAGCTATCGCATATAACGAACGGATTTTCGCTTAAAGTAGAAGGGGAATAACATCGCTTATAAAGAACACGCACAAATCAAGCACTCTCTTATAACAAACAATTTTAAAGCGGTTAATTGTATTAAACATGTCTTTTTAAGAGCGAAAACGTCGGATTGCTTGAACTGTACTGAGGAAAGGACATCGCTTTGAGACTGACAACACCAAATCATGCAATAAGTCATACATACGTTCATGCACGCCATAAGAGAGAAAAGATAAACCAATCGAGTAAATTTGCTACATTTTGTTTCATATCGTGCTTTTACGCGTTCGCCATTTGCACTCCCATTACAGTGCTGTCTTTCACAACAGTATATACGTAAGGCAGTCTTTCTTACTCTGGTGAGTACGAGCATCGGATGTAACGAGTAATATTACCAATCCTATGCAATATAACTGCACTTTAAATTATATATATAACATATTGGAAAGACGGATACATATATTTCAAATGAAAGAAAACTGACCAATTTACGCTTTGTTTCCTTTATATACGCTACTCTCCACAGTCCTCGAATTAAAAAAGCTGAAGAATAGGAAAGTTAGTATATGAATCACATCCCGCCTGGGAGATATTTAATATCAAATATGATAAATCTTTTGAACAATAATCTTAAAAGCTGTATGTTATATTGTTTAATATGATATTGTAAGGTGTATGTATGTTGATATTAGTAAGGTTGGGTTTAATTATAATTTACCTTGTTTTTGCATGTATTTTTTGTGAATCTTGTATTATTTTTGTATATTGTATTAATTATAATTTATATGTTGTTATGTATAGTAAATTGTATCGCAGTATTGTTGATATTCTTGTAAGAGTATAGTATTGTTTTTAAAACAACTTTATATGTCGTGATGATTTTGGGAGATTTTTGGAGGGGTTCACCTACTGACTCGAGTAGATTTTTTCTTCTTGCCCCTCAAATGACTAGGCAACATGCCTATTTGCAGTTATAGAATAAAAATGTATATAAATATGGATACATTTGAATAAATTCGAAGTAAAAGTAAACCCAAATTCAATCCTTGTTTAATGAAACTTGGCGCAAAGAGAGGAGGATTTGCAGAATCCATTCGAACAGTCTTATCTCAGTGGAAATCCCATTCTAGACGGAAACCTATTAAGAATAATCCTCTTGCAGCCATAAATTAAAGCGAGGCGTTGATTGGAAAATAAGAAGTCGTGAACTCTTTGCTAGCGATGACTTTGCATTCCTCGAATTCCCAATATCCATTCCTTGATGAAAATAGAACCAATGTGTGAGAGATCGAAATTAAATTTACCACGCAGAATTAAAACCTAGGCATTTAAAAGTTTTAAGACGCTTTCTCTCGCAAGATATATAAATCCTGGAACGACTGAACTAATTCTTATGCCTGATAATTCGCATGGCTTTAAACCACATACCGTGTTGCCTGACTTCCATTTCGATATGCAAATTTTGCAAAAATATAATAAAACATAAAACCAAAGACCGATAATCATAAACAATCATTTCTAAAAAGAGCTGTCGAGAAACGGGGCATTCTATCTGCAGAAGAATCTCATCCTTTCCCAAAAAATGTTAAATATACAAGAAATCAGAATAAAGTATTAATCGGCAGAAAGAAAAGAATAAAGACTGATAAGTTTACGATTCACATAATCTCTGAACGTAATCCAGCTCGTCCATTAGTAAATGCGATAAAACATGCACAAATACACACTAATGGAGTAGAATAGGAGAGTGAGAACTTCACGTTTTGGAAAATATTAATTTTGAATTCCACTTTGGAAAATATCTGGACTACACTATGGCATTATGCTATTGATTGCGCCATCTATTACCATCTATTATACGATTAAGACATTTTTCAGGAAGCGAAAACCGCGTTCTAACCGGGTTGTGCAACGCTGGTTGCGTAGACTATTCGCCAGGAATAGTCTACTGTTTGCTCAAGTCTTTCTCAGTTACTTCATTTAGGAATTTCTTCTCGTACAATAAAACAGTTACGCCAAATACACAATTTTAAATAGCGAAATATAATGGATTTTTTACATCTGTGATGAGAGAGCTGAGCACGATTTCTCCGAGACTGTACACAACAATCCTTAGAAACACTGTTCTCCCTTTCTTTCTGGTTTATTCGATATGTTTATATCTTGAGATTGCGACGAAAGGAAAATTATTAATCCTGAGAATAAATTGATTAAGAGCTCACTCCATCTCAGAGTTTGTATCAGCTCCGAGGACTCTATTTTCACAAAATGAGTAATCCCAAAGTAAAGACTGACTAGAAAGCATTTTAGAGATATCAGAGAGGACACAGATGCTTCAAAAACATTTGATCGACCGAAGTGCATCTGGGTAACAAATTGTCTTAAGCGGTATTTGTAACATGTGCTTCATGTGGACAAGAAGAGCGCGCATTAAGAGGGAGCTTTTTAAATTGGATTTTCTTTAATTTTTTCATCATATCACCATATCATTTTCCCATTTGGGCTCATTATGTTCTCATGTTTTTTCGTTTACCGCCCTTATATACACTCTCATTGTCCTATTAATGCACGAGTTTCATTCAGAAGCACTCCTTTAATAGGCCTTTGTGTAAGATTACTCAAGTCTACTTCTCACTCCGGAGATTCTTCTTTGTTTTCTAGTGTCCCATTGGTCCTTTTAATTCCATTCGTCCTTCGACTGTTTTCGGTCAGTCGTGCGGCAGTTCTCACGTGACGTGATAATAGCGCCTCGAGTGCGAACGAACGGTACTTGAACGGTGTTTCATTGTGCTTTGAATATCCTAGGGCATTGTTCAACTTACGTACTTATGTCTAGATTATGTAATTTTTCTATGCCAACGTCGTTTTCTCTACGTCTTGCAGGCTTTCCGTATTTGATACGCTCATATTAATAATTTTGACTTATTCTCAACTATAAATATTCGTTACTTCAATAAATAATTGCGTTTTCTTGAAATTTTCATTTACCCGTCGCCAGACTTGCTCTCGCATTGTCAGTATAATCGATGAACACTATTTCATAGTGTTATTGCGATGCTTCAAATATTATTTGTATGTCTTAATGTTATTTCTCCTGTGACATCACCAGAGATCTCACTAGTATTTAATCGCACTTACACGAGGCTAATAAATGTGGTTTACAAGTGTAATTACTTCGTCTCCTCTTCACCTAACGCTTACCAACCGTATTAATCTAAGATCAGAGCTCTCTTTCCTCCCCCTGGATTTCCTCCAAAAGAGGACATTTCGCCCACTTTCAGAACCAACGTCATAAAATCTATATTCAAGATAGGAAGCACAGGACGAGATAGATACTAGTTAGTTTTTTCTTACACCTAAACCTACGTCGTTAAAGCAAAAAATAGGGAAGAAAAGCATAAGGAAGAGAATATTTTAAGATCTATTAAGAGTTTACATGGGAATAGAGAAGAGGTTACATGTATGAAGAATAAAATCAAGGATTGATTCGTTGTATTTTTGCTAAGTTATTCAGCATGCTTTCTGATATCTACATTCATCCATAACTATGAGTACAGCGTACTTTTACATTCTTTTATGATTATTTTTCTTTTTGTTTCAATGATTAATTACTCTTCAATATTTTCATACCTATCTTTTCCTTGTTTCAACTTAACACTTTTAATTTCCTAGTCATACAACTTATTTCTTGTAATTTATATTCAATTTCTGCAGTTCTGCATGCTGAAGCAATATTTATACATAACTATAATGTTTGTAAAATTTAACAGGTCATAAGCCCGTAATAAGGTTTAATAAAGAACAATAATGATTATTATCCTTGCAGACTTAATTACTGTGCTGTTTATATGCCAAATATTCCTCACACGAATAATCTGAGTTGAGAATGCAAAAGGAGCAGAAAGAAGTGTGATAAACCCGCGCGTTTGCAATACCGTATGTGACAATATAAAAGTAACACAACCGTCCAACACTCCAATACACAGACAAAGTTTAACATTACCTTCAACTAAACAAAATAACAAAGAAACTTATCCCATACCAATACTTATCCCCGGTATTATTAGAAACTGAATTTGGAATATTCTTTTTCCCATGAACATCTCAAAGACTTAACATTCTTTTAATGGCTGCTTTCTAAATCCATTAATTATGCATTAACGGATAAATGGAAAATTCTCGAAAAATTTCCTCCCCGTGCTTTATTCTCATACTGTAGATTAAGGATCTTCAAAGATTCGTCTGCCTTCATAAGGGAACTTTCTTCCTGGAAAATTGAAAGCCCTTAAGATCTCTTAAAGCATTATTTTTCCATCAGCTCCTTAATTTTAATAAGATGATTCCATGTAGTGCTATGGAGAGTGTATTTTATGGCTATATAATCTGCTCCTATTTAACACTGAATAATATTATGGATTTACCGTTAAAATCGAAGAGAATATTTCATAAATGTAGGTTAGGTACGCTAAGTAAGGCAAAAATGATAGGAGGGATAGAAAAGAGCCGCATTTCACATAAGAGGCTACTTCCTCATTTATTGAAAATTCTGTAACATAGCACTGAACAGGAGCGATCAAAAACAGATCTTTTTTCAGTGAATAAGCGTCGGAGTCACTGGAAGATGGCTCTTTGCATAGTTTTATTTTTAATAAATTAGGAACTAGTTTCCTCTTCGAAATGTGGTCTATTTTTTGTTTCTTTCTTCGTCCTGGAATACTACCAAGTCACCTGCCAATTTGTTGGCTTATATATGATTTTTTATACCAAGGCTTGGGATTATATTCTCTATACAATTTTTACTTTAACTGTTAGTTTACTTTAACTCGAACAAACAATATTATAATTGATATTGAAGCCTAAAGTGGCATTGAAAGTGATGTTTAAATCAATTGTGTGTCATCCTCTGTATTTACATTAATTTTAAAAATAACTTTAAAGGGATGTTTAACTCAAACCAGATTGAAGCCCAGACAATCTGATATGTACGTTAAAAATCACTCTGAATACCGCTTTAGGCTTAAATTTCAACTATAATACAGGTTCTTCAGGTTAAAGTGAACTTTATATACACTATTAGCTACACTAATTTCCCAAGGAGAAACAGTACACATGAGAAAAGTCTTATGTGAAAGAGACTTGAACCCTGGTCTCCAGATTGCTATTGAGATATCTGATCAGAACATTCTCCTATGCCGCTCAGGATACTTGGGATGTGCCATCCTTTTCCTTGTCTTGCTAATTTTCTGTACCGAGTACCATTAATAATAATGATAAACGTACTTAATCTGGCGAAATTCAGATTAGATAGTTTCGTCTTGCATGTCATATAATACTTGAGAGAAAAAGATGCACTGAGAAAAACTACTTCGGGGTTTGAAAACCAATATCTCAGGAAAAACTACCCCAGAGTAGGAAAATGCCCACACGAATGGAAGTGCGGAACCTATAGGTAGTTAGAAACTAAATTTTACGGAAAAGGCAGGTTAAGGCATCTAAAAGCATAAATCAATACATATAAATTTTACATAGCTAATACCAAAACATATATTTCTTACGAATGGACAATGAACACATCGAAGTAAAAAAATGTAGGCCAAAATAAATTTCAGGTTAATATTCCAGTATGAAAATGTTATCATGCTGAGTGACGTTATACGCTCTATGTTGCGTAACTATCATACACTTTTCCGAAATTAAATATGTATGGCTTGAATACTTTGAAAATTAAAAACTGTTTGGTACACATAAAATCACGTACTTAGTGGTGTAGGTCGTTTTATGTGAGAAAAGACGGAAATTAAAGGGAGGGTCCAAAGAACGCCGGAAGACCAATGCGATCGCCGTTAGACCTCTTTAAGTTTCACATATCGATCTAACACACTTTCTGCGATTTATTAAAATTGCTGAATATTCCATTCGCGAATACATTTCCATTTCGTTGACGCGTTCCATCAATCACTAATTGAAATTCGAAAGCCAACCATTTGAGATTCCCATCAAGGACACTTTTGTGGTATCGCAAGGAAATTATTTGTGCTTCTACGCGCCACTTTATCGGCAAATATTTCGATGCCATCCTTAAGGGGAATGCAATACACATTTTGGAAAATGATAACCATCAATTTGGAAAACATCTGGCCTCCACAATAGTCTTACGCTATTAATTAAGCTATCTAAAGTAAAACCCACTTAAGACGCTTTTCAGAGAAGAAGGTGACAACATCATTAAATACAGCGTTATAACCGGGTTGCGTAATGCTGGTTGCCTTTTCGTCATATTTTTTTGAGGATTGTCTGCCTATCGCACAATGAGAGCGTCTTCCATAGCTAATTGATTTTAGTCACTACAAGTAAACTATTTTACGAGGTAGGCAGATAACGGGATGAACAAGGAATTTTTAACAGCAGAGAGCATCTTTCTGACACTACGATCAACAACATCGAAATTGCACTACCATTCTGGTTAATTCGATCTATTTACTTATTGACATTATGACGAAAGTGAACACTGCAAATCGACATTTTAATTCAACTGTCTGCCTTGAGACAAAAGTGATAAAGATGACCTCACTACTAGAGTTCGTGTCTGCTCCAACGATAAAGATTGCTTTACTTCGCGATATCATTCACACAAAATTTGACATTCCAAAGGAGAGACTCAAAGAAACAGAGAAAAGGTGAAGCAAGGGAGCAGAGAAGACAAAAACATTATTCACTGAATGAGGCGTAAGTGGGTTGCAGTGCAACGTGTGGTTCGTTCCAGGACTGTGTATCTAGAAATTTTCTTTAGTTCTTCCTACGGATTTGCTAAGAGGAAAATATATGTACACTTTGGCTGTCAGAAAGTAAGTCAAGCTGTACATGTGATGATATGTTACATGTGGCTGCTTTATGTTAAGACTCACATTAAAATATACGGTTCCCTTTCGTTGGAGATAACTATTTTATTCTGAATTCCACTTCCAAATCAGATGGAACGTGTTTTACAATTTTGTACAAACTGACACTATAATTCTTCATTATCGAGAGGTATAAACCGTGTTTGCGAGAAAAGTTTCATCCGCTGAATCCCATATGCTTGTCGTACATTCCGAATTGGGCCTCACCTAGGTGGCATTACAACATCTTCGACCTTTTCACGTATTTATCGACGATACGCTTTATAAAACCAAGTTATAAATTTCTTCAGAGAAATACGAGGTCGTATGTGCAGATTGTATTTCCTGGCGGAGTGCCTATAATTACTGTGATCCAGAGGGAATACTGCTAATCACACTTTCACTTTGATGTTAGGTAAACAAGGAGAGGTAAATAGTAGCCGTTTCCTGGAAGCATAGAGAATTCGAAACGACACCTCAATCGAAGGAATTTTATCATGAAGGTGATCTCCAAACGTGTGAGAATCGATCTGTGTTTCGTTTGAAAATGCTAATTGATTGCGGCGCTTCGGATAAAGCCGCACGGCGATAGTGTTCTGTTTGTGGCAAGTGGCGCGGAACGGCAAATTCCTGCGGCTGCTGTCACGTGGACTGCAGTCGAACGCAAGCAGGATGCGAAGGATACGGAATTACACCGAGAATCAGCAGAAATGCAAACAAATGCAGTTGAGTACTGCAAAGCTATATCGGCTAAAAGAAAAAGGAAGTTCTCATTTGGAGTCACACTTCAGTGAATCGAGAATTGCCAACTGAGCTATTCTGTCCTCATCTCTGTATCATCTCTTATTCACAAACTGAGACATTCTGAAAGAAATGCAGTTAAACCCGGTTTAAACGCCGAATAAAAGCCTCCTTTTAGAGAGAGAGAGCGTGGTAATACAATTATTTATTTCTTCTACATCGGAAATTAAAATTTAAGGATTTTATATCCTAATAATTCCTTAATATTTTTATAAGTGGCTCACAACTTAAAAACGGAATCTTCTTCAGCTTGCTTTACTTACCACACAGCTGTATATGCCAAGAGAGTCCGCGAGCAATTGTTGTTTAGTACATACTAGAGATGGGAGTTTTCAACGAAAAGATCGATCTCTCGAATCGGATTGAATCGTTTGCTTTGAATCGATTCAAGCTCGAGATCATATTCGAAAGATCGATCGAATCGGATCGGATGAGATCGGTTATGCTATCTCTTACTAGCTGTTTTGAATCGTTTACAACGACGTTTATTGGCTGGAATGGTCAAGTTAGACTGGATTTTTAGCATCTCTGTCTGTAATATCTATCCAGAATATATTACTTAGGTTGAAAGTTACGTAAATTAAGATTTCATTTAATGAATTTTAAGTTATTATCGTATTTTTTGTTAAAACAAAACTTTTGAACAATTTTTCTTAGTTATGCTTAATTTCAGAATTTGAATACTGATAATAAGAAGATATTATAAAGTAGTTTTGTTAGGCATCTTCTATTACAAAAGTGACAGTAAACGAAAATTTACACAGTTATAAGACGATATGAAGCTTTAGAATCAGTCCGTCAGAGTATTATTTAAAATAATAATTTACATTATTATTTTAAACTAGCATAAAAGTCGTAAACTTGCTGAAAATATACCTCTATCGCGTACGTCCGAATCGATTCACATAGATCGGTTGGATGCATCGATTCGTATCGAAAGATCGGTTCTAAAAGAATACTTTTCGCCCCTAAGCATCGTGATGTAAAAAAGAGCCCTATTCGTTGAAAATTAACTTCGAAGAACGAAGACTGTATATTTGTTTAAGCATCTGCCTTTATTCCCCCTATGTCACGCAGACCTCTATCGCGTACGTCCGAATCGATTCACATAGATCGGTTCATGGATCGGTTGGATGCATCGAATCGGGTCGAAAGATCGGTTCTAAAAGATCGATTCAAAATAATCGAGAATCGGGTTAAAAGAATCGATCTTGAAGTAGATCGGATCGAATTCGCCCATCTCTAGTACATACCTACCGATTGCCTTCTCATCAAATTTTAAGATTGGACTGCTTTTAGCACAAACAGTTGCTTTTTTACTTGATTTAGGTAATTTTACTCAGGAAATGTAGGTGATTTGCACACACATGAATCATTTATTAAGAAATGAGGGAAGAATAATTTAAACAGTTTCGGTAAATCGACTGCGACAATGAATATAGGGAAGCGTTATAAGCGGCTGACAGAGCGTTTAAATCTTATTCACCACTTGCTTAGTGTGCAAGAGATCAAGAAATGCTCGTATTAAACGGAAGCGTTTTAAACGGGTTGTAATCCACTTAAATACCTGAAAAGGGGAATTTTAAAACTTAATCCTACAAGTCGCATCTATAACACGAGCATCAGTTAACTTCATGAAGTTGCCATTTTCACCAATTTTGAAAACATGCTTCAGTCCCCGCATTTAAAATAATATAATCTTCTTGCGAATGATTACTACCTTTACTACTAACGGCAGGAGCTAATTCACAATCAAATAGAAGAATTTCCTGATCAGCATTTTTTCAAAATGTTGTTTTGACACGATAAATGAGGTGGGGTTACATCATGATAGTTTTCAGTGCAGGTGAGAAAACCAAAAACATTGAAAACTTTCTTTGATGAAGACTGGGAGAGTAAAGTAAACATTATGTGTTTTTAAACACATAGTACAGAGGTATTATTAAACAAAAAATATGCATTGCGTAGTGTAAGGAAATTTCATAAACTTATTTTTCATCGATTTTGCTCGTATTTCTCGCTTTCATATTTATTATGACTGTTACTGATTAAAATTTATTGCATGAATAACATTTTTACGCCAATATTTTAGACTTAAAATTCGATTTATTTTAAGTTCCCAGTTTATTGCTGGTGGAAATATACCAAACATCATGTCGATACTCATGGATAATGTGGAGACATTAATATTTGGAAGACAATGTCATTAATGTCAACCTTTAACGATTTCCTCCACCAAAATTAATTATCGTAGAATTAATATATATCTTCTTTAAATATTCATTTTAAATGGTTTAACCCTAAAACCGAGATGAACGAAAACAATCCTATTATTATATACAAATGTTATTTCCAAAAATTTAAAGAGAAAACGGATTAATTTATACAGCATAAGAAACAATGTGAAACTGAATTTCAGGATACGAACTTTTTGAGATGCGAACTACGGTCTGTAACGATTATGCTACTATACTTTATTTCCGTTATTCAGTTATAATATTCTAGAATTTTTAAAGAACAGAATTCAAAAGCGATATTCAAAAATTCGAAATACGATTTTCATATCCCTGGGCCATTGCAGGACAATCCTCAAACGTGATTCACAGAAAGATATTCTTCAATGCAGCAGCTTGGCCATCGGACAACATATCGCCATACATCTCGTTATCGCACGCCTTTTGATGTTTTCTTTCCAAAGGCCGAGAGTTTCCCATTTCAATATTAAATCCCCACTCTTGGAATCCTATCTTTCAGTGCGCCACACCAAATGATGCGGGAATCCCATAAAATAAAAAGACAGTCGCGCATCGCGAACAAAGGGAGAGTGGAATTTGTTTCCCTGGAAAATTTCAACATTTTTCTGCGGCAGTAATAGAAACTGTGATTTATATATCTTTGGAAAACACTTTTTGAGACCTATATTCAGCGTCGGATGAAAATGGCTGATGATATATATTAGGGTTGACCAACTTATCTGCAATCGACTTTGATACTAATCGTTTGACCGCAATCCACAGAGAGATATAAATTGGCATTTAGAGGGAAAAATTATTAATCTTTGCATTTTCGAGTTCTGATCTGTGATTTTTGTATATATGGAATTCCATAGTAAATGAAATTACACATAGATGTACAGTAAAAATTATGATTAAAAATAAAAATTAATTAAAAGCACAACAGAGGAACTCCGTTTAAAAGCAAGGGGAGATCACAAAGAGAAGTTAAAGTAGAAGAAACTAAAGACGGATACCACCAAGTAATACTTTGTGAATGGAGGGATTAACGAATGGAATATGATGCCTGAAGAGGTCTTCAAACCCTTAGAGAAAAATTTAAATGAGTTTATTAGAGATGGATGTTGGAGTTGGTTGTAAAATAGCGGAGGGATTGAATAATGATTTGTAATTATCTGTGTATTGTAATTGTGATGTTCTAGAGAATGACGAAGTGACATTTGGTCTGAAAAAGTAACGTAAGCCGTGAAATGAAGTACTGTATATGTGGTGTACATGGATTACTAAGGGGATTCTGGGTAAATTAAGTCTTTTTGTAGTTATTTGTTGCTCTGATATTGTTTGTAAATGCAGTGATGTCATTTCGGAATGTTTATCTTTATAAGACTTCTGATGAAAGGGATTGAGGATTGTGTTTTAGAAGTTCTTTGACAATGGTTTTGGTTGTCACCTGACGAAAGTCAATCTGCAATAAACAAATCAAGAAAATTGTAGAGTTAAATAGTGTTCAAAAGATAGGAATTTTCCGAATACCAGTGGCGATCGATCGAATTCAACCCGACAATTGACCGACCAATTGGTCATCCCTGACGTACATCAAAGGATTCCTCGTTAACTCGTGTGGGTCCCTGTGAAATGTCGCAGTTTTACAAACCGCGGTTGGAAATTCCAGGCATTTGTGATAAACTAGAGTTTGGGAAATAGAATATTTAAAGGTATTGTGAGAGCCGAATGAATAAATACTACGAAGATATATAATTTTGTGAAAAAATTAAAGCTCAGTTTATGCATCTCAAAGCATATATACTGAAGATATCGCGTACGGTGAGATGTGCAGATTTTCATACTTAAAGCGCGGTTTGTTAGGGATAAATGCATGATTATGTATTGATCGGGAGTTGAAATATTCCATAGAATAATCTAGAGTCTGCTAAACTATTTACCCCACCTCACACTGAGGTTTGGGATTTTGTTTTCAGAAATCTTATTTTAGGTTTCCTATCGAAAAACAAGCATTAAAATACTAAGCGCAAGCAATTTGTCTATTCTAATATCATAATGAGTAGCAAAATATTAATTCTCAAAACGAGGATCAATTGGGAACACGTCCGTTGCAAAGGTTAAGGTGATATTATGTTTCCATGGAAATGCAAGAATCAGCAGATTCCCCAATCTAAGGATTTATTCCGTGCCCCTTTTACAACAGCTAAATCGTCAATATTGATGGGAAACTTGCAAGCCCTAAACGACCAAAGGTGTGCATCGACTCTATTATTTAGGCACATTAATCATCTCTCGCAGATCGTCCCAGAGCACTCAGGAATATACAAGAATAATCTGAGTAACTACAAAGACAAAATAATTTCCTAAATGAAGTTACGTTTTACCCGTGAAAAATGTCGACTTGTTCTCTTATAATATTTTCTGTTGGACCTTTTCAGAATATCCCATCTTTTCCTAAGTTCAGTGCAATGAATTGAATCCCACATAAGGTCGAAATACATTTTCAACAATTTATACTACACAAATTCTATACCCTCTCTGAGAAACGGATTATTTTTCCAGTTAAGTCCTTAAAAATGTACGAAGCAAAAATCTAACCAAAAATTATAATAACTATAAATGACATTTATTGAGGCGTGATTGAGACTAGGAGATTATTCTTGCATCTACTCCTTCGTCATAAAACAACTGAAAGGAAGGGATCGCATGATACAGTGCAGAGAAAAAATATCTGGTGTTTCGAGTGGTTTTGAAAACCTAAACTTGCGATTAGGATGACATACAGCACAGCGGAAAAACACCCGCAATGAAGAGGGTGTGAAAACTACAGATAGATCACTAGATTGAACGTAAGACGCAGGTTAAGAAATCTGAGAGCAAAATAAAGAAGAAATACGTTAGTGATTTTAAGAAAAATTTAAAAAGAAAAGAAAACGTCATGATAATCAACATGCTTGGCTAATGAAAAAAACATAAGAAATACACATTGATACAAAAGATACTGATAAATACATATATACTGAACATAAACAGGGGGAAATAAGTCGTGGGTAGTTGATTAGTAAAATGTAAATCACAAGGAACATTTTACGATTATTTTGATTATTTGATAAGATACCTCTTATCTGTTATTTCTGTATCAATTTTTCTACATCTATATACATACGCTGCGAGGGAGGGAAGTATATTAGTGTGAGTTATAAACAGAGTATTTTATAATTAACTACCCTCCCGTGTCGGTCGAGGAAAACGTTCTCACTCATGGATGTATCAGAGGTAAAAGTTTTACTATTCTTCCTTTTCTATTATTTACCAGTAGAAATCATTGGTTCCATGTTGTATATTTCAGCGTTTATAGCATAAGCAACATATAAAAACATTTATATGAGCCAAACCAAAATATTATCATCGCATAAGGTCATCAAACATTTACATGTGGTTGCTGAGATTAAATTTTGCAATACTGAAAATTTTACTAAAATCACGTATGTATTTTCAAAGCATACGTGAATACAACTAGATATAACAAGATACAACTCATTATCATAAAATGATTCTTCATAGATTTGCCTTTCTTTAGGTACATGAATGGAGTTTGTAGGCAAACGAACAATAATTGGATTTTCTGAAACGAGATAATTCTGTACTCTTAGAAACAGATATTCATTCTCAAATGAAATTCATGCGATGTGGCTGAAGGAATGATAAAAGCGGATTTTCATTGAATTGAATAAATTGCAAAACTGTGCAAATAATGGCTCTCCGTTTTATGGCAAACATTGGTGATGCCACACACACATCCATTTTCATATTGCAAATAAAAAAACATTTGTATGTTTCAGATTGCCGATAAGGTTACGTGTAAACTCTGAACGGTGGCCATAATTTCATCGACTAAAACGGAATCAATTTTAAATTCATCAAATCTTTCATTCGAAGTTCATTATAAATCCAATCAATGCCTCGTCCTATTTTCAAAGACACGTGGAAAAAATCCTTTTATTTTCAAATTAAACGGAGTATAGATTTATCAATCGAGCGATGAGAACGCTTTCAAAGAACTCGTTTTTTTTATTAGACCGGACAAACAGTCGTATTGAATTGAAGCCCTATTGAAATACGGCATCAATTAAACTCTTTTTTATCATTACAAAATTCACAGATATAAGGGCGCGAAAAACAAGCATTAAATGTAGGGTACAGTAAAAGGGACACTTCAATGCATTTATTCTGCTTTTAGCACAGACGATTGAATATTCACTAATTCTCAGAAACGTCTATCTTTATATGGAACTGTTTTCTTCGAACTAAATTCCTGA
The DNA here is from genome assembly GCA_036926295.1 of Pachydiplax longipennis. Lineage (NCBI taxonomy): Eukaryota > Metazoa > Arthropoda > Insecta > Odonata > Libellulidae > Pachydiplax > Pachydiplax longipennis. Next base: position 68,713,579 of record JAVFKF010000015.1, read on the forward strand.
TGCATGGAAATGCCTTTTTTCGTGCTTATATCGATCAACTAATTCATTTTATCTTAATGGGTCGTATATATTTCAGTTAATGTGGAAAATTCCTACAATAAACCTCATAAACAAAAACAAACACACACAAACGTAAACAAAAGCGGTCCCAGGTTCGATTCCCAGCGGGAGTATTTATGTACAAAATACCTTACCTATCAAAGAATTTTTAACAATATTTTTACTACTACGAATATAAACCACCTTGCGCTGACCAGGATTCGAGCCCGGGACCTCAGTGTTGCAAGATTAACTCGCTATCCACTACCGCTAGCCACAGAGGCCGGTAACATATAAGAATAATATAGTTATATAAATGTATAACAATTTAAATTAAGTTCTTATGCTGGAATGAGGCAAACTATGATAGTCTGAGAATGAGAAGGAAAAGAGTCAACATTCTTGCTGTATTTTTGGCACGATATAGCGGAGAATAGGTTCGACACCCTAGGATGATTATGAGCATTCTACACAATGTGATTGCTTAAGTTTTCTATTGAGCTATCGAAAGCTTTTCTATTGAGCTATTCCATTTACGTTTTAGCATTATGAATGAGGTGTGAGGTAAAACTTCACAGCAAGCGTGTGAATGATTTATGACCTTCAGCATAAATAAATTTCTTTACAGAAAGTATCAAATAAAAATTATTTTAGTTGATTTGTTAGTTGTAAACTACTTTCCATTTACGAAATGTTGAGAAAATGAAGTCTATTAATAATTAAATGAAAATAATTACGTATGAACTAACGCAGGAATAGATAGGAGCTATCAGCAAATGCTTGATAAATTAATCTTATCTACGAAATGGTATTCTGATGATTTCCACAGCAAATTATGACACTGATACTCAATATAAAACGAGTGCCTATACTTCGATCAATTAAAATGTCTCCTTGCTTTTTAAATCTGAGAGAAGAATTCACTTGCTAAAATGTTTATATATTCTCAAGAGTTTGTTTTGAATGATAAAATTCAATCTCAAATGAAGAGTTCGAAAATATACCCGTTTTAAATGAAAATAAACTGGAACTCGGCCGTTAATGAGTAACTTTCCGTAAGAAGACTACGTCAATGAATCGTCTTCATCAAAGAGATCACCCAATGCGCATTTCGGTGACTATGACGCCATCCTCAGGGAATAAATGCAAAATCGTGAATTTTTCTCTTAGATTCTTAGAAAGTCAGTAATCCGCCGGTTCTTTGTTTCTCCCATTTGAGGAAGAAGACCGACGTTTCATTGACGCAATCGTCTTACGGAGTGTTTTTCGACATTTTATGCACCTTTTTTGCTGGAGAATGTCTTAAATCCTATGGTTAATAACAGCTTGTCTAATTTAAGGCTGATGACGCTTAGGATAACTGAAGAATTGAAGGTGATGTGGTTATGTTACTTATCATTATCCAATGAAAATGCCCTGGATCAATGGACCTGGACCTCACTAACTATAAGTTGTGCCTCGTTCAAAGCAGCGTCTGGAGCAACAGTCCCTTACGCACCTCAGAATAGAGGGCGCAGCAATCAATGGAACAACTCCTTCTACTGGAATATAGTGAATAAGAGATGCTGGAGGACATAGAGATGATCATGACTATCTCTAGAACATTGTGTGGACAACATTGTGTTCTTTCAGAGACTATAAGTAAGCACGTGAAACAGGGAATGTAACTCTCCCCCATCTTTGCTTTCGACAGCAATTAGCATCCTTTAAAAAAAATGCGGTTAAGAAGTTTTCAGGGTACCAAGAGAGAGTCTTTGGCAGAATGACGTTATAACAGGAGTTTGTCATTCTTGTTGCTTCATTAAATATTTTTGCGGAATGATATGCACAAAGAAGGCGTCTTATTTGCCTGACTTTGGTCTCTCCACAATAAAACAAATATCAGATAGACAATTAGTAAAGAGTTAAGATCTTTTTAAAAGAAGTTGTGAGAGGACATCACGAACTTTCCGAGCCTACGCTAAATAGCCCACAAAACACTTCAGTCCTTTTCTTGTTTATTCGGTATGTTTTAAAACATGAGATTGCGACGAATGAAAACATCTCCGAGCGAATTTTTAATTTAAAATGCTGGCCTAAGAAAAATTTATAAAGATCTCATTCCATCAAAGAGTTCATATCACCCCCGATATGGAGATTGTTTTGCTTAGAGATATTTTAATTTTATTCTCACGAAATAATTCATTCCAAATAAGAGATTCACCGTTCTAGAAACAATGAAAAGAGTGAGAGGAAAATACAGATGAGTAAATTCGGTCAATCGAATGAGGAGAACTATTTGGTGTTTCAGTGCATCGGTAAAATCCGCGAATTAAGTGGGCAGCAGTGCGCCATGTGTTTTGTGTACCGGGAGAAAACCACATATCAAGCAGCGTCTTAAACGGGAGGGCTTTAAACAAGTTTACTGTAAATGCTCAAGTTTATCAGGAGAACAACAATTTGGCCGGTTATTTAATTATTCCTCTGCGTACTCTCTTAGTCGATTAAATTTGCCCACTTTCTCATCTTAATACATTTAGTCTCCCAAAATTTCATTCGATTTACATGGTTCAACAAAATCCGGTGGAAGATTATTGCTTCTAATCGTTCACACTCACGCTGCTGTGACGTAAACAGAGACAAACTTTACTTTCCGTTTCCTTTCGTTTACAAACAGTATCGCTCAAGGAATTCGGGCTGCAGTATAGCCACGGTCGAGGAGAAGTCGACTGAAGGTCACATGAGTAAGATTCGAACCCAATGCTAAGTTGCAAAACTTAGCATTGGTATAGTGTATTCGCTAAAAAGTCAAAGCGAACAAGAAACGATTTGATTCCCAAACATTTTCGACTCGATTTAAGATCGAAAATGTCTTCGATGCAACTCTAAGGACTGAATAATCAATAAAGAAATTCGCAAGCACCAACAGTTCAATCCGTTTCCAAAAACCTGGTCTTTTGCTTGTTAGTATTTAAACCTAATATTCTAAATATTTCCAATAAAGTATTCTTAAATTACACAAATCTTGAGGGAAAGTGAAAGTAAACCTATTCGAAGGATAAAATCGCGTTTTTTTCTAGTTGCTTTGCAATCTGTAAAAACAGTGATATTAACATCAAAAAGATAAGATCGAAAAATGTCTTTAGCATTAAATTTGGCGAAGATCTCAATTTCATGGGAATGGTAGAAAGACTTCTCGGAAGTAGTGCGGCTTATTTTACTGCTCGATTCGTAATATTACTTTCTTGAAATAAAATGGAGCAACCAAAACAGTCGGTATGCAATTCGGTCGGTAAGGAAGGGTGGTAAATTGCTAATTAAAGTCTCGAAGTCCTCAAATGAAAGTCAACAGCAGCATTCTAATCCAAATCTCATTCCAAAGTTTGAGTTTTTTGTTAATGCAAATTTTCAGGATCTCCCCTAGAGCTTATGTATTAGGAAAATACTTTGGAGTTACAGTTTGCAAGTATTTAATTTATTAAAGAACATACTCCAGATTTAATAGGAAAGGCAAATGCAAAGATTAAAAGTAGAAGTCGGAGGAGACCTCGAGAATCAAAAGTCGTTCGAAATCCTCTTTATAAGGGCTTGGTGAACAAATCCAATAATTCATTTAGAATTTCGGCAATTTTAGGTCTCATGTGATGGCGGTGAATAAGAATGATGGTGAAGATGATGGTATTGAAGATTATCCACAACGAATGAGAAGTTCTAAGAGATCTTCTTGGGTTGGATGATGTTTATTATAGGGTCCAGCGAAATTCTCTGCAACTGTTGAGAAGAATTCTATTTGTTCTTAAAAGAGTCATGGATTTCGCAAGGTGTTTCAATATTTACATTGGATTTAAAAAACAATGCTAAGACTGGATTAAAAATTGTGATACATGTTACCTGATATCTTCTTAATAATAGTGGTTGCATCCTCGAATGATTTTTTCTGATTATATAAACAAAATGTAACTTACAAAGAAACGTTAACCTTAAATATTAATGAGCAGACGTACATTATTCTAGGATTCATTTCGGTCGTTCGACCTTTTAACTGACTGCTGAGTAATTTTAGCCATTTGATAAAATAGGATTTGAATTCTGTTGATTTTGAGTTCTAATAAAATTCCTAACAAAGTCAGTCGATATCCAAAGAAATCGCTTGTTCTCCCTTAATGTAACCTAGTCTGAATTAGTGCTGCGCGATCAACATGAAGTAGGGTTATTCTCAAATTTTTATTTGTACAAACTTAGTGTTGCTCGTTCCCTTACTGGATAACTGCGATAATAAAATTCCGATTCGAAATCGATCGCAATCGAGAGAGATCAGATTACCGACAGAAGCTTTTAAAAAAATCCATCGCTTCAGAATTTTTGGCGAAGAAGAAGACATAGTAATTACATTAATCAACGAGCACAAAGGCATCGACAAAGGGTTAGAAGGAATTAATCAGATAATCACTTTTGGTCGTTCTATCCCTAATGCATTAGCGAAGTAAGTAGGGCAGATTAAATTAGGATGGTGTTAATGCACCCCTTGCCATACTACACTGGCTACTCGCGGGATATATATCTAAATTCAAACCTAAAAAACTTTCAATTATATATATGTATAATAAAATATTTTCCACGGACCCAATTAATATGTATTTTGTTTAATTTCATTGTCATGTTATCACTTTTCTTTGTCTTTAACCCCCCTGTTCTACTTTCTTTTTCTTAAATTTTATTGCTTCCTTAATTCGTGTTCCTATCCGTAATAATATGTCTTATAATAATTTTCTTAGATCGAGATGAGGACCCTCTTTGTAATTCCGTGAGTTATTTGTTATACTACTAACATCAAATTATATGTTCATACTATAAAATAACCTCTGTAATCTTTATTATGCTCAGTTTTTACTAAAAAGAATGCTCTTATTCTGATTTGGTCATTACATATGTTAATTACTTTTTTTTCTTCCATACGCTTCAACCTCTCTCTTTGCCGATCCCTTTTTCCTGAACATTTTGCAGGATTTTCCCCTTCCTTTCCTGGGTATTTTCCAGCAGTGAATATATTACTTTTCTGGGAAAAATATCAGTTTTATTTTCTCTCAGCAAATGCAATCTTTCTTTCCTTTTCTTGTATATACTATATTTCATAATATTGCTTACAATCTGAATTCACACATGTACATACTTTGAGATAAGGGTTCGATGCAATATGGGACTATCTACTCCTAGTTTTACCTAATAATAAAGACGTTTTTTTGTATGTACGCTAATACTGTTAACGGCGTCTCCTATTTTCATTATAATAACTTAATCAGCTTATCGCGACTATTTCCGTAGTTCGGGGCATCGCAGTCCAACTATCTCCGTGGAACTTTCAAACATCCGCCACTTAAACAAATTGGTTCTCCCTTTGAGGAGGGATTTGCTAACCGAGAGGCCCATTTTAACTCTCACTTTCTATTTTAGGCGTGTTTACAGTTGCCTTTTCAGCGAGGCTTATTGCAAATAAAACATACTTTCGGTGGTGCCCCATTTGACCATATCCTACGCTTGGGTACACTCGGGGGATATTACTGTCGAATCAACGCACTTATGAAAGAATTCATAAAAAGTCATATGAAAACAGCCACAAGTGAAAACTACAAAGGAAAGGAAATCACAGGAAAATATGTCACAAGAAAAAGTAGCAAGAAAAAAAGCTTCTCTAAAAAGATCACAGGTAAAAAAATTCACAGAGAAAAGCCACAAAAAGAGCCACAGCGAATACAAAGAAATAAAAAAGGTCACAGTAAAAAGGAAGGGATTTACCAATTTAGTACGCAAGGTTTCCTAATATTGAAGGAATTCCCAGTTAATTATGAGCTCGTAAAAAGAACTAACGAACGAAAATTACTGCATTATATACAGCAATAACATTAATATTTAATTATGGTGTGGTCCATTGCGATTACGACGTATGTTGACTCTTACTCTCTGTTGAAATTTGCCAGCCAAAATTGTGACTTTTTTCTGTGAATATGTTCCTGTGACTTCATCATTACCTTCATATGGAACGATGTAAACTTACCACATTTAGCATAAAACTGAATGATAAAAGAATGTGAAATTCAGCGACAAGAATAGTCGAACCCAGGTCTCCCACTTTCAGGATAGCTCAAGTCATATCGCTATTTTTACATCTTTCGGCAACAGATAAGTCGCAAGAAAAGATATTGTATTTCTGCTGTTAATGAATAACATTCTAGGAAACACCTCATCACAGTAGCTATCGTCAGTGGGTAAATGCGAGTGAGGTGAGGCTTCCTTTCTCCATTCTACGAATTTGGCCAGACGTTTAACAGCATATTCGGAGAGTCTTTGGGATCTCTTATGAATCGCTTAATTCTATTCCTTTATTACTGGTGCTCTAAAGGAAATTCTTTCTCCTCAGCCGTATACTCCTCGCCAATGTGAATTGCTGTCACGTCGAAACCATACACTCCCCTGGAGTCGCCCATGTATGTTAATCAAACCATCAGCAAAATCGAGAAAAAATATTCTGCATGAGTATGAATTATTCATAAATGTAGTCTTACTTCTGGATTAGTTTCTAATTCAACCGAGCATGATAAACACTGATGCTCTCACCGCCGAATGGAATTTCATTTACAAACTTTATTACCTATGAGTTAATTCAGTTGTACACTAATCTCATTCCGTTTTCCTATTTTACAATGGGTAACGAAGTTTGATATCCATATTATGATTATAAATTAAGGGAAAATTCATAACTGCGGCGTTGCTCTTTTGTTATGTGAATTACGGAGTGAAAGCAGAGTCAAAAAATGACAGATTCAATCTTCGTGGAGGACAAAATTGAATATAGGCTTCGAAGGACGCTCACTGAGTGGAAATTTTCGAAAGCAACAGTCGAATTTCACGTACGTGCGAAATTTACATAATGAAAATGGACGAAGAATTCAATATTACTATTTTCAATCGAATAAGAGCTTATTAAAGGTGTTGCACCGTATCCATCCATTCATTTTCAACAGTTTATGCCTAAATTTGTTACAATATTTGTTCATAAGATTTCTGATTCATTCCACATACCTTAATCACCGGATGTCATCTTCAGGACTGATTCACGACTCATCGAACAACATTCAGAAAATCACGTATTTTAGGAACATAAGGAAAGCGAAATAACTTAAGTGATACATAATTTTGTAAATATATAAACCCTAAACATTCCTAGGAAATTTTAACTCTCAGACAGTAAACCCCACGTCAAGTAAGACCACAATTTAGATCTAAATCTATAATAATTGATTAAATTACTTAATTACACTGTTTATGCGGTACCGAGATATAATTTGCTAGATAATTTGAGGTTACAAATAGAATAAAACTGCTAAGAAATAAATTGTTTGCCCATTGGATAGGATTTTACTTCCGATCTGTTTATCGTTCTGTGAATGGACAATTTTCTTCGGAATACGATTTAAATTGAAGCGATCGAAAAACGAGCATTTATGGCTTCATCTTAATTTCTGTTTTTATGATTTGGATTTTATTTCTATAATATGGGTTCTTCCTCGTATTAACATGAAACAGAAATCCCACATAAGCTGCATTTCACATCTATTTATTATATTCTGTATGTCGACAGTAGCAGCCCTAATATGACAATGAATTTATTCCATCAAGTCTTGCATAAGACAGTCCATTCCTAGTGGCGATGATAAATAACAATTAGCATTATTAATTTCATACGTGTACGGTTTTTTGTTCTGAAAAATGCGCGTGTTACTTAAGTGTAATTGGAGAAAAGTTTACTAAGGGTGCGTAACTGATTTCAACTACTATACTAAGTTTCATTCTAAAATTTACTGTAATATAGCGTGTATAAAAAGGCTGGGAATAATAAAACAGACCTTCAGAAGGATATAATGGTTATGCTAGAATAAAAACTGCGGGTCCGGAGGAACGAAATTGGAATTAATCCGAAATTTCGTTGAAATGGTAATAAATGTATAGCGGTTCGAAAGACACGACTATTTAAGACGTGCAAAACATGGAATTGTTGATATTAATGGAACGACCGAAGAACATGGATACATTAAAGTGAACTTAAGGTGTATAAAGTATGAATCAATATGATGCGAGCAAAAAAAAATACGAATTATGGATGCAGAGGAAGATTCATTAACCAGGTCGATGAGTCGGTGGAAACGAAAATAAATAAAGAATTTTGAGATGATTAAAAAGAAAGTCTTGCGAAGTTTCTTCCTTAGATCTGTCAATATCAGCTAATATTAGCCTTGAGGACTGGAAATATTCATCCTGACCTAAATGAACAGCAACAGATTGCTACATATAAACGACATTCGCCGTATTTAGAGCAGCGCCGAATCCTCACTTTGACCTTGTGCATGATAATTACGACGAATCCCATGGAAACGAAAACAAATGAAACGCGGATTCTATGACGTCGTCAAATGCGAAGCTAACGAAAGTAGGTTCGTGTAATCAGAACACTTTGAAGTGTGCTAAATGAAGATGGCGCGGGAATTCAAACATATCTGCGATCCAAATGAGAAATCTTCAATAAATCCCCAACCACACAATTCTCTCCTTTCGAGATATGAATTCTTTGAAATGATTATTATATGCATAAGTTACAAGAAGGTAGGTGCGCCATTTCTAACCTAGCATATAAATCATTGAATGAAATTGTTATACATTTTTAATTTCCATTCGCATACAGAGAATCTCATAATCGACTACGCCGCACATAAAAATAAAAAGAAACCAAAGGTACAAATAACTTTCTTTATAATAACTCACAGAACTTGATTAACTTATACATTTTTAGGTACTAATTTAATAATTATGTAATTTCTCTTAAACATAGTTTTGTTTCGCGGGGCTGAGGATTACTTGGATAAGCCATTCCAATAAAATCGTTCGTAAATATCCAGTTATAAATTAAAATTTACCCAAATTTCTCATTACTAAATGTAGATTTCATAACCTTTGCAGATGGTGTACATAATATACCCATCGTTGGCACAGAAAACCACATTTTTACTATATTGATCTCTTCCACGTCGAATTATGAACTCTGATTGCCGGCGATCCGTTGCAAGTAATTTACAGGATGTCCCAATAAGAATGAAAATTTAAATTACACCTGAAGTACTTTTCAACAAAGTTATGGAGGCAATTAGCCCGATATCGTTTTTCACACATTACATACTGATGAGATTTAACTAAAAATGTTTCATCTTTTCTAGTAACTAATGCGTTCTTTCAAAAAATAAATAGTGCATTCTTAATGAGACACCTTTTATATTGTATTTACAATAGTTGCGATGGCCTTAAATATATCAGTATATTTCGCCAATTTAATTGTATAAAATATAACCACCTTAATAATTGTTATGATTAATTTGGTAGGCTTGCGTGAGAAGAAATAGATTTCATACAAAAGAGAGACTTTGAATTTCAGACTCGACGAGCACCTTTCTCAATTTCTGTTTGAATAAAGAAACATAAAAAACGCACTACATTGCAATACGTGTGTGAAGGACCAAGAAAGTATCTGCAAAGGAACACCACATAGGAAAGGTCAGGAGTCGTACTAAAAAGCTTCTAATGAACAACGTAATTAATTGCATAAATTGATTTTACCGCATTACCGTTGAGTCAACTGCTTATTATGAGCGACTTATTATCCGAATATTTGAATCCTTTTTGAGGAAAATTTATGGGAAAGTTGTCAAATATTCTTTACTTTCAGATTCGATGAGAAAAGTTGAAAATAGCGATTTCCATGTGAAACAAAAGAAACTGTCGTTTCGGGTTTTCGAAGGGACAAAATTAGACGACACTTAAGATCAATGGAAAGTTCTGTGGTTACCTTCTTCGAATGAAACAACCGTGTCATTATAACATGTATTAATGTTGTTTTGAAGGGTTGTTTATTACTAATTCCATTACATAAAATTTTTGAAGAGCCGTCTGCACAAAGAGTGTGTTTTAGCTTAAGAAACAAATAGTACCTCTTAGATTTAATTTCGCTCATTTTTCACTCTACAATGAAGCATATTTTATCAGGTAGAAAATTAAGGAAGAAGAAAGAATTTATTTAGCAACAGCAGGTGCTTTTGGGGTGGGAAAATCCGCGTCTTTTCCCGAAATCCGGGAAATGTAAATGAACTGGAGGAAACCCTCCAAAATTTCAATCGGAAAAGTTTGCAACATGATTGGAGAATGAATTGTAATACGTTTGTATTGTGTTTGTCGTTTAAAGGGGATCGAATTTGCATGTGCTGCCAACTATCGGATGGCCGTAAATACGGATCGAGGGGCAGTGAAAGTACAATAACTCACGTCAGAGGGCAAACAAGCGAAGGAGCCAATCCGCGTTGACCTCAATCCAATATCACTTGAGGTCACCGCACCAAGACTGCCTTGATCCATGTCTTTCAGGATTTACTCAATTCATTGATTTACGCTACTCATTGTAGTATCCAGCGTTTTTCGAGAGAAAAAACTTATTATTTAACTTAAATGTGCTCCAAATTTAGAAGTCTAAGACGACAAAACTTCGATTAAATTCCCAAAGAACCGCTGCCCGAACCAAAGAAAAATGCAATTTCTTTTTTAAAAAATTTTAAAGTTTTAAAACCTTTTAAAAAGTTCTTAATTTAGTGCATGAAATTGAATAATTACAGATATAAAAGTTATGATAAGATACTATGCATACGTTTATCTATTTATAAATAAGATATAATAATCTTATCGGATTTTATTGTCATCTGTTGTAAAATACGGAAAACTGATGATTAACAACTTTATGCACGAAGTTAATAACTTCATCAACATTCGAAGTTAAGCAGAAGTACTGGTTCAGGTAAGTCTGTGTACCACAGACTGTATAAGATTCGGAAGCAACAACCGCCACCCCTAGCTTTTAGATCAGTTTAATCAATAATTATTTATTAAATTATTATTCTCTGTATGTAATATTTTAAATAATAAATTAAATATGCCGCACAATAAATACGTAACACATTAAATAATTATATTATTTGCATTATAATTTGGTGATTCGGCACATCTAAACGCTTAAAAGTTATAGTTTATGAATTATGTTTCATTTTAGAATAATTATGAGTCAATTTTTAATTTTCTTGTATACTAGAAACAATTTTAATACAATAAGTTAAGAGTATTATCGTTAACAATCAAAAAAGAGCACCCACGAATAATTCGTATTTGGTTTTCACCACGTTTTCTACTTTCTTCTAACTCTTATCATATCTACCACGTTTTCTACTTTCTTCTAACTCTTCCATCTCCAAGATGGCCAAGTGGGATTTGCCTTAAGATAAAATAGAATGACTCTTCCATAATACTATCGACTAACAAGCACAGTCCAGACGATAAAATTGACACTGGAAAGCGTAACTTAATGGAAAGAGATGATCAATTATAGAGATGTTAATTTTTTCGAGAAACCTTAATACAGACCGATATTGCAAGCAAAAATGCATCTTCAGGTACAGAAAAGACGAAAGTCCAATAATATTTAAAGCATTCACCCTTTCTCCTCCCCATCTTATTTATTCTTGGACTTAATTTTTCCGAACCTGAAGATGCAGCAACGCTTTCGAAACCGGTCGTGTATTAAACGCTCAGTTAATATTACCAAATGTTTATTTTCAGATAAGATTACAAAGATAGCGAATTCATTCGTCTGCAAATACATTTTGACTCGGAAATATTGCATACTTGAGACAAGTATAAAAGGATACTATACGATATTCCGCTTAAAATGAGGTTTTTCATAATCTAAATAGCATTCTTTAGGGGGTTACATTAACTACTTATTGCTAACTTATGCTAGAAACGAAATCTGCACTGAGCACCCCCTGCCATACGCCCTAAGGCTTGGGGACTTAGTTTATGCAAATCTACATCCGGGGTGTTACTACTACAGTACAATGATGGTGAAAACTATTTGTATAGGAGTTTAAAGTGTCATTAGATGTCTTAAGAGCTGGCTTTCTCCTCCAAATTGATTTCTATTTTAATGGATAGAGATTCTAGATGAGCGGTTTTCATTAATAAGAAGAGAGGAAGAATTTTTGAAATGGTGCTCATCCTTTCCTAATTAAATTTAGAAGTTATTTCCTCTAATATGAGTCCTCACAGAAGACTAACTTTTACGTATCAATGCCTTGACTAGTGAAAATGTTTCCGAGATTTTATTCCTCATCAAACATGCAATTTTATATCTCTCATCAAACTTTCAAAAATATATTTCGAACGTACATATAAAAGCATAGCAAAAATCAATCTTTTGAGACCAAATAAAATAACAGGTTGGTCATTAATGTTAAAACTAAGAAGCAAGACGAAGTTGTTAACGAATATATTCGTTTAACCAGTATATGCATGGAACAGAACTGCTTCCAATTCAATGGGAAATTTTATAAACAAACTCAAGGTTCAGCTATGGGAAATCCACTCAGCCCCTTTCTGGCCAATATCTTTATGGCTCACTTTGAAAATGTATGCTCAAAATCTTTCGCATATTTCCCCAAAGTGTGGATCAGATATGTGGATGATATTTTCACAATCTTTGATGTGGATAAGTAATAAATCTTTTTTTAGATAATTTAAACAGTTTATTCCCTTCCATCAATGTCACCATAGAAACCGAACGAGACAATAAATTACCTTTCCTGGATTTACTCATCATACATAATAATAACACTCTAGAATATGACATCTATCGAAAACCCACTGCTAGTTTTAACTTTATTCCAAACAGCTCTTTTCATCCTGTTAACCATAAACATGCCGCTTTTCACTCGTTAGTGCATAGATAGGTGAATCTGCCTCTTACCTCAGAGAGGTACAATAAGGAAAAAGAACTAATAATACAGAAAGCAAATAACTTGGGTTACAAAACCAGTTTAATTCATACCTTAATCAACAGACATAAATATAAAACTATTCTCAATAATAATACTACCCTAACTCTACTTAAAGATAGTCCTTAGAGATATATTAAACTATACCATAGCCCTATTTTAACCAAAGGTTTACCTAATATTTTTAAAGACCTAGACATTATGACTTGTTTTACAAATCCTTTCACCCTCAGGAACTTATTAGGCAATACAAAAGATAAAACTGAATATTTAGAAAAGTCCGGCATTTACAAAATTGAATGTTCTGAGTGTGACTTGACTTATATTGGCCAAACAAAACACAAACTAGTTACTCGGTTTAAAGAACACCTGGCTCATTTTAGACTTGGCCGGCCACAATCCTCCAGCGTGGCTAAACATATACACGAAACTGGGCATGCCATTTTTATTAAAGACTTAAAATTAGCACACCGAGCAAACTCCAACCTTAACGCATTAGAAAACTTACACATTTATAAAAGCAAAAACCATCTGATGAATCAAGATGTAGATTTTAACAAAACTCTTTTTATATTATTAGAACATATTTCGCCCTTCTTTTGTTTGTTCGTTGCTACCACGGTACACCTTTTCCTCAATACAGTCCAACACTGTCACCGCTGAAGATGACTTCATTGAAGTCGAAATACGTATAGGCTTTACTGTATGTTTTTATTGATGATTTTGGAGTATCTGCTTTTAATTTAGAGCCCGAGTAAGTATGGTAGGAATCAAATGGGTCTTTTTCATCATTGATTTGATTAATCGCGTACATACTCGTGTCTTCTAGTTAAGATTCGTTAGCCGAATTCCCATTCTCAATCCAAAATCAGGAGAATGGGATTCTTAATACAAAATCGGCGAGAAATTGTTCACTGGAAACCAGGTTCTCTCGATGATTCTTAATTTACTCTTTTGATTAATTGGGGATTTCCTTGCTTCTTTGATTTACATTTCCTCTCTCTGATATACCTGCATACAATATTCCAAGAATGTTTAGTCGAGTTACCGCGAAACATATACGATCAATCAGTGGTTTGCATTATGCACCCTCTGCCACATGTCGTAATTTTAGCATTATGAAGTTTATGGCTCTGGAATGGAATCACATAAATGCTTGAGGACTAATTCTGAGAACGAAATAGTAGCTCAAGTTATATCTGAGAAAGTAATTATAAGAGAATTTGTAAACCTCACAAATTTGATGTCCGGTAACACTGCGAAAAAATGATAAACGACTTCTCAATTATCATAAACCGATTTGACATTGCCGAAAACTCTATATTCCATATTTTCACGTCAAGAAAACATTTTCCTCTCTTTATAGTGTTTTTTTTCTTTTAAGGAAAATATTTATTTCCGTTTTTTCTTCGGGTGGCATAGCAAATTTGGGTTCAATATGACTAACTTTAACCAAAGTTTGACCTTTTAGTAGATAATCATTTCAACAGTAGAAGGTTTGTTGCTGTTGTTTTAATAGAAGAAATTTGAATACTATTATATGAAACACTGCAAAGTTAGGACTTATGTCAGTGTTTTGAATAATAAGTAAGATTTTAAATACATACAAATTAAAAAATCTTTTCTTAAATTTTCATTCTTGATGTATTGCTATAAACAGGCTGATCACAAGCACAAACGTTTTGATATGGTAATTATAAATGGTAGTGGTAGATAATTTATACTGATTAAATTCCTTAATTATTGAACAGTTATTCAAATATTCAGTTTCTTATGAAAAGTGAGTTATGGTGCACGAAGGATAGTCTTACACCCTCTGCCATACGCCTAAAGACGGATGCGCCCAAATAAAAGCTCAATGGCGGAGTGGTGACAGAGACTGATCTGAAGGCACGTCAGCACCTGCAGAATGGATGGGAAAAGAAGCGGCGGAGAATTATAGTTGGATTATAGGAAAAGACAAGGAAAGACGATCCCTCACGAATGCCATCTGTAGGCCACGTCATTAATATTTATGCGAAAGAATCCCATTGGGTCAAAAGCTGTCCCTTGAATTCTTTCCATCTTCCGCTCGTCCACACAGCTATTTCTTTCGTGGATATCACTGTATTGTTAAAATTGCCGAATGAGGAACCATTGCCCTCCGATATAGTTGGATTTCCCCGGCGAAATGGAATGATTTGAAATATTTGACCAATATAAGGGATCTGCAAGATGATTCTAATATAATGGAATTGGAAAAAGTGTGACGGAAAGAATACACAAAAGAGAGGATAGCGTAAATAAATCAATTATTATGGGTGAAGTGATAGTATTAATATAAATGATAATATCAAACATTCTTTGGTTCCTGGGCTAGGAATTTTAACGCAAGCAACTATGGTGAGAATTGCATCATAATGAAAACATGGAATAACGTTTAACACGATAGACAAGAAAAGTTAAATAAGAAAACAACGGACTAATGTACAAAAGCACTCATTTACAGGAGTTATGTAACATATTACCGCAAGAGATTTTTAAACCCTTAACGAAATCAAATAAGATTTTAGGAATTAAAAAGTTCCTATTACATGGATTTAAATAATTAATAACATTGTATTTCACGATAATATTTTTAAATAATCCATGTAATTTTATTTTAAATAATGTATAATATGAACGACACGTTATAAGTTTGTAAACATTTTGCTTGGATTAACTTTCGGTCTTGGAACCATCCGTACACATTTTTGTAATGGGGTAAATGTGTGAAGGAAATGGGCAATAAGTATTGTAAACTTGCATTAGTATGCACTTTGGATAAATTTTCTAGATATAACTTATTGTTTAAATAAAAATAATAATGCTTCGACAGGTCATTTCGCAACTACAAGGCCCACCAGGATTGCTTTCCCCACAGGCAAACGACAATTTGGAGAGCTCATGTTTTGGTAAAATGTTGAAGAGTTGATGTTATAGGTTAAGGTTGCCACCTGGAATTTTTATGTGGCTGAAATATTTAAAGAAGAAAATAAGGAATTAGTATTCCACTGGTATTTAAGACATAAATGTAACCAGTGATGCGCGGTCTTTCTAGGAATACAATATAAACGAGAGAAAGATGCAAGGAATCTTCGTTTTCAAACCAATTCATGAATCGCTCCTTATATACTAAATTTCTCTATTAATCATCCATCCTTAGAAAGAACAAGGAGGGGAATATATCCACCTGTTGTAATGGAAAACCAATATTGAAAATTGATTTGAAAATACATGGAAAATTCACATATGAAAGTCCACCTCAAAACGGCAATATAAGAGCATCAAGAGAAAGAAGGATCATCTTTCGGCGTATTTCCTCTTGTCAAATGGCAAATGATTTCCTCGAGGATGCCAAGCAGGGCATTTTGACCCGAAGACTTCGGGTTCACTGTTGCAGGTCACTTTCTATCGGCCATTTCAAAAAAGCAGACAGAAAACGAATCAATTACATAAAAATTGCAACAATCTAACAGTAAGAGTTGATTTGAATGAAAAACTATCAATACCTTTAAGTTTGAACTTATCTAGATGGAAAAAGAAGTTTCCAAGTATCTTTCTTTGAGAAAGAACGACATTTCATGTCACATTCTATAAAAATAAAGTTTTTAGAAAGAAATTTACAGTTCGAGGCGAGTTGGAGATCTTCGGAATAATAATAAAACGGAATCGGAATATTTATCCATAAATAACGTATCACAATTGAAAAATATATATCAGGTGAATCATCATCTTCAAAAACTCTTTACTGTAGCAACTGGTGTGTATCAACAGGAAAAAGGGGTTAAAGATAGAACATTACCTTAAACCGAAGAATGCAGGTTGCAGACGAAAATCTTACGGTTAGTAAAGTATTTCAGTAGGAAGCCCTAGTTTGCCTACTTTGTGGAATTTTAGAGGAATATCATTTAGCAAATCTGCAAATACCGGAAATAAATTCATGTTTTGAAATACAAGCATTTATATCGCTACTAAATTTACGGCTCAAATAAATACATGTTTACATACACTTGACATAAGTAGGGACTTCGGTTGTTGATGAACGCATTGTTTCCAAGGAAAATGGACTTAAAAAAGTGTGGCGGCAGCGGGAATCGAATCTTCCGGGAGATTGCTGTATCCGTCAGGAAGATTCCAAATCTGCCAAAGCCGGTTCTGATTGGATAAGGCAACGCCCCTTAAAGAGAAGGATCACGGGTTCGATTCCCGATGCCGTCAAGTCCGTTTTTCCATGTGCAAAGATATCCTAACACTCTTCCTAATGAACGATTGCCAATTTTATATTCTTAATCGAAATCGATCTCTTGAGAAAAATTAGATTGGAAATGGAGAATGATGTCCTAAAGTGAATTCGAAAGAGAAATATTGAGCTATGGAAGTTGATACAAAGACGTTTTCATTCATATTTGGATGAATTCGCATCTGTAATAATTCTTTTTAATTTCCCGGCGATTCCGCCAAATAACAAGATGGAGACGATTTATTCGACCCAAATTTATATCTTCATTATTTCTCTCAATTCAGAAGTGAAACATGGTCGAGTGAAGCATCGGAATGGAGAATTTTCAATGGAAGCCGTGAATTAGTGCTTCTTTTTCATCGTTTATTTAATCCACACAATGGAAGCGCTTCGTGATGAGTGCCATTCACGAATTTGAGGGTAAATGAGACACGGCTGAACGTGATCATCATTTGCAGCACAAGATATGAGATCTTAGATTTTTAGGAAACATTCATTTAAAGTATACAGTATCATACACCATTTTAATTTTAACACTTTCACGATTTACTCTCATTCTATCATTTGGTCAAACACAAAAACCTTTGTTTTTTTATTTCGTACTATTCTTCATATCATTCAATTTATCTTATACTCTTTCGTAGCATTTTGTGAGAGACTGGTAATTTAATGGAAATAAAAAGTGGAGATAAAAGAATAACCCTATCGAACGATTTAGACAGATTTATGAAGTGGCGCGATGATTCAGTGTAAACATTTGTTCAATAGTTAAGTTATTGCGAAGATATTGCAAATGCCTTAGAGAAAAACTTAAATTTTACTTAAACTTTAAATTTTTAATATCCTTCGTAAATTCAGAGAGAATACGCTCGTAGAAGATGTAGCCGATATTATACGCTCTACTTGTTACATCGGCCGTTTTGCTACTTCGAAGAAGATCAGAGAAATATACGCTAGAATCAGTCAATTCAAAAATTCGTTATTTCGGCGAAAGAAAGAAATCGATAAAGAGTCACGTCCCAAAAGATGCCATTCACTGATATTATATCAGTGGTTTTTTTTGGTTGTCAAGAATCATTTCGAGAAATAAATCAATTTCGTCAGAATAGTCGTAAATTATTAATAATATAAATATATATTAGTAAATCGTAATATTAGTGGGGCCCAAAACCCCCAAGAAAAGAGTTAATTCCGTTAAAGATAGGATTTGTGATAGTCGTAACTTAATCAAAAATCTTCATGAAATTCGTGATTTTGTTTACAATTTGACATTTTTTCCCAAAATACTACTTCAGATAAGAGTTTGATATATTTACGTAGTTGACATTCATTTATTTAAACATTCAAATCATTATTAACATTGATATTTTCTAATCAGGATACGTAGGCCAAAAGTCTAAAGATAAGTTGCAAAAGTAGTACGTTTTTACGGTCAAATATTCTGATTATAATATTTTTTATTTCTCTATCTTAACTTCACGGCCTAATTCACGGATCACATCATTAAGGGATAGCAGCAGATGAAAACTAATAACTTCAATGGGAAACTCATACGAAATAAAGTGTACGACACAAACTTCCTTAGGACATTTAGTAAGATTTCTGTTAAGTGCTACAGTGACGTTTTATAACATACTGTGTTACAATTATATCAAGCATTGAATGATAATATAACTACTTTTCAAAATTACACCATTCGTGATAAGTGCATGCGCTCACACTATTATGTTCTCATTATTGTTAATACTAGTGTCTTCATATCAATAAGTGTAGTATAAAGTAAGTGTAGCTACTTTCTGCTAAATAAATTTTTTATTGCATATTTGAATCTGCTGTAGAAGTGAAATCCTCCCACGTCTGCATGTACAACTGAATAAAGTAACTTGCATTGGCAGATAGAATCATGGAAAATGACACGTTAGTAAATTGAAAATATTACATCATAATTGTCAATTTAAAAAATTCTTATAGCTTTACATATGAGAAAGTAAGATTGCATAAATTCTCGTGACTCAATTTTGACCTCTTCGAACGAAATTATATTTCTAAACGACACTAATCTTTTCTCCCAACTGGCAATTATATTATTAAAGTTACGATACGCCAAAGGTACTGAAAATTATAAATAACGAACTGAAAGTATGAAGAGCTCGGATGAATTGTAGAACGCAAAGAGCATGTAGTCACTTCGTGATTTCTTATTCTCGTGGTAAAGTTATTAATCTTTATAAGAGGTATTATCACTGTCTGTACTGCGTTCTTTTCATGGCAGATTGATTATTTTGCATTTACGAGCTTTAAATTGGTAAATTTTCCACAGTAAACCAAAATAAGCATGCGGTTGCCAAAGCATTTCGTCTGCTTATCGACTGGCCCTTTGCGTTACCGACAGCTTAAGGCTGTCGGTAAAATTACAGACTGGGGCTCGCTGGAGCACCGACCGACTGCTTACAGAATCTCATTGATAACTCCCTTCAAGTTTTTTGACGTCGCTACGGACTAGATTGTAATCTTACCGATTGGTTTGGCGTTACAGAATATGGGCCCTGAACCGAAGTTATTTTGTTGAACCGGAACGAAGAATATCAAGATT
This sequence comes from Pachydiplax longipennis, assembly GCA_036926295.1. Taxonomy (NCBI): domain Eukaryota; kingdom Metazoa; phylum Arthropoda; class Insecta; order Odonata; family Libellulidae; genus Pachydiplax; species Pachydiplax longipennis. The sequence goes on from JAVFKF010000015.1 coordinate 68,733,365, forward strand.
CTATAATCTGTGTATGAAAAATTAAACAATAGTGTTTTTGATGATTCTATTTCATGGGAAACTTCATAAACCGATTTGCTAGGAAATAAGCGTTTGAGAATCTACTAGACGTTTAATTTGGACGTGAGGATACATACTTAAAAAGTCGCATAAATATTTTCAAAGTGAGGGACACATAGAATTGGGCTTAGGAAAAGGGAATAAGGAGACGAGAAGATAAGGAAACTAAAATGATCTAAATGCAGAAGTCGGGAAGTTTGCGTGGCTGAGAAAAGTAGAGCACGAGGGCGCTTCATTCAGCCAAATTTGGGCTGAGCAAAGTAGGGCAAGGATGGATTATGGAAATTACAGTACAATGATGGTTATAACCGTTTGGATGGGAGTCATTAGATGTCTTAAGAGCTGGCTGCATCCCTTTCTCCTCCAAATTGATTTCTATTTTAATGGATAGAGATTCTAGATGAGCGGTTTTCATTTATAAGAAGAGAGGAGGAATTTTCGAAATGGTGCTCATCCTTTCCTAATTAAATTTAGAAGTTATTTCCTCTAATATGAGTCCTCACAGAAGACTAACTTTTACGTATCAATGCCTTGACTAGTGAAAATTCTATTCCTCATCAAACATGCAATTTTATATCCTTCATCTACATTCAAATAACTATGAACAACATCAAAAATTATCAACCTGATAAGCCCAAGTGAGAATGGCAAGAATCAAATGGGTCTTTTTCATCATTGATTTGATTAATCGCGTACATACTCGTGTCTTCTAGTTAAGATTCGTTAGCCGAATTCCCATTCTCAATCCAAAATCAGGAGAATGGGATTCTTGATACAAAATCGGCGAGAAATTGTTCACTGGAAACCAGGTTCTCTCGATGATTCTTAATTTACTCTTTTGATTAATTGGGGATTTCCTTGCTTCTTTGATTTACATTTCCTCTCTCTGATATACCTGCATACAATATTCCAAGAATGATTAGTCGAGTTTCCGCGAAACATGTACGATCAATTAGAGGTCTGCAATGTGTACCAAACTTTTGTATCCAAGCAAGGTATGCTTCAAATGGGTATTCATAGATTTGTTACCATTTGATAGCTCATGAATAGGGTGTGCATTCAATCATGTATACGTTAGAGGAATCTACTTCGAACCGACGATTAAACGATCGTGGGTGAAAAATTATATTTATAAACCCTGCATTTTAAGTTCCCCTTTTTTTAATATTACAGTTTTACAAATATCCGCAGCAGTAGAATGAATTTGATAAATAAGAAACACGAGGCTTGTTATTTATTAATACAGCTAACACTAGCAAAAAAGGATGACATCAAACAAACTCTCCGACTCAATTCATGGGAGTGGAAGGAAACAGTGAAATAGTTAATTCTTAATTGCATCGAATATTTATTTAGCATATGTTTATCATCTGGTCCATCAGCAGAATTTGTCAGCAACTTACATTGGATGCCATAAGAAAGAAATGATGATGATAGAAAACAAAACCATTGATAACACTAATTATTTTATAACGTTTAATCTTCAGTCAAAATACGCATATAACGCAACGAATAAAATTTAAATAATGAATGTATCTGAAAAAACATTTTCTCAGAATTTCCGTAAGTGAAGGATAAAAATTAGAGTAGAGAAAAAACTAATGAAATATCATATGTAAAGAATTTACATTTTATATGTTCGTAAGATATTTCTGATAATTCACCATTGCTGCGACGAAATAATATTACCACACTCACACATATAATAATGTTAAAGAAAAGAAATTGAAACTCGGCTGTTAAAGAATAAGAGGTAATCTAATTAAGCCAACTGCATCTATGAAGGTCCTCTTCCTCGGATTGGGAAAGAAAAGAGGAAATCATCCGAAATGAACATTCTTATCTTCTTTTCATTGGCGTAGTCGTCTTTCTTCGAACTCTTTAACTGTTTAAATGAACTAGAAGCGACTGTGTTGGCACAGATCATATGGTGGAAAATTGATGTTATCCGTAGCATAGAGGTTAAAATTAATCGCCTATTATTTTTTCCAATTCAATGAGCAGACATTAATTTTACAACTGGGACGACTTACACAAGGATGAGCGTATGCATAAAATGAAAGAAATTTTTGCTACATGGAATATTTTTTTTTAAAGATAATTTTTAACTAAACAAAAATGTAAAAGACAATTTTTAAATTCAAATAAGCCGAATATTTATTAATTTTTCATCTTTAAAATTATAAATAAATACCGTTTGAATTATTTTTTATAGTTTTCAAAAGAATATTATTCCACTAGACTATAGTCTAGACGGGGATGTCTAGACGAATCCAAAGTCATGACAACAGCTTTTTTGAGAACGACTATGAGCGTCTTCCGGAAACTATTTGAACACCCGAAGATCAGAAAATAAGGGAAAAGAATGGAATTTCGGAGGAAAAAATGTTCTAGAATCGCAGAAAAATATCGCAGGAAAACACGGAGAAAAAGAAAAAAAGGAAACTGCGAATGTTGTAGGAAAAAAAGATGGATTTTTCATAAGGATTATAAAAATTACGAAAGGAAATGTACAATGCCTTCCAGATCATGAGTTGAACAATATGAGAACTGCTGAAAGGATTTTCTGATTCATAAGTAAACGAAGTACACTTGAGTAACATCACATATGATGTGTTCAACGTAATGATTGAATGATTGTATATGATAAATAATTGCATACAACGTGATACAGTGTGATGAGGGACATGAGTAAAATATTTTGCAAACAACCGTCTGGATAATTAAGGGAATATTTTTACCTTTATTTGCATTCCTCGAATTTCAGGTTAGTGATTGAAAAGAAATAATATTCGTGAAAGCGTAGCAAGACCTTAGTGAGATTTAATCGTGATTAAGGATTTGATATGTCATCCTCTAAACTCATGAAACTCAGTTTCATTTGAAGCGTAAGTTAGCACAGATGCTCTAGCGCTCTACGTAAGAGAGTGCATCAACAGTAATGATAAAAAATAAAACTATTGACTTATAGATTAAAATAATATCTGTAATGATGCACCGATAAGATGACACTACACACTGAGTATATAATATATACTAAGATTTATCTGCTGCAAAAACGCTCCCCTTTCAAGAATCTGTGAAACTATCTACGAGTAAAAAGACCTAGATTATAACATAAGGATCACAGTCGTATGGATTGAGTCATTCATTAAACGTTAGAGGGAGTAATCATATTATGTAAGAATTTATACTATCCATTATTGTGTTATTTTTCTATTTTTATTTTGCTGAATCGTTCTTTTTAATTTTAAATTCACTCTATGAGTGTATCACATGTTGGGTGAGCATAAAACGCAATAAAAAGAAAGATGTGTAGTAAATATATGAATGGACAGCGCAGCCGCGGAAGGATTCTTTAAAATCAACCCTTCGGAGAGTAAGCAATTAGTCACATTTTAAATAATTCAAGTCGCATAACTAAGAGGGAAAAGACTCCCCACCAAAATCCCTTTGCCCTTCCCCCAGCGGAATTCAATTTAAAAGACTTCAAATCTTCAATTTGGGAGATCTTTAATTAGTTTATTCACGTTAATGAAATTCGGATCCATCTCATTCCTTATGAGCCCGCGTCATCTAATATTTGTACAGAAGTGTTTGATTTTTGTTGATGAGTCGAGTTCCCTCCAATTTCTCGCTAATAAATCATTCTTACTTCTAATTGTAAATGGCGACACTCAGCATTAAAGTTTCCAATTCTGAAATACACATGAGTACAAATGGATACATTATAGCGAAGGCGAGAGAACATACCTTCGAAGCCACGTCTCTCTCCAGAAACTTCAGTTAATCCACGATAAACACCTCCGAAGAATCACAAGTGACATCGCTGCGACACAAATTTCCAACACAAACGATGCTATCAGATGCAACAGTGATGAATTTGTACGACTTACGCTTTTGGCTAACCAAAGGAGGAACGCGCGATGTGGGTGAAAGCGGTCCCGGGTTCGAATCTCGGTGGAAGCCCAACAAAGCGAAGCAGCTGACTAAGCACTTTTAATAATGCTATTACTATGACATGCTTCTTCGGTTCATTTCCTGTTTCCCAATAAAAGCAACGCGTAGTGGCTAAAAAGTGACTTAAAGACGCGATTCACAAGAAATATCCTCCGTGATCGACGACCGCGAATGCACTGCGAATCACGCCAACCTGAGACTCACTCCATTTCGGTTCCTCCATGGTGAGTAACATCGAAGGATTACTCAATACATTCCGTAATGAAGGTAAGGATATTTGACCGGTCAATACCAGATGGAACATTGGGTGGCCTTCATTCGATGGGGCCACTGGGCCGAAATGCTAAAGGATTACCCGAACGTCCTTCGGAAACACAGAAATAGTGGAATGCAGGCCTCAACAGTTCCTTTCCTTCTTTAAATGTCTTTGACGAAGTCACCGAGTCTCCGTGGAGCCAAACGAATACCAGAGAAGTCCATGGAGTTTTGTGTCCATCTCATGTAATCTAGTCAAATGCAGTCTAACCTCTAGAGACGCGGTATCTATTACCCTTTATATCGCTCAAGTTGGAATGTGAGTAAAACATTTCATTTGTTCTATTTACCTGTGCTGTTGTTGACTAAACGTAATGAAAAATAACTCCCTTATCCTCAAATGCAGAAGAAACGAAAATGATTATTCTTAAATGTCATTTAGATGTCACAGTTTGTTGACGACGGTCCCAAAGGGAACCTTGAAACTCAGAAAAGATTAAAAGGCCCAAATAGCAAGAGATATTGGCTACCTATTCTTAGAAAAAAAACAGAGAAAGTGAGGGAAGATCTCGCAAAATATCAATGGGCCTCGTGGAAATTCCAAAGCTTCATTTATATTCTTTTATCTTAAACGGCAACGCAGAGGACAACGATCTAGAATCGGAAGGCATTTCCGAATAGAAAGGAAAATATTTGGAAGATGGCATCGGAGATGAGGAAAATGCATCGAAACTGTCACTGGTTTACATATCGTAGGCGGTCAATTACAGGAAGTAAGGTCATTATAAGAACCTCAGAAAGAATGAATCTTTGTAAGAGATCCAAGTGTCGGTTTGCAATCGAATTCCAATTTACATTACCAATGTTATACAATTTTACTTTTAGATTATTCAGTCTGTATACTTATGGCCTTTTATTAGCGATATTATATATATATATATATATGTGTGTGTGTGTGTGTGTGTGTGTGTGTGTGTTTTTGCATAATCAATTGAACACAAGTCTAAACATTTGGACAATGAGAATATTTACAAAGGAAATTTTCATTCAGAACACGATCGGTATCAACCGACACAATTGAGGTTGCGTCACAAAACCCCATCGATTGAGTTTATTAGAAAGTACTTCAATTTTGGGTCGCGTATACTCTTCATGTATGTGAGATAAGTAAGTAAATTGAATCAGGCAGGTCTTAGCATGGTTAGATTATAATAACTGAATATATGATGTCGTAGTAAGCATGACGTTGAGGTAAACGCAATTAGCTATTTCTCAGCTAAAGGACTTCTCGATCCCGGATGAATGTAAAGCTAAACTCGGACAGATTCAGGGACATAGAACAGTAGAAGCGGAAAGTTTAACTATTGCCATTAACGTCGCTAGTCATTAACATGATTGATTTTTTTAAAATCACATCAAAAAACATGTATCGTAGCTCTTCTTTCGTTCCATATTCTTGATTTCTTATTGAAGGTAATATTTTGATTGCGACTTTTAATAACGATTGTGTTCTTCATTCATGTTATCATCGGACATTCACTTATGACTTCGTAAAAGACTTACTTAAACGATTCCAACAATGTGTATATGGAATAGCTGCGAAGTTATAAATAATAATCAACCTGCTCGGAGACGAATAATTTTAAAATATCGACGCGGGAGAAATATTTGACAGCAAAAAGGATACCATTAAAACGAAGGAATATGTAAAAAAAACAGTAAAAGAATCAACTTATCGAGTGTTGGCATCCAAAGGCCTCTTCCAGTGATGTCACCCCTTCAGTTTCAGACACGAAAGACGCCAACAAGACAAGGAATCACCGGAAGGAGAGGTAAAGGAATTCCTCAAAATCTGGAAAACAAAAGCACTCATTATGTTCCTAAAAATAAGGTCAAGGGCAAAATCCAAATATGAAGTGAGAGAAAGAGTAAATTCACTTTGATTTTCTAACAATAACCGTTGATAGAGCCAAGCAATAAATTTTAAACAAACTCTGGATTCAATTTCAATGACTTTATTGTATGTTAGATATATGAAATCATTAACACAACATTCAGGAAGATAATTAAAAATTGCAAAGCTCTTAATTCAATACCATGAACGCGAAACACTTCAAATAAATTCAATTCAGGATATTGAAATCTAATATTGTATGAGTAATTGGAGGTTAAGATGCAATCAACTAGTATGTTCAAGTCTCGAGTTGGAAAGGCACTCGGTATCCGATATTCAATCTCTGTTACAGTATCATTTGAAGGAATTTGAACCCATATGAAGAATATTACCGAGAGTTTATTAGCGGCATTGTAACTCGCAAAATATATCTTACGCCTAAAACACTTCATGCCTATACTTTAATACTTTAACCAGTATTCTCATCACCACATAAGTTCGTGATATTCCGTCTTGACTATTAAAACTCTCGTGATTTGGACAACAAAACAAAAAGTTCAAACCGCTAAATATTTATCTTGGATAAGTCGCTAACGGAAGACCGGAGTTCTGATGAGCATCTACCGAAAACGAGATCAGAATTAAATAAAATTTCCCTTTTTTCCATATTCTACTAAAAGTTGATTGAAATATCTGATTTTAAACGCAACAGAACGATGAACCACGTTATGAACGACTCTTTCTTAACGTGGAAACTTGAAGTTAATAAATCAACGGATGATATCTACTTCGAAACTTCCAAATCGCTACATTAACAAATTAATTAAAATTCACATTTTATTGATGATTAACTTAGATAAGATCCATTCATTTAAATCAACTCACCTAGATTAGACTTACCTCCAAGAAGACCTCGGACATCTTGAGTTCAGCAGAAAATTTGTCGCTCTTAATTTAACGAATATAAATGTCAGGAATGAAAAAATTGCAATAAAAATACGTAAACTTACAAGTTCCATGCTGGATGTTAAATTTCGAATCCATCAAGCTTCAAAGATTTTCAAATTATACGGTAATTTCGAAAAAAAATCAGTAGCACGACTGCTCCCAAAGAAGTTTCTTCGACGAATAACTTTTTAACCGCCAAATTGATGTTACGTCAGAAATACTGGTTCCCGATTGGTCGAGATTACCACTAAACAACACACTGATTTCCTATTGGTCAGTCACATATGTCTTCCTTTAATTAATAACTTTCGTAAAAACTCAAAGAGCATGAAATTTAAAGCTTAATCTATGAAAAAAGGATTGAAATATATTTTGAATATTTTCGGAACATTCATTTTTTCATAAAATAGCTTTTTTTATCTTTCGCAGTTTACTTGACTCCAACGAAGTGTGGTTATCTTTAAACAAAAGAAGGTGATTATATTTTCAGCGATAATCCATGATAATAAACACCGGATTGCATGCATTTTCCTTCTTTGTCATGAACCTTCTTTGGAAATACCTTAAATAGGAAATTCAATTCGTTACATATCTTACGTATTATTTACGTAAAATCAATATTCGTACAATATTGGGAGTGGGAAATAGTTAATAAATGATTTTTTAACGCTCTTTTGGCCTCACGTGTTCATGTTATGAAGGTTCTGTGATATGACGATGTATAGCATGGCAGTGATTGGTAGTAGATATACTTACAGTGAATTTTTAAACGTTCGAGAAGTGTACAAGTGAGGAAAGGAAGAACCGCAACAGTGCCTGTGAATTGCATTTCTAGAGGATTGGAGAACTAGAGGCAAAATGAAATACATCTCTCTCACTCTACCATTAAATCCACGCGAGCAGCAGAGGTGTCAGTACGAATTGGTAAATAAGATCACTCAAAATGTTTGACTTCACCGACAAGAGTTAGTATTTTGGTGTAAGTTAGAATAAGTTTCATATTTCAACGAAAATACTTGCTGAATTTCTACTGTACATTCTCATGAAATAATTTTATTTCAATTTCTTGTAAGTATGTCTGCGGAAATTAAGATAACGTTAAAAGAACATTTATTGATGCTTCTCTATTGATTGATTGAATATTGATTTTTTTTATTATTGATGAAGTGATTTACTCACATTCCAACTTGAGCGATATAAAGGGTAATAGATGCTGAATTTATATCCGCATTAACATTTGGTTTAGTTATATGACTTAAAATGCAGATGCAATTTACTTGAATGTTAAACTTCCCTTAATTCAACCTCCGCTGCGTAAAGTTATCAAATTCCTTTCTTAAACTGCCTTCACATATGTTTTGAGGATTATTAGCCAGAATTTAACGTGAAAGAGGCCAATCGTCAGACTTCGTATACTCACCAAAAAGACAGCGAAACTGCATTCGGGGATTCCACGGCGGTGAATCGGACCACGCCGCGCTTACGAAAAATCGACTTAATTCACAAGTTGACACATGAATTGAAACAGTTTCTTCGGATTCCACATCTAAATACTGCTGAATATGTCATGATATTAAAGACTTAATGCACGAAGGCCGATTTCCTATTTACATTCCTTACTTTATCTCGAAAATTGCCCGAGAAAGGTGTCCGCCATTTCGTTGCTTTTAATAAGGAAAAATTCATTTTTGTAAGCGGTAATTGCATTCAAAAGAAAAAAAAATTGTAGATCACTGAATCGTTGATTTTTTTCTTAAAGTATCTATTCAAACCCTCCACAGAGCAGCAAACTTGAACGTTTATCCGAAAAATCCGAGACTGCCCATGTCTGTGAAAATTGTTCAAGTTTGACGCCATGTATCTTTTTAACGCTCAAGGATGTCGAAAAACGACAAACGGGTACATAAAATTCAATCATTTTTAATAACCTTACGAAGTTTCAAAACCCACACTCAAAAAAAAAAAAAAATTTTGGCCTCTTGGCTACCTTTTCTCGATTCTGTGCGCTGTCACGGTGCCAACACTGGCCCTTCGCGGTAAAGCACTTAATATTTGCCATACACATTCTAAGAAATATTCTGTAAAATCTGAGAAGCTGCTTTTTTCATTCCCGTTTAACCTTTGCTTTTTCCAGATTGAGATATTCCTTCTTATCTGGTCTAAATTTTGTCAGGTCTGGTCTAAATCTGGTCATTGTCCCGCGGATTGATCGAGGCTCGACGGTTTGGAGTAGGGTGGGAGGTCTGAACCGTCGGCTGAGGGATTTCTGTCGGGGCAAGGGAGTGGACTTTGTCGACCTGGGCTACGTCCTCGATTCATGCAGGGCACCCCTTGACCGCTCCGGAGTTCACTATACGGCTGAGGCTGCGGAGAAGGTAGCGGGTAAGGTCTTTAGGCGTGTGGGTGTTTTTTTAGGTTAAAAAAGATCAACGTTTTTAATGAAAATTTTTCCGCGATTAGTCCTTGTATTGAGCTTAGCTTAGGGAACGAAAACACCCACTTAGATAAGAATAGTAATATGCGGGAGTCTCCATCTAAAAAGGATGTTAATGATAGATGTAAAAGAGAAATTTCAGCAGAGGATATTAGTACTCGTAGATATGCTTCGGTAAATGGCTCTATTTTGATAAAAAATAGCGGAAATGAGAAAAGCAGAACGAGATGTGTTAAAGGCGACATAAGTGACTTAAAAATATCAGCTAGAAATGGTGAGGAGTTAGATAGATGTCATTCCAATAGTTATACTTCGAATTTACCCGCCGAGCTCAAGAGTGATAGTCATAAGGATATCAAGTTAGTGGTAGTTAACTGTAGAAGTATTCGCAATAAGCAAGCGGAATTCTTCGACTTGGTTAAAAATACATGCGGAGATATAATACTAGGAAACGAGAGTTGGCTCAGCGAAGAAATAGCCTCTAGTGAGATTTTTCCTCCCGACTTCTTTGTGTATCGAAAGGATAGAGACAGCAGAATGGGGGGAGGAGTATTTATCGCTGTAAAAAATAGTTTGGTGAGTCAGTTAGAAAACTTCCAATGCCAGGATAGTGCTGAGATGATTTGGTGCTCAGTGTCTGACAAGCATGGTAGAAAAACGTACTTCTGCTCCTTTTATCGCCCTCCTAATCGCGATGACGAGCCCATAGAGGATCTGTACGAAGCATTGAGTAAACTCCGTAAGAGTAAACCCGAAGCAGCTATTTTCGTAGGATGTGATTTTAATCTTCCTTGTGTTAACTGGGGGAATATGTCCGTCGCTAGTAATAGTAGAGATAGAAACGCATCGCAGAAATTAATTGATTTATTCTCGGCCTTCGCTCTAGAACAAGTAAATACAGAAGCGACCAGAACGACTACTCTTGGTAGGGGCAATATCTTAGATCTCCTTGCTACTAGCCATCCTCATCTCGTTCACAGAATTTCCGTCAGTGAAGGTATTTCCGATCACAAAATAATAGCCGCCTCGATTAAGATAGATTCATTCCGAGTTCTGAAGCCCCCTCGTACATTATACATTTTTAGGAAAGCCAACTTCTCCGCGTTCAAGGAGTTTATAAAGGCAGAAAGTGCTCCCCTTATTAGTTTCATCCAGAAGAATTCAGTAGACGACAGTTGGTCTGAGTTTCTCCGAATCCTTCGTGAAGGTACCTCTAGATTTATTCCGACAAGAGTGGCTCGGGATCGGCAAGAGCCGCGATGGGTCAAGCCTAAACTACGTTCACTCCAAAGAAAACAAAGAGCTTTACATTCCATTATGAAGACTTTTCCATTAAATAGCATAGAATACGAGGAGCAACGTCGTAAATATTTAGATATCAAGAGGTCAGCGAAGATTGAGGCACGTAAGGAGTTCGATACGCATAGATCTCAAACGCTACGCGAATCTCTGGAAAAGAATCCTAAGGAATTCTGGTCTTACGTACGAGAGACAAGAGGCAAACAATCGACCGTTTTGCATCTCATAAACAACAATGGTAGCGTCAGATTCATGTGAAAAGGCTAATATTCTAAACCAACACTTTAAGAAATGCTTCATATCAGATAACGGTCACGTAAATGCATTTCCTACTCGTATTACCTCTAAAATGAGTAAATTAGAACTAAATGAAGCAGGTATTAAGAACCTTTTATTGCAAATTGACAGCAAAAATCCCCCGGGCCAGAAGGTATACCTGCCCTCGTTATATCTACGCTAGCTAACGAGCTTGCTCCCCTCCTACTCGTGTTTTTCAATAAATCTTTAGACGAAGGTATGGTTCCTGCCTCATGGAGGAGAGCGAACATCACTCCAGTCCCAAAAAAAGGGCGTAAGTCAAAACCGGATGATTTCCGACCAATATCGCTCACTTCGATATTTTGTAAAATTCTAGAACACATAATATGCAGTTATCTAATGCGCTTCCTTGGTGATAGTAATGCAATTACACGCAGTCAACACGGATTCCGCAAAGGTCGCTCATGTGAGAGTCAGTTAGCACTTCTTAATCACGACATAATGCGAGCAGCCGATGAAGGTTTTAGGACAGATGCCATATTCCTGGATTTTAGAAAGGCATTCGATACAGTACCACACGCAAAGTTACTCCAGAAACTAGAGTCATATGCAATCGAAAATCATATTATTCAGTGGATTAAGTCGTTCCTCACATGCAGAGTTCAACGGGTAGTCTTAGATGGCGTTTACTCTGATGAAGTAGAAGTATCATCTGGAGTTCCTCAGGGCAGTGTCATTGGACCGATATTGTTCTTAATTTACATTAACGATATAGTAGACAATGTAAGAAGTAAGGTAAGGCTTTTCGCGGACGACACACTCATATACAGGAGAATTCAAAATGTGGAAGATACTTCCATATTACAGGGTGACTTAGACGCTATTTCGAAATGGTGTGAAGATTGGCAGCTCGGCTTGAACATAGAGAAGTGTGTAGCGATGAGCATGACCCGCTCCCCGTCCCAGAACTTAAAACAAACATCCTACCTTATTAGCGGTACAACATTAGAATTCGTAAGTAGATTCAAATATTTAGGCATTGTTTTCAGTAGTAACTTATCGTTCAAAACGCATATTCAAGACGTAGTGGGGTCAGCTGATAGGACGCTGAGGCTATGTAATCGCGTTCTCAGGGGTTGCCAACAGAATGTCAAGGAAGTGGCTTACTTTTCGTTGGTTCGTCCATTGCTTGAGTACTGCTGCGCGGTGTGGAATCCACATGAGAAAGGATTGATCATAGAACTAGAGCGCATGCAACGTAGAGCGGCCCGTTTCGTCAAGGGAGACTACAAGTTCGACAGCAGTGTGTCAGAGATGATTAAAACCCTCGGCTGGGAATCCCTCGAGGATAGAAGAAATGAGTATAGGCATAAACTTTTCGAGAAATTTTTGAGTAGCGATTTACATGAGGAAATAAGCGACTTCGTGATTCCCGTACTCAGTGAGCGTAGTTTTCGAGACCAGACGTCAAAAAGATTCCGCGAAATTATAGCGAGAACAGATAGCTATTTCTGGTCTCTTTTTCCAGATAGTATTAGGTACGCAAACCAGATGGTTGGTTAGGGAGTTCGGTGTATTCACACCCCCTGCCATACGCCTTACGGCGGTTAGCGGGGTATTAATGTAAATGTAAATGTAAATCAGTCGGCCTACCGTTGTAAGTTCAATCTTCCATTCGGATATCCCTGATTGGAATCCTTGATTAGGGATCCCCTTTAGCCAACAGAAGGATGCACCCTGTTCCAATTTCGTAGTACAAGGAGCACATTGAGACATCGGAAATTTAAGGCTTTTGGCGGAAGTGCTGGTCTTCACCAAGATTACTAACACGCAGTCTTCAAAGTTCTCAGACTAACCCGAAAGAAGACCCCAAGTTTAGTTTCGAAAGAAAACCGAAATGAATGGAATAGTTTTGTCGGATATGAGAAACCATTTTCCTTACGAATGCGGAACCTCTCGGCTTAAAGGAGATCAATGAAAAAGAAAACCTTTGGGAATGTCATATTTCGATAGTCGGAAAGAAGAAAATATGGGATTCCTTTAGTTCTGTATCCCAACCTCCCGATTGTTTTCATCTTCTAGTGGATGAGCATTCAGCCCAACAATTTCCCAAATTTCCTCTCTATGATATGATATCGTCACCAATCTTTTCTCAATTTTACGTATAAAAATATCCACCATCTCTCTCTGAGCGTTGATGTCGCATTGGCGTGTTTCTTTCACAAAGTTACTTAGGGTATATATGGGACTAATATTACCTAAATGCTGGTTCGATGAAAAAATTGGAAATATTCATTATCTTCAAAATTATCACCATAATTTTGAAGTCTCAGATTCTTTAACTCTCGCAAAATTGCGTAAGTGGTTCTCTTTGTTCTATCTTACGATAATTGTGCTCTTTTATATATATTTGGATTTCAATTGTTGATATGTGTTGTACTTTGTTTTCAGATCATCGTAAAGTCCTCGTTCTGTTTATTGGTTGATATCAAATAAATACATTATTATTTATTTATTTATTTTGGCCCCAGGATAATCCAGTGGGTAACGTATCCGCCTTCAGTGAAAGATGGGTTCGACTTTCGGTGGGGCTAACATTTATACGTATGTATGTTTATCAAGTATTGTATTTTATGTTAGTTATGTTTATCACTAGTATACACGTATGTAGGCATAAAAAACAAATGTGTCCGTCTGTCTGTCTGTCCGTCCCCTCTTCTATCTTAGAAACTATTTGTCGTAGAGCCATGAGACAAACTACATTCTATTTCTAATATGCTTTAAGTCCTAAGAAAACTATTCTCATCTTTATGAAGGCTCGAATTCGAACCCAGGACTCCATAATACGTTTCCATAAGGAATGCATGTAAAGTTCGTTTTTTCACCCTGCAGGCTTTGTTACTTTTACTGAATTAAATTGGAAATAATGGTCCTAAGAAGTCAAGAAAAGTACCAAACGAAGGTAAATTGAATGAAAAATCTTATTATTATCGTAAAATGTAATTTTCGAATCTAAATTACGAGAAATATGACAAAATGAACGAAAATTTTGTAAATTTTCGAGGTAGTAAAAAACCAGTCCCCCTGACGACCAAGGTGACTGTTGAATCCGATACATTCATTCTACCACAAGAATACACGAAGATTTTATATCCATACCGAATTAATTGCAGGAAGTAACGTCAGAATTTATGAAGAGGAGGCAATTAACTGAGATTTCAGCGAATGTAAACTATGATATTTAAAAAAGCAGGAACAGAATTACAGCCATTTTGGAGTTTTTCTTTCTCAAACCGAATTGCAAAAAGACATTTATACATTCGTTTGTGGTGATAAAGATGACGAAGAAATATTACGTCGAGGAAGGGGATTATTTTAGAGGGACAGGAAGAATATTTGAAGGTAGTACATTGTCGTGTGCAACACCCCGTAGACCATAGCAGACATTCTCAGGGTTTTACAGGGTATAACTTTTAGATTTATCAAAAATTTCGTTTCCGATCTTCAGGGTAAGATTTTGAATTTTAAAGTTCTGTCGTCGGTCGGGCAGCACGACCGACCAAATGTACCAAAAGTAACAAAACTTCCTTTTCTTTTCTTTTACTTTACTTTTCTTTTCTTTCCCGCTTGTGTCGGATCCTTCGCTCACCCGAACGCGACAACGCCAGTGTGGCATAAGAAAAACAAGTAGGGGAGGTCGGTATGTGATTCAGCTATGGCCGTTTTTTCAGGAAGCAACTATGCTTCCGCGCTAAGAAATGTTGCAAAACGACGACTGTAGCCTAATCGTTTTGTAAGTTGGATGATTTTCCCCAAAGATCCTTCAGAAAATAATGTCAAAATCCCGCGGCCGATGATGCGGCAGATGTAGCGACATCTTGCGCACCCTTGAGAATACTGGTTATATTTCAAATCGTCCGCCAAATAATTTGAATATTGCGAGAAAGTTTGAAGACCAGAGAGTGTGCAGGGAGGATGCAGATGACCTTTTCAGGTGGAAGGCGCGTATTTGCTACACGACGAAATATTTAGGAATTATATATTACCAGCAGAATTGCCCGCTGCTTCTCAACGGGAAAATAGATGTAGGATTAAATTAGTAATGCTATTTGTGAAGAAGTAAAATTATACCCTCCGACGATTTCAGAAGCAGTGGGGGAGTAGGAAACAGTTGTATTGGAATCTATTCGTAAAGGTTTGCTTGGGACCTATTTGAGTCTTTAAAGCTGCTTTATCATCTTCATTAGTGTAAAGGCAACTTAAATCATATTACGAATAACATTAAATCAAAACAAATAAAATACTCGAGTTATATTTATATGTATTTGCTATCTAAACATTATATATATTGTTCCTGGTTCATTTTCATAGAATGAATGCTTAAATTCACGGAGGAAGGGTCGGAGGTTCTTGACCCCCTATATTTGCTTCTAAAATCTTTGGAGAGGATAATTTCACTTCTACACATATAGCATTACTATTTAAATCCTACATCTATTTTCCCCGTTGAGAAGCAGCGGGCAATTCAGCTAGTAAGTATAAAACCTAAAAGTTTTAAAAGTTTTTAACAATTTTATGTGTACTCTCACCGAATCCGGAGCTAAACAAAAACACGTTCCGCCGAGTTATTTAATAGTTTATAAAGGTCTTAGAAGATTGTGGGTACCCAGTTTTACACAAATATGGAAGATGAACACTTCTTATTTACACAGAGATAACAAGTGAGGAAGGATGGATATCTTTTTGAATAAACACGATGGATAATGGTCACCATCATTAGGAAGACGATCAGATTCCATGGACCGCCATTCCATCGCATCATAAAGACTCACTCTCCACTTTCTTTCGCTGCGGGAATGGAATTGATTAAATCGTACGATTTACATGTATTTACGTGAATATAACACACCTTCTGTAAGGTACTCGAATCTTTCTTCTCATCAATTGCCTGAGACGCGTTTCTTCATTTACATTTGCTTCCATTTTGTATCGAATATACTGCGGTTTTCCCTTAAGAAACATTTAAAATCTATTTCCGTTAATCCCGCTTCCCCCGAACTCTAGTGCATTCCTATTCTCGGTATTATTGGCAGATAAATGAAATGA
The DNA here is from genome assembly GCA_036926295.1 of Pachydiplax longipennis. Classification (NCBI taxonomy): domain Eukaryota; kingdom Metazoa; phylum Arthropoda; class Insecta; order Odonata; family Libellulidae; genus Pachydiplax; species Pachydiplax longipennis. Next base: position 68,749,579 of record JAVFKF010000015.1, read on the forward strand.
GTATGAATGCATCTACGAATAAGTTAAAGAGCGATGTCGTTTCACCTGCCCAATCAGGAATATACGGCAAGTATACTAGTATATATAGTATTGGACCTGGAAAATGAAACGAGTAAAAGAAAAGAAAGTGCAATGCGAGGCGTTATGTTTTGTTACGGTAAAAGAGTTGTGGAAATGGTTACGTAGGCAGGTTGGGAATACTTAAAAAAAGGCGAATGTAAGCATTGGAGCTGAGATTGCTTGGTTAATTCAGAGAAAGCACATTCGTATTGTAATGGGTGTTATGTGACCTCCGACAATAAGAAGAAGATGTTTTAAGGACTCACGCGATAACAACAAGCTGAAGCTCGAACTTTAAAGCCCTCCCTCAAACTCAAGGCATCAATGTAGATTTATTCTCTAATCCCCATTTTTTGGGTTCTTCTCTAAACGTAAACCTGCCATTTTTTACTTAAAATCTACTTTAGTAGATTTATCAAAAGGGGCTTTTGTCAATCCGCCCTTGGTCGATTTCACATTATCCGTGCTTGAGAAAAATCATCATCTGATGGTGACAGCAACATAAAATCGTACATGAAAATATGAATGATTTTTAAAAATTTAGTCGATTCTAGTTTACGTAAAAGTGAATTTGGGAGAATATCATTTTTGAGTGCTTTGACTGCTAAGATTAAGGTCCCGCAAACCAGGAGCAGGGAATCAAACCCGAGACCGTTATCATGAAAGTTGAATGCGTTTCCCACCTGGCTATCCGGGACATTATATAATATAACCTTATTTTAGATATTTATATTTTGAATGAGGCAATAGAGTATGTAGAGAAGTGCAGAAAATAAGGCGAGAAGGTAAAATATAACCAGATATGTTCATATTTTATAAATGAATTGCTATAATAAGCATTTAAAATAGAACAATTTTCGCATTAGCAAGAAGTGAATTTGTTTCTTTCGAAACACTACTGCATAAATGTAAGCCAAATATTCCACAAACCAGCCAGGATGAAACGGACGAGAGGCAGTCTATCTCCCTTTAATCAATTAGAGCCGATACTTTTTAAGACGAAAACTCCGGAATAAAATCTCGGTCCCAATGCATTCCGCTAGAGTAAGGTTTCACTGTACATAGCGCAGTTTACATTTGAATATGTCATTATCACGATGAAAAGATAATTACGCCAACTTCTATTAACAAATCACCCAATACAAAACAACTCGATGTGTGCGAAGAAGAAAACATCGGAGCGAAGACGTGGACCCGAAAACGACTGCTTTCTCTTGCGAATGTTCTTTTTGAAAGATGCCTTCTTTCCGCGACGGAATACATACATACGAAAACAAAGGCACATCCAAAATATCGAGATATCGAAAAAGCATTTCGGAAAAGCAAAAGCTATTTATAGATTCCAGTAGAAAAACTGAAAGGAGCAAGAGTTAACTGAACAATGTTCAAAAAAGAGACTATTGATTCTCAAGGAGTCGGTGATCTCTTTTAACACCTCAAAGTGGATTGATGGTGGATTATATGAGGTGGATTACATTTTAACTCGAGGCCACCTCGAGTCTGGATTACATCTAAACAGACTTTTAAATAGAAATTTGACATATGTAGTATGTACATACATGTATTTCCGGTGAAAAAATTTTCTGGTTTATTTTGAACAGATATGAAGAAATATTCCTTTCTAACACGTATTAGTTCTGCATTAATACGTAATAATAAGTAAGACTAAAATATAGCATTTTTCAAGTCAAGTTTAGAGTTCTTGAAAATGTAATCTTTCCACCTTCAGTGAATGGTTAAATGCTTAATCTTTCCGTTTTCTCATCTCACAGTTATTATAGATTACGCTTATTGAATCCTATTGCGTCACGTCTTTTTACCTGATTAGAATTCATAAATAGAGAGCAAGAATAAAATGCTTATTAACAAGTAAAATGGTAAATATATGCCTGTAAATAAGTCGGTAGTCTTTTACTTTGGAATTCAAAATACAATAATCGATTCATAAAAGATGTTCAGTCTTATCATCTAATATAAGTCGCACGACATATCAACATCCAGTTCATTCGCTAAGTGAGCAAAGAAAAATATTTAATTATTTCATTTTACTTTGACGTCTTGGGTGACACTGATATGCAAATTATTCGTTGTACGATGTAAGAGGTGAAGAAAAAGCCGTATTGAATGGTGAGAATGTCCGCGTTTCCTCAAAGTTTCACTATCTTAAGACTTCCAGAAAGACAAACTTCAGAGCAAAATTTTCCAATGAGACCATCATTTTGTTGGTCCCCGTTCATAGATATCGTATAGTTTCATATGTTTTAGAACAGATTACGAACTTAGGAGTGGATGACGTGACAGTATTGACCTTTTCTGCCACCGCCCGTGAAACAAAATTTTCAAATTTTACCGTCGAATTAATTTCATCCAATTTGTGTCGGATCCTTAAATTGCGAAGAGGAATTCCGAGATGCCTTTCCTTTGAGAGAGGAGAAAACTATTCCGATATTTACACGCAAATATTTCAATTTCATTTCACACGTATTCCTTCCGTCAATTGCCATCGGATCTGATGTTTTAATTCCAGCGAATGGTTACTTTTTCGTAAGATTATCTTTAATCGAATTCTATATTAAAATTGAAATTTTTTAAGAAATAATCAATTATAACACGGATGATTAATATTATTTGTAATTTTGAATCAAATCAGATTCTTTTCGGTAAAATTATCGAATCGAATCTGCAAAACTTCTTATCGAGTACAAATTTAAGAGTTGAAGTATTTCGTTAACCTTTTTTTTGTTTCTAACGTGAAATTAGTATGGCAAATTTTATATGTGAAACCAAAATAAATTGACCAATCCATATTACTATAATTACGAAATCATCGGTAGTTTTATTTGATACGCCGGTAAGTAGTAGATGAAGAAACAGCGAGCTCCAGTTTAGGAATTTTACAAAAAAAAAAACGGAAATTGCACCATGTATCGAATCAATTCGAATATTTAGTCAATCTGATTCTAAGTGAAAAAGTAAAATCAGCAAACTACTAATTAAAATATTTAGGTAACTTATCGAATCGCAAGTTAAAGTTACACAAATTAGAAAACATTGTTATGCTTACATATAATTCGAACAAAATATAGGAACAAAATAAACTCTCAATTTCGTTTGAAACATAGGCATCTAGCCGCCTAATTGCAGTCATAAAATATAAATTATATTATTTCGGTTTGTACGCGGTTTTCAGTAATGCAAAACTCTTTGATTTTGGTTTGTGCACCCGTTTAAAACGTCCTTCACGATGAATATGCTCATTGTTAATGCAATTAACCACTTAAAGCCATCTAATACATCAAGCCAAGGAAACCACAAATTATGAAGACATAAACAAGGGAAGATCGAAAGAGATGCCTTGCTTAATGTGATAGCCAATTTTAGTCACGAAAAAGATTTTCACCGAGAGATTAGGAAATGAGGGAAGAAATGAATCTATCGAGTCATATTTTCTAAGACGGATATAATGAATGAGGTGAACTAAAAGATTCCTTATATTACAAACCTACTTCGGAATTGTTACCTATGAACGTTTTTCATCTTAAATCCTTTTATCTACCACATAAAATGCAAAATATAAGTACGTACGTCATAATTCAGACTCCACTAACTATCGAATGGCGCCAGCGAATGCATTTTTTAAATACACGTCTAAATGTCAAAAAACTAAGTAAATTTGGTCACCATAATTACATATAACTTCTTCAATAAAAATTAAAACGCACATCAATTTCATTTGAATCTGTTATCTCACAAACCTTTCCTTCTATAACACGCTTCTTAATGGTCCTGCTTATTTTGAAAGCAGCTTAATCAACAATATTATAATAATATTATTATGAGTAAGTTAAATTCAATAACACAATAATAATAGGCATTACATTATAAAACATTGTCCCGACAATGCTATTAAAATAATGTTTTCAAAGCAATGTTATTTTGAGACTGTATTTCATGTTATTGCACCAATGTAATCATAAAATATTGTTATGCTTACTTTGGCAAAACTTTTCGTTAAGATAATATAATGAGAACCTTATCTTTTGAGCAATGGCAAAATGTTCTTTGACATTTAAAATGGTGTAATTGAAATGTAATCTTACTCTCTCGATTTGAAGAGAACTGAAATCAAGACTGGATTTCATTTGATCAATCATTTAAGGACGACTACGATCATTGATTATCCAGTTAACTACTCTGAAGCGAACGTTCTCTCTGAACAGAGTTCTCGACGGCAATTCCCTCAAATTAACTACCATGTCATTGCATTTATACTCTCCATGTTTAATGTTTGAATTTTGTCGTGAAATATCTAATATATGTTAAGTAACCGTATAAATCATTTGCTATTAATTTTTAGTTTGAACTTTTATCTTTAGCTATTGGTGGAAAACCCTTGGCAGAGAACAGCTGACTTGTTTTCGGCATGCGAAAGAAGTCCTTGACAAATTTATTTTCAATTTTCAAGGCAAAAAGTTGTCATAGATTTTTCTATCAGTACGTTTTCATGATATACAAAATTAATTATAGATAAAATATCACGGTATGAAGTAATACTTAAGAGAGTAAAATTTAAACACGACTATTAATGAATTAAAGGCTAAAAACTTCCTGTTAGTCGATCGTAGGTGCCAGCATCTTCGGAACACCCCTGAGAATAATACTATATTAATCGAAATAAGCATTGGTTTATTCTTAGATGTCGTTAATCCTGGCCTTCCGAGAAGACGGAGTGAGTTTTCAAGCTCTAAAAACAGCATTTTTTCTCAAAATTATTTTATTAAGCAAGTGGGAAAATTAAAAGTCAGAGGTTTGCCGATATTTGCACGGAATCTCAGAAAAGGCCCTTGGGTAGGGGATAACTTGTTTCACATCTCTAAGAATGAAAGGGAGTGCATGTGTGGATACAGTGACAGTGAATTAAAGGGAGTCCAAGCGTGAGTGATGTGCTTGTAGAGTGCGCTAATTCTAATGCTTGGAAATGAAATTTTAGCAGCAGTAAACATTCAAGAACTGTTTGCCAGAGTTGTGGGATAGAGTTGACTATGTTTGTTTAAGTAATGTTTTATTTCTGTACTACGATCATTTTATTCCGGGAACTTGAAACTCAGTAATTTCAAAGAATACAACGAGATGTTTATTTTCAAGATGAGTGATATCTTTAGGATATACGTAGAAAAAGCGCTTATCGACACGTTAAAGAATTATGACTATGTATTGCATTTTTGAACTACGCCTCAGAGCGTCAAATATAAATATAACTATTCAATTTACACGAAATGTCATATTTTAACACTTTTTATCCTAATAAAAATAAATGTAGTAGTAGGGTTGTTGAAAGTACTTCGACAGATGAGGTGATTTCGCACGTGTGGTCTCCAACCGGGAATCGAACCCGGGAAGTAGAAGACGCCAACCACGTGGGAGGGTGTAGCGAACATAAATATTTATATGTTTATTATAATAAAATAAACATGTTAAGAAAAATGAAATAAATGTTGTAATAATTATATAAATTTGTCAATTACATACTATTATAGGTTATTAATATAAGATTAATGTGATAGTAATGCTAAAATAAATATTTTCATAATAATAAAGTACATGCTTAAATGAAAATAAAATAAATATCTTCATGGTAATAATAAATACCACGAGATAATAGTAAACAGGTGCATAAAGAAGAATAAAGAGAGCGTAGTTATGATATGACAGATAAACAAAGGCGTTTAAGTGAGATCCTTCTTTCACGTTGAGGATCACGCATCCGTCACGCCCTTCGGATTTAACATCCCATCGCGACGTGATTCAATCTGAACAGACGAGGATTCGGAATACGTGCGCGTATCTCGAAACAAACAATTCGCCCAAAAAATATAAGTTTCGAGAATAATTGAGAGCAATTGATTGAACTGTCGACATTTCATGCTTTCGATCAATTTGACATGGATGCCCTGAAAATCACTTAATTTGTGTTATATGCATTTGTTATTTCGATGTACTTCTTGTGTCATATTTGGCCTTTCGGATAGCCAAATACTCATTAACTCTTGTTGTTGAAAACAGTTGAAAAAGAATTCCTGGTTGGAGCCCATGTGTGCGAAGGCTTTGATTCGCAATGCGAATCCAAATACATGAAATATCCTCAATTACCGGAGAATTTTTAACGATACTTTAAGAAAACAAGCAATGATTAGTACATTATAAATGATTAGGCGAACCCCTAGTGTTCTACAACAATCCATGACTTCTTTATACAATGTCGCATGATAAAATTCACTTTGATAGCACTTCTATTTGTTGCCATTGGAAACGATCGATTTTCAACGTTTCAGATGGTTTGTGCTGTAACATCTATGTATGTAAAAATCATTTTTTTATTTGATAAGTGGAATTTTGATACGTAGAATAACTTTCATCTATTACATAAATTGAGTTAATTCCATATTCCAGCTCATTTTTAACAAATTCTAAGTTTTGAAATATTCGTAAATTATACGGTCATTTTGCACGTTTATTTTCCTAATTAATGAAACGGTATTACTCTGTGGAATATAATAATAATAATCGACTTTTAATAGGACGAGATTGGGACTAATGAGTCTCTCTCTTCATTTATGGGATAGCATGAGAATGTTTCATAGAAGAAATATATTTTCTGGGTTTAGAAATCTAATTAATCGCTCAGTAAAAAACTTATCTCATCTAATATAGAAACACCCGAAAGAAACAGTGGAAAACCTGCGAAACCTACAGATAGATAATTGAATTTAAAGGAAAAGTATGACATACGAAAGAAAGAAAAACAATGCAAGTACATATTATATTGCTATTACAATTATAAATAAGGTAGTATATATAAACAACTCGATAAGTAATAATTATTAAATTAGCAACAGAAAAAATCCATCTAAATGATCATTGATACGAAATATACTGATAAACACACAAATTGAATACAATTTACAAAAATATATAATATTACAAGATGAACTAAATTGAACAGGAAAGAAATATTGAGATGAAAACAAAAGTAATAATAAAAAGAAATGAAAAATACACTATACATAGGTATAAGATCAATTTCTCAGTCGAAAAAAAGAGTTCATAAAGTAAAAAATATACTCCTTATTCACATTCAACCGGGTGTTCACTTTAGATGAGGGTCCAAAGGAAAAGCACATTTTAAACGTCTTAAGAATCTCGGACAGTAGACGAGTGCAAATAGTTATTTATGTCATCAACTTCAAGATTAGCGAATCAAATTACATGAGATGGAAAACTTAAGTAGCTGTAATAAGCTGTAAATAACTTGAAAAGTATCTGTTGCATTGAGTCCTCGTGTTTCCAGCCGGTCCATTCTCAGAAGATGACCTATGATTCGAAGATGACGTCATCCGAAACTCGAGAACCCTTTCTGCTTAAAATACACCGGCAAATGACAACATCTTTCCTATCAGTTACACATCGATAGCCAAAAGATTGACATTTAATTCTATATTGTATTCCTTCTTCCATTTTATGATGATTCATTTTCTGTTGGATGTCTTAAAAATTATTTGCTGATTCAATAGGTATATTTATATTTACTCGAATTACGTCAAAGTATGGCCTATTCATTACGCCTCCCAAACCTTCATCATGACTTAGGTTTCTATCTTCATCATGGCAAGTATTTATTAAGAGAGTGATTGGAAAAGGAATTTGCCACTATTTGCTCATTGACGAGAAAATTATTTGTTCCAATTGCGACTATGATGTTTTTAGAAGCTATATTGCGCACATTGTTTTTTTATTTCCGTAATATTTGATTTTGTTATTAGTATTACTGCAGATAGGCTGTAAGCCTGGTAGCAGTTTTTAACTTAAACATAGGGTAAGGGTAACAATTATGGAATACATTTTCAAAATATCTTATGTTTGTTTAATTTGTTTCAAATTGTATCTTATAAAAATATTGAATCAATCTTGTAAATATTATTTTTATCTTGACCTCTTGAGAATTATATTAAAAAGGAAATTCATTGGTTATTATTAGGCTAAAGAAGGTCCTAATATCTCCTTCCTGAGACTTAAAACATTCTTGCATAACAATACGTTTCCCTTCGAATATTTTGCGGTTCAATACTGACCTCCTCCGTTACCGTAGCGGCCTCAAGATAGAAGCCCACTACATACTTTATTATTATTATTATTATAGTATGTACATTTAACATACTATCACCCTGTCAAGCAATCTCTTACTTCCCTCATAAACCTCTATATTACTATAAAATATACCCTACATTACTATGATATACCATATAAATAAATGACACACTGAGACATTTAGCCTTAAGCTGGTGAGGAAAATCAGAAAATGAAAAAGAAGACTAAACCAAAAGGATGGCATGTAAAAGATAGAAGGAAAATTTTCCGGGTAAAGCTGTGAAAGGATGAGTCGAAAAATACTTTAGTATTTAGATCACCAGCAATAGAAGTGAGAAAATCAGTGGAGAGAGAATTCCTCTGCGAATGCAGAAACATCGACTGACTTTCACATCCTTTGGATTTGGAGAAAGATTTTGACACTCAGAGTGGAATAGAATCCCACGGATCGCAAGGAAAATAGAAGTGAATTTCTGCGAAAGAAACTGAGTCAAGCTGAAGAGGAAACATAGGTAGTGAGAAATAGCTAAAAAAAGGAAAGAAAACTGAAGAAGTCAGACAATAGTGTTCATGTACATACTTTAATAAACGGAGTCAAGAAAAGAGGCAGAGAAGAAATGTGAAGCATTGCGATTTTCTCGAAAAGAAAGAGGACTGGACATGATGGAAATGATCATGTTGTAGTACAGCATCAAAATAAGTAAATATGAAATCAAAATATGGGCTGAACTAGAAAAAAATCTTAAGGAACAAACACGTATGAAAGGGTTAAGAAATTCCGCATAATACTTGAAATTGAAAGTCGTATTGTAGAATTGTAGATATTGTTGTAATGGAATAATAATATCGTTAAAGTAAATTCGTATGACGTAAGGAGGTTTTTGGAAGACTCCCGACGCCAAGCAGAGGTTTTCTATTTGCCCCTCAAATATCTGCCTTTTTGCAGTCAAAGAGATAGTTGCGGACCCATAATATCTAGATAAATCTGCAATTAGAATAACGTGAAAGTTAAGCATAACTACTGCGTAGCGATATGGAAAGTATTATGATATATCCATTAGTATCCTTAAAAATGTTTCGATAGCTAAGGTATTTCCGCAAATTTATGCTCCCACCGAGTCTCGAACCAGGGACCGCTTTCAAAAAGTAACGCGCTATTTGCTTCGTTGTCACAGAGCCAATTACAAAAACATTTATTTGGTTGGTATTTCTTTGATATTCTTTGAGATTTCGTGCAGCTTTTAGTTGATGCTTCCCTGCCATATTTATTGTTAACATCCAAAATGCATTGCAATTTCTCACGAGTTTTTAACCTCTATCGATCTTGTGTAAATGGCTGAAGCTGAGAAGAAAGCAATTTATTACGGCAATTAATGTAAACGGTTCATGCACGGTATAGAGAAACAGTTCGTTCAATCCACACATTGAAATATTGGCTAATGGTAGCACAGAAGAGAAGCATTGGACATGTGGTGCTACAGAGAAATAGGTGAGGAATGAGACATTTTTGCCTCTGAATGAAGTTTAGACAGTTTGCGATTTCCCTCTCCCGAAATATTCCAACGACTTTCAAACTTCGTACAATCTTTGGTGTTTTCAATCGTTTGATGATAGCTATTTTATACGATATTCCATATTAGTCAGTAAGATTTTTCTCAATAAGATGTTTTATGGATCATAGATCAAGTTATTAAAAAACTTTACTCTTTAAAAGAATTCTTTTCTTCGTTCAAAATCACATTTTTTACCAAAAACGTACCTATTTTTATTAAATTTGAGACTTATTAAAAACTCTCTCAAACTAAAACTCAACTAAAAATGTCTCTCAATGTTTATCATGTTCAAAATATGCTAAAATAGTACAGAAGTTAACTTTTGCATGCATATTTTTTTCAAAATATTTCTCTTGCTTTTATCACTTTTTTCCAGGACTTTCAAATTATGAAGAAGTAGGGACAGCCCTTATTAACAGAGTAAAATGGAATGAAGTATAAAATGTCTACAAGTAACAGTTGAACGTCTCCATAACCATTACAATACTGCTTATGATCGTGTAGATAAGGATTCCGTTTTTTCCGGGACAGTCCTGTATCGAGTGCGTATGTATTTCCCCGTTACAGCATTAGCCAGAAATCTTGGTATTTCTATGATATTCTCAATACATGACATTAAAAATAAACATAAATAAAGGTTTTGGCTAAAGTATATAATAACATTGATATCCAGTAGATAAACAAAAATTTTCTTGGCGTAAATTAGTGATAGTGATATAATGTAGCGCTAATTATTATTATTATTAGCATGGGATATTCAAATTTTACAAACAACTCTTTTTTTTGAGGTTACGGCGAGAAACGTTACCTTTCGTCTATTTCACTTTGAAACTCATAAATAACCTGGACTTTATAGCCTTCAGTTAAGATAATCCTTCCATCTACAAAATAATTAAGAACTCTCAATTAATTTCCTCTACTAAGTAATGGATTCATCTCTCTAGAAAAATCGAGCGAAAAAATTTGTTTCATCGACGAATAGGGAATTTTGTTTCAATTTCTGTTTTCAAAAATGCATCGAACCATTGCAATGGTGTATGATCATTCTACTATTGGCTGTTTCAATGTTTCTAGTCAATTCGATGATTCAAAAATGTAATAGAAGTGTTCTAATTTAAGCTATGAATCGTAATTTTAATCGTCAGATCGAGATACAAGATAGAGAATAAAATGAGACAATTCACATAGAAAAGTACAGATCCCCAAATACACCATCATTACGCACAAGAAAAACAGGTACTCGCGGTAGTTTCATTTCATTGAAATTTCTCTTTTAAAGAGCAGCGATCGGAGAGAGCATTTCTTTCTTCCCCGTTGCGTTATTTTATTCTATTCGTGCGTAGAAAGATGTTCATTTCCTGTTTACCGCCTTGGATCGATCGCAGATCACTTTCGCTGGAATGTAATTAGGTTAGCGATTGTTCGGCGTGAAAGGAGAATCGGTTATTAGGAAGACAATGACTCCAAGAAAAGAGCTCGTCCTTTGTGTTTGCCTCCCTCTATCGATAGGAGGCGTTGCTACGGCTCTCTTTAATGACGCACGGCTTCTGACGCCTCACAATCAAACGGTGAATAATTCTTGAGGAAAGAAACGCCCAAATTGAATTTGACAAACTCCGCCGAAAAAATAAAGGTTCTCCCAAAACTGGAGAAACACTTTTTACGCAATTTCCAAACTTGGCGAATCGAACAGCATCGTCACGTTGCAGAACATTTTATGAGACTTCTTCCATGATTTAGGAGAGAGAAATAAAACGATAGGTTTGTTCAAAGCGAAAACAATCTAATATATTTCTTCTCATCTTAGTTCTTCCACTATTCCCCAGCTATTTTTCCCACTTTTTGTTAATATGTTATGGGACACTTTCTGATGTGATACATAGATGACGAAATATACCTTTATTGAGCTTCTTTTCTACGGAATGCCCCTACTTCACATGATGATTCTTTCAGATGTGACTAAGCAAAAGTATTTGAGCTCATTTTTCATTAAAAAGACATGCATTAGCTACAGGAATTTAATTATTTGACGTCGAATGGGACTCTGGAGTTCGTAAAATGTAAACTATTGTTACAAATCAGGAAATGTATCTCACTTAAAAACATTTGGCTTTACTGATTTACAGAAGCATTACTATATAAAATGCTACTCATACTTAAGTTACAGATATGTTTCAACATCAAGTAAGCTATCTCACCCATAAGATCCTCACTAACTGACGGATAGCGCGGGCGTCAGCATTTTTTAAGATGCACGTATTATTTTTCAAACAATTTTAAAAATTTGATGGAATAGAAAGAAACTTTGCACATGAAGTTGTGTGACAGACCCAAAGGTATACGAGAAGTGATAAATCGTCATCAATGGATAGAACACCTGCTCGGAAAGTGGGAGAACTGGGTTCGAGTTCCAGCCATGTCACAATTTTTCACTTCTCGTGTTTTAAAATTTGTTTAACACACTAACATGTAACGTTTTCATTTAATATAAAACATCAAAAATTAATGCTTACTTAAGATACCTATACATTCATCACCCATTATGCCCAGCATTCGTGAAATAAAGATTGAATTAAAAAATCTAACCTAATGGTCATTTCGGTAAGCCGATTTTAATCTCAAGTGTCCTTGGTTCCTAAATTTCCTACTAAACACTTTCGTGAGAAAAACAAATTTCTTCGAAATTCTCAGCAAATTCTCTTCATGAAAAGGCAGTTTTATTTCTTTATTTTGTAGATTCACATACAGTGATGACGTCATTTTAAAATGGTTACGACACATTAAAACGGAACTAATTTGTATAAAATATGCATGAATTAAATACATATCAATAATAGCTAACTCAGAGAATTATGTACAAAGTATGATTTAAACAGGAAATTATTAACATGAATATTTATACGTATATTCTTTAAATAATGAGTCCAGCAACAATCTGAAAGGAAGAAGATTAGAAAGGGAAAATGTAAACACGGAGAAGAGCCCTTGGTGAATCATGACATTTAATTAGAGAAATTCTGGAGAATCAATTTCAAATATTTATTTTAAATGAGCGCCTGAAGCTAATACATTAACCTCAGTTGAATAAATATCACATTTAAGATACGAGCTCAATATTCGTGGGATCGCTTAAAGATATGCTTCCATCGCCTATGAAACAACGGTTAAAGTCACTGTTAATTCGCCTTTTCCTCGGAAATTTTGAGATTGATGAATAGCCATCGCCGGCAGTGAATTTCCAACAGAATATCACAAAATGAAATTAATGAAACAACTTTTTCTTTAATTGCCTCAAAAGTGAAACTTATCTCCACTTTCACCTTTGCGTGGGTGAAAAACGAAGGAAAATTAATAGAAAGAGAAAATGAGAGATTTTTAAATTTTAATTTGAAAAATTCTATTTTCCAGGAAAAGAACCAGCGAGGAGAAAATTTGATAATTAAAAGCAGAATGGAGGAAATGAGCGAGACACATGTTCTTAAGTTCTTGTAATCTTTTTTGATGAATGAAATATCTCCTCTTTTTGTTTTGGCAATACATTTTCGATCACTAATTTGCCTTGTCTTACTCATGGCTGTGAGAATACGAAATCCTCTGAGATAATGCTACTATTAACAAAGAAATCTCTTTTGGTGTGAATTGAGTCAAATTCTCAAAATTATTTTTTATTTTCCCTGATATTTTCCGTAAATAGTGACGTCAGTCGAAATTTCTCCATCCGTTTTATAACATCGTATAAATTTGAGGAAGGACTATTACTATTATAGAAGTTACAAATTAAGAATTATTTCTTTTCAAATAGAAATCTTGAATTTTCTTAATCAAGCATAGGAGTATTAATGTTAGAACAATAACTATATATGATTTTGTTGGCCTTTATTGATTGTTTACAGACTAATGTATGGTTTATTTCAGTGTCAAAAATTGTGATTGTCTTTATTTTAAAGTCTTTCTTTTAGAAATTAAGATATTTTGATGCTATTATATGATAAGATACAACGAGTTAAAATTTTTGACTTCTGGAAAGAGATAAACTCTACAGTAATATTGTAATCAAGCAGATAATCAAAAATTTTCATATTGAATTATATTATCCTTGCGGTCGTTACGTTTTACAAACAATTCTTTCTTCAAGTCGCAGTAAAAACCTTCCAAAAAATGCCATTTCACCTTTAAACTCGTAAAGACGCTGTGCTATATAAAATGTAGAAATATTTCTATCTCCAATAAACGCTCTTAACTAAATTTCTCAATTCAGTAATGGATTCATTCCTCCAGAAAAATCGAGCCATAAATGTAGTCCCATTGTAAGACTTTGGTCACGCCAAAGTTTCCTTGTTAAGTATCGTTAAGTTGAATTTCAATGAATATGCATTCTTTGGGCCATCGTATTTTACGATAAATAAGATTCAGTTACTGTGATGAAAGCGATGGATAATTACTGTACTTGTAATGTAACTCCTCACTCATTCAATCAATAGCTATGAAAATACATTGGAGATGGAATGAGTGTGTGTATATATATCAAACTGATAGCGATTGTCATGTTACATTCCGGCTGCAATTTCACGCTAAATTTTAGAGAATATTAGGGAAGGCATTAATATAAATTAACTAGGGACTAGATTAAGTCATTATCCAGTGCATAACAATTATATTCAATTATTATACATTACTCAATTAATAATTGAATATTATTCGCCATTTTGCGAATTTTAATTCTTCAAGTAATAATTACCCTTACGTAACACTAGTTTAAATCCCACACCAAAAGAGAACTATGTAAAAATATTAGTTATTCACAATATTTTCACTTATGAATAATTAAATAATAATTAATTAATTGTATGTTAAATATCAATATGACTTTAACTTTGTTACTCTATTTTTACGGACGCAGAGCGTGAGAAAGGGATGTGGAATTTCTAGCAAATCCCTTCGAATCTTCCTACAAGAATATTAGTCATAACTGGACGCAATGATGGATGTTACCATTGAATTTCTTTAAATATATTTGAGAAGAAGGCTAATTTCATAAAGTGAATATCGTTTTTCACTTGTATATTTTAAGGTATACTTACATTTGCGAACAAGTGTTTTCAGTGATTAAAATGATGTAATGAGTCTTTAGAAATCAGCTAACGGATGAAAATTTAAATTCATTCATGAGGATTTATATTAATAACAGTTACGTCGGGCATGAAACTTATAGTGAAAGTAATATCACACTTGCGCAAAAGGAGAAGTAAACATATATTTAGATTAGTTTTCCTAATTAATTCTCAATTCCTTTGCGATTCAGCTATAGACATGAATTTAGTTAAATTTACTTGAAATTATTTCTTTTAATTAGTTACTTTATGTATCCATTAATTTAATGTATAAATCAAGTTAATATTTGTATTTGCTAAACTTTTCTAATTGCGTCTCGCAATTCCAGTTAAAAAGATATCTCTTTCGCGGAAATTCGCGACGAAAAAATTCTAATGAAATTTTTGTGTTATCGGATTACTAGCGACGGTTAGTTTAGTTAATTACCTTTCCATCTTCTAACTAGTTATTCACATAGCCTATTTAAAGACCTTTTACTCCTAGAAAAGCTGATTTCGGAATAGCGAAATATAATACAGTACTTCAGTTGTTATTGACATGAAATAAACTATGAAAGCTTCAAACAAATTCAAGTGTTCATGTTGGACGTTGTCTCAGCCTTCCGGCAAAAAATTTCATATTAACGTTAATTTATTGGCTGAGAATAGAAATATCAAAAATAAATAAGAAAGTGACGCGAAATATTTTTCGTATGTACACTACCCAGGATCGATATCATGAAAATCCTGTAAGATTCCGTCAGCGCTCTTCCGTAAAGCACGAAACATTCTTTTCTTCAAAAATAAAATGGCTTCATTGAGAGTATCTGGATTCCGGAATGTGACACGTAGAATTTGGACGCCATTTCACTGGAAGATTCACTACAAAAATAAGACGAGAATGCAGCGGCTCTGTTCTTCATATAATCCACAACTATACATGAGACATATGTGCACTGCTCATTTTAGAAACGAACTTTGATTTCTACGAAATATGGTAACACAGAATACCGATTTCAACGCGACTACTGACACTTTATTATTGGGGTACTGAAACTTATCCTCTCATCCCTTTCCTTCGAATAAATATAATTCAAGTTTTTGCCTTATGATGACGCGATGCGTTGAAAACATGTCTTTATATAAATGACATGGAACTCGATTATTCGGGCAAATTATGGGGAGAAAAATGCACGAATAAATAGAAATACGGACAGTCAAAACTTATATTTATTTTACTATTCATAACGTATGTTATTTTTAATGGCTGCGCGGACTCATTAACAGTTTTCTTCACACGACTTCTGTCTTTCAATTT
Organism: Pachydiplax longipennis; assembly: GCA_036926295.1. Lineage (NCBI taxonomy): Eukaryota > Metazoa > Arthropoda > Insecta > Odonata > Libellulidae > Pachydiplax > Pachydiplax longipennis. The sequence continues at coordinate 68,765,745 of JAVFKF010000015.1, forward strand.
TAATTAGAACACTAAAATTTTATGTGATTGAAGTTTTTTTCATATATACTTTAGAAAATTTAGACGAGATAAAAAAATCTCGCACGTATAATGTGAATACGAATAATCGTATGTTCACTGAATGTGAAAAGTTTCTTTATACGTTTTGATGGAGTCCTTCCGCCGAACTTTGGATATTCCCAGAGTCCTTTTATTGATTAAGTCTGGTAATGAAGGGAGTTTTCAGGTCTACGGTAAATGAAATGCATCTCAAAAGGCAGTGGAAAGCATGCGTAAATTCAGAAGAATGTACCGATTCAGTGCAATCCATAAAATCACTTTACAGTCTAAAGAAATATTGGCAAAAACAACAGATGATCCCGGTTCCATCATTCTCTAAGAAATAAAAATTGACTTTTTTGAGTAGTAGGAAATATATTAACTAAGTAATGTCATCTATGACCAATCCTATCGTAAACGTGTTCTACCCTCTGTGTCCGAATCTATCAACTTTTCAAGAGAAGCGATGTATGCCAAAGAGTAAAATTGTAATGTAAAGTTACCAAGACAATTTCCTTATGAAATCATCTCCATTTAACTTTTAAAATGATAAATAAATACAGAATGAAAAACATCACTAAAAGATTTTAATTCTAGTTTCACCTCAGATTCTGGGCATATGCATCTCCCGCCTCTCTGGTTCCAAATCGTCATGTTTTCAAGTTTCAGCAAGAAGCGAAACATTGTCGTGATTTAATATAAACGAATATTAACTCGCTGATATAATACAGAGACATTCTCAGAGGAGATAAAGCAGAATATGCGCAGAAAAAACTGCAGAAACGAATACAATAGAATGGTCATAGTTGAGCACTAGTGGTGTCTCTCAGACTGTCGACCTTTCACTCCTCTTACGTACGATCATCCATTCAAACTTGTGATTTCCTTCTTATCTACCTTCTTTGGGATACTTTGTCTATAAATGACAATCCTTATTTAAACATTTGAACAGCTCATGGAAGCTTAAAAAGATTAAATCTAAATTAAGTGTACTCTGTAGATGTTAAATAGAGTAAAAATAGCATCCGCCATGTTCAAGTAGGAAAAGTGTACCATCTCTTATATATAATTCTTTCTGAACCGAACGTTACATTTCGGCTAAATAATTAAAAATTTCTTAATGATTATAATTCTTCAATTCTCTAGTATGGCCATTCCACATAGTTGAACTTGTCCACATCAGTCAGATTTATGTGATATTCTGCCACGTGTTTTCATTCTTTCAGCACTACACTTATCTCCATTGGCAGTCTTAACTATACTAAAGATCTGAATTAAAAGTAATAAATTACATTGCACATTATAATACATACACAAAGGATGTGAACTGATATGTTGCGTAATATATTGTAGTATTGCATAATATGTTGAATGTTATATAACTCGTCAGATAGTATTTTCCTTGTGACATTGCAAGCATTACATAATGAGAATATTCCGTTTATTTTGATTCCGGGCTTTGAAGTTATCAAAACGGAACTCGAGTTTCTGCTGAACCTGGAGAAAGCACACGAAATAATTGGAAATAAAAGAGGGAATCATGTTTTAAATAGCTGATGTAAAAAAGACTGATATTCGTGTATTCGTTAAGACGAGACTTAATAAATTGATAAAAATTATGGTTCGTAGATAAAGGGATAAAAGAATGGAAAGTGATATCTGAAGAAGTGTTCGAACCCGAAGAACAAAAAGGAATTTAGAAAAAGATGTTGGAGTTAGTTATAATAATAATGGAGGAAATTTGGAAACTACTTATTTCTTTAATTTTGATTTTGTTTATTTCTAAGTGTAATAATTGAGTGATATGTGGCTTGGACGGTGTCAAGTGTGACAATGTATTAGTAATTATATGGACAACACACACCATACATGAGTAAGAGGAGGCACCAGGGAGATGTTGTGTAAATTAAACATTCTAGTTTTTGTGGTTTTCTAATATTGTTTGTAAATAAAGTGATGTTATTTCGTAGTGTTTATCTATATGGAACTTCCTATTCTAAGAAAGCGGATTTCCTGTTACAATCGTTGCTGGACAATGGTGCTGCCAAATTTTCTGTTAATCTGCAGCAAAAATAATAAACAAACGAAATATGTCTAATGTTATTCTGCAGTGAGACGTCGAATGTACTTCATAGTTCAAAATTCAAGCTTTGAAATTTTCTTGATCGTTGTCCAACAAATCACAAGAGATCTGGCAACCTCTATATAGTAATACTAAATGCTTATCGTTTATTAAAGTAATTCATGATCATTAAAACAGCAAAAACTCTTTCAAATCTTCCTGGTGGAGCTAAAAGGTTTCACAGTTATATTTCACTGCTTTTTTAGCCGTATGAATTCTTTGGGGAAGGTATTTCGTTGCGGAAATGAGGTCATACGAAGGAGAGCATAACCTCGCCAATAAAAGAGTAAATGGCTTTCTTGCAATATCCTCCCAAAATGCAGCATTTCGTGAATAAATTCTCAAGAGTATCCCGTTTGCATGACCTTTGTAAAATCCTTTGCTTCCATTGCCACATTGCAAATGCCCCTCATTTAAAATACTTATTTCCTTTCGATAATCTTTCTTTTTTACGAAAGTGAGTCCCGCACTTTCGCTTGGTTCTCTTTGATGCTTATTTCACGTCTTCTATTTCATTAAGTCCTTCATTTTTCCGGGATCAAAATCCGGAATATAATTTCCCATTCGCCTTTGATCATCTTGTTAAACACGCGTCCCTCTCAGCGACTCTCTCTTTTTTTAAAAAGACTCATTTCACGTCCAAAACATGAGGAAAACCGATCTCACCTTTTCAAACTTCTTCGTCCGAAAATTGTGTCTTCTGAGAAATCCTTTTTCTCCCTCTTTTTAGATACGCTTCAATTTTGAGATAACTCCAGATGTCAAGGTAAAGATAGAGACATTCGATAATTCTTATAGTTTTTTCCGATAACTACCGTCGGCTCTTTTCACCCGATCTTTTGGAGAGTTAATGATTTTCAATTAGATATCCCGAAATGGGGTCTCTTTGGTAAGCAGTATTGTGCCAATCCTCGAAGGTGAGGAAGATTCCATCAAGAGCCCTTTTCTTAAGACACATATATAAATAGATCGAGAGTCTAAGTGAAAACATCAAAGATGGCCGTCCTTTTCCACTTCGAAATAAATTGACTAAGTATTCGACGATTTGTCCGTCCGCAATGATCATCTCAAAAATTTCCAAATCTTTTATTCGTCTCCTGATTATCGTCGCATCCACAAATACATCATTAAATATTCATGATGAGGATTTTTTTAAATGATGAGGTTTTTTAAGGTTTCATAATTTAGTTATTATAGAATTTTCGACTGGTAATTTTGAATTGGTTAGAAGCATACTTATATAAAGTACAAATTTAATGCAGAAAACAGAGTCAAAAGAAAATTAATAAGGAAAGTATAATCTTCTACAACTTAAATCAATTATCGATGAACGAGATGCAAACTTTATCTAAAAATATTCAAATTCCAATTTCGAATATTCGCACATTACTATTACGGATTCAATGGAAAATTTGGAACGGAATTTTTCTAGAATTTTTCTTCGGAAAAGTGTGGAAAATTACTTTTTAATTAATTTTTTAGCAAGTCTTGGGGCAATGATCGTACGTAACATTTTCTTGTAAATTTCTAGATTATCGGTATTATTCATCACCCGTGTGTATTTATTTACAATCCCACGAATACATATAATTTGTTCTGTAAATTGCTAATTATTTTGTGGAAATTTTTTAAAATCATTTAAATATCCTTGATATCAACCCCATCTTAACAATTTAAAACCTCTTAAAATGTAGCTTATATATTGTCTCCTATTTTTTCATCAGTGAATCTCACTTTAATTTTAGTTAGCCGGAAAGTATTAAATCTTTAGGCCTTCAATTCTATTTTCTTTCCTTTCCATCAATTTTACACTTCTGATTAAGTTTTTTTATGGATATGATATTTCGCCGGAATGTATGGGTAATAAATCTATAAAGGCAACAGTAATAAATTGAGCAAACGGGAATTATCATAGGTATAATCACATCAAAAATGAAAATTTATCAATTTGCTTGGCAAAGGAATGATTCGGATGAAGTTTGTCTGAAGGCAGACAATTTAAAGAAAGTGCCGATTAATATGAAATCGTTCGGAGCATTCGTTTCTTTCCGATATTTATTGCCTTCGAAAGGCATAATCCAGGCGGCGCTGACTCTCTCCGATATCGATTGTCTTCTGTCCGATTTCCGGTCGCAGAATTAGCTGAAAATACGAGCAATCTCGATGAGGATTAGTCTTGATCTGGATTTTTAAATAGGAGGACATGATGGTATCTAAGGGAAGACATTACGTGAAACTCCAACTGATATATTTATTTCTAGATAGTAAAATAGAGAATAAAACTAACATTATATTTCTATATAATATTAGCTGGGATATCACTTCTGTTTTCGGTCAACCTAAGCCATTATCCAGAGGCTGCCCGAGGCTGTAAGTCATGCATACAAAATGCACACATGGATACTTATCATAGATACTTTAAAAATATACATTTTTAAACAGCTACGATTTCTCAAGAGGTTATTTCTTATATCCATTGTAACTAATTTCAATTACATATATTTATAATTATAATAGCATAGTTATGGATAATATTTATTTATTTATTTAATACGTAAATAAATATATTAAAATATTTATTTAATGAATAAATAAATAATAAGAGCAACAATAACATTTATTTATTTAACTAACGAGGGCAAATAAGGCACTATTACTGATAATGAGCGTATCTGTTTCATCTATTAATTAACGATGGTAGGCATGTTTTTATGAGTGTATGAATGAATGTATATTTTATTAATGTACGGAGAGTAATCTAGTTTTAATTTACTTTTTTCTCGGTATTATTTATGGATGTGGTAAAATATCAGAACCTTTGAGAATAAGCAGAACAAAGGCATTCATCCGGTCTCATAGAATGTGGTGCTGCACCTCCTTTGACAGACCTCATCTTGCGTAATAAGCCTCGGTAACTAATAGAGGAGAGGTCAAAACAGGATGAATGCCTTACAGACAGTCGATTACAACCACAAGATGACCCCAATCTCAAGGTTATACATATCATATGAGCGTATTATCGAGTTAAGTAACAAAGTGTCGTCTTAAATCTCTTATTGAATCGATTTTAATCGTTCATTACGTTTCCATTAATTACCATAATACGCCTAATATAAGTATTACCACTTAGGCTCAGGGTATCGAACAATAATATTGCATAATTTTAACAAAATAAAATTTAATATCTATAGTTATTTCATAAGCTTTAATTAATTGCGGTGCGCTGTTTTGGCATTTTTTATTTGTCATTATTGAATTATCTTTCATTTAAATGACTTTTTAGATCATCCATTTATTATTCTTTATATTACTTTATAATGTTTAATGTAAATTTTAGTGTGGCGAATTATGTTCTTATTATGTATAGTGTAATGTATTGGGAGGTTTCTGGAGGGGAAATTGGACGAATGCCAGGCAATTTTCAAACGCTCCCTTCACGGCTGGACCAGAAAGCCAAATTACAGCGAAATTTTCAAATTGAGATTTTTCGCTGCAGTTTAACGAGAACACCAATCTCGGTATCTCTTTTCCTTCCATCACTAACCGGTTGCTTTTCGCTCCGACCATTCCAACATACTTTCCTTCTGAAATTTTGTTTTATTACTCTGCGCTATTATCCTATACTCTGCAGTAAAATAACTCTTAGCATAAAACTTCGTAATATTTAGTTTCTAGTCGTAGTTACATATGTTTCGTAAAACTTTATCCAATCAGGCTCAGGTGAATTGTGTAGGTAAAATATCGGAATGAAATGGCAAAACGTATTCGTTTTCGGCTCAAGAATTCCAATATTTCCGGTTTTTCTGTGGTTTTCATTCCGGAAATATAACCGTTTCCAAGTTTTCGGTTCGGTTCCAGTTCAATGCCCTGCTTAAGGTAACAAATTAAAATCACTCAGAGGGGAAGATAGATAAAACAAAATTTAACAGCTCAAAGTATCTACGTATATATTTAAGGAAAAGATTTCCCGAATATATTGTTTATATTGAAAAGTTGCACAAAACGTGGAGAAGGAAAAAGAAATGCCTAAAAATAATAAGGTAGAATTCGATTTGTGGCTCAAATGGAAATAATTTGCCATAGAAAGGACGAAGCGTTGCTATAGGAAACATATGTAAGATGAGAACCATTATGATGCGAGGAAGTGTTTTAAGAAAATAAACGAGGAAGTCCTTGAACGTAATTGAGCAGGTTTCATATAACATACCCTCAGCTGTCGTCATCTGAGCTATAGAAATGAATGAACTGTGACACAGCACCAAAGTTCGCTAGAAGAATATCGATGCAGATACTTTTTTGGAAATTATTCAGCCTGATGGCTGATTGTAATATCCTTTACTATTTGTCACCAAATTATATTTCATATTTTCAATGTCCACCGTCTTCTAGTCTAAATACTTTCCCACACCATGATAAGCTTTTTCTTTCTTTTATTGTTAATATTTTCTTTTCAGTTTTACAAAACTAATCCTTTTAACTTCAAACTTTAGTTATTAGAATCACTGTGTTTTTTACAACCCCTTTTTATGGGTATTTTCCTGTAACGAAGATATTTTCCTAAGTTCTTGGAATCTCTTTGAATCTCTTTTAATCCACACAGTACTTTCTTCATCTTTCTATTGTTTTAGTTTTCTCTATCATTACTTTAATCTAAAATGACAAAGGGCAAAATGTAAGAGGAGACTTTATAGTCTCAGTATTGCCCTCATAAAGTTGTGTTATAAAAACAAATGAAGGTGTACAGTATCCGGGTCAAAGGCTGGAGTAAAGTTAAAAAGTTAGGCGACAGGTGTCGCTAACCAAGCCGGTATTGGCCGTTCGACTTTGAAATATGTTTCTGATGGAGCCATTGGGAAAACATCGCGTTTTTATAGGGATATTGCAAAAGCCGTCTATTTGCAACAATACTATGCTCGGAAACTTAGTCCCGTAGAGAAGAAGTGGCTAATCTTGAATCGCAGATTGTAGTTGTTGCGTTGTGATCAGCGGAGGATCCGGCAGAAGAGTGAAAGAAAAAAGAGTGAGAGCAGAGAACTTGCGTCCGTAGGAGAGAATTAGCTGGATCGAATCTAGAGAAAACAAGATTTGCCAAAGAAGAATACTCAAGGTAGACTCTAAGAGGAATGGCAGCAATTCATACTTCACGCTCCGCTGTGATGTACCCGAGTCAGTCGAATCCGTCAAAAGTTCCCGGACGAACAAGGTTGTGACGACTCGATTACGTGTTAAGCATTGCCGTACCCTATTCGTAACACAGGCTACTTGTGTGCCTACAGCGAGTTGTTAATAAAGACTGGAGAGGTAGGAGGTGACGTGCCGTTTACCTTTTCAGGGGGTAGGCGGATATTGTGCTGTTCCGCAGAAGAAAGCTTAAGTAGCATATCATTAATGGTGATGAAGTCGCTTCTGTGAAGAAAAAACTTCCATCGTAGTGAGTTGTAATGGTAAGTAGGAATTGTTGTGTGGGCTTTGTCTCTTTGGTTGCCTGGAACTTAAGCAAATTCGAGCACTTTGCTGAAACCGTCATTTTCTTAAATTTGAGTGTGCTGGAATCCCCAATTCTATACTACTCAAAGAGACAAAGGGTAGAATTATCAAGGATGTAGTTAGACCAATTTCAAAATGTGAGGGTGAGGCAACACCACACTATCCAAAACTGAAGGATTTCAGTAGTGAATAAGATGAAATGATTTTGTAAGGGAAATACATTGATAGAGAATGGCGTCGAAAGAGTAGCAGAAAGAAGGAGGAATAGAACGAACATGTAGACAGAATGAGAAGATTGTCGCGAGGGATAGAAAGAAGTGTGGAAACAAAGTGGGGGAGCTGTGTGTGGAATGAGTGGGGAAAGAGGCATAAGATGAAAGGAAGAAGACTTGAAATTATACAGGGTGATAATGTTGACAAAATTTCACAGAAAATAAAGATCGTCTTCAACTTAGTTGAACTAAATTTTTAGTTTAGTTAACTAAATTCTTGTTTAATCCGATGCCATAACTATTAGAGGAAGTTAATTACTTAAAATATGAATGTGTTCAGTAAAATTGTCATTTATCTCTTATATCTTTTATTTTAACCTTGAAAGCTGGATGTTTATATAACTGCGCAGGTTTTTCAGACCCACTTCTTTGTGGATATTTTCTTGCTGTGGATCTCTTTCCTAAGATAACCTTCGATCTTTATTCTACATTAACTTCTAAAGTTTTCCATTCTTTTTCTACATACGCTTAGATTATCATGTTTTCAACAATGTTATTATTTAAATGGAAGAAGAGACTTTTCCATATCAATGTCGCCTGCATAAGGGCTTTTAGGGCTTATTTGTACAGCAAAAGGACACTTCTTTTGTAGCAGATCTGTATGTAAAACCTAAAGCGAAGAAAACGGAAAGTTAACATTGGTAGTCAAGGATTATTAGAAAAGGAGGTCGGACGAGCGGAGGTATCCCGACATTCTTTGAGGCTTTCACAGATGCGAAAGAAAATAAGGGGTGTCTAAGCAATCCGTAGAAAATGTACAGCAAAATCTATACGTTGGCGGTCCTTGAGCAGATCAGAAGTAAAAAGAAGTTGTATAAAATGAACATTGATATCGATATCCATACGTTAGTGGCGCTGATTTAGCCTGCGGAGAAATGGAAAATGTGTTCCCTTTGAGATCAAACGGACGCCCCCATGCGCTTTCTCCTCTATTCAAGATTACATCTGCTATTCCAAGACATGTTGGAGGTGTAACTCATTTCATTTTCTCTCGGAAAGTACAAATGTATGGCAGTCAAAGGCTTTTATACATGTCAGTCTCAGGAAAAACCTTGCAAAGTGACCAAAAAGAGAGAGACTTATCGAGAATAACATCTAAAAAGAGGAATGATAAGCGCAATTTTAATGCTGAACATACTTATGTACGTGTGATTCGGATGTATGCCAGTAGATGGCAAGGGAGTCGTATAAGGAATGGGCATAAGCATGTTTCAATGTACACTATCATATTTCAAGAACATGAATTTGGTTAAATTATTTTCATTAAGTATCGCTCTTATCCATGTCTAAAAATTCACATATACTATAGTTAATATATTATACTATACTATGGTTAAATGAATCGTTTTCGTTTAGAATCGATCGTACACATTTTTCAAAGTATAATATAAGATATCAAGTATATGATTTTTATACTAACAAATTTGCTTATCATAGTTACATATATTGCCTCTTTAAAAATAAAAACACGCCATAATTTCTATTTAACTATTTACATCCTTCATTGCTTTTTGCATCAATAACTTGGCCTGTTTTAACAGACTCATCTAGTTTACATATCACATTGTACGCATACAGAATATGGGTTGTTTCACTGTATAGGGGTCGTCCTAAAATGAGGTCTCATCTAAGAGAGGACACACAGAGTGTGCAACTGTGACAGAGATGAAAATGCTGCGACATTATTCAAGGACATAAGTCTGTGCGACCCAAAGTTCCTCACCACATAATACCACAATAGATTCACATTTTAAGCATGATCGGACTAGAGAATTTCTTGAGAAAACTGATGTCATCCTCTGCTAGACAAGAGTTCAGACTCAAGGATAGGTTTATCTAAGATTATGAGCAAGTTTAATTTTTTTAAAGGAAAAAGAATTTATTGATCCAATCGCTAAAATACCTAAAAGGTAAATATCTCAATTTTAGTTTATCCGACGACTAAGACTATAATTTGCGTTATTTTTGCCAGTTTCCGCATTTTATGGTTGAAAATTCCTCAAATTTGTCATTTTTACCGAAATTAATCGAGTGTCTCCTCATTCCCGATGTGATCATAATATTCGATTCAGTGACACACACAATCTCTGGAATAGAAAAAACTTACTGAAGCTATTGTATCAACCATAGTTTTTGTTTATAGCAACGTATGCATTCCAATAACAACATTTGCTTCCTATATTTTACTAAAAGTATTTTATCAAAGTTTTCGCGAAAAATTTCAAACTGAAAACAACTTGAGGAGATAAAAATGATGAATAAGTACTAAATAGTAATTCTAATAAACTGATAAATAAATTTAAAGAAATAAATTTTAAAAATAATTTTTAAATAAATTATTAGATGCGTAATACTAAGCCTCCTTCGGCATACAACTTTCATCACGGATACGTTTGCTGCATTAATTTTGGTTCCAACATTTGCCTTCTCCAAATCGAAACTCAGCATAACACAGCATAGGGAAGGCTCAGACAAGTAGCTTAATATTTGATGAAATGGTGGAGGAGTGTATAGATATGTAAAGCAGTATTATTTCGGTCCTTCGCTGAGGGAATGGAAAATTGATTGGATCCCTGCTTTTGCTCAAAGGATTTCGTTTGCAGTAATATCTGCGAGAGAGTAAAAATGGCATATGCAGACAAGAGGTCGAATGCAAGTAGAGAATCTGAAATACATTCATAAGACTCTTGAGTATGTACAATACCGAGAAAAGTATGATGTACTAATAAGAAGGGTCGTGGTGGGCTGGGAGTCATTAGAAAGGTTCTTAACTGGACATCAGGAGATGTGAAGAGACCAAGAAGAAGACCAAAGAACTGACGGTAGAGAATCATCATCCAACTTACAGTTGTTTAACGTGAATCTCAAAACAGAAATAATTGTAGCACATTTCCCAATCTGGAAGTCGTATTTTCCTAGACTTCTTATCGTCATCATTCGCTTATATAACAAATTTAAATTGAGAAATTTTTCTTAGATTACTTTGGCGATTTTCCTCTTAAGAATAAGAAGTCGAATATGATGCAGGAAAACACTCGGTAAGCCGACAACTCCAATGTAGCATCATTTTTATTCCTCAAAGAGAAAGAAAGAAGCGGAGAATTAATGAATATCAAAGAATAATTCAGAGTGCATCTCGACGACTACGCCGTCATCCATAAGGAGTGTATTTATCAAGTTAGCTTTGGTTAGATGAGTACTGATATAAAATGTTCCATACAGGTATTTTATCATATTTACAATTTATGTAGAAAATTGGAAAGCAATAGAAAATACAGAAAGGAAAACATAATCTTCTACCCATTGTATTTTTGATAAGCTTTGATTCCAATCGAGATATGTAGATTTCGATTCGGTATATGCAATATTTTGCAAAATAAAATACATGGCGTCCGTATTCACAAAGAAGAAAGGTGACTGAAGGTGAAGAAGAGGCTTTGGTGCAAGAGAATCTATATTTCCGTCGTATTTCATGGAATCGCAGCAATCCGCCCGCAATGCCCATGAATGGCATTCTTCTCTGGCGCTGTGCCATACAGCATATCGAAGACTTGGATTTATTCTTTACATCATTTGCCTTCACTGCGTTTGCATGGACATTTAGACATTTGTATGCGCTATTTGAGGTCCTGCAATCCGCAGATTGCGTTTTACACAATACTTGTGCATTTTTCATGTATACAATGCATTTTTCGTGTACAAAATCAGTCACTTTTTCCGAACTCTGCATACAAAAGCCAATCTTATATAGTGATTTTGTTTGAACGAAATGACGACATTTTGGCAATGCTGTTTTATTTATTTGTTATAATACCAACATAAACGTCTATGAAATTATGAATCTAATGTTCGTACTATACACTGACAAGATTTTCGCATTATGCTCAGGTATATATGAAAAGGAATCATTATGTTTAGATGTCGTTTTTGCTTATCTTAAGAACTTTTGTAATTTTTATTTTTTACAATACTGCAATCTCTTTTTCTTTCACTTTTTCCTTTCGCCCCCTTCTTTTCGTGGGTGTTTCCTTGCAGTAGACATTTTCTTGTTGACGAAAATATCACAGTATTTTCCGCATAACCAATCTTTTTTATATTCTTCATATTTCTTAGAATCATTTCCTGTACATACTTCGAGACAAGAATTAAATGGAACTTTTGATGGATCTAGTCCCAATTTCGCTGTTTAATAAAGACGTTTGGTTAGTTCATTAGAATTGCCTGTGATGTGTATACGCTTGTCCTTTAAGATCGGCAAAGGGAGTGTTTTTCTGGCACACTACTCAGTGGGCTAGAATTGGAAGAGGCCAAAAATGGCTTTTATGAGTGTGGGACTCGCATATTTATTCAAGCACATTGAATTTTAATTTTGTCATTTTCCATTATTAGTACGCGTTAAAAAGATACAAGGCGTCGAATTCCATGTATTTTCACAGAAAAGTGGAGTTTCGGATTTTCAAGTTCACTGTTGAGTCTTCGAATGGAAATAATGACGATGAGATTTGCTTACAGATGCCGTCAGTATTTCTTTCTTTTCGCTTTAGTGTCATAACAGCATTATTTGACAAAAATTAAATAATACGATATTCTTGCAACATAGTATGTTTATTGATGGTTTAATATAATATGTAGTGAAGAAAAAAACGAATAAAGCCTGGTTCTACTTCAGCTGGTAATTTTGAAATGTTTTCGTGGATTCCAGAGCGGGAGAATAATCATCTTATGTTTGCCTCGTTTTTGACCGCTATCTTTAAATCTACACCATTGATTATTTCATTCATTCCATTCATTTGCTAAAATTCCTGATTTTTTCGGTGCGAAGGATTAAGGGCGAATTGAAATTCTTCCCCAAGAGTATTCCGTAATTTTGGTTCGCTTGTTTTGTCTTCCCCAGTGAAGATGCAAAACTGTGAAGCTCTATTCCACGAGCTTTACATAGGAAACACAAGATAGTCCTACTTTAGACGAGAGGCTAACCGACACTTCGGAAGATATTCGATGCGAAGCAATGCTGTAGAAACGGAGCAAACGCTAGAGAATACGGCCGATATTTGCATAAATGAACTCTACTTGGGCTATAATCCGTGAGGCTGGATTCGGATGGTAAGGTAATTTTAAATCTCACGGCAAGATCGGCCATTTTCGGGAATTTATTCGAAAAAGGAAGTACTTTTCTCAATCTAAAGAGGCTCAGTGTCAATAATTAGTAATCGCTGATTGATCTTTTCATAGTTCTACTTTTCCGAACAAAGTGAGTGAAGCTCTCCGATAATAAAAAGCGAGAGATATGTGTTACTTCTTGATATTTACCGTAATCAAATTCTTTGTATTGGATAGATGAAAGCTTTCCCTATTCGCAATTACTTAATTCGCAGATTTCTCGCCTCTCATTCTGTCGGAAAACAGGCGGCCAACATTGACCCTCCTGGTTATGCCACTGATATATATACAAATATAGTGTGTGTAATCACTGCTGTTTCAGTGCCTATCGAATATCCACCTCTCAAATACTCGCCATCGACAAAAAGTTCTCCACGCAGGACTTTCAAAATTCGATGCAAATCTAAGGTCTTTCCCCTTATTTTTCTTCCTAGACTTTTCTTTCCAAACTCATCGTTTAAATTCCCTTTATATTCCACTAAAGATCCACCAAATCATGCAGACATTCTATCTTCTGGAATATCTGAATGATTTGGTGGATCAATTTGAATTCCTCTCTCGAACTTCTCGCGCTATTTCTCCAAAGTTTACCTTTCCATTGATATTATGATTTTATTCTTTCACTATGACATTCATTACGTTATTTTCGTATCATCGGCTATTCTTCCTATCTCCCGCATCTTGCATTTTTCTGCTACAACATTCAGTCGTGGAGATTTTATTTCCAGTTCTCTTTGTCTTCTCTTTCCAACACGTTTATTCCCTTTATCACAATCTAGCTAAACATTCTGTTTATTCTTAAAGGAGAAATCAAATTGATAAATACAATACAAACTCGGATAAAAAAATTGCCTTGGTTCTTAAGGGGACGTGCTGTTTATAACCAGAATTTGTATTTTTTTATTTCATTGTTGTTCTCGCAATCTCGAATCGAAAACAATATTTCACGGCAGAAATAAGAAATTGCATTTCAGATTCTTTATTTTGGTGCTTGTCTAGATTCTATTCGACCATTCCTTTCAATTTATTTTTTTAAATAAATAAAGCCTTCAACCGATAACAGTTAAGCTTATATGTATTTCTTATTAGAACGCGTTTTCTAGTCTGTGGCCTAACCGGACATCATTAGATTAATAAAACTTATCGTTGTAAGGAGGACATTAAAGTTTGGAAGTTGTGTAACTTCTGATTCTTGAGTTTTAAGCGAACATAAACTCACATTCACGAACATTCTACTTCATATATAAGAAGAAGATCCTCATGCAAAAATATGACACAAGGTTAAGTGGAGAGAAATGGGACTAATAAAGGGTTGAATAATAATAATTTATCGCTGCTCCTTTCGGATACTTCCATTCTTCGTGTGCTTGAATCTTAATAAATAATAGAACGAAAGATATTTACGATGGCATCGTGTGAAGAGCGACACAAAGGCCGAAATGCAGTGATTAATAACGAAATGTTTCCGTCCAATAACAGGACCTTAATCAAAGGCATTCCATCAATCACGAGGGAGAGAATCAAAGGGAATCATCCGCAGATTGTCGGAGGAAAAATGGATTCGTGCGAAACACTGAGGATCAGAGTCGCGCGATTTTTCACGTCCTTCCAGATAGAGAAGATGGATGTTGAGGACAAGAAAAGCGAGACATCTGGCGGTTGGTGTTAAGTCATCGGGGAGAGAGGGAATAAAGGAAGAGGAGGGAATAAAGCAGTTTACAAGGAAAGATGAGGAAGACAGCGACTCAGATTTATTTTTGCAAGTCGCTACGTGCAAAAGTCCCTCGAATAAATACATAAATTGCTAAAAAGTGTTTGAAGAATTAACTTTCGCTTGCTATCATGAATAAGATTATATAATAAACTTCCCTCTTTGTGTTTTCGCGGTTCTTTTTCACCTCCTTCTTGTGTGGGCCTTTTCTCGCAACGTGTGCTTTTTTCCTTTTCAGTTGTGGAGATCTTTTCCAAGAAATCAAATATTTTCTATTTCTTTTTTCCTCCTCCTTCTTTATTCGTTTTATTTTCTCTCTTTTATCCTCGTGTGAGAACATCGTACGAGGTGGAAGAGAAACCTACTCACCTCTTCTAACAAAGGATCGAACAATAATAATAATAAATAAACTGGCCACCCGCAAAAATTACGGAATTTAACTTACTTACTAAGCTACGTTTATTTTTCTACGTATGATATTCCTACGCCTGATTGCCTGGATGGCTATTCTAAGAAATTATATACGTTTATTTAACAGATACACATACAGTAATGCAACATTTTGATTAAAAAGTGAGCATTGATAAAAAAAAGCGAAATTGCTCTGGATGGTAAGTCGGGAGTACCCGACCGGCAATCGGGAGACCCGGGTTCGATTCCCGGTCCCGTCGGACTTTTTTCAAGTCTATTCTTCCTTGGGATTTTTCCTGAGTGTACGCCCTAACGTGCATAATCACCCATTACCTATTCCTTAAATTATTCGGAACTGGCAATCAATAAAAATGGTCATAATTCTAATGGAAGTGAAGTATTATTTCAGAGAGTATTATCAGTACCACCAAAGTAGGTTAAGAGAAATGTTTACATATTTATCCCCTGAAGATGGCGACATAGCCGCCGAAATGCGCTCTGGGAGATTTTTAAAGGGTCTGTAATACATTCCTTCGCTATTCGAGGAAGAAGATCGATTGTCGGCTTACAAAGAGTTTCTTTAGGTGACACCTTGATTATATAAATACATTTTAATTTACATATGATAATTATACATCAGATCGCAGAATTCATTTCATCAATTTCCACTCTCCGCCACTAACTAAACACATTCTATAGTAAATTAATCAGTTTAAATTAACTAAACCTCAAATCTCAAGAAGGTATACAGTTAAGCTTATAATTATATCTTTGACGTGATGTTGGGGCCTAAGCGTATCTTTGAAACCATGTTAATTGGCAAATTTCCTATTACTTTGAATAGCTCTTAATGTTACATAAAGCAAAAGGAGGTTTTGCATTGCGAAGAAGTTCTTCAAAGTAAATATCTATTATATTGAATGAATTTTCGTCAATATCGTCTTCAATAGGGCATAAAGAAACTTTTCATTGGATTAAATGAAAACTGCTTTATAAGCTGCATAGCGTTTTAAAGGGAATACGTCAGTTTTTTTATTCTTGTAGGTTGGAAGACAAAATGGATCTTTTTTAGATCTTAAATTTTTAAAGCGCATCACTTAAAATGAGCACACATATCTAGTTTGCTCTATTCGACGCAGTTGTTCGTAGGATAACAATTTAGATCCATCGAATGAAGCAGACAACCGGTCAAAGTGCAGCTGAGGACGTCTTTAAATGGACCTTCTTAAGCAGTATTTGAACATGTGTTTCGTGCGAACGTGAGCAAACCGCGTAGTCAGCAAGAACGGGTTTTTCTGCATCTTGTTTTATTGCATTATGTTTAGAACACCTTCATTTGACATGAAAGACAATCAGCAATTTAATTCTCAAGGGAATTGAAGATCTGACAGAATGATTTACAAACGCAAATCACTTGCTCTCGTTAATAAATAAAACCATAACAAATTTGTTAACCGTGCAGTATTAGCATCGAATGATTCATGCAAATCGGTAAGTAGAAATATAGAAAATAATTGAGGAAGAAAGTTTATTAAACATATTAAAATATTGGTGGTCCATTGTCATCATTGTTCGAGTGATTCCGAAAGTGGGGAATATTGCCTCCAATGGGGGTGCTGCATTAATCTACGGGCTCGCTTTTAGAATTATAAATTGCCATTTACTGATACAGTTGTTGTTTTTATTATTATAGAATCTATTTTGCTTCTTATATTATCCGGGTTACGCCGTGCGGATGATAATTTTTTAGATGACTATTTAAAATTAATATTATTTTATACACTGAACCCAAATAAAAAGATTTTATACACTTCCACCAAATTTAAAAAACACAATAACACGACCGTTTATGGCTCGTTCGGACATCCTCAGGTCGTGTCATTTTGTTTTTTTTTTTAAATCTAGTGGAAGTGTATCTTTTTTTAATGTTTTAATAAAAATAAAATACATTTGAAATTTGAGAATATTGAGTTTTATGGATGACGTTTCGGAAAGTTGTGTGCGGTGTATATGAGTAAGGGTAACAAGAGAAACATGAAAAGTTGAAGAAACACTCTATTATATGTATATTTTGTTAAGATTGAACCTAGTTTTCCATTCTTACGGACACATGTAATTACAGCATCATTTAAGACTGTTAGTTAATGGAAATATTTTATATTTTAGAGGACTTGTCTTTTAAATGTTGGCAATGCCGTTCCTTATTTATTTCTGTTGAGGCGTGTGGTGACGGAGGATGCAAAGGGACCAATTTAAAGCTGCATTCACTTTTATTTCGCACACTTACGTCACTATGAGATATTTTCGTTCGCTTATTCATTAAACATTCTTATGAACAATCTTATCAATTTCCTAACACATTTTACACAATTTCAGTTTTGAGGACAATAAAATGAAAAGAAGACATGAGTGTACTTCTTCCACATCTTACTTAGAGTACATTCCAGTCTTTATTTCTTTTTATTGTTTTGATGAAAACAACTTTATGATTACTATGAAAATCCAATTAGGAAATTTAGAAAATCATAATAATAAAACACCTCCATCGGGGAAAGATTTAGAGTAAACTGTTATCCGCCCCTATACATAGCAGATTGATCCAACGGAAAACACTCATCCCTGAGGATGGCGAAACGTCGGCACTTCTGCCACCCGGTTAGCAGCCCGAGAGGATTACCTTCACCGGGAAAGCGTCAAGTCATATAATGCAATAACAATTTACATTACTAATACATGAGAAATATATTAGTGTATACCGAAAAAAGAAGAAAATTTCATGATAAGCAAAATACTTAGCAATCGAAAAAATAAATACACGTTGATGCAAAACATATTAATACAGCTATTGAATATCAATTAGGAATTAATGTTTGAGAAAATGCGTTTCCGTAGAAAATATCAGTCTCTCTCCTTTGAAAGCAAAGCTCTCCCTTTAGTTCGCCTCTGCTTTGAATGTATCCATTCTCTCAAACCAAACTAATTCATGATGATCTGTAAACATCCATGTGAGGCCTCTCCGTTTGAGAGACGAAGCGGAAGATTCTCAGCTCTGTAACAACCAGAAATGAGCGAAAGTAATGCAAAAGTTGATGGCCGAAGAGGAAGTTTTCGGATGGTGTTTCCATCCGAAACATTATGCCTTCTTTTAGTAACATATGCTCTTCTGATTGTTTTCATAATTTATTAAATTTTGGAAGTCAATCGGTATTTATGAATAGAAAACCTAAATCATTCGAATTAAAGTACTCTGCGTTCGTAGAATAGTCGTAAACTACTTTAAATGATAGAATATCGCTTGCAAAGAATATTTAATAGGATTATTCATTTAGAAGTTATAATTTTTGTTAAGTGAATTAGTTAGTAATAAGGAAAAATAAATAAAAGAAGGCCTTGGTATTATGAAGAGTTTCACGAAAGGTGGACCAAACCGTTCCATTTTTTCATTTGGATGCAGCTTTCTGCAACCAACTGTATTTTGCGTGGTGGATTCAAAATCATTTCATTATTATAATCTATTAACATTTGAACAGTTGAGCATTAACAGTTGAAAATATTAGCGGCCTATATAGGGTTACCAGCTTTACATGTACTCCGAGATGAACGTTAAAGGATTTTGGGAAGACATTTCAAAATGGACATTCAAAAAATTATATTTGAGCTTGTGGATATTCCTTGTAAGTATAGTAAAACCCGTTCGCATCTCGCTTTATCACTTAGTACGCGGTCTTCTCTTCGATCCCATTCACACTGCTCTGCTACTCGCTGATACCAAGGATATTTCCCCATCCGCAGAAACTCGTCATTAGTAAGTGTCAACCTCAGGACCGATAATTGTTAACATTGTAATTCCATAATAGTTTATATGGAAACATTGTTTTATTTTGGAGTAAAATGATGACCCAAATTAAGAAGCAAACGAAGACACTTTCTTTGTACTAAAAGCAGACCATTCTTAGAGATTATGACGCGAGACAACCAGTATTACTCAGCAGACTTTACAGACAGAACAAATATTTTTAAGGTGTGAAACCTGTCTGAAAATAAAAGAGGCAAATCTTCCTTTTGTTCTGTTGCGTAAAAGAGAAATCCCGGTTATGACGCTATCCCAAATATAACGCGGTTATCACTCAGGTCCCTGAAAAGCGCCTTAAAAGGGTTTTACTCTATAACGGGAACTATCGAAACATAAACAGAAAAGTGTGTTTATTAAATTTAACTTAAATTGGTGGAAATTTAAACGACACTATTAGATATATATATATATATATATTATATTATATCTATTATATATAGCTAACTCTCCGGATATACCTATATAGATATATATAGAGGATACGAATTCTGACCATGTTCCACAAGCGCCATCGACTTCAGATTTTTTCGACGTACTGGCCCCACACTCTAGATGCCAGAATAATGCAGACATGGACGCTAAGTGTCATGGGTTCGATGCCAGAAAGTCCCAAAAATCGCAATTTTCCCGTAAGAATGCATTGCGCGGATTTTTGAAATTTTTTTTGAGGCACTTATCGGTAAGATAGAGGAACCAAAATCTCGGAGGTTGAAGTTGAGGTAGTCTTCTATAATACGAATGGAAGAAATGTTACAAAATGACCGTGAGTTCGACTCCTGGTGGGTGCGAAATTCTTCCATTAGAAATGCATTGCTGCAATGTTTGACAATTTTTTTGAATGCCTTCCCGATAAGCTGGAAAGATAAAACCCGGAATAGTGACAGAGGCGTTTGAAAACATTCTATCACCAGGTTTGCCGTTTCTCTAGTGGTACTTGGTTCGATGCAAGAGCATAATTCCCATATCACCATGCATTTCAAATGGTGAAAACGGAATCTTATTTTGGGACCTTCCCGATAAGATAGTGAATCGAAACTTTAGAATTAGTAAGGATGGCACTTATCTAATATTATTTTGCTATCTTCTCTCACGGAAGGGTCCGGAGTTCGACGCTAGGCGGTCTTTTACGCGATATTTTGCAATCTCTTCTGAGGCCGATGGTATAGGTATATCCGGAGAGTTAGCTATATATAATAGATATAGATATATATAGGGGATACGAATTCTGACCATGTTCCACAAGCGCCGTCGACGTCAGATTTTTTCTACGTACTGGCCCTACACTCTAGACGCCAGAATAATTCAGACATCGACGCTAGCTATCATGAGTTCGATGCCAGAAATTCCCAAAAATCGCAATTTTCCCATAAGAATGCATTGCGCGGATTTTTGAAAATTATTTTGAGGCACTAATCGGTAAGATAGAGGAACCAAAATTTCGGAGGTTGAAGTTGAGGTAGTCTTCTATGCTTCTCATGGAAAAAATGTAGCCAAATGACAGTGAGTTCGACGCCAGGTGGATCCAAAATTCTTCCATAAGAAATGCATTGGACGATTTTTTAAATGCCTTCCCGATAAGCTGGAAAGATAAAACCCGGAATGGTGACAGAGGCGTAGGACCTTCCCGATAAGATGTTGAATCGAAACTTTGGAACAAGTAAGGATGGCACTTATCGAATATTATTTTGCTATCTTTTCTCACGATCGGGTTCTTAGTTCGTCGCCATGCGGTCTTTGGCGCGAAGTTTTAAATTTGAACTGAGGCAGTACTTGGTATGATACTGTATTCAACGGATAGCTTGCAGTATGCAAGCAACTTTTACTCGTATATATATATATATATATATATATATATATATATATATATAAATATATCCCCTCCTCACACTGCCACAGTTCATTGCCTCAACGGGGCGGAGGGGTGTTAACGGAGGTTGGAGGCGATGCATAGCCCAGGTTCAACCATGCTAAGAAGGCTTCAACAATATCTCCGGCCAAATTGTGAAAGTGGCATTCACCAACCGGCAGTAGGACAGCCTGGTGAATTAGTGTCCTTCATCCCCCAAATGCAAATACAATTTTCATGATGAGCTTCTGTAATGGAAATTTATCCGGACGTAAAAGCACCACCCATTCGGATGTCCGGGAGGTGGTGGCATTACAGAGGTCCATCATGAGGAAAAGAGCTACCACCCTCCACTTCGCGACTTACAATTGCCGCAGCTTGAAGAGTGAAGACAGACTACTGGAACTACTGAATGAAGCAGAGAAGATAAATTGGGACGTCATCGGACTCAGCGAAGTTAGAAGAAAATCAGAAGACTTGATTAGACTCAAGGAAGGTAATTTATTTTATTACAGGGGTACTAAGGATGGAAGACTAGGAGGTGTCGGGTTCCTGATCAACAAGAGATGGAAAAACAATGTACAGAAGATAGAAAGTATATCTGAGAGAATTTGCAAGCTCATACTCAAGATAAATGAGCGTTACTCTGTTCAGATCATACAAGTCTACGCACCAACAGCAGCAAGCAGCGAAGAAGAAATTGAAAAATTTTACCAAACTCTCGGCACTGAGCACGATAAGGAAGCCCACTACTATAAAATAATTATGGGCGATTTTAACGCTCGCGTAGGTCAACAGGAAGCCGATGACACCGTCGCAGGAGAATACGGACTGGGCCAGAGAAACGAACGTGGTCACCGCCTGGTAGAGTTTGCTGAATGCACCAATATGTACATAACAAATACATATTACAAGAAGAACCCAAAAAGGAAGTGGACTTGGAGAGGACCCAACGGAGCAAAAAATGAAATAGATTACATATAGGTTAATAAACTCTACACAGTGACAGACTGTGAAGTCTTGAATAACTTCAGCACTGGAAGTGACCACAGGATCGTAAGATGCAGATTGAAGATTAATCTCCAAATGGAACGCAAGAAGTTGATTTCATGCAAGAAACATGAAATTAGCATCAAAAAACTAGAGGAAAACAAGAATAAATATCAGCTTGAGCTAAAAAATAGATTCTCAGCACTTCAGGAAGAAGAACTAGAAACCAAAGTAATGCAAGCTGTTAAGGAAGCAGCAGAAGAAGTAGCAAGCACACCAAGAAGAGCTAAAGATAGAAAGCTAAGTGACAGCACCCGACAAATGATGAAACGACGTAAGGAACTGAAGAATTCAGATACACAAAAGGATAACATCGAATACGCCGAGCTTAGTAAGGCTATCAGGATGGCAATTAAGGAAGACGTGAGAAAATTCAATGAGAGAATTGTGCAAGAGGCTATAGAAAACAGCAAAAGTATGAAGAAGACCAGACAACGCCTAGCAATTGGAAGAAAACAGATTTTAGCCATACAGAAGGAAGATGGTACAAGAACATGCAACAGACAAGCAATACTAAGGACGGTAGCAGAATACTTTGGCAACCTATACAAGAAGGAAGAAAATGCTGAAGAGGAAAACCAAGAAGAAAGCCAAAACCAACGAGATCCCCTCTCCATTCTCCCAGGAGAAGTAACTGCAGCAATAAAGCAGACGAAGAACGGAAAAGCAGGAGGCATAGATGGAGTGTTAGCAGAATATTTAAAACTTGGTGGAACAGAAGTTGCACACGTTTTAGCGCAGTTATTCACAACTTGCCTGAAACAAGGAAGAATCCCCCAGGACTGGAATCATGCAAGTATAGTCCTTTTGCACAAGAAAGGAAGCAAGGAAGAGCTGAAGAATTACCGCCCCATCAGTCTCCTTCCTGTTGTTTACAAAACATTCATGAGGATAATAGCTGAACGGATAAAGATTATTCTATCATCTGCCCAGCCTAGAGAACAAGCAGGATTCCGGAAGGGCTTCAGTACTATGGACCACATCCACACACTACAAGAAATAATCAGCAGGACGAATGAATATGAGATGCCACTAGTACTATGCTTTGTGGACTATGCTCAGGCCTTCGACTCAGTAAGTACCTCCTCTACACTAGAAGCTCTGGAAAAACAAGGAGTAGATGCAGAGTACATCCGACTCCTACGCAGCATTTATAAAAATGCCACAGCCTCAGTAATGCTACACGAAGTTACTGAAGAATTCAAGATTCAGAAGGGAGTTAGACAAGGAGATTGCCTTTCCCCAATTCTTTTCACAGCTGTTCTGGAGGAAGTTTTTAAAACCTTGGACTGGGAGCAGAAAGGTCTGCGGATTAATGGGGAACACATCAGTCATCTGCGCTTTGCAGATGATATAGTACTCTTCGCAACCAACGGAGAAGATCTAGCTTCAAGACTTCACGAACTGAACACAGCAGGACAGAAGATAGGACTCAGGATAAATTTAACAAAAACAAAGGTGATGTATAACTCTTTTGCAGCACAAGAAACAATCAAATTTGAAGGGACGCCTCTGGATGTCTGCTCAGAATACACATACCTAGGACAACTAGTAACCACAGGAGAGAACAACAGGATTAACGAAGTAAACAGAAGAATTAAACTCGGCTGGAGTGCCTTCGGAAGAAATGCACACATTCTAAAGTCACAAATGCCAATGGTCTTGAAGAGAAAGGTCTTCAACCAATGCATTCTACCAGTGTTGACATATGGAAGTGAAACCTGGGTGTTAAACGCAGCAATAACCCAGCGACTTCAGACAACACAAAGAAGTATGGAAAGGTGTATGCTTGGGATCACAAGAAGAGACAGGAAACGCAACACCTGGGTGAGGATGAAGACCGGAGTGACAGACATCGTAGATAAAGTAAGGTCACTGAAATGGATGTGGGCAGGCCATGTGGCGAGAAGAAACGACAACCGTTGGACAAGAGCGGTTCTGAACTGGACACCAAGAGATGTGAAGAGACCAAGAAGAAGACCAAAGGACCGATGGAACAGAGACATCATTAAGTACTTAGGTGTGACATGGCAAAGAGAAGCTCAGAATAGAGAGAATTGGAAAGCGCTTGGGGAGGCCTACATCCGACATCGGATTGAAAATGGCTGATGATGATGATGATGATGATGATGATATATATATATATATATATATATATATATATATATATATATATATATATATATATATATATATATATGGATAATTTAATTGGAAGGAACACAATATTTTCCACGACAAAGTTACGTCAAATAACTCTGCCAATTCATTGATTGGGATATGTGATTGCCGGGGTTTCAGACTCTTTGGGTCGAAGTGGACTTCTTGGCAGTTGGACTGAGAAAGGGCAACAAAGTAGTGATGTTTGAGTAGAACGAAGAAGATTTTAGCACAAAGTAGGACTTGGCAACGCAATTGTAGAATTGCATCATATTCATCTACATCTTACATCTGTCACCAAGGTCCTGATACCACATCTTAAAGAGAGGAATATTTTTCATTTGTTCTTTAGTACAGGATAAAGAAAAATGTATCTTTCATTCGGTTTTATCTCAATCTCGCTCATGGCTGTGATGATATGCAAGTAGGTATGAGTGACGCTGAATCATGGTTCTGATTAAGACCTCTGTTTATGGATTGCTATGAAAAGCGTTAGTCGTAGAGTCATTCTGTTTCACGTAAAAGGACTTTTTCCGCTTATAGCAACTTGACAGATTACATCTTGAAAATCAAGGGCAAACTACTTCACTTCTTGCCAATTAAACCTCATTCTCCAAAACTCTTTACTACTAATAGGGGATGTGGTCTGCCTTAGAGGTTTACATAATACATACCATAGAGCGTCTAAATGGATATTTTTTAAGATGACCCTCTAAAGCGAAACGAACGGGATGGAAAAATACTTCTTCAATATTACAGTTCTTACTCACCTTTCACAACATTCAATCGTCAAAGCGTAACTCTGTAAGCATATCAAGGAATTTTATTCTCTTTAATTTCGTAAATTTAGTGATAAATTCTTTTGGAGCAGTTTTACTAGAGAATTATATTAATAAATTTGATCAAACAATCTTTATCTCTTGTTAGCATGTTTGCATTCTCAAAACGAAAATTACTGACGAGAGCGCGGCAAATACTGCTCGCTAAAATGTCTTGGGAAGTCATTGAGTTCAGTCTTAAGCCACAAAATGAAAGCATAAAAGAAAGCGGAGGAGCCAAACAAGCTTTTTAAAGGTATGTGTAAGCTTTTGGATTACATTCACTCAATTGAGGAAAAGATTTGTAAGGACTCTCTTGCTATGAATCTCGGATAAACAGAAAACTCGCTTCAGGCGGATTTTGGTTTTAGAAGTGAATGACGAAAACAAGTTGATTTATGATAAAAACAAATGAAGTTTTAGATGAAATTAATAAAAAAGAACGTTTTCAGAAACAATTCACTCCAAGAAATTCACTCAAATATATTGGGCATTTTATAAGACGAATACATGATGCAGTGGAGATTTTTCGGAATAAAGACTTAGAATGTCCGCACTTCATGGTGTGCATAATTATCCGCGTCTTAAGAGGGTAACAGCGTCTTAAGGGGTATTTTGACTATGTGATTCATGTGGTAGGGACCTGGAGAAAGCCACATGTTAAGTGAGACGATGTCTTGAGCGGGAGCGTTTCAAATGGATTTTACTATTTTAATTTGAATGAAAAGAGAAATAATTACAACAAAAATGTTTAGTTTACAGAAAGAGGCTAGGTTTGTGGGCAAAACTTTCTCAACCTTAGTTTGAAGAAAACTGCCAGGAAGGGAGTTAAAAATACCCGAAGGAAATTTACGCATAGATTACTGGTAAATGAAAACTTAGATTTCGTCTTAGTATTTATTTTTTCTGTGTATGGTTGAGTTGGGTTGGGTGGGGGAGGGGGATTGCTTGAATTCCATTGAAAATAACGTAACTGAAATTAAGACTGAAATTTCCGATGACATTATTGACACGGACAAAATATAATTTTCATTATTCCGAAATATCCACTCCGAGGAGTGGGTGTCACACAAGATGAAACGCACTCAATGTCGTATTAAAAAGTAATTGATGCCTCCGCTACTTTAATGATTATTTTGCAAAGCTCAAAAACTCACAAGCGCTAGGAGCTCTGCCCTCTGGCAAATCTCCATTCATAGCTGTTATGTTCATCAAAAGCTTTCCAGTCGGTGGAGAAAATTACTGGATTTGAAGTACTCATCCTTAATTTATACAATCCTCAGTTAATTGCTGAAAGACTCCTTCGATAAAAACATCAAATATCACTGAACGTTTTAATGTATATGTAATTTTTATTTTTAATGTATTCGTTGAATTATACCTCAAAAGTGTTTTTATTCGTCGCAATATCAAGTCGTAAGCATATCAAAAGAATCAGAACAGTTTTCTGTGGACTACTTAGCGCTGTCATCGTGTGATGCCATCTCACAATTACAGTTGAAATATTCGTCATTTTTTTCCTAATTGTTCATCCCCATAGCGAAAGTAGCTTCATTGAGTGAGTGAAAAAGGACAGAAACACAGAGAAAAGGAAGATAGTAATCCCATAAGTTTATTATTCTTCAAAAGTATGACGAGAATGCAACCAGTATTAAACAACAGTACTTTGCGGGCTTTCAAGATCTTCTTGATCATTCAATTGTGAGAAATAAAGTAAACTGAAGAAATATTACTTTCATGTTAAAGGGAAAAGAAATCATGTAAATATAAAAAGACAAAAAAGAACCAAATTCCGATTATTTTTTTTAAAGAAATACACTTTTTGGTACCCCAGGTATAATGCTATCCTACGTATAACGCGATTTTCACTCGGAACCCTGAAAATCGTGATAACCGTGTTTCAATTGATAATATTTAATGTATCGTACACGTTACGTTTGGCTGAAGAGAGACCAAATTAGGCCTAACATTGCCTTCGCAAAGATTTTATTCCTTCTGTCATTCTTCATTCAGCGAAAGTAACGTTTTTCCGGTTCGATGCCCTGCTATGGATGTTAATCATCAACATTGAGCAGCTGCTTTCCTTTCTTCTTTTTATGAGTTTACACAGATTCAAGCCAACTTCTTGTATTTATTAAAGCCAATATCGATAGCTGCATAGACTCATATGTGTAGAACTTTAATTTTATTCGATCTCTCTGCGTATTTTCGACGGTGAATGGAGAGAAGTCGTAAAAAAGTTGATCTTAGAAAGCAGCTGAAAATCTCTCGAACACGTCATGTTCACGCCGAAAGACCCTCCCATCAATTCTTCCCAAGTGCGTGTTTTTCTGCTCGCCATTCTTCTCCATAAAAACTTCCGACTGCGTGAGAATCTATGGATATTTTTATCTATTCAGGAAAGTTCACCTTAAGGCGGAATCCATTATCCTGACTGCCTCACTTGAACCATTCCCACGCCGCATAAAACCCACTGCTTTTTGGTTTTACTCTTTCTTGCTGGAAATGAAAATGTAGTTCAAATACGCTGAGTTGCGTGGATGTGAGGAGGCGATTCTTACTCGGGTAAACATAACGTGTTTTTAAGTGAACGTTACTTAAGTTGTAATAAGTAAAAAGTTGTGAAAACGCGAGTTTGATGAAACTGTAGATGGAGAAAGTCTCTATACATATGGTAGAAAACTATGATAAGTTAGTTCGGCTATTTTGTAATTGTCTTCGCTCTTCTGAGCTTGGAGATTTTCACATATGGCAATGAATAAAGTAGTAATGAACTAAGCAAGAACACAAAAATCAGAAGAATGCTGTTAAAGGAAAGTATTGAGGTAATGTCATGTGAAATGCATAATATAGACTGCTTCAATTGATGGTTTATGGAAAAATACAAGGGAGAAGAAGCCGAGGAAGGAGGAGGAGAATTGAGATGGAGAATATGAAGAATTGGTATAGCTAGAATTCCTATTTAGTTCTTCATATCCGAAAACAGGAACCATCTAAGAAAAGACGGCACCTAAAGAAGAAGAAGGCTAGTTTGAAATTGTCTCTCTCTATACTTGGAAATCTATTTTCACAATTTTCATTCTTTGAAAATCAATAAACGTGTACCTGATCCTCCGTGTTTTCAACTAAAATGTACGACTTCATCGATTTTATTTAGTTAATAAAGATTGGTGTAGTATGACGTTATTCAGATAGCAGCCTTACTGCTTAATCTAAAAGTTTAAAAATTAAATCACGACATATTTATAAATGATACAAAATGGTAATATACGATTTTCGTTGCCCTATCCTGTCAAACATGACCAATAACTTGTTAAAGCACAATTTACAAATACATCAAGCTTCAACTTTAGCATTATTTCATAAGAAAAAATTAAATTTTAGAACATAGTAACTATTAATTATCCACAATAAAACTGCATGCGCCATTGTTACAATGTTATGTTTAAATATGTAACAATGTTATAAGGACTTAATACACCTCTGTCTATCCTCTTCACTCGTCTTCGATGGGCCTCTTTCTACATTCCATTCCTTTATTTCTCTATTAAGAAAAATCCGCATTAATATAAATATCATCCGTACTTTGTTTTCTTAATTTAACTTTCCACGATGATCGCCAAGCGAAACATACTTTGGTTTCTTTAATCTCTAACTCTCCATACTCTGCCAGTGTTTTTACATGAAAAATCCCAGCTAATATATTGACCTCCACTCTTTCTTCTAACGATATTATATGCTCCAACGGTTTGAACACTAATATTTTTAATAAAATTGCATATAAAATTCCGTTTCTAGCCTATGGAGTTATTTTTTCACAGAAAAACATCTTTTTGTTTATTATTATTATATTATATTACAATCTCCAGAAATTAATTATTTAATCTCAAGAATAAACCTTAAAAAAGATATGAAAGGAATTAAGATATCACTTTCGATGTAAAAATGTTTTTCCACGAAATCGCGAATTTTTTGATAAAATAGTTGAAAAGTTTTTGCAAAATTTACATCCTTAGAAAAATTGTTACCTTGACGACCACACACATGGTTAAGCAAGGATGATCGATGAAGGCCACAATACGAATGCTGTACTAATAATCTATAACATTAGATCAACAAATATTGGATCTCATTTCTTGAGATATCACAAGTCTGTTAAGGACAGTACACCAAGGGTTTTTAGCCTTCTCTTGTTTGCATTATACTTACCTAACATCTCGATAACTTAGCGCTAATTGGTATTAGGTTTACTGAACATATTTATAGTAAAATTAGCTTATTAAATCAATAATTAACCACAATAACCGTTACAATAAGTTGACATAATACAGCCATTCGAATGTATTTTCTTTATCCCTTTTACTCACTTGAAAACTGAATTCGCCCACAGTTGGCATTAGACCCCTATGCTACGTGAGCTCTCTGATCTTTGATGATACTAGTTATTAAAACGACGTATTCTATCGAATCTCAATTAATCAACTGATTGAATTTTCATGATGAGAATTGGTTTATTTCCTTCCAGGAGTATTTTATTTATTTACATTATAAGACTTCATATAGGCATCTAGCCTGGTCATTGGAGGTGCAAAAAGAACAAAATCCCTGCTTAGTATTCACCCTAGTCGGAAAAACCCTCCAAAAAACCTCCCGGAGGCAGCAAAACTATATCTAATAATCATTTATGGTTCTCTCTCTACGGGTAAATTTTTAAAGTAATAGTTCGTATTTCTGTAAAAAAGGCATCAACAGCCGAAGACAATTCATGGCCCCAACCAGGAACCGAACCCAGGAAAGCTTTCACTAACACCTTGGCAATTCGGAAGCCCTCCAGCGGTAGGTAATGGTATAATCTGGTCTCTTTACATATTTATAAAATATCTCCATCGAAGAACTTCAGTTTGAATATATCGCCGAAAGGGACTGATGTAGTCTTATCGTCAGAATATTAGGTAAAGATGATACTATTATTAATTCATAAATTTTGTATTAATCATCAAAAACATATTTTATACTCTGTAATTCAGAGAACATTGCCAAATTCCTAAAATATGCTCAGCGGTTAATTTAGGAGACGAGGATATTTAATTCAACGAGGATGTCTCAGTTAATTCAGAGAATAGAGCACACAAAATGTAACCGAGTATTACTGCTCTGATTCGAAGATGTTTGGAGTGCGTGAGACACACAATGAGGAATTTGAAGGAGATGAAACCTGCCAAACGCAAGCGGAAATTCAGACGCTGCCTCACACAAAGTTGGAATGAATTCCCAGCGACTTTGAGGTGGCGAATTTTGTCGTGGAAATGCGACGCAGAATATACTCAATACCCGTAAGGGTTGAGAGACGAAATTATAAGTAATTTATTCATCTTAAATGATTATTTTCCATTCCAACGTTGTTAAACATTATATTCAAAGTTATTTACGTTAACTGGTATTAATATTTATTTAATTTATCTTTTAATCAATTATAACAAGAGAAATGGTTCATGAGTACAGGAAATTTACAAGTTTATAATTTACATATTCGCAGCAAGCTCTAAAATATACCATAGAATTTAAGTAAGAAGTAAAATTTCATGATGAAAAGGGTAATTCATGATTATATAGTATAGTATAACGTAATTAATACAAGGTTAATAACAGAAATCGAAGAAATAAAGTACACGGCCATTAATAAATATGACATAAATTGCCAAAAAATATATATTTAATGTACAGATTAAATCAATTTACAACAGGAATAGCATTAATATAAAGTAAAATGTTATCTGAGTTTCATAAGATACGCCATCGTAGTAATAGAGTCCTCCAATCGATGCCATTTTCTATCAGTGGTCCATATTACTAATAATTCAAGAAGATTTATATGATAAAGGGTTAAATGTACACGTAAAGACATGAAAAGTACGTTGCACTAGCCGCAAACAACCAGGTCCGGGTTCGACTCCCGGCCCTGTCCGACTTTGAAAGTGTATGTATATTTCTGCTTGCGAAAGTTTAAATAATATTAGCAAAAAGACTTAAACGCTATTGAGAAACGCTCTTCCACTCTTTCAAATTATTTTATTTACAAGAGTATTTTTGCTTAGCGATACTTCGCTTAAATTTAATTTAATGTAATGAATAAATAAAATAATTGATTCCCAAATTACAATTTTCCGATTTTCTTTCGCCACGATATGATCGAGATACGACTAGCGATATTTATGAACAATTTATCTTTCATTCAATCTTTGAAGAATTGCAAACATTAAATGTTTGTTAAATTATCACACAGTTTGTATACGTATATATATATATATATATATATATATATATATATATATATATATATATATATATATATTGACACTACTATAACCTGTAAGTCCCAAATTACGACTAGAATATGGTATCAATGAAAGCTAAAAGTTTACTGAATCGACATAAGGCATGAATAGAATGTATTCTTATCGATATTCTTTGCTTTCATTATAATTAATCACTAAGAGTAATCCTTCTCTTCTACAAACAGTAAGTGGTGGTGGGCAAACTACAGCTCAATACATATTTTAGAGTATGATTCACCATAAAGCTCACATATCTGCAATAATCAAACTCTTATCAATTCAGTAATATGTAATCGAATGAATTTTATCAACTTAATTTCACTTATACGTTGTGAAAATGCAATAACAAGTTTCATTTTCTAGATATAATGAGCATCGGAAAAATCTCTTTTACTACCTCTTATATCAGGATTGGGAACCTTTTTCATCGGAAAGGCACTTTTTATCATATTCACCAATAAAAACAACTAGATAGGCTGACAAAGTCGGGGAAATTAATATAACGAAATTGCATTTTTGCAGAACCGCGTGATTCTTTTAAATCACCATTGTGAACAATTATCACGAAATTAGAATTATTCCAAAACTAGATTTACCACGAAATCACGTTACCAAAATTTTACTGTGTTAGTATTCTTTGTGAATTTCCCTAGATTAAAAGTAAAGTCAATGAAAAGGAAATAAAACGTTGTACCTTTACCACCTAATATATAGATCGAATATATTCGCCACTATCAATGAAATGGTTATAACGGATTGGTAAGAAAATGTATGTGAAAATTTCGGAAAGGATCGATCTATTGGGTCACACAGAATTGGTTAGACTCCAGTTCTGCTTAGCTTTCATTCTTCTACTTCAATTCTAGCAGTATTCATCGGTGATAAACTAGGATTTCCATATTTTTTACAGAAACCGAAGCATTCTGACGTTTATATTTATATGTTCATAATAATAGGCATTAATTCTATTTTTAAAGGAAAATTTCCGCCATTTTTTTGTGCATTCCATAGAGCTCACTGATCAAAGAATAGCATATTCTCAGCTGCGTAAGGGGTAGCTTAGCTGGCTAGAGCGGCCTCCCGGATAGAGAAAATTCCTGTCAGACATTTTTATGGTCATTTTTCCCAATGATTATTTCCTGTATGCCTTACGCGCAAAGATATTGTGGCCCTCTTTTATATGGCAGCTGTACGAGTCATCATTTGAACAACAGGATTATGTAATATTTTCGTTATCACATGGATGACTACGTCTGACCGTTCTTTATGTGAAATAGTCAATTTAAATTTATATTAAATAATATCAGATTTTTATCCGCGACTTTAATGAACGAAAATCATCATCTACTCTCCTCTTATATTCTTTTTAAATATCTATTTTCGGTGGCGCTTTTCCCCCTTCATACTCAATCAAAACAATTTAAATGACTGACCATTTGAAAGAGTAGTTCCCAGTTACTGCTAAAAATAGAAGGAAAAATTATAAATGCACCACTTGGTAAAAAAATCGAGTTAATATCTGCATTTTTAAGGGTCGTTACTGAAAGTATAGTTATAGGCGTTGTCATGTTTCGAGTTTATTGTTTACTTGGTTACGTTTGTTGTGGTAACTTAAAAGCTTTTGTCATCGTACAGTCAAATCTGTATTCTCGGTCTTAAAATGATCGAAACAGTTTTCGCAAGTAATATTATAGTCTCCATTAAAGAAGACCTCAATGTCGTAGGAAACCACGGGATTTTAATAACCTCTTTTGGGAGCAGAACGACAACCACGGAAACATTGCCGCATATTTGTATCACACTTTAAGGCAGCTTACATTTCATTCATACTACCGCTTTCCTTGAATTAAATTTCATATACTCCTTGGAACATTTGTGCAAAATTTCGGGACAGCTAGATATAATTAATAATGATGTTTTGCTTCGGCATTGTAGGGTTAAAAACTATGCAAACTAAAACACCGAAAAAACCAATAATAGAAACATAGGAATAAAGAATATCTGTATAATTGCAATTAGTTTCTTATTGTTATTAAAAGTATCAATTATCTATTACTAACTAATTATCTTCAATTAAATTATCATTAATTGTCATCCATTAATTAATTATTAGGTAATGTTTATTAATGAACTGCCAGCTATTAATTATTACATTATTCAAAACATTAACGAGTAATATCATCAAAATCGTAAGAGAATTTGACACAACAAACAGAATTAATTGTATTTATTATTTTTTTCAGAAGTATGCATGAAAAAGCGGGACTTCTGAAATTAACTGGACGTTATCGTGAAAAGGCAATGTCCCGGCAAAAACGGGACAAATGGGTCTCCGAAGGGCTCTACTTGGTGTGGACAAAATCTCCTTGGAAAATAAAACTCCTCTCATCCCTTAGATGAATTCCTCCAAAGGAAGACAAATGAGGAGTTAATCTGAGAGAGCAATCTTCAGATTTTTCATTTGCGTGTCAAGTGATTTATAGTGCGTCGCGGGAAATATAAGTGGCAGGAGACGAGCAAACACAGAAAAAAGCCGAAGCGACACCGCTATCTGTCTTATAAATAAAGAAGGGCGTTTGTCATCCTGTGTGCTCTGATGGTGTCTTCCAGATTTCATATGTGAACTATGTAAACATGTCCACCTATTGCTTGAGAACTGAACTTTGACCTTCCTTTAACAATAATCCATTTATTTTTCTTCATGGAAAAGGATGAAAACTTGGAAGAGCTTTTAAATTATAGAAAAAGTGAGATGTAGTCATTCAAGAAGGAATCTTTGTGAATAAATCACTTCCACAACCCAACTAACGCATTTTAGTAAAGTATTTTAGTAACGTATTTAGTAGTATGTAGAAATACAAGCGAAAAATTTATATTTTTATTAAAATTAAGGATGTGACGTATTTATTAATAGTAATATTTAAAATAGAGAGGTCTTCATAAATAATAAACATGTGAAGAATTTGGAGTATTTGGAAATGGAGATTCGCGGAATAAATACCATGGAGGAACTTTTAGACAATATTACAGTTATATTTATTAGAATGACTTAAAATTGAACCGCTATTTTTTAAGTGAAAACTGATCTTCTTTCGCCAAATTAAACATTGGATCTTAACTTATCTAATGAATTGTTTTAATATCGATTCTAAATACAAATGAATTGTTTGTAGGTAATGTGAGTTGGCTCAACGTGAATCTTCTTCGGGTGCCGAATTAAATTGCTACTGCCCAAAAGCAAAGAGTAATGCAAAGACTATTTAAAAGAAGTATAAAACACAAGAAATAGAACTTCATCGTTAAGACTCTCATTGGAAAGTAAACAAGGAACGTCAAACAACTCGTTAGCAACCAAATGCTCAAATAGAACCCAAATGTAGAAGAAAACTCACAGTATTCAATCAAATATCCCTTTCTTAAGAATCAAGGTAATGTTGTTTTTGATTAACTGCTGAATTTCCTTCAATTTTTCTTCCTTATTTCGTTCATTTGAAAATCATTTGGTCTTTTTTCCTACATAATTCTCCAGAGGAAACGTCGATAAGAATTGTAGTGATTTTCATAGAACTTCGACAGCAGAGATTATTTATGACGTATGGGCAATTCCTATCAGTAGTCAAACCCGGAAAAGCTTTACCAAGGTCGAACGCGCTACCCACTCGGCTATCTGGAAGCCCGCCATAATTGTTATTTTCTACATTTCTTATAACTGCGGCCGAGGTATTCAGATGTATGACATACATTATGATTTCGAACCGAAAGTTGATTTGATTAGTCTTCAACTGCAGCATTTTTAAATATTTAAATTTAATATCCAATGTGCATGCCTCAATTTGAAGTATTTCTTAAAAACGTTGCTTGGCTTTTAAAATAATTATTTGTTCCTAAAAATACAATTTCGGCACTTTTAATCAAAAACACAATTCTCAATGTCAAATCGTTATATTATAATATTTATAGAGACCTCAGAGAGTTGGCTAGTAAGACCTATAACTTTAGGGTTCCAATTGCTACTCTTCAACCCATTAACTAATGTATTCCGTAGATCTGCGCTATAGCTACTCGAGAATTAATTATTATTAAAATTATTTTCAATCGAATTCACTCAAAAATCGAAAAATACAACGATTGTTGAAATGTAGGTCAGAATAGAATGTTCAATTAAGAAGAGAGTTAATTATTGCCATGAACGAGTTAATTACTGTCTCCCAAAAAATAATGATAACAAATAAACAAAGTAAATTAAGTTAAATAAATAATTTTACAGTAATCAACGATATTAATTCGAGAAAAATGAATAATTCCCCATCTTCTAATTCTTCGCTCAAATGGTGGTTAAATGCACAAGGGCTGATAATGTCGATTTTTACCTTTACTTCAGTCTTTTCTTGGCATCGTAAACCCAATGTAGAGAAGATCTTCTTCAAAATGAAGTGTCCTCGCTCTTCTTATTTTAGGTCCATAATAAGATCTGCGACTTCCTTCCTTTTCGCTGAATATTTTAAGTTAATTTAAGTAATCTCCTTATCTCTGAGTAGATCCTGTCTGAGAGCACTTTACTTGAGATTATTGTTTTATCCTTAACCAATTAACGTATACTTTCTATTTCCTTAGAAAAGTTTTATACTGCTGTCATAGCGGTAATTTGGCTCGGATTTCTGAAATACTCATCCTTAATTTTTAGGTTACAACACAAAGGTAACTAATTTTCGAACCACCATCGGATTAAGTTTACTGTTCACCACTTTCCACATTATCCTTGATCTTCTGCAACTCGCTCAACATGTAAGTTAATTTCCCAAAACTGTAGAATGCGCAGGAAAGGGAAATTTTGGGTTTGGGTTAAGCGTACATCTATAAGAAAGAGTAAGCTTTTTCTCTTCTTACTTTAAGTCGAAACATCAGAGATGTTCCAAAATTTCTTTGACGTCTTCCTTGAGTGTACTTTCTCTGAAATTATCTAGGACTCAAACTTAGTTTCTAATCTCCTTTCTTCCAAGGATTTCTAATCTGAATCAGAGTCCAAGCGTCTGATATACTTGTCTTAGTAATATTTAAAAATACCCTTCACAATGAACTGTACTTTTTCTATTGATGGATACATATTTAATTCGCTGTTGGCATATATTTGGCGCACCTGAGTTCTTGTTAAAGTAGAGAAGTTTTTCATCAAATCAATTCGTTATTAAAATCAAGGCTCTCTTTCGTCAGATTTCAATGGGACTAAAATAATTTATTTTGCTAATTTCGATTACACTCAGGTACACAGAATAATATCTGTATTAAATTTCTGAGATGTGAAAACCTTGAGATAATATAAAAAGATGTTGAAAATGAAGCAAAAATGGTAATATAATTTGAAAAATCGCCACTCATCTTTCTCGAGATTATATTGGAATGTTAAAATGAATTTTAGGAAAATTACCACACTTAACTTGCATTACATAATTTACATTACATGAAAGTGTGACTGAAAGACACAACTGGTGAGAGTTTATCACATGAACTTTCAAAGGAAAATTGACACCGTGAAACATTTAAAACATTATATGACTGCTGTCGAACGGAAGCGATTCTATAACTAGTAGGATATATTACCATCCATTAGAAATTAATCCGCAAAATAGCATTTTTAGTTATTAAAATCCTTAAAGACTTCTTTAAAATCTTGGTTTCTTGTAACAACACTTCTGCAGAAGGTTTCCTTAGGAATTTGGTCATAGAATTTCATACCTAAGTAACATGGATATGGAGGATAATTTGAGAAAATGTCCACTGAAATATGCAACCATTGTATGAGATGATAAATACATGTATAATAAGCAAAAAGTTGAAAACAGAAAACTTCTAGGTATGTAATAATTATAATTATTTAATAGACACACAGACGAACACAAAACTCTGACTGGGAATCGAACCCGAGACTCGGTGTTGCAAGATTTTCACTATACCACTACACTATACTATACACAGATGGGAGAATAACGTAACGATATATGAATCGTAGGGTGAAAATTGTTCGAGAAGGAGGAATGCAGTGTAATGGTGGATTTTTCATATTCCAGAAGGCATTCTAAAAGTAACACCAAAGACTGATGGAACCACATTAAACACATCAGGATTTACGAAATCCAAATCATGACGATTCCCAAGACGATTTTCGATTTAAATAAATTTAAACTTCCTCTTCATCGAATGCGATTCCCCATATCCTCCAAATGTGAAGAGACATTTTGAAATGACAGCATCTTTCATTCAGAGGAAGGAATATCCGTGCCGTGGCAACCAAATCACTATCTCTTTCGAGGCAAATCACGCGGCCGATAATCCCAAAGAGAATATAATGACGAAACCATAACATTGAGACCATAAAAGCGTTGGTTCATTGGCCTTTTAAAGAGGGACGAAAGCGCTTTTCGGATGGCTTTTTGAAGAGCGGAATTGCGTCATAAACGAAGAAAACAAATTGATAAAGCGATGAGAACCTTTGGGACGCGAGTGATAAATGCGGAATATTTTACAGATAAAACTCCGCTTAATTTCGCTCGCAAAAAAGATGGAAATCCAGCTTTAAAATGAAGGAATTTTATGGTTTTGTTACTTCATAAATGTGTCTCGATAACTTGGGATTCTGTGTAAGCAATAACGAATACCGAGAAGAAATTAAACGAGAAAATTTGGGCCTATTGTGAACATATCGGTTATTATCACGAGAATGTACTTTCGATGAATTTCCTGCGGTTTCGGACATAACTTGATTTTCTTTGATGCTTTCGAAACAATTTATCGTATAACTTAATATATTTAACAGAATGCTCTGTTTATTCATTTATTTTCCTCTGATCCAAAACAGCTGCAAATAGTCAATGACAATGAATCATAAAAATGATTCAAACTATAAAGGACAAGAAAACAGCATAAGAAAGAAACAACGAGTATCATAGATTAGAGGAAGGAAAAAGTGGTTTATTCTTAGTATCATAGATATGTTTAGGAAAAAGTCGTTTATTCTTAGTATCATAGATATGTTTAGGATAAAGTCGTTTATTCTTAGTATCATAGATATGTTTAGGAAAAAGTCGTTTATTCTTAGTATCATAGATATGTTTAGGAAAAAGTCGTTTATTCTTGATAGATTTAATTGAAGGAAATATTTTTGGCGAAAGGTTGAAGGACAAAAGATAGTTGAAAACTTTTGGGATAATTTAGAATGTTGATCCATTGAAGGCATGTGAACTAAATAGAAACTACAAAATTTTATACTTCTTAATTGTTTATTATCTTACGATATTGTTTAGAATATATGCCTATTTTGAAAACTTAGTCCTTGTACTACTTACTTCGTTCGTAATAATTTCATGTTCTTGTTTTGATAGTGGTAGATAATCAGCGAAGCTCCTAGAATATCTTTTAATATAATTCCTTTTTGACAAATTAAGATATTTACAATAAATGAATTTCAGATATTTGAATAGTGGTGAATTTATTATCTAAAACTCGATTCCTATGCTAAAACTCTCCCATTCGAAATACGCATTACTTATGCTTCCTTGAACTCGTTTTTCAATAGCTGGAATTTCCTATTTCTCTATCAGAAAATTATCGTGAAAATTCAGATATAAGATTACCAATGCCAGCCTCTCCAAATTCTACATACGGAAGGTATGGCCCAGGTTATAATGAAATTCCCATAATAATGAAATGACCTTTGACGTCCTTTTACATGACGGAAGTCATAATCTAGCTTGATGATGCAATCTCGAGTGAATCAAATAACCCTTCATAAGCTTTTGAAGTCGCTACTGTATCTCTCTTCGTTATTTCGCTTCGCCAAAGTCAGTCAGAAAATATCCATAATATTTCTCTGGTTTTTCTCCGACGGAAAACTGAAGATCGGTGCTTTTCCGGTTTTGCTTCCTTCGTCGAACCGGAATCTTACTCCAGCCTTAAATTACAAAGCAATATTGTTTTTTTAAACTTGAGGAAATAAAATTTTCTAGAAAAACTTTCATTTATAGAAGTGAACAAAGGGAGAATCCTTGTTTTGCTTCACTTAGAAAACTGAAATGTTTCAGAGGATTCCAGAATTCAAGAAGAATTTCCCCTTTTACCTTGTTGTAGATCGCAAAGACGTGCTTAATTTGACACAATTCCTTCATTTGTCAGAGTAATAATTGATCACATTTGGAGAGTCAAACTTTTACCACCTCAAGCGTTGCTAGGTTTGCTTGTATCATCGGGACTGCCCTGAGCATAGATTTTTAATAAATTTACAACAAAAAATAGAGATAATCAAATAACGAAACACATTCAGTCTCTCCAAGGATTGGAAACTTTAAAGGTAAGAAAAATGTCTGTGCATTAATACCATCAATCGACCAACTTTCACCTGAAAACGAATTCTCATTATGAGTCACTACGGTTTCCTATCGCATGACACAATGCTTCCATAGTGGTATTGCATAAATTCCTAGTGTAGTTAAGATAATCCAACCTTTAATTGTTATAAGAGAACGACTTCCGGTAAATAATGAACATTGTATTCGAAAAATTTGCCTTTTCAAAGAAACTGAACAAATCAGGAACAAATATTTTTGTCTTATTCTTTATAGAGACGCGTCATTTACAGATATGAGGGGCTTACGTTCCAATTCTAATGTTCTCTATAAGAATAGAGTAATTATATGCCTACCATAAAGTAAGTATATCCTTACTCTACGGTGTAATCAAAAATTTCTGACGACCAAAACGTTCCTTAATACTTTGTTACAAGTTTCTGCTTTTATGAAGACCACTTTTAGTACATTTTAAACAGGTTAAAAATTACTGTAGCTGAGCTTTTTAAGTGCCCAATTTCCTAAAATAGTTTCTTATATTTGCGAAAGCCCTTCTCTCATAAAAATACTCCAACGAGTGTTTCGCAGGTAAAATAGCACAGGAAGGAATATGAAATAGAGGACCTCTTTTCAAAAAGTATCACCCATTTTTTCAGAATAATACTAATGCTAAATCATCGCCATAAGGCACTCTCGAGTGGATGAATATTTAAAGTATACGCTAGAGGATGGTAAATTAATTGTCACGTCCATTGAAAAATTGCAATAGTAAAGTGTTTCCTGAGGATGAAAACAAGTCAAGTCTTTTCTCATAATTTCTTTCTTATTCTATTTATTTAATAAGATTCGAAAACGGCTAATTTGACCAATCTAATGATTCGTAACAATAATGGAAAAGATATAATATCAACAAAGAAACATGGTGATACAACAAAAACAAGAAATCAATAGAGAAACAGAAAAACCTAAGACTAATTAGATAAAGCAAAACATCAGGGATTAATTATTGGAAGAAAAGAGTAAATTATATTAATATATTTTAAATGATGGGTGAATTAATAATATGGAATAATTTGGGAAATCGCGCCTTATTTTATGGAAAAATTTCATCAAATTTCAAAGCCAGTTCATACAAAAGAGGACGAACTAAAATGGAGAAAAGGGTGTAAAGAATTGACGTATCTGCAATTTTAAATAGAAAAACAGGAAATGGGAACATAGTAAGGTCGCATTTACTAAAGCTATATTATATACTTATATAAACGAATAATGCACTACAAAAGAATATTTTCCATTATGATTTTTGCTTGGCAGCATCAGACAAAATTAAAATTAGCAAGATTCAGATTTTTATATTTTTAAAAGTAAAGTAAATAACTGTATTTTGTAAAAGTCGCGCGTAAAGTTGTGGATATATTTCATTGAGTTTTTCATCCATTTCGTTCAAAAGACATTTTTGGGGTTTTCTATTAATTCCACCTCGAGAACAAACCGTGTCTGAAGGACATAATCAATACTGAAATTCCTTTCTTTCTTTTCTTGGAATTTTATCCCACTTTTTATTATGTAACGTCTTTATGATTGCAAATACTTTTGAGAGACTGTTGATTTCGTTTAAGCCTAGTTAATTTCCTACGGAGAAATAAAGGAATTTGGAAAAAGAGGACTAAGAAAAAACCATTGGTTTCAGAAAATGAAGGCCGCTTTGTCAGCCGGAATAGGCCGCATGCGGCTGGATTGCCGCGAGCACCTTTGGTTGAGGATTTCTTGCATCATTTTCCGAGGAAAGGAAGGCGAATGGAATGAAAGACGGTTGAAAGTCAATTAGAAGCGATCGATAAAGGTAAGTTGAGACACTGCGCGCAACAAATCTCGATTGCCTTCTGACCGCTTCAAAATCCGCCATAATTCCACTTTAATTGGACTGTTGAAGAACGCTGACCTTTTCTTCAAGACAAAGAGCCATTGTGTACAAGGAGAAAGCAGCAGCCAGCGTCACAATCAATCAAAAGAAAGGCCCTCAATATATGTTACTCTTGCTATTCCCTCGT
Source organism: Pachydiplax longipennis (assembly GCA_036926295.1). Taxonomy (NCBI): domain Eukaryota; kingdom Metazoa; phylum Arthropoda; class Insecta; order Odonata; family Libellulidae; genus Pachydiplax; species Pachydiplax longipennis. The sequence goes on from JAVFKF010000015.1 coordinate 68,807,396, forward strand.
AACGAGAGACCTTATTTATTCAACATACTTTCCTATCTTTGCATATACTGGAGATACGACCGTACATTTTATCCGCGGAAATTTGTCACAGGTGAAAATGTCACGGAAAATATGCGAGAATTTCTGAAATTTGGTGGGCGGTGAAAATTCCACAGTAGAATTTTTACAGAGAAATATATCCATTTAGGCAATGTTTATGACCTGGCAATGATTTGGCAATGAACCATTCCAAAATTAATTATTGGAGAAACTCCTATACAGAATGTAATTATTCTTGTTATATGCCAATCATCGTTACGCATAAATACAGCTATGTACCATTTTGGCTATGTTTCAACTCGTATAGAATTTGGTTTGCATTTTGCCTGGTTATACTTTTACCTGGAGAGGTTTGATCAATACGTGTTTCAAGAATATCCAGACCCTCACCAAATGCGTATTTTGATAGCAATGCCGAATGAAAAGGGTTTGTCTAGGAGTTGGGATTTGGAGGGGAATTCTGAGGTTTCAATAGGATATGAGATAACATAACGTGGAAATGGGCTCATGCTGGCCATAAAGTTAAATAGTATACCTTTTCTTTCGAACATGTTATCATTTACTCTCCTTCATCATTGTTATTAAAGTTAGACTCTCCTATACTTGCACACATTCCAAGCGCAACCGTTTAATATTTATTCTTAATAAATTACCTTTTACTCGTCCTCAGCATAATTCCGCGTTCGAGTTCACTTTTAGTACTGCATGCTAGTGTCTTTATAAATGACGGTTGTAACTCCTATGCAATGAACAGTATCACATTTCTACGTTTTAAAGATCCTTAGGAAAATTACTAGTAAATTTAAGAAGACCTGGGTTGGAACCCAGGAGTCGATTCAAGCTTCAGTAAGATTTCAGGATTTTCCAATGTCTTCGTTCTTTAGCACAATAAAATGTGGAAATAGAAGCGGACCTTCGATCAGCTTGGAGTATACGACGCGTAAAACTTTAATCTATCTTTTAATTGATTTTTTTTCATTTCGCCATCAAAAATTTTATTAATATGCCATTGATTTCGAAATATACCAAATATTTTTTAATCTTCTGTATAATTGCTGAGGTAACTGTCATAGTTATCACAGCGACCAATGTTGATGATATCTGTGATATTGGGTTATCGGAAAGGCCATTTTGGCAACAAATAGCAGCGGTTCATTTTTGAGCGACTAGAATCATTTGCACAGCCATCTTATTGCTAATTCTTTAAACAGTTGATAGTTCAAATTGACGCTAGAAAAAGTCTACACTTTAGAGATCCTTCTTAATTTTAGATTAAACTTCATAAGTTCTGCGAACCGTGCATTTCGAATCGACTTGATTACTCCAACCAATTTGGCTAAATATTCGAGTTTCGTCCTTTGTAAAGTTCCCAAACTGAGGATCGCATTCTCATATTATCTTAGCAATTCGCTAAAACAGGATCGCAGATTAGGAAAAATTATTTGATTAGGTATAATGTCGTAATTGGAGTCAATCATGATTAGTAAATTAGTTTTTTGCTAAGGCACCTTTATATAATATATGCCGAAGATATTTCACGTAAAAAATTGAAAAATAAAACAAAAAAGAAGTAATGAAAACAATTTTGTACCACTTGAATTGGTATCAGATTTGAAGTTTTACAGATGTCGATTCGGTTCGAAGTTTTAGTGCAACAAAAATTAATCGATTCTATTCAAAACTTATTATTGATATATTTTACACGGATATATTTAATGTATATAATGAATATTAGTACATCTCCAGAGGAGATATTTATGCCTGAATACTGTCAAGAAATTCTGTTTGCACGTGTTATCATATTATGTTTCACATGGCGGTATTACCCTTAAATATGCTAAGTGAAATCAATATTTTTACAAATTTTTACTGAGTGAATATTTTAGTTTTCTTTGTTATTCATTTTAATTTTATGACTATTTACCATTCTACCAGATCTTTTAATCTTCGTATATTTCTGTGCTTCATAATTCTCATTTTCCGTGCATTTTTACGTATGTAGACGTACTTCTTTATGTATTAGCTATGTAGAGTTTATTATGTAATATATCTTAGTTTTTTGCTTTAGTATGTCTCAATCTGCATTTTCTTTACAATTATTTTTTCTATTTATCTGTTTCGCTGTCTTTTCACGCACAAATTAGTATTCTTCTCTGCACTTTTTTGCGGTACCTCTTTCTTTGAAATTTTGCATTATATTGGGTTAAGAAAAGAGTAAATAGACTCAATCTTTTAGAATAAAGACACTCTATTATTATCGTTCTGTTTTTAAATTCAATCTCAAATTTTGACCCACCATTATTGCATTTTCTCTTGAATAAGAAATAAGAGGATACATTTTTGCAGCGGTGAGAATACGGAACCTCTTCGAGTCCATAATATTCAATAAAAAGAAAGCGAGCATCGGTGTTACGAAGTTCTCAAAAAGTTATCCTCCAAAGTAAGTTCGAAGAATTAGCGGAGATTACTTGGTACTTTTTTCCGTTTACGGAAGCGTGAAACAAGGCAAAAAACATTGAAATGTCGCTGGCGGAGTGTATGCAAGAGATTGGAAGAGCAGCTCATTCATATTTAAGTGAAGGGTTCAAAGAGCGAAGCTGATTGGATTAAGGACTCCGTCGGGGAAACAATTCACTCGGAATACATTCAAGTTAAAGAAGAACGCTTTTACAATTCGGATTCACTCTCTCATCGAACACTCCTTCGTTTTAACTTCATTTACATTTTAACAATATTCTGAGAGAACGACGGAGTGAACATTTTACAGAATATTTATCAAACCCATTTCACTCCTCCTCTGAGACATTTCCTCAAATAAAATACAACTTTCTTACAAGAGTAAAATCTACCTTAGGAATTCCATTTTTGCCCACTAATTTTCATTTCCGTTATCGCGATATCGATATCAACGACTATTTGTCAGCAAAAAGATTGTCTCGGGTTCGATTTCCGGTGAGTTAATTTCATTTACGAAATGACCTCAGACATCGAGGTATTTTAAACAATCATACCATTAAAAAGAAGTGATTATTTTATAAATATGTTAAATTTTAGTAATTGGTGTGTAATTACAACAAAGCTGTAAGTGTTTTTGTCTCCTTACAGCTTGATATATTCCGGATTTGTTCTTAGAAATGCCTACAATTGTAGAAAGAAGAGATTTATTTTTATCTGTTTTATTCCTCAAGTATTGTAAAATGATACGAATTTTGCTATGGAATACGTAAGTTTCGAGGCAAAATCCCACCAAGCATCGCTGGAGAATGTTCAATAAATACTTACATAATACATACACTATTCCTAAATGATAATAACTCACTTATATTCATAAATAATATGCACCTGATACATTAGTAACGCATTCGTAATATCTCCTAACAAATAATCTGGTTTTTCTGGAATTTTCGGGTTTCATGAGAGACGGTTAGCAGCGGTTCGATCCCCACCCCATCAATACCCCATCAATACCCCGTCAATACCCCATCAATACCCCATCAATACCCCATCAATACCCCGTTAATACCCCATCAATACCCCATCAATACCCCGTCAATACCTCATCAATACCCCATCAATACCCCATCAATACCCCATCAATACCCCATCAATACCCCATCAATACCCCATCAATACCCCATCAATACCCCATCAATACCCCATCAATACCCCATCAATACCCCGTCAATACCCCATCAATACCCCATCAATACCCCATCAATACCCCGTCAATACCCCATCAATACCCCATCAATACCCCATCAATACCCCATCAATACCCCGTCAATACCTCATCAATACCCCATCACTACCCCATCAATACCCCATCAATACCCCATCAATACCCCATCAATACCTCATCAATACCGTAAACAATTCCCAGCATTACTGCAGTTTAGCGAAACATTTCTTTTCAGGGATTTAGTGTATTCAGGCAAGGGCTTTAATAATGATTCAGGAAACTTATGTTATTCTGTAATAACTCTATTTATAAAAGTATTTGAAATTGGATTAGCGAAATTTCGGCATAGTCTCTAAAATTTTGGTTCGAAGTCCATAAACAGTGATAAAAATAACATATTGATACTCCCATCTCATATAAATCTGATATTATTTGTCTTGACTTAATATTTTTAATACATTTTTATCACATAAATAGCTGTGCCCTAACTATCTAACTTGTATGGTCGACAAAGATCTTGCATTCAAGAATTTATTGATTTGAAAGAAAAAATTCCTATTTGAGGCAGATGTTCTTAATATGTTTTGATCTCATCTCCTCAACGTGTAGAATCAACGAAGGGGAAAAACAGTGAGTTCAATACAGCACTACGAATTAAGTGCCCTCTTTGGGAGTAAATCAGCGTTAAATCGCCTTTCCCCTCTTCGCTAAGAGGGTCAATGATTCTTCAATCAAAAACGATCTTCTTGTAGAACTTGGCTCACCCTGAGAGGGTTTTCAACTCACACCTACACAGGTATCCTAAGAACCGCTTTTCGGCTCTTTTCTTCCTTTACAAGGATCAATGCCATTCAGTACCTCTCTGGCTTCGTCTCGATGAATAAGACTGAGATGCGAAATGAAGGTTTCAATTTATTTACAACAAAATATGAGCAATCCGGGGCTCCCGAATAGCAATTTGGGCAGCGCGTTAGACTTTATAGAATACAATTATAGACATGGTTAATAACATACCTATTTGTTAAAACCTGCAAATCACAAGTATTCTAAAAATAGGAAAACAAAACAAAAATATTATTTATAAGCTTAAAATAACTGTAATGTACTAGAAAGTTAGAACTGAAAAAATGCACAAACATAGACTCGGTGGTTGTCAAAAGATTCGTCGGAGTTGGGCGTCCTTCGATTTAAAGAGGTCTCATAACTCGAGAAGATCGGCTAAATGTCTCGAGCTATTTACGGAAACTTCTTCGATTGATCGAAGTTTCCTAAAGGCGACAAACTTATTATTCGATTTAAAGAGGCTTTAAAGTTACCGAATTTATAAATGAGGTCCCGATAAACTCAGGTTCTGATAGTTATGTATTTTGAGCAGTGACAATTTGAGCAGCTGAAATCCCATCGAAATTCAATGAATGACGCCCCATTGATTGGTGGGGTTTCACAGCTGAGGTGTAATGGATCAATCGACGACGTCCGTGCGGAGAAAAGGAAATTGAAGGGGAATCTCAGATCTTGACTTGATTCCTAATGAATTCCAGGTGATTCAAATGGAACTACATTTGGGCAAGTAATATACAACTGAGGTATGCTTCGTGATAGACATTTTTCTTTAGTTGCAGGAATGTAGATGTGACAGCGCTACTGAGATTTTCGGAGATTTGCTCCGGTTTGCAGATGATATCGCAGTAATAGCAAAAAATAAAGGTGATTTGCAAGCATCCCTGAATGCAATAGATCAAGCTATTCAAGGATATAACATGAAAGTGAAGAAAAGAAAAGAAAAATCCTAATATGTGGAAGAGAAAAATTGAAAGCAAATATTACCTTACGAGGAGAGAAATTAGAGCAAGAATCATTTACCTACATTGTAAGTAGCATAACATGGGATGGAAGAAGTACCACAGACATCAAGCGAAGAATAGCCCAAGCAAAGGAGGCATTCACGAGGAAGAGACCACTACTATGCTCAAAGAATATAAGATTACAGACAAGGAAACAATTCTTGAAAACATTCGTCTGGAGTGTGGCACTCTTTGGATCAGAGACATGGACCATTAGGAAAGCGGACCAGAGAAGAATAGAAGCCTTCGAAACCTGGTGCTGGAGAAGAATGCTGAAGATCAAATGGACAGATAAGGTAAGAAACGAAGAAGTATACAGAAGAATAGAAGAGGTTAAAACAATATGGAGCATCATCTGGAAAAGAAGAACCAGATGGATTGGACATATCATCAGACACAATGAATTTGTTAGGAACGTACTTGAGGGAAAAATAGAAGGAAAAGCAGCAAGAGGAAGACAAAGGGATGAATATATTAGCCAAATAAAGAGAGATATAGGAAAGAAGAGATATCAGGATGTAGTTGAGTTGGCACTAAAGAGGATGGAGAGCTGCAGTCAACCAATGTACGGATTGAATGACCTATGATGATGGACTGGGATACATTTCAATCGCTTAAATAACATAATATTGGGATGTTATCAGGCTTTCAAACTGAAATGGAAAAAGATTCAAAGAAGGTAGAACTGTCGAATATTACATATACAATATTACGATTAAAATAGCCATTCCTCCTCAAATATACTTGGAAATTCACATATTCTGAAGTCACAAATACCAATGGTATTGGAGAGGAAGGTCTTCAACCAATGCATTCTACCAGTGTTGACATATGGAAGTGAAACCTGGGTGTTAGACGCTGCAATAACCCAGCGACTTCATACAACGCAAAGAAGTATGGAAAGATGTATGCTTGGGATCACAAGAAGAGACAGGAAACACAACGCCTGGGTGAGGATGAAGACAGGAGTGACAGATATCATAGATTAAGTAAGGTCACTGAAATGGATGTGGGCAGGCCATGTGGCGAGAAGAAACGACAACCGTTGGACAAGAGGGGTTCTGAACCAAGAGATGTGAAGAGACCAAGAAGAAGACCAAAGGACCGATGGAACAGAGAGTACATCAAGTAACGGTGAAATGGCATGTGTAAATTAATTTTGTAGTTTTTACCATCCACCATCTAAAAATCTTTACCTTCTTTACCTCCACTGTTTCGTAAAAATTTTACAGACTTTCCCAGGCCTCTTCGTGGGTGTTTGATATAGATTTCTGTGATAAAATACATACGAGTTTTTTCTCTCCACTAATCTTTCTTTCCTTTTTTCTTTACTAATATATATGTTATTACTGTTTAAAACATAAATACATCTTATATACATTGTAAGACAATCTGACAAGGGCTAAGCGGATGACAGGACTACCTGGTCTCAATTACGTCCAATATATACGTATGTATTTTAATATGTTAACCGAACTATTTGCTGATTTATATCGAACGTTTTGAGGAGGGATCGAGCAAACCTATTGATAGATTTTAGATATTATTAAGTTCTTGAATGGAAACTGCAGACGCCAATTGCATCAATTTCAATAATTATAAATATTAATGAATAGAATCAACCTTTCCCTAACGAGATAAGCCTTCACTTCCCGCATGAAAAAATATGCCAAGTTGGTAATCTCTAGTTGTTTTGTAAAAAGTACTGACAGTCGAATGTTTTAATGCTTTTCGTCGAATCTTCTGGTCGTGATGATTTTTTCTCCAAACTGCGTAAAATTTAAAACAGGTATCCCTCCAAACAAAAAAGGCAAATGTCGGGTAGAGTTAGTATTTATCTTTGCTCAATATTCAATCTCCTCTGCATTGTAGCATACATGAATATGTTGTCTTCAAGATTCTGTTCATGCAAATCACTTGTAGTAATTGGTGATTCTTGATGTGAGGGTGTCATGTTTGGGTTTACTGGAAATTATGGGAGTTTTTGTATATGGACTGCATGTGTACAGAAGTTTGTTATGAAGATGCACTGTTTTCTCCAGATAGTTGTCTGTTGGTTGCTCGGTGATACCTTCACATATGCGAGTTTAATTAATTTTAATTTTATAATTTAAAAGTGCGATGTACTCTTTAACGTCTATAGGATGTTTTAGCGATTATAGGAAATATATTTTGTACACTTCGAAATCTTTAGCAAATAATTGCTTTTTAAATAGATAATTTTTATGGAATAACTATTCACGAATTCCGATACGGAAGGATCATATGTACATAATCATAAATATTAAATTATTAAATAAGTTATAAAAAGTTCCATCATTTTTGACACGGAGTTCAGTATTATATAAATAATAACAATAATAATTCTGTAGATTTTCAGATACAAATAACTCTCTGATATTGAAAAAGAGTGGTAATAGGTTAATCATCTGCGAGATAAACGCAAAAATAGAGTATTCATGAATTCCCGAGGATCAGAGATGTTAGGAAACTCCCTAATCCGAAAAGAAATGAAATTGAAGAGGCAAAAGAAGTATTCACCTGGGAAATGTCGGCAGAAGTGAATAATTCAGGAAAGTACATCATTCGGATTGGAATTCACTCGTCGCATTTTATATTTAATGCATTCGAAGAAAAAGGCATAAAGAAAACGAATCCATTAAATCACGGGCCAAAAAAGAGATGTTCCAATTAATTTCGGAAGTATTCATTCCAAGTATAATGTTTTCTTTGAGCTCTTTAACTACTCCTTTAACATTAAAATTCATAATGTTTTCTCCAACCCCAAGAGAATCCGCAATCCAATTACTGCGGCCCGCTAGCGAGGCTTTCTTTAAATGCCGCTGTTGTGACTATCGAAACAGCATAATATAAAATTATATCTTCCTGTGAGCTTACTCAAAGTATTCACTATTGGCTCTATCGAATGAATTTTGAATGCTTTTGAAGGTATTTTTAACCCTTTAAATTGGAAAAGGTAGCCTCGGACGGCGGGTAACCGCAGACATTTCAATTTCTAAGAAACCAGTTACGTTCCGTTGGTAAAAATTTATTTCAAATGTTCGTCCTCTACAATTAATAGTGTATTTTTTTCCTGGCGAAAATTTTTCGTCGCTTCTGTCAAACTTCTTTATTAACTATAACAAGTAAGAGTGAGGATTCGGTGTTATAAATGACTGGGCCCAGAAAGAATAAGTTGATTCCTCGGATATTCATTATCATTCTGATTTTTGTGAGACCAAGTAACAATTTGGCCACCGTTAATAACCATGTTCTATCTATTGTGTTGCTGAAAAAGTAAAGTCTAACTATTAATTGTAATATTATCTTAAAAATTTTTATAATTACTTGTTTTTCATTAACATGATTGTAAAAGTTCCAATGTTGATTTTAGGATTAAAATAAATACAAAAAATTATTTATTATATTTCCATTTGCAATTTAATTAAGTGTCCGGCACTACCCGACCTACCACTATGCTCAATCAACTCTTGTCAATTGCCGTTTTTTATAGATTCATTTCGCTGGAGATTTTCTGTTATTCTGATTGGGTGAGGAAAGCTAATGAAGACTTTCTTCGTGCTGAGCATCCTAATTGCCCATTAAAAGCTTTGAATGGCTGACGGAGGTAAATAATTATCTCACTCCTCAATTTTCCTAGTAATTCCCTCTCCAATACTTCGTACTATAAATGAAGAAGAAGATGAGGTTCAGACTGGATTCAGTGCTAAATACTATTCGGATAGTAATGTACTGTAATCATGTCATACATCAGAAATTGCGCATCAAAAAAGAGGTTTTAGCTGATGTTTCCAGTTGAAATAAGTAACATAGGTATGTAAAGAAAATGTTAGTTTTACCATGACGTTTAATTGAAACAAATAACACACGAATGGTTTCAACCGGTCATTACAAGATCATGACGATTACTCGCAATTTTACTCTTCGTAACCTTAACTCGAAAGAAGTAAATAAAATATACTTTTTTCCCTATCTTTTACCGAAAGGGAAATAGAAAATTAGTTTCATTTAGAAATGGCAGCAGGACCATCTCATAGAAGAGACTGTTTGAAATTAGTATGGATTTTAATAGGAAACATCGAAGCAAAAACAACGTGGATGAGTATTTTGAATGGAAATTACCTCGCATCATTATTAGTAACAGCTCGGTTCACCTGTAAAATGAATTAGCTCTCCAATGCATTCTATGAAGCATTGCGAATAAACGAGGCGTACTTCGGAGTATTAATGGAGGCAATTGTTCCGCCGCGCGTTTTTCTATGTCCTTAGCATTCAATGACGCCATCTTGTGATAGCTGAAGATGGACTAATGATGTTTGATCCCTTTTCGCGGTTGTTTGCGCGACTAATGAAACCCGGAAGTACACACAGCGCCACTGCGGCGTTTTTTCGAAGCGCCGCCTCTCTCACGCGCTTCGATTACTTAAAACAAGAGCAGATGAAGGAAGATAGGATTGCCATCATCCCATCATCAACATAGGAACAAGGAACAAGGAAGATAGGATTGCCATCATCGAAAGGTGGATGAGACCCATGCCCAAAGTCAAACGATCGAGGACTCGATAAAAGGAGAAATAGATAAATATACAGACGAATGGAAATATAGCGAAACCCGTCCTAAACGGAATAAAAATTTGACTCCCGGCGTACGTTATACGATTTTAGAGCATAAAAAATCTCGCGTTAAACGGAAACTGTGTGAAATGGAAACGGAGTGGATTTCAGTAACGAACGCCTCTTCTTAAATATTCAATATGAAGAATCGGATGGCAATAGGAACATAAAATCGTGCAAGGAAATATTAATGAGTCTTAAAACAATTGGTCTAGTTCTAGCTCTAAAATTCTAGTTTACGTAAAGATAACTTAAGTTAGAAGTAATGTCTTTAAGTGCATCAACAGCTAAGATCAATTCGCACACCCGACCGGGAATCGAACCCAGGAACCGTTTTCACCAAAGATGAACGCGTTGACCTCTTCGGGAGAATACTTAAATTAATTTTATACATTTTGAACGAAGCAATTCAGTATTTAGACAGTTAAACAATACAGGAAAAGAAGGCGAAAAATTAAAAAAAACGCTGGATGTGTTAATATAATGTACATAAATTGCCATGTTACGAATTTAAAATAAAACCATTTTCATTTCATCAGTACTTGAAATTCTCCATAAGAATGGCCTCCAAAGAGCCCACACCAAATGGACCAATGAAGCATAAATGGCCAATCCTCTACTAATTTTAAACTTTTATCCGAAATAAAAAGATCTCGATAGATTCCTCTAGAGTAAGGTTTCATTGCAATAAATTTAGGAAGTTAGCCATGAGTGTAATAGTTCTCTTCAAGAGATTTCTTGTCGAACCCGGTACTGTCCGACTGATCACATCACATTTTAGACCCTCAGTTAGCTGTTGATTTCTTCGAATCGGTTCAAAGATTACATAAATTCGAAATAAACGAAATTTTCATTTTACAACTATAGGGAATGCTATCAAAAATTTTATGCGCACATAGAGAAAGTCTACATCTCAGAACATGTTAGATAGAGTGCATGATGCCGAAAAAACAGAAAGAAGTGGCTACATCTAGCGATAAATCATCTGTTTCATAATGAAAATATCAAAAATATATTCAGATGTGTAATCTCATAAAGTGCGTACATAAGCAAAAATATAGAAGTCGTATTCAACAGTCATTATTACACATCGCAATATGTATACCCCAGGCAGCCTAGTGGGTTCAACCTTGATGAAAGCTGTCCGGGGTTCGATTCTCGGTGGGATCCCAAATGCGAAGTGACGTCGATTACCTTTTAACAATATATTACACTTCTTCGGAACTATGGTAATGGTAGAGGTTTCAGGCTATCTATGACTTAACAGAAGGACTTCATATCAATATCAATATATGTAGTACAATATAAATACAACAACAGAGAATATATTAATCACAACTCTGTTACCGAAGACACGAGAATTCATCAGATACAGATTCCGATGAAAAGAAGTGCCCTCCCTTTATCATTCTCATCTTGTTTCTTCATCATATTTCATTAATTGATGATAAAACTTCTACAATTAACTCATCGAATTTTATTTTATTATTTCTAGCACCATCTTATGAAACATGGCAGCAAGAGGTTAGAGAAACGATAGCAGAAAAGGTGAGACTAATTCCGGAAGTTCCGTTCTTCACTCAAATCCTCCATTTCCATCCTTTGAATCGCTCCCACGTTTACCGACCGAAGATTAACTTCTCATTCAATAACAGCCGCTTTCAATTTTCTCCATCATTGCAGTGTTAATCATCTTCACAGAGTATATTGGATTTAACTAGCTGTAGGATATATAATATTTTTAGAGACTGTTATACTTTGTTAAGTTAATATTTGAATGAATATATTCATCTTTAAAGAAAACTCGATTTGAATGAAAGAGAATTAATTAAATGACTTTTTCTAAGCATTCTTTCCGATACGTTTCTTAACGTAAAATGGAGTGTTTGGACGGAAAAAGAAGAAATCTCCGTTTTAACTCGATCGATATCTTAAATTTCTCTTCAGAGAGGAATTCAGCGTAGATCGGTCAGAAAAAAGGGAAATAAGAATCGGCGATTCAAGTATTCCATTTTTCTCCATGGATATTCTATAACAGTAGAAATACAGTGGGTGTGCGAGCGTAACTCCAAGTGCTACTGGCACTCATTGAATGCAATACCAATGCATGAATCAAGGTACATCCGTACTACTCAGTAAGGATGCATTTCTCATAACTCTTTCTCAATTCTCAAGATTCTTATTTCATTCTGATCACCCTAACCTATAAAAATTACTCATGCTTCGTTTGGGTTTGCCATCAAGCCGTAGCCTATTTATCATTCCAGCTTTCGCTTCGGATGGAAATTCAGATTGGGTTCCGATTTATCTCCTCATTCCAAGCTCGAATTTCACTCTTATCGTTGCAATATTATATCTTCCAAATATTCTTGTATTTTTCGATTGTAATAGCTTCATTGTATGAGACTCGTGGAGAAAGTGAAGCATGTATTTTAGATGGCTGTTTGCAGACTGCTTTTATACAAATTTACTACGAATTCTTCCATTTTCACATAAGTATATGGTATTGTTAGTAGGAACGAAATATTGGAATGGAATAAATAACTGTTTTCGGTTCAAAAGAATTTTAATTTTTCGCTTTGAGTTCGGTTTTCGCTAAACAATAATCGTTTATTCTAGGTTTAACTTTTCGGTTCTGTTCGTGTTTGGTAACTTGGCCGAAAGATGGGTTGTGCAGTCTTCAGCCATTATCTGTCAACACCATTGCAGACATGTCTACACTTTTACATATGCTAGAAGGCATAAGGGGGAACAAAGATAATGTGCACATTTCATTCTCCAGTAACTCAAATGTTAAAATAACCGTAAAAAGACACACATGAATAAGAGACATATTTTTCGATACTTGAATGGAAATAAACATATTTCATCAATCAACATATTGTGGTTGAATATGTCTCTATTTACGTATTTGATGAGAATGTGACCAAATGATAGATTATCACCACCACAGATTTGGACTGAGCTAAATTTAAATTTCATTCTATTGAAATACTTCGTATTAAAAACTTTCATTGCGATTTTATTTTTAAATTCCCAGTGTTTTTGTTTCCCGTGAATAATTTAGTAATGCGTTGAGTATTCTATTATAATGTTGCTATGATTAGCTTATTATTCATGTTTCTATACTATGCGTTGTTATCTATATCTCGTAAATACCCAGCAAACCGCCTTTCGGCAACGGAAAATATGCATTCTAGAATTTGTGAGCTGCATTACTTACAATTACTCGTAACACAACATCATACACGATGGAAGGAAGTTAAATGGTTGAACGTATCAATAATACGCTCGGTTAAGCTTTTTCGTCTGTATTTTTCGAAATTAGTTGGTGGAAATCTTTCAGCGAGTGGCAAGCAACCGTCTACTCTCCAGTTGGCTATATCATCGGCGGAAGAATTGAATTCTTGAAACGATCAGTCTCTCCATGTTTCTCTCGGTATCTAATCGTACTGTGAATCATAATGTCTGCAAAATCATCCGAGGTTTATCTCTCTCTAAAATTATAGAGTAGATTCACCCTTTTTTTAATTCCCATCCTTGACCGTTAATCTAATAGGTTACACCTACCGATCTGTTGCGGCGATTCCTTACAAAATGCCTCTCTCTAAACTTTCTTCATTCTCCGATTAAAACTATCCCTCACTCAGCATTTTGACTCAGGATGAGGTCCAGCAAACTCAAACAGCCCCTCGTTGCATTTACAGAGAGAACGTCTTCAAAAGCACCGGTGCAATGGAATGATTCTATGCCCGGATTCCTCCGAATATTCCATTATTCTTTTATCAATTCTCAAATCGCGAGTATCGGAATGTGGTCCTCGGGTTCGATTCCAAGGAGTTCTATCGGTCGATTGATTGCTTCAGTGGGTCTCCGCTAAGAAAATGAGATCCGCTTGGAGGCACTTTCCATCTGCTGGCGACGTCCAATCACAATCTCCATTCATACGAACTGCCCTCGGCACCAATCCGCCATCTGCTTGACCCACAATTTCACCAGCATTTCATCTCGAGGACAAACATTTTACCCTCTCATATCCAAGAAAACCTTCTTCATTTCTCGATCGAACAATTCTCATTCAGTTTATTTTTCAAAATTTATTCTTATCTATTGTCCCACATCTTGAATTATCCTCTTACTCGATTTTCCTACATGCTTACCTCATGTTATATCAATGACTAAAATTTTGTATCTATTGTACCAATATCTCAGACCAAAATCACAGTAAAGGTTCAAAGCCCTTTAAAGGCAGAGCAATTGAAACCAGTCGTTACTGAGGATTGCAATGCATCTTGGGATGGGAAGCATCCGCTTTATAAGGAGGTAGCAGAGCGTCTTATGCGGTAATTTCACCATGTATTTCGTGTAAAAGGGACTGCGACCGAGAGATAACATTAAGCAGGATAGCATCATAAATAGGAGTATTTTAGACAGGTTTTACTGTTTTTTATTCCTCACCAAAAGAATTACTAAACTTTCGAATTATTTCGTTGTTTCATTTAATAAAGGTTAATGAGAAATAGACGTCGAATTCCCTTACAGAACATTGGTGTTACTCAATTAAATCTTACTTTAATTTAACTGGAGTTATTAGTTTGTTGCATGTGAATGTATTTATCGAAGTTGTACAGCTGTTTTGGCTAAAATATCCAGCTTTTTAAACTCCAACTTTCCATCCCTGGTCTTAATTGGCATTTAAGTGATGAATTTTCTAATCACGGTTTATTTATCGTAATGTTTATTTCCAAGTAAAGTAAGTAAACATTCCAATTTCAATTTTTAATATATTTTGTCACTATAACTTTACGGACGACGCGACGATTTCAATGTTTTGTTAGAGTTCCTTCTGCCATCTTTTGATGTGCGGAACATTTTTCGTTTGCATTTCGGTACAGAATAGAAAAAAATCGTATCATTTCCGCAAAATCTGAACGGGATACAAAATTTGGCGATATATTTCAATCTATTTTAACTTAACCTGAGATATTCAAATTTAAATGAACTTCACACACATTATGAAAACTGCATAAATTTATGATTATTATCATTGTTATTAAGTAACTTGCAAAGTTCCCATAAGTCCCCAGTCAAACATAAGGAGCTAAATTTAACTTATAGTAAATTTACGACTATGATATCATCTGATCAATATACATCATTTCCCACATAAAACAATAGATGGAAATCACCTGAGCCTACACCACTCCAAATCCATCCCACATTTCCAATTTGTTTTAATTAAAAGCCTGTCAAAATAGGTTGATTAGCGAAACAAAAAACTCAATGAATATGAGTATATAGTGTGAATATTACAGTAAATCATTAAATAGAAATTTGCACTAACTGACGGGTGGCCAGCGCCAATTATAGGAGAATGAGTGTTACCATCTACACATCTGTACGAACCCAAGCGTACCATTATTTTATTCTTTGCAGGTAAAGCATCGTGGTTTCTTAAGAATTTATTAGGTGTACTGTAACCTCAAACTACAATTACTCATATATATTCTTAACTATCTGAATGTAATAATACAATATATATCGTTGAACGTATGTAGGATAAAATACTGTAAAACCCATTAAAAACCCTCCCGTTTAAGACGCTATCCCGCTTGGATTTCTCTTCTTTTCTTTATCTCCTTCACATGATACTCTAGTAAAAATACGCCTATTATCCGCTTGTAAGGCGGATTTCTACCTATTCCAAATGCACTGCAACCTGCTATGACGAAATCTCCTTCAAGTAGAGCGGAAGTTGCTCACATTATCGGCATTTACAGTACATTAATTTCTCTCATTTGGTGAAAAGGGATTTTGACAATATTTTTGTATAAATGAGCACAATTATGTAATTAAAGCAACGTACGAAGATCCCTTAACGTTTTAGTAACTGTAAGAACCTCTTTTAAAGCGAAAATCAACTGTGTTTGTGTGGGATATCTTTGTTGTTTTTAAAGCAATGCTCTCTTTAAAACAAAAGAGCGAAAAATATCTCAGCATTTTAACGTGCAAGAAATTAAGTGTTGTCATATTTCCGTTATAACGCGGTTTTCAGTCCCATGAAAAGCGTCTTTAACACGTTTCTTAATTCACCAAAATTATTATTTTTCCAAAAACTGATTCCTTTAATTAGACAAATATATACTCTATGAGTTAGTAGAGAACGTGTACGACAGCTCACTCTGAATCTTACTTCTTAACGTATGCGTAGCGTTTTTTAACGGTAGATTCCTCAGCAATAAAGCAGCGCTGCTTCTTAAGAATATTTTTGTTATACGGTAACCGTTGATCAGAATTCTTCACATATATACATAGCTACCTGAGTCAATGATAATCTGAACAAAATAAGAAGTACAAGGTGGAAACTTAACAGAAAAGACCATAGATGTAAAACTGAACCGCCCTCTCAAAGGACTGACGAGGATAACCCATCCTTTCTCAATAGAACAAAGTTTATTCTGCAGATATATACAAGCAATTTCCTCTCAGGCAAAGATGAGAAAAATGTATTGACTGGGCAAATTATAACAGGATTGGTTGAGTTTTGGATTGTACAGTTCATTGATGTATTTCATTGATATATTTTGTCCTTGGGATTGTTGATTATTTGATCATGTAGTTGCATACATGTATGTGCTGTCAAAGGGAGAATTTCCGAGGGGTTTCCCTTCCCCCCCAGTTAACCAATTTAATTAGCTATAATCTTTCGAATGTAAATTAAATTAACATTTTTATTTCAACGGCTGTATTCATAAGAGAGTATTTTATTCTGACAGACAAGTACAAATGTATGTACGTAAAGATTGCCCACTGAATAATACACTTGCGGTGATTATGATATAATAATAACGATTATCAATAAACGCATAAAGAGTGAAAATATTTTCAGCTGCTAGAAACTGCCATTCATGGTTCATCGCAGATTTTGAGCGAATCTGACGAAGCAAATGAAAATGAGAGCCACGTCAAACACAATCACTGTCACTTGACGCATTCACGTCGCACTGCATTCAGAGGTCAATATGCGGGGAATGAAGAGTAATTAATTTTTTATAACGTGATTCTCAAGCTTTTAATGCCTCTCTTAAGCGTAATCAGGCGATTGGTAGAAGCGGGAATGCAAAAAAGGATCCACAATTTGGACAAAAAATAGTTCTAAACATAAGTGAACCTATTTGTGTGAATAACATCAGCTGTCGCAGCACTTTACAACTTATCTTTACATATTATTTCTAAACATCCGTTTTCGGTGATCGGCGCTTTTCTCCATAAGTTATACCATTTAAAGTGAAATTTTTCCGTTAAAAATAGGCCGAAAAATGAAAAAGCATCACTTGTTCAAGTTCAAATTTGAATTTGCCCAAAGAGTTTCGTTGCTGGATATGTAGATATCGATATAAACGAGATATTGAAACGGACTTAGATACTCTCTTTCCCAACCCAAATATATTTCAACAAACACTCCAACCAATTCAAACGAATATACAAACATTAAAACCTAACTAAAAAAACTAACGCTTGCGCACGGGACTAGTTTTTGAGAACAGATAAATTCCATAAAAGTATGGTGGAAAACTAATTATACTGAAAAGGTAAAAAAACCAATCATAGAGATGTTTTCTTGAGGAAAAGAAACCCTTGGATATGAAAACAGTGATGAACTACGAAATTTACTAATGATAAAAGTACTAAGTATAGTACAAAAATCGTCTTAACCGGGTTTTATTGTATCGTTCGATGTTCCATAATCTTGGGGAGTTTGATACTACAGTTCTTTACAAAATTAGATTAATAATACTAATCCTATGAAATCGAGATGTGTATCAAAGGAAGCGAAATTATTATACATCACAAGAATACCATGAGAGGTTTTTAAATAAGTTGAATTAAGTTCCCATATTGGTGTCTGATGAAACAATTATAAAGTCATAACTAACAAACATATTTTAAAAGATTTAAGCGCGTAATAATGAGACGTAAAAATGGCATTTTGGGATCCTCTTCCGGGAGCCATATTCATTTCCCATTGAACACCTTCATTTAATTTCTCCTAAATATTTTCAGCGATCAGGAATTTCATCCACTCATGATGATCTTACTCATCTCCGAAAAATGTAATTTTAAAAACGCTGCGACCGCACAGTTAAGGAAGAACGGTGTAATTTAAAGGCAGTTTTTTCCACCCATTTGAGGCATTATTGGGGGAGATTTTTTAAAGTTGCCATGGGGACGGAGGGAAGCAGATGAGGAACGAAAAAATTAAGGCGTAATAATATTAGGGAAATGAAAGTAATAAAGTGAAGAAGCAGCGAAGGAAATGAGAAACGACGGTGAAAATGATAGGAAACATAATGGCGCAAAAGAAAAATTTCATAAGAATAAATAGCAAATATAATAATAAACGCAGATGCTTAGATTTTATATCCATACGAAAGAGTCCTCGACGATGACGGACTCAAATTCAACATGTTAACAAATTTTAAGCTAATATTGTATTCATGAAATCTTCTGCATAATAAAAGATAATACTTCTCCTGTTAGAAACCTTCCATCTTGGTGGATGTTTTTGTATTTTTAAAATTTTAAAGAATACCACGTTATAAATGAGCTCGCAATACTTGAACCCACAGCAAAGAAACTTCTTTGTAAATCTACGTGTATTTGCTAAACACTTCCTAATAGTGTTCTATTGCTCGTAAGCTTGTTCTTATGCATAATTTATCGTGACTATAAATATCAGAATATCAAACGATTGATTAATTTCCAAAAAGACTATCATGTTATTTCCATTTATGGGCCTTAATCGCTGTATTTTCTTACAAATTATTTTTTCGAACCACTTCCGAATTGCAAATGCCCACCCAAACCGAAGCAGACGAATGTGTGATAATGAAGTTCCCTTCCTATATTGATGGCCGGTCCTTTACTAAAAAACTGTCTTAAAAATCTCGGTCTCAATTGAGTCTGCTAAAGGCAAGTATCACCATACATATATTCAGATAGAAACGGAAAGAAGAGAGAGAGAGACACGGTTGTTAAACTTTAAAAAATAAATTACTCCTAAACCGTTTAAGGATTAAAATGTTCACTTACTTTTTTGTAGTGAATCTTATTCTTTGGTGGTGTCCAACGTTGTTGGGAGACACACGTTGATTGGCTATATACGTATTTCGGAAGCTATGCTTCCATCTTCAGTAGTGTTTAATCTGCACTGAAAACTTCTTTTATTGGATCTTGTGTTTATATTTATTTTTCCTTGGAAACCTGTGAGTTTCTTCTGATCCTTCTACAGATGGGGAAAAAAGGGGTTTGTTTGTGTGTGTTTGTAATTCTGTTGAATGGATGGTGGAATTTTCAGATACTAGTGAAAATAATGCTGATGATGGAATTGGGCCTTTGTCATTATTTAATTTTGGTTTTTGTTTGTGTATGAATATGCTTTCGTAGGCGTCCAATTTTGAATTATTATTAACGGTTTTGAGCATTATAAAATTAAATAATGACAAAGGCCCAATTCCATCATCAGCATTATTTTCACTAGTATCTGAAAATTCCACCATCCATTCAACAGAATTACAAACACACACAAACAAACCCCTTTTTTCCCCATCTGTAGAAGGATCAGAAGAAACTCACAGGTTTCCAAGGAAAAATAAATATAAACACAAGATCCAATAAAAGAAGTTTTCAGTGCAGATTAAACACTACTGAAGATGGAAGCATAGCTTCCGAAATACGTATATAGCCAATCAACGTGTGTCTCCCAACAACGTTGGACACCACCAAAGAATAAAATTCACTACAAAAAAGTAAGTGAACATTTTAATCCTTAAACGGTTTAAGAGTAATTTATTATTTTTAAATATATTCAGATATTTTATTATTTCCAGGGAAAAAATATTAAAATTTATATTTTTCCACGGGAAATATTTAAACGTACGTTTTCAGCGTGGATCATCTGACCCACTGATCTTTTGTCGTGGTACGCAATTGATTTTGCTTCGTCGTGTATTTTCCTGGTCTCAAAATAGCCGTTTGCCGAGGAAAATCCCCACTCTTATCCACTCAATCCCTGGCTATTTTCAGAGTCGTGAAGAGTCGCTGCAGTTCTTGGTGTTCAGACAATTTCTCAATCAAAACATTACATTTTTATGCGAGAGTTTGGGGAAAAAGCCCATTTTCGAAGTCCTCGAACTTTAACAGAAGATAAAATTCAACTGATCTCTAAACGCCCACTAACATCTACAACTGCATATGTTTCCTGTAATCTTTGGGTGTGTGGCAGGGGGTGCATGCACCCTGAATTTATTTTCAAATCGATTATTCTACTATAAACTACCATAATTATTATTCGATTATTCTACATATCTACTACAATCCATCACTATCACATATCGTTTTCCGGAAAATTAGTTCTTGAATCGACTGGTTCTAGAATCTATTTCTGTGATCTTTTACGCGGTATCAGAACGGCTTATTTAAGGAGGACGCATTATATCGGCTACGTCTTCTATGAACGTATTCTCTCCGAATTTATTAAGGAAGTCTTTGATTGAACCTTCTTTCTCCTAAAGATCCCGTCTACATCGTCTTCAAAGAGAGCAATATTCTTTATACTATAGAGCGTATTTCGCTGAAAATGCCTCATCCGTCATCTAAAGAGTCCCATTCTACATCATGTAGAAACGTAGTAACATTTACCACAACAGTTCCTTGCGAATGCCATCTCAATTCGCTCAACCTTCCCTAATTCCCCGACTCAACACTTGTCTGCAGAATCTCATAATCTTCGTCTCAAAAGGACGTTTAACCAGCGCAAAATGACGACTTTTCCTTCGACGAAATCCTATTTCCACAGCTCTCTCGGTTGACGAACGATAAATTTTCTCGAGAACTTAACTTCGAGATATTTCTCTATCTCTATTTTTTGCTTTATTTCTCATGATATTTTTCTATAAATAAAAATACTCGCTTTGATTTTGCATCCATAAATGACCACACCCTCCGGACTTTGCTGATCTTAATTGCACTTCTGTACCAATGAATGTCATTTGGAATCAAGTCAATGGAAGATTGTTACAAGAATTAAGTAAAATTCAAACTTTTAAATTCCACAAAATTTATTGTTTTACTACTATGATTTCCACTCATGAAGTCATCATCAGGTAATGGTGTAAAAATATGCCTTTTTTATTTGATGATGACTCCATGAGTCGAGACCGTGGTCGTCCAATAACAGTCGTGGAATTTAAAACATTGAATTTTACTTGTTCTTCGCTTATCTTCCAGGCTTTCGCATTTTTCAGGTAAAAAATCGTTAAAATGTGGCGGAAATCATTTTCATGCGATTAATGGAACTGAAACGTAAACGCCGATTTTCATATTTTAGAATTATATGGACATAAATTAAATACTATAGTTAACAGAAACAGAAAAATAGAATTATCTTGTCCACTTCGTGGGTTGTGATTAAAGTGTCCTTTTACGTCTAGCGTTGAGTATATTAGCGTCAGTCCTGCCCATTTCAATTCATTAGGTTAATAATTATGAAAGGATATTAGGATAATTAGGATAATAATTTATGAAAGCTATTTATATATTGATAATGATTCTCTTTCAATGATAAAAATCTATTATAGTCGAGCCGTATTCGATCACCCTCTTCGTGTGACGCGGATTCGACAGTCTTTCCTTACTGTAAAATTCCAAACTATTTTACCCCACAGCAAGCTGGATCTTGGAGTTTTGCAGCTGACCAACGAAGTTTAATTTTGGTATTAAGTTATTTTGTCGAATATTGAATTTTGAAATCATTTTCGCAGTAAAATGATTACTCTCAAAATCTCGAAATTCTCAAGGACCTCTTACAAAGATGATTCAGCATTCTCTAAGCGAATGAAAAGCCAGAAGATGCCAAAAAACGTTGTACTCAATCAACGACTACCTATCTGCTTTATCTTTTGGATTTCGTATGGAATTATAAATACCTATAAGTTACTCTCGGTGGTGTTTTTTTCCTTCGAGTATTCCACAGGAAATGCGAATTAGATGCAAAGATTAGAAAGTAGAATTCTGAGGTGAAGCTCATCGAGAGTAAAAGAAACAGCATATTGTCCCATAATTCGATCTCTTCTAAAATGTTGTTGGGCGAACCCCACGAGAAGGGATCAGTCCCCGATGGTTTAGCATATAGTAGCTAGCTTTGTTGGAGGAGATTTCAATAGCAGTGTTATGATAGAGTCCCTCAATTGGGATTCACTGAGAGACTGAAGACCAAAAGAAGTTCAAAAAAATTACCAGAACAGATCTCGTCAACGACATAGTTGATTTTGTTACCCCAGTTGACTCCAAGAGAAAACGAAAATGTATTTCGAGGAACATATGGACGTTGGATGGAGCATTAAGGAATACAACAGCAACTAGAGTTAGTTAGATATCGGGTTTTATTACCCCCTGCCACACGCCTTTGACGGGGTCAGAATGTGATTCTTTACTTTTATTACAACGATGATCACGATCAGGGCACTCCGGAATTTTACACGAATCAGTATCCCATATGTGAGATCGACATACGGTATATCTGTAAATGATTTTATAATAGGAAGAGAGTTACAAGAATTTTCAATAGATCTTTTCTCGTGAATGCACACTTGAGGTACAAATTGTTGACGCGATTCGTCCAACACAGGAAGTAAGCGGACGTTTTCACGACAACCCACGACGTGGACAAGATGATTCAATTTTTCTGAATTATTTCTAACTCTTAATTCGTAATCAAGCGGCCTTTAAAAGATGACGTCGACGATGCAATTCAATTAACCGCATGAAAGCGAGCTGTTCAATTTGAGATCAACTAATGTGTGATGAAACAGGATCGTATGATAAAAATAAGCAAATTTCCTGACAATGCAACATATTTAAATACTTTTTTGGTAAAATATAAAAAAGGAAATCTTTTTAATGGCTGTACTTGACAACAGACCGCTGTGAAAAATTTACGGGATTATAAAGTTGAAAAATGTAATGTTCTGAATCCCCAAGGAAAAGAATTACCTTAATTAATTATGAGACACCTTTGCACATAAGGACCCAGAAGTAATCAAAGGAAAAACGAATATTTTATCGTCATTTCCTGACACTCTAAAGTCAAAATTTTCTCGTTTCTTCTTCTCTCCTTCGTTAACTCTGTCTTATTGGAGAATGGTTTCTGCAACTCCTCTCTGTCCACATCTGTTCTTGCTCCCAAATACAGCATTCTTAGTCTTCTATTTTTACCTTCCCTTCCATTAATAAATTAGTTATTGTCTTA
Source organism: Pachydiplax longipennis (assembly GCA_036926295.1). Taxonomy (NCBI): domain Eukaryota; kingdom Metazoa; phylum Arthropoda; class Insecta; order Odonata; family Libellulidae; genus Pachydiplax; species Pachydiplax longipennis. The sequence continues at coordinate 68,830,902 of JAVFKF010000015.1, forward strand.
AAATTTCTTTTTGTCCATTGCATTGAGTCCTTTTTTCCTTTCCTTCATTACTCCTTTTCGTCCAGCTTATCTCCGAGTTCTCTTCTAACTATTCTCCTTTCCGTAATCCACTTGAATGTTTTCAAAACATTTTTCGAATTTCGATATCCTCGTCCATTACAATGTCCCCTTTGAAAGGCCTGATTGTTGTTGCCACCCTTAAATGGGAGAGAAGACTTAATAGTCTCGATTTTGCCCACAATATAGACGGCATTTACTTATTTATCTATCTATGCACAATATCTGTTTGTTTTTGTCAGCAACATCTTACCGGCTGATGATAAGAATCAAAAATGTAAAACCAAGTGTTATATAATTTCTGATTTTTATCGTCAGCAAACAGGATTGAGTAAGGATATTGTCTTGCGAATTAAAATCTTCGCCCTGTAAATTTTTACATCTCAGCATCGTTCGCTTGCATTGTCAATCAAATTGCCCTGTGAGGGACTATGATTTCACGGATCTAACAATCAGGGCCACAGTAGTGCACACTGTGTAGTCAGAGACTATACATCTTAATATGCATAAGGAGACCAGAGGTTAGCTTCCCAATTTTTTCTCCACTAAATTTTTCTTAGCGCCAGTAAAAATTCAAATTGAGGAAGAAAAGAAAACTGTAGTCCATTCACCGTTATATAGAACTGTGTACCTTTTACACGAGTAATTATGTCTTATAGGAAAAGGTCTCTTGAAGTAGAAAGCCTTATTTGATTTGAGAATACATTTTATTGAATAATAATAATGCTGGATTAGGAAGAGTGTGACATAATTAAGCTTAAATGCAATCCTAGTTGTAAAACATATTAAAATGTGAGTTTTTATGAGAAAATTCGTTGCCATTTCATTTGCATCATTTAAGAAAATGGAAGTAGCAAAATAAGCTTCACTCCCTCTACTCTCTAATGTTATCGTTAATGTTAAACATTTTTGAAGAAACTGTTTTGGGAGGACTTCATGAGAACGTCTCGGATTATCGGGAAAATTCTTCAAAAAATGCGGAAGCTGTGATAGCAGCGAAAAATTCTGAAGTTAGAAACTGATGGCATATAAATATGCGCTGCCATTAGAACTTGTTTTTGGAAGAGAGCCATATTTGATGAAATACATTGTGTGAGATCATCATCAGTATGGTTGTGAAATAACACTATTCTAATAGAATCGAGATTTATTTATTTTGTATCAGGGATGAATATTTTATGACAGGAAGCCCACATTTAGCATTCTGTCGCATAGGATTAATTTATGATCGCATTCTTGAGCCTGGAGTGCTGCCTACATTCAAATTGTTTAACATCTATAAGAAAAAGAATTCATTCGCTAAATAAACCTAAAACGCTAAAAGAGAACGTTTTCCACTTTGTTTTTCACTTGGCGTCATAATAAGACTGGAAAAAGATATTGTTTGAATACTGCTATTTGTTTTAAAAAGCCTCGGATATCCCGGTGGGTAGTGGGTTCGACTTTGGCGAAAGCTTTCCCGGGTTTGATTCTCGATGGGGGCCCATTGAACTGTGGGTGCGAATTGAACTCAGCTGACTTTTAGCAATACTACTACTTATAAGTGACTAAAAATCCTCAATTAACACCCAAAAAGGCCACATGTGGCCTACAGGTAGCAACTTCTGGTATAGATCAAGTTTAAAATAAAGTATATATAAAAGTATAATTTGAAATGAACATAAATGTAGGGAATAATATAGCTACAGTAGGAAAAGCCGTTGAGTGAATGATGTCGTTTCAGACTTTGAATAGTAATAAGATTGGAAAGGAAGTTGTAGCGTAGAAATGAGTGAGAGATTCTCTCTATGGGTTCTTTCTAAGGGTTCTTGACAGAAAGAATTACTCCTGCAAATCTGAGGAAGAGATTTGCCAGTTTTGTGTTTGGAGCATGGCGTTTTATGGTACTGAACTTGGATGGTTAGAAAGAAAGATGAAACGTACTTTTGAAAGATTTGGAATGTGGCTTTAGAAAAAAATACTGAAGGTGAAGTGGATTGAGAAACCAAGAAATGAAGACATTGTGATGAATATCTGAAAGAAGAAAATATTGATAAAAGAAAGAAAAAAGGGAAAGACATCAAGGTTGGCGTATATACTACAGCAGAACTGCTTTCTAAGAGGGAAGGAAAGTGGCAGACTTATCTCCACCAGAGCTGTCAGTATCCTGTAAGTATGCCAATTTTGGCAGGCATGCATATTATGTATAATATCCCATAAGTGTGCTATCCATGCGCCCAAGAATGTTTTGGCACGTAAATTCGGAAGCACTGAACTAGATAATTGCGATCATGTTTGTGTTTTTATGGCAGTGAAACTTGGAAAAAAGATGAAATTTTTGCATGAATTTAGAACATATAAAGCAGATAAATAAATGAAATTCACTTGGGGTAAGAAGAGAATGTTTTAAAGAAAGAGAAGGAAACCGAAATGGAGAAAATAAATAGGAAAAAGAATTTGAGGCGCTCAGCTTAGTTTGAATTCAGGCGAAAGTAAAAAAAAAAAATACCTTAAGAATGGGATAAATGGAGATTGAGAAAGGAACTGTTTGGAGGATGAGCTGAGGGAGGCACACGTGCATAAAATCGGAGTCTGGATTGAAGAGGATTCCTCGAAAGCAGAAAAGGAAAATACATGCATACAATACACTCCATACATCGGAATTACTGAGTAGCGATAATGCCACAGGGTAAAACCAAGTCATTCACTCAATAAATCATTTTCTTATTGATGATTAAGAGCAATAAATGTCGATGAACGAATACGCCAACAGTTAATCCTATTTTAGAGTGCTATACTTGAGAACAAATGAAATAGTTGAATTTGAGATGGAGATAAATTGCAGTTTTCATAGCAGTCAATTGCCCTGTAATCTATATCACAGTTCTACTAAAATGTTCCTTGTTAGCTGCATGCCTAGAGAGTATTCGCTACTGACACAGCAAAAAAGTTATCTGGAGAAATAGTTTCTTGTAAAGTGTGTTTTAGTTTTCCTAGTTAGAAGTGCTCAATGGCTGACGCTGTGGCATCCTCTGACTATTTTCACCACAACGCAAAACTCTGTACGCTTCGGATTGAAATTCTGCAGTGATTTGGTCGTAAAACTGTGTAGCCGTTGCTTTGAGCTAATTAGTCACTAGATGAGTGTTTTTTGTTTCTAAATCTACTCTTTGGACAATCTGCGATATTATTACCTCATCACAAGACACGGAAATGAACAGGTTCAAATCTCCACACTCGTTAGGTTTTATCAATGAATGGACGAGAAATATTTTTTATGAATTCGACGGTAAGGAATTGCACTTTCCTCAGTAAGAAGTTTCATGAAACCTTAAGATATATGTGTATGTTCATAGGCTACGTTTTGCTACAAGGATAATATTCCCCATCGTCATAAGACGTACAATTCTTTCGGCTTATAGATTTAGAAAGCTTTATGTATTACATAAACTATTGTATGCTGACAGCATGCTATTCGTTGGGGACATGCAGTCAATGAGAAAATGAATCTGCATAAAAATGTGCCCATATGAAACCGCGTTACATAAAGTGAAATGAAAAATCGCAACTTTATTATGAATAGTGAAAATATTGGTATGAATGATGAATGTCTGGGAAGTAAATTTCCTTATAATCGAAGAATGAAGGGATACGTATTTATCAAGAGAGAAAGTTTTCTTCTGTAATATTGCGAAGAATTAAGCTAAGACGAGGTATATTACTTTTCTACAACCAAGACCTCCGCATTAATGCAATAAAAGCCCTCCAAACGGACATCATGATCAGAAGTACTACATGATGTTCCCTCTTCAGCATTGTGAGGGTTTCACTACTTGCTCCTCATCGATCATTTGGGAATCAAAAGATATGCTTCTGGTTTGTAGTAGGTGGGTGGTGAGGAAATTTATGGATGTTCACATGATAGAACTAATGAAAAAAGTGATTCCGTACTTATAAGAAGAGAGATCGATTTATCTTTCCAGCGATGAGTCTCAAATGAAAGCTTCTATCAACTGAAAAGGGTTTAAATGAAGTCTCTCCATTGTTCTTTTTCCAAGACGAAAACAAACTGCACCCTCGCGAATTCAACATTCTGCTCTCTTTTTCGGATAACAGTGAAAGCGCTTCTAAAATTCTAAGGGAACGACTTCCAGATTTGAATGCTGAATATACGGAGAGCGCTACTTGTGTATCATTTTCATATTCTCCGCTACTACTTTCATTACAATGATATGAAAGAATATACCCGTGTTTAGGGGTGGATTTATAATTAGGTGCAATAGTTGCTAGTTGAGAGCCTAATACTTTTAGGAGCCTGAATCAAACTATGTTTATGAACTCTCAATAATATACTACAATATTTTCAAATGTTTACAGTCGTCTTCAGGGGTACTTATTTTCACTTCGGGAAAGAATTTTACATTTAGTAGGTTTACGTAATATGTTTATAGAATGTACTAAATAACTAATTTCTCTAAATAAGGTGAAGTAATTAATTTCTAAAAAAGAAAAGGTGGAAATTCTACTGATAATTCGTAAATTTGTTTTTTATTGCCGCAATTAAGTAACTGAGTTTTCTATGTCATGTATTTTTATGTATTTCATGTAAAATATGATATTTTAACTGTTATAATGGACAAATTAATTATAAATTAACTCTTATAATATTTATCGATTGTGGTGGCAATTAAAAAGGAATAAATAATACTTTGAGAAAGCACTTTGGAATGTATTATTACATATGCTTACTCCAATATATATATTTTTAACTTAGAAAGAAAAACGACCCCGTATTTGCTGCAACGTCTAAAAGATTTCACCGAACTACCTTCTGCCAGTGAATCTACGGAAGCATATTTTCACTCGACGAGTTATTCGTATCTTTATTTAGAGCCTCCGTCTGCAAGAGACTTTTATTAGCTAGAATTGTGTAGATAATAAAGCCTTAATCTGCCCTTACAAAAGAGATGCAGATAAAGATGACTTTATGTCTCGTTTGATAAGAGAGGCTTCCGACACACGGACTTAACAAAAGACGGTCTCTTGGAAGGGATATATCCGGCCAAAGATGAGATTTCCGATACAGCGAAAGCTGCTGAAAAGAAAAGACCCTCTGCTATTATTCTCTTCCATTTTTGACATTCCTTCAACTCGTAAAGATGGAGATTATCTCACAAGAAATTCCTTTACTTAGGCTATTCACTGTTATCGACATATACATAACTGTAACCAATTTCATTTCGAATTTATTATTTTGGTTCTTATGAGCTCATTTTCACTCATATGTGGATATTTATGGATTAATTACGATAATCGAAGAATTAAACGAGACTGAACAGATCAGTGAAATGGATGTGGGCAGGCCATGTGGCGAGAAGAAACGACAACCGTTGGACAAGAGCGGTTCTGAACTGGACACCAAGAGATATGAAGAGACCAAGAAGAAGACCAAAGGACCGATGGAACAGAGACATCATTAAGTACTTGGGTGTGACAAGGCAAAGAGAAGCTCAGAATAGAGAGAATTGGAAAGAGTAAAATCTCATGAGCGGATAATCAGTGAAAGAATTATCAGATGTTCACTGTATATTAACCTTATTTGCTAAAATAGGAATAACGTGATGAAGATCACTTTTTACGGATCATTTCATTGGAAAACGAAAAGTGATTTACGACATAAATCTGCACCATAAAATATATTCAAAATCATATTTTACTAAAATATGATTTTGAATCTGGTGTAGTCTGGTGTAACAAGGATATATTTTGAAATTTGGTTATAATATTAATATTTGAAAATAAAAATCTATCCGTCAATAAAAAGAAAGCTTATTAGAATGTCTGTTTTTTGTATTTCAATATGAGACCATTTACATATACATTTTCCCATCATTCGAAAGACCTAAAAACGTAAAACAAACTAAGGGTCATAGTTGAAAATGTTATATTTCTGGTTGTTTGTCCTTCATAAGCATAGTGTAGCTAGAGAAAATTTACATACTCCAGAATTAACTATGTAAGAAGATTGTAAACGGTAACTTCACATCATATAATTTAATAAATAAAGGAAACTTATGGCATTTGGGGATTCCTTTTTATTGTAAAAAAGAGTTGCTTTCAACTTTTTTTGCTCGACTGCATAAAAATTTTGCGATAGCTTCTAAGAGAATTATTTACGTAGTTTCATGGTTGTCTCTATGGAGAGAATGTGCTTATCTTTGCACAAACATATTTTAATGATGAGTCATATGCAAATTTCCGATTACTTCCTCCAATATTGAAGCCACTTTCCACCTGAACACCAAATTCCAACTACCGTATCCGTATAGTCGGTAAGGATTTTAGGTGCCTAAATATTTACATACACATATCTATTGACGTCATTATGCTTAGGGAGGAGGAAAACACGTCCTTCCCAGCACATGTCTAAGTTAGACGATCTTCCAATGCGCGAATCAGACACTCAATGCCAGGGATATTTGACTTTTTAAATCGAGAATATATTTATGACTTAATTTTCTACTTTCTATTTTTCAATTTTACATTACAACCTTTTCTAATTGGGAAATTAAAAGTTGCTTTTTCATCAAAAAGCTAACAAAAACAGTGTATTGAAAACATCCAGTTTAATATTGTTTATAGAAGAAGGTATTTCGATAAAGTAATATCCATCCATAAAAATAGAAATAACAAACCTTTGGTATTGATTTTTCTAGATACGAGAAACTGATTTTAATATTAACGGGAATGGAAAAGGATTGAGGGTTTGGAGTACCCTTTTCAGGATAGCATACATCATATGCATTAATTGATTAACGAAACATTAATTTTGTAAATTCTTTAAAAGGCTAAGAAAAATAAAAATCTCAAAGATTTAATTATAATGAAATCATAAGGCTCCAATAAGTGAAAGAACTTTAAAAATTTCAAAATATTATAATAAATATCGAGATTCTATGACAAATAATAATGCTACAGGCACTATGATAGTATTTTAAAACTTATTATTATATTTTATGACCGTCGAAGTTTAAATTTTATTCTGTTAAATGACTTTCGATGTATTTGGCTCTTTCCTGTAATTATTTTGATAGTGCAATTATTTTGAAATGGGGAATCGGGGTTAAATTTGATACCAAACCTTTATTTCCTTCCTTTTTTCTTACACTTTCATACTTCATATAACTATATGAATGGCATTGAATTAACGATTAATTAGTAAAATTTACAACCAAATTCAGATGAATTTTTAACCAGCATTTCACCTCCAAAATCATCCAATTTTCTGCAAAGAGGATTCCCCAGAGGCATTCTTTCTGCAGCAACTCTTTTTCCCCATACATGAGGCAAATCCCATTTCTTAACTTCTTCCTATTCATCTTAACTTTCAAATAGGATGCTCTTGGTCGGTCTCTCAGTTTTTTCCTATAATTTTTTCTTCCTTTGCATTCTGCATAAAGTTTTCATGCCGGAGCAAGTGTCTCATGAGCTTTTCTTTTCATTATCGTATTATTCTCTTCTCCTCTGAACTTAATTTGTCACTTCCACATTTTTTTCTGTCGACCTGGTTCTATCAAAAACCACATTTCTGCAGTTTCGAGTTCATTTTTTCCGCTTTCTTCATACTCATGTCTCACGTCCATATACACCAAATAAAAGCTTCAAATAATTTCTTCCAAACCAATGCATTATAATGAAAAATGACAACAGAGCACTTATAGCTTCACCACCAATGCTATATATATATATATATATATATATATATATACACACACTGTTGGTAAAGACATAAGTGCTTTATGTTATTTTTCCATATTTAAATTCAGTATTATTTAAAATTCCAAGAATTCAACTTAGTTCTTTCTCTGAATTCATTACTAGAGCTATATCGTCTCCGAAACGAATGCAGTGAATTTGTCTGCCGTTAATTTAATTCCTTTTGTCTTCGCTTTCCGATGTTCTTTTATCTATTGGTTAAACAAGTAAGGCGATACTGACCAACATCTTCGCATATCCCTTCTTATTTACGCTGTTTTCCTTGTGCCATTGATTAGCTATTTTTATATTTTAGCTTTTGCAGAGGTTTAAATCGTTCTTGCACACCCATGCATCCCCTATTTTTCGTATCGCTTGAAAAAGTAATCTCCGTTCAGGACTGTCAAAACAATTCTCCAAATCGACAAACGCTATGTAAGTTTTCCTGATAATTTTTTGTCTCCTTTCTCAAATTTGATTTAAATATCGTCTCTCGAGTGCTTGTTCCTGATCTAAAGCCGTTTTGATCACAGTTTAATCTCATGTCAACTTTACCTTCTTCTCTATCGTTACAAATCATAAATAAAATCTTTGAAGCAAAGGAAAAAGTGTTCTCTAATTCATACAATTTATTGCGTTGCTTTTTCCAAAAATTGTAACACTGCTTTTCGGTGGATACTATTCCTTCTTCAAAGCAATTCGTTATAACAATGCAGAGAAAATCCAACAATGTAGAAGGAAATGTTACAGTGTAGAGATTACAACAATTTAGAGATATTTCTAACAGCGTAGAGATTATTATAACAATTTGAAGGGCCCATCGGTTCAATCAACATTATTCAAATCAATAAATGTTGTAATTTTTCCCGGTAAATTTCTATCCGCTGATTCGCGATGAAAAATGTGAATTCTCGCGCACAATGATAAGGACGGTCAATTGAGCAATAGTTGACGATCGCGCTTTTATTGAACCACCGGCCATTTCGCTTTTCATTTGTCCAAAATGGATCAACAGACGTCGTCATTACGGTGACGTTTCGAATTACTGTGACGTCAATGTTTGCAGGGTGTGGTTGTGGAGTCGTCAAATTGATCTCTTTGGTGATTAATGCACGAGTCGTGACCCCTATTTTCGCTTAATTAGCGCTCGGTAAGGCGCTGCTTGTTTGGCCTGCATATTTACAAATATCGCAATCAGGATGTCATCGTTTGAGATGCGTCTTCTAAAAATGACCTTTCGTTATCTGAGCATTATTTATAACGTCAGATCGAAATCTTATTTACCAATTTTACTAGTTTTCTATCGACCAACTTCCTCCTTAAGGTTTATAATGTTATGTAATCAGTGACATTTTTCAAACAATTGCTTTTTTTCCTGTTTGCGTGATTTGAATTTTTATCTTTCTATTTGATTCTCCAGTATTTATTTAGTATTTTAGTTATATTTTATAATTCCCAGAAAGACATCTTTCTGTGATATTTTTCACATTTTTTTCTTGCGTGTTATATTTTTCCTTTCCATTCATTTTGGAAGTTTTCCCACAACGTGGGCTTTTAGTTAAACCTTCTGTTACTATTTTTTTCCACGCTCTACTCTTTCTGCTTTTATTTAATCCTTTTAAATATTGTTATGAATTAAACATCATATAGGGTGAGGCGAAAATGATGCCAAATGGGCCTGATAAGTGCCTATCATTATATCTATTATTTTTTTAATATTCACTATCCTTTTCAATCTGCTCTCAGTCCATCTTCCTCTAGAGCAGCGTCGTCTTCTACGTCTACATATCCGTATTCGGTTATAATTATATCAGTATATTAATATCATAGCACAGCCTCCTTTTGGCATGTGGTAGAGGATGCACACGCCACGACTCTACTTCCCCAATCGATTACTTTCGCGTATCATTTCGAGATAAATGAATCTGTTTCCATTATCTGAGTCTCCTCACAACGGCCTATGTAACAAGGAGCTACATCTTCTATAGACGTACTCTCTCTGAATTAGTAAAGTAAATCAAGCCTTCTCTTTTATTCACTCTTAAGCTTATCATTTACTAATAACGTAATCGAAACTAAAAGCGGCTTCCTTGATTGAAATTGTTTTCTCTTCCTTGTAAAGTCGCAATATTGGCAATTACGTATTCTAATTGATCACTGCAAAAATGTGTGTCCTTCTTGCTTGCTTTAAATTTGAATGTCTGCGATAATGTCATGGCAGTCAATGTCGTTATCGTCATGGCGATGAATAGAGTCGCTTAACGACGTACTGTTGCTTATGGAAGCGGCGAACTATTGTTGTTTGTAATAGAATTGGAAGAGAGATTTATGTGAACTAATCTAGAGTCGTTACTCTAGAAGCAATACTGAGATGTATGTGGCGAACAAGATTTTCGCTTAAGACTTCTCCCGAAGGAAAAATTTCAAACTTCATTCCGTTTAAGACGCGGTTTATTCTTGTCCCGTACCACATGAAACTCTTGATGAGAACAGCGCTTAAGACGCTCTGCTTAAATCGCAGTCATTTTCCGTCCTCAGGTGTAATGCAACCACCTCATTTCGTAGACCAAAAAATATGTGTGCCTTTCCTGCATGTCATCCTTCTTTAAAATGACCAATTGTGAGGTATTGCTACAGTTGGAGCAGAACTCTGTCTTAGAGTGAGCTCTTCTTCTGTCTCAGGGCAAGTTAAATCGAAAATTCGCTCAGCGATATTTTAATTCGTCACAATTTCAAGTTGTACATAAATAGAAAGAAAGGGAGTATTTTGTGGGATAGTGAGTTTAGTCTTGAATAGACCGTTGTCTCTCACCACTGCTGTTAGAAATACCTCGTTATAATTGCCTCATCGTCTATCTAGTAAACATTTATCTTCAGTGTACAGTGAAAAATGACCGAAATTAAGATAACTAACAAGACGCTCTCTTTTGGCGAAAAGCTGACCAATCTCGAACAATGTGACGTAAAGGAAACCAGCATTACGGAGAAGAAGAAAATTTTCAGTATAGTTGAAAGTGAGAGTGAAGAAGCATTCAGTATCAAAATCACAAACATAGTTATCTAACATATGTACAAAGTATAATAATGCTTAAAATATACAAGAAGAACGAATCAGAATCGTATTGGTTCGTTGTTCCTCTCAAAACACGAGAGCGTAACGGAGGACGGTGCTCCGCCGCGCGGATTTGAGCCTTGCAGCGTTGTCGAAAAGTCCACTTATATATTATTGGGGCAAATTGGGGCAAGATTTTATTTCAGATTCCCATTAAAGAAGGTTTGTGGCTTATCGTGGTGTAAATAACTCCGTGTCACACGGTGTCTCAATCTACTATTTTCCTCGCTTTATGTAAAAATTTGTTCCAAAATAAGAGTCGACCATTTTGTAATGTAAAGTATATAAATATTCAACAGAGCTTATTGAAACTAGGTCTTACGAAGGGCAAAGAACATATTTATAGTATGGCATCATATTTTACCCGATGATTTTCCTAGTTCGGGTTCACAATCGACTCGAAGTTGAAGAATTTCGCGAAAAATCGGAAATGGGAAATTTTCGCAAAAATTGGTCAACGTAGACCTCCTGTATAAATTTAATGCTAAGGATCGAGCGTAAATGACCTCCATAGTTGTATGCAGGATTTATTCATAATCAATCATGCGAAGTTTCGAGGTCCGCACTCAAGAAAAGCGTTTTCGTATTTTTGGCCAGCTTTTTTCGATTCTAGCCCACTGTGCAGCGTCTTAATCGCGTTATACTGAATTTTGAAAATTCCAAAAATTTTATCTTGAAATACTGCGATGAATCTCTCAGAATCCTCAATATGAATCACACACAAAGGAATATTTTCTGTCCTTCTCATCCGATGGAAAAGTATGTACCTTCATGGATTTATGAAATACGGGATTCAAAGTCCGGAGTTTTCTGCGGCATAACAAAATCTGTTTCAGTCCACGAAAGATACGCACGATAAAATTGAATATCAACACGAAAGATTCGGATTGTATTCCCATTTACATGATCTTTCCCTTCAATATGATGCATTCACGCATTGCAATCACGCAATTCACTCTCTTATTAAGCACGTTTTTACCACATCTATCCACTCTTCCTTTCTATCCTAATAAGCATCTTTCGCTGCATATCTATTGATCCCATATTGAAAGAAAATCGCTTGGAAACATCCACTTTTAATTCGACATGTCATCTTTACATACCACCTGTGGAATTCTTTAAGTGAAACTATACGAAGTCAAGATTTCAATCTTCATACGAGACAGAATATTGTCTTCCGATTTTAGAAGTTTCCCCCTCCAGACTCTCAGTTTAGGCTTACCATGTGTTAGTGTATTAAATGTTCCTTGGTAATGCAATAAGGCTGCCACCTCAAGACAGTCAAACTGCAGAAAATAATAAACAAATAAATTTTAAATTAAATACTCTCTCCTTAGAAGCTCTAGTGCTCTATTAAGACTTAGTCTATCATTCACCACTATGTAAAATTCATCTGAATCACCATTGACGATTAATTCAGATGACCAATGATTCAGTTCGGACGGATGAGCAATAGCAGTCCGCAGTTTTCCCTCAGGATATTTTAACGTGGACACATATAAGCTGATATTCTACCAACTGGAGAAATATAACCTCACTCAATTTCTTCTACAAATACAAATCTTTCTCCAGTCCATCGCTTTCCCTCGAAAAATGTCAAGTAGGGTAAGTGAAATGGAGAGTTCATCAAACATTTGGAAGATCACTATGATATCCCGGATGTTAAGCTAAGTGAGGCTCTGATAAAGCACTTCATTTTTGGGTCGTATTTCAGCAGGAAACGTTGGCTATCAATAGTGCTGGCCTTAGATAACAAACAAGGAAGTTTACTAAATAAATTTATTTGTACAACACCGCCATAATTTTAACAGACATACGACCCAAAACGCAACACATCATCATTAGGTACGATCATATCTGCAATACATATTCAATTGATGTAACATAAAAATATAAATTTATTTAGTCCACTTCCTTGAATGAAGTAACCGTAGGCTTCTTGTGAATCGGATTTCATGCAGTGTGCCTTTTTTTAATTTCCATTTTATTCCTTGCATGTTATGCATAAAATTACACCCCCTGCCACACTCTTAACGATGTATGCAAAGTATTCATGTAGATGTAAATGAAAATAATATAATTCGTCCAAAACTAGAAATGCTCGTCGCTTCTTAAAGGGATTTGCTATTGCAGAATTCTCTCTGGTCTTGAACCAGATACAATTAGTAACTCATTTATCAACATTTAATTCTAAAAATACTTTTTTCCAATGTTATGTTATAAAAACTGCGAAATACTCAACATTAAATAGAGTTCAAAATTGTCACTTTTTACCACGTTCATAATAACAAAACTAATAAAAACGACGAATTTTTCGCGTATTTTATAAGCGTTTTCACTTACAATTACAAAAAGTAATTTTCAATGAATTTCTAATCTTACTCGGTTGCAAGCACATCGGACGTAACTATTATGCTAATAATTTCCTCAATTTTATTAACTGCCGTGCGCTCCCTTCTAGAGAAGGCGTTTTCCTGAATCGTGGGTTTTTCTACTTCACTTTCATTTATTAGTTTTCCCCCACAACCCAAATCTTCCCATTTCTTATTGATGAATGGATATTATTTTCTAGATTTAAGTGTATTCAATCGTTTTGAATACAGCTAAAAATTCATCATGTAAATACTTCAAAGGATAGCCAAGAATGTAATTTCCTTGATGTGATGGTAATTATAACAAAATAAGCAGATGTTTGGTAGGGAAAAAGTCTTGTGGATTTCAAAAGTTTCACCACAAGACGACCACAGGCATGTTGAGGTCGCGTCTCATAAAAATAAATGGAGAAGAATGATTATTACGAAAATAGAGCAATGACATTTTACTATGAATGTAGAATTTTCATGGTTGGTTTGTACTTCATCCCTCACCATTAAATGTGGGATGAGGCAAAATGAGGAGTGAGGTAGTTTGTCCTTGCTTCTCTAGCTGAGCAAGAATGCCATAAGCGGAACAGGTATGTGAAGTAACACTCTTCGTAGCATTCACTCATACTTCAGTGTCTTTCACATAATCATGGCGCGAAGAAAAAGACCTCCTTACAGAGCGATGAGGGTCAAGTCAATTAAGTTGCTTGGCATTAATATTAAAATTCTCTCTTCATTCATAAAGGAGATCGTTACAATTTCGTTGTGACCTACTTAAAATCAAATTAAATCGAATCATTGGAAACTGCATCGTCGTATTTCACTAATACCCATAAATAGAAATTGGTTGCCTTTTCATACCACGGAGAATATTTATGCTGCTTTCGATCTTCAGATATATTTTTCAACCATAGTAATTTTCTAGAATTTAAATATTTTTGAAACCAATAAAATTTCACACCCAAAAAGGGGTTATTCATGAAATGTACATTGAGTGCTATAAATGAGTATTCAAAATCAATGTGTTTTCTCTTGCGACACAAAATCAAATTCGAGATATCCTCTGCCTTTATGAGGGATAGGCATTAAGAAGAGAATTTTTAACCTCACCCAAATACTTTTTATATTATTGTTATTTATTTTATTATAATCATTACCAACGGACAAATAGAAAATATTCCATTCGCCAGGATATGGTAGCAGGACAAATTATTAGACTGCAAATGACTCTTTTCTTATTTTGAATCACAGACAGTAGGCAAATATCGTAAGTGATTTGAGAAAAAGGAGAGAAAAGAAATCCGATCAGTAGAAAAGGAAAGAGAGGTTTGAGATCACAATGAGAAGGTACACAAAGATGGCAAAATAAGGAGTGCACTCCCAAGAGCAATGAAAAGTGCATCTAAGACTGATTAAGAAAGGGAATCCTGCAATTTCCTTCAAATTGGAATGAAGAGGGAATCCCAAGAATCCGACCCTTCGCTTTCCGTGACTTGGAATTTCCACGCTAATCATTGAGAAGAAAGAATTCCGTTGAGGTATTTCCTCTGTCAAAGCTTATTGCCTTTCATTTATATATATTTTCTCAAACGTTGTAGCGATTCCTCCAGAAAATAAATAGAAGACTCTAAAGATACTGACTCTAAATCTTGCGTTGAATAAAAATTTACTCATTTTGTATTTGTGAGCAGTACATATAATAGTAAAACCCGGTTAAAACGCTTTCCGAACCGAAATCGCAATATTGTCACTGCCATTTATTTAATCGCAAAACTTCCTTCAACATCTCTGATATGGCGTCAGGCATGCGAGCGTGCCAGTATTAATCACGTCAGAGACAAAAAGAATCAAGTTACATATGTTTAATTGAAGTATAATTAATCAAAGCTGTATGATTTAATACAAGTTAATAGCAGACACAAGTCCCGATAACAATTGAAGTACGATATAAACAATGTGTATTCTTCCCACCGACCGCCAATATGAACATGTATTCCGGCACTCATTTGCCAATTATCGTTGCATACTTTCATAAGCTAACTTCAGTTTCATAAACAGAAGAAATCTTTCCCAATTAATGAATTTGTATTTCGGAAGATAATTACAGGGAAATGGAAATTGCCGCCTACATGTCGAATAGATTTTAAAAGAGCGCTTTCCGTGTTTGTTTTGTCTGTGACGTCAGGCGCTGTGTTATTCGCCTCCCGACGCATTCATCAGTCAACTCTCATCTCATCTGAACGCCACCCAACAAGGTTCACTCATCTCATATGTATTTATACAACCCTTCTATTGATATTTCGGTCATTAATTAATATTAAAACTTCTTCCTCCGCAAACCAATGCTATGTCATCAAATTCGGAGATATAGTACGCTATTTGCTTATCAGAGAAACTTGAGAGCCAAAGTAATTTTTCACCGGTGTGGTCTCAATCTGAACATACAGGATAAGAAGAGAAAAGGAATTTAATATTTTTGGGTCTCTCGAAAGATACTGCAGATTCTTGGAGATTCTGTAAGAGAAGGCTGCAGAGATTCTCTCTCACCACTGCTGTTAACGAAATCTTTCTCCTTCCGTAATTGTCGAAGTGGCATCATAGATTTGAAAAATTAAGGCGCTACCTTAGTGCGAAGGCATTCTTCAAAGATACGATTTAATGCAACCCGATTGTATCTCGCTTGTTTTGCGTCAGAAAAGCGTCTTAACTGTGTTTTACCATATATTAAAGTGATGAGTCATAGAAAATATTATTTCATTAAGGTTAATGCACGTCATTCATCTCGAGGGGTGAGCACACATCCATTTGGCGCGATCGCAAAAGCGCCGCGCTGCGGCAGCCATCGCAACTAACATAACACCGCTGATTAAATTTATTGGATAATTCCCATGGCAACACACAGAGGCGTTAATAAAATGGAAAATGATTCCATGAATGTGGTCACTCATTTCATTGAATGTCGATGGAAAATAGCTCGGAAGACTTAAATTTCCGGTAATTTGGAAGGCAGCCTGAAATTTATCCCTCAGGTGAAGGGCAGGGGGTGTAAAAGGATAAAAATGATCCTAATACGACTTTTTGTTTACCTTCCAACTTTCTCATGCTCTATGAGTATCTGTGTTTTAGGAAATATCTAGTTTAATATTTGATGTTATTTTTCTTTTCTATCAAAGTCCAGCAATAGAAAGACCAAACTCAAGACGTGCGAAGATGGTCATTGTTTCAAATGAGTAATTTCTCCACAAAAATTTACCTCTGACGACCAGTTTCGCTTCCACAGAAGCATTTTTTAATTTATACAAGCACTTTCGCCGTGGTTTACATATTTTGAGACATATGGTATATATGTTATACATATGGTATATATGTTATACATATGGTATATATGTTATACATATGGTATATATGTTATACATATGGTATATATGTTATACATATGGTATATTTGTTATACATATGGTATATATGTTATACATATGGTATATATGTTATACACATGGTATATATGTTATACACATGGTACACGTATATGTTGGGACGAGACTTCACAATTTTGTGGACTTTGCAAGAGGAGGCGCTTTGGAAACAACGGAAGCGAAAAATAGCGACATTAGCGGGACTCGAACCCAAGTCTCCCACTTTCCGATTTCCAACAACCGCATCGAATCTGTTAACATTGAAGATTCCGTTTCGATTGGAGAGAGAAAACTCAAAATTGCTCAACAGGACTGTATATATACTGCATATGGACAAGGAATGAGTTCTAAAAAGGTTCGACGGGTTCGTACGTTTGAGAACCCCAGGTTTAGAGCAACATAATAAAACACGGGAAATCATAAGGCAGATATAAAAGAGGCAAAGGAAAACTATAAGATTTTCAGAATCGAATTCCGTAAAAATAATGAAGTCAAAGCAGTAAGTAACATATAAACTATGAAGGAAATGTAGGAAAATAAGAAACGTAGAATATTAGAAAAATCTTTGCAAGACCACTGCGGGTAAAAATAGTCAAAAACGCTAATCCTGGAAATATTATTTCTCTTCAATGTTCAGAATTTTATATTGGCTTGCAGTAGCCTACCAGTCCATCTTCCTATGAATAATCCTCTGAACAGTTTAAATCCTAATAATAAAAAATGTCTCCATTTCGTAAGACTATTATTTCTAATTTAATTTTGGAGATGAAATGAAACCTGGAAACCTAGACATGTAACCAGTCAAATACATATATCTACAAAAATAGCAATGAGAATTACAATATTAGATTAACAATTACAATTTTACAATAAAAAATTCATCATTTAATATTTATTTTATATTCTAATTTTATCTTACAATTTTATTACAACGTCAATTTACCTTACAATTAAAGATTTACAATTTTAATGAGAAAGGAAGGCACGATAAACTAAAGATTATGGCTACTGAATACGTACAATTTTTGACGGGGAATAAAGAATATCTGAAAGCATAAATAAAAGAGAACGAAAGAATCAGATGTTCCAAGAAAGAGGTCTTCTTTGGAAAGAGGAAAGGTCGAGCGTAATCGTGGCGCTGAGTTTATGAGAAACACCACAAGAAAACATCTCGATATAGAAATTGTAGATGACCTTTGGTAGCATCACTTAATGCTTGTCTCTTCTTCCCCACAATCTGCTTTCGTTTCCTTCGGTCAACATGAAGTGGATCATCTCTTTGCTTGTCGTCTTGGCGATCTTCAGGTCTGCAACAGCAGTTCCTTTAGGTGGGCTCATTCTTATATTCACCTCATTACATTCTCAATCCAAGAGAGAATCTCTTGTTCTTCTTTTCTTCCCAAATTTTCAGCCTTTTATCGTTCGCTCCACTGTGTACATCTAGATATGTACCCTTTGAGCCGCCTTTTGGCGTGTGGCAGGGGGTGTGTGTGCTTCACTCTCTTAATCGACCACTTTCGCATATCGTTCATGAATTCTTGAATCGACTGGATTTAGCATCTATTTCCCTCGCCATATCAGAACGGCCATAATGTGGCAAATAGGGCGCATGGTATCGCGTCCTCAGAATTGATTAAGTTAATCATGTCTTTGATTGTTTGAGACCAAACAAGTGATAAGTAACATCACTCGCGGACTTTTTCTTCGCTCCTACCGACTATTCTCTTGATTCTTTTTTAGTCGCCCCTATATTTTATGGATACGGGTACCTCATGTTAAGGTTATTTATGATATTTAATTTAAAATATTTCACCGAATCGTGTTTACTTTTCATCCTTTCTATATTGTTTGTGTCATGGTTTTAAATTTGTGCTATTCGAAGGTGTTACTGAATGTTCCCCGATCCATTATAAAATCTCTTGTTAATGTTAATAGTCTGACGTCTTCCTTCATTCATTTCGTTTTTCTTCTGTCTGAGTCGATAAAATTTCGATGCCCTTTGCTTGTTGCTATGAGGCAGCCATAAAAGATAATCACGAATACTTTGCCATGAAGGTCTATCTATCAACCTACATCATAGTTTGCCATCATTTTAGTTTCTCGACTAAGAATTTCGCAAAGTTTTTACTCAGTTCTCCTTACATCCTCTAAAATTAAGATTCTGATCTTTCAAATATTGCGCTAATTAGATGAATTTGTTTAGTTTCACAAAATCGAGAACTCATTGAAGTAGTAGCAGTATTGTGAAAAGTGCTTCGAAAGGCCATTTCGCACGTTGGCTCCCACCGGGAATCGAACCCGGGACCGCTTTCATCAAAATCACGCTGCCGACACGGCCATCCGGGATCCCCAGGACTCGTTAAAATACAAATAAATGTGAAAACCTCATTGATTTATAAATTCAGTGTTTATACATAAACTGTGCGAACACACGAATCCACCATGAATCAATCAACGATGTGCATTCATTCGTAAGTGATTGCGTTATCATTCAATAGGAAGTACGTCAAGTGGTCGATTGGAACTTGAATCCAAAGAATCTGCGTCAAAGGATTTGAAAGAAACGAGATTATCGAAATAAATCAAAATTAAAATACTCAGCAAGTCGCCATTTGCGTAAACATCGACCTATCGAGCCATTTTTTTGTTACCATCGCGTTTCGAGGAAAGAGTGAGCGATGAAAACTGCAGTGAAACCCTGTTAAGATGCTCCCACTTAAGACGCGGTATTCTCCTTTTGACAGAAATTAATGATGATTCAGATTAAAATGTGGGTTTTTCCCATTTGCACTGCAACCCAATAATCCTCAGCCGAGAGATTTTGTTTTCCTCTCTACGCTTTGCCAAGTTTCTTAAAAGGGTTCCTTCTGAGTCTCTCTTGTGTGAGGACTAATCTTGTGACAGTAAATATCGGAGATTAAGTGAAATCTTCCTTATCAATTTCGTCTTAGGGCAGAACGTTAAATCAAAATTTTGCTTCGCGGTGTTTCCTTTCTCAACTAGTAAACAACCAAATAAATCATAATGGAAATGCAGTGTTTTGTGGGCATAGTCTTCGAAAGATACCCTCTTAAACTTGTTATCTGTTAAGACTTTATTTCTAAACGAAAGGAATTTAAGGATTCTTATCCTTTAATATATTAAGCCTATACTTAAGTGTTTACTCTCATTCTTTTATTTAGAAAATATTCCAAATAGCAATCACGTTTTATACAGAAAAATACCCTATTACCCTCTCGTTACCGTTGCTTTATAATTTTTATTTTTATTCTTCCTTAATTAATTTTCTATCCGCTAAAAACGTTTAATTATAGAGTGAACGATGACTAAAACTAAATAATTAAGGAAGACGCTCTCGATGAATGAAAAGCAGACAAATCTCGAAAAACGTGACGCAAAGGAAACCAGCATTACGCAACACGGTTATAACACACTCTCCTCTAAAGTAATCGGCTTGTCGTTGAAGATGTCAAGGTTATGAAGTTTTCATTGCTAATCTGAAGACGTTCGTAAGAATTAATGGGAATTATGTTCTGATTATTTTGGTTCGATTTCTAAAATGGACACAACGTAAATAAATGGCGTCTTTTTTGGGAAATTGAGACCATAAAGTTATCTCTTTCATTTAACTTATTGTTAATATAAATGAGATCATATGAATGAATAACGATAAAAGGATTTCAAAATTAATAATGAATAAGAAGCCTTCAGTTGTGGATTAAAAGAATAGAACTAAGTGATGCTCGAGAAAATTGTGAGAAAAGACCCACAAAAAAGGGTGTTGTGTAAAACCTGATCAAATCTACAGAAAGAATTGACTATAAGATTAATAAAATAGAAAATCCTTATCATCATCTGGAAAAGGAAACATTGTAGGAATAACAAGCACTCAAATAATATACACGGCCGACCAAGTACATAATAAATAACAGATTCATTGTAGTATCATCTTCTTTATACCACATGCTCAACTTAGGGTTAATAAATGCATAATAAAATTATAAACCAGACTGTAAGTCGTATACGATTCAGAACTTATTAGTATTAACACTTTTCAATGTCACTATGATTCACTAAGATCTAACTGATCTTTAGATTAAATAGAAAAACAACATACCTACAAATTGAATCATAAATGTGTAAACACTATTTCAATTATCTGCCATTATGATATGGGTAAGGGAATAAGGCAAGGATAAGCATCATTTGGTTGAAAAAGGAGAAAATAAATGAAAAATTAGAAGATTCGTTGCACGCATGAGAAAATCAATGTTGAGAACATAGAAAACCATGAGAAAATTCATTACGAATAGCGTAAAATGAGTAAGAAAGATAAATGTGGAAAATAGCTTTTTTAATAGCTATTACTTCCAAGAAAAACCTCGTTATTAATAAAAAATAAGAAAATATAACTGATGTAAACACTTGACAACTCATAGGCAGCTTTTACGGTATTAAATGCCTATTTATATACATAAATAATGTAGATGCAGAGTACAGAGATTTGGATCCCTTATCAAATACATATATTCTATCCGGGCAACAAGAATTCCTCTCGCCAAATGAAATTAGAGTTAATGGTCCAAAACACTTGAGTTGGATATCATGGAATCAATAAAGTCGATGCCTTTTATCATTAAGTGACTGTTCCGTTAGCAATGAGACAAATATTTGATTAAATAATGAGTTTTTCGGTTTACTTTCGGAATCATCCTGAACATCGTTCCGAGATGTAAGAGAAGTAAAGATTGCATTTACGAATTTATTCATCGGTATATTTACCACATAGGAATCTTTGACTCATCTCGATGAATCAAACATTTTTCATTCGTTTATTAGATAAAGCTTTTTCTTTTATTTACCGCAAAATCAGTTCTACTCATGATGGTAATAATATGAAAGCTACTCGAGATTTCACTGAGTTTAAAACAGATACTTCCCTTGAATGAGTTTAAAAACATTTTAAGTTTCAATAACATGTTTCATCTTAAAAGTATTTTTGAAAGTGTTTTGCAATCGGCGAAATTCATGATTTAAGCGGTACTTAACAAATACAAATTGAGCTGGAATAATTGTATTTTTAAAGTACGTATCAAGTTGAGGCGCTGTGAAATATTGATTGCCTTAAATCATATTTCTGAATAATAGTTTGCTTTTCGCACAAAGAGAGCGTCCTTAACTTGGATCATCTTTCACTTTAAAATGTTTTACCAGATAGATAACTAGAGAACGAATTTTTAGCAGCAGTGGTGAATCAAAGTCTCGCCATGAATACGCTCAGCTGCCCATTAAACACTCATTTTCTGGTATTTACTATTTAAGATTGTGAAAAAGGATAGACGAAAGAACGACTTTCTGTCTTGTGATAAAGAAGATCTCCCTCCATCTCAGAGTTCGGACTCTGAAGGTGGGTAGCTCTGCTTCTCATTATCTTTCGTTTACTTTCACAAAATTAGTTATTCTAAAGAAGAATAAACCCTTTAGAGAGGAGATCTCTCGGACATAGCACCACATCATAGATTAATCAAACATCTAAAAGTATTAAGAACTATCCACTGGAAGTATATCCACAGAATTCTATATTAGGGTAAAGGAGGTCCTAATATGGAATATTGATACAGATGCTTAAATTTCCATGTTGAAAATTATATACAATGAAGTTGCAGTGAGTAAATAACATGAATTCGGGGGAATATCTTAAATAAACAAATCGTACTCAGTGAAGATATATAAATTATATTTTCAAAACTATAGGATGCATGACTATTTCTACATTTAATGCATAAGTTGCTTACGATTTAAAAGAAAATAATGAAAATATATATTAATAATGTTTTTCAATATTTTCATGTACAAAACGTGATTGCTATTTGGAATATTTTTCTAAATAAAAGAATGAGAATGAGAGTAAACATTTAAGCACAGGCTGAATATATTAAAGGATAAGAATCCTTAAATTCATTTCGTTTAGAAATAAAGTCTTAACAAGTTTAAGATATCACTAACATGAAATCTTTTATTGCAAATTCATGTAGAACATAAAAATTTTATGTATAACGACAGTCAAAATGCATAGTAATCTAAATATAGTTCTAATATGGAATACTTCATATTGGGAACACTTAATTATTCCGAATAAGGAACAATATGCCGCATTGGAACGTTACTATCTTTTATGATTTGGGATTGGTATGGACGCTTGATTTGCTGTGATAAAATACAACTCACCCTAGTTAACGGTTATAGTATATAATTTATAACACATTCACCGTCTTTGATGTGTGACAATATGTTGAAAATGTTTCGCCAAAATCTTGAAAGTGATATCAAAGCAAGTGTAGTGAAAACCTGTACTAAGAGTGAACATTTTTATCAACTTCAGAACCGAGCTGACAAACAGTAAACCGATCTGAAACTGAAATATTCCACATCAGGAGTATATTCTATATTAGGCAAACGCATTCTATTAATATCTATCATATCAATATTTCTATCAATAATTCCAAACGAAAGTTTATGTACTAAGAATTTAACATTATGACCGAAGATAAACCTTCTCGTAACAAGGGCTCAACACTCTTTAAAAGCAAATTGAAAATACCTTTTTAACATCTATCCTATCATCAATTATTTAAAATAACTATCGGCTCTCAACGTCCATTTCAGCTCAATTCAATGAATGAATATTTCCCAATTTCAACTGCAGCTTTCAAGGCATTTGCACAAAGAAGCTAAAGAAAAATTTGCTTATTGAAGGCACCACAGAATTTTTTCAGTACGGGTCTACAATTCACTTTCCAAACATACTGCCAAGTAAAGGCCGTAAATTCACAGAGTAAATTCACCGTAATAAATTTAGAATTCCTACTCTGTTTATAAAGATCACATCCTTTTTATGATAAATTATTTATCATTAGAAATCGGACTTTTTTCAACGAAAACCAAGCGAGAATTGTGATGAGTTAAAAGGAAAGTTAAAAATGGCAGTTTTGTGGAGGAAAGGATCTTTCTTTTTTGGTTTGGTTAATATTATAATGATATGCGAGGCTGAGTGGGGCCTAATCAAGGATATATCAATTTATATATCTATCTATAGGCGATGTCGAGGCTAAGTAGGAATCCCTTGGTTTAAACATTTTCACAAAGATCCATCTTTCTAAAAAATTTGCCAGAAATGTTACATGAAACGTTCTCATTTAGTTTTTCCAAAGTCATGTTAGAGATTGAAAACACTCTATTGGCCGTTCGTCAGGGCCACTGTATTCTAGGTAGCGGAATGAATGACTTTTCATCCAATGCGATGCTATTATTCACAGAATGAGAACAATAAACGGATTGATAACTCATTAACACACGTGTTCTAATTTGTCACAAAAGTTGATTCTGCGGTATAATGCGAAGGCAGACATGCAAATTATAACTCGAGTAATCAGTGCATTGATTTGAAATTGTCGCTTTTTTAATTTCGTAGAGAGAGATTGTGAACCCGGCACCACTTGGATGGAAGATTGCAATCACTGCTTCTGCAGCAATGGAGTGGGTGCCTGTACACTGATGGCATGCATTAAAGTTCCTCCCACTAAAACTGGTTTGTATTCATTTCTTCACCTTTTCATAATCACACAGATATGAATCAAAGGTGACTGCGAAGTCATATTGCACCCAACAAAAGCCTTTTTCAAATATTTGAGCGGTTTCTTGGATACAATGAGTTTGTTTGAAAGTCTATCTTCTAATGTAATTATTTCATCTACAGTGGAAGCACAAGTGCCTTGACCACCGCCGTGAAACTGGCAAAGGAGCTGATCTGACACCTTAACGACTTCCTCTTCTGAAAAATGGACTTACTAATATTTTGTGACAAAAGGAGCACTCCTTAATTTTTCACTAAAATACGAATATATAACTATGATTCTTTGATAATGTAACTGGTGTGCCTATTCTTGCTAAAATTATATATAAATTATAAGAAGCACAAATTCCTTTGATTTCTTTCTTTAATACATTTTATAAGACTCTGCATCTGGAATATTCAATGATATCCTCCGAAGAATGTGCCCCTATTCTTTTTCTTGACGAAGGAATGCGATTGTGTTTTTCAAGAGCTCTGAGTTATTGCATCGCATTGGAAAGCATTTCCTAAATTAAACAACGAAATATTAATTTCTAACCCGTTCTTCGCTTATCTTAGAAATGTTTTTTTAGTTATGAATTTTATCGTTGTTATCGAAGATTTTTCGTATTCTTTATCCGGAAATATCCATTTTAAACCCACTTTTCACTTATATTGGAAGAGTTTTTCTTCATATAGAACAATATTGACTGTTGAAAGTGAGCAGAAAGTGTCAGACATGCACTACGTGTTGCGCTAAAATCCTCCCTTATTTACTTCTTATTGTTGTCCAACTTAAAACAATTCCAAGGAAAAGAAAGGTAAATTCGAAGATTTATTTTAACATACAGCGATATGGTTGCATCTCGGTAAGGTGTTGCATTAAACAACTGCTGCAAATTTACCCAATCTTGTGAATAATATGTGAAGGTTTCATTAATAAACTTAAAAATTTCTGAGCTGAAGCTTTCTCAAGGGCTTCCTATGGAAGTGCACAATTATAAATATTTTCACAACTTTTAAAAATTACAAATCAAATCCGTCTGATTTCCAGTGAAATGGCGTTTATGAATCGTTGAATACAGAGCAATAATTTTATTACTAATTACAATTACCAATTTTAATCACAATAAAGCCAATAAAAATCACACAATCTCATATATTTATTTCAATGATTAATGCGTTCGTAGTTACAGAAATAAACCTATTGTTATGATAAAACTTAACTCTAAATATAGATAAATCTTAAGATTTTCAATGAAATTATCCCTTTCTGCCAAAGTGTTACGAATCTAGGTCTTATAATCAATGAATATCTAATTTGTGGTGATCAAATTAATAAAATACGGAGAAATGTAAATAGAACTCTCTAACGCAACCTAAAGCTTTTCTTCCTCATTCTCTTAGAAAAAATCTCGTATCTTCACTCATTTTCCCACACTTCGGTTAGCGCAATATCGTTTTCCACGATCCATCCCACGAACTTGCGACGAAACTCCTCCATTTGCGACCTTAAGATGCATCGAAAATTATCCTGGCTTGACATCTTATCCTGCCTCAATTAACACTCCGCAATATCATTCCTCCCAGTTCATCCATTCATGAACAATATTCATGATCACTACAAAAGGGGAAATAAAAAATTCCTAAACCGGATTCTATAATATATCTTTTAACCGCATGAAGACTCTGGAACCTACTCCCGTCTGAAACTCAAAACTCCTTACCATCTTTCAAAGGCTCTCCTTACCACCAAAGGGATAACTCGCATGTGTTACACAACTTCCTGCATATATCTATATATTGTTTAACGATTTAATAATTTAATAATTAGTAATTTTTTATATATTGTATAACTTCCTGCATTTATCCGTATAAGAGACAAAAGTTTCTGCAATAGCCTGCAGCGGCAGCGCAATTCCTCGGAACAGGATTATCGTCCAGTGGCCATCAGTTATTCAGAATAACTGGTGGAAGATACCTTTGTTTCTTATTCATTGAACGCTGAGTTCCTTTTCCTTTCTTTCATATATCCGTATGCTGTTTAGTGATTTATTATTTTATATGTTAGTAGGTTTTTATACTTTGTATAACCTAATGTTTATATCCATGAATTATTTGAGGGTTAAAAGGAAGATGGGACATTTTAGTCCCAATTTCGCCCAATAAAGTCGTCAATAATAATTACTTGCGTAACAATTGGATAGCCGCGTACACGCAAACTTATTTCCGCGGCAGTAAATTGAATACTCTCTTCGATGGAAAGAGACTCTAATGGCATTTTGAATGTGAAGAGCAATAAATTGAGAATATGGCGGGCATAAGAAGAGCGCCCGTTTAAGAGAACATGCATTTGCGCGTGACCTATTTCCACAAAGACGTAAACAATTCGAACAATAATATTCAAATGTACGTTTGCGAGTTTCCCTGAAATTGTTTGGCTGTGAGAACGAATTGCAAAAATACTCTGAAACTAATCATTATATAAATACTTCACTTTGAATTGCAGGAAATTATGATTGGAGGAGGAAATGAAAAAATATTAGAATATAAGCAGATAAATCAGATCAAAATTAGATTTAAAATTATATAGAATATAGTGAACACTGATGGAAAAGCATAGTAAATTGATGCTTGGAAAACTGATCTGAAGTGATCCAAATATTAAGTATAGACTGCATAATTTTCAAATTTTGCATATCATTAGCAAAAGAACACTATGAGAATAAGACAGAGGCTTTTATTTTATTCTTTGTTCATCATAAACGATTCGTTTGGGAGTTTTTAGAATTCATCATCACAAGAGCTTATGGTACGTATTTTCCATAACATCCGATGTCAAAGTAGGAAGTCATCTATAGGTAAACTATGGCAGAAACTCATTCCTAAAATAATAAATTTCATCCATCACTTCTTACGCCGATGCATTATTTTTACACCTGTGTAAAATCATACACCCATTGCAATTTTAATAACAGTTCTCGAGTACTAAAGAAATTTTTTGATAATGTCCAAAAGTCTTCTTATTTGGTTTTATTTCACACAGGTTTACAGATATTGACAAATACAAGACATTAAAAAGATTACAGAAATTAAAAAATATAAGATCCATAAGCAGGAAGCCTTATTGATTCATATTCAACCATATGAAATACATATGTCCGGGCAATAGCTTTAGGCATATTTAGAAGTGGATATAACTTCTCCTGACTTATTTTTTCATTCGTGGATTTTTTAAAGTTACTCGCATATCAGTGTAATTTATATTTAGAAGGTTGTAATAAAAATCATAGTCGATATTAAAGTGTGTGAGAGAAAGAGATGACAGCAAAATCAATCTAATAGTGAAGAGAAATCCTTCTGGGTTGTCATCCGAGTAATATATGTTTTTCCAAGTTAATAATACTTGAGTGTACTTCTCTGTTACAGCATATAGTAGATGCGAATTTAGCGAATCTATATATATTTTATCTATCCGTACTTAGGTATGGCGACTTTTTCTTTGTTTTAGTGACATTTTTCATAATTCAGAGACTTATCGCCATCCTTCCGACATGTATGTACCATCACCTATACACTTTTTAACTTTCTCTTAACTAAAAAACCTTTCGTATCAGTAAAAATGAAATCGTTTTTACCAAGGTAAAAACGATTTCATATATCCGTTACGATCGTTTAATAACTGAAGAGAAAATGTATTTTGAAATTCATTATATGCCAATTATAATTTTGAATTCTGTCTACCGATTATTGTTTCATTATTTTAGTGACTATTTAACTACTCTCCAGGTTGTACTAGTGACATAATCAAGAATAAATAAATAAATGTAGCCACGTCTCGGCGATTTCTCCTCAGTCCAATTGGAGACGATGCCCTTGTTTTTAACTTCGGAGTAATTACGCCGTTACTTTTTAAGACTCCTTTGAGATTTATCATGGTTCTAAAGATTATTATTTTAAAGGACAAAGAATTGCCCAATTAACTGTGCGAAGTCCAAATTTGTTACCAACTTGTTCTTTTCTTGAAACACATGGGAATAGTACTCAAAAACAGAATTTCTGCTTAATTCTCAAAAACAGAATTTCTCTTTTTGAGAATTACTCCCTTATATCTCTGAATACAAAGTGGGTAGCGGAGGTGTAATTAGGATGTGCTGTTTTTGGGCCTAAACAAGTACATGTTCATGACCTATCGATAATATTCTACACTTTTTCGAAGTTTTAAAGGCACAGGCACAAATTTTCGCTTTAGGAAAGAATCTTTTACAGAATAAATCTACGTTATGTGTTTACGAAATATACTACATAATTAATGTAACTATGTAATGTAAAGTTTATCCATCATTGTTAATAAAATAAAATAACGAGTTGGCCGCTGATGGTTACTAAGTTAAAAACCAAATACTCCAAAACCATCGATAAAAACTTACGGTATAGCCTATACGTATTTCGACTTCAATTAAGTCATCATTAGGGCAGCGGTGACAGCGTTGGACTGTATTGAGGAAGAGGCGTACCATGGTAGCAACCAACAAAAAAAATTATTTATTAATAAAAAATAAAAAATTAATTTATTGTTAATAAATTCATATTTATACTATTAGTAATTCAATAATTTGCTTATTCTTGTTGTAGTGAAACAACTGAGTACTCTATGGCATTCATTTTTATGTATTTCATGTAAAAAGCTCAAATCCGCTCCAGGTGGCACGTCCTCCTTGAACGAAAGCGGTCCCGGGTTCGATTTCTGATAGTGACACATTTGTGCGAATTCACCCAAACTGTGGATGCACTTTCAAAATTATCACTTCAACCAGTACAGAATTTCAATGAGTGTACATCGAATTTTCAAAAAGCATGTATCCGTACCGTTGTAATTATTTATTCTTTATAAAATCCAACTAAATATATCTCTCCATTGAAATTCTCCGTTGCCGTCAAGTAGAAGTATTTCCGATAAATGATTGAAATCTGTCATTAGGCCCGTTTGCTGCGACATGTCCCTTAATTGGAGATAATCCCGGAAAATGAAAGGAAAACCAACTATGAAAGACTCCTTTGATGACGTTCGCGTCCAACAACCTTAGTTATCTCCGTTTTTCGGCTAAGTTCAATGAATATGTGTTCAATTCTGATTGCGGATTTTTCGATCAAATTTAACGAAATCTTCCAATTTCGGTTAAACTCCGGTTTTGCGTCAAAAATTAATAACGATCAAGTTAGAACCGGTTTTCTTCGAGCAGAGCATTAAAAATTGAGTAAATAAAAGTAATTTGAACAAAAATTATGAAATTTTGGTCGATTGAATTATGGAATAACATTGCGATATAAAATTTAGATCATCTATGAAAATATAAAAGAAAAAAGAGGAAATAGATGACCCTAGGGCTTTACAGCTTTTCTAGTCAATCAGACGAAATGTGGGAATGAAATGTATTTTTCTCCGAATTGCAAGAATAACTGCAGGTCGTCTTTACACTCGAACTGACTGTTAACATTATGACTCGTTGCTTAAATTAGAAGATTTCCATTTCAGAATTCACCTATCAAACTGACAAAAGAAATTGGAAATTAATTTCCGAATTAATTCGGATTTCCATGGGGATACTGTATAATTTAAGGCTTGCTTTGTGCATGTTCTAATAGAATCAACAGCTTCGGCCGTGACTTCGTGGTAAGTCGCCATCAGGAACAAATGAAAAGTCGAACTTTTACCAACCACAAATAATTTTATTATTTTAACCACAATTAATTTTATTATTTTTTTTATAATCAAAATGAGGGATTAGCGATGGGTTCACCACTCTCGCCATTATTAGCCGACATCTTTATGGACCATCTGGAGAAATCCCTCTTCTCATCTGGAAACCCGCTCACCAAGTGTGTTCAATATTGGTACCGCTACGTGGATGACATCGTCTGCGCCTGGCTCGGATCGGATCGACAACTCTCCCAATTCCTCAACTTACTCAACTCCCTACATCCCAAAATTTCCTTTACGGTTGAAAAATCCGTCAATGGGGTACTTAATTTCCTCGATCTTAGCATCACCATCAAGGACTCCCTACATGAATTTTCAATTTTTAGAAAGCCTTCCTACACAAACCATGCCATCCATGCTGATTCCCGCCATCATCCTTCCCAAAAACTTGCCCCCTTCCATTCCCTAATCCACAGGCTTTTTCAAATTCCCCTCTCGAAAATAGATTTCAAAAGAGAAGTTTCCACAATATTACAGATAGCCGTTGCTAATGGATTCCCGGAAGATACTATCCATAGACTTATCAAGAGTTGGAGCCGGAAAATCTCTTGCCGAAAAATCTATAAGACCCCTAGCAGAGAGGTGCACCCGAGGTATGCTTCCATTAGGTATCTGGGGAAGCCCAGCACCCTCGCGGCACGCAACTTCCCAGAAGACCGCCTGAGAGCAGCCTACAGATCGTCTCCTAAACTTCGTGACCTGCTGCATAATGGGAAGGACGATGTGGACCCCGCAGTGAGGAGCGGAGTGTATCGCCTTACCTGCACCGACTGTGATTCACTCTACGTCGGGCAGACCGGGCGCTCCTTTGAGATCCGGAAGAAAGAGCATTTTGCCGCCCAACGCAGTTATAACCCTGCTGTGTCGCAGATGGCCCATCACCTCCTTGCTAACGATCACAAGTCGTTTAACATGGATTTCCTGCATTTTAAAGAAAAAGGCTCCTCTCTAAACGCCTTGGAGCAATTAGAAATACTTAGAAATGTAAATAATCCGAATACCACAGTTATTAATGAATACCTCTCTCCTTTTCCCTCACCCATCCTATCCGCAGTCATCAACACCCTCCATCCCTCTCCCCCATAACCTACTCCCCCTCCCCTTGTCTTCCTTCCTTATAATTACTAAATTAAATTAATTGACCAAGCGTCACTTTGTGGAACTCCAAACACATGTTGAAGTGAAAGAATGCTTTGTAATTTCCAGTAATACTTTGTAATTGTAATTAGTCGGTCGAATATAATTTCGTGGAAATTACAAATTATTCTTTCATTGTCAACATGTCTTATATATACTGTTTGTAAAAATCTTTTTCCTTTACCTGAAGATGACTCCATGAGTCGAAACCTAGGTCGTTTCGTAATAAAATTATTTGTGGTTGGTAAAAGTTCGACTTTTCATTTGTTCATGTTCTAATATTGTTTGATAATACGGCGATGTAACTTCAAATTCTAAACTTCAATGAATACCTGCCCGGAAAGTGGGAGACCTGGGTTCGAGTCCCAATCACAATGTTTCACTTATCGTACAATCTTCAAATTGTTAATCAGTGAGAGAGCATTATAGTGTAAGGATTTGAGGAGGTTATTTTTATTGTAAACATTTTTATTAAATTTATTTTGTTGCAGTTGACACCTGAAAACAGTGAACCTGCAATAAATAAATATGGGACAGCAGATTAAGAATATGAATATTTTAAACTGCATACTTTTTTTCGTAGAAAATCCTTTTGCGTAGAAACAGAAGTTATTGAGGCAGCATTCCTCGCCTATTCGATGCTAGGTAAACATAAAATCCGGACCTAGCAACGGACAGAAAAGACGACTCGTTGAGATGCGTGACCGACCGCATTTCTTTGAAAAAAAAAAAGACTTTATGTATCGCACACTTTCGTCACAGCTGCCTCGAGCAACGCCGTAAAATCTTGCGTCATCTCTTTACGACTTCATGAGGGTCTTGTTTTATTCTCAGAACAAAAGAAGTTCATTTATGTGACCCCGTAAAACTTCCTCTCCCAGAAATCTATCCGTTTGCATGAAATAATCCTCATTTTTACAGCTGACTCGAAGAACACCTCAGTTTAGAATGGACTAGCAGAGGACATCTTTCTTGTCTTCACTCAAATGCCTCGGCGGTGACCGATAATGAAGGAAGAAAGTCACGGATAGCCAAAGGATTCAACTTCTGTGAAAGCGGTCCCGGGTTCGATTTCCCGTGGGGGCCTGAATGACCTTAGCTGTCAAGGCACTTTCAGAAATACTACTAATAAAAATCCAGACACAATTTCAGGCGGGAAAAAATCACGGAAAAGTCACAGATAATTTTCGATGGCCGGTAATAATGTCACAAAAACATGTTCACTTAAAAAAGTCACGATTTTGGCTAATAAAGTTCAGCAGAGGGTATAAGAGAGAATATGTGATCATCTCAATCATTATGACAATTACACTCTGACGTTTATTGCGTATGTTAATTAATTTCGTAATTTTTATCATCGCAACATAATTGTTATTGTTACGACTATAGCAGTATACTGCAGTACTGTCATTTTCGTCAGTTTTCTCAGCTGCTTTGGGTTGGAATTCCTTCATTATAAGGAATCCTTGCGAAATAAATTGATAAATCTGTAAAAATAAGATATGAAAATAAATACTGAAATAAATACTCATCAATGATTCGCTCTTAAATTCTCAGTTATTTCGATGCATTCGCTATATTTCGATATATATTAAATATTAAAATATAATAATGACAATTTGAGTAATGATAATACATATTTAGGAATTATTATTTGATTATTAACTTTCGTCAGTCAGCTGTTTTACGAGCTCGTAATCATCAGCGTTGGGTGTAGTCAGTCAGGGAATTCCTTCTTTATAAGAAAAAATCGTGTAATTTGATAAATCTGCTCCTTCTTTCCGTGATTTATTTCCGCTTTCCTTTTATTTTCTGTGAATTTGTACTGTGGTTTAATACCTGGATTCGCATTCCCTCGTCTTCCACGCCGCCAAATACTTCGTCTTCGAAACAGCCGTGTTTAAGGTCAATTATGTATTCATCGCCTTAATAACATCAGCGCTCGAAAAGGAAATGTATGTAAAAGAGTATATGTTACGTTTAACTTTCGGAGATAAAACTGTTTTATTACTGAAATAATTGGGAAGCAATCGTTGAACTGAGAACTCCCACCTTATATTATTCATGTCATATGTTATTCTTCATTCGAGTTATTTTCATAGCACAAATGATAATAAAAGCGTCATTTTTTCTTATTTGCCCTTTCAAATACGTAGCATGAAATAAAAAGCATGAAAATAGGAAAAATTATGAAGATATAAAAATATAAGAGAAGGATTAGGTGGATAAATTGCACCTTAAATTTAACATGATCAAATCCACCTTAACAACTTTCAAAAACTAAGAGTTTTATAGGAAACTGACTGAATTAGGCATTCAACCACCGCTCAAACGTGTAGGGGAAGTGACGAAATAAGATTTTTATTACTCGTCTGGATTAAAGAAATGCTGCTTAAACGAGATAGTTGATCTCAAAGTGATTTATAAGCTCAATCAATATCTCGGAATGAAGTTGCCCTCCTCCAGCAGTAGTAAATTTATCGATGAATAATGGAAAGGTAGTAAAGAATAGTTTGAGGAGCAGAACCACTATGCCATTTCACAAGGAAAGTCACGATAAAGATGCCTTCAAAAACTACGTAAAATAATTGATGGAAAAGACAGATTGCCGTCTATGAGCAAACTTTTAATTGAGATGAAACTGAACATTCCTAAGAATATGTGGCCAAAAGAATTGTCATTATTAAAGGGCGTTTTGTAGAACAAAAATCGATAAAAACCAATATTGTAAATGTCAATCTCATTAATCACTTTAGGAGAGTGTGTGACAGACTCAATCAACGCTGGACATCAAACCTCGAACAGACAGGATAAATCATCGCAAAGACAAATATTAAAATTTAAAACCAAAGATCTCACTAATAAAAAATATACATTATTATTATTACGTCATTTTATGGAAACGCATTTTTCAAAAGTTTTGTCTGATACGAATTGATATACCGTAAGATATAATAAAGAGCATGATTTCGGACTAGAACGAATGAATGTCGTAAATCACTGTGTAATAGAAATGAGCCACTAAAAATTTCTTTACTTTTATGTGAAGTGAAAACGAGCAAGAGAGAAACCATCTTGAAAAGTAAAACACTTCGTAACTTCCACAGCACATTTCATAGTTCATGTTACAGGAATATATTAATAAATTATATCATATATAATTAAAATTTAAAATCTGCTGTGGAAGTTACCAAGTGTTTTTTTTTCAAAATTTTTGCTATGAACTTCTACGAAGTTACGATCGATCATATTGCTTTTATAAAAGAGAGAGAGAATTAATTTATGGAATAACACATCTGATATGATAAATACAGAGAAAAAGCAAAATTAAATAAAATGTCATTGTGTCTTCGTTATGGAATCAAGTACGAATGTTTTTTAACTCGCAGGAGTTCCTACCGCAAAAAAAACATTACACAACTGTGACATATAAAGAATACCAATGTCAATGAATAGGTTATCTTAGAATACCTTTCCTTGAATTTGGGATTTGGTGATTCAGTTGGCGAAATGGCCAAAGTCGGAAGAAAAAGTATTGATCAGATTTCCCGTTTTATCCCTTCACAATTCACATCGCCTGTCTCTTGTAACTCAATATATCTTCCGTAATGATTCCATTTTCAAATCTTTATTAATTAGACCGTATTGAGTGTACACGTATTGTATTTCATTCGCTAGTCTAAAGGTTCCCGACTTTAATTCTCATCTTTCTTTATTTATTCTACATATTGCTGTCAACGATTGATTTTTCCAGTGAATAACCCCCTTTGCGTCAGCTATTCCATTTAATATTTCTATTTGGATATCCCTGGATATCTTGCTACCTTAATTGCACCATTTTTCTACACGTTAAGGTTGCGCTCCTGTTAATGAAATTGGGCGTTTCATAGAACTCCATTAAGGAAATCATGAAACTCAAGGATTAAGGTATATTTGCTCATAATTCCGACACACTTTTTCAACTCTTTTTTCCTTGCGCTAGTAATATTTATTTCCTCCAGCACGTTGCAGGTCTATTGAGCTTATAAAACAGGTCTATTCTGCTTTTTAGTTCACCTAGTCACTTATATCATTAAGACTCTGGTTTGAATCTTCTAATGAAGGGTTTGAGTTGTGATTTTAATCGTTAGATTCCCATATGATCTATCAAAGACATAAACTACACCGCGCTGGATCTTCCTTAGATAAACCTGTTAAGTACAAGAGTTATAAGAACTTATTTACCATTGCCCATCCACTTTTCAAATGTAACTCTGTGCAAATGAAGCTTGTACATACCATCGTTAAAAAAATTATGAAAAGGTATTCGCCTTAAAATTGCAATCATTATAAAATTATTTACGCTGATATTCTTATTGTCTTACTCTGTCTTTTGTTTTCGCAAGATGTAGTGCATTGATCAAACCAATTGAATTCTACATTATGTGTGGCTCTCTATGTTCCATTAAAGAAGATACAAAACGCGTGAATTTGCATCTTATAAAAGGCGACGCCCCGCTTCTTTTAATACAAATACTTAATAACCAGTTCGACCGCAGACAAGGCAAGCGTTCCCAAACAATATGTAAATTTAATTTTAAACGTTCACAGGTTCTATTGCAATTAAATTACCTCACATACTTGAGAAAGAAAGAAAATCTATGACGATTCTTATCGTCGATTATAGATTTTGATCCAAAGCATGAGAACTTCGAAAAGATTGAAAATTACCATTCTTAATATGCTGTCCCATTGAGCTTATCTAAGATGCTTGATTCTCTTCTGCACAAGTATTATTAACTTTTATATCATTGCGTATTTATATTTCGAGAATCAAGAGGCGTTTCACCACATAAATGGGAAACTCTATTCTTCGCTTTGCAAATTCAAACAGATTTCGGCGATGACTGATAAATCGATTCTTACGTTGGTCCTCTCCTGGTTTATGTGCCTCCTTACAGTGCTTGCGAGAAGAGGCCCATTGAATTCCAAGTTCATCTTTAAATGATTGAAGTATCCGTCGAATGTGACCATTAAAAATTCAGAGACGTTTGAGATGAGGGTTTGGCGCAGAATGGAAAAGTACCGGAAAAATGGAGGTTAGGGTGGGAAAGGGTTTTTTTT
The DNA here is from genome assembly GCA_036926295.1 of Pachydiplax longipennis. NCBI lineage: Eukaryota > Metazoa > Arthropoda > Insecta > Odonata > Libellulidae > Pachydiplax > Pachydiplax longipennis. Next base: position 68,867,197 of record JAVFKF010000015.1, read on the forward strand.
ATAATATATAAAAAGGGAGGAAACAGGTGGGGATGGATTGAAGGAAGTATGTGAGGGAAAATAAAGACAAAATATAATAAGGGGTGGATTGCAGAGGTCAGAAATTAGATAGAAACCCCACTTCGAAACAGGAAAAATTATAAGAGGCATTCCATAGAAAAGTTCACTAGAAATAGGTCGCTTCACTAGGTAATAAGGAACCAACTATCATTTAATTGACAAAGTGACATAAATTAAGCAGCATGCAACATAAACATGTGACTTTAATTTAATCTGCGTGCCTCATAAGTCATTATTTACTTTTGTAAGGAGTAAGGTGTCGTGAGAAAGTGGTTTAAATGTGAATAATTTATACAATAGAAAATATGTAAAGAATTAAATATATAGTAAAGAATTACTACGAGAATCCCTACATGTTGGACCTCTCTCACAAAACTTACTTTCGAATATGTTTATAATTAATTCGCATTTTAAGTCTTTATTTCCTATGTTACCTTACGCACCCGTTCTCTGATATTCAGCGTCCATTATGGGAATATGAATTTAAACTAACAATGCTCTTACTTATTACGGTTTACAGACAACAATTGCTCGTCTGTAATTCCTTAACCAGCATTGCTCGACAACAATTGCTCGCCGGAAATGGAGAATAATTGTTGTTGAACTCGACTTAATACAGTTTAGGAATTAAAAGAATAGAACGTAATTGGAATGGATGGTAACTTTTGAGACTGTATATCGAATTCTTTCTTAAAACAAAACAAGAATATCTGTGCGCACCATTCCTCATTGGATTTGGAAGAAATCCTTAGTACTTATCTTATCGGGAATTCCTTAGCATTGTCTTATTGAGGCCGCTAATAATACTCTCAACTAATGGGCCTAATTACATCTACATAAATACCCTGCAAGCCGCCTTTCGGAGAGTGGCAGGGGGTGTATATGTAATTATAATCGTATCCTTGAATATAACACATATAAGACAATAAGGGAATTACGTTTAGAAGAAAATCTCATGATAACTTTCGAGTAAAGGAGCATAAACATCGCTATTTACTGCGCATTAATGCAAAATAAGTTTGGAAAAATTCCATTTTAATAATTTCAGTCCCCTAAAAGTAATATAATGGCTTTCTTACATAATACGGAGACACCGTGTCCTTCACTTTATATTTTCATTGAATGTTCAAGATAATTTTAAGAAAGAGGAAGAAAGGGATATAGGTTGACTAAATTGAATTCGTTTTCTGCAAAGAGTCAAAACACCCACTCATTACGATGATAGTTGGTGATTTTGCTCAAAAATTACTTTTTCATCACATCGATATCATAATTTAAGTAGTAAAAATAAGAAAGAGATCACATTCATTCTTAAAACAGAAACTTAAGAATTTGGCTTAAAATATTACGAGTTGACAGCTGTTTATTTCTGCGAAGAATTATTTTTCACTTATTACCGCCGCAATTGGATGTAAGTTTTATATAAAATTCATATATTAAAATAAGACGTAGAAATCTTTTAGAAGACACAAAAGGGTTCAATATTTGAGTAGAAATGAATTAACTATCTAAAATTCAATGAATTGATACAATAAATGATAATTGCTATAAAAAGTACCCTCATTATTATCATTTATAATTTTCTGAATAAATTGCAAATCTTTTTTTCAGGGTTCCTGATAGGTGATCCTAGGGTACTCCCCACCTTAAGGTGATCCTAGGGTACTCCCCGCATAACCCTATCCTCCCACATTTCCTCTTTGAAATTTGGCGAAATTATTTTTACAACTAAAATTTAATTACAAATATATGATGATGCCATATTCCTTATTATAGGATATTTAAACAAGGACATAATGTTTCCTTTCTTAAATGTCAGAAATCATCACAAATACTTCATCACACAAAGAGTAATCCAGATAACTTTTTCCAATTAAAAACGGTTTTAGCCGTATTTATAGTAAGTGCTTCGAAAGATGAGGTAATTTTGCAAATATAGACCCTCTCTGGGGAAAACTCTTCCACCAAAAGTGAACCAGCAACCAACTTGGGAATCCAAGAGAAGATGACATTATTTTATTAGGATTGCGTGTGTACATACATAATGGAAAATAATGCGCGAAAACCAATAGGAATCAGGTGGTGGAGTTATTGACATCAGTGGTTAAAAGGTTGGCTGGACTCGAAAACATTATTTGTTGGCTCACTTACAAGCATCAAAAACACGTAACGAATCCTCTCCTATTATTCGAAAAATCAACAAGGGAGATACACATGCATAAAACATTTCAATTAAAATCGATAATGAAGCATTGGAAATGAGCCGATAAAAAACATTCGATCATTCATATGCGAATAAATTTATTCGCTTTTTCATGCAATTCAGAGCAAGAGTCTGAAGTCGAGATTCATTCACATCTCATGGAAGGGTTAGTTGTAACTGTAAAAAATATAAATTTCTTATTTGAAAAATTAATAAGATATTTTCGCTGGAGTGTTTGATAAATTTTAAATATCGGGATCACAAAGAAGTCTTTCTAAAAGACTATAATTTTCTTAGCAATAAATGGGCATTAATTAATTCCCCGTGTTATCTTAGGAGAAGGGATTCAACAACCGCCTACGTAGTTATGGGAACGGATTGTTTATACCCGCATAATCTTACTAATTGTCGTCGTTTTTGTCCTAATTCTCACTATTTTGACAGAAATGATATTCTGCGACTAAAATTAGAATCTTTATTCAAATCACTTCCTTTGGTACTCTTTTGATTCCAGAGGACCATTATTTCTAATTTAATTCTGCAAAAGAGTCTGCAATCGATCAAAATTAACTTCAGGTATTTTTCTTGTGAAGGCATTTCTGAGTAAAAACAAGATGAACTTACCTTGGTAATCTTCCAGTAGAAATATATATATTAAAAGATTAACAAATTAAGTTCACGGAGTTTAGCGGAGTTCATTGGAATGCTAATGAATAACTAAATTTCATATTTCTATCTTATTGGGGATACGTGAAATTAGTTTTCAAAAATTTCTTAAGGGAGTTAAAGACCTGAAATACATGAATATATATATACTCCAATTTCATCATTATATAATGTAAATATCGAGGATTTGTTAATAAACGTGGAAATATCCTTAAGCGTTAAGCGAACCATAAATGGAATGGAACGAATGCAGACAGAGGAGAATGTATTGAGGGAATTTTGGCGAGAAGCGAAGCGTTATGAAGGGAATCGGACGGAAAAAAGTGAAAAAGCATTCCGGAAAAAGGGGACATTTTCCAGGTAAATAATCCGGAGACGGTTACAGGTGCGCTTTAGTTGTCATCGGTTAGATGAGAAATAGCGACACATCTGCCATAATGCATTACTATCTGCACAATTACGAGTGTAAACAAAATAAAGCACTCTTACAACTAATACCAAAAAGTTGTAAGAAGGAAATATGGAATTATAGGATTCATAACAAAACTATGTAAGCAATGGAAATTAGTCCTTAGTAAAGAGGTCGACCGTATTGGAGGGTTAAATAAAAGAAGTTAGGGGTAGTTTACTAATAATATTATAAATAATGTACCAGTAATAGCCCTCTAAGTAATACAGATGTTCTTCTTATGCCAATATTTGCGGGCACACACACACACATCTATTATATATAGCTAACTCTCCGTATATACCTATATAGATATAGGGGATACGAATTCTGACCATGTTCCACAAGCGCCGTCGACTTCAGATTTTTTCGACGTACTGGCCCCACACTCTAGACGCCAGAATAATTCAGACATCGACGCTAGCTATCATACCAGAAAGTCCCAAAAATCGCAATTTTCCCATAAGAATGCATTGCGCGGATTTTTGAAATTATTTTGAGGCATTTATCGGTAAGATAGTGAAACCAAGATCTCGGAGGTTGAAGTTGAGGTAGTCTTCTATATTACGATTGGAAGTAATTTTACAATATGACCGTGAGTTCGACGCCAGGTGGATGCAATATTCTTCCATAAGAAATGCATTGCTGCAATTTTTGAAAATTTTTTTCAATGCCTTCCCGATAAGCTGGAAGGATAAAACCCGGAATGCTGACAAAGGCATTTGAAAACATTCTTTCCTGAATTTCACTGTTCGTCTAGTGGTCCTTGATTCGATGCAAGAGCGACATTCCGATTCCACCATGCATTTCAAACGGGGAAAACGAAGTATTATTTTGGGACCTTCCCGATAAGATATTGAAACGAAACTTTGGAAGAATCAGAATGGCACTTATCTTATATTAATTTGCTATTTTCTTTCACGGAAGGGTCCTGAGTTGGCGCTAGGCGGTCTTTTGCGCGATTTTTTGCGAACTGTTTTTAGGCCGTTCTCGGTGCGATAGAGCACTCAAAATTGCGGTGTTTGCAGATGAGATGGTCTTCCATCGTACCAAAGGAAGAAATGTTAGCAAATGACCGGGTGTTCGACGCCAGGTGGGTTCGAAATGCTTCCGTAAGAAATGCATTGCTGAAATATTTGACGATTTTTTTAAATGCCTTCCCGATAATCTTCAAAGATAAAACCCGGAATGGTGACAGAGGCGTTTGAGAACACTCGTTCATGATGAACACCGTTTCTCCAATGGTCCTTGGTTCGATGCAGTAGCGTCATTCCGATTCCCCCATGCATTTTAAACGGTGAAAACGGAATCTTATTTTAGAGCCTTCCCGATAAGATATTGAATCGAAACTTTGGAATAAGTCAGAATGGCACTTAATACATGTAATATTAATTTGCTACTATCCTTCACGAAAGAGTCCTGAGTACTACGCTAAGCGGTCTTTTGCGCATTCTTTGCAAACTGTTATGGGGCCGTTCTAGGTGCGATAGTGCAATCAAAATCACGGTGTATGCATATGAGATGGTTATCTCTTATGCATACACCGGAAGAAATTTTACCAAATGACCGTGAGTTCGACGGAAGTGGGTGCATAATTCTCCGGTATTAAATGCATGGCGGGCAATTCTGACATTTACTTTTAATTCTTATCCGAAAACCGGGAATGACATAAAATGTAATATACATAGAGATAATTCATGTGTTTCACATACGCTGTTCGCCGTTCCTCTGACGGTTCTTGGTTCGATGCCTGAGCGTCATTTCTATTCTACCATCTATTATAAAGGGGGGAAAGCGTAATCTTAATTTAGGAACTTCCCGATAAGATATTGAATTGAAACTTATGAACAGGTCAGAATTGCACTTATCTAATATTAATATGCAATTGTTTCACACGGTCAGGTCCTTAGTTCGACGCCAGGCGGTCTTTTGCGCGAAGATTTCAAAATTGATTTGAGGCAGTACTTGGTACGATACTGCATTCAACTGATAGCTTGCAGTATGCAAGCAACTTTTACTCGTATATATATATATATATATCGTATATATATATATATATCGTATATATATATATATATATACGATACTGCATTCAACTGATAGCTTGCAGTATGCAAGCAACTTTTACTCGTATATATATATATATATATATATATATATATATATATATATATATATATATATATATATATAGGCTGTTACTATTACTTTGGTTCATCCATAAAATTATTCATGATAACACTAGGAATGTTGATGGAAGTACCATTTGAATGCATGTGAGAACCATCGTTAACCGAACCCTCAGAAAACGATGAGAGATGTGATTGCGAATGAAAAGAAGCGATCAGTCGAAAGCAATATTGGGCTTGCGGAGATCACGTCCAAGTCCTTGGGAAGACCCTCCGGAACCATAAAATGCGATCCTTTCGAAACACCAAGAACGAGTGTAGAATTTTTCTTTCCACGGAAAAAAACAACGTAGTTTGTGAATATTTCGGAAAACAACAGTTGCCTGGAGGAACGAACCTTGCCCTATACCCTGTTCTCCTAATTTCTTTTTAGTTTTATTATTATTATTATACATTTAACAAAAAGGTTAAAAATCATTTGACAGAGTTTAGCGTATAACAAATAATATGGCCTATTATAAGGACAACAATGAACGTCAAGGATACGAAAATAGCAGTTAACAACCAATTCAGTATCAAAAGTTAAACAAGAATACAAAGGAAAAGTAAGGACATTTGTGTCATAGGTTCCATAGGACCTTTTTCAAGTCCATTCTTCCTTTTAAATTTAAAAATTAATCGGTATACGAATACAAATAAAAATTAATCGATGCATAAATACAAATGAATGTTTTTTCAATCGTTGATTAACAAAGTTCCACATGATTCATTGTATAACTTACACTTCACCTAAGTACTACTGCTTATCATGATATACCGATGAAGCGTTTAGAATTAGAACATAACAAGGTTCATTAAATTTTGTAGTTTACTAAAGATAACATTAACATTAATATTATTTAAAATATATTTTTGCCCCTCCTCGAAATGCCACGTGTGTTCTTGTTAAAAATATCTTCAGGTAATTCATTCCTTTCATACTCAACTCCGTAAGAATGTTTATCAAAATCCTTTCTAGGTGGATGTTTTACAAGAATACTCAATTTTCCCGATGAATTTTGAATCGGTCAACCTATTCCGAATCTCTACCTGTGTAAGCTTGACAAAATCCTAACATTCTATTAACTTTCCTGGGTAATTAGAAATATATATGTATACATAACTCTATTAAAAAAGATCTGCGAATAAAATTCAATGTAAGGTACTTATTATAGTCATGAAATTTTATACGAGACTCAATGTTGTTTAAGTGTTAATTCATACATAGGCTAATCGACGAATCTGTGAACGTACTAGCATTAACGTATTCCCCCTCTAAAACGAATTCAAATTATAATTCAATGACAGAATAAATAAAGATCTTAAGTATTCGCTTGTCTTTAATTCGTTTGGCATTTGGCACATTTTCAGAATGTATCTCTCACGTTTAGTGGGGAATTGTGTACTTACATATATTTGAAGATTGTTTCGTATAATCAATCAGATATTGATGGAAAAGAAATCAGAAATCTTATTAGAAACGAAATATGCAAATGAGGGAACATTGAATAATGCTTCGAATTGAGAAGAGTCTGCCAAACAACTCCATAGTACACTGAGAGTTGGGAATTTTTTTTTGGGTCACACCAACGAAATTTAATTTCCATGAAGCATAAATTAATATGTATGTTGAAGGATAAATTTTGGAATCACAACCCAAATGAAATGTAAATTCTCGTAATTTCGACATTATAGAGGTTATTGGAAAAGTGTCCCGGATGTATTCACTCAAAAATACAACTCACAGAAAACCATCAGATATTCAAAAATTTTCTACTCAAAATACTATAAATGGTACTATGTATAGTATACATTTATCATAACAGCTCACTAACTGAATAATAATTATTGGTACAAACCAAATGTAATTTGCAGGTATCAATAGGTCTATGGTGAACTATTGCACACTTGAGCAAACTTTTCGCAGAAAATTTTACAAACGATTTCCAAACATTTCGCTTTTCCACTACCGTCAAATTTTATCAGCAAACTACTTCTTTATTCGGAAGAGACTGAGACAAAACGTATACAGTCTCAATGCTCTGTAGTATAGCATAAAAAGAACGCAGAAGAAAACGAATTTGTGGTTTTAGAAACCTAAGTTAATGCTGAAGAAAAACATCCCTCACCGAGAAAACCCTCACATGAAAGATAATCCGAAAAATTAGAGAAATCTACAAACAGAGAGAAACAAAGAAAAAAGGCAGGCGTCTGATTCGCTTTAATTGCAAATACGAAAGGAAATATATTAACATGAAAATAAAAATAAACTGAAAATGAACATTTTGAAGTAAAAACATTGGATGCGGTACACTTGTCATGCGATACACAGTTTGAAATACGCTAGATTAGACGATAATTGGAGAAGACGCAATCAACGCTCAAATGTTTTCACGCATGCTTCTGTAGGAATATTTAATGAATTAATCATCAAAACTCTAACAGTAACTAAGAGGACTTATTCAATTTTAGCCATGGATTAATACCGCAGAGTTTCTAACGATCGATAAATGTTTTCTAAAGTAATTTCCTTCGGTGAAGATGGATTAAGGCATATGTTCGTGACTATACTGCGGTTTCCTTAATGGTATCAGTTCCCACACTTTTTAAGATCTCAATTTCAAAATCGGTCGATCAAAAAGAAGTAAGAGAAATCGCTAATTCGTAGAGATGAAGCCAAGACGTTCGTTTTTCGATATTAAAAGGGACGACTTAGAGGAAGTCGTTAAAAGGCTCCCATTAATTTAGCATTCGGAAAAAGTTGTGGGGAAACTATTAAGTATTCGGATCACGGCGTGCGTTTGGAAATGAAGACCCAGATGAGGGTCAAAATAATGGGAAAAACCTTCTTCCTTCCTAAATTGATCAAAAACAAGCGAACCTTCTAATTGCGATGGTTTTCCTTCTGCAGAAATTCTCATTCCTCAGCTGCTTGCACACATCCTCTAATAAGATTCTCATTTGTATCGTTTTCCCCGTAATTTAAATAAATAAATGAAATAAATGCCGCCTAAATTCTATAAAGTATCTTCTTCAAATCAACCCATATACATCATATAGTAGTGTGAATGTGAATACAAATTAATAAAAAGGATGTATTTATTTATATATTTAAAAAACTAAAAGAAGCGTAGGAAAATAACCCACAGCAGAAAAAAACCCAAAGAGAAGGGGGTGAGAAAAACCTGCACTGACCTACTTAGAAAGTTAACTAAAAGATAGAAGATCCTTATCATAATCTGGAAATAAGGAAAACATTGTGGAAATAGTAAGCACACAGATAATGTACACTACGGAACTAAACGCTAAAATATCAGATACATCTAAAAATAGAATGATAAACGTATATTAAACTCTTACAATTATTTGTTGACGCACACTTTAACAAGGATAACATCATTTGATTAAAAAAGGAAGAAAAAGAAATAAAGGAAAATGTCTCTTTTCGTAAAAATTTCTGACGTTAATTTCAGAAGTCCCAGTCTTTTAAGTAGCCTTCGGGAGCGACGAGGGAGTTTAAAAATATATTATTAACTTGTGAATTCTCTCATCAAAACTGACCGAACTAAATTTAACTTATAAAAATACACTACTAGTATTGCATAAACCTGATCATTAATGAAAAATAAAAATAATCACAAGAACAGTTCGGTTTCAAATGTGTTTCGTAAATGTAAGACGAATTATTCTCTTTCTAAAGTATCTATCACTAATAGCGGAGATGGTCTCGGCCTTAACTTGGTGGTATATCTTAACGAAAAGTTAGAATAAAATATTAAATGTATACTAAACCACAGGAACACAAGAAACACGACCGGTTTCGGTGCGTCGCACCATCTTCAGGTGACACATTCCAGAATACACTCAGTATATATGGATGGGTTGGAGTGGGGGGAGGAAGGGCTATGATAGGGAGAAAGGGTTAGGAAGGAAAGGGGGACAGGCTGTTTATTTATATATGTATTTTATCCTATAACCATCAATTCTCTCAATGCATTTATCACATAAGAATTTAGAAATACAAAACATCACTACCACCTTTACGTAAACTTCTAAATTGTAATGTCTGTAATAGTATAAGTTGAAATTTGTGATATTTTTGTGTGTTGTTTTAGAGTAAATTGACGTCGCCACCTGTCCTAGTGACAAACTGAGGAGGTATTGTATTCAATAATAATAAAATCATTGTAAAATAATTACGTTCGTGTGCATTACATATATATAATTATATTGTAATGTATTAGATGGTCGAAATAAAATACATAGCAACAAATTAAGAAAACAAATCATAGTATAAAATTCTGTAATGCAATAAATTTATAAACACCGATCTATTGTAATGCTCAAATTGTTACATAAATATGTTAAAATATTATAAAATGCCACACAAAATGTCAACAGGCAAACCTATGTATATAATATATATTTATTTATAACATTTTCATATTTGAATCTATCAAGGTTCTGCTAAGCAAAGATTACTTGTCCGCAGGTTCAATGTGAAGAAAAATAAATTATAAATGATCTAATAAATAATTATAATAAACGATGTGATTTCAAAACACCGCAACGGGTGGATATAGGAATCCTTGGAAGAACAGGGTTAGGTAGAATCGAAAGTGGAGAAGAGGCAGAGATAACATCGATTTATTTTGTCCGTTCAGAGAGGTGTTAAAAACAGCTGATTCACTGCGGAATAGTTGCAGAATCTGTCCGTAATTTAGTAACGATGAAAACTTGGATTTACAAGGATCGTTGATGCAAAAAGGACTCCCAGTGGAATCGAGAATTCCTTTGGGATGGACGAGCTAATGAGATTGGGGATTCGATCCATGGATTGAAATTAGGGTCATGGATATTTCTCAGAAAATAATTAGATAAGTTACCGAAAATGAGATCAGGAAATCATGCGTTACATCAGAATATGCTCATTGAAGGTATATAGCAAACGCTGTGGATAAAATACAGCTACATATCGGAGATAATAACCGAATAGATTTAAGGAACAGTGCCAAAAGTATATTTTGCGTATATGGTTTTTCCTATTTTGTTTGATGTCTTAATGTTCTGTTATAGTCAGGTTAATTTACTCCAAAATCTACACATTTACCGAACAAACCGACGGATGTATGTACTCCCTATCTATTAGGTCCACTTTATTAGCTTCTAAACTACCTGAATAAGGTACTTGTTTCAATGATTATTTCCTTGTGATTAATCCTCGATATTACTTTGGACTCGTGTTTAGGACCTCATCTACTTCAAAAAGATGTTCGATGAAAAGTTACACTCCTCTTTTGCTTTTCTTACCACCAAATACAACTGCTTCAATCAGACTTCCATTTTAAGGATTTCAAACGGACATTTATAGATATATATTTTATATCTTATTATAAATTTCCCGGTTCCGTCGGACATTTTTCAAATCTATTCTTCCATATTGTTGTTTCTTTTATTTGATTACAAATCATCCGAATTAAATATAATGCCATAAGAAATAACAACACAAAAGTTCCTTAAGGGTTACCTAACCTGTTACAAACTAACCTACTCACGATGGAAGTTTCACACGTAAATTATGCTCGCGTTTCATTGGACCTCCCGATTTCTTTTATGTTTCTTTTATATCCATTTTCCACACTCCGAGGCATTCACTTCGGATTTCTTTGGATAATTATAAGGAGATTCACAATTATTAATGGCTGAAGAGGCACTCATTCATTGTTTAAAGCAAGTGATTATTTTACAACGCAGTTGAGATGATCTCCTGAAAAGGTTTCTTTGTATTTGCTTGAAATGAGTGACATATTTGAAGATCGAAGCTTAAAATGTAAAATCATGTAAATTTTAAATAATGTCATGTAATATACGAATGACAATTAATTGTAAATAATTTATAATAGTTAATAATGTTACCTAATGTAATAATCAATAATGTATGTCAATTGTAAATTGTGTTATCCCACCTGTCCTTACATACATCACAACTTCGATGAATTAGACAATTACTTCTTATTGGCGATACCTGACTTTTACGCGAAAAAAGACTTGTCTATTAATTTATATACTGTGGAGAGTATATTTATTTTTTAATTTCCTATTGTGTTAATTTGTTAATAAATTTTGTAATAATGGTATCACCTAAAAGAGTATTTATAATTATTAATTTTTCTTTCCATTCGAAATTTGCACTAGTCATAGTTAGAGATAGTTGGAAGTAAAAGCCGTCGAATGAAATGAAATCTCAGTAAATATGTGAGTTCCTTCATTTTAGGGGAAAAAAGAGAAAGAAAGTGCTGAAAAGGGGAATTGAATTGTGCTCATATCAAGGGAAGATGTGTTGCCGCGAAGTAATAAATTGAGAGAAATGCAACCTCAAAGGTGCCCTACTTTCACACAGCACTTCTTCGACTCAAGGTCTCCTTCAGATTCCCCAGAGACGCTGCTTCTGCATTAGAATGCCGCACAAAATATGAGCTCAATGAATGCAAAAATAGGCGCCGTCGATCGTTAAATGTCAACCGAGATATGCATATCTGCTTTTTTATGTTTTCACTGATTCCACAAAATGGTTTCCACAGAGGAATTTTTTCAACTATCATATTAATACAGGAGTAACGGAATAGAATATGTTACCTGGAGAAGCCTCAAGCCCTTACCATAAACAAGTAAAGGGTTAAGACAAGTATATAAAGTTTAAAAGTTAAATATATGATTCTCGGATAAATTAATTCACATTTAAAGATCAAAGCCGGAATAAAAGTTGTAAAATGTAAAATTGTTAAATCCATATTGTTTATACGTAGCATCATATAGTTCGTAAGTCTATATGATATGTTTCTTTTTGTCTTAAATGGGCGAAATATATTTTTCTCAAATTCCAAACTTCGTAATCTCTACAGAATTTAATATAGTATACAGGCCAATTGTATAATGTGCAATGACTGTTCGAACAACCCCCACGAAACGGATCTTCTTAATGATACGTAATGAGTGAATACAAGAAAGACGGAAGCGTAAGAAAAATACTAAATTGCTAAAGGAAAATATTTATACTTGTCAAGATGATTTAAGTTAGAAATGAAGTGCTCCTGCAATTGAAAGCGGCCCCGATTCATAGAGGCGCGTGCGAATTGACGGCGAACCTTACAAATGATAATAATACTAAAATGCTGGGTTTTCTATTTATGTTGAACATGGTTATCACAGTTTAGATGTTAAGGAACGCGAATAGATTAGCAAAGTATTCATTCGTTAATAGAGGGAAACAAAAAGGTTTCTCTGCTAAAAATGTCGAAGACATGTTGATACATCCGAAAATAAACTTCATAAATGAGTACTTCATAAATAAACCACAATCTGGGCAAGTGTAAATTACCTGCAGCGGCTGTACTTTCTGTAATCTACTCGTGAGGTTTGTGAGCATGTGGTTATCTTCAAACATGAATTGTTAACAGTTCTCCATTTATTTTACCTTAATTTTTAATAGGTTGTTTATTAAAATATATATTATATTGTTAATTTATATGATTAATTATAAAAATATTAGTGCAATTAGTTCAATCAGTCCCTTCATAAATGTCTTCCGGAGATTTCTCTCCCCGGGCGAACCCATAATTAAACATTTTTATTGGTAAATACTTATGTTGTACTCATATGATTAGTCTCTGATTCTTCTGACTCCGAAAATAATAACTACCGAAATCATCCAATTTCCATTTATATTAGTGAATTATTTTATTTAGTGAATGCATTAATGTTTGCTATAATATTAACTGGATTTACCTTCAATAGAATTCTTAAGAGCACATATAAGAAACTGCCTTTGCCACTACAATTGCAACATTATAAATAAAACTTTTAGCAGCGTCGTAGTTTTACTGAATATAAAACTTAAAATAAAAAACTTAACTTTAAAAAAATTATAAAAATAAAGGTAGCGCGGTGTAGTACGACTTACAATAAATGAAGAGTATGTATTAAGTAGGGAATGCTGGCAAAAAATTAACCCATTTATAGGTGAAACAGATAAATTTACGAAAATTTGGTCACAAAAGATTTTGCTGTTGAATAGAGTTGTTAAACCCTCTGGGTTAACGATGCAGTCATTTCTCACATGCAGAATCTGTGTCGTTTTAGCATTTCGTAGGACGGTCTAACATTTCCAACGACTAATCTTTCACAGCTGTCGATTTACTTGAATTTGTGATGGCACTTAGGTGGAGGATGCATAATGCAAATACTTGCTATTCATTTTCTGCTGATGAATTCCAAGTTGCCGAAAAAACTCTATTTGGATCTCCAACTTGGTGTTCGCGAATCTGCTGCCTCTGCGGAACAATAATTTTTAATTTGAACTCTCCCACGATCCCCGCAGTGAGTAACTAATCATTGTATTTTTTATAGAGAGTTATGAGTTTTACTTCCCGAAGTTTCTTTGAAATGGAGAATATTTATACTAACCTTGAGAAACTTGAAGAGTTACCGGCGTACTCTTGCTTGAGAGCCACCGATAATTGTCAGAGAGCAATTAAAATGCTTCTTAATAGCATTGTATCCCAACTGGTATGCAGCGGCGATGCCGTTAGTAAATTCTTGGTGCGCCTCCTAACAAGATTGAGCAATAAATTCTTCATTTGAGACAATCCTAACATTTACCTTTATTTCAAGCGTTTATTAAGCCATTTCGATAGAAAATTAAAATATAAAACGTATTTGAGTAAATATAAGAGATTTTACTTATCAGTTTTCAGTCCCTTTTCAATTGTTGTTAATCAAATAAATTATACAAAGTAAATCCAATTTCCATAATTGCTTTTCATTCCCGGAATTACATTAAAGAAGGATTAATTAAAAAATACAACATTAATTAGGTATACAAATAAGAAATATCGAAGATTAAACATTTTTGTAACATTTAATAGTTAATATTCCGTATCTACAGCATAATATCATTAGATGAGTTAAAACCATGAAGAAGAAATATGCGGACGAGACAAGTATCAAAAGAAAGTGAATTAAACAGTATTTCTTATTTCGATCGTGGAATTACGTTTTGGATTCTAAACCGAGAGAACTGGGAAGAATAATAAGAAAAACTGACTGTTTATAAACAACCAGTCTCCCTGACGACCAAGTCGATCGTTGAATCTGAATTCTTGCATTTTCCAGTAAAAATACACGGGGAATAAATACAGAATGTATGGTAAGAAAGACGTTTTGAAAAGGAGATTATTCTTCATGTTTTTGACATTTACAAACGTCGGAACAGACGTCATTATAGGAGCACTTTTTAACGAGCCAGTATTGATGAGGAGTTCACCAAACGCAAACTTGATTATCTTTAGGAGTTATAGCAATGTTATTGGAAATTTATCCACAGCCCTCCAGCAAATAAAATTTTAGTAAAACAATGATAAATTAAAAATATATTAAACATTCATAGAATCTAAGTTTTCTGGCTTAGAAGGATAAGATTAATCATAAATAAGTTGAGTTTCGTCAGATTCGCTGTAAGAGTAGATGACAAGGAAATCCCCAAGTGGAAACAGATGTTCAGAATGTTGCCAAATGGAACACACTAAAGTCTTCCGCCAAAAAGTGAGAGTCGAAATGCCTTTGTCGAGTCTAGTCCGACATTGGGATACATATTTTCATACTTAGGATTTTTAACTATCGACGAAGAAAAGGGAAGTGCAAGGAACAGTTTCTCCGATACGTCTCACGCTGAGATTAAAGCAGCCCTTCAGGGAAAGAGACCTTGAGATATATCCTTTCCAAGATGGAATACGTCTTTTCATCGTTTAGAGGCTTCATTTTCACCGTGAAATTAAATTAGAAGGAATAATAGCGCCAACTCGAACCAACAAACAAGTTGTTGAAAAATGTTATAAATTCAAAACTTTGTGAAAAACCATATTAATAAGAATAGAGAAGTATGCAATTGTTAATAAATATATCAAACAATGCGTGGAAAATTACAAATTTATCCATTGTTATTGATGTTTCCAGTGAGATATATGTATATACGAGTAAAAGTTGCTTGCATACTGCAAGCTAATTGGTGAAAATTTACAATAAGTTTCCCTTACGGGTATCATTTTCGAAGCTTATCCAGCAAAAATCTTAAAAATTACCGCAATGCATTTCGAACGTGAGAATTTTTCAACCATCTGACATCGAACTCACGGTCATATGTAACATTTCTTCCACTGGTTCTATAGAAAACTACTTCAAACGCAAACGCTGTGATTTTGAATAGTCTCCTGCATTGAGAAAGGCCTCAAAACAATTTTTAAAAATTTGCGTGAGTGACCGCCTGGCGTCGAACACAGGACCCGTTTGTGAGAGACAATGGCATACGAATAATAGATAAGCGCCACTCTCACGCGTTTCAAAGTTTCAATTCAGTATCCTATCGGGAAGGTCATAAAATAAGATTCCGTTATTCCCGTTTGAAATGCATAGTAGAATAGGAATGACACTCTTGCATCGAACCAAGGACCACTTAAGAAACGGAGAATAACGTGAAAGAATGTTCTCAAACGCCTCTGTCACCATTCCGGGTTTTATCTTTCCAGCTTATCGGGAAGGATTTAAAAAATATCATCCAAGATTTCACCAATGCATTTCTTACGGAAGCATTTCGAACTTACCTGGCGTCGAACACACGGACATTTGGTAACATTTCTTCCTTTGGTACTATGGAAGACCATCTCATCTGCAAATTCCGAGATTTTGATTGCTCTAACGCATCGAGAACGGTCTCAAAACAGATTGCAAATATTCGTGCTAATGACCGCCTAGCGTCGAACTCAGGACCCATCCGTGAGAGAAAATAGCGAATTAATATTAGGTAAGTGCCATTATGACTTATTCCAAAGTTTCGATTCAACATCTTATCGGGAAGGTCATAAAATAAGATTCCGTTTTCCCCGTATGAAATGCATGGTGGAATCGGAATGACCCTCTTGCATCGAACCAAGGACCACTAGACGAACTGTGAAATTTATGAAAGAATGTTTTCAAACGCCTCCGTCGCCATACGGAGTTTGATCTTTCCAGGTTATCGGAAAGACATTGAAAAAAAATGACAAAAATTGCAGCAATGCATTTCTTACGGAGGCATTTCAGGCCCACCTGGCGTCGAACACACGGACATTTGGTAACATTTCTTCGTTTGGTACGATGGAAGACCATCTCATCTGTAAACACCGAGATTTTGATTGCTCTATCGCATCGAGAACGGCCTCAAAACAGATTGAAAAAATTCGCGCAAAAGACCGCCTAGCGTCGAACTCAGGACTCTTTCGTGAGAGAAGATAGCAAAATAATATTAGATAAGTGCCATCCTTACTTGTTCCAAAGTTTCGATTCAATATCTTATCGGGAAGTTCCCAAAATGAGATTCCGCTTTCCCCGTTTGAAATGCATGATGGAATCGGAATGACCCTCTTGCATCGAACCAAGGACCAATAGACGAACGGTAAAATTCATGAAAGAATGTTCTCAAACGCCTCCGTAGCCACACGGGGTTTGATCTCTCCAACTTATCGGGAAGGCGTTGAAAAAAAATTTCAAAAATTGCAGCAATGCATTTCTTATGGAAGAATTTCGGACCCACCTGGAGTCGAACTTACGGTCATTTGGCAACATTTCTTCCATAAGAACCATAGAAGACTACCTTAGCTTTAACCTCCGAGATTTTTGTTCCTCTATCTTACCGATAAGTGCCTCAAAATAATTTTCAAAAATCCACGCAATGCATTCTTATTGGAAAAATGCGATATTTGGGACATTCTAGTATCGAACCCATGACACCTAGCGTCGATGTCTGAATTATTGTAGCATCTAGAGTGTAGGGCCAGTACGTCGAAAAAATCTGACGTGGACGGCGCTTGTGGAACATGGTCAGAATTTGTATCCCCTATAAATATCTATTATATATAGCTAACTCTCCGGATATACCTATATATATATACGAGTAAAAGTTGCTTGCATACTGCAAGCTAATTGGTGAAAATTTACAATAAGTTTCCCTTACGGGTATCATTTTCGAAGCTTATCCAGCAAAAATCTTAAAAATTGCCGTAATGCATTTCGGACGTGAGAATTTTTCATCCATCTGGCATCGAACTCACGGTCATATGTAACCTTTCTTCCATTGGTTCTATAGAAAACTACTTCAAACGCAAACGCTGTGATTTTGAATAGTCTCCTGCATAGAGAAAGGCATCAAAACAATTTTTAAAAATTTGCGTAAATGACCGCCTGGCGTCGAACACAGGACCCGTTCGTGAGAGACAATGGCATACTAATGTTAGAGAAGTGCCACTCCGACGTGTTTCAAAGTTTCAATTCAGTATCTTATCGGGAAGGTCCTAAAATGAGATTCCGTTCTTCCCGCTTGAAATGCATGGTAGAATCGGAATGACGCTCTAGCATCGAAGCAAGGACCACTAGAGAAGCAGTGGACGTCATGAAAGAATCTTCTCAAACGCCTCTGTCACCATTCCGGGTTTTATCTTTCCAGCTTATCGGGAAAGATTAAAAAAAAAATCATCCAAGATTTCACCAATGCATTTCTTACGGAAGCATTTCGAACCCACCTGGCATCGAACACACGGTCATTTGCTAACATTTCTTCCTTTGATACTATGGAAGACCATCTCATCTGCAAACACCGTAATTTTGATTGCTCTAACGCATCGAGAACGGTCTCAAAACAGATTGCAAAAATTCGCGCTAATGACCGCCTAGCGTCGAACCCAGGACCTTTCTGTAAGAGAAAATAGCGAATTAATATTAGGTAAGTGCCATTATGACTTATTCCAAAGTTTCGATTGAATATCTTATCGGGAAGGTCCTAAAATAAGATTCCGTTTTCCCCGTTTGAAATGCATGGTGGAATCGGAATGACCCCCTTGCATCGAACCAAGGACCACTAGACGAACTGTGAAATTCATGAAAGAATGTTTTCAAACGCCTCCGTCGCCGCACGGAGTTTGATCTTTCCAGCTTATCGGGAAGACAATGAAAAAAATTTTCAAAAATTGCAGCAATGCATTTCTTATGGAAGAATTTCGGACCCACCTGGAGTCGAAGTCACGGTCATTTGGCAACATTTCTACCATTAGAACCATAGAAGACTACCTCAGCTTCAACCTCCGAAATTTTGGTTACTCTATCTTAACGATAAGTGCCTCAAAATAATTTTCAAAAATCCGCGCAATGCATTCTTATGGGAAAATTGCGATTTTTGGGAATTTCTGGCATCGAACCCATGATAGCTAGCGTCGAAGTCTGCATTATTCTGGCATCTAGAGTGTGGGGCCAGTACGTCGAAAAAATCTGACGTCGACGGCGCTCGTGGAACATGGTCAGAATTCGTATCCCCTATATATATATATCTATATATATATATATATATATATAGGTATATCCGGAGAGTTAGCTATATATAATAGATATACGAGTAAAAGTTGCTTGCATACTGCAAGCTAATTGGTGAAAATTTACAATAAGTTTCCCTTACGGGTATCATTTTCGAAGCTTATCCAGCAAAAATCTTAAAAATTGCTGCAATGCATTTCGGACGTGAGAATTTTTCATCCATCTGGCATCGAACTCACGGTCATATGTAACCTTTCTTCCACTGGTTCTATAGAAAACTACTTCAAACGCAAACGCTGTGATTTTGAATAGTCTCCTGCATTGAGAAAGGCCTCAAAACAATTTTTTAAAATTTGCGTAAATGACCGCCTGGCGTCGAACACAGGACCCGTTCGTGAGAGACAATGGCATACGAATGTTAGAGAAGTGCCACTCTGACATGTTTCAAAGTTTCAATTCAGTATCTTATCGGGAAGGTCCTAAAATGAGATTCCTTTCTTCCCGCTTGAAATGCATGATAGAATCGGAATGACGCTCTAGCATCGAAGCAAGGACCACTAGAGAAGCAGTGGACGTCATGAAAGAATCTTCTCAAACGCCTCTGTCACCATTCCGGGTTTTATCTTTCCAGCTTATCGGGAAGGATTTTAAAAAAATCATCCAAGATTTCACCAATGCATTTCTTACGGAAGCATTTCGAACCCACCTGGCATCGAACACACGGTCATTTGCTAACATTTCTTCCTTTGATACTATGGAAGACCATCTCATCTGCAAACACCGTAATTTTGATTGCTCTATCGCATCGAGAACGCTATCAAAACAGATTGCAAAAATTCGCGCTAATGACGCCTAGCGTCGAACTCAGGACCCTTCTGTGAGAGAAAATAGCGAATTAATATTAGGTAAGTGCCATTATGACTTATTCCAAAGTTTCGATTCAATATCCTATCGGGAAGGTCCTAAAATAAGATTCCGTTTTCCCCGTATGAAATGCATGGTGGAATCGGAATGACCCTCTTGCATCGAACCAAGGACCACTAGACGAACTGTGAAATTTATGAAAGAATTTTTTCAAACGCCTCCGTCGACATACGGAGTTTGATCTATCCAGGTTATAGGGAAGGCATTGAAAAAAAATGACAAAAATTGCAGCAATGCATTTCTTACGGAAGAATTTCGGACCCACCTGGAGTCGAAGTCACGGTCATTTCGCAACATTTCTACCATAAGAACCATAGAAGACTACCTCAGCTTCAACCTCCGAGATTTTGGTTCCTCTATCTTACCGATAAGTGCCTCAAAATAATTTTCAAAAATCCACGCAATGCATTCTTATGGGAAAATTGCGATTTTTGGGACATTCTAGTATCGAACCGATGACACCTAGCGTTGATGTCTGCATTATTCTGGCATCTAGAGTGCGGGGCCAGTACGTCGAAAAAATCTGACGTCGAAAGCGCTTGTGGAACATGGTCAGAATTCGTATCCCCTATATATATATATCTATATATATAGGTATATCCGGAGAGTTAGCTATATATAATAGATATATATATATACGAGTAAAAGTTGCTTGCATACTGCAAGCTAATTGGTAAAAATTTACAATAAGTTCCCCTTACGGGTGTCATCTTCGAAGCTTATCCAGCAAAATTTTTAAAATTGCCGCAATACATTTCTTACGTTAGAAATTTTCATCCATCTGGCATCGAACTCACGGTCATATGTAACCTTTCTTCCACTGGTTCTATAGAAAACTACTTCAAACGCAAAGGCTGTGATTTTGAATAGTCTCCTGCATAAAGAAAGGCCTCAAAACAATTTTTAAAAAATTGCGTAAATGACCGCCTGGCGTCGAACACAGGACCCGTTCGTGAGAGACAATGGCATATGAATGTTAGAGAAGTGCTACTCTGACGTGTTTCAAAGTTTCAATTCAGTATCTTATCGGGAAGGTCCTAAAATAAGATCCGTTATTCCCGTTTGAAATGCACGGTAGAATCGGAATGACGCTCTAGCATCGAACCAAGGACCACTAGAGAAGCAGTGGACGTCATGAAGGAATCTTCTCAAACGCCTCTGTCACCATTCCGGGTTTTATCATTCCAGTTTATCGGGAAGGTATTTAAAAAAATCGTCCCTGATATCAGCAATGCATTTCTTACGGAGGCATTTCGGACCCACCTGGCGTCGAACACACGGACATTTGGTAACATTTCTTCGTTTGGTACGATGGAAGACCATCTCATCTGTAAACACCGAGATTTTGATTGCTCTATCGCATCGAGAACGGCCTCAAAACAGATTGAAAAAATTCGCGCAAAAGACCGCCTAGCGTCGAACTCAGGACTCTTCCGTGAGAGAAGATAGCAAAATAATATTAGATAAGTGCCATCCTTACTTGTTCCAAAGTTTCGATTCAATATCTTATCGGGAAGGTCCCAAAATGAGATTCCGCTTTCCCCATTTGAAATACATGGAGGAATCGGAATGACCCCCTTGCATCGAACCAAGGACCACTAGACGAACGATGATATTCATGGAAGAAAGTTTTCAAACGCTTCTGTCACCGTTCAGGGTTTTATCTTTCCAGCTTATCGGGAAGGCATTTTAAAAAATCTTCAAAGATTTCAGCAATGCATTTCTTATGGAAGAATTTTGCATCCACCTGGCGTCGAACTCACGGTCATTTTATAACATTTCTTCCATTCGTAATATAGAAGACTACCTCAACTTCAACCTCCGAGATTTTGGTTCCTCTATCTTAACGATAAGTGCCTCAAAATAATTTTCAAAAATCCGCGCAATGCATTCTTATGGGAAAATTGCGATTTTTGGGAATTTCTGGTATCGAACCCATGATAGCTAGCGTCGATGTCTGCATTATTCTGGCGTCTAGAGTGTAGGGCCAATACGTCGAAAAAATCTGACGTCGACGGCGCTTGTGGAACATGGTCAGAATTCGTATCCCCTGTATCTATATATATATATATATATCTATATATCTATATAGGTATATCCGGAGAGTTAGCTATATATAATAGATATATATATCCCCTCCTCACACTGCCACAGTTCATTGCCTCAACGGGGCGGAGGGGTGTTAACGGAGGTTGGAGGCGATGCATAGCCCAGGTTCAACCATGCTAAGAAGGCTTCAACAATATCTCCGGCCAAATTGTGAAAGTGGTATTCACCAACCGGCAGTAGGACAGCCTGGTGAATTAATGTCCTTCATCCCCCAAATGCAATTACAATTTTCATGATGAGCTTCTGTAATGGAAATTTATCCGGACGTAAAAGCACCACCCATTCGGATGTCCTGGAGGTGGTGGCATTACAGAGGTCCATCATGAGGAAAAGAGCTACCACCCTCCACTTTGCGACTTACAATTGCCGCAGCTTGAAGAGTGAAGACAGACTACTGGAACTACTGAATGAAGCAGAGAAGATAAATTGGGACGTCATCGGACTCAGCGAAGTTAGAAGAAAATCAGAAGACTTGATTACACTCAAGGAAGGTAATTTATTTTATTACAGGGGTACTAAGGATGGAAGACTAGGAGGTGTCGGGTTCCTGATCAACAAGAGATGGAAAAACAATGTACAGAAGATAGAAAGTATATCTGAGAGAATTTGCAGGCTCATACTCAAGATAAATGAGCGTTACTCTGTTCAGATCATACAAGTCTACGCACCAACAGCAGCAAGCAGCGAAGAAGAAATTGAAAAATTTTACCAAACTCTCGGCACTGAGCACGATAAGGAAGCCCACTACTATAAAATAATTATGGGCGATTTTAACGCTCGTGTAGGTAAACAGGAAGCCGATGACACCCTCGCAGGACAATACGGACTGGGCCAGAGAAACGAACGTGGTCACCGCCTGGTAGAGTTTGCTGAATGCACCAATATGTACATAACAAATACATATTACAAGAAGAACCCAAAAAGGAAGTGGACTTGGAGAGGACCCAACGGAGCAAAAAATGAAATAGATTACATATTGGTTAATAAACTCTACACAGTGACAGACTGTGAAGTCTTGAATAACTTTAGCACTGGAAGTGACCACAGGATCGTAAGATGCAGATTGAAGATTAATCTCCAAATGGAACGCAAGAAGTTGATTTCATGCAAGAAACATGAAATAAGCATCAAAAAACTAGAGGAAAACAAGAATAAATATCAGCTTGAGCTAAAAAATAGATTCTCAGCACTTCAAGAAGAAGAACTAGAAACCAAAGCCATGCAAGCTGTTAAGGAAGCAGCAGAAGAAGTAGCAAGCACACCAAGAAGAGCCAAAGATAGAAAGCTAAGTGACAGCACCCGACAAATGATGAAACGACGTAAGGAACTGAAGAATTCAGATACACCAAAGGATAACATCGAATACGCCGAGCTTAGTAAGGCTATCAGGATGGCAATTAAGGAAGACGTGAGAAAATTCAATGAGAGAATTGTGCAAGAGGCTATAGAAAACAGCAAAAGTATGAAGAAGACCAGACAACGCCTAGCAATTGGAAGAAAACAGATTTTAGCCATACAGAAGGAAGATGGTACAAGAACTTGCAACAGACAAGCAATACTAAGGACGGTAGCAGAATACTTTGGCAACCTATACAAGAAGGAAGAAAATGCTGAAGAGGAAAACCAAGAAGAAAGCCAAAACCAACGAGATCCCCTCTCCATTCTCCCAGGAGAAGTAACTGCAGCAATAAAGCAGACGAAAAACGGAAAAGCAGGAGGCATAGATGGAGTGTTAGCAGAATATCTAAAACTTGGTGGAACAGAAGTTGCACACGTTTTAGCGCAGCTATTCACAACTTGCCTGAAACAAGGAAGAATCCCCCAGGACTGGAATCATGCAAGAATAGTCCTTTTGCACAAGAAAGGAAGCAAGGAAGAGCTGAAGAATTACCGCCCCATCAGTCTCCTTCCTGTTGTTTACAAAACATTCATGAGGATAATAGCTGAACGGATAAAGATTATTCTATCATCTGCCCAGCCTAGAGAACAAGCAGGATTCCGGAAGGGCTTCAGTACTATGGACCACATCCACACACTACAAGAAATAATCAGCAGGACGAATGAATATGAGATGCCACTAGTACTATGCTTTGTGGACTATGCTCAGGCCTTCGACTCAGTAAGTACCTCCTCTACACTAGAAGCTCTGGAAAAACAAGGAGTAGATGCAGAGTACATCCGACTCCTACGCAGCATTTATAAAAATGCCACAGCCTCAGTAACGCTACACGAAGTTACTGAAGAATTCAAGATTGAGAAGGGAGTTAGACAAGGAGATTGCCTTTCCCCAATTCTTTTCACAGCTGTTCTGGAGGAAGTTTTTAAAACCTTGGACTGGGAGCAGAAAGGTCTGCGGATTAATGGGGAACACATCAGTCATCTGCGCTTTGCAGATGATATAGTACTCTTCGCAACCAACGGAGAAGATCTAGCTTCAAGACTTCATGAACTGAACACAGCAGGACAGAAGATAGGACTCAGGATAAATTTAACAAAAACAAAGGTAATGTATAACTCTTTTGCAGCACAAGAAACAATCAAATTTGAAGGGACGCCTCTGGATGTCTGCTCAGAATACACATACCTAGGACAACTAGTAACCACAGGAGAGAACAACAGGATTAACGAAGTAAACAGAAGAATTAAACTCGGCTGGAGTGCCTTCGGAAGAAATGCACACATTCTAAAGTCACAAATGCCAATGGTCTTGAAGAGAAAGGTCTTCAACCAATGCATTCTACCAGTGTTGACATATGGAAGTGAAACCTGGGTGTTAAACGCAGCAATAACCCAGCGACTTCAGACAACGCAAAGAAGTATGGAAAGGTGTATGCTTGGAATCACAAGAAGAGACAGGAAACGCAACACCTGGGTGAGGATGAAGACCGGAGTGACAGACATTATAGATAAAGTAAGATCACTGAAATGGATGTGGGCAGGCCATGTGGCGAGAAGAAACGACAACCGTTGGACAAGAGCGGTTCTGAACTGGACACCAAGAGATGTGAAGAGACCAAGAAGAAGACCAAAGGACCGATGGAACAGAGACATCATTAAGTACTTAGGTGTGACATGGCAAAGAGAAGCTCAGAATAGAGAGGATTGGAAAGCGCTTGGGGAGGCCTACATCCGACATCGGATTGAAAATGGCTGATGATGATGATGATGATATATATATATATATATATATATATATATATATATATATATATATACGGGTAAAAGTTACTTGCATAGTGCAAGCTATCCGTTGAATACAGTATCATACCAAGTACTGCCTCAGTTCAATTTTAAAACTTAGCGCCAAAGACCGCCTGGCGACGAACTAAGAACCCGATCGTGAGAGAAGACAGCAATATAATATTAGATAAGTGCCATCCTTACTTGTTCCAAAGTTTCGATTCAATATCTTATCGGGAAGGTCCCACGCCTCTGTCACCATTCCGGGTCTTATCTTTCCAGCTTATCGGTGGGCATTTAAAAAATCGTCCAATGCATTTCTTATGGAAGAATTTTGCATCCACCTGGCGTCGAACTCACTGTCATTTGGCTACATTTTTCCATGAGAAGCATAGAAGACTACATCAACTTCAACCTCCGAAATTTTGGTTACTTTATCATAACAATAAGTGCCTCAAAATAATTTTCAAAAATCCGCGCAATGCATTCTTATGGGAAAAATGCGATTTTTGGGAATTTCTGGCATCGAACTCATGATAGCTAGCGTCGATGTCCGAATTATTCTGGCATCTAGAGTGTAGGGCTAGTACGTCGAAAAAGTCTGAAGTCGATGGCGCTTGTGTAACATGGTCAGAATTCGTATCCCCTATATCTATATCTATTATATATAGCTAGCTCTCCGGATATACCTATATATATCTATTACGAGTAAAAGTTGCTTGCATACTGCAAGCTAATTGGTAAAAATGTACTATAAGTTCCCCTTATGGGTAACATTTTCGAAGCTTATCCAGCAAAATTCTTAAAAATTGCCGCAATGCATTTCTTACGTGAGAATTTTTCATCCATCTGGCATAGAACTCACGGTCAAAGGTAACCTTTCTTCCACTGGTTCTATAGAAAACTACTTCAAACGCAAACGCTGTGATTTTGAATAGTTTCGTGCATAGAGAAAGGTCTTAAAACAATTTTTAAAAATTAGCGTAAATGACCGCCTGGCGTCGAACACAGGACCCGTTCGTGAGAGACAATGGCATACGAATGTTAGAGAAGTGCCACTCTGACGTGTTTCAAAGTTTCAATTCAGTATCTTATCGGGAAGGTCCTAAAATAAGATTCCGTTTTCCCCGTTTGAAATGCATGGTAGAATAGGAATGGCACTCTTGCATCTAACCAAGGACCACAGGAGAAACGGCGAACCTCATGAAAGAATGCTCTCAAACGCCTCTGTCACCATTCAAGGGCTTTATCTAACTAGCTTATCGGGAAGGCATTGAAAAAAATCGTCCAAGATTCCAGCAATGTATTTCTTATGGAAGCATTTCGAGCCAACCTGGCATCGAACAAACGGACATTTGGTAACACTCCTTCCTTTGGTACTATAGAAGACCATCTCATCTGCAAACACCGTGATTTTGATTGCTCTAAAACATCGAGAACGGCCTCAAAACGGATAGTAAAATATCGAGGAAAAGACCGCCTAGCGTCGAACTCAGGACCCTTCTGTGAGAGAAAATAGCGAATTAATATTAGATAAGTGCCATTATGACTTGTTCCAAAGTTTCGATCCAATATCTTATCGGGAAGGTCCTAAAATAAGATTCCGTTTTCCCCGATTGAAATGCATGGTGGAATCGGAATGACCCTCTTGCATCGAACCAAGGACCACTAGACGAACTGTGAAATTCATGAAAGAATGTTTTCGAACGCCTCCGTCGCCACACGGGGTTTGATCTTTCCAGCTTATCAAGAAGGCATTGAAAAAGATTTTCAAAAATTGCAGCAATGCATTTCTTATGGAAGAATTTTGCATCCACCTGGCGTCGAACTCACTGACATTTGGCTACATTTTTTCCATGAGAAGGATAGAAGGCTACCTCAACTTCAACCTCCGAGATTTTGGTTCCTCTATCTTACCGATAAGTGCCTCAAAATAATTTTCAAAAATCCGCGCAATGCATTCTTATGGGAAAATTGCGATTTTTGGGACATTCTGGCATCGAACCCATGATAGCTAGCGTCGAAGTCTGCATTATTCTGGCGTCTAGAGTGTAGCGCCAGTACGTCGAAAAAATCTGACGTCGATGGCTCTTGTGGAACATGGTCAGAATTCGTATCCCCTATAAATATATAGGTATATACGGAGAGTTAGCTATATATAATAGATATATAGCTAACTCTCCGGATATACCTATATATATATATAGGGGATACGAATGGTGACAGAGGCGTGGGACCTTCCCGATAAGATATTGAATCGAAACTTTGGAACAAGTAAGGATGGCACTTATCTAATATTATTTTGCTGTCTTCTCTCACGATCGGGTTCTTAGTTCGTCGCCAGGCGGTCTTTGGCGCGAAGTTTTAAATTTGAACTGAGGCAGTACTTGGTATGATACTGTATTCAACGGATAGCTTGCAGTATGCAAGCAACTTTTACTCGTATATATATAGGTATATCCGGAGAGTTAGCTATATATAATAGATATATATATATATATATATATATATATATATATATATATATATATATATATATATATATATTTATAGGGGATACGAATTCTGACCATGTTCCACAAGCGCCTTCGACGTCAGCTTTTTACGACGTACTAGCCCCACACAGTAGATGCCAGAATAATGCAGACTTCGACGCTAGCTATCATGGGTTCGATGCCAGAAAGTCCCAAAAATCGCAATTTTCCCATAAGAATGCATTGCGCGGATTTTTGAAAATTATTTTGAGGCACTTATCGTTAAGATAGAGTAACCAAAATTTCGGAGGTTGAAGTTGAGGTAGTCTTCTATGCTTCTCATGGAAAAAATGTAGCCAAATGACAGTGAGTTCGACGCCAGGTGGATGCAAAATTCTTCCATAAGAAATGCATTGGACGATTTTTTAAATGCCCTCACGTTAAGCTGGAAAGATAAAACCCGGAATGGTGACAGAGGCGTGGGACCTTCCCGATAAGATATTGAATCGAAACTTTGGAACAAGTAAGGATGGCACTTATCTAATATTATTTTGCTGTCTTCTCTCACGACCGGGTTCTTAGTTCGTCGCCAGGCGGTCTTTGGCGCGAAGTTTTAAATTTGAACTGAGGCAGTACTTGGTATGATACTGTATTCAACGGATAGCTTGCAGTATGCAAGCAACTTTTACTCGTATATATATAGGTATATCCGGAGAGTTAGCTATATATAATAGATATATATATATATTTATAGGGGATACGAATTCTGACCATGTTCCACAAGCGCCTTCGACGTCAGCTTTTTACGACGTACTAGCCCCACACAGTAGATGCCAGAATAATGCAGACATCGACGCTAGGTGTCATGGGTTCGATGCCAGAAGGTCCCAAAAATCGCAATTTTCCCATAAGAATGCATTTCGCGGATTTTTGAAAAATTTTTTGAGGAACTTATCGGTAAAATAGAGGAACCAAATTCTCGGAGGTTGAAGTTGAGGAAGTCTTCTGTAATATGAATGGAAGAAATGTTACAAAATGACCGTGAGTTCGACGCCAGGTGGGTGTAAAATTCTTCCATAAGAAATGCATTGCTGCAATTTTTGAAAATTTTTTTCAATGCCTTCCCAATAAGCTAGAAAGATATAACCCGGAATGGTGACAGAGGCGTTTGGAAACTTTCTTCCATGTATTTCACCGTTCGTCTAGTGGTCCTTGGTTCGATGCAAGAGGGTCATTCCGATTTCACTATGCATTTCAAACGGGGAAAACGGAATCTTATTTTAGGACCTTCCCGATAAGATATTAAATCGAAACATTCAAACTTGTGGGAATGGCACTTATCTAATATTATTTTGCTATCTTCTCTCACGGAAGAGTCCTGAGTTCGACGCTAGGCGGTCTTTTGCGCGAATTATTGCAATCTGTTTTGAGGCCGTTCTCGATGCGACAGAGCAATCATAATCACGGTGTTTGCAGATGAGATGGTCTTCCATAGTACCAATGAAAGAAATCTTACCAAATGACCGTGTGTTCGACGCCAGGTGGGTTCGAAATCCTTCCGTAAGAAATGCGTCGGTGAAATCTTGGACGATTTTTTTAAATGCCTTCCCGATAAGCTGGAAAGATAAAACCCGAATTGGCGGCAGAGGCGTTTGAGAAGATTCTTTCAAGACGTCCGCTGTTTCTCTAGTGGTCCTTGGTTCGATGCAAGAGCGTCATTCCGATTCTACCATGCATTTCAAACTGGAAGAACGGAATCTCATTTTAGGACCTTCCCGATAAGATACTGAATTAAAACTTTGAAACGCGTGAGAGTGGCCTTTCTCTAACATTCGTATGCCATTGTCTCTCACGAACGGGTCCTGTATTCGACGCCAGGCGGTCATTTACGCAATTTTTTTAAAATTGTTTTGAGGCCTTTCTCAATGCAGGAGACTATTCAAAATCACATCGTTTGTGTTTGAAGTACTTTTCTATAGAACCAGTGGAAGAAAGGTTACATTTGACCGTTAGTTCGATGCCAGATGGATGGAAATTTCTCACGTAAGAAATGCATTGCGGAAATTTTTAAGAATTTTGCTGGATAAGCTTCGAAGATGATACCCATAAGGGGAACTTATTGTAAATTTTTACCAATTAGCTTGCAGCATGCAAGCAACTTTTACTCGTATATATATAGGTATATCCGGAGAGTTAGCTATATATAATAGATATATATATATATATATATATACGAGTAAAAGTTGCTTGCATACTGCAAGCTAATTGGTGAAAATTTGCAATAAGTTTCCCTTACGGGTATCATCTTCGAAGCTTATCCAGCAAAATTCTTAAAAATTGCCGCAATACATTTCTACGTGAGAAATTTTCATCCATCTGGCATCGAACTCACGGTCATATGCAACCTTTCTTCCACTGGTTCTATAGAAAACTACTTCAAACGCAAACACTGTGATTTTGAATAGTCTCCTGCATTGAGAAAGGCCTCAAAACAATTTTTTAAAATTTGCGTAAATGACCGCCTGGCGTCGAACACAGGACCCATTTGTGAGAGACAATGGCATACGAATAATAGATAAGCGCCACTCTGACGTGTTTCAAAGTTTCAATTCAGTATCTTATCGGGAAGGTCATAAAATAAGATTCCGTTATTCCCGTTTGAAATGCATGGTAGAATCGGAATGACACTCTTGCATCGAACCAAGGACCACTGCAGAAACGGCGAATAACATGAAAGAATGTTCTCAGACGCCTCTGTCACCATTCCGGGTTTTATCTTTCCAGCTCTTCGGGAAGGATTTTAAAAAAATCATCCAAGATTTCACCAATGCATTTCTTACGGAAGCATTTCGAACCCAAATGGCGTCGAACACACGGTCATTTGCTAACATTTCTTCCTTTGATACTATGGAAGACCATCTCATCTGCAAACACCGTAATTTTGATTGCTCTATCGCATCGAGAACGGTCTCAAAACAGATTGCAAATATTCGCGCTAATGACCGCCTAGCGTCGAACTCAGGACCCTTCTGTTAGAGAAATAGCGAATTAATATTAGGTAAGGGCCATTATGACTTATTCCAAAGTTTCGATTCAATATCTTATCGGGAAGGTCCTAAAATAAGATTCCGTTTTCCCCGTTTGAAATGCATGGTGGAATCGGAATGACCCTCTTGCATCGAACCAAGGACCACTAGACGAACTGTGAAATTCATGAAATAATGTGTTCAAACGCCTCCGTCGCCACACGGAGTTTGATCTTTCCAGCTTATCGGGAAGGTATTGAAAAAAAACGACAAAAATTGCAGCAATGCATTTCTTATGGAAGAATTTTGCATCCACCTGGCGTCGAACTCACTGTAATTTGGCTACATTTTTTCCATGAGAAGCATAGAAGACTACCTCAACTTCAACCTCCGAAATTTTGGTTACTCTATCTTAACGAAAAGTGCCTCAAAATAATTTTCAAAAATCCGCGCAATGCATTCTTATGGGAAAATTGCGATTTTTGGGAATTTCTGGCATCGAACCCATGATAGCTAGCGTCGAAGTCTGCATTATTCTGGCATCTAGAGTGTAGGGCCAGTACGTCGAAAAAATCTGACGTCGACGGCGCTTGTGGAACATGGTCAGAATTCGTATCCCCTATAAATATATAGGTATATATATATATATATAGGTATATCCGGAGAGTTAGCTATATATAATAGATATATATATATATATATATATAGTTATATATATATACATATATATATATATATACATATATATATATATATATATATATATATATATATATATATATACACACACACACACACAAACCGCGGATGATAGATTTCGGAGAAAATCATGCAAACGGTAAATATTCCTTTGAAGGATATGAAATCTCTTCCATAATACATTCATCAGCCCACAAGACAATATAACGACACACTGTTCACTTTGATATGATTACAACATGAGATTTCGACTATAAAAGCATCGACAAACGATGTGTTGGCCAACGCTCTGCTCTGAGACGAGGCCTCACTTTATCTAAGACTCCGATAGAAATATTTCTGATCTGGAAAATCTTCAATTTCATGAAATGTGTCATTTCAAAGAAGAACTCTTTCAGAGGGAGAACTCCTTTATAATGTAATGAGGGATTACAGCTGAAGACTTATAAACAGTCAGCAGAGCGTCTTAAGCGGTATTTTTAACATGTGTTTTATGAGAAAGGGGCCGAGATAAAATCTCGTGTATACACGTTTTAACGGGTTTTACTATTCAATTCATTAATATATAATGTCCTCTTGAATTTCTCCTCCTCATTCAAAGTTTTGATTGAACATTCAACGCAGGCCTTTCGCAATGAAATCGGAAATAATCGAATGAAGGGTTTTCACTAACATTGATGGCGAAAATTGACATTTATGAGAACGCGGCTTAACAAGAAAATATTTGTCTTCTTTCATTTCGTCTCCCTAGCAAGTGTTCTTCCAAGTATTCTTGGGTTCCATCCCATGCCGTCTCAATTGTTTACCCGAACCTAGTCTCCATGGTTACCGTGATTAGGACGCTTCGATAGGAACAATTATTCAGGCTTAAATTTTCTAAGACTTATAATGAAATGGAGCATAGTTGTTCCACATATTTTATGCTTCAGTAATTTTTCTTCCACGAGCTAAGAAGTACAAAGAAATCATAAAGTATTAACAAGGGTATTTCACCCATTTTTCTGTAATTTTTTCAACTTAGGGAATTCTATAGTCAATTTAATTATTATGAGATGCATATTTAAAAGGAGCAATTGAATAAACAAATCTTTATTTTTACCTCTTTTTTATCTTCTTTTTATAGATATATTTGTATTTCATTTTTTTTTCTCTTTCTAACCTCGTTTGTAATTTACATATGTACCCATAATGGTTAGGTGTAAGAGAGGTCCTAATGGGCCTAACCTCGCCGAATAAAGAGTTATTATTATTATTATTATTATAAAATTATTGCGCAATGAAGAATCTCCTTAAGAAGTAATAGCTATCGACCTAATATCGATAAATCGATAAGTCGATTGCGATCGACTTGTTGCCACTTCTCTACATAACTCCCTTAGAAGAAGTTCTGATTAAACGAAATAACATCAAATTGCATACTTTGGAATAAGAAGAAAGAATCCAGCGGGTGAATAGGTTTGTTGTGTGGATGGCTTCGATAACTCCTATCGCTTCTTAAGTGGATAACTCCTATCGATTCTTAAGGGGATCAGGGCGGATGAGTACGAATTTGTTTGCGGGCCCCACGTGTCATACCGCCCTGAAGTGGGAAAGGACGCCAAGCTAGCGGTGAAGTAGTCTCAAGAAGTCCGGGCCGCGATAAGGGTTTACCATATAAACCCCGCGATCGACCGGCTCAGGGGCAGTCAGTGATTGCACGTCGGGACCAATATCCAAATTCTGGGCCTTCTTCAGTTGGCCGAGGTCCACCAGAGACCACAGTTGGGATATCCCCGCCGTGCACTGCTGTCGGAGGATCGGGGGTCAACGCCATCAGGGGGTGCACGTCGGGACCAATATCCAATCTCTGGGCCTTCTTCAGTTGGCCGAGGTCCACCAGAGACCACAGTTTGGATATCCCCGCCGTGCACTGCTCTTGGAGGGGCGGGGGGTCGAAGCCACCACCAGCTACTCAAGGGACCGCCGGGAGTGGTATAATAAAATTTGTGTTATACCCCTTTAATCGGTTAATTTAATTCCCACAAAGCTCCCCAATGTCGTCGCGACAGGTTTTCACCTTAATGAGACTGACAGCGTTCTGTTCAATGTCCCTTATCCTGCTGGGAAACGAGAGCATTTCCACTGCATATTCATGTCTCTACGATAGAGAGGTAGTCTATCTTTCTTATTTTTCCAGCAGAAAACTTGATTTAATAATCATTATAATAATCGTCTTTATTTCAGGGCGAGATTGAGACAATTTAACTTACATTCAAACCCTAAGTCCATATAGATTAAAGGAAGGATTTTTAAGGAAAAAAGAGCTAAAGGCAAAGAATTTATTTTTGGGCAAACGAAAACTGAGTAATATCTTAGGAAAAACTAAAACCCAGCCGGGAGAAGGGGTGTGAAAAACCTGCAGACTGTAGCAAGTAGAATTTAAAATGAAGATAGGAATATATGTAGCCTAAAAGACGAAAAGTATAAACAAATACAATGCATAAAAGAAACTGCTGTTAAATTTAAATAACGACAGATAACGTTAAAATAAATTAGAAACAGAAAAAAGAGAGAAATAAAATGAGAGATTTTGAAATAATGAGACAAATTAAGCAGACACTATTTCAACGAGTGTTAACATATTACCAGAGATAACGCCAACTTCTCAGTCTAAAATGAACAAAATTGAAATTTAAAATAATTAGTCAACTTTCTTGATAAATTACATCTTTATAAAATTTTGCATTGATTTAATTAATGATGAGAATGTAGCTAATGTTCGGAATTCACTCTTTTTCTTTACTGAAAGCGATATAAGTACCACAGCAACTGCAAATCTCTTTGCCTTGAATTGCACTTTATGTTGCCTACAAGACTATATCCGGTCAATGAGACCAGCAGTTCATTTTCATGCAAACCACTTCCAATCACCCAAATTTGTATTTGTTGGTATCATGAAAAGGACCTTTGCTTACTGCAAATTTACTTCGTTATTTGAGATACAACGTGTATATATACATTTTAACAGCAGTGCTATAATACGAGTACCGTCAAGAAACTTCCAGACCATACTAAATTGTTACAAATAAAAGCACTGTAAGTTTCTGATTTCATAGAATAAAATTGCAAAAAATCTGCTGATCTTTGTATCAATTAATTGAATCCATTCTCATCTGGTCCTATTCCCTCTCATCATTCCACACAAAGGCCTCATCTGGTATTCCGTTTGTTTATGCCTCAAGAATTTCTCACTCATACAGATGGGAAATGGAGGAGTTTCGTGGTCTGATTCAGCCTATAAAAGAAGTGGAAAAATGGTGCGAGGAAATATTGAATAGATTCCGGAAGCAAGATGGAATAACTCAAAGTGACTCTCGAAATAACAGATTTACTGATTTTCCGTAGCTCGTCAATAGACGTTAGAAAAGGGTTCCCGTTCGTTCAGTTTTTTTAAATCTATTTCAAAAGGCTCCTTTTTTAAGAATCCTTCATGAAAAATTAATATTTCCATTTACAAATACATACCAAATTCTCTCAAAATGTTGATTAATGTATCTCTAATGTTATAAATTATATAACTAACTTGTAATAAACAATGTAAACAATTTCATCGTTATTTTTCCTATGATTTTATTAAACAAAATAATTGAGACTTACTTTTTTAGTGGTAAGGATTCTATGGTTTTACAGTCCAACTTTTCCGGAATAAATGTGTAATATTAATGGTAATATTAAAATAAAATTTCATTGGAAATAAAATTAAGATTGTTTCTATTACTGAAATTTTACAATTTCAAATTGAGCTCAGTCAGACCACGTGAAAACGAAAAAAACATGAAATGGCTTCTAAATGCAGTTTAATTACATTTTAAACTTTGAAAAGGTGAAGGGATATGAGGAGTTATCAATGGAATCAATACAGCTTTAGCTCTTGCACAAAAACCATAATGGGGAAATATTATTCTTTGCAAACATAGAATTGAAATTGATGTTCCAAAATTTGTTGAATAACACTGAAGGTGTGACATAAAGAATTCAACTGATGCAGCCTTCATGATGTCACAACAAATAATAAAATAGTCATAAATAAAAACTTTGAGAAGGACGAAAGAAAGAAAAAGGAACTCGGCGTTCAATGAATAAGAGACAAAGGTTTCTGCAATCGCCACCAGCGGCAACCGTCCAGGGCAAGAGGATAATCGTCCGGCGGCCACCAGTTAACATTCAGAATCCCGATTATCCTCGTCCGAGGAATTGCCCTGGACGGTTGCGATTGCAGAAACCTTTGTCTCTTAAGGACAATATTCTTATTCTTTGTCGAGTAATATAGTAATTATATTTTTTGTTTTCTATATTTTTGAATAGGCTCATGCATGCAAAGCGATCCCAATTACATAAGCAGCGGACACAAAACCTGCGCTCGTTCTCTTACAAAACCCTCAAGCAAGGAACTGCGCTGGGGAACATTTGCCAAAAAAGCAAGGAACTGTGCTCATCCACACGAGAGTAGAACTAAAAGGTTATCTCTTACATTGACATTATTTGAAGAGTATTTATGTATGACAAACAATCCGATTAGAGAAACTCAATAAATCTCTGGAATGACTAACTTTGTGAGAATAAGATAAGCAGAACAATCTCCTGCTGGAGACAAATTCTGAGATAGATTCACACCTGAGGGCAGCACGTTAGATTAAAAATTCGATTTTCAGCGCTTTCTTTCGTCGTAATCTCAAGTATTAAACATACGGAATTAACCAGAAAGCGGGTTTAATTCTTTTTTTAGGGTGAGATTGTGCACTGCGATGCTCTCTAACAACTCAAAAAATCGTTATTCTTTCCTAATCGTCTATCTAGTAAAAATTATTTCATTGAACAGTGATAAATGAGCAAAATTAAGTAACTAAGAGACTATCTTTGCACGAAAAGCAGACTATTCTTCAAAACTCTGATGCAAGGCTCTGATTCATAATCTGATTATTACGTCATCTTAAGACACCGTTTCCGCTTGAAAAAACGCCTTTCATTTGATTAGGCGGAACCCCTGCACCAATAGCTATTTTTGAAGAAGTAATAATGCTTATAAGACAAGGTGTGAGATACTCTTGCTTTTCTTATTGAGAATGACATTGATTTTCTGAATAAATCAAGAATTCAAGATTCGTATCATCATAGGCAAAGGACAGAACATTTAATGTTCCAATAATCGGTTTAATCAAAGTGTAACGGCATTTATATTTGATAAACCTATGACTTGTAACTCCCTACTCAGCATATAATATTGTTATGACAGAATTAATGCTTTGATGATTTCTCTTATATCAGTAGTTCAGACGACATTATGCTCGATCTTTGCTACGTAGGCCGTTCTGATAACGAGAGGAAGATCACAGCAATCGAACGATAGCGGAAAGTAATCAAATAGGATGGTGCATGCACCCCCTGCCACTCACCAGATGGTGGATTGTAGTGTCCATATGTAGATGTAGACAGCATATGTCTAAAATAGCATTAAAACGAAATGTATTCAATGGCCGCAAAAAGCTTTGATATCGATCATTTTATCGAAGAACCGGTTTGACGATTGCTTCGAAATTTGGTGTTTTCCTTGAACCAGAGCGAAAACGGAGAATATTTTAAGTCGTGCACGACTGATTGCGGAAGTAAAGTGATTCTTATGTGTGTGTGCACTGTAAGATTCGATACACTATGGGTTTCCGATCAGAATTCTCATAAGAAATACCTTCATAAAATGGTAATTTGGATGGAAAAATGTTTGTTTGAAAACGATAAAGGTGAAAGAGAGGCTTTATTAGTTTGGGAAGCATCGGCCTTGAAGGTATTCGCGTAGCATAATAAGCAAGCAGAATGGAAATTGATATCCGATGTTTGGATTAACTTCGCAATAAGATTACGGCTCATTCAGATGAAAGAAAAACTTACTCTATTATCTTAGAGTAAATAGCTATGGGGCATATTGAATCCCTTGCGTATCTTTCCAGATTAAATACACATGTCCGCATACAATCATTTCCCAATGCTGATCCAGAATTCAATCAAATTTAGCTTCCATACACATTTTCAGGTATTACCTTTCTCTATTTAAGAAATATATAACTTTCTATATTTAACCATTTAACATATTTCCATGCTTTGTCTCCCTCTATTTCTCTGTACAAATCTCCTCAACTCATTGCACAACGTTTCCTTTAATTCTTTCTTTATTATCCTCATTCTAATCGTTCAGACTTGTATTTTCGAGACCCTTACAATAGCATGGAATAAATCTAACAAAAATATTTATTGAAGTCAATATCGTTATTAGTGCTCAAATCATTATTAATATATTATTGAAATTTCAGACGATGGAAAGGATCATATCTGGCGTTACTTAGTGGAATTTCATTTTAAACACACAACAGAGTTCTGATGACGGCGAGACTGACGTCGATACCGATAAACGTTCTGAATTCCTCCATTTTGTGGAAGTTTTGCAATTAAGCTGCGTTTAAGATCATTTATGCTTGTTTGTCATAAATTAATTGTACCGTAGCGATCGGTGGATACTATCTGGCGATGGGTTGGTTCATCAAACTTTTAATTCTAAATTATTTCAACGATTACACATAAAAGAACATCCTAAAATACCCATTATGAAACGAATCCTACTATACACCGTTGTTATGATTGCATAAATACCTCCGTTACCAATAAAGTTTCAATTATTAAGATAAATTTCGAACCAGACATAATTTATACAGGGTATAAACCCCAATATCGTTCATTGTACTTCGTAATTAGTTTATCTATGGATAAGAGTGAAAGAATTATCCAAGAACTTTACTGTCGTTCAACAAATACTAACGCCAAACCTGGGCGCCCCAGAAATTTACAACTGCTCAAACCCATATTCACCCGACCGGTAATATTTGCAATAGAATGACGTCGCCTTCGATCGTTCTTCGATCTAGCCTCTTATTTATTGTCCTTTTATCCTAAGTAATGTTTAATTTGCAAACTTCTCTTTGTTACTTTGAAGCTGATATTTTAACAAACAAGGAAATGGGTATATGAGATTTGCACTAGAAGGTGTGCCACCAGGAAAAATCCCAACGAAGAATAGAATAGTCCAACGGTATCGTCCCGTCGGACTTTCTTCCTTAGGACTGATTCCTTGGGACTGATGACCACATCATTCGGTCACACTCAATCATTTGGCCTGCGTCGATTGATTTTTTCATACATTCTATGAAACTAACTGTCTCATTAAATATTCATAGAAACATGCATGGTAGTGATATATTAGGTTTCCGGAGTAAAATAAATTTTAATACAAAATTGCTGTGATACGCTCTGCTGTGCGGAGTTGTATATTTCTCATGTTTTTTGTGTATAAAGCAGTAACTGTTTTAATAAAGGAAATATAGTAATCTAATACAAAGAAGTTTATTGATTGAAATAAGTTAAATTAAATGTTAAACATCGTGAAAACAATTATTTAATTGCATTCTATGCATCTCGGGCCATAATGTCCGGAGGTGACCATCAGTATGAGGGTGCGATAAGGCTGGGTTAAAAGCAAAACTTTCACAAATTTCACATATACAGGAAGTGAAAGGAATCTTGATTAGGGAATGGAGAAAGGATTGGTCAAATCCTCGTTTTGCAATATGGGGTTAGAAAGGGTGCCGTCAAAAGACGTAGATATGTTGGCAAAATGGAAAATCTGAGCGAATACGCGGAGGTGCGGGAAGAAGGAGTTTAAATTGAGCGAAGCCAGAGAAAATATTGAGAGGGACTGCTAAAGAAAATAATTGAAGGTAGGTTCCAAGGGGAAAGCAAAGGTGAAATAAATAAATAAAGTAATTATTTGAGACTTTCAAGTCTCCATCCAGCCCATCGACGGTGTAATTAGATCTCATTAGAAAATAATGATAATAATTAAGTTAAATTAAAAGGAAAGAAGAATAACCTTCGTTGCGGACGTAAAGAATCCATTTAAAACTTATCCACAGCAGGAAAACACGCGCAAAGAAGGAATCTGTGAAAAACTTAGAAAAAACAACTGAAGGTGATAACTAAAATTTGTTGAAAACCACTATCATAACTTGACATTGAAAAGATACATTATCCAAGATCCATTATCCATCGATACATATAAACTGCATATGATACACATAACAAATACAATGCACCATAAATAACTGATGACGCAGGTAAAATACTTAGCAGAATATTATGAACATTCGAATAAATGATGAAGAAATAATAAAAAACACAAGCAACAACAAACAAAAACAGTATAAAACATATACTATAAAACTGATATTATAGATTACATATTTAAAATTCAATTACATTCACTGAAAGCTCAAAATTACACAATTTAACGAGGAAAAGATGAAGAAAATCATCTTGTAGAGTAAGATTTAATAAGCAAAGATGAGTGAGTGATATTAACTTACAAAAAAGGGTTTCCAAAAAATGAAAGAGAGTACATTAAGTATTGATTCTGTCCTGTATCAGAAGTGGGGGCCTTTAGGCTAAATGAGGCCTTTTCAGTCACTTTCTGAAACAAAATCCCGTATTTAAATACTTTTATTTCCTAGGTAGATATCGCCAAGAGAAAAGTGATATTTCTACATATATACCATGCAAGCCTGTATTCGTCATACAGACTCCTAATGGTTTATTCTCGCGTATCGTTCTCTATAAAAATGAATTCTTGTATCGACTGGCTGTAATTCCTCTGATCTTTCTCGCGATATCAGAGCGGCCTATCTAATAACGAGGATGTACGAATCATCCTCTACGAACGTACTCTCTCGGAATTTATTAAGTAGATAATAAATAATAATCTTTTTTTAAGCTTTGCTCTCCAAAAGATTCCTGTCCTGCCTCCAAAGCCCCTGGATTTGTTTCAGCAATTCTTTACAAAATGTATTGCCCTTCTTTGTATCTTTTCCAATTCGCGAACTCTTTTCAACCCATACACTGCATGCATACTAGGGCGTACCGAAAAACAAAAATTTTTAGTAACGGGAACGTAATAGGTTGGAAAAGTTGCCTTTTAGGCTCAATAAGGAATGTGCAAAAGATGGGCTCTAACAAAGTTCGTCTTGGGCCTGACCAAAGAGCTCGAAAATTCGAAATTTTAGTGAAAATTGCGTTTTTTTAGGTAAGTTAAATTTTTGACGGAGCTTACATACATTTGATTAAATGGCTGTTTTAATTCGTTTTGATCGAGGAACAATAAAAATAAGCCATTAAAACCGAATATGACGAGATATCATACTTTTAAAATTTTTGGAAACACCATGAAAAGTGGCAGCTTCTCGCTGGTTCAGCTGCATTGAGCTACCCACGACTCGTCATGAGGTAGAGCCTGCTAATCGAGTCCCACCCTCCTAAACACCCGAGGAAGCATACCAGACAACTAGCTGATGTCTTTGAAGGCTGATTTAGATCCAGTTTTTGGTATTCGGAGAGGATCATCTCTCCTATGAACCCGTCTCTTGCATCGTGGCCGTAGACTAAACGTGAGGCCTCTGTGACTTCTTTTACGTTTCGTTCGACTGCTTGAGAATCATTTGGGAGGGCAAATAATGCAGTAAGCTGCTTTATAGGTTTATAGGTTTATGCTTATAGTCGTGGGTAGCTCAATGCAGCTGAACCAGCGAGAAGCTGCCACTTTTCATGGTGTTTCCAAAAATTTTAAAAGTATGATATCTCGTCATATTCGGTTTTAATGGCTTATTTTTATTGTTCCTCGATCAAAACGAATTAAAACAGCCATTTAATCAAATGTATGTAAGCTCCGTCAAAAATTTAACTTACCTAAAAAAACGCAATTTTCACTAAAATTTCGAATTTTCGAGCTCTTTGGTCAGGCCCAAGACGAACTTTGTTAGAGCCCATCTTTTGCACATTCCTTATTGAGCCTAAAAGGCAACTTTTCCAACCTATTACGTTCCCGTTACTAAAAATTTTTGTTTTTCGGTACGCCCTAATGCATACTCAAGTTCAGACCTAATTAGGGCAAAGTTAGCTGGCAATAAACTAGTTTTCATTTCACTCAGCGAATGAATCGTCTTCTCATTTGCAATTTCGATAGTAATTTATTTGAATGTAGATAAGACCTTTGTATAATGACTAAGTTGCTAATCGCTGTATTTTATTTCTTTAGTTATCATTCTAATCAGTACCATCGACATCATTTGCATTATGCCGAACAATACTGCCTGGTTTTTTACTTATCGTAGGTGTTAAATGTACGATAATATTATTATATATTGCGGACACTTTACCTTTGATTTTTACGATTGATATTGTCCTTAATTTACCATTCACGAGTAAATACTTGAAATGTTCATCTACTCATAAGTGTTTTCTGGCGATGATAAATCATAAAAATAATTCTACAAAAACAGGCGATACATTTATGAAAAAGGACTTTTCTTTTCCTGTGCTATTTCTTCGAAGCTATGAATCCCTCGTTAGAGCATTCCTATAAGAGAAAACATAGTCAAAGAGGTTTCCTCCTTTCCTTGTTTTCTCTTGGAAAGGACTCCTTCGATATTTTTCCCTTATTTACATTTGGTCTCCGATACATAAAGCGGAATATCTTCTGTTTGTCAAGATTTTCCTCTTTTTCCGTGAATTCATTCCCTTTGGCTACATTCTCCCAAGGTACCTCCCTTTAACGTAATACTTTCATTTCTTCTTCCTTACTTCTTACTTACTTTATGTCTCCTGAAACATCTAGTATTTCTCATGTTTTTCGCCAACATTTCTTTCGTTTGCCTCACAAAGAGGATAGCTTACGTTCACTTTCCTTTTTCAGCACCCAATCTGACAGATTCCTATGCTCACTGTAGTTCTCTACAGTATGCTAGCAGATTACCCGGCGTTTTCTTATCCATCCCAATGCACTTTCAAAAAGGAATGAATTCTGTAAACAGTGCAAAATCGAAGTACGGTTATTTACAGATATTCATAAATATACATATAAGCAATCGCATAAATTAAAAATGGAAATCTTTTGCAAATTCAGTAAAATATTAATTTAACTCAAAACATAATCACGAACAACATTTTTAGTTTCATCTCCGAAAGGAAAAATAAATACATTTTTGGGTGAACCCACCCTTAAGCAAGCAACTTCAATTCTTCCGGAAAACATGGCTATCTCAAATTCACTCCTACTTAATAGACTGTCTCTGTTACTTGAAACTGTCACATCCACTGAAGATATATTCGCGAAACGAAACAACGAAAGGCAATACGTTTTGTGAAGAATTGTTATGACAAATCGAAGACTCTTCTGGAGATGATGTTTATCGTGCTCTGAAGAACACGCACAAGAGCGAAAGTATAATTACAATAGCGTGTCAACTCGAACGGAAATAAATATTACAGAATTGCTCAATATGGAAAATAACGGCATTAATTCAATGCCGTTTGCAAATAAAAATGAATTTTAAAAATATAAGAAAACAAAAAAATCGTAATTGAAAAACAAGTAATTGAATAAATTATCTTTAAAAAATCGTACCGAGAAGAAATTTGATTGTAAATCGGTAGTGAATTCCAAAAATGTGTGGCAATTATTAAGAAGAAAGAATGTTCAATCAAAGAACAGATTTACTTAATAAATTCAGGGAAAGTAAGTTCGTGGAAGATGTAGCCGATATTATTACGCCCTCCTTGCGGCCGTTCTGATACAAGTTCAGTCGATCCAGAAGGAAAGTAATTGATCGGGAAAGTAGAGGTACATATTGCAACCCTATTTTCGGCTGAAATATGAGAAAGGCTATGACGATCACCAGAATAATCGCACCAAAATAAAATAGACGGCAACTCTGGAAAGAAGAGGCAAAAGGATAGCTGACGTCATTTTGCATGTAGGCTTCCAATCGAACCCGGGATTACCAAAGTCCATGGCTATCCAAGAGTGTCCTTGCAGCAAATTGTTTAGTAAC
Source organism: Pachydiplax longipennis (assembly GCA_036926295.1). Taxonomy (NCBI): domain Eukaryota; kingdom Metazoa; phylum Arthropoda; class Insecta; order Odonata; family Libellulidae; genus Pachydiplax; species Pachydiplax longipennis. The sequence goes on from JAVFKF010000015.1 coordinate 68,910,506, forward strand.
AGTTTATTCGTTACACAGGAAAAGACATTCAAAGAGAAACACAGGAGAAATACCAATTGTAACTTACTAACTGAAGCACACAAAACTGGTTGCAGAAAACGAAGATTTGTTGTGCCTGAAATGACAATGATCTTGACCGATATTAAAAACGACAAGAAAAAATGAAAATTAACTGTTTTAGCAAAGATATGGATTAATGCAGCGAATGCCAAATAATGATATATCTCTGAGATGAGAATGTGTATTTGTGCATGATTTAATACTGCGGAGAATTAAGCATGAGTATGTGAAAGAAATATTTCATTCCGAAGGTTTTATGAAATTATATTAAATGCTTTTTCCTTGTATTTTCGGAAACAAAATTATGAAAATGATTCCATGTGTCTGAGTAAGAAACATCGACTAAGAGGATATATTGTTTGAATGATACCAATGGATTCTTTTTTATTCCGAGAAATTATATATTTTAATTAGAGGGAAATAAAATTAACACATTAAATAATTGAGGATAAATATTTAGTTGGAGGAGCCTTTGGAGTTAGCATACATAGTGAATGGGGAAGTGAATCAGACAATGCCTTTTGTTGACACCGGCCTTAAGAGAATTCGAAATAAAAGCCTTAGGTTTCCATAGAATTCGGTTAATCGTTCTCGATGCTTCCTCTACTTCAAATTTTATAAAATAGTAAGAATGACAATAGTAGAAGGATATAATGACAATGATAGAAGGGCAAAAACTCGCAAAAAGTTGAGCTGAACTCAACAGGAAAATTGAATGTGGAATGAAAAATTTCGTGACACATTACAGCATTGAAATTTTATCTTATTTGATAAGTACCATTGTGTACATATTTAACCATTCGATGATAGTAACTCACCAACATTTACAATGGAGCAATTTCTGGAAATTAAATCCACATACTTCCCAACAAGATTTAAATATGAAATTTTCGGGACTCATTACAGAACAATTACTAGCAAATCGGTATATTTCACCAAAAGTAAATTTGGTTCGACTCGAGACGACTCGGACATTCTCTCATTAGAAATACGCTTTATTTTCATCGACTGACGATTTTTTTTCTTTTGCAGAATTAAATCAGAAATGTTGATCTTCAGAACTCTAGAAAAATATCAAAAGAGACAAATTGAATATAAATTCTAACTTTGATCGTAAAAATCTTTTACGATTCGAGATTGCGAGAATTCGGGCAAAAAATTACGAATATGTAAGATTTTGCGAGTAGAAACGACCCTTTCCCCTGACGGCAAACGCTCATACAGAATTGGTGTGTATATAAAATTAATGTCCATTTAGAATGAATGGAGATGATCAGTGCTTCGACATCTAATGTCCTTTCGCACATATGGGCCCCCAAAGAATTTTAGCAGAGTATCGCTGTAATATGAATCCTCAAACGCTGAGTTTTTGCGAAACTCACCCATCGTCGAACGAAACAAAGAGATAAAATTTGAATGAGTATCCCTCTAGCGCTTGCTCGAATTGAATATTGTATTGTACGTTTGGAATATGAAATCGGAATGAATCCCGCCATCTGCAATCTAATTAATACCTCCCACTTAAATGCAGCGCCCTCATTCGATAAGGAGCTGATAATTCATTGTCTTGAATTAAGTGGATCTCCAACACCTAAATCATCTAAATCTAAGGTTACGACTTACAATCTGAAAAACTTAATTGTGGAAGGACTTTTGGATAGCCAAGTCTACATCCATACAAATACTCTGCCTTTTCGCATGGGATCAAGACGTTTGAGCTACTTTTTTGGTTTGTTATAATCATGTACCGTTCGCCATTAAACGACTTCTTCTCACGCCATGGAGAGATCAGGTATTTCTTAGGGAGGAATTTCGCGAGCTGTTACGACTTTTGAAAAAAATGGTGATGTTGATTTTGAAGACATTCAGCATAAAGTAAATTGATTTCTGGTAGAACAGTACGAAGAGCGCATTCTTAAGGTAAAGAGTACGCAGCGGCCAGTAAGATTTACGTGGAGTCTTCATAGCGTTGGGTGAAGTATAGCATCTAATTTACGCTGATCGGTCGAAGTGAGGTCGCATAATGCCTCTGTTCTTCGAAGCAATCACAATCTCCTTTTGAGACCATCTTCGATAATAACATCGCATCTGTACGCTTTTTAAAGCCGAGCTTCTCACTTGCTCTTCGGATGTTTGTGCTCCAGTTCAAGTTATATGTAAGATTATCCCAAAATATCCAACTAAATTTATATTTACTTCATTTATTATGTTCGATCAATTCTGACGCAACTGTTTTTTTCGAAGAAGTTGACTACAAAGAGTAGCAAAAGGTATTTGCTATGATACCGATTATTGCAATGAACAAGCCAAATACAGTAAAAGAAGCGAAAATCTCTTCTTAAGCGGGATTTGTAATGCTGGTACGTAATATTTTTGAAGAATGGATTGCTTTTCGAACAAAGAAAGTCTCACACATCTTCATAATTTTTCATTTTACAATTTAGCTGCTGCTTTTATCAAATAGACAATCAGGAGTGGTGAGAGTCAATCCAAACTATGCTCACAATACATTGAATCCCCTCTCTTCGATATGTGATTGCGAGAATGGATGCGTACTATAATAGCGGTCCAGGGTTCGAATCTCGGTGGGGGCCCACGTATACAAAACTACCTCAGCTATCGGTCGAACCAACAATGAGCATCAAATAAGGGAAATAGATGCTAGAACAAGTCGTTTTAGGGAGTCATTCTTAGATACGGGATAGTATTAGGATAAAAAGTAATTAATCCCCCCGCCAAAAGGCGGCTTGCAGGGTATGTATATGAGAAGCACTTATAACAGTACTAAATAAAGAGAGCTTATGCCCGAAATGGCACTCCAGCGAGGGAGTCTTTCTTAGGTGTTCTTCGTTTGAAAAATGAAGCCCCACAGTGAATAATAGTCGATTCTATTCATTATGAATCAAAATACGTAAATTATCACATCCCATCTTAGACATGATAAAATAAATAACTCTATGGTTTGGCACCAGATTGGCTCGCAAGAACTGTCGAGAGATTTGACGGCTCAAATGAAGGACGAACAACTCAAAGAAATAAAACCTAATTATTATACCACACGATAGGAAAGAGCTCAGAATAAATACAAACCAGAAAAATATGTCATAAACAGGAAAAATTATCGCAAATATGACAACTTATTCTACTCACACTAATCAAAGAAAGTTGCTCACTTACTTATTTCGCCAAGAGGCCTTCGGAATCCACTTCCAGAGTATGACTAATGCCCAACCTCGCCTAGAGCCGAAAATTCTTTAAGAGAACACTTTTCTGACTCACCATGTCAATATAAAAACAAGAGCACTTTTGTCCTTTTCCTTTCATGTTATATGTGCCGATAAGAATTCGATGTTCTGTCCGGCTGCAGCGCCAAAAACAAAACACGTACACTTGCGCACACAGAAGTTACCACACACACAAGAACAAAACAATATTAAAATAAAGAAAATGACACTAAATCGTTACAATATTTATGAAATATTGCCACCAAAGACGCAACCTCATCTAAATCGTTGATTCATTTGGAATGAAACTAGTCTTTTTTATCCTCAAAACACATTGGCATCAATAAAAGTTAAGATTATAAATGCAGTAAAGGGGGGGGATCAAGTAAACTAATTTTAAGCGGAATTTGTTATACTGGTTGACTTACATCATCTTTCAAAGAGTTGTCTGCTTTTCGTACAGAAAGATAAACTTTCTTCAGCGACTTTTAAGAGTCCTGGATTCGATTCCTGATGGGAGCCCACATGAGAAACGATCTCAGATTTCGAAACATTTTAACAACGACTACGACTACCGCTACCACAGATAACGAAGAATTTTTAGGTCTATCGAATAAAGTGAATGAAACAGCATATAAAGTGGGATAGCGTCATAAAAGGGTTTTTCTATATTTTTGCCATCTCACGAATTTTAGCTAAGGCAGATCTGCCAATTCATTTTCAAACATTTCGCTAAATGCACTCTGAAAACAATACGAATGCAGACTAACTTAAGACGGAAATTACTTTGCAACATAAAAGTGCCGACGCATTTAAACAAGAGAGTTCTCTACGTCTTGAATAGATAAAACCCAAAAAAGAAACACTCCGTATTCATCATCATTTCATATAGAAGTAGGTGAAAATTGGATTTTATCAAAAATCCTACAAAACGTAAGCACACAACATTCTTATATAGTTCAAGTTTCTTTAAATCCCATCCGTAATTCCGATTGCCTTATTCATTTACAAATCTTCCATATTTTCCCCGGTCTTTTTGAAAAAGGATCAAATGCGAAAAGCACGTAAGTATTACGCACGACCTTTATTTATTAGTAGCAGAATAGGGAGGTAAACCTCATGTGATAAATATGCATTAAAATATTTAGAAATGATAATATGAGTTAATTAGTTGTCAACAGTGAAAGCTATTTGTAAATTGGTGCCATATATATGTTTTTAAGGCTTCATGAAATTTGAACGCTTGAAACGGAAGGGTTTGGCGGGAAGCCGAGTGCTGTGACGTCATACGAATTGAAAGCAAATTGAGTTTGGCGAGTTGTATCCGTGATAGAGTGGATGTTACTTCCGATAATTTTTACATTTGGAAATGTTTTTTTTAACTGAAAATATAAAATGCCGGCAAGCGTCGAATTAGAGAAGGAATGGTTGAATGTGATTTTTGCACGCGAAAAATCCCAAGGAAAAATACACTTGAAAAAAGTCCGACGGAACTGGGATTCGAACCCGGGTCTCTCGATTTCCGGTCGGGTGCTCTGTCCGTTGAGCTATCTCGCCGGAACATTCTCTATTCTTCCGTCGAATTAGAGGAATGGCTGTGGAAAAAGGTTTCGTAAAGGCTCAATCAAACAATTTTCCAAGAGTCAGTGCGGGCCATTCCACGGGAATACTGACAAAAATTGACCTCTATCTTCGAAATTGATATTTTTTTACTTGCGTACTACTATGGTAAAGCCTTTCTGCCAAAGTTTCAGTTTAGAAATTTTTTTGGAAAGATATTAATATTTAAAATTTCAAAATTTTTCAAAAGTCATGGGTCATTCCGAAGGGCAATAACTGTTTAACGAAACGTGTAATGGGAATTATATTTTTTTGAGTAGTGATTGAATGTATCTTTGAAATGTTATGAATGAAAGTTTCACATATTGCTTTGTGTACCACTCGATAGTCTTTAATTTTACACTAACTTCTTTTTGTTGTCCCACTTTAAGAAAGGTATTTTATAGGTAAAAGACGGACAAATCCGATGATGTCTTTTAAAATCTGATGATTGGCTCTCATCGTGGTCAAATGTTGCATTAAATAATTCACTGCTAATTTAAACAATGTGTGAAACTTCCATTCATGTGACGTCAGCGTATTCTTCGGAGCGTTTGAGCAACCCTCCCAGATTCCGACTTTTCACGCGATGTTTACGACCTTAAATAAGGAATTTCAATGTTTTTTCCACCGCCAGTGTTCATTATTCAGGCTATTATTTCATTTAAGAAATGGTTTACCTCCCTATTGCGCTTTCCCAGTAAAGGTCATTTTTGTGACTGTGTTCCGCTTGCACGAAGGCTATTCTTCTATTATCTATTCGGGAGAAATGCGACGAAATAGAAAACATCCATGGTCGAGTGAAGACGACTGAAGGAGTGTACGCGCAAAAAACAATAAATGGTTTATTTACGTAAATTACGGAGGTTGTGAGATATAAAATTAAATGTTTGGATTCCTTCGCCATCATTTAACCGGATGATCGAAAGTTTTGTATGTACTTGGAAATACGAAAAATTTGAGGAAATAGTGAGAATGTCAAAATGAGCGTTCTACAGGATGAATGCACATGGGAAATGAATGAATAACTGAGGTCAGCACCTTATGTTGAATTAAAAGAAGCTTATTTTCTTCGACGCGTCAATGACGTCTACTTCGATAGCATCAACAATCCAACAATAGGACAGTCGCTAATGTAATCAAATACGCCAGTTCAAATTTTGGTCGTATAAAAGAGTACACAATCTGAGAATTTTGCATTTTATCGAGGTCGAGTTTAGGTCAAACATACATCAACTCAGCATTAGGCTAAATTGGCAAAACAAATCACAGCATCTCGGAGAGTGAATGTATCATACTCTTTGTGAAAGATTGAGTTAACATTAAATACTTCATTAGCACTTGATTTGAACAGCAATGCAGCACTACATAATAGTCTAGTAAGATTAACGTACTACTATTACTAATGACTGCCATTGCTAAGCAAAACTGACCGGCCCCCTGGACTGGGAATCATTCTTGCGTCACACAGATACTTGTAAAATATCTATTAATCAACGACTAGCTGATGTTTTATTGTTGTTATACCATTGAATAGTCTTTCTTAAGTTAACAGCATTATTAGTTATCCGATTATTATCACTATATCATTAAAATTTAAGGAAAAGGCTGTATTAATATATTAAACAATCGATGGTTATCATCTGCAGCCAGAGATTGGTTCAGTAAACTGCTTGTCTAAATCTATTCATTGATTTAACTTGCATATATGCTAAGATACTTATTATCAAATGTTTTCTAATACTTGTGATGTTCTTGTGATTAGGAAAGATCTCAATTTGAAGCTCATTTACACAGAGAATAAACCCCAAGAATTACTTATTGTACTCCATAATTGGTGAAAGAATTAACTGACAAGTTTTCTAAGCTTCAACAAATACGTGGGGGGACCCAAAAATAAGAGAAATTTCATTAAAACTTTTTTATTTCTCAATATTTTTACACTAAATTTTTATCACCTTCAAAGTACTCTCCATTAACCAATATACATTTGTCTAAACGTTTTTCCCATTGATCGAAACAGCTCTGGAACTCACATAATGGGATGTCTTTTAACCCCTCCAGCGATTTTTGTTTCACTTCTTCCACAGTCCCAAAACGTTTTCCTTTCATGTTCTTTTTGAGCCTAGGGAACAAAAAGAAGTCACAGGGGGCCAGGTCAGGTGAGTACGGCGGGTGAGTAATAGGTGTCATTCCGTTTTTACTCAAAAACTGCCTCACAGACAACGCAGTGTGAGCCAAATTTGGCTGCAACTCTTCTCATGCGCAAATCCTCTGATAAAATCCTCTGAATTGAACTCCATGACATGCCAGAAATATTAGAGAGCTCATCAATTGTTCGGCGACGATCTTCACGGACTAGGGTGTTGATTTTTTCAACGTTGTCGTCAGTTCTTGAAGTTGAGGGGCGCCCGGAACGAGGTTGGTCTTCAATCGTCATTTCGCCCCTTTTAAACCGCGAAAACCAGTCGTAGACCCGAGCTTGACTCAAAGCATCAACCTTGTAAGCTGTTTGAAGCATTACAAGAGTTTCCGCAGCCGTTTTCCCCAACAGAAAACAAAATTTTACCGCCGCGCGTTGCTCTCGAGCGTCAGCCATCTCACGTTTTCGCCACATGGGAAAAAGTTACTTTGATAAAAGAAATGCTGCGCACAAACAGTTGCTCTCACGGCGACGAAACGTTGCATACTGACTCATGAGAGTTCCCGCCAAAATACCCTACCAACGAGAACTCGGTCCCCTGACGTTCCTCCCCTCCACAGCCCGGTTCTCGTTACTTTTGGGTCCCCCCTCGTATTCGACTAACGCACGTTAATCCTTGAGCCCCGGGCCCCCGGATAGCTAAGTGGGCAACGCGTTTGAGTTTGGTGAAAGCGGTCCCGGATTCGAATCCCGGTAGTGGCTCACATGAGAAATGGCATCAACTGTCGGAGCAGTTGCTACTAGGTAAAGCTGATCGTCACAGGAAATACCTAATACTTATGATTTCATTAACGACGAGTTGAATTAATTATACTCAATTTCATCTCATATTATAAGACACAAAACTGTAAATTTACGAAAAGAAAGTTAATTTCGATAAACAGCTTCGACAATCCTCTAATCGTCTTGCGAAAAATCTATTCCTGGTGTAGTTGACTTCTGAGATTTCAAATCTGGGAACTGTTTTGGCAAGGATTTGAACAGCAGAGCCATCTTCCGAGAGGTTTTGGAAGTTCAACTTCCCACCTGTGGACGAAGCCTAAGAATCGGCGGATATTTATTTTAATTTGAACTTACCACAGACTTGGATAACAGACGACGTACCTTGAGAAATGTTTAACTTTTGACAAATAGAACATTTAAACTGAATCCACACTTAAATTTGTACTCCATAAGTATGTCAAACATGCAAGTAATCAAACTCAGGTCCATTCATACTAGCAGCCCTTCAGAACATTTCCTCAAAATACTTTGCCAAGTCTTAAATTGACTATGTTGACTGGGGAGTGTATCTGATACATATCGATGCTTCTCCAGATACTGGTTTGATACCAGAAGGTCCAAAATTATTATACACAAGTAATGTTGCTGAAATTGTACACTTAGTTCTTCTTCTTACCATTATAAATACGAAAAGAGACAATGTAGAAATTAAGGCAAGGATGGATACCATCTCTCTACAAAATAGAAATTGAGAAAATTGACAATGTATAGGCAAAATTCCTTAAATATCATATCAATATAATGCAAAAAAGTTTAATTTTCTTTCTAAAAGTACTTAATCTCTCCTATGACCTGGATAGAGGAAGATCCCAGGCTAGAGGTCTGTCAGACTTTTCCATATCCATTTCCCCATGGGATTCTTCCTGGTCTCACATACTTGTGTATCCCAATGCCTTTCTCACTCATTTGTTAATTCGTTGGCTATCAAAAACATACATTCTTTCTTGGCAGAATCTTTTTTCCATCATTAATCATAATTCAGTAACAGCAAACGTTTTCTTCATATACATTATGCAACTATTTTCTGGGTCTCATTTGAGAATACTATTTAAGTAGCTTTTTAAGATTCAATTTCCATTAAATTAATATAATAATAGAATATTGAGCTTGTCTTTTCTAGTTGAAGTATCATATACCTATTTAAGAGTATTTACTTGATTCAATTTCCTTTTCCTTTAGAATTCCAGTATCAGAGAATAGATAATATTGCTTTATATGCTTTTTCAGTAAACTTTTTATTTTAGAACAGGCATACTGTTTACTTGTAATACTATCATGAATATAAATTGATGAATGCAAAACAATTAATTGAATTTAACAATATTCTTTAGAATTAAAAAATTTTACCTAAAATAATGATCCTTTGTAAACAAATTTTAATTGAATTATATTGTATTTGACAAGTCAAAGCATTAGTTAAATATGCAACTTTGATTCTATAGATGTGAAGAGAAAAAATATAAGAGTTCACTTCTCATATCTATGACAGAGGATTACCAAATATGTAATTAGGGAAATCATTTGTAATCTTCTCCTGATTTGATTATAAATTTACTAACATAGAATTCTAAATTTTCCCACATCCAACATAGAGCTTCATTGATTTTATCTTTGTGCATGGAATACAAAATTATTCATTTTTAGTTTTGTTCCTCAACTTATGGTGACAGCATAAAATATGACTTGAGCAGATAATAAATCCAGAAATATTCATTCTTTCAGAGTCTCAATTGAATTGCCTCTTCCTCTGTTTGCATCAACATTCTATGGAATATATAACCAACCATTCACATCCTTATTTTACTTGTTAATTATTCTCACAAAGGTTGTAAAAGTATTACCTTTCAAAAAATGTAAATTACATAATGGCAAATGTAAACTGGATAAAAATAATGTATTTGTACTCTTTCCACAATAATACAAACATGTCAATATTATTACTACTATGAAGATGTATTTCCACCAGATATCACTTTAGACGATTAAGTAAAATTAAATGCATGTAGCTCAACATAGCTGTTTGTTCTACTATAATGTTTTAAGAATGCTTCTATGAGGAATAAGAAGAATGTTACTGATCATTATAAAACCATAGGAAATAAGTGCCTTTTCTGTGATTGATGTTCTTGAATAAACCATTATCTTCTATTTTGGACTTGATGTAAAAGCAGTTTCTTTATTTGACACTGAAAAATTGGAAGATAGTTTTATTATTGCTTGCATTTTACATTAGTATTACATAAAAATGAAATTTAGAATAAAACTTAGTAATAGTTAGTTGTAAGTCATACATACACATATAGCAAACCTTCCTCAAATCACACTTAATTATAAAGTACATCTTTGGGATTCAAAGATCAGGATAGAATTAATATTGGTTTTCAGTTTCCACTGAAATTAAAGGTATTTTCAGTTTAAGGTTTCTGTTGTGTTGCATTTTGATCTTCTGTTTAAGCTTCATTATGTTTTCAGATTTGTTAGGAAGGAGATAAACATTAAGCTACATAGCCCTGTGAAAAGCTACAATTAAATAATAAGGCACTTATTCCAAAATGATGCTCAATATAAAAATGTCATTGACTTGTTCACATAACAGTGAGAAAATTTTCCTTATTACAGAAAAGTAAATAACTAGAGGTTTAATTTAATCAATCTCCTTGGCACAAGCCATGAAACTCAATTTATAAAGGTTGAAACAATAAAGGTTGAAACGATAAAGGTTGTATTTCTATTCCAATGCATTCCTCTGTTCAATTAGGAAATATAATCCATAAAACATTTTTAAAATTTCCATGAGCAATGTAAGGTTGAGTTCTTCAGATAGAATTTAATCTCTTATTACAGTTACATCTTATAAGTAATGTCTTGTTAGTATCTCTCTTCTTGCGGTAACATAAGTTGAATATATGATACCTTTTTACCATCATTTATCTCTAGGTATATGATAGAGAAAATTTCTTATCAAATAATTCTGCAACAGTGTTGTTATTTGTCAAGATGTATGTACAGATATTCCAAAGGCATTTGCATAATCTCTAAATATATTTCATAGAAATTTCATTGTGAAATCTTAATGATGAATAGTAATTACAGAAAATCCCAAAACAAAAGACAACATATTTGGTTCAACTTTAATATCAATCTATTACATTTAGGTATCTAAAAGTGCAACGTAAGGCTTAATTACATATGTTGAATCAAAATTCTTCTATCAATCAACAAACCATTATACTCACCTATTTATCACAATCAACAATGATCAGATTTAGCAATCCCTGAATAGTACTATAATTGAAAAACTAAAGCAATGATGTTTTTTTAAATGTCTCCAATTTCATAAAATTTTACCAATGATCACAAGGTTGGAATGATTAGGCGCATATATTAAAAACAATCTCGCATATTTAAGAGAAAATAACCTTAAATATTGAGTTAATAATAATAATAATAATAATAATATGAGCTTTATTTAGAATAATGCTATTCATTAAATACATGAAATAATACATCTTTAATGCATTATAGACTTTGGCAATAAAAAAAATTTAAGAAGGAAAAGATTGCTATTAGGAATCTTCTCACAAGCATTATAAAGTTAAACATATCTTCTTCTTCTTCCTCTGGCGCTACAGTCCTCCGTGGACCTTGGCCTCCTTCATGACTCTTCTCCAGGTGTTTCTATCAGTAGCAACGGTCCTCCAGTTCCTGACTCCCATTTTCCTCAGATCTTCTATCACTCCATCTTTAACGAGGCCTGCCTCTTGGTCTTCCCTCTGTGGGTCTCCAGTCATCGATTTTCTTAACGGATCTTAAGGGTTCCATGCGGTGTAGATGACCATGCCACCTGATCCTCTGGGCTTTAATGAATCGAACAATATTCTCTCCTTTGATAAGATCATTTATTTCTTCATTTGTCCGAATCCTCCACAGTCCGTTTTCATTTTGTACTGGGCCATAGATTCTTCTCATCACTTTCCTTTCAAACGCATTGAGCATATCTTCCTGCTTCTTCGTAATGGACCATGCTTCACACCCGTAGGTCACAATGGATCTTATGACTGATCGATATATTTTCATTTTGCTATGTCTATACAGCAATTTTGACGCCATAAGCTGATTACAGGCAAAATAAGCCCGATTTCCTGTGGCAACTCTACTCCTAATTTCTTCAGTTAAATCATTATTCTGATTGACAACTGAACCAAGGTATTTAAATGCCCCTACTCCCTCAAAAGTTAAACTATCGATATTTATCTCGTCAGTTATATTATCTGGATCTCTCTTCATTTTTAGATATTTACTCTTTTCTTCATTTATGACAAGTCCTAGTTCCTTTGCTTTTGGCTCAATATTTTGAAATATCTCTCTCAAAGCTCTTTCACTCCTGGCAATCAAAACTATGTCATCTGCATATGCTGCTATTTGTTTTGTTCTGGTACATATTGGGCCCTGTTCTATATCTTTCATTGCTGCTTCAAGTGCGAGGTGAATAATAATGTAGATAGCGCATCCCCTTGTCTTACACCAGCATTAATGCAAAAATCATCAGTCAAATCCCCATTTATGACCACTCTTACTTTGGATCCCCATAAAGTTACCCTCACTAATTTAATTAACTTTCTGGGTATTCCTAGTTCAATTAAGGCTTTTAACAATTTGTTTCTGTTGATTTTGTCAAATGCTTGCTTGAAATCAATGAAGAGGTTATGAAGAGTTATGTTACATTCATAGCATTTCTCGAAGGATTGTCGCAACATATGCAAATGGTCAACGGTCGAATGGCCCTTCCTAAACCCACATTGGTACTCCCCTATAATCTTTTCACCATATTCATCAAGTCTGTTATATATTATGCAGGAGAGTACTTTGTAGGCCACACTGAGCAAAGTTATTCCTCTGTAATTCATACAATTTCTTTTATCGCCTTTCTTATGAATGGGTACAATCAGACCTTCTCTCCATTCTTCAGGCATATACTCTTCATTCCATATTGTTTTGATTAACTCATGTAGCTTTACCCAAAGTGTTTCACCTCCAAATTTTAATAATTTAATTTAATTAAATAATAAATAAATAATTTAAAGTTAAACATATAAAAACCAGAAAAAAAAGACACATGAGATCATACATGGATGAAGCCAATATTTATAGAAATAGAAAATTTATAGTAATAAAAGTAACCATAAGGATAAAAATTAAGTAAATAAAATAATGACATTGTAACGAGTAGATTATATGTGTACTAAAATCTTATTGTCTACGAGGTATTTTTTTTGATTTTTTTGAAAGATCATCAGGCTTTTGAAATCTTTTATCTCCGTTAGAAGTGAATTATATAACATTATTCCTCAAAAAAATAAGGAGATTTGTGTTGATGATTTGGAGACAAAAGGAATGTGGAAGTTGATTCTTCCTCTTGTGTTATGTCTGTGTACATCATTATTTGTTTTTAGGAATTTGTGTAAATATTCCAGCATAAAACCCATTCTTATTTTATGCATAAAGGTTAGTACTTGACATTTCAGACCTTGTTCAACATTTAACCAACCTAATTTTTGGAGCATTGTGTCAATTTTAGTATATCTATCACATTTTAATATTATTCTCATAGCCTTGTTTTGTAATATCTGCAATCTCTTTTTTTCCGTTTGATTAGTTAGGTATAAAATAGTAGCACAGAAATTAAAATGTGGCAATATAATGCAATGATATATCACTTTGACTGTCTCAATAGAAATAAATTTACCAACCCTAGCCAGGAAATTTAATTTTTTTGCAATTTTCTTACAAATATAATTTAAATGTTCATCAAATTTTAACTTCCTATCAACTAGTACTCCTAGGAATTTAATTGAATCAACAAATTTAATATCACATTTATTTATTTGGATTTTAAAATTAATATCTTTAAAATACTGATATTGGTTGCCATTTCCAAGGAACATTGCATTTGACTTAGTGGTATTGAGTTTCAATTTATTTACTTCAAACCATTCCTTTAATAAATCTAAGTCCTCATTTATCATAGTTATTAACTCACTAACATTTGTCCCTGTCAGATATATTAGTGTATCATCAGCAAAGAGATGGTAATGACAATTTTATAAATATATACCTAAATCATTAATATATATACTAGGAACAGCAGTGGTACTAGGAGACTGCCCTGGGGAATTCCAACCTCTATCTTCTTTAAAAATAAAATACTCCTAAACCGTATATAAAAGGTAAGAACTAAAAAGTACACTTACCTTTGGTTTGAATCCTCTGCTTCGATGATATCACACGTTGCAGGGAGACACACACGTCAATTATGCGGCTAAATACGCATTTCGAGAGCTAAGCTCTCATCCTCAGTAGCACTAACACTGCACTGAACTTGTGAGGAAACTACTGAGGAAAAGTCGACTTATATATTATTGGGGCAAATTGGGGCAAGATTTTATTTCAGATTCCTATTAAGGAAGGTTTATAGCTTAATTTATTCATAATCGATGATGCGAAGTTTCGAGATCCGCACTCAATAAAAGTGTTTTCATATTTTTGGCCAGCTTTTTTTCGATTCTAGCCCACTGTGCGACGCTCTGGCATCGAACATTGGATCATTAGAGGAATGGCAGGCTATGTATGTGAAATTTATATATAAACTCTTCTTCTGTTCCGGGACTCATCTTTACAGGTTATCAAGAAAGCAATCTAAAAACTTTTACAAATGGGAGAATTTTGCACCCACTTAGCGTTGATCCCATGCTCATTAGATGACATTCTTTCTTCTAGATTTTTTAGAAAACTTTGTCATCTCCAGCCTTCATGTTTTTGAATACTCTATCTTCCTGAGAAGTACCTCAAAATATTAATACTAATAAAATTTTCAAAAATCTACTCAATGCATTCTTACAATGAAATGCTGAATTTAAGGGCCTTCTGGTATCAAGTCCATGGTAGCTAGCATCAAAGTCTGAAATATTCTAGTGGCTACACAGTACATCCAGTGCATGCGAAAGATTTCAAGTCATTGGCACTTGTTTAACAAGGTTAAATTTTGTATACCCTAATTACATCTCTATGTATGTTGGTAAATCCAGAGATATAATAAATATTGTATATTTGCTTTATGTTAAATACCTTTACTAAAATCTATCTTTATATTTCTTTATTTTTATATACACTTATACTTCTTTATTTTTTTTACTTACTCATCTTTTTCTTCTTTACTGCAAGGTGAATGAGCAAGTAAATAAGTAATATAATTGAGGATTTAACTCCCATAAGTTGCATTATTTTAAAAAATGATAAAAAGTAGCAACAATGAATATTTATTTGCCTCCAGGTTTAAAATATAATTTTTAATAATTGGATCTATATCATTCTGACTAGAATATACTCATCTTCATGATATTTATTTTTCCCTATCTAGTTTTTCTCAATTTCAATACCAAATTATCTTGAAAAATTAATGATTCTCTGACATTACGTGTTACAAGATCAAGAATGATGTGCCAATATGGGCATCCAACATACTAAACGTAACATTTTCAGTGGCTTTCCTGGGATGTTTGGAACGGTACAAAGGCTAAATAAAAACATTTTAGAAGTCATTCTGCTATTTTTAATACATTTATTTAATTATGAGGGGGGCCACATGGCCAACCTGCCTGGCATTTGCCCTATGCTGAGAGGGAAACCCCTCTAAAACCTCCCAAAGGCAGCTCAATCTTTTCATGCACACCAATCATAAATTAACACTTCTATTTTCTTTTTATTTTAATAATTTTAAAACCTTTTTTTTAGGCATTCTTTTTTTTTCCTTTTTTTCCAGGGGCAGAGCACCATAGTTTATACAGAAATATAACATCATATTTAATACCTTAAAAGTTCTGTAACAATTAAGACACCCTCAATTAGGACAACCATACCGAAAACAAGATAAAGAATGACAATAAAAAATACACACTCATACATGTTCCTTAAAAACACACACACACATTTTCCTTTAAAGATACACATTCACACATCCACACACACACACACACACACAAAAGTTCTCAACTTCAAATCAAGATATGTGAAGAGACCAAGAAGACCACCAAAGGACTGATTGAGCAGACAAAATTTTTTGGTAACTTGACAAAGAGGCGCTCCAACGTAGGCATCTGGAAAGCATTATTGAAGGCCTACTTCTGGTATCAGATTGAAATCGGGTAAGGTGAACCAATAAAGTCACTCAGAAAGATGAATGTACATTGGCTCAGCTATAGATAGAAATATTGCAGTATACTCGCAGGAAAGTATCCATATTATTAAGGCAGTATTTATCAGACTTAAATCATATTCAATATGCCAAATTAAGAATGGAATGAACACTAAATCATTAAGACGTATTCAGATTAGGCATAAAGTTATAGCATATTGAAACACTGGAATGAACCATCAAAGGCCATCTAAGTGATAGAATTCTTTGCATTACAAGCCTAGGACTTTAAGTTTAGTAGTAGTACATCACAGAGTATTCTTGGTGCCTGCACCCATTGGTGTCTCACCACTATCTCTCTGTGCCTATTAGGGCATGTCTAGTGGCATGACACTAAGTTACTTTGGAAAATTTTCCATAAAATTTCAATTTCATTTGGTAATACTAAAGAGTATTACCATTGCATAATAGGGATAAAAAATAATTCCCAAGTTTGAGATCCACTGAAGAACCATATATATAGCAATTGCTTTCAAATTTAAGAGATTTCACATTCCATTTCATAAAAGATTTTATATTAATAGGAATAGATATAAATACCATGGAAGAGCAATCATGTGAATATTTGAAGGCCACCAAAGCCATAAGGATGAATCTGTTGTGCCTTTTACCACTGAGCAGAACCAAGGTAAAGTGGCAGTACTTGTCCCCAAGCCAGGAACAGTTTTAGGGGTTCTAATTTCTAATTACATACTATTACATTTTTTTTCTTTTTAACATTTTTTTATTTAACTTATGCTTAACCTAATTCCAATCTTACATACTAAATTGGTGATGCCACCTATTGTGCCTTTTTATTATTTTTTTCTTGTTTATTATTCTGGTTTTTGTTGCATTTTGTATTTTTTTCTTGTTTATCATACTTTTTCTATTTTTTAGGCGTTCTTTTTTCCTTTTTTTCCAGGGGCAGAGCACCATAGGTTTTTAACAATTTTGTTATCTACATTGGGTAGATTATGAAATTTATTTCAAATTTTCTTTACCCTCTTTTTTAATTGCACATAAATTATGATATCTTTTGATTTCATTTATGTTTACAAATTTGTTTATGTTTGTGGCTGCGGAGAGCCAAAAATACAGCAATTCTATTAATATATAAGAGATATTATACCTCATAATATAAGTTCAACAAATCGGAAACAAAGAAAGAACCATTAAGATGAATTTTCAAAGAGTGTACTAAGAAACAACGGCAAAACACCAATTTCAGCAGCTTCTGACAAATGTCAGGTGGTGGTTGCAGAGGCAATATTCCTCTGGGCGATAAGGTCCCACACTCAACGCCATATATAAAAGAGATAATGTGGAGATTATCGGGGATAGTACATGACAAAGAATTCTTGTTGGAAAATATATTGGTTATCCCCTAAGCAGAATTCAGAACAAAGAGCAGTGTAGACTGTGTAGCAGTGATGCATTTTGATAAATTAATCTCACAGTCAAAATACCAAAACTTAAGATTAACGACATGATACCAATCAAGAAATGTTCCTTAAATAAACAGGATGGTATAAACTAATTAATACATAGAGTGGTAAAAAACACATGCAATAAACTTAAGCAGATTACCTTACACTAATTAAATAATATATCATCAGAGAGAATGACTCTTAAAACACTACGACTATGCCTTATAAGTAACAAACTACATTTCAAGCAAATACCCCAACACCATTATACTACGTCAACATCTACACATGCACTCTACATACATCTTAAAATCTTTAATAAACACGCATAAAAAATCTTGACAAATCAATCAAAAATCAATAATCTTAACAAATTACCTATCTCATTAACCACAATTCTTCTACGTCGAGCATAACGACCTACGCATACGCGAGAACAACGAGCTTACCGAGGAAAAGCCGACCTACCAGCTAACGAATTTCGGACGCTCCTTAAACTAAACCTATCCTAAACATACGGCGACGCATCCGGGCCTGAGGAGAAAAGTTTAATTAATTACAAGACCTGAAAAAAGAAATCAGTTTAGAAATTAGATAGCATCACTCTTATAAATAAATATTTTACCAGCACACAAAACATGATATACAGCCATTCAAGTTTACAATTAAAATACATGGCGACATACATACATGTGAACAGTGGGGAGAAAAATACCTTTAGTGTACAATCTATGTTTCCTGTATTGTGGTATGTGATGTGTATATGTCGATGAAAGTGTGTGCGAGTGAAGACATTGAATTGAATGTGATGGAAATGGACCTTGGAGACGCCATCTGCTGAAGAAGATGAAAACGGACGAACGAACGAAACAAAACAGCTAAAGAAACTGGTAGTGCTAATGAGACGGTTCCTGCTCTGAATGATACCTATTCTAACCTCTACTTTAACAGCCCCCCCTAAATCCCTGCATCCTCCTATGGCCCTATCGACTTCGGGATCCATTTGTGGACCCCAGGACAATAGCATGCCCTTCTCCATATGAAGACATGGAGTTTGGTACTTATACCGGTAACCGGTCGGTCCCTTCCCTCGTTAGCCGTTCTAGAACGTTGCCCGTCCTCCACCACGAGGCGGTGTGGGTTCGGAATTTGTCTTCCCAGGGTTTGAGACCATTAAGGCTTTTCCCAAACCCTCGGACGCTTTAGAGGACCCGAAGCGGAATCGAACGAGACCAAGAAATGTATGATGTTTTGTGTAGAGTAAGGCCCCACCCGACCATCCTTTTGTATTAATGATGTAGCCCAACATCACGGAAATGTAAGTGTGTCCGTGTCAAAAGCGAACGTAACAACAGATAGGAAAAGGAATATGTAGTCCTGTTTGTAAAGCTATTGAAAATGTACGAGAACGCAGGTGAGTGAAAGAAATGAATCATTTTTAAAATACGAAATGAATTACCACTCATACACAACAAGTTCATAAACAAATATTTTACAAGGCTTAAAGTAAAATTGAACACCGAAAGTCACTTTAACCTTTCTAAAATTTTAACCTAATATTTTAATCAAGGCATGAAATATAAGTGCAAAAAATAACAGCATGAAATACAGACATGATACATTACAACACACAAAGTTATTAAATACGTTATTGCGAACATGGAACATGGTACACAGATAATCGTGCTTAAAGTACAGTAAACGGATACCGAATATTGCTAGCGTATACGAAAGATTACGGAAAAGGCGCAGCATGCATAAAAAACCGGGGAGAAAAACACTCTAAAGTAACTTCACAAATCTAAGAAATTTAAAGAGACGGACAAAAAACGCTCATTAAAAGCGGGTTCATTGCAGCAAATACATTATGAACTACTATCGCCTAGCGGAAGAATTGAAGTGATTACAGTTAAGAGATTTGTTACTTCGGCAATTAAATTACTATGTGATTGTTCGCAGAGAAAAGCATGTTTGGAAGTTAACCTATCTTGACTACTACGGATTGCTAACTTAACCTACGACCGCAGTGAGCTTTGATGCAGTGCCATTCAAAGGACGGAAAACTATCGAATTTCGGCTCTGTTCGATATTTTAGCTATATTCGATGAAATATAAATACGTCATTCCAGGAAGTTTATAGCCCTCTTATTTTTTAGTCGTATTAAATTACCATAATGAAGGAGAACCCACAATGATATTACACTTAATTTGTTGACTAATTTACCTATCCAAGAGAATGTTTTTAATATACTTCAAAAGTAAAATTAACGATCTTACCTAAAGTACGGTGCGTGTTATTGTTATTAAGTATACAATTCGAATTCCTAACATTATAAAGTTTTAAGATTTGAGATAGTTTAATGCTCTCCGCGCGCAGGCAAAGGGCTCTTTTTATTTTTCCAAGAGTCACTACGACCCTAAAAATGTAACTTTATACGGAGATTACTCTAGCTTCAGTTTCATCATTAGCAGACTGAAATTATTTTGCAAAAAAAGCAAAAAATAGCAGTGCAGAGTTAAGAGGAGAATCTTTGGTCGTAAAGTATGCTTATTCGAAATTTCAGGAACTTGGGAGAAATTAAAACTTTTTGTGGTTGAATAACGTATTAAGTATACACACACGAGTAAACGTTGCTTGCGTACTGCAAGTTAATCGGTGAATATTTACTAGAAATATCTCATGAGGGTCGGAACTTCTTGCAAATGCATCCCAAGTTCACCAAAGCATATATCAGAAGAGGAATATGTAACCGGCCCATTACCATCAACTTTGCGTCCGATTAAATATTTGGAATGTCGAGTCGATATTATATCGGGAGCGTCATCAAATGTAATTCTGAATGTGCTATTGATTCTATGGGAAAATGCAAATAGTACCCTGGCGTCGAAGCAAGGACCATCAGGGAAACGGCTTTTTTAAAAAATATTCTTGTCTGCTACTCGCATTCCGTGTCACGGATTATTATCTTCTCAGGGAATACCTTAGATTTCCGTATCCCGTCGTACCTTAATTATGGGAGAATCACGACCCTCTAGAACAGAATACAGGACCTTATCGCAAAAAAAACCCTTCTACGGACTACACCTTGACGTGGTGAAGGGGCTTGCGTGTTCCTATGACCTAGAGAGCTATACTGGCTGGAACTTTGTTCCTGGTAGGGTCACTCATGCCAGAAAGGTCAATAGGTCAATAGGCCAGACGAAAGGTAGTCCACGCAGCGTCTGTACCTCAGTGAGGCGGCTGCAAAGGCGTCTGTATCCCAGTGGGGCGGCCTACATGAGTGATGGTGTCACGTTAAAAACACTGTTGAGGAAGGCAAGGGGAGACCACCTCAACTATCTATCCCATGAACATGATGTGCTACATGTGATATTGATATTGTCCCTGGCAAAAACGGGACTCAGCCCACTAGGGAGAGTGTCGTGGCCGGCAGGGATGGTGGTAAGGCCACCCCAGTCGTCATTCCACGAAATCCTTACCCAACGACATAAGAGAAGAAGATGACCAAGGAAACCAGGGTAGGGACCTGGAACGTCAGAACGATGCTTAGGAAAGGGAAGTTAGAAAACGTAAAGTTAGAAATGGAGAGGTCCAACATTAACATTCTGGGGCTATGCGAAGTACGGTGGAAGGATGAGGGAGATTTTTGCAGCGATGATGTGAGGGTCATATTCAGTGGGGGAAATGATAGTCAGAGAGGGGTTGTTATAGTGTTGGACAAGGAAGCGGGAAATGCTGTGATAGCCACCGAACTGATAAGCGACCGAGTAATGTCAGTAGAAATCAAGGCAGAGCCAGTAAACACTGTGATAGTGCAAGTGTACTCCCTAATAGTGATTACACTGAGAATGAAGTAGATTTAGTTTATGAACAAATAGAAGAGGTTATGGAAGGGTAAAAGGCAATAAAAACCTTATTGTAATGGGGGACTGGAATGCTGTGGTTGGACAGGGCAAAGATGGGGACGAAGTGGGAGAGTTCGGACTAGGAAAAAGAAACGACAGAGGACAAAAACTGGTAGATTTTTGCATAAGGAATAACCTCTGTATCACCAACACTCTTTTTCAACACCATAACAGAAGGAGGTACACATGGAAAAAGCCGGGGGACACGGATAGGTACCAAATCGACTATATTCTGGTAAGGAAGAGGTTTAGAAATAGTGTTATAACTCGCGATGTTATCCTAATGCTGATGTAGACTCGGATCATAATTTAGTAATGACGAAAACCGAGCTTAGATTTAAAAAGATTTATAGCGCAAAAACCGCACCCAAATGGAACGTAGAAGCCCTCAGGGGTAGGGAAGCTAGAGAGTTTCAAGAGTCAGTCAACAGGGCTCTAGAAGATAAGGAAAGGGAACTCACTATAGATGAAGGATGGGAAATGATCAAAACTAGCATTAAAGATAGTGCCCAAAGAACCATCGGGAGGGTCACACAAAGCAAAATTAGGAAACCATGGGTGACGGTTGAAATGATAAATAAAATGGAGGAAAGAAGGAAATGGATAAGTGCTAACACAGAACACGGGCATAGAATGTACAGGGCCCTAAACAACGAACTGAGGAGGGTAACAAATAAAGCAAGAGAATCGTGGTGGAAAGGCCAGTGTAACGAAATAGAGAAGATGGCCGAAAGTGGGAGGGTCGACCTATTATACAGAAAAGTAAAACAATTAACGGGGAATAAAATTAGTAATAAAATGGCCACTATTAGGGATAACAAGGGAAACGTCTTAAGGGAACCAGCTAGCATAAGGAGACGATGGAAAGAGTATGTGGAAGAATTGTATTCGAAAGACATGAAGCCTACCCACATAAAGATTGAGGGCATACAAGAAGTAGAGGAAGATGATCTTGGGCCGAATATACTAGATAGTGAACTTGATAGGGCACTGCGGGACATGAAGGGGAAGAAAGCAACGGGTGTGGACGAGATTCCTGTAGAATTTCTTAAGAATCTTGGGGGAATGGGTAGAAAACAATTCTATGATTTATGCAGGAAGATTTACGATGAAGGAAAGTGGCCAGAGGATTTTACCAAGTCTATCCTGATTCCGTTACAGAAAAAGAATAATGCCTTAGAATGCCGGGACTACCGAACAATTAGCTTAATATCTCATGCGGCAAAAGTTATTCTTAGGGTCTTGAATAGAAGAATCGAGCGAAAAACTAAGGAATTCATAGGAAATGATCAGTTCGGTTTTCAGAGAGGGAAAGGGACGAGGGATGCAATTGGGTTATGAGGGTTCTCGTAGAACGAAGCTTAGAATTTAAAAGGGACGTCTGTGTTTGTTTTATTGATTTTGAAAAGGCCTTCGATAGAGTTCAATGGCCAAAACTGATGGTGATACTAAAGAAAGTTGGGTTGGATTGGAAAGATAGGCGTTTAGTGCAAAATTTGTATTTAAATCAGACCGCACGAGTAAGAGTTGCTAATGGGGAATCGGAATGGGCAGAGTTAGGGAGGGGAGTAAGACAAGGCTGTCCTTTATCACCATCTCTTTTTAACTTATATGCAGAAGAAATGATCAAAGAAGCTTGGGATGAAATAGATAAGGGAATAAAGGTTGGTGGGGAAATAGTGAAGTCAGTAAGATATGCAGACGATGAAGCTATTGTGTGCGATTCTGAAAGGGGTTAGCAAAACCTAGTAAATGCACTAAACGATAAAGCAAAGGAGTTTGGGATGAAAATCAATGTAAGAAAGACTAAGATTATGAGGTTTTCAAAGGGAAAGAAAGCTAAGTTAACAATAAGGGTGGATGGGGAAAAACTAGATCAATTTCCATACTTGGGCAGCCTTCTTACTAAGGATGGAAGATGTTCGACAGAAATTAGAAAAAAGGATAGCATTAGCAAAAGAAGCTTTCATGAAACGAAGGGAACTGATGACAAAGGGACTTAATAAAGGAATCAGGAAGAGATTGGTAAAATCCTTGGTGTGGAGTGTAATGTTGTACGGGTGTGAAACGTGGACGTTAAGAAAAGAGGATGTCAAAAGATTGGAGGCTTTTGAGATGTGGGTATGGCTTAGAATGGAGAAAGTTAGTTGGGTCGATAGAAAAACGAACGAGGAGGTTCTAGAGATGGTTGGGGAGAAAAGAGTAATGATTGAAGTAATTAAAAATAGACAAAAGAAATGGGTGGGTCAAATATTGAGAGGGGAGGGATTGTTGAAGAAAGCGATCGAGGGAAGAATGCTAGGGAAAAGACAGAGGGGAAGACAAAGACAAAAGTTATTAGACGAATTAAGGGGTGGGATAAGTTACCAGGAATTGAAGGAGAGGGAATTAAATAGGGAATGTGGGGGCACATGAACCTACCGAAAGGTAGAACACTTCATATATATCGCAAAATAGGATTTCATGAAACTGACAGTTACCAAAATCTCAAGTCCACATCATATCATTACTCAGTCGTAATTACGGATTACCCGTTCAAATGTATGGTTTGATCTAAAGAACGTATGTACAGCTAGTTCCAAAAAAAACTTACCACCTAAGCCGCAACCCGCATAACAGACCTGAAGCTCGATGAGAGCGAGTCTTGAGTTTTCCACGCATTCTATTGGCTCTTGGAAGGAAGGCGCCTTTTTTAACCGTTTTGAAACGCGTTGAACGTATTTGTACCGTCTTTATTAGCACGAAATCTAGTTTAAATTGAGTGTTAATTTTTACTATGTCAGCAGCATAGTATTAAAAATGAATGAAAATCGGATCTCCTTATTTCGGCCTGAAATTTCTGCGTAATTCACCTTTTTCTGGAGGCATCGGGTAACTTACTATAAACTTACTATAGCTGCTTCAATTATCCAATAAAAAATTATGTCATTGCAAGATTAAAAAGGATTATATTATTACGTTTTTATGCTCTTGACGCCTACAGGAAGAACTTTTAAATTTATTTAGAGGAAATTCACGACTATGACTCAAATAGAAAAATGAACGAAAACTCTGCAAGGATACTTAGGTATATGAACACAATCAACTGTATGTCAACTAATTTATGTTGCAGAAAAATGCTATCGAGAAGGGGAGTATGAAAAAACTTCGAAACCTACTGAGGAAAGCAAAGATGGAAAGAAACTTTATCTGGACGAATACACCGAGAAAGAATCATTTTAAGTCAACCTGATAGAGAGCTCTGAAAATTAGACCCAAAACATATTACAATAAAGTAAATCAAGTAAATTACGATCAACTACATCAGATAATTACATCAAATATTATAAAAATTTTAAATAACACCAAATCATATGATAGAAAGTAAAATATTTATTGGTGTGCTTGGTGTATATGGTGTAATATTTTAGAAAATAACATAGATATTAGAATGGTAGCACTCTTAATTTAAATACTGAGGGCTACAAAATTTTTTCACGTATCGAATAAAAAATTAATTTGCGACG
This sequence comes from Pachydiplax longipennis, assembly GCA_036926295.1. Taxonomy (NCBI): domain Eukaryota; kingdom Metazoa; phylum Arthropoda; class Insecta; order Odonata; family Libellulidae; genus Pachydiplax; species Pachydiplax longipennis. The sequence goes on from JAVFKF010000015.1 coordinate 68,935,447, forward strand.
AAATTAACGCTAACATCTCGTAACACTTTTCCGAAAATATTGTTCATTGCCAGTCCCAGAAAAACTATCCTTTTAATTAAATCAAGTTAATGTTCCTTGCAAAATTATGCTGTCCCAACTTTTATTTGATGCTAAATCTCTTTCCTGCCCCGTGGTGCAAATTTTGACTCGATTTCTTCGCAGTTGAATTATTCTGCAATACAGAGAAGCATAAAATTTGCTTGATACGACAATTAACAGAGCATTAGGTATTTCAGAATATATGCATCAACACGTCATTCTGTTCTTACTTCCACCAGGCATTCGTGGTGACGGTATCAGATGAAGCATTATGATTTTGAGATGAGATTTTGCTGTTTCTGACGAATTCGCGTCTGAGGTTTCACTAATTCTTCCATAGAGAAAAGAGGTCTTTCCTTCCCTCCACCCTGGCCCTAGGAGTATCCCCTAATCATTCCTTTGTTGTTTCTTTTTCTTTTGTTGCGTCCATCGAAAGGTATTGTCTATTTTCTCAAAGGAACCATAAAACGGCCGATGGGTGAAGGTGAACTCCGCTCTGAGAAGAAAAACCCCCTTTTCGGCAGATTGTGGATGGTCATATGTATCCGGAGTAGCGAATTTGAAAGCGCTAATGAGGATTCCTGACCGCACCCCTGCTGAGCAGGTATCAAAGGTTAGGGTATGGTGGCGGCGACCGATCACAAGTAAGGTGGGGAATGGTGGATCCGCGATTTGTAATCTTCGCCGCGGGTATTCCCTTAGGGAATGAAGATATTCAACTCTATTTTTGAGGTAGACGACCTTATAGGACTTCTTGCAAGGAATACAGTTTAAGATGGTTAAGAAACAACAGTTAGTATGGCAAATCAAAACCTTAAGACTGATTTGCATATTGCATATAAACTCCAGGTTTCCTATACTTGCATATAGCAAGTTTACACGTTAACACCTGGTTTATTTACATTTACATTAATACCCCGCGAGCCGCCGTATGACGTATGTCAGGGGGTGTGAAAACAACCACAACAGGATTTCCAATGTTACTGAAATGAATTTCAGAACTATGCGCTAGACTAATGTTTAATAAGACTAATGATTAATGATTGCTGCTTCGGTTTCTGAATGCCTCAAGTAAGCTATTTAACCCGAATTGTTTGAATGGTGCATAATATGTATAATAATTAACAGAAAAATCACTATCAATAATTATGAATGATGGGTAAAAGGAGTCATGGAAGAACACATTAAAAAAAGAAACCAACGGATGGTAACCGAACTTACATGAGAATATTCCTCTAATTCTCATGATTCATACGTTAGCTGTTAAAATATTCTTGGTTCTATATGTAATCCATTACTCCAACATTCACTCCAAGGACCTTCGTAACACCCTCATCCTAGGCACATCATAATTCTCTACGAACTTTGCGAAGATGTTTTTTAAATTTTTTTATAGTATTTTTAATAGTAATGCAAGGAAGATCATTCCAGTTAAAATAGGACCTTCGGAAAATCTGAACGATAACATAAAGTTGACAATGTTTGGGTGCATCATATCAGAATTAGTATCTCTATATTCTGCTTTTAAAGTGAATGGTATAAACTGTATTAGCTTATACTAAATAACTAATTCAACAACAAAAATGAAAAAATAAGTAATGCTGCCTATCGTCAATTTATATCAATCAAGCTCTTCGTCAATGATTGTTTACTTTATTTATATAAATTGTTTTTTATGCTTTATTTTGTCCTTGCATTGAGCTAAAAATTTCGTAGTTTGAAATAACTTGAGAAATGAACAATGAACTAGAGAAATGCCATCTAATATTTATTCCTTACGCTTACGAGAACCAAATCGTTTCACTTCTCTTATAACATCTATGATACAAAATAGATAGAGCGTTGAAGATGATCTTACTACATCGACTAAAGTTTCTATTATCATGTCACTAAAATATGAATTGAAACGTAAATATGGAATTTTAGATACTCCGCATATTCAGTGTCGCAGAAACTTGAAGTTTATACGCCGATTACAGATAAACTACATCTCCAAAGTTAGGTAAGATTTAGAATAAACCATTGGCTTGCATAGATAGTAATACCAATGTTAGCAATTTTTATCGGTTTGGAAAAACCGAACTCTTTCCAAAATAAATTGCTGAAAAGAAGATGGTTTAGGTTCTGGCTTAGTAAACTACTCGAACTTTCTTATAGAATTAAAAGATTGGTACGATACATTGAACATCGCTATTGCATACGATTTCGGAGATCCTGGGAATTACTGATGCATCAGAAGGAAATTTCTGAAAGTATGATGAGCCATGGGCGTTATATCCTGTATATTTGAATGTTAACCATGTTTGACTAAGATATTACTTAAATTGGATAAATGAGTAGTTTCTCTGGAGGCTGTCATAAACGGAAAAAATATATGTTGGATGAGAAAATTGAGAAGGTGAGTGAGTGGGTTATACTTTTAAAAGAGGTCGTTGCTCCTACTCAAAGTAACCAATTGGTCAACGAGGAACGCAAGAAATGCCATTACCTATTGTGATTTATCCAAAAATTTGGAATTAACATACCTCTTACACTTTCGGTTGTTAAATTCATGTGAGTGTATGTATTACTGTTGCCGTCGTTTCTCACTTCCCTATCTCTATCAAAACAGTCCCCCTCTTGAAGTCCTGGTGAATTCAATGCTTTATTCACTTCTTCCAATCACTCCTGTATATTGCTTTTCAAATTTGTCACGGAATGTGGAGAGATGAAAAGTTTCTCATAGTCAGTACATTTTAAATACGTAGGAATATTTTCAATATCACCAAGCGATAAATATGTAGATAGACTAGCCATACCAAACCACCACCCATTCATCTCAATCATTAAAATTCTGTCGAAAAATATGAGAGTTACGCAGGACCAGCCATCAACCGAGGAGAGCAAAATTTAAACATGAGCCTCATATGCGCTTCCCCATGTGATATTACAGGGTTGGAATTACAGGTAAAAAGGCCCTAAAACTATTTCACTAAGTCCCTATTATTTCGCGTATTTTTAACGTTTTCTACATTATAATAATTGTAAACGTTATAATAAACAGTTGAAATATAAACAATGCAAGTAGTTTTGTATGCATTCAAATTAATTGAAAATTTTACATTCATAGCTTACGGTAGCATTCAATGAGCATTATGACAAAACCTCATTCGCCCTATCTTTTTGTGTATTTTAGAACTTGATAAATACGAGAGAAAAACGTTTAAGAACGTAATGGTTTGTGACTGCAACCATTTCAAGAGGAATCCACAGAAGAAATCACGTTTATTCGATTCACACTTCAATGACACCAAAAAAAATAATTTTGGATTCAAAATTAATGTGAAAGATGGTTGTCTCGTATCCGTCATCTTTATTAATTCAGGAAAATCGATCCTAGCACATTTTCTCTCAATTCTTTTGGACGGTATATTAAAAATACCAACTGCATAGATGATAAAATTTACTGATTTATTACCGATCGAGTTTTAATTTTGATGCTTATCAAATGAAACAAAATTTATCTTAAATACGCAGAGAATGCATCAAGACTTCATACTACATATTTACTTATAGATTTTTTATGTATTTAAAGTAATAGCCTAGATATGGCCATGAGTTCGCCTTACTTTACTTTTGTAGATTGCATTCACACAGGCTCTGATAAAACAGGTGATCGATATGGACTCCTTAGGTATATAATTTTAAAGGCTAATAACTCTTCTCTTGAACGATGTATAATATTATCTACTATTATAATATATAATACGACCCATTATAACCGCAGTGTTTTGCAAGCGAAGGCGTCGAATTCGGGGTCTATACATTTTGGGTCCGACACTGATTCAAACTGCGCGGAAATTTTCTTCCTCCCATCTCAGTCCTAAACATAAGCTCAAAGCGGCTCAGAGGCAGATTTTGCAAAAATTTCCTTCGTCCTGCCCGTGCCTTTCGTCTCAGACTCAAATTTTATGAGGGGAAGGGGGTTTGCCTCGGTTTCCTAGGAATAACGGGACTTCGTGTGCGACGGTTCCCTCGGTGCGAGAAGCAAAGCTAGAATATATACTGATTTGTAATAACCATTTTATAATAACTGAATTCTTGCATTACAACATCCATTATTGTTATAATACTATTCTGCTACGTCAATGCCACCAAAAAGGATACTAATAAATCTTTGCAATATCAATAATGCAAATAAATCCATTTCAACTCTGCAAGCGACTAGATAGAGAATATCACAGTTGTGACATTCTCTATCTAAACTGCTTAGCTCAGTTATCTCAGAATTAAAAAAAATATATGTTTGTAGTTTCCATAGATAATTAATTTTTTCTTTTAATTTATCTTTTAAGAAATCTTATTCCTTACTTCCAAAATACTAAACTTACAATGACAAAACATTCTAAAAATACCTAAAATTACAATGATGAAAATTAGTATGTTATGCATTTCAATTATACATATCATTTTAAATGGCAATACTTATTTGAAATGTAATTTATATTCCTGTATAAGGGAGTAATCAATTAATTATAGAATATTAGTAAAAGGCTAAAGATGTACAATACTAGCAAAAGCTCTATATCTGGAGAATATTCACTGTATAACAGGAAAGTCCTCAAGAGATCCTGTTACTGGCAGATCCGAAGGTAAGTCTTTAAAAATTACACTCTATAGGTTTTTTTATGAAGTTAACACCCCATGTCTTTTTTATAAATTCTTTGATATCTTAACGGAAATAATATGAAGAGAAATTAGTTCTTAGTAAGCAAACAGGAAAATTATAATGCTGGAAAAGAAAGGAAAACTGAAATTTATAACTTATTTTTTCTGTCATTCCATTTCATGATATAGTTGGATATTCTGAATTACAAATATTCTATCCTTAATAGCACTTTACACCTGTACACTTTCACTAAATGGTTCTTACACCTCTGCAACATAGGAAAATAGAGCTACAAATATTCCGCCTAGGTGGTCCTTCAAAATACTAATACATTCATATAAGGAAAATTTGCTTGCATACTGCAAGCTAATTGGTGAGTATTACAGCAGTACCAAATTACTTTGGAAAGTACTCGGGAAATTCCAAGTTCACCTAAGTGAAACATACAGGAAAGTATAATCAGTCTGGCCTCGAGCCAAGGTCCACCATTGTTATCTTTCCTCCCAATTAAGTTGGGGTAAATACCCTTCCAACCTTATGCTGAATTTTAAGTCGATAGCAGATAGGGGATGTTCTTAAAAGTGATTCTCTACTTCCCGTTTAATGTATGGTAGAACAAAAATGGCCCACTTGCGTCGAACCTAGGACTATCAGGGAAATGGAAAACTGTGTTTTCAAAACATATTCATGACCGCTGTAAACATTCAGAAATATCGAATTCTATCTTCTCGGAAAGCGCTTGATAAAGTTATTTAAAATCTCCACCATATATTTATTAAGGGAGGATTAAGACCCCCTTAAGTCGAACCCAGAGCTATTACGTAAGATACCCTTGGAAATTTCTAATTGGTAAGGGCGTCTTCAATATAGATATAAACTTCGGGAATATATTCCCGAGGTTTATATCTATATCCCGAAGAAACTATAGTTTCCTATGCGGTTACGTTGGTACGGGTTTCTGTGAATTTCATTCACATACTGCGCAATGCTGTTGCTGCAAAACAAATTTAGCTCTTGCAAATTTCATCGCAACATGTTCATTGGCGAATATATTTAATTTTGAAATAGTGTGGTCAAAAATTCATGAGTCTATGAAGAAATTTGCAATCATTGTAGCATTTCTTTCGCATTCCGTATTCCATTTAATCAATTTTAAAGTCAACCCCTTAACTTTGGGACACCATGTGTGTGTTAATCTTGGGAGTACGGACAGTAGTTGGAGTACTAATTATGCTCAATGCATTCATAACAGTGAAAAATCACATACCAGAGTTTGCTAACTTATCGTCTGCTGCGGTCGATTTTGATACAATTCTCTCGACCGCAATCGACTGCGAATATGCGAAAAATATGCCATTTGTCGAAGCAAGAATCATCATCAGTTGTATTTGCGCGTCTCATAGGCTTTTTTTGCATTTTTTTTTAATTTTGGAACATAATGGTTTATTTACTTGTACTTAGATTTTTATACGAAGTCATGAAAATTACTTAAAAGATAGGAAATCATTCCAGTCGACCGAATGTCCATTGACGTTTGTCCTGTTCATGTTCATGTTCATGGCAGTTAGATCTGATGTGCATTGAAATTGTTTTTCTAAATTGTGTTTAAATTTCAGTATATATAGTTGTGAGCCTCTGCCATTTATGAATTGCTCCAATTTCTCTAACATTGTAATGTTTTATACGATTAATTATTTTCGACCTTAGATTTTTAAAACTTCCTTTGTGATTTGTGTTGAAGGATAATAATCATTCCTTCATGCTGATAACAGAGTACTGTGAAAAGGAAAACATAATATATCCTGAAACTAAGCAGGATGAATGCTTAGAAGAATTCAATATGTATATAAAGTGATTGTCCATTTTATAAATGATTTTCTCATGTTTACAAGGCATGTAACTGTTCAATTTTGCATTATTCATGTCAGAATAAATTGGTAAATATTTTGGAATAAATATATAGGATATAAATAAAAATTTTATTTTTGGTGTTTCTTTAAATTTTAATTTCCTTTTTAAAGAGAGATAATTATATCTTCATGATATAGATGTATATCAATATGTGATTCAAAGAGAATTTCTGTATATGGATCAATATCGACAAAAAAATCTATAATCAGATTCATCCATCCAATTCTTCCAAAATTTAAATATCTTTTCTTCTGTTGTATATCTTTTTAGAATAAAAGCATTTTATTGACATACTTTTATTGATCCTGTGTATTTATAATTTAGGATTAAACTGCTCAGTATTCTTAATGTCAGGGCATTGCAAGATATCTCAAACTTGGGGTAAATTATGGCAAGGGAGTTCACTTTTTTTAAATTTTGCATTGAATTATTTTATAATATCTGTGATAACATTAATTGTTGTCATTGTAAATGTTTAATGTATTTTCCATATTCTCCAGGTATGGTAGAACTTCAGCAGTAAGCATATTGTGCCATCTGACAGGATTAAGGAGAAAAGGGATAGCAATCAATCAATCAAAAGGCATATCCTGTACATTTCATGCACTCAGATAACCAATTTTGGAACTTACACTTGCTTTGTAAGCAACACTACAGGACATTGTAAGCAGATTATGAAACTATCAGGTATTTTTCCTTTATTTACTCATTTTATGATTTATCATGTCTGTTGATTAAACAAGAAGTCAGTGGGTTATTTTTCAGTACTATAATATAATACATACCACTACTGATACACTAGTATCAGTAGTGGTGTTGTATTGTGTATGCATGCTAAAGGCTACTTTGCAAATCACCTAGAATGCAGAATGGAAACAGCCATAGCATACTTTGAATGATTAAAAGTAATTCTCCATTTACCGAGCACAACCTCATGTACACAAAGAAGAATGTAAGAAAATGAGAGATTTTAAGATTACACAATCTCTTTGTCATGAATTCTCATCTGTTTATTTGCTAACAAAGTGAAATTAAAGTAGATAATAGCAAACAATGAAGTGAAATATTACAAAAAATCTTAACTAATTTCTCAATTATGCTTCAATTTAATATTTAAGTTGAAGATCTCATATCAGCAAACTCAGATGTTTATTGTATGTTAATAAAATCTTCCCTTTCCAATGTTGATAATAAATAATAGCTGTTTGCAAAACAAATAAAACTGACTTGTTGGCACTTTCGGAATGAAAATAAAGCTAAATGAAATTCTCTCTTTTCATGTTTCAAAATTTTCCTCTGATTTATGTGAACCTATAGATCTTCTCCCTCTCTTGGTCTCAAATGGCTAATTAAAAGCTCAATCCTTCTTCTGGAAAACTCCAATGGTAAAAAAATATCAAGGTAAAAATGAAATTTAGTATTGTCTTCCTTACTGAATTACGAGGAGTGTTCAAATGAAAAGGTACAAAATGACACTGTGGGTACAATTGAAACCTTATTCAAAAGTAATCACCAGAGACTTGAGCACAACTTTCCCACTGTTTCACAAGCCAAAGAGTTCCCATTCTCAAAATACCTGTAGCTGTGACAAGAGTCCCATGAAAGTTACCCATGAGCTAGTTATGAAATGAATCTGTAACTGTACACAAATTTGTCCTGTCAATGATCTAAAGAGAGATCTTCAGGTAGCCATCCAATATTATTCTGTGTACCCTCTTCTAAAATTATGAAGATAAAAAACATATGCTAAGCATATTTATGAAATGCTGCAATCAAGTAGTGCTGACAGAATTACATATTCTTCACTTAAAAAAGTTGAATTTCAAATTGCATAATTTTGAGTTCCATCAATTAGCCATGACTATTTGATAGTAACAACATCTTCAACCAACCATTCAAGAACATGGATAAGATCTACGTTCTTGCATCTCTTAGTGTGATATGGTACCGCATTGGCAGTCTTTTATTGAATTAAATAAGGCACATATCTGACTAAAGGATTATTTTAAAATGATAATTGACATGTTTTACATAATGTCAAATAATTTAATTTTCTTTGATGGAATTGAATTTTCTTTGTAAATGCATCATGACACACCATGCACTACAGAGAAACAATTGATATTCCAATTCATCACTCGTAACTTCTCAAATGTTTTGGTGCTGATTTAGAAGTTATTGTTACGTAATCTTTATTTGGGTGATCTGTTTCTAAGGTAAACACTGTTTTTTTCATCATTCAAAAGCACCAATAGACATGGCTCTTTGAAACTAACCTAAGAATTATCCATTGCTGTAATGTTCTCTCAATAATTACAGTAGAACTCACTTAAGGCACTTTTAAGGAGTGAAAAATGCCTTATCAATGGGATAGTGTTCTATGCATGATATGGCATCTCATCATTTCTTTTACTTAAAAACCATGTTATTTTGGCTCTTTAATTTTCAAATAAGTGCTTTACTGCATAAAATGAAAAGGATACTTATTAGTTTGCTTTATTTGTCACAGCTGCAGACAGAATAACTGAAGACTTCACAAACTGTTGTTGTTGCATTACACTGGATGTCTTCTTCTCATATTTTTTAAAATATTTATTGAGTGCTACCTTAGTTACTTATGTTGGTCACTTTTTGCATTTATTTTTATAGGGAATGACAATAGGAATGATAAGAACAGTAAGAATAACAATCTCTACAAGACTACAATCAGCACCCCACAAAACATTTCACTATTTACATTATTATCCCCTGTTTGCCCAACTGGTAAAATTTGCTTCATTGGAAAGGAAAGAATTACGAACATAAAGTAAGGAAGAAAAATTTTCTCTTTCACAAGAAGCAGACCATTCTTAGAAAATATGGCAAGAAGTTGACCAGTATCACACAACAGCTGTGCATAGTCTGTATCTACAGCTGTGGTAAGAGGAGCAAGATATGTAAGATTCCTTTTCTTTTTTAGTTGTAAATCATTTCTTTAAGTATAGAGACAAAAATCCTTCTCTTTTGTATTCTTATATAAAAGAAATAAAAATTTGTAATATCTGCCATAGAGCATGGGTTTCACTTTTCCCTTATAAATTGTCTTAGCCAGATTTTATTGTATATTGTAATAATCTGTTAGCTGAGCCACAGATTATTAATTACAAAATACTGCCATACATGTCCATGTAACAGCATAGCCTGGTTACAGTGGATATCAAAATCCATTCTCACATTCTTTATTTATTGAAATGATCTATCTTAAGTAATTTTTCAACATTTAATTTCTATTTAGTATAGTAGTTCAGCCTTAATTTCTATATATCATTTGTATGGCTTATATACAGGTGGCAGTAGGCAATCAACTTGTGTTTTTCATCAGTGTCAGCAAATTGTGAAACTACTGTGGAGCATGGATATGTGGACAATTGGAAAGAAGGAAAGAAACACTGCAGCGTAAGTGGAATAGATCTATTTAATTGCAAGCTGCTTGTTCCTTCACTCTCTTAGAAAGAAATGCTAACCAAAGCTTATCAGTAGTGTGTCAAACCAATCAAAAAGAAGATGTTATTAGAGAGAAGGGATGCCTGACTTCTAAATTTGCCTTGTTTAATATATTCCTGAAGAAAATGAAAAAATCTCTTTGTAGGCTATGCCTTTTTCATCTTAAAAAGAAAAACCTATTGGCCAATAGTTATAAAAACTGGAAGAAAAATTAACCTGGCATTTTTAACATGTAAGACCAATTTGATTCGTAGTGAAGAATAAATCAACCTAACAAGAGCTACCTTTTCTGGTTGCATTTATCAACGTCAGTTTACAAATTATCTCAGTATCTACTGTTAAGGTATGCTAAAAAATATTTAAACTGTGATCCTTTCTTTTTGTTCTGACTAAGTTGTTTCCTACCTAAATATAAAATTATAGATTGCATTTACACTTAAAAAGATACACACAGAGAAGTTTCTGTTAGTTACTGTTTGGACAGATTCTGCTCACCAAAGCATTAAATTGCTTGTCTCACCAGTATTAAATGATGCTTCTTTCAAGACAACTAAGATCTGCACTGTAAAAAGTCTTTTTATCAGAGACAATTTTTCCATCCTATATCTCATTTTTAAAATGTGTGCATCTAGAAAATTTAGCAGGTAACTTCTTAAATGTGTAAGAAACTTGAAATTTTCTTTTTTATAATGAAAATACCTAGTAGCAATATTTGGTCTTCATTCCAATGGAGAAAACTTACAAGTGTAATTTTTTATCTTGTTCAGATATTGTCGAAAATTTATATCAAATAATTTCTAGTATTATTTTTCTTCATTACTGAAAGAGCTTGATGCAAATGCATCACCAATATATTTTTATCCAAAAATGGAGACTGCTTTCATGCCATCTAGTAATTATAAATAACCATTTTAACACTGTGTAATTTCTGGCTAAAGTTCAGTGAAAATTGCTAAAAATTTTTAGCTATGGTAAACATACTTCACCATATAAATATATGTTCCTTCCTACAGTATGTTCTAGTAAAATAATTTTACTTCTTTTCTTCCTTAGAATATATTCACTTAATTTCCATTGTGCATAGAATATGTCCTTTGAAATGTTGAAAATTTAGTACTTGATGTAATATTTGGTCATCTCTTGTGTTTACTGGTACATTAAAATCCTTTCTCTAAGTTTCTCTCTTTCATCATTCGTTTAATGTTAAGAGAAAGAGTTTGCTATTCAGGTGCCATCATCTTCATGTTTCAGCAGTGAAAGAAAACATACTCAGGGTTCCCCTCACCTATTAGTAACCTGATCCTTTTTGCTCTCAACCCTGAGATAACCTTGATAATAACAGATTTACTGCTACTCAGGTAATGAATGCAGGGATAATATTTAACTTAATTTGCATTTAAATGGTTTACCGTCACCTCATCCAATATTATGATGTAATAATGAAGGAATTATGTATATTCATGACTGAATTTTTAAAAACTTTATATGAAACTCTGAATTAACTACTCAAGTCATATTCAGCGAGGGAATTCAGGTCCAAATATTGTTTAGGGCATTTTAATAATGTATTAATCCATTCCTCTTTGGTATATTTCTAAATCCGCCATGCAGGGTTTTTGATTCATTACAGGAGGTGTAGCAGAAAATATTTCAATATATAAGAGAAGAGGAGTGTAGTTAGGGTAGAAGAGGCCCTAAGTGCTGGCCCCCATCTGAAAAATATTGAACCAAGAACATTAGGAAGTTTGTACCAAAGATTTAGTAAAACTAATAAATACATAGAGAAGTGGAGTGCTGAGACCAACTGCAATGAGCCAACTCTTGGTTGAATATTTTTAAGATAAAAAGAAGTGAAAACTACAATCTTTATTATTTACATCATGATAAACAAAATTGATAGTTAAACACCTTTTTTAACAAAAAAATATTTGCTAGATCCATAAGTATGTGCCTGACCTACTTAAAAAAGGTCATTGACATGCATCAGCTGATTGCCCCTTCATCACTTGCAAGCTAGCATAGCTTTCATGCATATGGAGGTTGCCCAATCCAAAGGATAGCAATATTACCTTTGATACTGCAGCACATACAGGTAATGAAGAAACTAAGGGGAAGGATGAGAGAAGAACAGTGAATGACAATGAATTACGTAACATCAAATGATGAATTTTAATTTTAAGAATGATATTCTGCATCACATGACTTTTCAGAAATAATAATATAACCTAATAACACTCCTTCTAATTTTCATTTCATTCAAAGGATTAACTTTGCACCTTAAAGCCTTACATGGCTGAAAATTTTCTTTCATTCATATGGCATATTTATTGCATAGTATAACTACTTAAAAAGGCATAGTATAACTACTATAAAAAGGAAATTGAAAAAGTAAATAAAACTAAGCAGTTCAGAGTTGAGCATTACTGATCATCTTCATTCCTTCATGGTTATAATGAATTAGAGTGCAAAGCATAGCTCTCTGGTGATGAATGTATAATTTTCTGATGTGTATAATGTATTCAATTCTCATCCTTTGCTATTGCAAATAAGTCGGTTTCTAGTGATATGAGATACTAAATGAAGTTCCCTATGTTCTAAAATTCATGGATAATATATTTTATTGTTAAGTATTTTGTAAAAAATATTAAAGCAGTAAATAAATTATGATTATAATGGGAGAAAAGTTTAAGCTGTTGGTGTATGTCTGCATATGAAATATTGTGTACATCGTGACCCTAATTATCTTAATATGCAAAATATTGTTGCATAAGTTACTACAACTGACTGTGGGGTGAGAGAATCTTCACTTTAATATCTTTTAGCTGTAGCAATCATTTTGTTGAGGTATTTTCTAGCAGAATGTATTTCTAATGGTTACAATTTGCTGACATCTGGTTAACTTATAAAAAAACTGATTCATAAATTTATATAATATTAGATGTTTGGGTCAAGAAGAAATATAAGATTCACTCCCCAGTGCTGCTTTAAGTATATAGATCCAACATAAGCTCATTTGAATGCATTTGTTCTACTGAAAATATATTTTCAATATCTTTTAGAGAAGGTTTCATGAGATAAAAGATGTAAGAGCAATAAATTTTCCTGAAATGACCATATTGTGATGTTGTAATTGTTAATGGACCTTATTTTAACAGGTAATTAATACATTCTCTTTGGAGCTCTTCTTTCTCTGAAATTTATTTCACATGTAACTGAGGCTACCTGGGGAGGAATTTCTGGAATGATATTCTTCTTGAGTTTATTTCAACCAATTACATAGTAATTTGTGGCTATGTGTCTTTCAAAATTTTCCTAGTTTTCAAGAAATGGGCTTGGTCCATCAATTGAATGTATTTCCTCCAAAGAACGATGACCCAAGATTCAGGCCTTTTTTGGCAAAATGATAGAACCTAGGAATAATATAGATGTCAGTAATTGTAGAAGATAATGGATGTCAATTGCATTGAGTTTGTTTCACTTTAATTCCTGATGAATCCAAAAAGATGCTGAATTTGGCTACTATAATTATGTTCATTGTTAATAACCTACACAATGGAGATCATTAAGGAACCTGATGTTTTTTCAGAGGAGAGAGAAGGCTGCAAGTTTTGAGAAGACAAGGTCTGAGGCACTTATGGATAACTCAAACCCCTTCATTGTCACAGATGATGATTTTCCAGGGCTTGTATCATCATAATAAATGCATGGCAAGGGCTTCAATAGTGAAAGATTGACCATTCTTAAACACTGGGCAGCATACCACAACATTAGCTATTGAAATGAAGGTATGTGGTATTGTATTTAATTTATACAAGAGAAATATCCTATTTACAAAAGTAGAAAACTCTTGAATAATAATAGCATATTTTTAGGCTACATCTGATACAGGAACTTTCCTAACTTAAAATATGAATGATAGAATGTATAACCCACATCCAAAAATACATAACCTCGTTATTCCAAAATTGCTAATAATTTTGTGCAAAATCAAAACGTCTACTTCTGCTTCTCTTAATTTTAGTAAATCTCAACTCAAATGTTGGAGATGTATGTAATTTATATCAATGTAGGTGATGCTACTCTTTTGTGCTTTATAGCTCATCAACTTGTGGAGAGCACATTCTAAAGTTGCCATATCTTAAGGAAATTGTGAAATAATTTAATTATGATAGAAGATAAATCATTTCTGTGTTAGAAATAAAATAATGAATGCTGATTAATGAATGAAATAATTATTGTAGCACCTAGATATCACCTAATATATATGGTATTAATAACTGGAAAAATTTCATTGGGCACCTCGGTCCTCTGTGCATTGCATTTTTATGCGGAAGGCTGATACCAAAAGTCATTGGGAAGCAGTGCTAATGTCAGCCTCAGGCATGCCAGTGTCAGGCCCTGTAGAGGAGGTGATCAATACCCTGAACATACTGGCTGTAATAATAAGGTAGATTGTAATCCCTAACAGTCCCTTAGAAAGGAGACATTACATTGAAAAGTATGTCTCTTGCATGCTATAGGTAATTAATTCATTTTCATCCCCTCTGGTAGGTACATTGCAATATACATATTCATACCCTTTAGATAAATTTATTCAAAGGAAATTAAATAATTATCACATACAGTACAGTCCTCTGCACTAAAGAAAAATGTATCACATGAAAATAAATAACACTAATATGAATAAAAATGAATTAGCACAAGCTATAAAATAAAAATAAATAACCTGTTACATAAAGTGATGAATGAAATGGAAATGGGCCCTAAAATGATAAAATATATCTCAACTTAATGACAAAAAAGAGACTGCTTCAAAATAAAAATGTAAAACTTAAGAAATGGCTTCTGATTCATAGTAATAAATAATTTTATATAAAAAAGCTGCTACTTTAAAAATAAATAACAATAGAAAACAAATCAACCATAGAATATCCAAATAAAAGATACGTATGTACACTTATTTCCAGAGGTTCCTTAATCTGAAAAGATTATACAAAATATTGTACCTTATGTCCAATGTATGGTATGACAGCTAAGATCATGATTTTAAAGCTTATATATGTAGAGTATGTTTCTATCTATACATTTTTATTGTAAATAAGTATTTATATTATATCCATGTATTATTTTGTATGTATGACCTTCCTGAGTATATCTGTGTGTCCCAGTATATGTAGAAATGGCTGTAATGGTAAATAAAAACAGAATGGAATTGAACAAGGATATTTATAAATTTCCTTTCCTTCTAAGCCTTAGATAATGTTCTATTATCCTTAGATATTATCATATCATTCCAAACAAAGTTCACTTGCAATCTATTTTCCCGAATAGTTAAGTTAACATGAAGGTATAGGGTTCATCTCCAATCTTCACATAGGAAAATTTATAAAACCTTATCAAAACTCATCTTAAAAAGAATTGCTGTTATCAAGTCATCTGTAGTAATAAAGCATAGAATGCAATTCCATTTTAGTGCAGCAATTAACCTTTTTGTGTAAACCTTTTAAAAGTGGCGGAGTAGAGGAAGATGTTGCCTGCACCTCACAATGAGGTGCACTCTCACTGGAACTAGACACATCATGAGATGTGTAAGCAACCACTTCACTCTGCTGGCTAGATACCCTCATGCTAAGAGCTTTTAAATGCAATATTAAAAATTATTGATTATTTCCAGCAGCAATGTAAATGTACTTAGAATGTTTTGATCAAGGCATTGATAAATACCTCAGCAAATTTAGTGATAATTTACAATCATACAATATGATTCAAAATGGGTACATAGATTGCGATTATTCGAAGTATAAACGAACACAATTGTGTAAAATATTACCACACATTTGTTTCAAATGCTCAAATGCAGGAAATTAATTTACAAAAATTACTGTTTACTGGAAAGCTGTTTTTCTCTGCTCACTTGTCTCTTAGGAATGTGTGATTTCTTATGATGTTTCATCATTTCTCAACTGGGATGAGGAGTGACGTCATACCCAAGATGGATTTCTTTCCGCTTGGAAGTGTGAAACGCACAGAAGTTGGTAGATGGATTACTTTACGATTAACTCGGATTGAATCTGTTGCCACCAATCTGTGGAGACTCAGAAACACCCCCCTGCTCTTCTTCAGATAGCAATCAAAGAGTCCTGCAAATTATCTTCCATATTTTGCATCTTCAATGAATGATGAAGAATTGACTATCCTCAATAATATTACAATAGAGAAATATTTACCTTTAGTTTTCTTAAATGAAATTTTGAAATTTTCTTAATACTCCTTGCAATTTCCACAATTTCTACATATATCTTTAATTAGATGTTTCTCATTTCATGAGCAGGTCCTTAAACATTTATATATTGAAGTCTTGATATTTCTTGTATTAGTTATTGATCCCAAGTGTATATACAAGAATCGTGATCATTCCTTAGAAATGTTACATATTTCAATGTATTTAAGCTGTTGTTTTTTACTGAATACAGACAATAGATGATGATGTCAGTCTGTAAAGTTATCAAGATCATTGAAACTGGAGTTTTGGATTTTATGCACCTTGAGCAGAGAAAGAGCTTTACTGATATAATAGTGTAGCTTATCCAAGGTATCTGAAATAAATTAAAATATTATCAGACTTTGTAATCATGAAAATATTCTAAAATATCTCTCTCTGTAAACTTATGAACATGTATTAAATTCCTGAATCCTTTTCTTGACTTTTATTTATCCCCAAATATGGAAGAAAATGTTATGGCAGACCTTCCCATTTCTCTTAAAAATAATGTATGGCATACATTTTTAAAACTTTATAGTCAAGATTTGAGAAGATTCCCATGACAAGAGAATTTTTAGGGCCTCCTAAAAAGCTGTAACTGATTTTCAGAATAAAACAACACCTTCTTTACCTTTGACTAAGGACTGATAATGCCTTGTTGATTGATGGCCACAATTGCATACTCTGAAATCACTGCTTATTTCACATCAAAGAAAAGGGATGAAGATGTTTGCTGTCAAGCAGCTAGATTGTATACATCTATCATGGCCTCCTCTTGACTTACAAAATTAGTAAATAAAGGTGTTAGACATGAAATTAGAACTTAAAGACATGGTCCCCATATAGATGGCATTCTCTTTGGGAATCAACGAAAGCAATGCATATAATTGATGAGGTTATTTATTCAGAGTTTAGGAGACTTGATATCTTCTTGTAACAAAAACATTCAATCACCCTCAACAATAAATAAAATGAAATTAGTTGATGAGGGTAAGAACAAAATAATTCAATAAATTTAAATATTCTTCTACATAATAAATGCAGTTGGAGATATTCAGAAAATGTAAAATTTTAAATCATGAGATGCATAAATGTAATAAATTTGCTGGAAACATCTGTACTGTGAACCACTTTCATCGAAGTCGAACTCGTTGTCCACACGGCTATCCAGGACCCCCGCAAACACTATAAATTCAATGATTAAAGAATTGGAGAAGTTTACATAATTACTGATAAATCACATAAAAGTCTTTTCTGAAAATACAATATGCATTCGAATGATGAAACCGTATCCCTACACTCCCAGACATATTTATCCACGCTTGGCTGTAATGGAACAAGAGAAATCCTATACCGCCCTTTTCCATCCTGAATTCGTAGCGTTGGTATGAGTGTTCAATTTTGGCGGAATTGGTGCGGTCGCTTTCCTGCAATTGACTCATAGCAGTCGGAGCATTTGAACGGAGCGGACCTATCTCTTCTGTAGTCTCTCAACGTTGAACTCCTTAGCAATGTAAGAACTTTTGAGAAGTCTATACATCTAGTTTTTCAATATTTATCGGTGTCATATCTTACGGATGACTCTTCGGGATTGCAACGTTCTTCCGATTCGATGATTTTATGTTACTCTTAGGGTTTACAATGCCTTATTTCCTTTCTAGTGTCCTGATAACTTCGTCTCTGAGCGGCAGGAAACGTGTGTGGCAGTTTGCACTGCGCTACTCGCCTGCACTACAGGATAATTCTCCTCTATGTTGCAAGGCAAAGTCGACGGACGTTGAAGTTTCAGAGGGCTGTCAGCGCTCTTTTTCTCGGAAGATGGGTACGTTCTTTACAGTTTGCCCCTTGTAGTGTAGCAAACAGTAGAAGATGCGAATCTTCTCTGAAAATGAAGACTAAGAAATAACGTTTACCGATTCATAGATTTTTAACATCAATAAACTAATACAAATATACAATCATGTATAAATACCTTGGCGTGTAACGATCCAGACCGAATTAATTGATATGTTCGGTTTCAACCTAATAGTTCTCTTATCAGTGAATGGCTACTTTGTTTCTTGAGATAGAAAATGTATATGCAAACGGTTTAGACATTTAAAAATGATCGAGATTCGTTCAGTAAATTTCAAGTGATTCAGTTAACTTGAGAAGGTTTGGCTCTGTGTCAAGCATCTCAATGATGGTTTAAAATATATTTCATTTGTGTGTTTTCTATTTTATGACGATACTTAGTTCTATCATACAGAGGTGACATAATCTAATACATCCCTATGTTTTTTTTGCTCAATTGGGATATTCCCGTGATAACTGCTGATAAAGGAGAGGAATTTGCTGAATGACTTATCTTGGATTGAAGTGCTTCCGAAAGAGAACTCACAGAGGAAGGGTAATGCTTGCGGAGAAAGAACACACACTTGGCAATAACTTTTGCTTACCAGAGGAAACACAACGTAAGAAATTAAGCTGGCCAGCAAGGAGCCCGGACCTTAATCCCATTGAAAATATATGGGGTATTATGGCATAAAATCTTCGAAAGCAAGACCGCCCTCGAGACAGGAGCAAATTACTGGAAACTATTGAGGACGCGTGGGAAAACATAGGGCCATCAGTGTGTCTTCGCGCGGTGCAATCAATGCCAGAGCCTCTTGGCATGGTAATTAGAAACTATGGAGAATGGATCGGTTACTGAGGTATTTGTTGTATTTACCAGGATTTTAAGTATGAATATGGCTAATATACAGCTTAATGTATTATGAAATACATTATCAAGACATTATAGCATATTAAAATTTTATATTACTTTTATTTATTTCCTTACATATCATTAATCCCTGTGACTCTGAATGAACGACGGCAAACACTCATCACTGATTCGAGGTAGATTTTGACAATCATGTCAAACATACTCATACTTTAAATTCACTCCTGAAATACGTTCTTTCAATGCTAATTTTACTATTATCTGTAACTTATCCTTAGATTTGAAACAATTATACTTTAAGGTGGTTTTCAGAGGAGAATAGCGGAGCCTAAGAAACCAGCCGTACGAAAACTATTATTAATTATTTTGCCTGATTGTTGTTGTATTCTTAGAGTTAGATATTTAATTTTTGATCTGTGTTAACGTTGAATTCTATACATTAGGCTTAGGTAGCCTTAGAATTTTAAGTGTTAGATTTAATTCAATTTTTTCTTTATTATGCATTTCCTGTGTTTCACGGGTTTTTCATCCCGCTTCTTGTGCGGTTGTTTTCCCGATACGTGGGTTTTTCCTTCAAAAGCCTTCAGCTTCGAAGATTTTTTCCCACAAACTCTTAGCCGTCCATCTTCGTAATGTAGAATTAAGAAGTACGAAGACCTATGTTATTGCGTCTATAATTTGGGTACTGTATTGATTAAGAGAAATAATAAACATGATTCAAAATCATAGATAATCTTCATCCAAAAACAGGTTCATAAAACATGGCTGTGGCGCCCACCTACTGGACAGCGGACTGCAGAGTTCCTTTTTGGCGAAACTTCTCCACCGGGAATCGAAAGGGAGGAAGCTCGACGTCTTAGAAATGATGGAGAAAATCTTACCAATGAGTAATTTCTTCTGGCGAAAATCTTACCAATGAGTGCACATTTCTAAACCCTTACCCTCTTCTTACCCAACGCTCAAAGCTACTTTAGAGTAATGAATAATTGATAAAATCCATTAACGTTGAAATATACAAATTTCTTTTTCTTTCAAATTAGCATGTCGTTCCACAAAAGTAGTAAAATGATAGAATTGACGCCTTTTAGAAGCTTCATGAGAGGCTTTTGATTAACTTAGAAAATAGAAATGATTATGCTTGTGCATATCTCGTAATACATTTTCATTACATAAAGACCTCCTCTCGTTATTACTGAGTATAGTTTCATTTTAATTTTCTATAAGCAGAGTAAAAAATGTATATAACTCCAGAATATAAAGCCTTTCTCACCCAATTCATTTCTTTTTGTTACAACATTTGACAATGTTTGATGGCTATGTAAATTTTAATTGAGAGCCATAGAGCTATTTTAAGTGTTTTAGAGAGTGGCTTCAAAAGTATACATTCAGGGAAGTTACGTTCTTTTGAGCTCTTTTCATAAGATCTTACGTAGCAAGATTTCAATGCATTCCTTTCTCAATTTATCTCGGAGGCCTATGAGTTTCACAAAGACATCAACCTTGGCTGAGGGGCGTCTTCGACCGCTGGGATGGGATTCCACAGCTGGAGGAAGGATTTCAGGAGTTGGCCTTTGGATTCGTTGTTGCAATTTGACGAGAGGTCCGGCAGCGGGGAGTTCCTCTCCAGGGCGAGAAGGTGCTTGTCAAGAACGACCCGGCACAATTTGGCCTCCTTCCCTTCAGGGACCGTGAAGAGCCAGAATAAGGGAGTGATATTTGTGTGTAGTGAGTGGAAAAGTGAGTGAAGTTTGCTTTGAAATGTGTGCAGTTTTCAGTGTTTAGTGTGTGTAGTATTCGGTGTTATACGTGAACACTGCTCATCATGGAATACTCATTGGAAGGTAAGTTAATATTCTTTCTTTACATACTCATATTATAAAGTGATAGGCATCATAGGTCTTTCTAGAAGCAGTGGTAGTTTCTAAGACGTCTGCAATGTTAGAGTATGGTATCCCATATACCTCTTTATGCACCAACCGTTAGAAATACTCAAATACTTGCCCCGAGATCGTGAGCTCCTCTCATTTTTCTTTTCTCTGTTTACCACCTGGTGAAGGGGTTGGATTGAAAAATTTCAAATGGGGTAGAGGCTATTTCTCATCATGCTACATTTTTCCTGTAAAACAACGCGATTAGAGATAATAGTGTTTGTAGGATCACCCTTAGAAAGCTTAAGGCATTGCTTTTAGCTGAAGATTATTTCCGATTACCTTACTGAAACTAGATTTGCTTTACCGATTAAAAGGCACGGAGGATTCACATAATTTACATGTCCTACTGTTAACACATCCGGAGGAGATGTTAAACCTATTTGAAATCTTTTAAAAAACTTTTCGTCATAATGAATGCCTAATATATGAATCGTGCATGAACTATGCTTCTGCTACATTTTAATTTCATAGGGCCGCGCTATCACAGAGGTGTTTTCAGTGACTAGCATCATAAATTTAGGTATCAAAGCTTACTCTTGCATTACATGGGTGTAATTATGGTCTAGTAAGTCACAATTAGTATGTCATTCATCAAATTTTCCATGCTGACGGCAACCATCAGACGATTTACTTAATTCATTAGGTGAAGTGTGTTATCCGAAAAACTTTGACTAAGACAGTGTGCGGAAGGAGATACAAAAATATTACATTACCCAATCTGAAGTTCTATTCTATGATAGAATCCCTGAAGATTATTGTAATAAATTATCTTTACTTCTTTAACACCTTGCGTTCCGCTGAGATTAATCTTGGATTGACTGAGACCCATTATAACAATAAAGGAAATTCCTGTCTACCTTGGGTGACGACGATTCACAATTTCCGTGAGTTTTATGTATTGCATATTCGGATTCTTTTTTCCTGTATTTAACTCCACACTCGAATCGAATTATACAATTGCCATTGATCCTAAACGTAAAATAACTACTTATATTATAAAGACGGCGTTTCAGTTTCTAACTCCATTCCTAGGATCTATAGAACGATATAAGTAAGAATTAGAAACTTCACAACGGGTATAATAGACCATTCGAAAATTAATTCCCCATAGAGTATCGAGTGGCATTTCAGCTTGCTGCCATATACTACCGAATTAAAATCCATTTCTCAATTTTTTTATTCTTAAGCAGCATCTTAACGAATACATAGGTTCCCATTATATATTTTATATCGGAAGGATTCTGATTAGCTTTCCGAAGATACTTGGCTCGGTCCGGACCGGAAGTCGATTAAATACTTGTTATATTTAATATTAATTCGGAGCGGCCGATGGACTATTTTAGTGATGTTATTTTAATGTAACTAGATTTTCTAGCGTAATGATATCGAATGTAACACTTGAATATAAAACTATGAAAATAGATTTTCGCCCGACTTTGACTCTAGTAGTACCTATCGGTCAAAATAGAAACTTATTTCATTAAATTTTAAATGATTTCTGATTACATAATGAACAATCTCAAAAATCATAATTTGAATTATGTCGCCGTATTAATACAATGCTTTTCTTTAAATTAATTATTTCGATATTTGGAATATCGACGTCAATGCAATGCTCAGGTCTCCAGTGAGTGGACACAAATAAATCCATGATAAATATGAATAAGCAGGATGTGCGAGAATGAGTGCACGATCGCTTTTATTCCAAGACCAAGATCTGCACGAATGCCCTAATTTAGATGTCTAAAAATGTACTCCTTGTGCAGATAGAAGTTTACATTTTATTTACCTTCACGTTACCCCGATCGTACCCAGTGAAAAATCCTACTTTATAAAGAAAACACACCCTTCGCGTTTATCGATGGCACAGTACTATTTCAATTGAGAAATTATATTAGAAAAGTCATAGGAACCACACAATGTTGATACCAAAAGACATGAAATTTCATTAGTGTTACATTTTGACGTATGGTCGTTTTTATTGTTTTTAAAAAGTGCACAGTTCTATTGTTCTATTGACTCAACGGTAAATATCTCTTAGTGGGATTCTTGGATGTCCTGATGGATTTCTTTCACTTATTACATTTTAAGTTTCGGATCAATTATGACATTTCATTCCTCCTTAAAATTTTTAAAGTCGACTCTATAAAAGGTGATGAAAACCATAACCTTCTCTTCCGTTGATGTACTTAATTTAATAATTAAACATAATATTTGGAATAATATTTAACATCCATCAGCAAATGCATTCAATGACATTTTTGTTTGTTTTTTCTCATACATAACAAAAAGCTTCGAACGATTGTCACATAAGTTTTTGATTGCATCCAGCCCTTTGATAGTAATCCGATGTTTAGGAAACCGGTTAATGTTAATATAATGATTCGAGTATTATCTCAGGAGCCTCTCACTTCACAACTGACCAAAGAATAAAGCCCACGGGTTGCATATGAATCATAATTTAATATCGTCGACATGAAACTTGTCTAAAATTCCACCGAAGATTAACTTATTTTCAATTTTCCCTAGAAAATAACTGAAAGCGATTAAAATTATCTATACTTCTTTAACACGCTGTGTTACGCTATGACTAGTCGGATCGATAGTGGCCCATTATCACAATAAAGAAAATTCCTTTCTTTCCTGGGAGACGAGGTTTCACAATTTGCGTGAATGTTATGTATTGAATGTTCGGATTTTTTTTCCGTGTATTTAACACCACACTCGATTCACATTATAGAATAGCAAAACTGCAGTTGATTCTAAACGTCATAATACTACGACTTATAGCTCGAACTTTCGAATTTCATTCTAATCGATTTCGAATTCTATATCTACGGCAAGCTAAAGTTAGAATAAATCTTCGCACGAGCTGTAGTGAAGACCGTAAAAGAGAGCTATGCTTGCAAGTTTCATTTTATCACCTTCGGTCTTGGGATGCGTTTCCACAAAAAGTTGTCCTTCAAAAGATTCAAATTTTCCCATTATTGCATTATGATACTCCTACCTCTTTTTCGCAGAGAATGTGAGGGTACTTTCCAACAAAGAACCATGAACAGAATGTGTCTTTAACGATCGATTGACTATAAGTAGAAAATATTCAGCCGCAAAGTTGATACGAAAATGTACATGCATTTAAAGTATTCGATTTGAGGCAAAATTCTGCTCAGAAAGATTCCACAAAGAAAACGTTTTTCACGCATGCTCAGAGGATTAATGTTCATTTTGATCGCCTTTGAACTCCATTGGCATAGCCAAATAACATTAGAAATCATCGTGCGCATTTCAGAGCAAAAATCCATGTGAAAGAAAGTGTTTTAGATTGATATCTTTGAGGTTGATAGCCTTGAAATTAGTACTACTTCGACCGGCAGAGTGGTTTCTGCTGAATATTTTTTCTTGTAAATTGTCCCTCTTTGAACTATGCTAAGGTATGAGAAGCTAGATCCATTTCTGGATCAAAAGGACAGCTATAATAACCTTTTGTTCATTTCCTCTATTCATAATATACTTGTGGTTGAACTACTCTAATTTACAAAAGTATGGTGCTTGTAGTTTGCCCCCAAGAATACATTAATTGCACGACTTCTAACATTCAAGACTTTTTAATCCTCTTCCTGGACCAATGATCTTTTAGGCTACCGCAATGTCCCCAGTTCGATCATTGATAAAATTGACCGTTCTCATAAGTAATATACGCGTACTTCTCATGTATCGGTGGTATCTTTGTTCATATTCTGCAAAATAATTCGTAATGATTGGGAAATTCCATCGAGATATAGGATTATTTCCGACCAGTCCCCTTGACGAACGTTGCGATAGTCGAAGTCTCTGTTACATAAGAATATGCAAGAAATTCAGCTGCATCCTTAGAATCATTCGTGGTAAGAAATGAGAGAATTCAATGTTCGGATCTGTAGCAGTTAGGAAATAATTTCTTCGTCAAATCGTATGTTAGGACACTTAAGCTCATAATCACTTCGACTTTTCCAACGCCGATTTAATGAACTGCAAGTTCAAAGTGCACTTTACGTTTGGTAAACCTATAACTTAATAGTATGAGAGTCGCTTCAAAGGTAGTGGCATTCGGTTTATTCCACATCTTGAATAAATAGGTAATCAATTACACTTTTCTTTTTTAGTTACATCGGCTATTTGGTGTTTTCGTAAGGGGAAGAGTATTTCGAAACTGGAATGTAAACGTCAATGATTTATTAACAATCATGATGAACGGGCAGTTCAAGAATTCTATTCCGGAAAAGAGTTTTGGTTAATTTTCTCATAAAGATCGAAGAACACGTGATACAATCATCAAACGTTAAAATTATAGAAATTAACCCAATTTCAAAGAATATAAGCGTTTCGTTTGAAAAGTGTCCTCGGATCGATTCGTGGCGACTCAGGCCGTAACGAACCATTCTAAACGCAGTTAGATCTCTTTCTTATAGCCTCGAAGCTTCATTCGCACGGCAGATTTTAATTTAATCGATGCCGATCGTATGAAAATTCGACTTGATCATTCAATCAAGCCATGTATTTTAATCTTAGCATTGGCGGAAAACTGTTGTTAGACGTAAGGGGCACTTCGCATTGCCATGTTTAACCTCTTAAGTTCGGAGTCCATTTGAATGGCAAATTAAATGTACATATAGTAACATAAAATGTCTTCGCAACCTTAGTTAATTATTTCTAATTATATGAAATATGTTCTACATGTTACAAATAAAGTTCGGTCGGTTATCGTTAGGATTTCCTTGAGGATGCTTAAAAATTCTTATCATAACGGTATGCTTTAATTATATAATTGATAAAATATTATATAGAGAGCGTTTCAGTTTCCAACTCCATTCCTAGGATCTATTGAAGGACATAAGTAAGAATTAGAAACTTCACGACGCGTATAATAGACCATTCGAAAATTGATTCCCCATAGAGTATCGAGTGGCATTTCAGCTTGCTGCCATATACTACCGAATTAAAATCCATTTCTCAATTTTTTTATTCTTAAGCAGCATCTTAACGAATACATAGGTTCCCATTATATATTTTATATCGGAAGGATTCTGATTAGCTTTCCGAAGATACTTGGCTCGGTCCGGACCGGAAGTCGATTAAATACTTGTTATATTTAATATTAATTCGGAGCGGCCGATGGACTATTTTAGTGATGTTATTTTAATGTAACTAGATTTTCTAGCGTAATGATATCGAATGTAACACTTGAATATAAAACTATGAAAATAGATTTTCGCCCGACTTTGACTCTAGTAGTACCTATCGGTCAAAATAGAAACTTATTTCATTAAATTTTAAATGATTTCTGATTACATAATGAACAATCTCAAAAATCATAATTTGAATTATGTCGCCGTATTAATACAATGCTTTTCTTTAAATTAATTATTTCGATATTTGGAATATCGACGTCAATGCAATGCTCAGGTCTCCAGTGAGTGGACACAAATAAATCCATGATAAATATGAATAAGCAGGATGTGCGAGAATGAGTGCACGATCGCTTTTATTCCAAGACCAAGATCTGCACGAATGCCCTAATTTAGATGTCTAAAAATGTACTCCTTGTGCAGATAGAAGTTTACATTTTATTTACCTTCACGTTACCCCGATCGTACCCAGTGAATAATCCTACTTTATAAAGAAAACACACCCTTCGCGTTTATCGATGGCACAGTACTATTTCAATTGAGAAATTATATTAGAAAAGTCATAGGAACCACACAATGTTGATACCAAAAGACATGAAATTTCATTAGTGTTACATTTTGACGTATGGTCGTTTTTATTGTTTTTAAAAAGTGCACAGTTCTATTGTTCTATTGACTCAACGGTAAATATCTCTTAGTGGGATTCTTGGATGTCCTGATGGATTTCTTTCACTTATTACATTTTAAGTTTCGGATCAATTATGACATTTCATTCCTCCTTAAAATTTTTAAAGTCGACTCTATAAAAGGTGATGAAAACCATAACCTTCTCTTCCGTTGATGTACTTAATTTAATAATTAAACATAATATTTGGAATAATATTTAACATCCATCAGCAAATGCATTCAATGACATTTTTGTTTGTTTTTTCTCATACATAACAAAAAGCTTCGAACGATTGTCACATAAGTTTTTGATTGCATCCAGCCCTTTTATAGTAATCCGATGTTTAGGAAACCGGTTAATGTTAATATAATGATTCGAGTATTATCTCAGGAGCCTCTCACTTCACAACTGACCAAAGAATAAAGCCCACGGGTTGCATATGAATCATAATTTAATATCGTCGACATGAAACTTGTCTAAAATTCCACCGAAGATTAACTTATTTTCAATTTTCCCTAGAAAATAACTGAAAGCGATTAAAATTATCTATACTTCTTTAACACGCTGTGTTACGCTATGACTAGTCGGATCGATAGTGGCCCATTATCACAATAAAGAAAATTCCTTTCTTTCCTGGGAGACGAGGTTTCACAATTTGCGTGAATGTTATGTATTGAATGTTCGGATTTTTTTCCGTGTATTTAACACCACACTCGATTCACATTATAGAATAGCAAAACTGCAGTTGATTCTAAACGTCATAATACTACGACTTATAGCTCGAACTTTCGAATTTCATTCTAATCGATTTCGAATTCTATATCTACGGCAAGCTAAAGTTAGAATAAATCTTCGCACGAGCTGTAGTGAAGACCGTAAAAGAGAGCTATGCTTGCAAGTTTCATTTTATCACCTTCGGTCTTGGGATGCGTTTCCACAAAAAGTTGTCCTTCAAAAGATTCAAATTTTCCCATTATTGCATTATGATACTCCTACCTCTTTTTCGCAGAGAATGTGAGGGTACTTTCCAACAAAGAACCATGAACAGAATGTGTCTTTAACGATCGATTGACTATAAGTAGAAAATATTCAGCCGCAAAGTTGATACGAAAATGTACATGCATTTAAAGTATTCGATTTGAGGCAAAATTCTGCTCAGAAAGATTCCACAAAGAAAACGTTTTTCACGCATGCTCAGAGGATTAATGTTCATTTTGATCGCCTTTGAACTCCATTGGCATAGCCAAATAACATTAGAAATCATCGTGCGCATTTCAGAGCAAAAATCCATGTGAAAGAAAGTGTTTTAGATTGATATCTTTGAGGTTGATAGCCTTGAAATTAGTACTACTTCGACCGGCAGAGTGGTTTCTGCTGAATATTTTTTCTTGTAAATTGTCCCTCTTTGAACTATGCTAAGGTATGAGAAGCTAGATCCATTTCTGGATCAAAAGGACAGCTATAATAACCTTTTGTTCATTTCCTCTATTCATAATATACTTGTGGTTGAACTACTCTAATTTACAAAAGTATGGTGCTTGTAGTTTGCCCCCAAGAATACATTAATTGCACGACTTCTAACATTCAAGACTTTTTAATCCTCTTCCTGGACCAATGATCTTTTAGGCTACCGCAATGTCCCCAGTTCGATCATTGATAAAATTGACCGTTCTCATAAGTAATATACGCGTACTTCTCATGTATCGGTGGTATCTTTGTTCATATTCTGCAAAATAATTCGTAATGATTGGGAAATTCCATCGAGATATAGGATTATTTCCGACCAGTCCCCTTGACGAACGTTGCGATAGTCGAAGTCTCTGTTACATAAGAATATGCAAGAAATTCAGCTGCATCCTTAGAATCATTCGTGGTAAGAAATGAGAGAATTCAATGTTCGGATCTGTAGCAGTTAGGAAATAATTTCTTCGTCAAATCGTATGTTAGGACACTTAAGCTCATAATCACTTCGACTTTTCCAACGCCGATTTAATGAACTGCGAGTTCAAAGTGCACTTTACGTTTGGTAAACCTATAACTTAATAGTATGAGAGTCGCTTCAAAGGTAGTGGCATTCGGTTTATTCCACATCTTGAATAAATAGGTAATCAATTACACTTTTCTTTTTTAGTTACATCGGCTATTTGGTGTTTTCGTAAGGGGAAGAGTATTTCGAAACTGGAATGTAAACGTCAATGATTTATTAACAATCATGATGAACGGGCAGTTCAAGAATTCTATTCCGGAAAAGAGTTTTGGTTAATTTTCTCATAAAGATCGAAGAACACGTGATACAATCATCAAACGTTAAAATTATAGAAATTAACCCAATTTCAAAGAATATAAGCGTTTCGTTTGAAAAGTGTCCTCGGATCGATTCGTGGCGACTCAGGCCGTAACGAACCATTCTAAACGCAGTTAGATCTCTTTCTTATAGCCTCGAAGCTTCATTCGCACGGCAGATTTTAATTTAATCGATGCCGATCGTATGAAAATTCGACTTGATCATTCAATCAAGCCATGTATTTTAATCTTAGCATTGGCGGAAAACTGTTGTTAGACGTAAGGGGCACTTCGCATTGCCATGTTTAACCTCTTAAGTTCGGAGTCCATTTGAATGGCAAATTAAATGTACATATAGTAACATAAAATGTCTTCGCAACCTTAGTTAATTATTTCTAATTATATGAAATATGTTCTACATGTTACAAATAAAGTTCGGTCGGTTATCGTTAGGATTTCCTTGAGGATGCTTAAAAATTCTTATCATAACGGTATGCTTTAATTATATAATTGATAAAATATTATATAGAGAGCGTTTCAGTTTCCAACTCCATTCCTAGGATCTATTGAAGGACATAAGTAAGAATTAGAAACTTCACGACGCGTATAATAGACCATTCGAAAATTGATTCCCCATAGAGTATCGAGTGGCATTTCAGCTTGCTGCCATATACTACCGAATTAAAATCCATTTCTCAATTTTTTTATTCTTAAGCAGCATCTTAACGAATACATAGGTTCCCATTATATATTTTATATCGGAAGGATTCTGATTAGCTTTCCGAAGATACTTGGCTCGGTCCGGACCGGAAGTCGATTAAATACTTGTTATATTTAATATTAATTCGGAGCGGCCGATGGACTATTTTAGTGATGTTATTTTAATGTAACTAGATTTTCTAGCGTAATGATATCGAATGTAACACTTGAATATAAAACTATGAAAATAGATTTTCGCCCGACTTTGACTCTAGTAGTACCTATCGGTCAAAATAGAAACTTATTTCATTAAATTTTAAATGATTTCTGATTACATAATGAACAATCTCAAAAATCATAATTTGAATTATGTCGCCGTATTAATACAATGCTTTTCTTTAAATTAATTATTTCGATATTTGGAATATCGACGTCAATGCAATGCTCAGGTCTCCAGTGAGTGGACACAAATAAATCCATGATAAATATGAATAAGCAGGATGTGCGAGAATGAGTGCACGATCGCTTTTATTCCAAGACCAAGATCTGCACGAATGCCCTAATTTAGATGTCTAAAAATGTACTCCTTGTGCAGATAGAAGTTTACATTTTATTTACCTTCACGTTACCCCGATCGTACCCAGTGAATAATCCTACTTTATAAAGAAAACACACCCTTCGCGTTTATCGATGGCACAGTACTATTTCAATTGAGAAATTATATTAGAAAAGTCATAGGAACCACACAATGTTGATACCAAAAGACATGAAATTTCATTAGTGTTACATTTTGACGTATGGTCGTTTTTATTGTTTTTAAAAAGTGCACAGTTCTATTGTTCTATTGACTCAACGGTAAATATCTCTTAGTGGGATTCTTGGATGTCCTGATGGATTTCTTTCACTTATTACATTTTAAGTTTCGGATCAATTATGACATTTCATTCCTCCTTAAAATTTTTAAAGTCGACTCTATAAAAGGTGATGAAAACCATAACCTTCTCTTCCGTTGATGTACTTAATTTAATAATTAAACATAATATTTGGAATAATATTTAACATCCATCAGCAAATGCATTCAATGACATTTTTGTTTGTTTTTTCTCATACATAACAAAAAGCTTCGAACGATTGTCACATAAGTTTTTGATTGCATCCAGCCCTTTTATAGTAATCCGATGTTTAGGAAACCGGTTAATGTTAATATAATGATTCGAGTATTATCTCAGGAGCCTCTCACTTCACAACTGACCAAAGAATAAAGCCCACGGGTTGCATATGAATCATAATTTAATATCGTCGACATGAAACTTGTCTAAAATTCCACCGAAGATTAACTTATTTTCAATTTTCCCTAGAAAATAACTGAAAGCGATTAAAATTATCTATACTTCTTTAACACGCTGTGTTACGCTATGACTAGTCGGATCGATAGTGGCCCATTATCACAATAAAGAAAATTCCTTTCTTTCCTGGGAGACGAGGTTTCACAATTTGCGTGAATGTTATGTATTGAATGTTCGGATTTTTTTCCGTGTATTTAACACCACACTCGATTCACATTATAGAATAGCAAAACTGCAGTTGATTCTAAACGTCATAATACTACGACTTATAGCTCGAACTTTCGAATTTCATTCTAATCGATTTCGAATTCTATATCTACGGCAAGCTAAAGTTAGAATAAATCTTCGCACGAGCTGTAGTGAAGACCGTAAAAGAGAGCTATGCTTGCAAGTTTCATTTTATCACCTTCGGTCTTGGGATGCGTTTCCACAAAAAGTTGTCCTTCAAAAGATTCAAATTTTCCCATTATTGCATTATGATACTCCTACCTCTTTTTCGCAGAGAATGTGAGGGTACTTTCCAACAAAGAACCATGAACAGAATGTGTCTTTAACGATCGATTGACTATAAGTAGAAAATATTCAGCCGCAAAGTTGATACGAAAATGTACATGCATTTAAAGTATTCGATTTGAGGCAAAATACTGCTCAGAAAGATTCCAGAAAGAAAACGTTTTTCACGCATGCTCAGAGGATTAATGTTCATTTTGATCGCCTTTGAACTCCATTGGCATAGCCAAATAACATTAGAAATCATCGTGCGCATTTCAGAGCAAAAATCCATGTGAAAGAAAGTGTTTTAGATTGATATCTTTGAGGTTGATAGCCTTGAAATTAGTACTACTTCGACCGGCAGAGTGGTTTCTGCTGAATATTTTTTCTTGTAAATTGTCCCTCTTTGAACTATGCTAAGGTATGAGAAGCTAGATCCATTTCTGGATCAAAAGGACAGCTATAATAACCTTTTGTTCATTTCCTCTATTCATAATATACTTGTGGTTGAACTACTCTAATTTACAAAAGTATGGTGCTTGTAGTTTGCCCCCAAGAATACATTAATTGCACGACTTCTAACATTCAAGACTTTTTAATCCTCTTCCTGGACCAATGATCTTTTAGGCTACCGCAATGTCCCCAGTTCGATCATTGATAAAATTGACCGTTCTCATAAGTAATATACGCGTACTTCTCATGTA
The DNA here is from genome assembly GCA_036926295.1 of Pachydiplax longipennis. NCBI lineage: Eukaryota > Metazoa > Arthropoda > Insecta > Odonata > Libellulidae > Pachydiplax > Pachydiplax longipennis. The sequence continues at coordinate 68,967,802 of JAVFKF010000015.1, forward strand.
TCGGTGGTATCTTTGTTCATATTCTGCAAAATAATTCGTAATGATTGGGAAATTCCATCGAGATATAGGATTATTTCCGACCAGTCCCCTTGACGAACGTTGCGATAGTCGAAGTCTCTGTTACATAAGAATATGCAAGAAATTCAGCTGCATCCTTAGAATCATTCGTGGTAAGAAATGAGAGAATTCAATGTTCGGATCTGTAGCAGTTAGGAAATAATTTCTTCGTCAAATCGTATGTTAGGACACTTAAGCTCATAATCACTTCGACTTTTCCAACGCCGATTTAATGAACTGCGAGTTCAAAGTGCACTTTACGTTTGGTAAACCTATAACTTAATAGTATGAGAGTCGCTTCAAAGGTAGTGGCATTCGGTTTATTCCACATCTTGAATAAATAGGTAATCAATTACACTTTTCTTTTTTAGTTACATCGGCTATTTGGTGTTTTCGTAAGGGGAAGAGTATTTCGAAACTGGAATGTAAACGTCAATGATTTATTAACAATCATGATGAACGGGCAGTTCAAGAATTCTATTCCGGAAAAGAGTTTTGGTTAATTTTCTCATAAAGATCGAAGAACACGTGATACAATCATCAAACGTTAAAATTATAGAAATTAACCCAATTTCAAAGAATATAAGCGTTTCGTTTGAAAAGTGTCCTCGGATCGATTCGTGGCGACTCAGGCCGTAACGAACCATTCTAAACGCAGTTAGATCTCTTTCTTATAGCCTCGAAGCTTCATTCGCACGGCAGATTTTAATTTAATCGATGCCGATCGTATGAAAATTCGACTTGATCATTCAATCAAGCCATGTATTTTAATCTTAGCATTGGCGGAAAACTGTTGTTAGACGTAAGGGGCACTTCGCATTGCCATGTTTAACCTCTTAAGTTCGGAGTCCATTTGAATGGCAAATTAAATGTACATATAGTAACATAAAATGTCTTCGCAACCTTAGTTAATTATTTCTAATTATATGAAATATGTTCTACATGTTACAAATAAAGTTCGGTCGGTTATCGTTAGGATTTCCTTGAGGATGCTTAAAAATTCTTATCATAACGGTATGCTTTAATTATATAATTGATAAAATATTATATAGAGAGCGTTTCAGTTTCCAACTCCATTCCTAGGATCTATTGAAGGACATAAGTAAGAATTAGAAACTTCACGACGCGTATAATAGACCATTCGAAAATTGATTCCCCATAGAGTATCGAGTGGCATTTCAGCTTGCTGCCATATACTACCGAATTAAAATCCATTTCTCAATTTTTTTATTCTTAAGCAGCATCTTAACGAATACATAGGTTCCCATTATATATTTTATATCGGAAGGATTCTGATTAGCTTTCCGAAGATACTTGGCTCGGTCCGGACCGGAAGTCGATTAAATACTTGTTATATTTAATATTAATTCGGAGCGGCCGATGGACTATTTTAGTGATGTTATTTTAATGTAACTAGATTTTCTAGCGTAATGATATCGAATGTAACACTTGAATATAAAACTATGAAAATAGATTTTCGCCCGACTTTGACTCTAGTAGTACCTATCGGTCAAAATAGAAACTTATTTCATTAAATTTTAAATGATTTCTGATTACATAATGAACAATCTCAAAAATCATAATTTGAATTATGTCGCCGTATTAATACAATGCTTTTCTTTAAATTAATTATTTCGATATTTGGAATATCGACGTCAATGCAATGCTCAGGTCTCCAGTGAGTGGACACAAATAAATCCATGATAAATATGAATAAGCAGGATGTGCGAGAATGAGTGCACGATCGCTTTTATTCCAAGACCAAGATCTGCACGAATGCCCTAATTTAGATGTCTAAAAATGTACTCCTTGTGCAGATAGAAGTTTACATTTTATTTACCTTCACGTTACCCCGATCGTACCCAGTGAATAATCCTACTTTATAAAGAAAACACACCCTTCGCGTTTATCGATGGCACAGTACTATTTCAATTGAGAAATTATATTAGAAAAGTCATAGGAACCACACAATGTTGATACCAAAAGACATGAAATTTCATTAGTGTTACATTTTGACGTATGGTCGTTTTTATTGTTTTTAAAAAGTGCACAGTTCTATTGTTCTATTGACTCAACGGTAAATATCTCTTAGTGGGATTCTTGGATGTCCTGATGGATTTCTTTCACTTATTACATTTTAAGTTTCGGATCAATTATGACATTTCATTCCTCCTTAAAATTTTTAAAGTCGACTCTATAAAAGGTGATGAAAACCATAACCTTCTCTTCCGTTGATGTACTTAATTTAATAATTAAACATAATATTTGGAATAATATTTAACATCCATCAGCAAATGCATTCAATGACATTTTTGTTTGTTTTTTCTCATACATAACAAAAAGCTTCGAACGATTGTCACATAAGTTTTTGATTGCATCCAGCCCTTTGATAGTAATCCGATGTTTAGGAAACCGGTTAATGTTAATATAATGATTCGAGTATTATCTCAGGAGCCTCTCACTTCACAACTGACCAAAGAATAAAGCCCACGGGTTGCATATGAATCATAATTTAATATCGTCGACATGAAACTTGTCTAAAATTCCACCGAAGATTAACTTATTTTCAATTTTCCCTAGAAAATAACTGAAAGCGATTAAAATTATCTATACTTCTTTAACACGCTGTGTTACGCTATGACTAGTCGGATCGATAGTGGCCCATTATCACAATAAAGAAAATTCCTTTCTTTCCTGGGAGACGAGGTTTCACAATTTGCGTGAATGTTATGTATTGAATGTTCGGATTTTTTTCCGTGTATTTAACACCACACTCGATTCACATTATAGAATAGCAAAACTGCAGTTGATTCTAAACGTCATAATACTACGACTTATAGCTCGAACTTTCGAATTTCATTCTAATCGATTTCGAATTCTATATCTACGGCAAGCTAAAGTTAGAATAAATCTTCGCACGAGCTGTAGTGAAGACCGTAAAAGAGAGCTATGCTTGCAAGTTTCATTTTATCACCTTCGGTCTTGGGATGCGTTTCCACAAAAAGTTGTCCTTCAAAAGATTCAAATTTTCCCATTATTGCATTATGATACTCCTACCTCTTTTTCGCAGAGAATGTGAGGGTACTTTCCAACAAAGAACCATGAACAGAATGTGTCTTTAACGATCGATTGACTATAAGTAGAAAATATTCAGCCGCAAAGTTGATACGAAAATGTACATGCATTTAAAGTATTCGATTTGAGGCAAAATTCTGCTCAGAAAGATTCCACAAAGAAAACGTTTTTCACGCATGCTCAGAGGATTAATGTTCATTTTGATCGCCTTTGAACTCCATTGGCATAGCCAAATAACATTAGAAATCATCGTGCGCATTTCAGAGCAAAAATCCATGTGAAAGAAAGTGTTTTAGATTGATATCTTTGAGGTTGATAGCCTTGAAATTAGTACTACTTCGACCGGCAGAGTGGTTTCTGCTGAATATTTTTTCTTGTAAATTGTCCCTCTTTGAACTATGCTAAGGTATGAGAAGCTAGATCCATTTCTGGATCAAAAGGACAGCTATAATAACCTTTTGTTCATTTCCTCTATTCATAATATACTTGTAGTTGAACTACTCTAATTTACAAAAGTATGGTGCTTGTAGTTTGCCCCCAAGAATACATTAATTGCACGACTTCTAACATTCAAGACTTTTTAATCCTCTTCCTGGACCAATGATCTTTTAGGCTACCGCAATGTCCCCAGTTCGATCATTGATAAAATTGACCGTTCTCATAAGTAATATACGCGTACTTCTCATGTATCGGTGGTATCTTTGTTCATATTCTGCAAAATAATTCGTAATGATTGGGAAATTCCATCGAGATATAGGATTATTTCCGACCAGTCCCCTTGACGAACGTTGCGATAGTCGAAGTCTCTGTTACATAAGAATATGCAAGAAATTCAGCTGCATCCTTAGAATCATTCGTGGTAAGAAATGAGAGAATTCAATGTTCGGATCTGTAGCAGTTAGGAAATAATTTCTTCGTCAAATCGTATGTTAGGACACTTAAGCTCATAATCACTTCGACTTTTCCAACGCCGATTTAATGAACTGCGAGTTCAAAGTGCACTTTACGTTTGGTAAACCTATAACTTAATAGTATGAGAGTCGCTTCAAAGGTAGTGGCATTCGGTTTATTCCACATCTTGAATAAATAGGTAATCAATTACACTTTTCTTTTTTAGTTACATCGGCTATTTGGTGTTTTCGTAAGGGGAAGAGTATTTCGAAACTGGAATGTAAACGTCAATGATTTATTAACAATCATGATGAACGGGCAGTTCAAGAATTCTATTCCGGAAAAGAGTTTTGGTTAATTTTCTCATAAAGATCGAAGAACACGTGATACAATCATCAAACGTTAAAATTATAGAAATTAACCCAATTTCAAAGAATATAAGCGTTTCGTTTGAAAAGTGTCCTCGGATCGATTCGTGGCGACTCAGGCCGTAACGAACCATTCTAAACGCAGTTAGATCTCTTTCTTATAGCCTCGAAGCTTCATTCGCACGGCAGATTTTAATTTAATCGATGCCGATCGTATGAAAATTCGACTTGATCATTCAATCAAGCCATGTATTTTAATCTTAGCATTGGCGGAAAACTGTTGTTAGACGTAAGGGGCACTTCGCATTGCCATGTTTAACCTCTTAAGTTCGGAGTCCATTTGAATGGCAAATTAAATGTACATATAGTAACATAAAATGTCTTCGCAACCTTAGTTAATTATTTCTAATTATATGAAATATGTTCTACATGTTACAAATAAAGTTCGGTCGGTTATCGTTAGGATTTCCTTGAGGATGCTTAAAAATTCTTATCATAACGGTATGCTTTAATTATATAATTGATAAAATATTATATAGAGAGCGTTTCAGTTTCCAACTCCATTCCTAGGATCTATTGAAGGACATAAGTGAGAATTAGAAACTTCACGACGCGTATAATAGACCATTCGAAAATTGATTCCCCATAGAGTATCGAGTGGCATTTCAGCTTGCTGCCATATACTACCGAATTAAAATCCATTTCTCAATTTTTTTATTCTTAAGCAGCATCTTAACGAATACATAGGTTCCCATTATATATTTTATATCGGAAGGATTCTGATTAGCTTTCCGAAGATACTTGGCTCGGTCCGGACCGGAAGTCGATTAAATACTTGTTATATTTAATATTAATTCGGAGCGGCCGATGGACTATTTTAGTGATGTTATTTTAATGTAACTAGATTTTCTAGCGTAATGATATCGAATGTAACACTTGAATATAAAACTATGAAAATAGATTTTCGCCCGACTTTGACTCTAGTAGTACCTATCGGTCAAAATAGAAACTTATTTCATTAAATTTTAAATGATTTCTGATTACATAATGAACAATCTCAAAAATCATAATTTGAATTATGTCGCCGTATTAATACAATGCTTTTCTTTAAATTAATTATTTCGATATTTGGAATATCGACGTCAATGCAATGCTCAGGTCTCCAGTGAGTGGACACAAATAAATCCATGATAAATATGAATAAGCAGGATGTGCGAGAATGAGTGCACGATCGCTTTTATTCCAAGACCAAGATCTGCACGAATGCCCTAATTTAGATGTCTAAAAATGTACTCCTTGTGCAGATAGAAGTTTACATTTTATTTACCTTCACGTTACCCCGATCGTACCCAGTGAAAAATCCTACTTTATAAAGAAAACACACCCTTCGCGTTTATCGATGGCACAGTACTATTTCAATTGAGAAATTATATTAGAAAAGTCATAGGAACCACACAATGTTGATACCAAAAGACATGAAATTTCATTAGTGTTACATTTTGACGTATGGTCGTTTTTATTGTTTTTAAAAAGTGCACAGTTCTATTGTTCTATTGACTCAACGGTAAATATCTCTTAGTGGGATTCTTGGATGTCCTGATGGATTTCTTTCACTTATTACATTTTAAGTTTCGGATCAATTATGACATTTCATTCCTCCTTAAAATTTTTAAAGTCGACTCTATAAAAGGTGATGAAAACCATAACCTTCTCTTCCGTTGATGTACTTAATTTAATAATTAAACATAATATTTGGAATAATATTTAACATCCATCAGCAAATGCATTCAATGACATTTTTGTTTGTTTTTTCTCATACATAACAAAAAGCTTCGAACGATTGTCACATAAGTTTTTGATTGCATCCAGCCCTTTGATAGTAATCCGATGTTTAGGAAACCGGTTAATGTTAATATAATGATTCGAGTATTATCTCAGGAGCCTCTCACTTCACAACTGACCAAAGAATAAAGCCCACGGGTTGCATAAGAATCATAATTTAATATCGTCGACATGAAACTTGTCTAAAATTCCACCGAAGATTAACTTATTTTCAATTTTCCCTAGAAAATAACTGAAAGCGATTAAAATTATCTATACTTCTTTAACACGCTGTGTTACGCTATGACTAGTCGGATCGATAGTGGCCCATTATCACAATAAAGAAAATTCCTTTCTTTCCTGGGAGACGAGGTTTCACAATTTGCGTGAATGTTATGTATTGAATGTTCGGATTTTTTTTCCGTGTATTTAACACCACACTCGATTCACATTATAGAATAGCAAAACTGCAGTTGATTCTAAACGTCATAATACTACGACTTATAGCTCGAACTTTCGAATTTCATTCTAATCGATTTCGAATTCTATATCTACGGCAAGCTAAAGTTAGAATAAATCTTCGCACGAGCTGTAGTGAAGACCGTAAAAGAGAGCTATGCTTGCAAGTTTCATTTTATCACCTTCGGTCTTGGGATGCGTTTCCACAAAAAGTTGTCCTTCAAAAGATTCAAATTTTCCCATTATTGCATTATGATACTCCTACCTCTTTTTCGCAGAGAATGTGAGGGTACTTTCCAACAAAGAACCATGAACAGAATGTGTCTTTAACGATCGATTGACTATAAGTAGAAAATATTCAGCCGCAAAGTTGATACGAAAATGTACATGCATTTAAAGTATTCGATTTGAGGCAAAATTCTGCTCAGAAAGATTCCACAAAGAAAACGTTTTTCACGCATGCTCAGAGGATTAATGTTCATTTTGATCGCCTTTGAACTCCATTGGCATAGCCAAATAACATTAGAAATCATCGTGCGCATTTCAGAGCAAAAATCCATGTGAAAGAAAGTGTTTTAGATTGATATCTTTGAGGTTGATAGCCTTGAAATTAGTACTACTTCGACCGGCAGAGTGGTTTCTGCTGAATATTTTTTCTTGTAAATTGTCCCTCTTTGAACTATGCTAAGGTATGAGAAGCTAGATCCATTTCTGGATCAAAAGGACAGCTATAATAACCTTTTGTTCATTTCCTCTATTCATAATATACTTGTAGTTGAACTACTCTAATTTACAAAAGTATGGTGCTTGTAGTTTGCCCCCAAGAATACATTAATTGCACGACTTCTAACATTCAAGACTTTTTAATCCTCTTCCTGGACCAATGATCTTTTAGGCTACCGCAATGTCCCCAGTTCGATCATTGATAAAATTGACCGTTCTCATAAGTAATATACGCGTACTTCTCATGTATCGGTGGTATCTTTGTTCATATTCTGCAAAATAATTCGTAATGATTGGGAAATTCCATCGAGATATAGGATTATTTCCGACCAGTCCCCTTGACGAACGTTGCGATAGTCGAAGTCTCTGTTACATAAGAATATGCAAGAAATTCAGCTGCATCCTTAGAATCATTCGTGGTAAGAAATGAGAGAATTCAATGTTCGGATCTGTAGCAGTTAGGAAATAATTTCTTCGTCAAATCGTATGTTAGGACACTTAAGCTCATAATCACTTCGACTTTTCCAACGCCGATTTAATGAACTGCGAGTTCAAAGTGCACTTTACGTTTGGTAAACCTATAACTTAATAGTATGAGAGTCGCTTCAAAGGTAGTGGCATTCGGTTTATTCCACATCTTGAATAAATAGGTAATCAATTACACTTTTCTTTTTTAGTTACATCGGCTATTTGGTGTTTTCGTAAGGGGAAGAGTATTTCGAAACTGGAATGTAAACGTCAATGATTTATTAACAATCATGATGAACGGGCAGTTCAAGAATTCTATTCCGGAAAAGAGTTTTGGTTAATTTTCTCATAAAGATCGAAGAACACGTGATACAATCATCAAACGTTAAAATTATAGAAATTAACCCAATTTCAAAGAATATAAGCGTTTCGTTTGAAAAGTGTCCTCGGATCGATTCGTGGCGACTCAGGCCGTAACGAACCATTCTAAACGCAGTTAGATCTCTTTCTTATAGCCTCGAAGCTTCATTCGCACGGCAGATTTTAATTTAATCGATGCCGATCGTATGAAAATTCGACTTGATCATTCAATCAAGCCATGTATTTTAATCTTAGCATTGGCGGAAAACTGTTGTTAGACGTAAGGGGCACTTCGCATTGCCATGTTTAACCTCTTAAGTTCGGAGTCCATTTGAATGGCAAATTAAATGTACATATAGTAACATAAAATGTCTTCGCAACCTTAGTTAATTATTTCTAATTATATGAAATATGTTCTACATGTTACAAATAAAGTTCGGTCGGTTATCGTTAGGATTTCCTTGAGGATGCTTAAAAATTCTTATCATAACGGTATGCTTTAATTATATAATTGATAAAATATTATATAGAGAGCGTTTCAGTTTCCAACTCCATTCCTAGGATCTATTGAAGGACATAAGTAAGAATTAGAAACTTCACGACGCGTATAATAGACCATTCGAAAATTGATTCCCCATAGAGTATCGAGTGGCATTTCAGCTTGCTGCCATATACTACCGAATTAAAATCCATTTCTCAATTTTTTTATTCTTAAGCAGCATCTTAACGAATACATAGGTTCCCATTATATATTTTATATCGGAAGGATTCTGATTAGCTTTCCGAAGATACTTGGCTCGGTCCGGACCGGAAGTCAATTAAATACTTGTTATATTTAATATTAATTCGGAGCGGCCGATGGACTATTTTAGTGATGTTATTTTAATGTAACTAGATTTTCTAGCGTAATGATATCGAATGTAACACTTGAATATAAAACTATGAAAATAGATTTTCGCCCGACTTTGACTCTAGTAGTACCTATCGGTCAAAATAGAAACTTATTTCATTAAATTTTAAATGATTTCTGATTACATAATGAACAATCTCAAAAATCATAATTTGAATTATGTCGCCGTATTAATACAATGCTTTTCTTTAAATTAATTATTTCGATATTTGGAATATCGACGTCAATGCAATGCTCAGGTCTCCAGTGAGTGGACACAAATAAATCCATGATAAATATGAATAAGCAGGATGTGCGAGAATGAGTGCACGATCGCTTTTATTCCAAGACCAAGATCTGCACGAATGCCCTAATTTAGATGTCTAAAAATGTACTCCTTGTGCAGATAGAAGTTTACATTTTATTTACCTTCACGTTACCCCGATCGTACCCAGTGAAAAATCCTACTTTATAAAGAAAACACACCCTTCGCGTTTATCGATGGCACAGTACTATTTCAATTGAGAAATTATATTAGAAAAGTCATAGGAACCACACAATGTTGATACCAAAAGACATGAAATTTCATTAGTGTTACATTTTGACGTATGGTCGTTTTTATTGTTTTTAAAAAGTGCACAGTTCTATTGTTCTATTGACTCAACGGTAAATATCTCTTAGTGGGATTCTTGGATGTCCTGATGGATTTCTTTCACTTATTACATTTTAAGTTTCGGATCAATTATGACATTTCATTCCTCCTTAAAATTTTTAAAGTCGACTCTATAAAAGGTGATGAAAACCATAACCTTCTCTTCCGTTGATGTACTTAATTTAATAATTAAACATAATATTTGGAATAATATTTAACATCCATCAGCAAATGCATTCAATGACATTTTTGTTTGTTTTTTCTCATACATAACAAAAAGCTTCGAACGATTGTCACATAAGTTTTTGATTGCATCCAGCCCTTTGATAGTAATCCGATGTTTAGGAAACCGGTTAATGTTAATATAATGATTCGAGTATTATCTCAGGAGCCTCTCACTTCACAACTGACCAAAGAATAAAGCCCACGGGTTGCATAAGAATCATAATTTAATATCGTCGACATGAAACTTGTCTAAAATTCCACCGAAGATTAACTTATTTTCAATTTTCCCTAGAAAATAACTGAAAGCGATTAAAATTATCTATACTTCTTTAACACGCTGTGTTACGCTATGACTAGTCGGATCGATAGTGGCCCATTATCACAATAAAGAAAATTCCTTTCTTTCCTGGGAGACGAGGTTTCACAATTTGCGTGAATGTTATGTATTGAATGTTCGGATTTTTTTTCCGTGTATTTAACACCACACTCGATTCACATTATAGAATAGCAAAACTGCAGTTGATTCTAAACGTCATAATACTACGACTTATAGCTCGAACTTTCGAATTTCATTCTAATCGATTTCGAATTCTATATCTACGGCAAGCTAAAGTTAGAATAAATCTTCGCACGAGCTGTAGTGAAGACCGTAAAAGAGAGCTATGCTTGCAAGTTTCATTTTATCACCTTCGGTCTTGGGATGCGTTTCCACAAAAAGTTGTCCTTCAAAAGATTCAAATTTTCCCATTATTGCATTATGATACTCCTACCTCTTTTTCGCAGAGAATGTGAGGGTACTTTCCAACAAAGAACCATGAACAGAATGTGTCTTTAACGATCGATTGACTATAAGTAGAAAATATTCAGCCGCAAAGTTGATACGAAAATGTACATGCATTTAAAGTATTCGATTTGAGGCAAAATTCTGCTCAGAAAGATTCCACAAAGAAAACGTTTTTCACGCATGCTCAGAGGATTAATGTTCATTTTGATCGCCTTTGAACTCCATTGGCATAGCCAAATAACATTAGAAATCATCGTGCGCATTTCAGAGCAAAAATCCATGTGAAAGAAAGTGTTTTAGATTGATATCTTTGAGGTTGATAGCCTTGAAATTAGTACTACTTCGACCGGCAGAGTGGTTTCTGCTGAATATTTTTTCTTGTAAATTGTCCCTCTTTGAACTATGCTAAGGTATGAGAAGCTAGATCCATTTCTGGATCAAAAGGACAGCTATAATAACCTTTTGTTCATTTCCTCTATTCATAATATACTTGTGGTTGAACTACTCTAATTTACAAAAGTATGGTGCTTGTAGTTTGCCCCCAAGAATACATTAATTGCACGACTTCTAACATTCAAGACTTTTTAATCCTCTTCCTGGACCAATGATCTTTTAGGCTACCGCAATGTCCCCAGTTCGATCATTGATAAAATTGACCGTTCTCATAAGTAATATACGCGTACTTCTCATGTATCGGTGGTATCTTTGTTCATATTCTGCAAAATAATTCGTAATGATTGGGAAATTCCATCGAGATATAGGATTATTTCCGACCAGTCCCCTTGACGAACGTTGCGATAGTCGAAGTCTCTGTTACATAAGAATATGCAAGAAATTCAGCTGCATCCTTAGAATCATTCGTGGTAAGAAATGAGAGAATTCAATGTTCGGATCTGTAGCAGTTAGGAAATAATTTCTTCGTCAAATCGTATGTTAGGACACTTAAGCTCATAATCACTTCGACTTTTCCAACGCCGATTTAATGAACTGCGAGTTCAAAGTGCACTTTACGTTTGGTAAACCTATAACTTAATAGTATGAGAGTCGCTTCAAAGGTAGTGGCATTCGGTTTATTCCACATCTTGAATAAATAGGTAATCAATTACACTTTTCTTTTTTAGTTACATCGGCTATTTGGTGTTTTCGTAAGGGGAAGAGTATTTCGAAACTGGAATGTAAACGTCAATGATTTATTAACAATCATGATGAACGGGCAGTTCAAGAATTCTATTCCGGAAAAGAGTTTTGGTTAATTTTCTCATAAAGATCGAAGAACACGTGATACAATCATCAAACGTTAAAATTATAGAAATTAACCCAATTTCAAAGAATATAAGCGTTTCGTTTGAAAAGTGTCCTCGGATCGATTTTTGAAAAATGTTCAATGTAGGTAACAATAAGAATTTAATGATGAATATTGTCTCTGTTAACATTCAAGGTTGAAGCTTTATATTTTATTGTTCGTTATTTAATTGTAAATGATATTGTTTATCAGTACCAAGGATTAATCATGTGTATAGGAGAAATCTTTGTTTCCATTACCTATATTAGAATTCTGAAATGAAAGATCTCATGTATGCAATATTCTGGACAATGCTGAAGAATTATTATGTATACTCTTTCCCCCTTGTCAAGTACAAGGAATGTAAATTCAATACTCTTGTTAATTTCTGTTGAATAATATCTTCAGATTTTTCTGTCCAAAACAACCAGATGCAATAAGTAACATATTCTGTATTCTATGTCAAATATCTCGCTCGGAGGAAATTCACTGCCTGTTATGCGGGTTGCGGCTTAGGTGGTAAGTTTTTTTTGGAACTAGCTGTACTAGCGTCGGAACAAGGCACATCAGGGAAACAGTGAGCTGCACATATGATAGCTTATTATAATCGCTATCTATGCTCCGGGTTTTGTTTTTTTTATATTACTGGGAAAGCGTGCAAAAATATAGTTAAATATCGCCGCAATGCTTTTGAAAGTGGAGATCATTGAACCCTCCTTGCGTCTAACTCACGCTAAATTCCTGTGATTTTTCAAATTTTGCTATATAAGACCATGTCATCTATGATCTCTGTAATTTTCAATTCTCTATCCTATCGAGAAAGGCCTCAAAATAATTTCAAAATTTTCGAGCATATGACCGCCTGGCGTCGCACTCTCAACCTGTTAGTGAAAGACAATTTCATATCAATGTTAGATAAAAGCCATTATAACCTTTTCCGAAATTTCCATTCACTATCTTATTGGGAAAGTCCCAGAATAAGATTCTGCTACCCCAGTTTGAAATTCATGGTAGAATTGAAATGACGCTCTGATATCGAACCAGGGGTCATTACAGAAAAGGGAAATTGCATATATGAAATTTATCAATCACAATCCAGGTCCTCCTTTTCAATTCACATTCCGGGTTTTACCTTTCCAGCTAATGAGAAAGCGTTCAAAAAATCAGAAAATTCCGATTTTTGGGACCTTCTGGTATCGAACCCATGATAACTAGCGTCGCTGTCTGACTTATTCTGGCGACTTAAGTGTGGGGCCATTACGTCGTAAAATTCTCTCGCTGACCAAATCTATGGAAAATTATTATAGTTTGTATTCCCTATATATAGGTATATGCGGAGAAGTCGGTATGTAAATTGTACATAATATACTCTCTCACTCAAACACACACACACACAAACAGCCTCATTTTCTAGAAGTAAGAGGTGGAGGGATATCAGCATAATCATAAAAAGCACGGATCATAACGAATCAAAAATTAAAAGTAAATCTCAAAGTTCACGACTGGGACGAATTTTCCCGAATGTCATGTATCGAATTTATCGAATTTCCTAAAATATGTGGATTTTCGAATATTGAAAGTTACTAAATTGAAAAATAACAATAGCCTGAAATATTTTCCTCGACATTTATTGGAAAAACATTGAAAAATAAAGTGTTATAAAATGAAAACAAAAAAAACAGCAATGATGATAGCATGCCCAATGCTTAGACTGAGAAAGATTCCAAAAATATTACAATTATATATAATTTATCAACACTAAAAGTTATTAAACTAATTTTAGTGGAACATGACTGAATGGCTCTTCATGTTTTTTTACAAAACGGCAATAGATAAAAGTTTAATGAAACTTTAAACATTCCTATTATTGAGGGTACATGGAGTATCCATCAAAGGCTGTAATGGTTGTAATATGAATTCTCTAATTTTTGTAAAACACTGTCAATCATATCAAATATTTGCAAAAGGAACACCAAAGCACGGAATTCTTATCTGGTGGTTCGCAGCCAGTTACGCATAGTTCGGAAAAGGTAATTTTTTATATCACACCATTCTATTCTTAAAACTTTGCACTAGTACTTGACATCAAAGTTTCAAAAATATGCAAGAAAAGAACACGCAAGAATAGTATCTAAATAGCATTAATATTTAAGACAATGTTTTATGCATAAACAGGAGAAAGTTTTAATGAATTAATACCTATATACTAAAATATGAAATAAGATAAAAACAGGGATAAAATGAGCGAGTTAAACTAAAAGAGAGAGAGAAATTATTACAATCTGTACTAGATTTACTTTTTAATAATAATTATAAGTAGCCAATTGCTATTCGCATCGAAGAATTTCCTAAATTGACACTTGAGGTAAGTAGGGGCAAAATCTGAATCTTTGGTATGCTTTATAAATTAGATTATTTTTATCTTCCTTAATATATTTCTACTAAAATAATGCAGGAGTGCCTCAACGAGGCAACTACCGCATGCATTTTGCTTCCGTATTTCGCAGCCACAATGCTTGTTGTTGATTGATTCTTCTGGTCCAATGCTCTGCATTTGGGCTCCCAGCATGGACACAAGGATATCATCAAATATATGATGGTATCTGCTCCTACAAGAATCTTGAATATGATGGATTAAGAGAAGTAAGATTTTAATATTTAACATTTGCCTTTAGGCAATAGATGAAGCTTAAATATTTCCTTACAATATTTCCTGTTGGAATAGTTTCTATATATGATTATTTCAGATTTATTTTTTTAACTTTTCATAAATCTTTCTTTTTGTTATCAACAGAATCAAATCTTCTTCCTTTCATATAGTATTATCTTGTATACAGTGCCATGTTAAATATTTGAAAATAAAACTTAGAAAAAGGAAACACCTTTCAATTCTTTTGTGTTAATTTTCTAGAAACCCTTGAATTGTGGAGGTACTATGAATTCTTAGATTTTGCAGGACTCTGAGATCAATTTTGTTATCATCATGCTTATTAATTATTTATGAACTTCTGTAGACAATCTATCAGAATTACCTTTCATTTTTTACAAGTAAAACTTAAGTTCACATGAGATGAAACTTCACAAGGCATTACATGTTAGTTGCTGCCTTATTTAGCCATACGTAAGGACTTTGTAATTCTTTAGAAACTTTCATACTCAATTCATTTCTTTAGGTAAGGATGGAAGCAAGATAATCCTTACCATTCCTATGAAATTCAATGTGTGCTAAAGCTTTAGGAGAAAGAAATATAGTCTCTATGTTTCGTTTTATATAGCTCTTTCCACAAAATCGTGTTCTTATTTTGATCTTTCCTATGCATTTTCTTCCAGTTATTTTTTAACTTTTTCTTACCTATTATTCTCTGCAATGAGGGAAATAAAATAGTTTAATGTGATTGATTGTTAATTTGATTGTACATGAGTAAGGTAAAACCAGGTTAAGATTGTACTTGAGTATAAAACCAAGTTAAGACGATATAGAGGAGACCAAGTGAAAACCATATGGTAAATGGGTTAGTATTACATAATTAGGTTATGATAAAAATATATTTCCTTAAAATTAGAAAACAAAAAGGAGGGTTTTCTTTGCTTTATGATTCAGGTAGTGCTTTGAGCCTTAAATAAGTGCTTTATACCTTACGCTATACATTATTTTTCACTTTAAAACAAAACAATTTCTATAATTTGTGATTGCAACAAAAGTAAAAATTGCCATGTGACTACGAGGATGGTCTGAAAAGTTTCCAACCCCAGATATTTGAGAAATCTTCAGAAAATTTTCCAAAAACATGTCAAGAAATGGTGAAATATCAGAAACTTTTCAGACCACCCATGTATTTAATCTAACACTCTGTCCTGTCAAGGGCAAAATATCACTCTATCTCCAAGCAAATCTCCAAAAGTGGGATTAAGGTTGTTCCACTTCCCACCCAAATAGCATAAAGTATCTATCAAGGAATGTTATATCCAAAATAACAAATTATATGAATATTATGAATAAGAGATATTACCTAATAGATAAATGTACTTGCCTTACATTATATTGTATTGCTTATTAGCAATAGGTTATCACAGAAAGTGAATTAATTTCAGAATTCTCAACATCTTGATCAGCTAAATTATATTTTAGGCCTAATGGGAAATTATTATTTATATACTAGGGACCTAGGAATTAAAATATAGGATCTTTCTTCAGGTGGCCAAGTAAAAGTTGAGTAAAGAAAACATTACAAATATTTACTCTCCACCTTAGGATGAAGAAGATGAGAGACCCAGGAGTAGACTGCCTTCTCCACCAGAAGTTCCATATATGCAGAATCAGGGAGGGACAATCACTCAGAAAAGGCTTTATTAACTCATCTGTGTATTACCTGGTACCAGCTCTTCCAAAAATCATGTAATCATTTCATCAAAATTATTTCTTATGTAAGGCCTTCTAAATATGATACTTCTGTTTGACTTTGATTACTGGTTAGTGGATTTCTTTTTAACTATATAATCATTTGGTTATGTGAACTAGGAATCAGTGAAAGGTGTTTTCACATTTCAGGATTTGAAGAAGATGTCATGAGAGCTGTTGTTTTTATGAAAAGGGCAGTGATTGAAATACTCTGTGATTTAGAAAGATGAAAGAAAAGAAGGGTGCAAGGGTCCTTGATATCAGCCAATGCAGATAATGAAAGTTATAGTATTTTATCAAGATTTTCTGAGAAATCTCTGCAGGAGCTGAGTAATCTTGAGGGGAAGTTAACAGTTGCAAATCAAAGACAACTACTTGTAAGTCATATTCATTTATATGTTTTACATGAAAAAATATTGTACAGTAAGTTATTGGAGACTAAAATAAAATTCATTTTTACATAGGTTCATGAGCTGGGACTTATTGGTGGCAGTTCTGCAAAGGAGTTGGTTGTCAGAATTTTGCAGACAGCCCTCACTGATGATGTGACCTCAGAATTTAGATTGTTGGGTTAAAAAAGTTTTTCATGACATTATGATGAAGGATGTGATATTAATACTTATTAATTAATTACTTAAAACCCTTGGTTTCATGACTAGCCTCACTATGTATTTATTTACTGAAATATACCCTGCTTCCACCATTTGATGGGAGCACATTATCTTAATTTCAAGGCTGCCTGGCATTTATCCACACATGGAAGAGAAACCCCTCCAAAAACCTGTGACAATAAAAGATACAGACAATATTACATTTTACTATTTTATTGGTATAATTTGTTACAATACTTCATTTGTTTCACTAATATTATTACATTCTGTGCATTTAATTTCTTTAAACTGACTTGAACAAACAACGTGCAGATTTGTAATTTAGTAAAATCTTTGTGTAGTTCACAATTATGTAAAGCATGTTTTCTCCACAACTCTAGCAAGATTTGCACAATTGAATGTTCTAAATTAATCTGTCCATGAATTTAAAGATTTCATCTATACAAAAATATTTCAGACGCTGTAAGACACTCAAAAGATGGAGTGGCAAGTCCCACAAAGAAATTGAAACCTGACATATAGAGTACTGGCTATGACATGCCAAGTTTCACTTTCTAAGTAAAAAAATATATATATTTTATGATTGTGAATTGTAGTATTTCATAGCTATATTGGATGTGGTAATGAAAGTAAAAAATTTTTGCTTTGAAATATCCAAGAAACAGCTTAGGATTCTATGGATATCTAATTGTGGGAACATTGGATAACATGCAGATATCCATTAAACGTTATACAGTAAACCCTCACATAGTACAAAGATGCATTCCTTTAAATCACCCCGTAATGTGAAATAGCACTTTATGAAACGAGCGCATTACTTGGAATATTGTGTTTCCCTCCTTAATCTGAATAAATCTATCTCCATCAAAATGAAATTTTTGTCCACGATGCAGATGTCGAGTTAAGAAAATTATGTTCTAATCATATATAAATTCTAAATAAAGACTGGCACAGGCTAGTGACACTATTAAAGCAGTTCACCTGCTCAGAAAACTGCACTAGCAGTGAATGAAATAAAAACACAAACTCTATTGCCGCTCAATAGCCTGTAATGGGTCCTTTGTCCTCCGACTGGTCTGAGACATCCTAATGTCTATTTCCAACTGTAAGTTGTGAGATCCCATGAGTTGTAGCTGCTTCTCTTCCACTAATTATCATCTATTTTCTGTTGCATTTTTTTACCATCAAGTGGTAGGCATTGGCCAGTTACCTCATAATTACAGTGTAGCAAATAATGATCAGACAGAACTCCAAATTTCTTCCCACTGTGACTTTTGAAACCGCGTCTTATCAAGAAAAGCTGTCGTGCTATGTAAATTCAGCTTCTAAGCTTTGACTGCATCTTAACGAAATCGCTTTATATAAATCCGATCTATGTGAGGGTATACTGTGATTGTATGGATATAACATTGGATACATGTATGGATATTATATAGATCTTGTATAGATTAAGATTGATGTTTAGGCAATATATTCAATTGCTCTCTTAAAATCAGTCTGGGAGTGACAGAAAAGTACATATTTAACAGAATATAGTCTTAAGCAGGAGTGTTCTAAAACCTTGTTTAATCTCACTCACAATTGCAGATGAGAGTATGTGCTGCAGGTTAATAGTCAGAGGTGCAATTCTAATGATGAAGGATCTCAATGGACATTCACCACAATAACTGGAAATTCAATTTATAAAGAACTACTTGAAAGTATTCTATTCAAGGCTTATTCTATTGAAAGTTGATAATAATTGCTTAAATTTAGTAATATAGAAATATGATGCTTGTGAGGATGGAATCTGAGTCAATTAGTAAAGTATGCAGTGCGACATCCATTTGACCTATAATCATCTTGATGCTGGGTGAGCACCAATAAATGTTGGCTCCCACCATGAATTGAACCTGGGACCATTTCTGCGGAGTGTGAACAAGTTGGCAACTAGGCTATCCAGGGGCCTCTCTGAGTCAATTACACCTTATATATTCTTGCATTAACAGATCTAAACATTTTTATACAATGTATACCTTTACATGCCTTGTTTTATTGTTTCATCACACATAGCTATGCTCTGTTTATCATCCAGCAGCTTTTTTTCTTATGTCTCAAATACAATGAAGGACCATATTGACACTGTGCAAATGATTACTATACTAATCCAAAATGACCTTTGCAAAAATTAAATGAATAAAATCACATATACATTAAAGTGTCAGAAAATCTTCTTCATTTCTTAGTATAAAATTTCTATAGCCCATTTATATAATTATGCATCTAATCATCGAATTGACTAAATTATTCAAATTTGGAATCAAATTGATGAAATATTCAATTCAAAAGATAATGTTGTTTTGCTCTAGTGACATAATATTGGTATTTATGAACATATACTATCCATTTCTTATTCTTTATATTATGTAAGGGTATACAGAATTATAAGCTTTCTGTTCCTTCTTTTTGACCTCTCTTTTCATAACTGTATAACTATAAAATGTAAGAGGCCATGTGCCCATAAAAATGTTTATTATTATACTTCACTCATCAGACACCTATGTAAGGGAGTCAGATAATCCCTCCAAAATGCTTTTCTTTTTAATTATTACGTAATATTTAATACAGTTATCTATCTTATTATTCTTTTATGCTTGTCATTATTAATTTTCCCAAATGATTTTTCCACAACTTTTTCTGTCCAAAATTGTTGTAGTAGATCATTTATCAATGAAGTATTTTCCTTAGTGGCTATTTTGCTTCCAAAGGTAAATTTTTCAAGGATTTAAAAATTAATTTTCAGCAATCAAGATCTTAAATATCTGGAATAGTAAAAATACATAGCCTGAATGAAATTAATTAAATTTACAAATTATCCTCCATTTTCTATGATCAGAGGATCATATTTGCAGTAGAATTCATTGATCCCTCTTCTTCTTTATAATCCAGAATAATACATACATTCACAGGGACTTTATTTGAAAAAATGAGAGGGTTTTTGAGACATAGCCAAGTGATCCTAATCAATAAATATGTCTTATTCATACGTTCTAGATTAGGAAAAGTTTCAACTTGTTGGAAAAAACATGGAGACAGTGGTGTGAATGGTACTTTGATGATGTTCCTAAAGTCATTATAAAGTTTATGATTACTGGGAGAGAAGATATATTTACCCTTAAGAATATATAAAGATTTTGAAAAAATAACAAAAACTATGACAGTAATATCAAGCAGTTAAGTCAAGTACCTTAACAGAATTAATGAGAAGATCTCTTTATCTAAACATTTTTGAGATTGTGATAAATAAATAGATAATGTAGAGCTTCATTTTAAAATCTGCCTTTGTAAAAAACTTCATAGGATAAAATATAAGAATTTAGAAAGACCACAAGCCTCAAACAGAGTTTCTTCATAGTTTAGGAATAACTATCTTAAATGTTTATTTTTCGTTTTTGGCTACAATTATTTTTATGTAAGATATAATGCATTCAATAACAACTCCACGATGGAAACATTTTCTATCATTCTATACCAAATAGCTTTATAATAATCTGGATGTAACTAAAATCGGGAAGGTTGAGGATGACGTGGTTTTCTATAGTACTAGAGGATGACATGACACTAAATGAGCATGGGTTTGACACCAGGTGTGTGCAAAGTGTATCCCAATTAAAATGCATTTCAGCAATTTTTAAGAATTTCTTGAATGCCTCCCAGATAAGGTGGAAAGATAAAAACCAGAATGGAAGCAGAGGCGATTGTAAAATTTCTTTAATGCATTATGCCATTTCTCTAATTATCCTTGGTTTGATGCCAGAATGTCATTCCAATTTTACCATATATTCCAAATGGGGATAATGGAATCTTATTTTAGGACCTTAGAACCAGTCAGAGTTTTTTGTGTCTAATATTAATCTGCATTTTCCTCTTTGAAATAGGTTTTGGGTTCAACACCAGGCAGCATTAATTCTCCCATATAATACAAATATCCTGTACAAGCATTTCCAGAGAAGATAGAATTATTTATTTCAGTATATGATCAGAAGTCATGATTATGTTTTTAACCTTTAGTTATCATTTTTCTAATGCTCCTTGGTTCAATGCCATGGCACCAATTGCCTTCAGCCATACAATGAAATGAGGAATAGAGAATTACATTTTATGACCACCTCGATATGATGTGAGCTTGTAATTCTGTGTATGGGTAGAGTTTTCATTTGCAAATCTTATGCTTTTAATGCCATGCTGAGGGCATCATTTCTATTCTACCATGCATTTTAAATAAGGATAACAGAATCTTATCTTAGAAAATTCCCAAGATGATATTGTCTTGAAAATTTGGAAGCAGAGAAGGTTGTTCCCATCTAATATAAATATACAGTTGTTTTTCACAAGTGGGTCCTGAGTTGGACACCAGAGAGTCTTAATAGTTTGTAAATCATCTACATGAAAAATAAGACCAGAAATTCATATATTTTTATGGCGAATTTCCCAAAAATTTCCCATAATGAGTCATGTAAATAGAATTCATGAATATGTTTTACATATGGAGTTTACCATTCCCCTGTTAGTCCTTGGTTTGAGGAAACAGGGTTATTTGAATCCTACAATAAATTTAAATGGGAAATACAGAATTACATATAGGGACTTTCTCAATACTGAACTGAAACTTCAGATACAGTTCGAGATGTCTTTAGCAATAGGAAGTATACAATTGCATCTTACTAAACCTTTCTGAGTTCGACTACAGGCGTTCTTAATGCATCCATATTAAATTGACTCAATTAAACTGAGATCAATCTAAAGGTGTATAACATTCATTCTACATGGCAACTTAATGGTTATTAACAAACTTTTTGAAAACTGATACCTCAAACTGTCATATCATTGAATGGCAAGTTGTTGTATAGTAAATGACAACTATCTTAAATTAAATGAAACGTGGACATAATTTAGTACTAATCTCAAGAAAAATTCAATGTAATAGTATATTAAATAATAATGATATTAATTTGGAATATTTTTGAAAGCTAAATTTGGGGTTTCAATTTGCTCAACCTTGGATTTTTAACCTTATTCTCACTGGAAAAAATAATCCTTTAAAGAAATGATAATTCAAAGAATTGGTTTGCCACAGATTTTTATGCTCCTCAACTGATTAAAAGCTTCTCACTTTTAGAAACCAAAGAGGATACAGAAAAATACTCCTTACCATAAATTTTGAAATAAGTGAGTATTTCATCCTTGCGGTCAGTTGTTTGTCATCAGCATGTGCGGTTCCCAGTTTTAAGTTTCTGTCCAGATTCTCACCAGTGTCCCCACTTCTGGGGGGTTTTCTTTTACAGCATGTTATTGAAAAACTGAGACACTGACAATCGGATTAACTTTTTCTGATCGGCAATGGATGATAGGAATCAAGCTTCTCTATCCTGTAATTGAGCTCCGTCCAAGTCGAGAGTCACCATTTTCATCAAATCCGTTGACCGAAAAAAGGAAATTTTCATCCGTAGATAAGTTATTCCATATGCCAATATGAAACAGGATGGAACGTGAAAGAATACAAGTGAAAAAAAAGTGTTACAAACCGGCCTCAAACCTCTGCTATCCACGTGGCGTTCTAAATGCTACACCAACCCACTCCAAGAGGGGCCCCAAAAGGGTGGAAATTACAAATAGTTAATAATTTATTACTAGAATTTATTCTATTAGAAATACTATGGCCTATGTAGACTAACACCGTTTTACTTTTTTATATCAAATCTCCTCTAACATAAAAAATATTTCGTTCAAATCCCCAGAGCAAGTCTGGTAGTCTCTCCTATAAGTGATATTATTTAATTAAGTTATATATAACTAACTCTCTGGATATACCTATGTAAAGGAGATACGAATTCTAAGCATGTTCCACAAGCGCCGTAGACGTCACATTTTTTCCAACGTACTGGCTTCAAGCTGTAAATACCAGAATAGTTCAGACTTTGACGCTAGCTATCATGGGTTCGATACAAGAAGGTCCAAAAATCGCAATTTTCCCATAAGAATGCATTGCGCGGATATTTGAAAATTATTTTGAGGCACTTATCGGTAAGGTAGAGGAACCAAAATCTCGGAGGTTGAAGTTGGGGTAGTCTTCTATACTACCAATGGAAGAAATGTTTCAAAATGGCCGTGAGTTCGACGGCAGGTGGGTGCGAAATTCTTCCATAAGAAATGCATTGCTGCAATTTTTGAAATTTTTTTTCTATGCCTTACCGATAAACTGGAAAGATAAAACCCGGCATGGTAACAGATGCGTTTAAACAAATTCTTTCACGCGTTTCACCGTTCCTCTAATGGTCCTTGGTTCGATGCAAGAGTGTCATTCCGATTCCACCATGCATTTCAAACGGGAATAACGGAATCTTATTTTAGGACCTTCCCGATATGATAGTGAATGGAAACTTTGATACACGTGAGATTGATACTTATCTAACATTCGTATGCCATTGCCTCTCACGAACGTGTCCTGTGTTCGACGCCAGGCGGTCCTTCGCTCGAATTCTCGAATATTCATTTGAGTCCTTACTCGGAGCGATAGAACAGTGAAAATCGCGGAGGTTGGAGACACCGTGGTTATCTATTGTACTAACTGAATAAATTTTAACAAATGACCGTGAGTTCGATGCTAAGTGGATGCAAAATTCTTCGGTATAAAATATATGGCGGTCATTTTGACAATTATTTTTAATGCTTATCCGATAACCGGGAATGATATAAAATGAAATGTACAACATAGAGGCAATTCATATGTTTCATGTACGCTGTTTGCAGTTCCACTGACGGTTCTTGGTTCGATGCCTGAGTATCATTTCTATTCTACCATGTATTTCAAAGGGGGATAGCGTAATCTTATTATAGGAACTTCCCGATAAGATATTGAATTGGAACTATGGAACAGGTCAGAATGGACTTATCTAATACTAATATGCCATTGTATCGCACAATTGGGTCCTTAGTTCGACGCCAGGCGGTCTTTTGCGCGAAGTTTTCGAAATTGTTTTGAGGCATTACTTGGTACGATACTGTATTCAGCTGATAGCATGCAGTATGCAAGCAAGTTTTACTCGTATCAATAATTACTAGTAATAAGTCAGGGGATTGAACACCGACACCACATTACCGCCGCGGCGGTAATGTGCTTACAGTAAACTTGAGCTTATAATAGAAATGTAAAATGTCGATCATGACGTGATTGACCTATATATCTATTTTCTATGAATAATGTTCAGCTATTTGATTGTGTTTATTGATAACTAACTGAATGATATATTATAAAATGATCGAAACAGGGGGAAGACTGGATACTAGGGCGTACCGAAAAACAAAAATTTTTAGTAACGGGAACGTAATAGGTTGGAAAAGTTGCCTTTTAGGCTCAATAAGAAATGTGCAAAATATGGGCTCTAACAAAGTTCGTCTTGGGCCTGACCAAAGAGCTCGAAAATTCGAAATTTTAGTGAAAATTGCGTTTTTTTAGGTAAGTTAAATTTTTGACGGAGCTTAGATACATTTGATTAAATGGTTGTTTTAATTCGTTTTGATCGAGGAACAATAAAAATAAGCCATTAAAACCGATTATGACGAGATATCATACTTTTAAAATTTTTGGAAACACCATGAAAAGAGGCAGCTTCTCGCTGGTTCAGCTGCATTGAGCTACCCAGGACTCGTCATGAGGTAGAGCCAGCTAATCGAGTCCCACCCGCCTAAACACCCGAGGAAGCATACCAGACAACTAGTTGATGTCTTTGAAGGCTGATTTTGATCCAGTTTTTGGTATTCGCGAGAGGATCATCTCTCCTATGAACCCGTCTCTTGCATCGTGGCCGTAGACTAAACGTGAGGCCTCTGTGACTTCTTTTACGTTTCGTTCGACTGCTTGAGAATCATTTGGGAGGGCAAATAATGTAGTAAGCTGCTTTATAGGTTCCTTTGCATTACCTTTAATGTTTTGAAGATCCTCGGGAGAAAGACTGACAGTAAGTGGTGACTTGGTGACAGTGACTTTACCCCAATCTATCAACTCTTCATAAGAAGCCACGTCGAACTTCTGTTGCGCATCATCCCGAAATAGATTTAACTATTCACGACCAAACTTAAGTTTACTTCATCATTTCTTCCCAGATAGTTACACATTCTGTGATGGATGAAAATAAATCTTTTTGGAAATTATTAGCATACGATTAAAAAAAAATATTCTGTATAATTCATCAGTGTCATTCATCATTTACTCACAATATAACGGGATCTTCCGTTACTCCCTCCATGCGGCGCTGATAATTTCTTGTAATCAAACAGATTTACGTCACTCGACCAATGTTGAAAGAGACGAAATCCCTTTCATTAGAACAAGGGGCTCTTGTTGCTGTCTCACAAGTGTGCTTTCATTTTGTGCGATTCTATTTATATACAGTCCATTCACCATCATCAAGGCACAGATTTTTCCCATTTAAAATGCATATTTAAACGTATATTTCAAATGGGAGAAATTAGTGCGCCGCACAGTGGGCTAGAATCGAAAAAAGCTGGCCAAAAATACGAAAACGCTTTTTTTTGAGTGAGGACTACGAAACTTCGCATGATTGATTTAAAATAAATTCTGCATACAACTATGGAGGTCATTTAAGTAGGATCCTCCCCATTAAAATTATACAGGGGGTCAAAGTTGACCAATTTTTGCGAAAATTTCCAGTTTTCGATATTTCACGAAATTCTTCAACTTCAAGTCAATTGTGAACACAAACTATGAAAATCATCGAGTAAAATATTATGCCATTTTATAAATATGTTCTTTGTCCTTCATAAGACTGTGTTTCAATGAGCTCTGGTGAATATTTATGTAATTTACATAACAAAATGGCGGACCCTGATTTTGGAACAAATTTTTACCTAAAGCGAGAAAAAAAGTTGATTGAGACACCGTGTGACACGGAGTTATTCACACCACGATAAACTACAAACGTTCGTTAATGGGAATCTGAAATAAAATCTTGCCCCAATTTGCCCCAATTATATATAAGTCTACTTTTCGACAACGCTGCAAGGGCCAAATCCGCGCGGCGGAGCACCGTCCTCCGCTACGCTCTCGTGTTTTGGGAGGAACAACGAACCAATACGTTTCTGATTCGTTCTTTGTATATTTTGAGCATTATTATATTTCGTACATATCTTAGACAACTATGTTTGTGATTTTGATACTGAATGCTTCTTCACTCTCACTCTCAACTATACTGAAAATTTTCTTACAAAATCGATACAAAAAGTCACCACTTTGTGTAATTTCATAACAGTAATGAAATATAATTGTGATATTATGAAAATGGTGGCATTTAGCGTAGCATTTTCTTCAAATACAAAAATTGGCCACATCTGGAGTTGTTTTGGTGACCGTCGCAGTGCTCTGGAAAAGTTCGGCAAAGGGCTCGTTTTATGACAGGCAGCTGCGCTTTTTCCGGATTAAAAGTACCCTAAGAATTGCATGTCCGTGATTTTTCCTTACAAGCTTAGGAATAGTTCAGTTCTATTTGAACATTGGATAAGAAGGTGTTGTGTTTTGTAGCAACGACAGTTCTGTGAAACAAGAAATCTTCGACAATCTCCTGGTAGCATTCCTCGAGTGAGGTTTTAGATATTTCATAGGAATTATATCTGGTGAGGTATGTTTTTTCATTATATATTCCCATTTATTTAATGTATCAGAATACGGTGGTAAATATGATGTATTTTCTGATCGTTTTAAAATGTGCTCACATTATTTGAGTGTTCTCTACTCCCTTTGTCCTGCATATATTATAAAATGCTACATGTGCGGAGAGAAATTTTCGAATATGAACAATCTATCGGCGATTAGTAATCGAAAAGTGGACGCAGAAAATTTGTACTATAGCATTTCTACGCTGCATGGTTGAATTAGATTTTTTTGTGTGTTTATTACATATCTTTCCGACTTACCTTTAAGCAACTGTAGGTGAGAGTACCATATTGATGAGTATGATGTTATGTCATAAGACATACCCATTGAACTAATCTTAATATTCTTAAGTAGGCTCGTGGTAATCACAAATTACTGTTTGAGGAGAGAAAATCTCATATTCAGAAAGAGTTTAGAAAAAAGATGGGACTGATTGTAGATGTACCTAAACCAGGATATGGCTCCACAAACTATGGAAATACATCAAAGCGTTTCTTTAAAAGTCCGCTAGTTAAATCTAGAAGCTGAAATAACAGGTGCGAGGTTGAATTTATTTTTTATTAATGCGTAATCTTTTATTAAATGTAAAAAACAGGACACTGAAATAGATAAAGAAGAAATTTTCACTTACAAAGATAAGAGTTCTGGATATGGTTTGTTTTATATTATTAATTTTTTTCCTAAACTACCGTCTCCCAATTATAATTTAATTATACATTTCCTAAAAACAATTGACTAAGATCTCATAAAAAGATTCGCAAATATCTTGAAGGTAATTTCAAGTGGTTTTCCACTAAATGAAAAAGCGTTCAAAGATTATTGCTGTGCTACAGCAGAGATGTATGTCCGATTATATCCGTGGTACTATATGCCACCAACAGTACATAAAGTACTTATACACGGGGCTGAAATAGCAAAACAGGCAATCCTTCCGTTAGGGCAACTGACAGAAGAGGCAATGGACGCCCGGAATAAAGACGCAAGGAAATACCGGGAGAGATACACAAGGAAACACTCCAGTGTGGCCACGAACGAAGATTTGTTCCGAAGATTACTTCTAACTTCTGATCCGTTAATTTCAATATCGGCACCAGTTATAGCAACGAAAGGATCGAGGAATATAAGCAAAGAGATTAAGGGGCTCCTAGTCATGAACAATGAGGAGGAATTGGCTTATGGGGATGAAGATTCTTCAGACGAGGAATGCATTTAATAGAAAAGGTAATTTATAAAAACACCGTATACTTCATTATAAACTCACTTAAAACTTTGACTGCATGATTTAGTAGAAATTTAGCATTATCGCAGAAAAGTAAACTAATATATGATATTAATATCGCTTACGTGGTCCCATGCTTTAAAGCATAACCCATTTCATTTTTTACAATCATCACCCTACAAGAAATGGTGACTTTGTAATAAATATTGATGTCTAAGATATGTACGAAGTATAATAATGCTCAAAATATACAAAGAACGAATCAGAAACGTATTGGTTCGTTGTTCCTCCCAAAACACGAGAGCGTAGCGGAGGACGGTGCTCCGCCGCGCGGATTTGGCCCTTGCAGCGTTGTCGAAAAGTAGACTTATATATAATTGGGGCAAATTGGGGCAAGATTTTATTTCAGATTCCCATTAACGAACGTTTGTAGTTTATCGTGGTGTGAATAACTCCGTGTCACACGGTGTCTCAATCAACTTTTTTTCTCGCTTTAGGTAAAAATTTGTTCCAAAATCAGGGTCCGCCATTTTGTTATGTAAATTACATAAATATTCACCAGAGCTCATTGAAACACAGTCTTATGAAGGACAAAGAACATATTTATAAAATGGCATAATATTTTACTCGATGATTTTCATAGTTTGTGTTCACAATTGACTTGAAGTTGAAGAATTTCGTGAAATATCGAAAACTGGAAATTTTCGCAAAAATTGGTCAACTTTGACCCCCTGTATAATTTTAATGGGGAGGATCCTACTTAAATGACCTCCATAGTTGTATGCAGAATTTATTTTAAATCAATCATGCGAAGTTTCGTAGTCCTCACTCAAAAAAAAGCGTTTTCGTATTTTTGGCCAGCTTTTTTCGATTCTAGCCCACTGTGCGGCGCACTAATTTCTCCCATTTGAAATATACGTTTAAATATGCATTTTAAATGGGAAAAATCTGTGCCTTGATGATGGTGAATGGACTGTATATAAATAGAATCGCACAAAATGAAAGCACACTTGTGAGACAGCAACAAGAGCCCCTTGTTCTAATGAAAGGGATTTCGTCTCTTTCAACATTGGTCGAGTGACGTAAATCTGTTTGATTACAAGAAATTATCAGCGCCGCATGGAGGGAGTAACGGAAGATCCCGTTATATTGTGAGTAAATGATGAATGACACTGATGAATTATACAGAATATTTTTTTTTAATCGTATGCTAATAATTTCCAAAAAGATTTATTTTCATCCATCACAGAATGTGTAACTATCTGGGAAGAAATGATGAAGTAAACTTAAGTTTGGTCGTGAATAGTTAAATCTCCTCCTTATCAATTCTGATAACTTCTTAAGGAACAATAGCAATTTCCAAAAAATTACGTATTGCTACGAAATAAGTCGAATCTTATTTAACATACACAAATGCAGATTTTTCGATAAAATAGATATGCTTCAATAATGAATTCGGTTCTATCATGGCCTTCCCATCCAAACCTAATGCTAGTCTAAAATATTCGATGAAAATCTCTGTTACAGATAAAATTTTCTCTTTAATCATCTTAAAATTTATTATCTTACCATTAAGGAAGCAAGCGTTAATATATTCAGTAGGTAAGAAATTTATCACCACAACACAGAGATATGAAAATTTTGATTCAAATTTTATAAACATTCGAAGTGAATCATTACATATTCTTTAGCTATTTAATAGGGAAATGATAATCATTCTTATCACCGCATATCTCTTCCAGGAGCTACTATACCCATTTCAAAATCGAGGGCAATCATCCATTCACTTGTACCGTTAAATACCAAAGCTGCAGTTCTGCGGTTGAGAGGGAATACCTTTTGATTTATCCTGATAGATGAATGCATCCTTAAAATAGGTACGTGAAATACTTATAAATCTCCCTTTTGTCTCTGCGAGAAGTCGGAGAACTGCACCAGGAAAACTTCAAGAATAAAGAGACTGGAAAAGGAATCGCGGATGGATAAATCATACGCCGCAGCAGATAATTTTGACTAAAAAAGAGAGCATTTTAATATCAGTCTGAAGGTGTCATGGTGTATCTCCAAGGTCTTAGAAAATGATTCGATGGAATACTCGAAGTAAGAAATCACAAAGGAAATATTTCTTCCCTTTCATCTAATTTAGACTTGAGAAAGTGGCTCTTACACTATCGGTAACATCACCATTATATTTGTTTATTAAGGATTTCAACAATATGACAATAGTCAGATGGACCCCTTTATCTAAAGTTTTAAAAATTAAATCACAACAGATTTATCATCACATATCACAACATACCGATTATACATGCTGGTAATTTAAAATTTGTTTCCCCCTCTCTCAAACATTAAATAATTACAGCACAGTTTACAGATAGATCCACGCTTTTTTTGCACTGTCAAGTAGTTTTTCCTCAGTTCCAGTGCCGCGCATTTTAATTCCTCTGAGATACCTCTTTTGAAATGGCAATTCTTGTTTTAATCTCCAATTCACTCCTAACATCTTCTCTGCCATACATTCTCATTTCCTTTATTTTGCCAACATTTATTTTCATTCCCTCACATTTCTTCTTCTAGTTTTTCACGATCTTTTGAAACGTTACAGTACTATACAATTAGCTAGTTATTATGACTCTTACAATCATGACATAATCACTAAGGAGATAAGGTGACAATGGATCAACATTGCATACTTACATTTTTATATTGCCAAAGAGATCAAAAATCCCGAAGAAAAAAGAACAAAGGCTGACGGAAACAGGATCCGAACCCGGTATCATCCAATAAAGCTCCAACGACCAGAGCATTTATACTCAAAGTGTTTAGTTTGATCTTCGCTGTTCACAAGCCGAAATAGAGATTTTCTCTCCAAGTGCTCCATAAAGGTATTTCAAATCTCGAACATTTAAACGGAGAGTTAAGACCGCCTGGAGACGAACCTAGAACCGTTTCATGAAATGCGATAGTATGCTTCAAAGGTATCTTAAGCTCACTTCGTTAAAGCTATAAACATATTGGCCTTTTATAATTGCACCGCATAACTTGTAAGACATGCATGGACGAACCTATTTGGACCCTGAAATAGAGAAATGTGTCATAATGGGTTACGAGGACGATTTGCTGAGGTAGTGTATTAGACCTACTAGTTACGTCGCATTCGTACCTTTTCGATAAGCTAAATATAATAGAGGGAATTTCAGACCAGCATGTAATAGCTGTAGTAATTAAAACAGATACAATAAAATTCCTCTAGCCAGCTCGGCAGGTTTATATGTTTCGTAAGGCGAATTTTTTGTAATTCAGGGATTATATCAACGTTAACAAGAACGACTTTTATAATTTTGTGAGTAGTAATAGCGTTGAGGATAGCTGGATAGAGTTCCTTTGTATACTTAAAAAGGCTTAGCTAGGTTCGTCCCAATTAAAATCGTGAGGGAGCGTAAGGATGAAACCAAAATTGCGGGCATTGCATAGGAGGCAAAGGTTTTTACACGCACGGATGAAGAGGTTTAGGCAATGGACGCACAACGATTTTTCTATGCGGATGGATTCAGCGATGGGGCCAATCGAGTTGGGATGGAATAGGAAGGCTGTTGCGACAGATTGACAAGAAGAAAGCGCTTGGACTGGAAGGTATACCATCACTCATTATTAAAACACTGGTGGATGAGCTTTCTCCCTTTCTTTTCGTATTTTATAGGAAAACTTTGGATGAAGGCGTTGTACCAACGTCATGGAGAAGAGCGCATATCACTCCAATTCCTAAGAAAGGGTTCCTCGAAACCGGAAGACTATCGTCCCAAATCCTTTACGTCAATTTTTTGTAAGATAATTGAACTTATTATTGCCAGTTGAATGATGCGTTTCCAAGGTGATAAGGGGGCAATTAGTGAATGTCAACACGGTTTTCGTAAGGGTAGGTCATGCGATACCCAGTTAGCCCTTTTTGTGAACGACTTGGTTAAGGCAGCTGATAAGGGAATCAGCACAGATGCCGTATGTTTAGATTTTAGGAAAGCTTTTGATAGAGTGTCACATGTAAAAATAATCCATAAATTGATGGCTCATGGGATTAATCAGCAAGTTGTTGAATGGATAATATAATTTATAGGAAACAGATGGCAGCCAATTGCGTTAACCTGAATTTTATCTGATGAGGTTTGCGTCATATCTGATATTCCGCAGGGTAGTGTATTCGGTCCGATTCTGTTCCTAATTTATATCAACGATATGGTGGATAATGTTCGATGTAAGGTTAGGCTATTCGCAGATGATACTTTTATTTATAGAGAGATTGCAAGTGCAGATGAGATTGTTTGCTTACAGAACGATCTGAACGTTATTTCAGGTTGGTGTAGTGATTGGCATTTAGACTTGAACGTAAAGAAGTGCGTAGCTATTAATTTTATACTTTCCACTAGTGATACCCGCGTACCCTACGATATTTCAGGATATCCGTTGTAGTTCGTGAGACATCATAAATATCTAGGTATTACGCTTAACAGTAGTTCATCTCTCAAAGAGCATATTCAAAACGTAGTAGGTAAAGCGAACAGGATGCAAAGTTTAGCTAGTAGAATCCAAAGGGATTGCTCATGGAGAGTAAAAGAAATAGCATACTTTTCCCTGATTCGACTTCTCCTTGAGTACTGCTGTGCGATTTGGGATTCGCAGGGAGTGGGATTAACTTCCAGCCTTGAGATGGTTCAACGTAGGACAGCTAGATTTGGTAAGGGAGATTTCAGATTCGACAGCAGTGTTTCAGCTATGATAGAATGCGCCAGTGGCGGTTTGCAGGGATAAATTGAAACATAATTGTAAATGTAAATGAGTGACGAAAGGCAAGCCGATTAGTTCGTCTGAGGAAACAGTCAGGGATCGCCAGGATGCCGGGGTTTTTTTGTTGACCGAATTTGCCGGACGCTGTGACGGTAAGGTTTTAATGCTAGCTCAAGTAATAAGCCGTGTGAATAATATTCTTAAATATAACATGCGATTCAACAAGTTTAATAAGAGGGACATATTAGAGGAACTGATTCACTGAGGTGAGGGTCAGAAAAAATAAACTGACTAACCGTAAGAGCGGAGGTGGGTGCCAGTCATGTTGATCATCGAACTGAAAACTTAATTTTCTGGGAAAAATATTTCTTGAATCAGGATTTTAAGTACAATGGATAAGTTTGAACATATGGAAATTTGACTCTAACCACTCGGCCATTTTAATTCAACATCCTTCATAAGATTAGTAGGTAAAACTTCAACAGAGAGGTTTGTTAAGTAGGCTACTGTATGCTCCCTGTAGATAATGATAGACACATTTTACCCTCTACCATCATTTTACCTCTATCACAACCGACCCTCTATCATCATTTTTTATGCAATACTATTTTGTCCAATGAGGAAGATTTTTTTGTCTCTTCAGAAAGAGTTTTTGAAAAATGAGACATTTAATGATAGCTTTCCATTTTAATTTTGAGGATTCTGAAATGACAAAAGTTCTCTTCCAAACTACAGATATTTTTATAAGAATTCAATCTGAATCTTGCATATGCTCCCCGTAGATAATGACACTTACATTGGAACCGCCGTATTCACAGGGAACTCCAATAGATCATACACCGATTTCATTTAGCCATTTACATATTGTGATTTGGGAGGTATAACCAGAATTCTATTAATACTACTATTAACTTGACATATTCATTTAAATTCACATTAGAACCCCGCAGACCGCCGTATACCTAAGGATGGGAACTTGTTCTTGAGATATATAAGACAGTTATTAAAAAATATTTTCCAGGAATGGCGAAATATAGTCTTCCATAGAATGCAGGTTTGACATAAAGAATATGTTAATGCTATGAAAAATAAAGCATGGCTTAGTTATCAATTCAGAAACTGTGATTGGAAAGGCATAACCTCTCTATAACATAGTACTCTCAATGGTTCACCATATGGAACTATTACTGCACATAACATTGGGATGATCAACGTTATTTATACAATTCACGGCTTTTTCGTTTAAAATAGACGTAGAAAATACCCAATGTATGCGAATTGTCAATAAAAGGGGCCCAGAAATGTTTCATCAACGCTTACCGCTGAATTTTTCTTAATTATCTAGTGAAAATCAAATCAGTAATATCCTTCATAAGCGTGAAAGTAACAATCCTCTGCTTTGTTCCTCTAGGTGCGATTGTAGACAGCCATTGTGAGCCTGTCCGTGACATCTTGTCACAAAGGAAAGAAAGAGTGACATCCGAAGAGAAGGGGGAGGAAGAAGATGCTCGCAGATATCGTTAGGATGATTTCGTATCATTTGGAAATAAATTTAAGGAGAAGTTTTGCAGAATCAATCTGGTCTACTTCCCAACATAAATCGAATCATTACCCAGGGCCAAGCTCTGTTAAGCGACACAGGTGATGTATGAAGTCGCCTGAGCATGTTTTCTTTTCCATAGAAGAAAGATGAAAATGATTCGGGTGCCAAAAGTTCCTTGCATTGATTTAAAAATTACCCTAATAGGCCTCCTTTTACTACCTTACATCTTCCTTTCACGATATCAAATGTTGCTTATAATCACGAATTGCATTTCGATTGTGCAAGTCACGCGTCACTTAAAAATGAATAGGCTTTCGTAATTTTCGTCAGACCGGGTCATACGCCATTTGTCATCCATGAATTTTCGATAAGTAGCCTATCTCAGTCGCTGCTAACGCATATCCGAAGACGAAGGTTGACATCAATACCAAGAAGTTCTTGAAAGAATGAAATTCCGGTTATAGCAATTAAACTGATTAAAAGAAAATGTATTCTTCCATTTGAAATTCATTTGCGTATGATTTTAGGGATATCTATCAAAGTACGCGGCTTTTTCATTGCCAAAATACACTCCTAATATAGAGTAACCTTAGCTTACATTTCAAGGCTTTGAGCGCGGCTCGCATAGCGGCTGACGCGTAGCTAGGCTGAACGCGACAACGTGTTGTTTGCAGCACAGACCAGAATATTTGCCTCTAAGGTAACGCCAATGCTATGCCAAGGAACGAACAGAGCTAGTGACTTTCTTGACGTGTTGCTAAATATGAAGAAACATATCACAAATATTAGTTAGGTTCACATGGGATGTCTCACAACTAAAAAATCACAAAAGCTTAAACGTGTTGTAGAATCAATTGACGTAAATGGATGTTGGAAAGGATGGAAATTTTTATTTCCTTGCATTCACGACTCGAGAAAAGCACAAATAACTAACAGAAACACATGAAAGATAAATAGTGTTAACTATTGAAATGAAAATAAATAGCTCCGTTAATAATTTAATGATGATAATTAATCATCGGTATTCACTGTGGTGTCGTTAAAGTAACAGAAATAACACAATGTGGAGCATCTTTTGACTGAGTCATTTGTCTACTAATCGAAGGAACCGATTGAATCAGAAAGCGACTTTTGGTGTTAATGTACGTACAGTAAGGCCTGAGCATATCGTAGCTTTCCACGTAAAGCGTAACACGCAATGCAAAGGGCGCTCGGTGCACGTGTTAGCTCGAAAAGTTAAGATACACCAAACGAAACAAAGGTACCGGATTTTCGTGACCTCTACGTTAAGTAGCAGGCCGCGGTTCTGCGGTAACATTGTAATCGGTGTCCCGGCCTTAGGGTACTATTTACCCTCGCGTAGCAATCCCTGACGTCACATTACTCACCGCTAACACGGCCATTCTGACAATCGGCTCGTCCTCGAGTCGTCTTTATTTACATACTTACTGATATGCTTAATTCTCAGTCACAGCACTGCTCGAAAACCACGATGGTACAATGAAACTAACTATTGCATAATCCGTCGAAAATTCAAGACCGAAAGTCTACTAAACATCTCCTGGAAATAGAATACAGTCTTTATTAATCACAATAATACAAAGAGCACTTTACATAGGTTATTCAACCATCAATGTGGCAATTCCTGCCATACTCATCTCAGCAGTACTAGACGTTAGCATCTCCGTATTACCAACAGACCGCAGGAAGCCAAGTTCAGGGACCCGGGTTTGTTCCGCCACAAAGGCCGGACTCAGGGACCCATCAGGGTTTAACTTGCTTGCTTTCTTGTAAACACTTTCAAACAGTTCAAAAACAATAACAAAAAAAAGATAAACAAGAAGTATTTACCTTCACCTGGAAACACATACCATCAGATTCAAAACAAAAACAAAGCATAGATATACAAACAAGAGGGTATCGGCTTATCTCGCAAGTATCGTCTCAAATCACGCTTTCGGATTTTAGCATTCTTCTTCAGAGTCAAATTCAAGTCCGAGTTCGTTCGGAAACTATTCACTTGGCGAAATTCGAATCTGCTCTTTAGCAAAGATGCAATCATAGCCCAAATCATCCATTTTAGAAACCTCATTACGGTCCTCCGTCATCACCCAACTAAGGTGCAAGTTCCTACGTTAATATCTATTGAATCGCGACGCTTTTCATTGAATATTTGCTCCTGCTTGGAGCCATTAGACGCCAAGGACCTCTTGGCTGCCGCTCGGTCGCGATCCTTCTTAAGGGGAGTCATTAACGACGGTCGCGTCGCCGTCAGAATCCCACGGACAGAAGGATGGATGCAACCAATTGCCAATAGCAATCGAAGAGTAGGGAATCCTGTGGATTTTTGACTCATAGAATTTATGGTCACTTGTAATTTCCAGAGGACGCTCGCCCATTCTGACTTCAATTCCACCCCAGTAGGAGATTGTGCGAACGTAGCGAACCTGTCATTCCCCATGAGAGCTTCTGGGGTGATAAAATGGAAATGTATGCTCCCAGAAGTACAAAGTTCCGTCAAATAGCGGTATCTAAGGTTGATTGCCGAATCCGCAACTATGTGGCGTGGATTCTCAAAGATGACTATGAAATCCATCACTTGACTCACCGTTTCAATGCTTGTCAAATCTAACAAGGGATACAGCATTTTTTCGAATTTCATAAAAGAATCCGCAAGAATGAACATATGCCTCCCTTAGTTGATGCCAGTGGCCTCATACAATGTAAATGAACCTTGACGAAGGGTACGAAAGCCTTCTCAATTGAATTTGTTTGGGCCCATCGCGATCTTTGTATAATTTATACGTTTGACAAAGTGAAACATATTCACTCACAAAATTACGTGATCGAATAAATCAGAAATATCTTGAAATTACGTCAAATACTTTGACTGCCATTTTATGACAGAATTCTTCATGAAAAAGTCTCATCAAACCTATACGGCTATCCCTCGGAACATACCATAGTACTATTTCCTCGTCGTTTATATTTTCGATGTGATAAAGCAAGTTTTTCTTTTACACAGTATTGCTTCGGGTCTAAGTTCCCTTTCCTTACGGCATCAGTAAGGGCAGAAGTCTCCTTATCTACTGACCGCTCAATTTCTGGCAACGTTTGCTCTTCAATGTGGTTTAAACGTCTAATGGGAGGCGGGTTACGGCTTAGGAATCCCATTAAATTACAGATTTTAGGTTTTGCAGACCTGTTTATATTGAAGACGAAGGGATAAACATGTCATCCCATTAAACTAAGCCGGCAGTGCCCTCGAGAGGTCCCAAAGTGGCATTCATGGCTCGTGGGACACTGGCAGGGGCATTTGCCAGCCCAAAAGGGATTCTTAGATATTTGTAATAGCCATCGGGAGTTATAAAGCCAATTTTCTCTACAGATTCCGCTTCGATGGGAATTTGATGGAAGCCAGACCCCGTGTCTAAAGGTGAATACAATTTCTGGCATGTAAATCGATTCGGTTATAGATTATTGGTAGCGGACATTTCTTTTACAGTATCTCGATTGAACGCCCTGAAATCTATGCTCATTGACAGCTCCATTCTTCTTCTTCTTGCTTAGGAGAATGGGGCTGGCAAAAGGAGAATAGCTTTCTCGTATAATTCCATTGACCAAAAGACCCTTCACTATTTCTCGCATCTTTTACCTTTCTGACAGAGGAAGCCTCTAAGGGTTGTAGGATATAATGCGTTTCTCCTTCAAACGAACACAGACTACCCAAAGAGACAGGATTTGCAAAGATACCCCATTTAACAAATCTTCATACTCTCCGAGAGTTGACATTGACTGTTGATGAACCGCTCCCTCAAGATGGTTAATTAAGGTGTTCGTGTATTTAGAGCTCTCGAGTTCCAAATTCATCAGTGATGAAAGCCAAATCTGGGTTAATAAAAATGTTTCGGCCAACAATAGCATCACAATTCAAATAAGAGACCTGTACTTCTAAATAATCCCATTCAACTGTAAGTACTTCAAAATTTGTTACCAACGTCATTTTCCAAGACGTAGTCAAAGTGACCTACTCAATTCCATTAAACACATCATAAGCGAGGACCTTGTGGCAACAAGCCAACCTTATCTGCTATGCCCTCCGAGATTAACGAGCAGTCCCGAATCTAACAAACATCTTACTGGTTTTCCTCTTATGACCGCTGGGGAAAACCCCAAAGACGTACAGAAATTACATTCTTCTAATAAAAGGAGAAGTAAAAAGAGATTAACATTTGTCGTACATCAGTCGACTAGGTCTTCATCCAACATCCGACTGGACTGTGACCTGACTAAAAGCAAATATAACACACAGCCCGATTAGTCTCATTAGATCACGCGGACTCATTAATTGATGGTCCCTTTTAACGCGGAGAGGTGAATTTGAGGTGACTGACGGTCAAATATCTCCTTTCATCCCCTTCTTAATCGGAGAAAGTGAATTTCGCCATGGAATGACCTGACCGATTGCAGCGGAAGCAGCGTTTCCGGTTGCTATCGTCATTCATTAAATATCTTTCACTTTGCGGGACCAATATACATATGCTATGCTACTCTTACCGCAATTTCTCCCGCAGTCCTACCGAATTCCGTTACCGGTTTACCAATCTCTGCAGTCCACTTCAAAATCAACAACCTCTGGACCGTGCTTTGGGATGGAGAGGTTCGGATGGTCCAGCACGAGGATTCGCTGCCATTTTATCCCTCACATGGCAAGACAGGCTCTTCATTAATTCTTCTATATTCAACTAATGTTGTCCAAAGCGCAGTTAGGATCCCACTTCTGATGTTAGCTCGAAAAAGGTGAAGACACACCAAATGAATCAAAGGTACCGGATGTTCGTGAGCTCTACGTTAAGTAGCAGGACGCGGTTCCGCGGTAACATTGTAATCGGTGCCCCGGCCCATGGGTACTATCTACCCTGACCTATATACCTCCGGTGACGTCACATTACTCACCGCTAACACATGTGTTAGGTAGAAAGACGAGAAGACACACCGAATGAAACAAAGGTACCGGATGTTCGTGACCTCTACGTTAGGTAGCAGGCAGCGGTTCTGCGGTAACATTTTATTCGGCCCCTCGGCCCCAGGGTACTCTTTACCCTCGCGGAGCAATCCCTGACGTCACAAATATATACCTCCGCGTGACGTAACATTACTCATCGCTAACACGGCCATTCTGACAATCGGCTCGTCCTCGAGCCGCCTTTATAAGCTTAATTCTCAGTCAGAGTACTGCTCGAAAACCGTGATTGTACAATGAAATTAACCATTGCATAATCCGTCGAAAATTCAAGACTGAAAGTCTACTAAACATCTCCTGGAAATAGAATACAGTCTTTATTAATCACAATAATACAAAGAGCACTTTACATTGGTTATTCAACCATCAACGTGACAATTCCTGCCATACTCATCTCAGCAGTACTACAGTATCTCCGCATTACAAACAGACCGCAGGAAGCCAAGTTCAGGGACCCAGGTTTGTTCCGCCACCAAGGCCGGACTCAAGGACCCTTCAGGGTTTAACTTGCTATCAAAACCAACACTCATGTAGCCAAGTTCAGGGACCCGGGTTTGTTCCGCCACACAGGCCATCCTCAGGGACCCTTCAGGGTTTAACGGGCTACCATAACAAAACAGTTGAATCTAGGCATAACTCATTCAATTCTACAATACAAATAATAATACAAATAATACAAGTAAAAATACAAATCCCTTCTTAAGGTAGTCATAAAACACGTTGCCGATGTTGCCCACTGTTTCAATCCACTCTACAATTTACTTACAAAACATAAGGGTTGCACATTATCAATCATTCGAAACGATCATTTAAATTACAGCAAAGTGCATGGTATGGACAGGAAATAAACATTAAATTAATAACATGGAACAAAAGTTATAGTAATTCATGTTCACAGTACAATCATATATAAACAAAGAGGTATTCTCTAACCTCCTTTTCAAACCTTCGTCCGTAGAAATCAAAGTAATAACACAGGTACGTAGTATAGGCTCTTACTTGCTTTCTTGTAAACACCTTCAAACAGCTTCAAAACAATAACAGAAAAATGTAAACAAGTAGTATTTACCTTCACCTGGAAACACATACCATCAGATTCAAAACAAAAACAAAGCATAGATATACAAACAAGAGGGTATCGGCTTATCTCGCAAGTATCGTCTCAAATGACGCTCTCAGATTTTAGCATTCTTCTTCAGAGTCAAATAGAAGTCCGAGTTCGTTCGGAAATGATTCACTTGGCCAAATTCGAATGTGCTCTTTAGCTAAGATGCAATCTTAGCCCAATTCATCCGTTTTAAAAACCTTATTACGATCCTCCGACATCACCCAACTAAGGTGCAAGTTCCGACGATAATATCTATTGAATCGCGACGCTTTTCATTGAATCTTTGCTCCTCAGCTGTAATTTCCAGAGGACGCTCGCCCATTCTGACTTCAATTCCACCCCAATACGAGATTGTGCGAACGTAGCGAACCTGTCATTCCCCATGAGAGCTTCTGGGGTGATAAAATGGAAATGTATGCTCCCATAAGTACAAAGTTCCGTCAAATAGCGGTATCTAAGATTGGTTCCCGAATCCGCAATTATGCGGCTTGGATTCTCAAAGATTACGATGAAATCCATCATTTATCTCACCGTTTCAGTGCTTGTCAAATCTAACAAGGGATAAAGCATATCGAATTTCGTAGAACAATCCGCAAGAATGAACATATGCTTAAAGCCTCCCTTAGTTGATGCTAGTGGCTCCATACGATGAAGATGAACCGTGACGAAGGGTACGAAAGCCTTCTCAATTGAATTTGTTTTGGTCCATCGCGATCTTTGTATAATTTACACGTTTGACAAAGTGAAACATATTCACTCACAAAATTACGTGATCGAATAAATCAGAAATATCTTGAAATTACGTCAAATACTTTGACTGCCATTTTATGACAGAATTCTTCATGAAAAAGTCTCATCAAACCTATACGGCTATCCCTCGGAACATACCATAGTACTATTTCCTCGTCGTTTATATTTTCGATGTGATAAAGCAAGTTTTTCTTTTACACAGTATTGCTTCGGGTCTAAGTTCCCTTTCCTTACGGCATCAGTAAGGGCAGAAGTCTCCTTATCTACTGACCGCTCAATTTCTGGCAACGTTTGCTCTCCAATGTGGTTTACATGTCTAATGGGAGGCGGGTTACGGCTTAGGAATCCCATTAAATTAGAGATTTTAGGTTTTGCAGACCTGTTTATATTGAAGACGAAGGGATAAACATGTCATCCCATTAAACTAAGCCGACAGTGCCCTCGAGAGGTCCCAAAGTGGCATTCATGGCTCGTGGGACACTGGCAGGGGCATTTGCCAGCCCAAAAGGGATTCTTAGATATTTGTAATAGCCATCGGGAGTTATAAAGCCAATTTTCTCTACAGATTCCGCTTCGATGGGAATTTGATGGAAGCCAGACCCCGTGTCTAAAGGTGAATACAATTTCTGGCATGTAAATCGATTCGGTTATAGATTATTGGTAGCGGACATTTCTTTTACAGTATCTCGATTGAACGCCCTGAAATCTATGCTCATTGACAGCTCCATTCTTCTTCTTCTTGCTTAGGAGAATGGGGCTGGCAAAAGGAGAACAGCTTTCTCGTATAATTCCATTGACCAACAGACCCTTCACTATTTCTCGCATCTTTTCCCTTCTTGACAGAGCAAGACTTAGGAGTGAAGGATATAATGTGGTTCTCCACCAAACAAACACAGACTACCCATAGAGACAGAGATTTGCAAAACTGCCCCATTTAACAAATATTCTCCGAGAGTCGATATCAACTGTTGACGAACCGCTCCCTCAAGATGGTTAATTAAGGTGTTCGTCCATTTAAAGCTCTCGAGTTCCAAACTCATCCGTAATGAAAGCCAAATCTGAGTTAATAAAAATGTTTCGGCCAACAATAGCATCACAATTCAAATAAGAGACCTGTACTTCTAAATAATCCCATTCAACTGTAAGTACTTCAAAATTTGTTACCAACGTCATTTTCCAAGACGTAGTCAAAGTGACCTACTCAATTCCATTAAACACATCATAAGCGAGGACCTTGTGGCAACAAGCCAACCTTATCTGCTATGCCCTCCGAGATTAACGAGCAGTCCCGAATCTAACAAACATCTTACTGGTTTTCCTCTTATGACCGCTGGGGAAAACCCCAAAGACGTACAGAAATTACATTCTTCTAATAAAAGGAGAAGTAAAAAGAGATTAACATTTGTCGTACATCAGTCTACTAGGTCTTCATCCAACATCCGACTGGACTGTGACCTGACTAAAAGCAAATATAACACACAGCCCGATTAGTCTCATTAGATCACGCGGACTCATTAATTGATGGTCCCTTTTAACGCGGAGAGGTGAATTTGAGGTGACTGACGGTCAAATATCTCCTTTCATCCCCTTCTTAATCGGAGAAAGTGAATTTCGCCATGGAATGACCTGACCGATTGCAGCGGAAGCAGCGTTTCCGGTTGCTATCGTCATTCATTAAATATCTTTCACTTTGCGGGACCAATATACATATGCTATGCTACTCTTACCGCAATTTCTCCCGCAGTCCTACCGAATTCCGTTACCGGTTTACCAATCTCTGCAGTCCACTTCAAAATCAACAACCTCTGGACCGTGCTTTGGGATGGAGAGGTTCGGATGGTCCAGCACGAGGATTCGCT
This sequence comes from Pachydiplax longipennis, assembly GCA_036926295.1. Classification (NCBI taxonomy): domain Eukaryota; kingdom Metazoa; phylum Arthropoda; class Insecta; order Odonata; family Libellulidae; genus Pachydiplax; species Pachydiplax longipennis. The sequence continues at coordinate 69,010,856 of JAVFKF010000015.1, forward strand.
GCCATTTTATCCCTCACATGGCAAGACAGGCTCTTCATTAATTCTTCTATATTCAACTAATGTTGTCCAAAGCGCAGTTAGGATCCCACTTCTGATGTTAGCTCGAAAAAGGTGAAGACACACCAAATGAATCAAAGGTACCGGATGTTCGTGAGCTCTACGTTAAGTAGCAGGACGCGGTTCCGCGGTAACATTGTAATCGGTGCCCCGGCCCATGGGTACTATCTACCCTGACCTATATACCTCCGGTGACGTCACATTACTCACCGCTAACACATGTGTTAGGTAGAAAGACGAGAAGACACACCGAATGAAACAAAGGTACCGGATGTTCGTGACCTCTACGTTAGGTAGCAGGCAGCGGTTCTGCGGTAACATTTTATTCGGCCCCTCGGCCCCAGGGTACTCTTTACCCTCGCGGAGCAATCCCTGACGTCACAAATATATACCTCCGCGTGACGTAACATTACTCATCGCTAACACGGCCATTCTGACAATCGGCTCGTCCTCGAGCCGCCTTTATAAGCTTAATTCTCAGTCAGAGTACTGCTCGAAAACCGTGATTGTACAATGAAATTAACCATTGCATAATCCGTCGAAAATTCAAGACTGAAAGTCTACTAAACATCTCCTGGAAATAGAATACAGTCTTTATTAATCACAATAATACAAAGAGCACTTTACATTGGTTATTCAACCATCAACGTGACAATTCCTGCCATACTCATCTCAGCAGTACTACAGTATCTCCGCATTACAAACAGACCGCAGGAAGCCAAGTTCAGGGACCCAGGTTTGTTCCGCCACCAAGGCCGGACTCAAGGACCCTTCAGGGTTTAACTTGCTATCAAAACCAACACTCATGTAGCCAAGTTCAGGGACCCGGGTTTGTTCCGCCACACAGGCCATCCTCAGGGACCCTTCAGGGTTTAACGGGCTACCATAACAAAACAGTTGAATCTAGGCATAACTCATTCAATTCTACAATACAAATAATAATACAAATAATACAAGTAAAAATACAAATCCCTTCTTAAGGTAGTCATAAAACACGTTGCCGATGTTGCCCACTGTTTCAATCCACTCTACAATTTACTTACAAAACATAAGGGTTGCACATTATCAATCATTCGAAACGATCATTTAAATTACAGCAAAGTGCATGGTATGGACAGGAAATAAACATTAAATTAATAACATGGAACAAAAGTTATAGTAATTCATGTTCACAGTACAATCATATATAAACAAAGAGGTATTCTCTAACCTCCTTTTCAAACCTTCGTCCGTAGAAATCAAAGTAATAACACAGGTACGTAGTATAGGCTCTTACTTGCTTTCTTGTAAACACCTTCAAACAGCTTCAAAACAATAACAGAAAAATGTAAACAAGTAGTATTTACCTTCACCTGGAAACACATACCATCAGATTCAAAACAAAAACAAAGCATAGATATACAAACAAGAGGGTATCGGCTTATCTCGCAAGTATCGTCTCAAATGACGCTCTCAGATTTTAGCATTCTTCTTCAGAGTCAAATAGAAGTCCGAGTTCGTTCGGAAATGATTCACTTGGCCAAATTCGAATGTGCTCTTTAGCTAAGATGCAATCTTAGCCCAATTCATCCGTTTTAAAAACCTTATTACGATCCTCCGACATCACCCAACTAAGGTGCAAGTTCCGACGATAATATCTATTGAATCGCGACGCTTTTCATTGAATCTTTGCTCCTCAGCTGTAATTTCCAGAGGACGCTCGCCCATTCTGACTTCAATTCCACCCCAATACGAGATTGTGCGAACGTAGCGAACCTGTCATTCCCCATGAGAGCTTCTGGGGTGATAAAATGGAAATGTATGCTCCCATAAGTACAAAGTTCCGTCAAATAGCGGTATCTAAGATTGGTTCCCGAATCCGCAATTATGCGGCTTGGATTCTCAAAGATTACGATGAAATCCATCATTTATCTCACCGTTTCAGTGCTTGTCAAATCTAACAAGGGATAAAGCATATCGAATTTCGTAGAACAATCCGCAAGAATGAACATATGCTTAAAGCCTCCCTTAGTTGATGCTAGTGGCTCCATACGATGAAGATGAACCGTGACGAAGGGTACGAAAGCCTTCTCAATTGAATTTGTTTTGGTCCATCGCGATCTTTGTATAATTTACACGTTTGACAAAGTGAAACATATTCACTCACAAAATTACGTGATCGAATAAATCAGAAATATCTTGAAATTACGTCAAATACTTTGACTGCCATTTTATGACAGAATTCTTCATGAAAAAGTCTCATCAAACCTATACGGCTATCCCTCGGAACATACCATAGTACTATTTCCTCGTCGTTTATATTTTCGATGTGATAAAGCAAGTTTTTCTTTTACACAGTATTGCTTCGGGTCTAAGTTCCCTTTCCTTACGGCATCAGTAAGGGCAGAAGTCTCCTTATCTACTGACCGCTCAATTTCTGGCAACGTTTGCTCTCCAATGTGGTTTACATGTCTAATGGGAGGCGGGTTACGGCTTAGGAATCCCATTAAATTACAGATTTTAGGTTTTGCAGACCTGTTTATATTGAAGACGAAGGGATAAACATGTCATCCCATTAAACTAAGCCGACAGTGCCCTCGAGAGGTCCCAAAGTGGCATTCATGGCTCGTGGGACACTGGCAGGGGCATTTGCCAGCCCAAAAGGGATTCTTAGATATTTGTAATAGCCATCGGGAGTTATAAAGCCAATTTTCTCTACAGATTCCGCTTCGATGGGAATTTGATGGAAGCCAGACCCCGTGTCTAAAGGTGAATACAATTTCTGGCATGTAAATCGATTCGGTTATAGATTATTGGTAGCGGACATTTCTTTTACAGTATCTCGATTGAACGCCCTGAAATCTATGCTCATTGACAGCTCCATTCTTCTTCTTCTTGCTTAGGAGAATGGGGCTGGCAAAAGGAGAATAGCTTTCTCGTATAATTCCATTGACCAAAAGACCCTTCACTATTTCTCGCATCTTTTACCTTTCTGACAGAGGAAGCCTCTAAGGGTTGTAGGATATAATGCGTTTCTCCTTCAAACGAACACAGACTACCCATAGAGACAGAGATTTGCAAAACTGCCCCATTTAACAAATATTCTCCGAGAGTCGATATCAACTGTTGACGAACCGCTCCCTCAAGATGGTTAATTAAGGTGTTCGTCCATTTAAAGCTCTCGAGTTCCAAATTCATCAGTGATGAAAGCCAAATCTGGGTTAATAAAAATGTTTCGGCCAACAATAGCATCACAATTCAAATAAGAGACCTGTACTTCTAAATAATCCCATTCAACTGTAAGTACTTCAAAATTTGTTACCAACGTCATTTTCCAAGACGTAGTCAAAGTGACCTACTCAATTCCATTAAACACATCATAAGCGAGGACCTTGTGGCAACAAGCCAACCTTATCTGCTATGCCCTCCGAGATTAACGAGCAGTCCCGAATCTAACAAACATCTTACTGGTTTTCCTCTTATGACCGCTGGGGAAAACCCCAAAGACGTACAGAAATTACATTCTTCTAATAAAAGGAGAAGTAAAAAGAGATTAACATTTGTCGTACATCAGTCGACTAGGTCTTCATCCAACATCCGACTGGACTGTGACCTGACTAAAAGCAAATATAACACACAGCCCGATTAGTCTCATTAGATCACGCGGACTCATTAATTGATGGTCCCTTTTAACGCGGAGAGGTGAATTTGAGGTGACTGACGGTCAAATATCTCCTTTCATCCCCTTCTTAATCGGAGAAAGTGAATTTCGCCATGGAATGACCTGACCGATTGCAGCGGAAGCAGCGTTTCCGGTTGCTATCGTCATTCATTAAATATCTTTCACTTTGCGGGACCAATATACATATGCTATGCTACTCTTACCGCAATTTCTCCCGCAGTCCTACCGAATTCCGTTACCGGTTTACCAATCTCTGCAGTCCACTTCAAAATCAACAACCTCTGGACCGTGCTTTGGGATGGATAGGCTCGGATGGTCCAGCACGAGGATTCGCCGCCATTTGATCCCTCACGTCAAAGAACAGCCCAGACAGGCTCTTCATTAATTCTTCTATATTCAACTTATGTTATCCAAAGCGCAGTTAGGATCCCACTTCTGATGTTAGGTAGAAAGACGAGAAGACACACCGAATGAAACAAAGGTACCGGATGTTCGTGACCTCTACGTTAGGTAGCAGGCAGCGGTGCTGCGGTAACATTGTATCGGCCCCACGGCCCCAGGGTACTCTTTACCCTCGCGGAGCAATCCCTGACGTCACAAATATATACCTCCGCGTGACGTAACATTACTCATCGCTAACACACGCGTCGCTCCTAGTCCTCGTTCAAAATAAGCTAATTTTTGGTTACAATCTAATGCACGGCATATTAGCCATGGAGTTTTCCAGGTCACGGAGCATGTTGACGATTTTCGGGGGTAACCTTAAGAAAGAATGCGGACCTTCCCCCCCCCCCCTTCATGTTTCCATACCTCTTCCCCCAAGTACTTCCTACTCCTTATCTTTCTAATTTTATTCTTAAAAATATTTCTCTCTCTGAGTCTTTATTAAAAAATACTCAATAGCGTCATGCAATACGAAATTTAGTCTACTGTCTTTTACGGAAACTATTTACAGCATCCGAATGCCTTTTCTATACTTTGTTTGATAAAAATCTCTTCTCATCTATCATCTCTATGAAATATTTCGGAACAAACTACCGCAAATATTTTTAGGAGAATTTGTGCGATGTCCTTCTAAATGCATTTTATCTATTGTTAACTGCACAAGTGTCTAAAATTAAACAATGAAAAATTGTTCTGGGATGAGTGATCGCCGTGAGATGCGGAAGAAGTGCGGAGATGTGACGATTAATAACAATTGAATTTCTTGGCTTTTTGGTCCTGTTTATTCGTGTTTACTTAAGGGGATCAAGTAAATCATTATCCATATTACTTTCGACGCTAACAAAGTTCATGGATAGCTCTAATGAAAGCGCTCTCTGGTTTTAAAGCCTGTGGTGGCCTAAATGTGCGAAAGATGTCTAAGAGCTTTTAAAAGGACTAATACTACGTTGGTAAAGTTTGAAGGAATTTATTAGCAATTTTATTGCTTAAAAACAAAAACTATGTAAATCTTTTAATATTGTCGTTAAATTTTAATTATATTAACAGAGCGGAAAAAAATAATTGATATAAATGTCGAATAAATGTGAACTTCATTCTAAGGAAAATTATGACTTTCTACAGTTTCATTCCTCTGGATTCTTGCATTCACATACATTTATCAGACAATTTTCGTCCAGCTTTTCTCCATTCCATACCACTGTGCGTCGTATGCTTCCTACCGTCTAGCGAACTTTGCAGTGATCATTTTCATTAAATAACTCAAGCAAACTCTATCTGAGTAGCCTGCCTTCTGTCGCAGCGAAATAGAGACGTTACGTCTTTCTTGTTTTCTCTCATTTGTGACGTTACGGCAAAACCTCTTCGATCGCATCCATTCTGATGGAGCTGAAAAAGAAATGAGTATATTTATTTTCCAATTCAAAAGATGTTGAATTCATCACGTAATTTCAGCGTATAAGTTAAAATACAATAAGTAAATTTCTTTCTGACATCGTAATTTGAATGAATATTGATGTATATTGGTATGCTGTTAACAGATGTAAGAAAATGTAATAAGCTGTACGTTTTATGTCGGATTGTTCTTATATCCTTAAAATTTCTCTAACCATTCTTTCCTGAAGAATAGGCTGAGGATGGCAGTGGAAGAGAGAATTCCTATTGAATCAATAAATAGATCGTTGAGGATATTTGCAGAAATAAGAAAAGGAAAAGTAGCTGGGGAGAATATAAGGGATGTACTGAGATGATAGGTATTGTTTGAGAAACATTGAGCCTAAGCGATAATTCCTTCCCTTGGTATAGCAAGAGAAAAACGATATTTTATAATCATCATCTTATCATCCTTAATATTCGGTTGATGTAATTTGAATCTGGACTTTATTAGTTGATGTCAGGCGTCTTGCTCATAGTAGAGGTTAACAGTTTTAGCTACGAAGGTACTCTCTATTCACGACTTCCTCCTTCAAATATTCACCATTCTGGAGAGTGTTTTCAGTAGTCCTTCTGACTAAGCCATGCATTATCTGCGTGCCGATCCGGCCCAAGACAAGAGGGAGCGTGTTTGCTGGTGCGCCTAGCCGTGGGGACTTTAGTCGAATGTTTACTTAGGCGAGGAATCCTAAGACAAGCCTTATATGGAGAAATCGATAAAATATCACATAACGACAATTTGTGGTGGTTACTCCCCGTATTGGTATTATACGATAAGATATGTAGGTGGGAATGTTTTTTGTTATTTTCTAAATGAAAATGTTCAATTACTTATGTATCCAAAGTATCAAGGATCAATCAATTTTTAACTACGGGTCATTGCATTTTTCTTACAACAAAGTAATACGTTTTCTTAAAATTGAAAGCTACTCTGAGCTACCAATAATTTGAGCAATAATAATTACAATAACTTTAAAATATTCTTAACTATATGAATTTTTTGAACACCAAAATATCCCCTCGGGTGAATGAACAAGTCCTTAAAATGTATGTTTTACGGAGATTTATGTGAAAGAGGCGTCTCCATGAATCCCAATCCTGGTCGACAAAGCGCATCGGGCCGACCCTGATTGCGCGTCCCGGTACCATCATCCGATTTTCTCCTATTTTAAAACAATTATGTATTTGAATCCGTTTCTCTGACATATCTTGAAATAAATAGATACCAAATACGAATCTTTGAGACATTTGCAAATGAATGAAAGGACGGTAACACGGGATTTACCGGACCTGTAAATGCGTAATTATTAGCACATGACTGATATAAAAATTACTTATTTACGGGTGTGGATCCCCCTGAAAACTGATAATGTTCCCCTGGAAAACTCAAAAAATTTCTTGATTGCTGGATGGCAGACACCCTCGTTTTATCGCAGTTTTAATAGTGTAAACATATACTGCGTAATCGATAACAACGGATGACAAACATTTTATCCAGACTTAACCTCTTTCTTTTCCAAAGACGGTAATGCTAATTTAAGATTAAGATAGTTTAATTTCATTGAAGAGTATCGTAAATTAACCGTCTCTAATGTTAGTAATCCGTATTTTTAACATATCAAATATTAACATAAAGTCATTAAAAAAGATTGATGAAGTTCATAGAATATTTGAATAAGGAACAAATGTGGATTGCTAAATGAATATATCATAATCATCATCCGTGAATTTTACATTATGTTCTTGAGTAGGTCATTAACTCCATTCATTGAGGCATCTTATCGTTGCGATTTCCTTATTCGGGGCAATTTAAACGATTTACAAAAATCGGAAGTATTTGGGAGGATGACGTTGTGTGTAAAGAGAAACTCCTTTAACCAGGTATTCTTTCCCTTTTCGATAACACCTCAGCGCGCGCCCTTACACAGGTCTCCCCCAGAATTCAAAACACGTTAACTCTTGGTTAAAATCTAATGCATAGCAGTTGAGCCAATTCACGGAGAAAGATCTGGATTTTCGAAGGTAAAATTAAAAAAATGTAGGGAGAACATTCCGAGCCCTTCAGACCTTATCACTATACCTGTCTGTGCCGTATATTTCCAGTTGTATCCATAGGATTCAAATTCAGTTTGTTAAATAAATTTCATCCAACGCCTAAATTCACAAGTTAACAAACGAAATTGACGTTAAGGTAATCCTTTTAAAGTCAAGTGTGATAATAAAGTGCGTATTCACGGCTATCATCGTAACTTTATCTAATATTTGGACCTCTTTTCGATACTTCCAGTTCAAAAAAGTTTCATATAATTTGAACTCGTTTTCTATAATGTGTTGCAATGTTTTACAAAAAAGACAGCTAAAATATTTGCTGGATCTATCTGAAATACGTGATTTGTTGTTAACTTGATTTTCAACATCGTATCTACGGACGATCGCTCTGAAATGCTATCGCTGAGTCATGAGTACGGAAATAATGAATTTTGATGCTAAAATTAAATCATCTTTGATTTTATGACTAATCTCTTCCAATTATTTCCGTATACGTGCACCTAACAAAAAAGGGTATCGATTGAAAGCTATTTAATATCTAGTTTAGCAATTACAAAGGATAGGCGATGTTTAATTTCTTCACGCGAAACACTTAGTATCCGACGAACACCCGTTAAATTATATTATGCTATCGACGGAGATACGTTATTTACGGTGCTATCGCTAATGAGAATGTGGTTCTTGGATAAGGCAGTATAGGTGCGACAACTATCTTTGTTTAAAGAAACAATTTCATTAATTTTTTCCATACCCGCTATCCTATTCTAATTATCACTTTCATTGTATCTTTTAAGGGGGATGCAATTGTTAGGAGAGGATTACTTATAAACACTGAAATGTGCTTAAATGAGATCGTAGTTATTCGATTCCTTTTTTAACTTGCCCATTTAATTTCTTTATGTGAGAGAATAGTGTGAATCCACCCTTCATGTGGCACGTCATTTACGCGAAATCATCGACGCAAGGATTTAAACTTTTACTAGGAGGAATGGTTAGTCTTCAAGTAATCAGCATGATTGAATTGAGATACGTAGTACTCGAATTTTGAAGCTTATAAAACCTTTAACTTCTCTAATTCCAGATTAACAATCAATTATGAAATTGAGAAAGTTCACCTCTGATTCTAAAAAGGGCGAGCAGTCACTTTTGCTATCAAGAATGGCAAGGTCATCCATATATTGACTTAAAATAACAAATCTGACGAAAATAAAGATTTAAAAGATAACATTTCTTGAAATATTATGCAAAAATCTGATTTTTGAAACAAGCACCATAAAAATCTTTTCGATGCCAAGAAATATTTGGCATACTAATATGATATCAATTTCAACTCTGGTTTGCTAAATCATCATGATAAGAGTTTGCAGTCCGCGTGAAAGTTTTCGATGATTTCTTATGAATCCGAAAATTATTCGCATGGTTTATGTTAATGGATATTTTGTGAAACAACTAAACGAGGAAATATGATTGGTCTAATTTCCCATGATGTCGATTTTCTAAGTATTAATACAAATTATCACATCCTCAAAATGTTATTCTTTATCACAACAGAAAAACTTCAAGAACCCACACGCGGCGATGAAAAGTAAAAAATGTGAAAGGTAGAGAGAGCGTTGTGAATTTTTAAACACCCGGGGTTAAATATTTGAAAAACAATCAATTATAGTAAATTTTGTTGAATAATGCCTCCATTGGATAAAATCAGCATACTTAGTCAAATCAGGCTCTATCTAATTCGAGATCTTAGTTTTATCTGAAATCATCCAATACTCTATGCTAGGTAATTCCGTTTAATTCATTACTCCGATGGGACGAGACAGTGACACAGGTAGGAGAAGAAAAGGGATGAGTGAGGACTCCATTCGAACTCGAATACATTAAGAAGAAAATTACGTAAAACCTTTTCCCTTTCCCCTCTCCTCCTTCACGAGCAAAGTATATAAACCCTGAAATTTTTGTCGTCGACGCAGTCTTTGCCCAACGTCCGCGACGAGAACCTCAGTCGGCGCAAGATCTCCGGGAGTTGAAATCACTCGAGGCGACCATGCTGTTTCAACGTTAACTTCTCGAAGATGCCACATCGCTGTAGAGATGCCCGACCAAACGACGTGGTCTTTGAAAGATTGCTGCTTCGACCGAATCTAAAGACTCCTGGTAAGGAAGAATTGTGTGTGTTTGTGCAGTGAGCTATGGTCATTATAGTGAAATTTAGTGAATTGGTGATAGTGACTTGAAGAGGAGGTTCGGTTCGCCGATGGAAAGCTGAGCTCGGCCACCGCTGGAGGAATTCCTCGGCACAAGGTAAGGAATCGACGTCTTTCAGCTTGGAAGGGTGGTAGAGGGTAGATTTCTTTAGAAATGGGCCCATCCAACGGGCATTAGAGAACAGGTCTGCATTAGAGTTTGGGGGGAATGGGAAATTAAGTGAAGTAGGGCCCACTCGATGGGCGATAGTGATTGGGGGGAGGGGAAATTGAAGTGATAAGTAATACACACACTAATACAGACAGGCTTTTTAGCCATTAGAGAATAAAACTTAATTTGTCTTCTAAAATTCTTCCTCTTCTATCTTTTCCGTGGCTACGGTTTTCATGCTGTAGCCACACCATGGTTTTATAGGGCTGGTTATTTGCAACTGCTGACGCGAGCGTCCCGATCCCCCGAAATGACAAATTCCAGTTGCAGATAGCTGGCGAAACCCCTCCATTCAAAAGGGGAAACGAGCCTGGCACGATACGTCTTTGCGTGGTTTGGAAATTCGTGCACCTTTTGTTTTGACGTAATCTTTCAAAAGATTCTTCAATTTAATTTTTAATATAGTTGTCTGTAATATTTGCTAATTTCTAATCTTTTTTCTCTTCTAAATTTCTACAAAAATGTCATATTTTGTTTGTGAGACGTTATTTATCTTATGATTAAACATTTTTTTACTCTTCCATGCAATTATTAACATTTGAAGTTACATATAGTTAAAATGCGCTGTATAACTTTGAGGTTTTACTTTTAATTTACAGAAAAGTTTCGCAGCCGGGCTTCTGAGCAGATACACTTCAAAGATCAATGGAAAACGTTTGCTGAGATGTGTAACATGCAGTACTTCTGTTCGAGAGAAGGTATAAAAAAGCCACAGAAGGTAAGTTTCGGAATTTTGGAGAACTGTCCGCAGAAGTCTATCAAGATTTGAAATGGAAATATAAAGTAACTTTTATGGCTAGAGGAATTCATTGATCAAATACCTCGAATCATTATTGAAATATTACCAATTTAGGGTTGGTTCTTCTAATCTTGGTTCTTCTTTCATGCGAGAAATTGTTTTCCTAAATTTTCCACGTTTCTGAATGCCAGGGTTTCCTTTTCCGCAGAATGTGTAAAATCGAAAGATTTCAACTTTTTCTTATTTATCTAATGGCTTGCTATCTCCTTGATTCTGATACTAATCTAGTCCACCAAAACCTTTTGGTTACTGAAAATTCATTTCGCGAGTACCTGAATATTTCGTAACAGATTTAAGAATATTTCAGTCATTTTCAGTAAGTCGTACAATTCGGTAGTTGCGATTGAACTTTTAAATTTGCAAAAATGTTATCCCCTAGAAAATAAATAAAAATGTTCTTTAACGGTTTTAATTGTACACTTGCACAGAACTAAGAAATTATCGGTCAATAGAAAAGGCGAATGTAATGCAAAGGTTGAAAACTGTAGTCCCTTAGAAATAATAATAATATCATAATAATAATAAAACGACTTTATTAGAGGAATGTCCATCGAGACTTTAAAAAATTCATTATTTTCATTTATTCGAACTAGTCTCGAGTATTGCGATTAGAGATCCACACGTAGTAACATTAATATCTGATTTAGAGACGGTACTACTCGGAGCAACTCGTTTCCTTAAGAGGGATTTCGACGGTAGCGTTATGGCTATGATAATCTCTCGTTCGACAATCCGCTCTAAGTGAGGAGATCAAATTGCCGTCGGAAGTTTTTCGTAAATTCATCGGTTCAGAATTTTTGACGAGGTCGATGCCATAATCATTTGAGTAAACAACAAGAGCCAACTCTGAGATGCATCGACTAATCGTTACAAAAAATTATAGCTTGATCAGGTAGTTAATTCTGGTCGTTTTTCCCGCAGAGCATTAGAGAAGCTAATAGCCTGAATTCGATAAGGATGTTGGTGTTATAACACCCCCTCCCATACTAGTATGTCACAGGCGGAATTTCTATATATGACCTTGCTCATTCTAGGATAGGTAGTCATTTAGACGTCGGAGAGGTTCAATCAGACGAAATCTGGGATTATAAGACCACTCTGATAAGAGTACAATGCAATAAATATTTGCAAAATCATAGCTTGATGGATCCCCATGTTTAGAAATTATTTTTCGGAATTTAAATGGGACACCTATAAGTAAGATAGTTTCCTCGAATTGCGCGCTTTTTACTTAACTATTACTTGTACATCGACAGTGGTTTAACTATTAAAAAATATTGAAAACAGAGGGTAAAAGTTAACCTTAAAATTCCGAATTGCATCATCCCATGTCAGGATATATTAGGAATTAACATATTGTGTAAGAAAGAGTAAGAATTCTACCGGAGCTTGAAAGAATTACCGATGAATGAGATCCATAGTTTCCGTTAAAATTCTACTCCCTTTCGCAAGTAAATATTTGGAATTAATTGTTATGATCGCACAGAATTTTATAAAGAATGCTGAAAGCGGAGTGAACTTAAATAGAAGTTAATAAGTGGACTAAACGTTAAAATACATGACAGAAAAGAAAAATTGCCGAAGACCAGGAACAGGAAGTGATTACTGAGCCTTCCTGAACGTGATAATACACTCATTTTCTACTGCATTTTCTATTCACCCTATTTCTAATCGTGAAATTCTTATAATGTAGCATAGAAGTTGAAAGTTTGCTAATGCCTTTTTCACATGAAAAAAAGATTGCGTACGTTACAATGATAATGAATAAAAAAAGTGAGGACAGCATTCGTTACGAATCATGATCGAAAGCTGCGTCATATCTAAAGATATAATTCTGGAAATCGAGTTTCTTGAAACTGCCCACTTGTGCATTCGAATTTACTGGAATCATGATCTGAGTTAGGGCTTGTAAAAAAAATTGTTCCAAATGAGCGCTAGGAAAAAAATAAGTTGGACGATACAGAAGGGATTTCAATCATGTATTTACCTATAATTTTACATGTTTTTCATTCATGTTGAGGACAGAACGTTGTTAGATGCACCACAAAAATTTAAAATATTGGAAGATTTCGATAAGAGCTGACGAAGAGTCTCCGCAATGCGTTACACATTCATGTGTAACGCATGGATAAAAAAACTCATCCTTCTCTAAAATTAAGTAATGCGAAATAAGTAAGGTTTACGAGAACAAAAAACAGTAAGGTTGCTGGAAATTGAGTGGAACACGACATACTTTCGACATATATGCTGCGGAAGTTAACACGGAACCAGAAGGGCACATATGTACTTTTTCCTTCCTATGAATTCAGAAATCTTAGTAGAATCTAACAGAGGAAGTTTTGAAGTAATTGTATGCAATTTTGAGAGCAGTTTATGCAGTACAATGATCAGAATGATCCGATCCGTCAAAGTTTTTCAAACTGACTCTGGATGCAATGTCTTACAGCCAAAGATAGGATTAAATCCTAATATTTATGGATTTACATTATAATTGAACAGCTTTGACGATTAAAGATTAAAATTTTAACCATGTTTGGCGAGAGCATTAATCTGCGTGAGCTATTTCATAAGAGTTCATTGACACGTATCAGCTGATTGCCCCTGTTCGCTTGCGAAACAGCATCGCCTTCGTACATTTCTGGTAGTCTAATTCACAGGATAATAATAATGAAAAACAATGAAAAGAAAAAACAAATATTAAGACAGAGTGGAGACCTGTGAACAGCCTGGACAAATAAACATATGGGTTTATGATCCGAAGAGCAACAACTAATATTATTGATGAACTTTTAGTAATGAACATTAAGTTCTACACTATAAGACCTTTCAGAAGTAATATTAATACATAAGTAATATTAATAACCTAAGAGCAACTCAAATTTTCATTTCATTTGAAGAAGTACATCTAAGAAAAAGATTCATAAAAATAATGACCCCTACATTTAGCTAGTTGCACATTAGCCCATAAAGCCATACAAGACTTTAAAAAGATCATTGGATTCAATTGCCAATTTTATGGTTACCATTGGCTAATCCCTATAAATATAATATGGATAATGTAAGGAAACACAACTGAGGGAATTATACAACTTTGTAATTTTCCACATTTTTAATATATTAAAATATATTTTATTCCCACGTATTAAAATATGTGGAAAATTACAAAGTTGTATAATTTATTATGGCTTTCCACAAAGTTACGCCAGAACATATTGATTTCAACAACCGAGGGATTTAGAAATGCTCATCAAGCTTCATTCTTCTATTATTATTATGAATTAGTGAGGCATGGCACTCTAATGTCGGTGTACAATTTGTTTATTAAATTGATGAATAAGCTAATTTTATGTTATGATATATTGGTTTTAAATTAATATTATTTATTTAATAATAAAAATGCTGCAGTTTGGTCTTTGGACCAGGTGGCAAGGAATTACAATGACATAACTGTCTGGCATTCGCCCTTTGACGGGAGTAAAAACACTCCAAAAACCTCCTGCAGACAGTACAAATGAACACAGTATACAGTACATATACAGAATACATAACACAGAGTATGTAGTACACATACAGAATACAATACAGAATAGAATAGAATTTTAGGAAACACCCACAATGCTATACATTATGCATCATCACATTTGTGAAGGCAGGGGGTTAATTACAAAATGAGTAGATTAGACTGAAAAATTAGTAGATTACAGAATGAGTAAGAAATATAGATAAAAACAAAACTTTACAAAATTTTAAGTTTATTCTTAAATATTTTAGTGTTTTTTGGCATAGGAGTGAGAAGTTCTCCAGGTAATGCATTCCAATCTCTTATGCCTCTATTAATAAATGAATATTTTGCTACATTGGATTTCTCTTTGCATTCCTTGATTTTTAACTCATGGTTACTGCATCCGATATAATATGGGTATGAAACCTCGCTCGTAGTTCCTCCCAGCCGTGATTAGAGTTCCACGTATTAAATTTACCCATAAATCTTAATGTCTTCCTTCTAGACCATAATGGTCCCCAGGATAACATCCTAACCATCAGGTAACATTTTACTGACACTCTCATCCTTTTTATGCCTTCCAGTTACATATCTAGCTGCTCTCCTTTGTACTCCTTCAAGTGTCTTACTAAGGCCTGATTCATGTGGGTCCCATGCATTTGTTGCATATTCAACAATCAGCCTAACCAAAGGTTTATATGCTCTTTCCCTGACTCCCTTTCCACTCAGTCTTAGATTTCTCATTACAAAGTGAAGATTTCTATAAACCTTCAAAGTAATATCTTCAATGTGACTCCCCCATTAAAGTTTTTCTTATAGTTTAACACCTAAATATTTTCAGTCAGGTACGGTGAGTATGGTTTCATCGTTCAGTGTATAACTTCAGGAGACTTTCTTCTAAAAAACTTAATCTGTTAACACTTACCTACTTTGATCACCATCCCATTTACTTTAAACCACACATTAAAGTAACATATAGAAATCTTATAGATTCATACCTTCTGAATCACTTTTGAGAGCTTTTGCTTACCATTAATCATTGCAGAGTACTTCAAATGATTTATTTTCATTGTTTGAGTGCAATCATTTATGAGCCTCTTTGTTGTAAAATCTCATTACATAGCCTTAAAATTCAATTTCCTTGGAATTAAAAGTTATTATGGTGCTTGTGCTTATGATTAATGCCTTTAATACAACACACCTACATTAGTAATACTTTAAATCTTCTTTCTTTAACATCTTAACTTCTGTATCATAAAGGAGGAAAATAGATATATACACTTCTTCATCATAATTTTTATATCGGGACATGCTGTTTTAGTATATACATCATTATAGATATTATGAGTGTCAAGAACTAATCAATGATTCTCTTCAATTAAGTTACAGTTCAATGAGTTACCTCTTGACTTCTTTCATTGTATTCATGCGTAGGCATAGTATGCTACTTTACCACTTAATTTTTTTTCTATAGATAAAAGACCGACAAATCCAATACTATATTTTAAACCTGATGATTGGATTGCATCATGGTCAAGTGTTGCATTAAATAATTTGTTGCTAATTTAAACAAATTTATAAACAATATGTGAAACTTTCATTGATAAAATAACAAAGATATATTCAGTCACTATTCAAAACTGAAAACATAATTCCCATAGCTTGTTTTATCAAAAAGTTATAGCAGATCTCCCTTCGAAATCACCCATGTTCACCGATTTTTGCAAAAATTTCGAAATTTAAATATTAATAACTTTGCAAAAAAAATTTTCTGAGCTGAAACTTTGGCATAAAGGTTTTACCATAGAAGTATGTAAGTACTATCAATTGCTTCAGGCTTGACTTCGTGGTAGGTTTCCATCATGACTAGGATAAATGACAACACTTATACCCATACCACTCGACTTTTAATAAGCGACCATGGTTTTGACGTTGCGTCATCATCAGGCCTGATTATGACGCGACAATTAAAAGTTGAGTGGTACAGGTTTAAGTGTTGTCATTTATCCTAGTCATGAAGTATGTAAGAAAAAAATTTTCATCAATTTAAAAAAAAAAAGGTCAATTTCTGTCCTATTTCCCATGGAATGGCCCGTACGTTCACTGACCTATGCTGATTCACCACAAATAGCTGACAGATCTGAAGCGGTATATCCTTTGGATGATTTAAATGCAAGTGCTTCCAATTCCTTGGAGGTTCCTAAGGTTTTCTAATGAATCATGAGGCCCAACACCACAATCTTTCATGCTCAAATCTGGAAAACCACTCAAATTTTTTATCAACAATCACACCCAGATTAACCTAAAATGCATGACTTCTTTCATCCGGAACTTTGCATATTCAGAAAAATTGCAATAGTTTGTTTTTATCTTTTGATATTTTGTTGCTGCAAGTTTTTTCCAACTCAGCATTCAGAAAATGTTCTCACAGACTATATACTATCTTTATGGCAATTGATAATCTCTACCATCTCTTTTAAAGATAAAAACTTAAGTGGTACCATCAGATGGAACATTAAGATGATAAACTTATGTGAGGGAACCATGTCCTACTGAGGAACCGTTTCACAGCACATATACATTACCATACCAGAATCATACTAAGTAATAAATTTGTCACATTGTAATGTAAGATGATGGGAACTGAGTAAACAGAGCCTCAACCAATGAATGTAAAGGTATTGAAGTGTCGCAAGGACATGGATTTGTTTTTACCACTGAAATACTTCGATTTCGGTTTTGAAAACAAAAAAATGTCCATTCTCACAGAGGGTACCTGTCAGCAAACATTTCTCTGTAACCATTTTATCTCATAAAACAAATTGTTTGGGTGATTGGTAACATTCCTTCATTGATGATTGGACAATCTAAATGAATTATTATGTAAATATAATACTAATAGAAGGTTTTTAAGACACAAATATGTTGCAGGGATGATAAGTTAATCAGTTGAAATTGTTTACAGGCTAAGGAAATGTTCAAAATCTAGGTAGCATACCAAATATATCCAGCAGAACTGTTAAGTTACTCTGTTAAATTCTGCATCAAAATGAGATTTCTTATGGGTTACTTATTGTGCCTCCTTAGAAGAATATATGTCCAAAAAAGGAACATTACTACAAGTGCTCATCTATAAAACTAACTCAATATGCAATTTGGAGTTCTGAGAAAGTTAAAATGCAGTGAAACAATGAGTAAACAGAGGATTCTGTGATTCAATACATGCACATCTTGAATAATGCAGAGAAAAACAATGTTTCTTTCAGATAAGACAGTTTTCTGCTCAACACATGGTTAGTCGTTAGTGTTGCATGATGGAATTTTTTTTACGAAAAAGTTTGCATGAATATGCTTGACTGGGGTTTCATTTGATGAAAGACAAAAATCCAATTCTAAGGAAAAATTTCTTTTATTTAACTGTAAGATTATAAGAAGAATTTCCGTCTGCTGGTTTCCATTTCATGCCTTCGTCCAGTGATGATCCATTCATATTCTCCAGTCTTTGTATCAAAAGTTCCTTGCTGGAGATAGCGTAACTTCAAAGTGAATCTCGGACCCATTTCCCTCAACCTCACTTTCTCTCCAGACTGAAATTCATACCTGAAGGCAATCAATACAATTTATAATCAGCATTTTTTGTAAAATGTATAAGCATATTTTAATTGGGAAAATAAGACAATAATAATAAAAGAATGATTTTCGTGAGGCATTTAAAAGACTAACATTTTCAAAATCACAATTCAGCAATACAAAAATTGTAAATATTATTTTAACAATGATACAGCTTTAATGATTTTAGAAGACAATTTTGGGACATGTGCAAGCATTTCCTCAAGTGATACATATTTAAACAAAATAAGAGCTCCATTTATTTGTTATAAATTCTATCCTTTATTGTAGATAATTCAAATCATTCTTATCGATATTTTTACGTTATATATTAGATACTATCACAAATTGCAGTATTACAAGAAGTAAAAACAATAGGTATTAGTTATTGGAAATAATCAAATTTCATCAAATGTACAACAAAAGTAACTGAATAATTAATCAATCTTCCAAATAAGAACCATCATAAACAGAAAGAAACACAACTGGTTGATGCATCTCAAAATGAGGGAATTGGTATGGATGAAGCAGCAAAAAATGAAATGTTTAGGCGGTGGAAATAGACATTCTACATCTACATACATTCTACATTATAATTCACCCTTCATGTACTAATACTGCTTATCAATGAGAAATAGGACTGTTTGATGGAATGAAGTATTGAAAGTTAGAGAAAAATATTGCATGACGTCAGGTAGTAAAAAAATATTCACAGGCATTCATAAAAGCCATGTTTGATATACTGAAACATACTGAGAAGAGGTATATGTAAAATAGGTTTTAAAATGTACTTTCATTACTGTCTTTCAACCTAAGAATTCATTTATTATAGCAAAGCAGTTTTGTTTGCCCTTACCAAAATTTCTACATCAGTAATAAGTAAAAGACAAAGGTTCTCCAAGTGCCAACAGTGGCAACCATCGAGGGCGAT
The DNA here is from genome assembly GCA_036926295.1 of Pachydiplax longipennis. NCBI lineage: Eukaryota > Metazoa > Arthropoda > Insecta > Odonata > Libellulidae > Pachydiplax > Pachydiplax longipennis. Next base: position 69,029,754 of record JAVFKF010000015.1, read on the forward strand.
TCCTCGGTAAAAGATTATTGCCCAGGCAGCCACCAGTTATTGAGAAATCCCGATGCACATTTTGAAAGCTACGCTTTCATGATCACGGAAAGTCCAATGCTGAATGCTCCCCAATAATGGGGGCCTTATCAATAGCCCATGAAATATGATATGCATCAAATTTTTATACAGGAAAATCAACATCTCTAATTAACTAAGATAAATATAATAATATTATTCATTCTACAAAAGATACAATGCTTAACATACCAAACTAATCTTAGTAAACTTACTTCTGGATGTCTAAAATTGAATAAAAATAACATGATTTGCATATGTAAATGTTTAAAATGAAATGTAAATCATTTATGTTGGCATGAGAAACTATTTTCAAGATCTACTAACAATGGTTTCAAGCTGTACACAACTTCATATTTATCCATCTATTTTCTCCCCCTTTGTTTAACACTATTCAAAGCATTTTGTTCTGTTTCTCTTAGCAGTATTGTCACCTCATGCAGGCTCAATATAATTTCATTCCTGTTCTAACAATTGTTACAATTTAGTCTTTGAGTTCCTTATCACTAGAAAATAAAATCTGTATTTTGAGGTAAATATAAGAAACAGAAAAAACTTCACTTTCTTCTTACTACACATTTCTTACTGAAGTTTATAACATCTGATAGATAAATTCATGCATGGCAGTGGTTGTCACAATAGTTAGAGATAGACAAAAGAATTACATCATTTACCAATAATAATCATAAAATGAGTTTCTTCAGCAAGATTGAGACTAATATGTCTCTTCTTACTTCTAACCCTTCTTCTTATAACATTCAAAAGAAAGATAAATTTGAAATTAAAGTGATGAAAACTACTTTGTTAGTTTTAAATACATAAGTTTGCATTTAGGAAAAAATACAACAGCAGGAAAAAATCGCATTAAGGGAGCTGTGTTAAACATAAGAAGCTTAAAGACAGTCAACTAAATTCCAAGGATAAGGCTAGTAAAGACAGATCTGAAAGGGGAAAAATAAAATTTGTGTGGTAATTTAAAAGAAATCATTTTTGGAGCTAAAAATGTTTTACCTATGGTGACGGAAAAATATATAATCCCGCTGGTTATGAAAAGTGACAGCTCTCCTTCCTCGGAATTCTGGATCATAATGAAACAAAGCTCCCAACATCCTCGCCACTGTGTGCCCCAATCTTGTGTGAAAATTATTCAAAATCACTTCTGGTCTATGGGTTGTGATTTCTTTATGATTCCTCTGTAAGAAAAGCCTTTTGTAATGCATGTACAATCATTGAATTGAAGGCAAGCATCATAGGTAACTCACCTTCAAATCTTTGGTAATTTTGACATTGCTGAGACGGAAATTGGCCGTTGGTCCATCAGGCAGATGGATCACCAGCAAACCATCTTCAATAGTTAAGGAATAAATTTAAATTGTTAAATTATCATTTTTGTGATATTTTGGGGGGTTCAACCATTAAATATATAGATATGTCGTATACACTTATCTACTTCTATTTTGTATAAAACATATACAATAAGGCAATTTGAAATATGGATATCTGTTTTCCAAGGATGAATCCTAATCCTCTCAGCCATGGCTAGCTTCTAAGAGCAAATGAAACAAAAAAAACAATGCAACATCTTTGCTTGAATTAACTGTCAACTATTCCAACAGTGGTACCGGAAATAATCAATCCCAAAATTAATGCCAATTATTAATGAAAATTGTTTCACTCTTACATAAAATGTTTGTACTTGGGTTATAGTGAGTAAAATAGTAGGTAGTACTTAAAATATTTGCACTTAGGATATTAGCATTATCATGCAAAAATACAAAAATAATGCTGTATTTATGAATAATTTTTGAAGAAGAAACTAAATAATGAGATGGGAATCTCCAGAAAAGGTGAAAATAAAAAGATTAGGTTGAGTTTACCAGATAATATGAGAAGGATTAAAAATAACATTGAAATACCACATCTTTCAGGATAAGGTACTCAAAGATACCAAGAATAGGTTAGGCTCCAAATGAGAATCATAGCTAAATACTCTCAAGATATACTAAATATCTATTATATCTATTATATATAGCCAACTCTCCGGATATACCTATATAGATATATAGATATAGGGGATACGAATTCTGACCATGTTCCACAAGCGCCATCGACTTCAGATTTTTACGACGTACTGGCCCTACACTCTAGATGCCAGAATAATGCAGACATCGACGCTAGCTATCATGAGTTTGATGCCAGAAATTCCCAAAAATCGCAATTTTCCCATAAGAATGCATTGCGCGGATTTTTGAAAATTATTTTGAGGCACTTATCGTTAAGATAGAGTAACCAAAATTTCGGAGGTTAAAGTTGAGGTAGTCTTCTATGCTTCTCATGGAAAAAATGTAGCCAAATGACAGTGAGTTCGACGCCAGGTGGATGCAAAATTCTTCCATAAGAAATGCATTGCGGAAATCTTTGACGATTTTTTTAAATGGCTTCCCGATAAGCTGGAAAGATAAAACCCGGAATGGTGACAGAGGCGTGGGACCTTCCCGATAAGATATTGAATCGAAACTTTGGAACAAGTAAGGATGGCACTTATCTAATATTATTTTGCTGTCTTCTCTCACGATCGGGTTCTTAGTTCGTCGCCAGGCGGTCTTTGGCGCGAAGTTTTAAATTTGAACTGAGGCAGTACTTGGTATGATACTGTATTCAATGGATAGCTTGCAGTATGCAAGCAACTTTTACTTGTATAGCTAACTCTCCGGATATACCTATATAGATATAGGGGATACAAACTCTGACCATGTTCCACAAGCGCCGTCGACGTCAGATTTTTACGACGTACTGGCCCCACCCTGTGGATACCAGAATAATTCAGACACTGACGCTAGCTATCATGGGTTCGATACCAGAATGTCCCAAAAATCGCAATTCTCCCATAAGAATGCATTGCACGGATGTTTGAAAATTATTTAGAGGCACTTATTGGTAAGATAGAGGAACCAAAATCTCGGAGGTTGAAGTTGAGGTACTCTTCCATGGATCTCATGGAAAAAATGTTGCCAAATGACCTTGAATTCGACGCCAGGTGGATGCAAAATATTCTTCCATAAGAAATGCATTGCTGCAATTTCTGACATTTTTTTTCAATGCCTTCCCAATAAGTTGGAAGAATAAAACCCGGAATGGTGACAGAGGCGTTTAAGAACATTCTTTCATGATGTTCACCATTTCTCTAGTGGTCCTTGGTTCGATGCAAGAGCGTCATTCCGATTTTACCATGCATTTCAAGCGGGAATAATGGAATCTTATCTTAGGACCTTCCCGATAAGCTATTGAATCGAAACTTTGGAACTAGTGAGAATGACACTTATCTAATATTAATTTGCTATTTTCCTTCACGAAAGGGTCCTGAGTTCAACGCTAGGCGGTCTTTTGCGCATTTTTTTCAAACTGTTATGGGGCCGTTCTAGGTGCGATAGTGCAATCAAAATCACGGTGTATGCAGATGAGATGGTTATCTATTGTACCAACTGAAGAAACTTTACCAAATGACCGTGAGTTCGACGCCAAGTGGGTGCAAAATTCTCCGGTATAAAATGCATGGCAGGCAATTACGACATTTACTTTTAATGCTTATCCAAAAACCGGGAATGATACAAAATGTAATATACATAGGTGTAATTCATGTGATTCATATACGCAGTTCGCCGTTCCTCTTACGGTTCTTGGTTCGATGCCTGAGCGTCATTTCTATTCTACCGTGTATTTCAAAGGGGGATAGCGTACTCTTACTTCCTCATAAGATACTGAATCGAAACTTTGGAACAGATCAGAATGGCACATATCTAATATTAACATGCAATTGTGACGCCCGATCGGGTCCTTAGTTCGACGCCAGGCGGTCATTTGCGCGAAGTTTTGAACATTGTTTTAAGGCCTTTCTTGGTACGATACTGCATTTAACTGATAGCTTGCAGTATGCAAGCAACTTTTACTCGTATATACCTAATACTCTTCAAGTATAGCAGAGGTGAAAAAGTTAGATGAATCATTCAAGCCCTTTCTTGAAATCCAAAATCTTGAGAGGAAACATGCCTCATTAATTCAGTTGTAAGAATGTAGTTATTTTAGATACTTTTGATAGACTGCAAATTGTAAGAGATTACCCAATTGTTAGGGTGAAGTATAGCTGAGGCATATGCACAAGGACTGTAGCCATACAGAAACTTCAAAATACAAGTATGATCTATCATATACAGTAAAAACCTAATAAGATGCTTATCAAGCTGAGCAAAAGCTGCATTGAAAGCAGAAAAGAGTTATAATAAGGTTATGTAAACTTTATATTACTTTTTTATGTTTAAAAACAAAAGGGAAAGGTTTCTTGGCTCTCTAATTTTTAAATATGTTCTTCAGAAAAGATCAAGTATTGATACATATTAATCTTGAATTTATAATGCCCATATTTAAGTGTCTCAATGCAGTGGAAAATCCGCTGTAATAAAGAAAAATATTCCACCACTCTTTCCCTTTCTTTCAATACTATATACACCTTTCCATTCTTTTTGTCTACTTTCAGGCAAAACTAGTTACCAATAAAGATTTCTCAAAGAAAACATACCTGGAATTTCAATAGTTAGTTGATAACTAAGGTTAATATTTAAGATGTTTCAAAGGATACTGGGCTTTTTCATATCTTCATTTATGACAACAATATCAGTGAAACCTTTGGCAATACAACCTCTCACCATTTTCTTGATTCCAGATCTGTTCCTGTACCTAGCCAAAGAATTTGGGATTATACGTGTCAGCTCTCGTCCAAAGACACGACTTTTCTGTAAAAAGAGAGAATTGAGATTAAATTAAATGCAGGAAGAGTAGATTGTTTGAGGGGCATAAACAGAAAGACAGATTTAGTTATGACATGTCGACGAAAAAGAAAATGTTGATCGATTTGAAAGGGAAATGCAAGTTAGTTTGATGCACAGTAATGATTAATGGAACTAGAATGAGGATGAAAAGAATGTAAATCATAGTAAATAGTGAAGAAGATGGAGATCAATCATATGAAGAGCAAAGGAAGAACAGTTTAGGAAGTGAGTGCTCAAAAGTGATTCCCCTTCTCTGAACCAATTGTTCCCATGATTACTTTGTATCCATTAGATTTTTAAGACATTTTAACTGTCTGGTGAAAAAGAATACGCTACTAATAATATAATTCTCTCAGAAAAGCTTAAAAGGATATTGTCTAAAGTTCTTCCACTGGAAGACACTGTTTCTGGACCCATATACATCAACAGATAATCACGAAGTCTACCCATGTGTTGGCATGCAGACTTAGATCACTTGTTATTATATCCAGAGATGTAAATTTAATTACCAAAATGTTGTGCCCAGAATAGTAGCTAAAATATTGCTTGACTCTGAAAAAATATCGCTAAAAAGTAGTTTAAAAATAAAAAGCTTAGATTCACTTCCTCAAATGGAATGTCACCGCAAAATTTAGAGAAATTATAAGTAGAATATGAATTTTTAATCTTTTAACTGTATTTAAAGCCATTTTGTTTTTAAAATAAGCTAATTAAGTTAATGACATATGGAGGGTCAACAAAACAGAACTTATTTCATAGATCAAGAGACACTAAATCAGAAATGAGTTGAACTTGAGGGATTTTGGTGATACCTGGTGGAACTCCTTCATGATCAAACACAAAGAAAACTCATTATGTAGAGTCCACAAAAAACTTTTATTAAATGATCTAGGTTTCGTTACAGTGTAACATAAGGTCAGGACCTGATGATGTTACAGAAATAAGTTACATACATTATTTATTTTTTGATTTTTAATGAATTTTAAGGACTCTTAAATGATAAATAGAGAAGAATGGATCTTTGATAGCTTGTATCAGAGGAGTAAAATTAAATGATACGAGAGAAAAATTTCAAAGATTTAATAAGCCCAGACCTACAGAAAGCAGAACTGTTTAAGATTTAAGAGAACTGGATCAGCAAATTACTAGGTAAGAAGGGGACAGACAAGCATAGATCCTAACAAAAGCAAACAAATTCAACAACTGTTCCATGGTAAGGATTGGCTAGAGAGAACAGTTTTGGAATCCACATGCTGAATAAATCACAGTCTTTCACTTATGAAAAGTCTCATTACATCCAATTTCCATTCATGAAGAAGATTATCACTTTTAGCACATTTTAAACATGATAAAACTTAATAGACATGAATTTCTTACAAAAGCTAGGTTCCACAAAAAAGTTACTTAGTTAGGGACACCCTTTATACTATACTGCACTTAATTACCTTTCATGCAGCATAACATTTTCTGTCAATCCTTTTAAATTCAAATTTCGACTTATGCACAAGAATGCATGGTAAATAACCGTTCAGAGATTGCTAAGAAGAGTAAAAGACTCTGAACTTTCTCTGAATGAATTTCTCTGAATTTCTCTTTCTTTCACCAAGAAAAGTGGGACATTGTCAAATAAATAACAGAGAATTCATTTGATGACTGATTGAGTAATGGAAAGGAATTTCGACTAATCATAAGATTAGGACTAGGAGATGCAGCAAAGGATTGAAAAGCATGGAGGGATCTGATTTACATTCCCATGGACAGACTCAACTACGAACATACTAACCTTTTCTGGATTATCAGAGAACGTTATTAAAACTTTGGGCTCATAACTTTTCAAGTAATAACTGCTGAAATCATCATTCTCGATATCCAAATTCACTTCTTCCCTTTCTTCAACTTTAAGCTCTGTAGTTGCTGTTTCATCTCTTTCTCTCATACTTTCAATGGTTTTAGGCGTTTCCTTTTTCCGTGTTCCATTTTTCTTCTCCTTAGCCTTCTCCTTGAGAGCCTATTGGGTTTTATGAAATGAATTGAAGAAATAAGAATAAAGGAAAATTCAAAATATCACTCGACTTTCGACATTTCGCATAATACTATGACTAGTTACACAAGCGATGATTTCGCATCATGTAAACGAGTTTGCTTGTTTTCATTATGGTACATCAAGGAGTATAAACATTAATGGGAAACGATGGGCTAAATCATACAAACGCTAATCCTTCCAAAGAATAGAATTCTTTCAACGTTCACGAGAATATTATAGTTAACGATTGTAAGAATACCCGTAGGGTAGCGCCTATTGTAATTTAGACAAAGAATTAGCACAGCTATAACTTCTAGTCAAAAATTTAATCTCAAAATGACACCAGTTAATTTGATGATTCAATGACACCAGCCTTCATAACATAAGATAAGCGTAAATAGCGAGAAAAAACTTAACTTCTGTTTCATTTTCCTGTACTTTTGTAGCAGCTGCCTTCGTACAGTTTTATTTTTAATATCACCAATGTAGGACGGTATACTTGGAGTTCCTTCACTGTTTTCTTCGGTTTTCACGTCATCTGACAGGTCCATCTTAGTATCCTGTTCTAATTCCATCGCCCTTTTAAAAAGTAGTAATCACGACGAAGAAGTAACTATATGAGTTTTTAATCGGTAATTTACAACACAGCACTACTTGGCAGAACAACTATGTCAACACAATAACGTCCAGGCCTTAAACCTCGTGAATCCCATGTGCCGTGCGAGAATTACGCTGTTTCCTGTTTTCCCCTAAGTGTGCTCGTTGCGTATTTCGTAAGTCGTTCTCTCATGGCGCGAGAGCAACTGCGGTAAGAGGATTTGGAGAGCAAAACACGCGTTTTTCGACTTAGCCGTCTCAAGATGGGAAAGAATAATATGGAAGTTCATTTAACAGAAGATAGTCCTAATTCTTCAGGCATAGTTCCCATTGATAAGGATGTCGTTCATAAAATATGTTCCGGTCAAGTATGTTTAAATTGAAATGGCTTTTTAATTTTCGTTTAAGTAAAGTTATTTTCGTTAGTAAGTGATTGATATTGCCACTGTAGTAGCTTTCCGATATTTCTGGTTTTTTAGAGTTAATTTAGAAGTAAAATGGCGTATAAAATCATAAGATTTCTAAAGGATTGCTTATTCCAACTGCACAGGTAGTTCTCACTTTAGCGGTGGCTGTGAAAGAACTTTTGGAAAATAGCTTAGACGCTGGAGCTACAGCAATCGACATTCGCCTAGTTGATCAAGGCAGCACTCTGGTGGAAGTTGCTGACAATGGCTCTGGAATTAAAGAGGATGACTTTGAGGGAATAGGTAGGTAACATAGTCCAGCCAGCCTATGTAGGTGATTCAAGTAATGCGCTTAATCTTCTTATTTATCAATCGCCTAACTTTTTTACTGTACCCTTTATTATCAATCCTAGCAATATTTTCATACGTCTTCCGCAAATTGTGTATTTTGTTAATGAATGATGAAACTAGTAGGTGATTGGGTAGATTACAGTTATTAACCGATTCACTCAGTACAGTTATTTCTTTTAGCTCTAAAACATCATACATCAAAATTATCATCGTTTAGCGACTTGGATTCGGTTGGAACTTTCGGGTTTCGAGGAGAGGCTCTAAGTTCACTTTGCTCCCTTTGCGGAGGGATCTCTGTTCTCACTTGTCATTCTTCTGCCACTTGTGCCACTCTAATTCAGTTTGACCGCAAAGGAATTATTACGAAGAGAACACCATGCGCTCGACAGGTATGTTTGCTGAATATGGAGATGGTAATCGATTGCTAAGTATTAAAGCAAAATTACACTACATCATTTACCGACAATTAGCATTCAGAAACTTTTAAGTTACAATACCAATGTTTAACAGATGTCTTGTCAAATATACTCATGCATTTGAGATAATAAATCATAATAATAAATTAAGAAGTTGGTAATTTATTACTATGGCTTTCCACAAAGTTACGCCTAATCATTATGCCTAATTTTTCATAATTAATCATATTTAATTTTACTTTAATACTTTGCACATTAATACCAATGAAGGTATGAGATTTTAGAATCACTAGATACAAAATGATTGTAATGGATTTTATGATAATAATAATGATATTTTTTATTACAGGTCTCAAAAACCCAATTTCCTTGTACATAATCAAGAAAACACTGTCAAAAATATCAAAATACAGACCCAGAAATACACATCACACAATGGATCAATCACAAAAAATAAAATTGTAAAAAAAAAATAAATTATAAAACATTTCATTATAAAAATTAACAAAACAAAAATACAAGTCATATAATGGATGTCAATAATTATCAACAGCATAAATAAACCATACAATTAATAATGTTAACATTATAAATGCTATTTTATAAGTTTGCATAAAAAAGTTATATAAATGCAATGGTTATAAATACAAGGTATATCACATTAGCAGTTATATTATGTGTACATAACAGTATAATATAATAAACTGTAAGTATAATATCCCAAATATAATATACTAGTTTAGTAATAATTCAAAGGCGTTGTCTTTTAGAACTTCATCTGATGAGAAATGGTGTAAGGTGAGGAAAAAGTATTCCTCCTTTTCCTTTCCATTATATTATAGTACTATATTAATGTATTCTTTGATGTGAAACTAAATATTTTTGTATTTAGAAAATGCAAATTGCAACCACATTTCTAATGATGAAGTTATAGCTCATTGTTTTAGAATTATCTTGCCTAAGAATAACAGCAGTTAGTTATCATTTCAAGTCAGACAACTATGGAAGAAATTTATACTGGATTTTATTCCTTGATTGAGTTGGTAGTTGAGAGTCTTTTAATCCCATTTATATAGTACAATTTTATATTATCTTAACCAACTAATTGATTGATTTTTACCTCGTGTGTTTTTCAGATTCTTTCTGTCATTACCAGTCTTTCTCGTATTATTTATTATCAGTCTTATACATTTTTATCATTTATGTTTTTGGAACATTTTTTCGTTTACAATGGCTGCTCTTCACAGTATAATATTATTTTCTTAAATTGTGTGACATCATCCATAAAAAATAGATGTGTCCATACTGGTTATTTCTGCATTAATATAGATTGTTTTATTATTATTGAATATTTTTTAATTATTATAAAACTAAAACTTTAATAAATTAAAGTATTTTAATCTTTTTGTATAAAAGATGTTCATTTGTTTGTGGCATGTTATAGTTGCTCTCTCATACAAATGGAACAGCATCACTTACTTTTGGCATTTCTTCACCTTTAAAAGTTGTAATCTTTATTATCTTTTATTGTGACTGTTATCATGAAATAATGTTGTTGCATATCTTTGATATACATTTTCTCAATGTTGCTTTATTTATAAACAGGTTGTTGGCATTGTGGTATCTATTACTCTAAGTTATTGAGTTTAGCTATAAAAAATATTGTTTTGAGCTGAAAATTGTGATAATTTATTTTTTGCTAGGTTGGAACAACCGTGTCCTTAGAATCACTGTTTTCTGGTCTGCCAGTTCGTCGCAAAGAATTTCTGCGAAATCTACAGCGAGAGTTTGCGAAAATGACTCATCTACTGTATGCATACTGTCTTGTCTCAACTGGAGTTAGGTAAACTCTTAGCTTGCATTACTGTAATTAAAAAGTTTCTTAAGGATCCAATAATTTTTAGCAAACTTTTAAATTAACTCATAATTTTAAATTATTTTAGTGATTAATATTCTATTATGATACTTATTAATATTGCAGTAGTTATCCATACTTACAATATGGACTGTTACTTATGAATCATGTTCCTCAAAGCCAACTCATTTTCATCGGAATGCTTTGGTTCTCTGATTTGGCTACCCTGCCCTATACTGGTAAACCCCAATTCTAACATAAGATTTCAGGATTTAAACAAAATTTGAATCAACACAAGTAGCCATTTTTCATCATAATTGAATAACACAGTTTTGCACTTAAACGTGAATTCATATTATTATCCAATGATGGGATATATAATGATTTCAAATACATATTTCTCGACTGATGTTAAGCATCTGTAGATGTAACTTTGCTTGCATTATCATGATTAATAGATTAATTGTAATTATTTATAGATATTCTTTTTCCTTACTAGCTACTGAATTAGTAAATTTGGATTTATATTCTTCCATTGACTTCCAATATGACTTCCATTTATGACTTCCAATAGAATCCCAAGCTCTAAATCAACCTGTATAGATTTCACTGAAAAAGATATCGTATGTTAAATTCCACAATTCAATGTATCCTTTATTTCTACATCCAAAATGATTTTTTAAATCATCAAATTAATTTCTACTCTGTATTTGCCAAAATTGTGCATTGCTCCTTATGGATACAGTATGTATACAGAAAACAAATCTACATAAGAACACACACTAGACTCTTCTAGATATAGAATGCTGAGTATTAGTATTACGTTGTTTATTAATATTGTAAGGAAAGGAGTATATTACAGGAGGCAATACAGAGTTGAGAGAGGCTAATTTCTAATGAAACTCTAAGAAGAGTGTTCACTATTATATTGCTTTAATCTACTCATCTCTGATTAGTCATCTCCTAAAAGAAGTTTATTTTCTTGCTGCCCTCTCTCACTAAAGAAGATAAATTTAAGGAGGTATGGTCATGGAAAGTATGTAGAGCCATGAGGTGATGTTCATGATTGTTGTCAAAGTGTATAAATTGTTACTATTTTATGCTTACTACACAATTGTATAAAATAATACAATCATTTTTATTTGTCAGATTCTTAATTTCACTCATTCTTAATCTTTACTGCCCACATTTTGGTAGAATAATAAGGGTAAAAATTGTTTATCAAATGAACATGAAATAAGCCTTCTACAAGTAATAACTCTCTCGAAAAAATTGGTATTTCAAAGTGTTTGTATGTTGAGCGGTTTGTAAGTCGAGGTACTACTGTGTGTAGAAATTTGTAAGAAGTACTATTGTGCTGCATTTTTCCTTTATGATGTGTTGTAAGAGTGTTTAGAGTAATTTCTGAAACTTTTACTTCATGATTTCCCAGAATCACATGTACAAATCGCAATCAGAAGAAAGGTGGTCATAGCAGCATAGTTGTAGCAACACAAGGCGGCCTCACCATCAGGGACAATATTGCCTGTGTTTTTGGACACAAACAGGTGAGTGAGTGTGTGTGTCCAGAGCTCAAATTATTTCAACAAATTGATTACTTAATAAATTCATTTTGTGCAATTTAGTTTATTAAGTTCAATTATTTTCCTGAATATTCTATCACATTCACACAAAGAAATCCCGACTTGGCTATTAAGCTCCTAACATCACATAAACTGAGATAATAGAACTATAAATGCTTTTCCATTTTGTTGACAGTATCAAGTGTACCTCCTGGAATATCAAATAATAAAATGTTTTATTCAGAGGTGAGATTGTGACTTCAGTCCCTTCTTACATCTAATCATTCTAAGGATCAGCAACTATCAGATGTGATGAGTGTTACAAGGCTTATATTATTACCCTCACTGTGGCTTTGGAATCTATGAATGCTCTTTTACTTTTATAAACTTTTAATTGATGTTTTCTTTGTTTATAGCTGATGACTGTAGTAGATTTCAAGCAGAAAGAGGCCCCAAATGAAATTTTGGAAGAGTTTGGATTGAAAAGAAAGAGCAGTGAGACTGTAATGAAGCAAGAGCAATGTGATAGTGAAGTGGAAGGTAAAAGGAGTTTGTATTTTTCACAAGCATTTGATACTGCCCAAATTGATAGCACAATTTTCCTTAGCCTGTTTCTGTTGTGTCATAGTAGAATTATAAATTAGTGCTACTATATATTATACTATACTAATGTGCTAAGTTAAATTTCATTTCCATCATTTGAAATTAGCAAGTATTGTAAACTGTCATTGAACTTTTTTGCTATTATTATGTTTGGTAAGAAGTATGTTTAACTTCACCAATTTAATGTTTGACCTTTGTCATTTACAGTTGGTTATTATTATTAATCCTATAAGTAAAAAATGAATCAATGGTAAAGATTTGCTTAAAGTCACATGATGCATGAATAGATCCTAACAACTTAAAGCCCCTGTGTAGACTGCAAATTTTTATTGGCAGACTGTTCAATTGGTAGCTTAAGAAGTACGAAAACATATGCAAGTGTCCACATTACCCAATTTAAAATAGACAAATTAAAAAGTTTTATAGACTTGCCAATTCCTTTTCAATTAAAAAGTCTGCCAAGAATCGGCTGACTGGTTAATCAGATATAATTGTATCTCATAAGCACACTTTCCAACTAGTCTATCTGTGATGCTTATAGTTCACTCCAAGCATTGATGTGTGTGATTTTGAAAATCATTTTAGCATGTCATTATTAGCAGAGAAAATGTCAACTAAACACTGGTTGAAGAAGCAGAAATGTGGCTACCATTATATAAAAAATATTAAAAGAATACGCAGATATAACCATTAAGAAATAGCTATGGGTGGAAGTTTTAAAAGTAGAATACAATTTTCAGTATTCAAATTGTTTCTTTCTTTACTATTGATGATCCAATTATTATAACAAGTTTATTGAAACTGTGTATGCTCATTCTATAAGATGAAAAAAAACTTTTTAAAGACCATCAATTGGGGAAACTTTGGCCCATTTTTCAAAAAATTAATTCATTGTGTATAACTTGGCTTGATAATATGAATTCATTTTTACAGTAATCGAATTCTCCAAGTAAGGGGTTCATCCACAAATTTTCAAATGCTGTGAAGTTTTATTTTTAAAGAGCACATGGAAGAACATTATCATAAATACCAAATAAGATTTCCTTACTAAATTTTAAATTTTAGGCCTATGTTAGCTTGACTTGGGGTAACAAGGGTTAAAACTCCTATAAAGAGACCTAAAACATGATTTTGTTCAATGTTAAGCTTTTTATTAAGACAATTGTTTAAAATAACAATTAATTAATGTAATTAATTAATGAAAATTTAATGCAAATATGTTGGAAATTAATTTATAATTTGTAGAAATTTTTGAAGAAGCCTTAATATTCACCAAGAAGGTAAATTTATTTATTTTCAATTTAATTTTTTTGTACTATTTTGATTTTTTCTGTTGGCACTTTTTAATTATTTCTTTTTGACCTTTTGGTACCAGCTTATCTTGAAGGAGCTGGTTCATATACCATGGATTGGTGTATAACGATATTTCTTCCTTCTTCTCTTACCATTAGGGGGTCAAATTATAATGGGAAGTTACCTCAACAAAAAGACAGCTTTATTTTTTTTCTGAATCAAGTAACTGCAAAAGCTTCTAGTATGTATTTTGAACACTAAATAAGATAGAGTAAATTGTAAACACCAAGATTCGAATATTATTATTCATGGCTGTGCAAATGAAAGTTGGAAAAGTGATGAAATTTTAGTCCTAAAATTTTAAAAGTATGATATCTCGTCGTATTTTGTTTTAATTGCTTAATATAGTTCTTCAATCAAAACACATTGAAACAGCAATTTAATCAAATTATGTACACTCCGTCAAAAAATTAACTTGCCTAAAAAAACTCAATTTTCACTAAAATTTTGAATTTTTGAGCTATTTGGTCAGGCCCAAGACTAACTTTGTCAGAGCTGTGCTTTTGCACTCTTATTTGTGAACCTAAATGGCAACTTTTCCAACCTATTATGTTTCTGCTACTAAAAATTTTTGTTTTTCGATACACCTTAGTGTGCACCCATTGCCAATCAAACAGTTTATTTTGTTCAGTGTGCTGAGATGATATCTGATAATCCTAAACTATCAACCAACAGTTAAGTCTGCAGGTGCTCTTAAACAGAGAGCATAGCTTATCACTTGAACAGGCTGTTTCGAATGCAAAATTTTATCAATGATTTTGTATCAACTACTTTATAAAAATTTTTCACAGTTCTGAAATAAAATTCCATTTGAAGAAGAATAGAGGAATCTTTCTTAACTTTTCCTTCGTATGGTATCTCTTATGATTTCATCATTATTTCTTCTTGGATTTTGCAAAAGAAGAGAGGTAAATATAAGAAACAGAAAAACTTCACTTTCTTCTTACTACACATTCCTTATTGAAGTTTATAACATCTGATAGATAAATTCATGCATGGCAGTGGTTGTCACAATAGTTAGAGATTGACAAAAGAATTTCCCAATACCTCATTCACCAATATCATCATTTACCAATAATAATCATAAAATGAGTTTCTTCAGCAAGATTGAGACTAATATGTCTCTTCTTACTTCTAACCCTTCTTCTTATAACATTCAAAAGAAAGATAATTTGAAATTAAAGTGATGATAACTACTTTGTTAGTTTTAAATACATAAGTTTGCAATTAGGAAAAAATATAACAGCAGGAAAACAATCACAATAAGGGAGTTAAACATAAGAAGCTTAAAGATAGTTAACTAAATTCCAAGGATAAAGCTAGTAAAGACAGATCTGAAAGGGAAAAAATACAGATACATTTTACATAGATAATATAAAAAGAGTCATGTTTGTATAAATAAAGAAAAAGAAGTTGTAACACTTAGGTATAAATATGGGTCAGTATGAAAGAAAGCAATAAAAACTTAAATGAAAATAAAGTAATGAAAATGAAATTCACTAGTAGAATACAGCTTTGTTAGTGTTCATTGGTAAAATGAATTTAAGTTTCTTAGTATCTCATAGATGAAATTAATTCATGTTTCTTAGTTGTAAATTAGAAATATCTAATCTATTCTGAATTATGATATTATATAATAATAATAATAATAAACTCTTTATGAATATAAACATACATTCACCTTAATTTTTCACCATAGTTATATTCCATATGTTCAGCTAATTTTCAATTCCATTCATGAAGGAGTGGAAGAAATTTCCACTACAGCCCCTCCCTACAATATAAAGGGGTGTCTGTCCACTTGTGAACATGGCAAAGGACGAGGAGCTCCTGACAGACAATTTTTCTTCATTAACTCTCGGCCATGTGAGCCCTCTAAGGTAAAATTATTTCCTGAAAACATTGGTATCCTGTTGTAGTATAATGTACTAGTGTAGCACTATGACTGTGAATAACAAACATAACGATAACCTGATGTGCACGCATAAATTTGATGTGACTAATACATTGAGTAGCTCTGAGAGGGTCACTCATGGCAAGGAAATAATGCACATTGCAATTAATTTTGTTTAAAACCAGTGGAAGTTATGGTTAAAGAGTGAACTTTATTTAGTCCTCTTTTTTCTTTGCTGTTTGCATAGTTGTGATAGTGTCATAACCCAAGTAGTATTGCATGGCCAGTTAGCTGAATATTTATAAGATGAATTTTGACTGAAAGAATATTTGCTTGAATTTTAAAAGAGAAATATAAAAGAGGTTTGAAGCTGATTGAAACTAAATAAGCTGAAAATAATCTGGATGACCAATGTAGTGTAAAATGAGTAGATGAATGGATCCAAATGAAAAAGATGGCTTCAATAATGTCAGATAAATACTGTGAAAGAGTGTGTGCCTGCATAGTCTTAAGAATAAAATGGAAAACATTTTTAAATGTTGTGATGGATGTGTGTGAAGTACATCTAGTGAAATTTCATTTCCATTAGATGAGGAATATTATGGTAGCTTGCACTTTCAAGATAATTTGTTTCAAGAGTTGATTCTGAACCATTTCAAGTTCATATCTCAGAATCATAGAAATAAAATCAAACTGAACCAAGACCCAGAAAAATGCAATTACCTCCAAAGTAAATAGCAAGTGCATATAATTGAAGATATAATTAAAAGATCGAATTTCAAAACTATGACTGTTTTTGTGCACCACCATCCCCAAGTATTTTGGTGCCCCAAGCGAATATTTCCAGGTGTTACTGTGATTTTAAAAATTTAGATTAAAAATATTTAATTAGAGACAAAGTAGCATTTTTTATTGAATTATAATGAAATTTTCTGGTGACAAAGTATGTTTATAGCGAATATATAATTAAAATATACCAAATCAAAGAAAGGGAAAATCCTAATTCTCTTACTTAGAGGTGAAAATGAACAGTTTTGAAATGTTTATGATATAATTCCTGATTTTTGTCAACTTTCCAACATGACAGTGGGAGGTTGTTGTCTTCCAAATCAATATCTTTGCTCCCAGAATGCAACCACCACAAGCCATCTCTGATTTGCATGTTTTGTTGGCCCTCCTATTATGAATCACCATTTGTGCACCTAAATTACTTGCTTTTTTATTGTAACTCAATGCCTTTGAAATGGTGTTCTAAAAATAACTTGAAGATGAATAGCTCAGCATTCACTTAGTGGAACCTGAACATATAATATGAGTGATGTAAGTGGAAGGAAATAGATTTTTGTGAAACAGGGATACTGAAATCTGTTAGATGAAAGAGGTGAGAGTTCTGATGTCTCTAGCAAAGGTGGTAGTGATGTACAATCAAGTAAATTAAGCATGATATTCCATTTATTATGAATTAGAGGCAAAAAGAACATATTTTTCAAGAAAATTTAAGAGCAACCACTGGAAAAAGCATTAACACCAAAAGAGCAAAATAGGAGTTTGATCATTTAGAATGTTTTCTATAGAAATAAATCACTACCATAAATAATGATACAGTAATACTCAATTACGACAAAGAAGCATTATATAAATGAAGTCTATGTATAAAGCTCTCAATCTAACATATAATTCAACATAATGAATATGCAATGCCCTAGCCAGCTATCATTGCATTCATCGTAAGAGTTATTGCTTTTGAATTGTTAAATATGTTGGTTTTGAGTTCACCCCATAATTATAGTTACATGATGGGTGAAAATAAAGGTGTAATTAACAAAATTATATTCTCATGAATTGTATTGCAGGTAATGAAGTTGGTTAATGAAGTGTACCATCAGTACAACTCTCACCAGAATCCATTTGTGTTCATGGACATCAGGACAGATGGTACTGCAGGTGGAGGAGTTGACGTCAATGTCACTCCAGATAAACGCAAAATCTTCATTGAAAATGAGAAACTGCTGCTTGCTACTATAAAGGTATAATCAAACAATTTTACTAGAGTATTCCATGTCTTTTATTTCATTTAATCAATGTTTGGTTGTGAAAAGTTGTTTATTTGCTAGATTAACCTGGACTGCTTTGTTCACATGCTATAAAACCAAAGACATATTTTATGAAGTAAGACTAAACCGAGGTTGAATTTTCTGTTGATGTGCATGAGTAATGTTTACAAACATTTCTCCTTGCCCTCTCTCTTTCTCAATTCTTTCTCAGTAATTTTCACTGGTGGACTGATGTTTACAGGAGTTTGTGTTCCTAAGATTGGCTGGGAATTTCTGCAGAAGAAGGTGCCAAACCTAGTTCTAATATTTGTTTGGAGCTTGCAAATATAATATATTATAATATTATTTTGCCCATTGTATTCAGCCAAATTCTGCTATTCATCTTTGGTCTTGGACTACAGCTTTTGAGTAATCAAATAACTACATGTCTTAACAATGCATAGCTCCAATACTTGCAGCTCCACTTTCTGTAGTCGAGAACTGACATTATTTGTTTGCTGTATCAAAAAGTTTAACTCTGGAATTCCCTGGGAAGGAATTAATAATTTCTTTAATGGAAACGGTATGACCCCAATTACTTCCATTTTAGTAATTATTATTATTGACGAATGCGCACGACCATTCCCTAACAATTCAGAAATTCCAGCCAGGATTCAAACGCTGAACCTTGGTGTTATAGTAATAGCATGCAGGCTAAAATTGTTATATAGGACTGTTTTTACTGTAATAATTTATATATTGTATGTATATCATTTTATTCAACATCAAGCATCATTATTTAATCATAAATGAGGTATACAATAGATGCATAAAATATTATGAGGCGTGTTTTTTAAGTAAGGTCCGTTTGAAAATAAGTACACAACGAAAGGTTATTTCAAAAAAGTAAATTTATTTTCAGAAAGTACATACTTTACTCTATTTTTCGACATAGTTACCAAGTTTGTTCAAACACTTATCATACCTCTCAACCAATTTTAAAATACCCTCTTCATAAAGACTTGCCGCCTGCTCCGATAACCAAGAGTTCACTGCCGTTTTCACGTCATCGTCATCATCGTAAAGCTTGCCACTGAGGTGCTGTTTGAGGTGGAGGAACAGATGGTAATCGCTCGGCGCAAGATCAGGACTCTAGGGTGAATAGTCTAAAACTTCCCAGCCAAAACTTTCCAACAAATTGCGGGTCTGACCTGCAGTGTGAGGTCTTGCATTGTCATGGAGAAGGACAATTCCCTTTGTCAGCATGCCGCGTCTTTTGTTTTGAATCGCTCTGCGTAGCTTTCTCAGGGTTTGACAGTATGCTTCTGCGTTGATATTGGTTCCTCGTTGCATGAAGTCGACCAACAAAACACCATGCCTATCCCAAAACACTGACGCCATGATTTTGCGCTGGGACAGAGTCTGTTTGGCCTTCACCATTACAGGCGAGTGTGTGTGTCTCCATTCCATGCTCCGTTGCTTTGATTCGGGCGTGATATGCGAAACTCATGTTTCGTCACCAGTTACGATCTGACTCAAGAAGCCGTCACCTTCTTCGTGATAACGAGTCAAGAACTTCGTCACACAGTCAAATCTTTGGTTTTTGTGGTCCTCTGTTAGGAGTTTCGGGACCCAACGGGAGCACAGTTTCCTAAACTGTAGGTGTTCAGAAACAATTTTGTAAAGCACTGATCTAGACACCTTAGGAAATTCGTTTGATAGACCTGTTATTGTGAAGCGCCTGTTCTCACGAATCCTCGCTTCAACTGAAGCCACCAAATCGTCTGTAATCAAAGAAGGGCGACCGGAGCGGTCCTCATCATGGACGTTGTCACGGCCATCTTTGAATTCTCGTACCCACTTACGCACTTTGCTTTCACTCATAACAGTATCACCGTACACTTCGCAAATCTGTCAATGAATTTCTGCAGCAGTCAGGTTCCTTGCTGACAAAAACCGTATCACTGAGCGAACCTCACACGTGGCGGGTGAGTTGATAGTCTTAAACATTTTGAAAGCACAGAACAGGAGCATACAGGTTAGCAACACAGCTGAAACTGAGCACAGTTGTTCCCAGGGCATGCCGGTACACGACGCATGCGCTCGTTGCGGTATGCGCACGAAATACTAGTGTGTACAATAAAACGGACCTTACTTAAAAAACACGCCTCGTATAATGAAAACAATATTTACGATTGTGTTTAATTTTAAATTCATATAATTCTATTTAGCTCATGAGTTTTTTAAAAAAAACCTATTTTGTAATTTTTTACATCTTGCAAACCAGGATTTAAAGCAAAATGGTGTAATTGTAGCTTGAAAATCTTAAGACTAGGAAAAACATCAAAATCCTTCATAACAACAAAATGACTAACCATCTTCAACCCTGGTTTAATAAAGGGTATAAGGAATATGAATAAAAGAACGAAGCACTTAAAATACGTCATACTCTGTCTAATCAAATTGCAAAACAGCTTACTTTACAAATATGCTTCAATCCTGTGATTCCTTTTAATTCTGATTCTCTCAAGACTATTTCGTGCACTTACAGATGATGTTCAAACTAGTACCATGTTATTCATCATCATAGGTCATTCAATCTGTAGATTGGTTGACTACAGCCCTCCATTCCTCTCTATCTAAAGCTAACTTTACTAAATCCTGATATCTCTTCTTTCCTATATCTCTCTTTATTTGGCTAATATATTCATCTCTTGGTCTTCCTCTTGCTGCTTTTCCTTCTATTTTTCCCTCAAGTACGTTCCTAACAAATTCATTGTGTCTGATGATATGTCCAATCCATCTGGTTCTTCTTTTTCGGATGATGCTCCATATTGTTTTAACCTCTTCTATTCTTCTGTATACTTCTTCGTTTCTTACCTTATCTGTCCATTTGATCTTCAGCATTCTCCTCCAGCACCAGGTTTCGAAGGCTTCTATTCTTCTCTGGTCTGCTTTCCTAATGGTCCATGTCTCTGATCCAAAGAGTGCCACACTCCAGACAAATGTTTTCAAGAATTGTTTCCTTGTCTGTAATCTTATATTCTTTGAGCATAGTAGTGGCCTCTTCCTCATGAATGCCTCCTTTGCTTGGGCTATTCTTCGCTTGATGTCTGTGGTACTTCTCCCATCCCATGTTATGCTACTTCCAAGGTAGGTGAATGATTCTACTTGCTCCAATTTCTCTCCTCGTAGGGTAATGTTTGCTTTCAATTTTTCTCTTCCACATATTAGGATTTTTGTTTTCTTTTTGTTCACTTTCATATTATATCCTTGAATAGCTTGATCTATTGCATTTAGGGATGCCTGCAAATCGCCTTTATTTTTTGCTATTACTGCAATGTCATCTGCAAACCGAAGCATGTTAATTTCTTTTCCATTCACCTTAATTCCCTTCATGTTCATTCCTTCTATTTCTTTCATTGCTTCTTCTAGGTATACATTGAACAATGCTGGTGAGAGGCTACATCCTTGTCTTACTCCTTTATTTATCTTAGTTTCTATTTTCTTGCCATCTCTCATCCTCAGAGTGGCGACTTGGTTTTTGTACAATTACCATGTTATTATTACTAAGCTATTACTAGTACTATGTTATTAAATATTGCCTGAACCGAAGTAAGCTATGAGATATTTTTTTTGCTAATTGCTATATCAACATAATAGGGTGAACAATAGTAGCTTGCAGAGAAAGCAGTTATTTATTGAAATCTGTGGAAGAAATCACAAAATCAATGTGACATCAAATTGCAAGTATTTCTGTAATGATGCCTGCAATTCAGATATTATACTCCAGAGAAGACTTTGATGTTTATATCCTGAAATGAAAAGCTATCATGCAAATGGAAATTTAAAAACTATTTTGTTATATTGAAAGTTAATTGAAAAATTACTTTGCTTCCTTGGCAACCATGCAGATTCTAGGTATAAGTCTAGAATGTGTGTTTGGTGCAAAAAGTAGCATGTTATCTGTGCAGAGAAAACATTTACCTATCTATTTTGAAAGTTTTGAAACTTCTTCTCTAATTGTAGGCAATCATAAACACACAAACATCCTCCAATTCTATTTTTATGTATACTGTAACTAATCTTATATATTATTATATATTAGATTAGTTGTACAGTATCATATATATATATATATATATATATATATATATATATATATATATATATATATATATATATATATATATATATATATATATATAATAAATAATATATATATCTATTATATATAGCTAACTCTCCGGATATACCTATATATATAGATATATAGATATATATATATAGGGGATACGAATTCTGACCATGTTCCACAAGCGCCATCGACGTCAGATTTTTTCGGCATACTGGCCCTACACTCTAGATGCCAGAATAATGCAGACTTCGACGCTAGCTATCATGGGTTCGATGCCAGAAATTCCCAAAAATCGCAATTTTCCCATAAGAATGCATTGCGCGGATTTTTGAAAATTATTTTGAGGCACTTATCGTTAAGATAGAGTAACCAAAATTTCGGAGGTTGAAGTTGAGGTAGTCTTCTATGCTTCTCATGGAAAAAATGTAGCCAAATGACAGTGAGTTCGACGCCAGGTGGATGCAAAATCCTTCCATAAGAAATGCATTGCGGAAATCTTTTTAAATGCCTCCCAATAAGCTGGAAAGATAAGACCCGGAATGGTGACAGAGGCGTGGGACCTTCCCGATAAGATATTGAATCGAAACTTTGGAACAAGTAAGGATGGCACTTATCTAATATTATTTTGCTGTCTTCTCTCACGATCGGGTTCTTAGTTCGTCGCCAGGCGGTCTTTGGCGCGAAGTTTTAAATTTGAACTGAGGCAGTACTTGGTATGATACTGTATTCAACGGATAGCTTGCAGTATGCAAGCAACTTTTACTCGTACCTATATATATATATACCTTATATATATATATATATATATATATATATATATATATATATATATATATATATATATATATATAAGTATATGGTATATTAAAAATTTATATCGAAACCACAGGAAATGCAAAGATATTTGTTACGTATACTTAAAAGTATCAAAATTATTTGTACAAAAAGATTTATCTTATACATTTTCTCAATGTTTAGCCTTTTTACTCATCTTCATTGAGCATCATTTTGTCATTTCCATCCTGTTTCTTTGATTTAGATAGTTAATCAATTGCTTGTAATCAAATGTAACAGTCGTAACTGCACAAAACCTGACTATGTCATTTGTTGTGAAAAACATTCACCAAAGTATTACGGTTTTTACAATTATTTATTACCAACAGGCTACCAGTTTCAACATCAAAATTCCACCTTCAGCTCTGAAAAAATCTCTTTTTTTTTAGATCAGCTTGTAATTAATGTGTTCATGAATGAAACTTAAAGGAAATATTATGAAAAATGCATCTTTAAGAAAAGAACTCTTAGTGACTCTACCAATTGTTTTCTTCCTAAATTGTAAAAATAAACTTTTTCATGTCCAAGCAATAGAGTAATGAGAGAGAGAGAGAGAGAGTAGTTTTGCATTTAAGTATATTTTCCACCTTTGTTTAAATTCTTGAATGTTCTCTTTTAGGCTTCTCTTCTTGAATTGTATGCCTCTACTCCTAGAACATTCCAGCTTCAGAACCTGCCATTCAAAGAGAGAAAAATAGAAGCACACACAACAGAGGCTGAAGAAAGTGCTATTACATCAAAGTCCCTTCACTCCTCAAATTTATTGAAAAACCAGCAATCACCCTCAGCAGCATTATCAATCTCTCAGGTGAGACAGTCAAACCTTGATCACTCGAGAATCTCTTTGTGTCAAAGAAAAAGTCTTTCAATTGGAGGAAATCTCCATTAGTTCGAGGATTTACCATAAATAAATTGAACGTTGTATGTGACCTTCCCAAGTCATGAAAACCTCTATAAGTCTAACAAGGATGAGTCACCAAAGTGATATTAAGGATCATGATGAAAGCAATTACATGTGAAAGTAGATGGTGAGATAGTAAGAAGTGAAGCAGGTTTTAGTAAATCCTCACTTATAGCTAAGAAAATTTTTTTAAAAATAATCAATTGCAGTAATCAATACTATCACAACACCATATATTTGAAAAAGACAAGGACTCAAAATTAAGGAAAAATAAAATATACCGAGTTTGGAACCAGGTACTATAGCCACCAGAGTCTGACTCTTTACTGCTGCATTTGACTCTTTACATGCAATGGCAAAAATTTTGTAAAATGTATTATAAGAAATTCTTTTATCTTTCCATCCGTAGAACCTGGGCCTATGTAGCCAAACCCCACTCAACTATTAACTACCTCAACATCTACTTTCACATGCAATTGCTTTTATCATGATCCTTGACATCATTATTTGACAACTCCTCCTTTTAATTATAGATACCTCAGTACCTTGACTTTTTTTGACATGCATAACTGCTGAATCTGCTCTTGTGCACATTTTTAATTATGACTTTATAAGTATGGAACGGTTATTTTAGCCTTTAAAAGACATTTCATTTGATTCCCCTTCCTATTTTTGCAAAACATAAAAACATAATGTTTACTAGATCTTAAATGGAAGTACATTATTGGACTACTGTATCTTTACACCATAAGCAGTTCCATTGTTTTGTTAATGTTAATTGTACAGTATTCATGTTTTCTTACAGATCTACTGTTTTGTTTTATAACCAAATTAGAAGTTTGAAAATACCTCTAATATGGTTTTGATAAATTTGACAATTTTTAGGCCTCAAATTCATTATCAGCCAAGTTCCATTTTTTTTCTTTTTAACCTAAGTTTAATAAAGTAAAATGCACTATACCTTGTTCCCTATTTATGATCATTATAT
The DNA here is from genome assembly GCA_036926295.1 of Pachydiplax longipennis. NCBI lineage: Eukaryota > Metazoa > Arthropoda > Insecta > Odonata > Libellulidae > Pachydiplax > Pachydiplax longipennis. Next base: position 69,054,589 of record JAVFKF010000015.1, read on the forward strand.
CCTGTGTCTTATTTTACCCTCTTACAGTTTAGTCTGGGTAAATAATATTTCAGTTGTCTTTGCTTTAATATCAACTTTGCTTTAACAGTGCAACTCACCTGCAGGCACAATATTAGAAAACCCTAGTAAGTCTTATGTATAACAGTCTATAGCAAGAACCCTCGCTATGTCAAAATCTTTGCAACTCTAAGAATTTTAGCCATTCCTTGAGATTTGAATTTTTATGGTTTGATTGCTTTCCCTAAATGCAGATTTATCTAATTAATCTTGAAATTTCATTAAATTGTATTAATTTTTAATGTTTGCTAATTATTATGTTAGTTATTTACAATCTTTTATATATATATATATATATATATATATATATATAAAAGATTGTAAATAACTAACAGGGGTTCCTTCCTTGGCAACCGCAATCAGGGGAAAACCATCACCTTCCCTTTCACAGCATGGGGCCAAGGCTGACTAAATTTTATTGCTGACGTTTTGCCAAGGAGTTATTTTAGCAGTAATTGTCAATCTTAATTTGGAAATAAAAATCTTGTACCTTGCCAACTATGTACAATTTTCAAACGAAATTCTACCGTTAATATTAAGCCATTTAGTGTACTAATATAATGGCAATGATGTAGCATAATTTTTAGATGATAATATACTAAATAACTTAATATTAACGGTAGAATTTTGTTTAAGAGTTGTACATAGCAAAACTGTTGCAATAACATTTAATTTCTTAAAAAGCGGCACTATGCTGTGAAAAGGGTTATGAATGACCCCAGGGGCTGAGTTTCCTATGAGTGGTGCAGAAGGAAAGGTCAGAAATCCCTCAAAAAAGGCTCAGAATGGTAAGATTATAATACCCTAATCCTCTGAAACTGCATCCACCTGCGATTTATACCTGCGTCGTCTACAGACGAGAGTCGTGCTTTTGCATAGGAAAATCTCCATTGTGTATACACGACAACAGTCTCGAAAGGGTTAAATCTCTATGTATGTTCACTTTGGATTTGCAGTGTCAGAAGTCTCTAAAAGTATCTGTCAATCAATTGATCATATTTTATTTCAAGCATTTAGGTAACCAAAGACAATGAAAATTTTTTTTTTACAACATGAGTGTTTCATTGTATGAAACTAGTTAAAAGTGTGCTTACTGGGAATATTCTCAGGTTTTTATTCATCCATGTTTGTGCCTATATTCTTGTTGTTTTATGTTTTTGCTAAAGTCTGATTTCAGTACATCCATTATTTCAAAGTAAGTCTCTTTTCCCTTATTCTCTTACCTAATAGCAATATATTTCTTATAAATCATGTGATTTATGACAAAAAGTTATATTTAAGAAGAAATTTATTGGTCCCAACCTTGGCATAAACAAAAAATGATAGTATTATCTTTTTTTTCACTGAATACTTAGTCTTTATAAGTAAAGTGTGACTGATGTAATGTGTATAAAAGTACCATTGTAAGAATAAATTGACATCTTTAGCTATGAATAAAATACGTCCAATCTTATGCTTTTTAGGTGCTCTCAAAATTTTCCCAGTCTTCAAGTACATTTTCGGCAAAAGAAAGACAACTCACAAAAAGAAAATACAGCAATGAGATTGGAACGAGAAATAAACGTAAGCATCATCATATTTTTGTAATAATCATTTATTTACTTTCATTCATTTTACAAATTTATATTCTTTATTGCCTTGTGCTTCTAAATTATTCCATTTCAGGAGGCTGGTGAAATTCTTATTTTTTTAATATAAATCAGTTTTCCTCAATGAAAATAATGCAAAAAGAAACTATTGGCTCCATCACTCTTAAGTGTTTTGAACTCTATAAAGATAAGCTGCAAGTATGCATGATTAGAGGTCTGAATTAAATTATCAAATTTCAAAATTTTTAATAATATTTCTTCATGCTTTAAACTGTCTTGGGTCTAGCTTTCCATCTTGAAAGCAAAGGTGGGTATTTCTGAGTGTCTATATAAGCATTAATATGTTTTTTAATAATTCCCTTTTGGAAAATTCTCATTGGTGGATCCTTATTTAGTGCATACTTGCTTCTTCTCAAGAATTCTCTGGACTCTCAGCTCAATGTTTTGAAAGAGTGCTATAACATTACATATGATTCATTAGGCTTCTATTGGAAACACTTAGTCTGTAAGTGGAAGGAACAATGTATGTTCCACACAGAATATGTGACCTCACCTACTTACTAAGATAGATGCTTATAAGGGAAAAATTAGAGTAGTAAGTGCACTTGTAAGTTATTCCAAATAAGATGTTCATGAAAGATGCTTTGAGGCAAGGAACAAAGCTGAACATAGAGTATTTAGTGATGCAGTCAGCTTTCTTTTTGTTGCATGCACTACTTGCATATTATGATCACTCATACTCCAAAATTAATTCCTCTCAAATTTAACCTTTACACTCTGTGGCACCTGAATTAGCTTTAAGTTTGAAATTTCACTATATATTCTTATGTCAGTACATCTTTACATGTCTTTTATTTTCTTAAAGTGATCGAAACTTCCATTTTCTTTTTCAGAACCTAAAATGGATGAATTTTGTTCTACTGTGCCTCAGTTATCAAACTCTTTTGTTAATGTGGAGAACAAGGAATGTGGGGATTCTGTAGTAGTCATAGCAATGGGTGCCAGTCCTTTAAATCAGGAACCTTCTTTGGTCAAATGTCTTCAAGAGATGAGTGAAGAAGAGAAATCACTGAGAATTAAAGAGAGTTCCCTAAAGGAAGATGTAGTGTTGGGATCAAGTGAACTCGGCCATGGTGCTGTGGAAGTGAACAATGTGCGTACATGCAAAGAAGTCAGTGAACACAATATCAGTTTAAAGAGTGTCACTCTCGGAAATATTGAAAGGGATTTTCAAAGTGAAGTGATCCTTCGCACTCTTAAACAAGATGTGGAAATTAAACAGATCTCCTCTGATTTTAGTGAAGATGAAGTTGAAGAGAAGTTAGAAATAGTTGTTTTAGATGATGATCCATCAATTAGAGACTGGAATGATGCAAATGTGATCACTATGAATCTTTCCATGGCTGATATTGTCAAAAAATGTCATGAGAATGAGTTAAGAAGAAAGAGGAAAAAGTTTGCCTCTGAAAGGAGAACTAAGTTCATGGCTGGCATTACCCCCAAGGAAAACCAAAATGCAGAAACTGAGTTGCAGCGTGAAATTACAAAGGAAATGTTTTCAAAGGTAGGGAAGGGTTTTCATGTCTAGATTAAGATTCAATGATTAAGTATTATATTTTCTTTTATTTTCCTTCTGTTCTTATATTTTTCAAAAACTATTTTAAAACTAGTGCATTCCTCGGTTTAAAATGACAATTTAACCTATAAAATGTATATATACTAGAGTTGCATGCATTTGATCCTTCTTAGTAATCAAAAATAAGGTTAATCACTTTTAAATATCTATCTTTATAGAAACTGAAGCTATAAATATAAATGGAATGCCTAAAAAATAACTTGATAGAATATGGAAACTCGTGTTAAAAATCTTCACTTCTCTCGCTGATAAATATCTTGATATAGATGAAAAGTTCCCCAAATTGTTTTCTTCTGAAAATTCTACTATTATATCCTATATAAGGTTGATAAAGAACTTTCTTACAAAACCAATGATCATCATCATTCTCAAAGCCTTTTGTCTGAAGCCATTAATTTAATCTCCCCATAGGATTTGTAGTTTGTTTTTGACATAACTCTGCAAAGTAAAGTCATTCTCTTGTCTTCTTCCCTTCCCATTATGTTACCAAGGCAGTCATCAGGTCTTATTAAATGACCAAGAAGTTTGGTTTTCTGGAGTGGAGTTTTTAGAGGATTGTTCTCTCATCTTATAACACTTGTTCATTTGTTTTTCTGATGGTCCAACTTGTTTTGGAATCCTCCTCCAAAACCAAGTAGCCTTCCTTATTCCTGTTTATCCATGTCTTACCACCATATGTGAGCGCACCCCAAAGCAAAGTTTTCATAAATCTTATGTCATTTGATTCTTGACTATTAGGTTACACTTCCTGTGAATTGGTTGTTTGGTCAGGGCTATTAGTCTCTGTACATCCCTGAAACTTTTACTCTAATTTACTATTTGACTACCCAGGTAGCGGAGATTCTCGGACTTGCTGTATGGTTGAGTTTTCCAATTTAATATTTGCTATGTCTGTTAGTTTTATCGATCACCATCATTTTGGACTTTTTGGTGTTATTTAATTTGAATTTCTTCCAGAGTGGCCAAACGTGTCGTTCATATCCTTCTCTTATTCTGCATGAACTACTATGTAATTTGCTAACTATGAATGTGTCATCCATCTATCTTAATACCCTTGCTGTTGCTTCTAGTTCTTTCTATCATTTCTTCTATGAACAGATTGTATAGATATGATGATAGAGGGCAGCCTTGTTTCACTCATCTTTTTATCTTGGCTTCTTATGTATCATCATCATCTTCAGCCATTTTCAATCCAATCTTGGATGTAGGCCTCCCCAAGCACTTTCCAATTCTCTCTATTCTGAGTCTTAAACTCTTCTGAGAGTATTCTGGTACTTTGGTCTTCTCTCCACTCTTCTTCATATCTCTTGGTAGTTCATAGCTGGTGATTTCCAGTAGTTGTTGTTTCTTCTCGCCACATGACCTGCCCAGATCCATTTCAGTGACCTTACTGTATCTATGATAATTGTCACTCCTGTCTTCATCCTCATCCAGGTTTTGCATTTTCTGTCTCTTCTTGTGATCCCAAGCATACATCTTTCCATACTTCTCTACATTGTCTGAAGTCATTGGGTTATAGCTGCATTTTATACCCAGGTTTCACTTCCATAGGTCAACACTAATAGAATGCATTAGTTGAAGACCTTCCTCATCAAGACCATTGGCATTTTTGACTTTATAATTGACATTTCTTCCGAAGGCACTCCAAATGAGTTTAATTCCTCTGTTCAATTTGTTAATCTTATTGTTGCCAGTTGTCCTAGATATATATATTCTAAGCAGACCTCCAGAGGCATCTATTCTTGTTCTGCAAAAGAGTTATTTCTTACCTTTGTTGGGTTTATTCTGAGTTTTATGTACTGTCCCAGTCTATTCACTTCTTGAAGTCTAGAATCTAGATCTCTCCCATTGGTAGGGAAGAGTACTATATCATCTGAAAAATGCAGATGACTGATGTGCTCTCCATTTATCCGCAGACCTTTCCGTTTCCAGTCCAGGTTTTTTTAAAAACTTCCTCCAGGACAGCTATGAAAAGAATTGGAAAAAGGAAGTCTAACTACCAGTGAAGTCTAACTTTCTTCTCGATCCCGATTTCTTCAGTTTCTTCATGTGTTATTTTGAGGTTGTGGCATTTGGCTGCACAGGAGATGGATGGACTCTCCTTCTTGTTTTTGGAGAACTGCTAGTGTAGAAGAGATAATTACTGAATCAAAGGCCTGTGCATAGTCCACAAAGAAGAGTACTAATGGCATCTCATATTCATTTGTTCTGCTGATTATTTCTTGTAATGTGTGGATGTGGTCCTTAGTACTGAAGCCCTTCCCTAGCTCTGTAGGCTGGGCAGATGAAAGACTCATCTTTAAATGTTCAGTTATAATCCTCATGAATGTATTGTGAACAACAGGAAGCAGAGTGATGGGGCAGTAATTCTTCAGCTCCTCCTTGCTTCCTTTCTTTTGCAAAAGGACAATTCTTGAATTGTTCCACTCCTTGGGAATTCTACCTTGTTTCAGGCAATTGGTGAATAACTGTGCTAAAACGTGTGCAACTTCTGTTGCACCAAGGTTTAGATACTCTGCCAATACTATCTATTCCTCCTGCTTTTCTGTTCTTCATCTGCTTGATTGCTGCAATAACTCCCCTGGAAGAATAGCAGGGCAATCTTCAAAGTTTTGTCTTGCTTCTTGGTTTTTTCTTCTTCAGCATTCTATTCCTTCTTGTAGAGGTTGCTGAAGTATTTTGCTACCCTCCTCAGGATTGTCTGTTGCATGTTTTTGTGCTATCTTCCTTTTGCATTGATAAAATTGTTTTTTTTTCTTATTTCTATGCATTGTCTGGTCTTCTTCATACTTTTGTTGTTTTCTATATCCTCTTGCACAATTCTTTTGTTAAAATTCCTCATGTCTTCCTTAAAATCCCTTCTGATATCCTTGCAAAGCTCAACGTATTCGATATTATCTCTTTGTGTGTCAGAATTCTTCAGTTTTTACATTGTTTCATAATTTGTTGAGTGCTATTGCTGAACTTTCTATCCTTTGGTGTTCTCAGTGTACTTGCCACTTCTTCTGCTGCTTCTTTAACAGCTTGCATGACTTTAGTTTCCAGTTCTTCTTCTTGAAGTGCTGAGAATCTATTTTTTAGCTCCAGCTGGAATTTATTCTTCTAGTTGTTTTTTTTGTTTTCTGATGCTAATTTCATGTTTCTTGCATGAAATCAACTTCTTATGCTCTATTTGGAGGTTAATCTTCTTTCTACATCTTATGATTCTATCATCACTTCGAGTGCTGAAGTTGTTCAACACTTCACAGTCTGTTACTGTGTATAGTTTAATAACCAATAGGTAATCTAGTTCATTTTTGAAATAACAGTTTCCACTCTATCAAATAATATTTCTAAATCAACAAATGTAACATAATTTCTTCTGATCTAAGACAGATAAATTAAATTCCAATTATCTAAACACCATATAACTACTTAAACCATCCTTACTTGTAGTTGCATTTTAGCCATGGTGCTGGCATTCCAAGTATAGATAAAAAGGAGGGAAATTTGACTTCTCCCCCAGCATAAAGATGCACTGAAATGTGCAGAAGTTAGGGTTAAGGGAAATGGATGGAGTAGAGGAGGAGAAGCTTGCTTAGGGTTTTTATCAGCAGAAAAGAGAAAGTTTGTCCTTTCTTCCCCATTTCTGCTGATTAGACATGTCCTGAACAAAATGGGGAAATGGAGAGGTGCATCCTTAGGCTGTGAGAAGTCTATCAGTGTATACAGTTCATTATAAATTATTTTCCAAAATATTTGAAAAAGCCTTTCACAAATGTTTAGTTTTCTACTTGGAAAACTGCAAAATTTTATCTCCTTATCAGCATGGTTTTCACCAATACAAATTACTTCAACTGCTTTCTTTCAGAAAATTAGTCATCTACATTCAACTCTTGATAGCAAACTATGTCTGCGGTCTCTTTCTTGATTTCTCTAAGGCATTTGATCTTGTTAACCACCAACTTCTGGCTCAAAAACTTGAGAGAATAGGTATTAGAGGCCCCCCAAAAAACTGGCTGCTGTCTTACCTGAAAGACAGATCTCAGCAAGTGATTGTCTACAAAGATGGTGTAAAATACACATCTCCTCCCAAGAAATTTAATCTTGGAGTTCCTCAGGGCTCTGTACTTGTACTCTGTACAGGTCCTACACTGTTCTTATTATACATTAGTGATCTTCCTGATCATCTAACAAGCATACCTGGTAGCATTTATATGCCAATGACACAAATATTCAACCCCTAAATCACTTTTTTTACAAATGCAGTCTCATTGCTGAGAAAATTTACACTTGGTCACTCATTAGTTTCCTCCAACTTAATTATGATAAATCTTCAGTTATTCACTTCATTCCAAAATTAAACTGACTCAAAAATTAAATATTTCTTTAGTTGGCAACGCACTACCTCAGATCGACTCTACAACTTTTCTAGGCTTAAGCATAAACTCACACCTTTACTGGGACTTTCATATTGACTTCTTTTTAAAAAAACTCAGTCCTGTTTGCTTCCTCATTCGCAATATTTGTTTTACTGCTTCAATTGATGTTTTATTATCTATTTATTATGGTTTTTTCTATCGCCATATTGTATACAGCATTGTATTCTGGGGTTCTTCTTGCCATTCCATCAAATTATTCAAACTTCAAAAAAGAATTTAAGACTAATAGCTAACACCAACCTTGATGCACCCAGCCGTCCTCTTTTTCAGCAAGTTTTGATTTTTCCCCTTCCTTGTATTTTTATCTTTATGTTAAATCTAACCGACACAAATTCAAGAGAAATGCTGACATACACACCTACAACAATAACAATCTTCACATTTTCTATGTTTGCACCACTTGTTCCCACAGTAGTCCAGTTTATCTATCCATTATTCTATATAATACACTTCCTGAAGAAATAGAAAAATCTAAGCCCATTATCATGTTTTAAATCTAAGGTTAAGAACTTTTTACTAAGTAAAGTGTTTTATTCTGTCGAAGCTTATCTTTCCCATTATTGATGTTGTACCTATAATTTTTCCCATTATCCTTATTTGTTTCTTTCTTTTTTCCATTTTCTTTCTTTAGATTATGTATTTGTTTTTTTAAATTTATATACCTGTATTGACTTATCCTATATCTTGACGAAGCTCATATATATAATCTTTGGCAAATAAACATTATTATTATTATTATTATTTTAGCTCTTTGGAATAGATCATAGATATATTCTTTCTATGTATAGCTTGAATATTTGTTATCAAAAAGTATGTTTCTGGCTTTACCTTTTACAATGTTGCTTCTTTTCATTACATATTGCAGTATTTTGATGGAATACACTTTGTTTACATTATTATTGCCTAAACATTCTTCAATCACTGCGCTTTTCTCTCTCATCCATTTCATCTTTTTCCAAAATTTTTTTATTATTATGCTTTTGATGCTTCTGCACCTTTTAAGGTCTTGTCCCTTTAGCCTAATTCAATCAACCCATGTATTTTATATGGTTTCTGTGACTCTGTTTTTCTTAGAATGTATTCCACTGTCTCATGGATACATTCTTTTTTGACTTCTTCCTATCCACCTCCTATAGGCCTTTGTTTTCCTTTCATGAAATCTTTACTGTTTCATTTTTTCAATTTCTCTTAGCACTGTCATCTTTGGTTTGTTTTTACTTATGGTTTAGTATTACACTTAGATATTACAGTTATATGATCATGATCATACTGAAGTTCTGGGTATGCCATGACATATTTTGTGATTGAGTTTCATTAGGAAATAGTCAATTTGTTATCTTTTGGTATCTCCTGGGCTTTCTAAGTGTATCTTCTTTGGAGAGGAACTTCAAACAGTGTGTTTTCGATAATCATCTCATATTGTTCACAAAATTCAAGTAGTTCTTCTCCCGTTTCATTTGTGTTACTTAATTCAAATTTCCCCACCCAACTCTGACCTAAACAAACACCAACTAATGCATTAAAATCTCCCATTATGATGATATTTGCAGTGCTTTTTTGTGTGAGGTCTATTTTTTTGTACATGGACTCTATTTCTTCTTTTGTACTGTTAAAGATAAGGGAGAATACTTGCATAATTTATAAATCCAATGGTTTGGCACTTAATTTAATCATAAGTATTCTATTATTTACATGGTATGTATTGTGAACTCTGGTTCTACAGTCGCCTCATAATATCAGGGCTGCGCTGCTTGAACCAACTTTTTCTCTACCACTTTAGATGTCTCACAAGTCTTCCAATATGAATCACTTTTATCCACCCATCTAATTTCACTTATTCCAAGGATATTTAGCTAAACTTTGTTTTTTATTTTCTTTATTTCATCCAATATTCCTGACCTTAGCAGAGTGAGTAAGGACGTTCCATGTACCTCTTTTGAGCTCATATTTGTGTTTCTCACAAGGTTTTTGCTATATGATGAACTGAGAGGTCTTGTCAGTGGTCCATCTCCTGCTGGATCTTGATTTCTGATTTTCATGATCATTAACTTGTGACTGGCTTCTTATGTGACTATTTGGGATATCTTGAGCGCTCTTTAATTCAGTGGTTTCCCATTGCCCTCTGTATTCTAATGCCGTTCAATTTATATGGCACAGTGGTTCATTTACCTATTGGGGTAATTTCTCAACCCAAGGGTGGTAGAGAATCGTATCCTTTTCCTGCGCTGGGAGAAAGGTAGATCACTTATCCTGGTGATCATTCAGTCCCTGCTTAACTTGGCCTCCTAAAGCATTCACCCCTTAACCACAATGAGGCTTAAGTTAGGGTTATTCCATCATTGGACTTCAGACCTCAAGGAATTTCCTAAGTCATTTAAGGGGATTGATGCCACTAGTATTTATTTATTTGGCTACCAAAGCAATGCTGCTTTTTTTACATTGTTACCTTAGAAATCATTGCTGAAGGACTGTAATTTATGATTTAATTTGGCAAAAGAAAAAAGTCTGCTATCAATCAAAATGAACTTTACACACATTTCTTATGCCAATATTCTTGAGTTGTGTTTTTAAGAGTTGAACCCATGATACTCAAGGCAAAAAATTATCAATATGTGATAGTCCATTGTAACTTAAACAAATTTCATAATTCTATCTCATAGGGTAGGACGTAATTTATTTTCAAAAAGTTCTTCCTTCTGTTTCTTATGGGAGATATTGATATCAGATAAATAAATACATTCACTATAGTGATTATTTTCCAAACAAATATTTCAAGTATTATTACTTTTTGTTGACAGATTTTGTTAATTGTGGATCTCTTTGTATTTATACTTTCCCAAGGGGACAAGATGTATTCCCTAGTTCATAGCATTGCATTTGTTTCTCTTGTCTTAGATGAGGATCATTGGGCAGTTTAACCTTGGCTTTATTGTGACTCAGCTTGCCTCTGATCTATTCATCATTGATCAGCATGCTTCAGATGAAAAGTACAATTTTGAGACATTGCAACTCACTACCATTTTGCAGCAACAGCCTCTTGTTGTGTAAGTATCCTCTATATATTATTTTAAAACATGCTTTTTTGGTGACTGGGGATTTTCTCCTTTATTACTAGACCAATATGTATAAATGAATGACCGTTTGGAAGGAAAAGTTGTCAGGTTCCTGTTAAAAATAGTCAAACAACTGAAAAATCCACCATTTGTTAATCAAATTGAATTAATATTTTAATCATCGCATTGCGTCCTGGACGAAAAGATACCTGGGTTGCTATATACAGATTAAATTTGTTTATGTAGTGATATTTGTAAACAATTTTTAAAATTGGATAGATATATCTATTCACGGTCTTAAAATGATTAAACAGATTTTGCAAGTAATATTATAGTCTCCATGAACAAAGACCCTGACGTCATATACAACTATAATAATATTTTAATAAGCTGGTATAAACTTGCAACTTCTTGGAGCAGAACAACAGTCACAGAAACATGAGCCCTGCTGAGTACAAAGATCTGTGTCTAACTTTTGCCCGGTATTATACATTTATGCTTAATATTCTCTTCATCTAAATTGGAATTTAAACTAAAGTGATGTACAGCGGAATGGTGTGTATTATAAAATTGTTCATATCCCTGTTTAGTTAGATAGCATTTTGAATAGGAGATTCCTTGAATAAGAATAATTTTTATAGGTGTCGTCCATTGCCCATCTTTCATTAAATGAATATTTCTGATTCAGTGAATGCATAAAATGTAATTACACTGCAGACAAGAAGTAGTTATTTTTATATTTTTGTGGGAAAAGAAAAATCTAGGAAATAAATAAGTAACGTGGATGCAGAAGGTATATTTTGTTGTTTTATCTTAGTTATACACGTTTAACCTGAAGCTTTAAGTGACACATCATTACCAGTATACAGTCAGTTTACGTAAAGCTGTTAGTGATGTTTTGATTTTTTTTTAAATTCATTACGTGATATATCCATCGAGTGAATTGAGGTATTGGTTATAAAATAAAATGCACATATCGGTATAGCGATTACTCATGCTGTTCATGATTATATTAATAAAAGAAAATTTTTAAAGCATTTATTACAGTTAATATGACATAAAAATCTCTCTTATAAATTAGGGATTTGTTTTGGTTCAAATGGTAGGGCATTAGAAAACACCTATAGAGTTTTGTTACTGGATGTGTAGATAAGGATATCTAAGGCTAAAATAGAGGTACATCGAAACGGACACAGAATATAAAGGAGTGTATTTTAGGTATGTTTTAGTGTTTGTGTATTAGTTTGTAGCAATTAGAGTGTTTGTTGAAATGTATTTGCGTGAGACTGCCCACCCCTGGTAGTTCTTCCCATTCCACCTATTCAAGGGGAAACTTTTCCCTCTGGATGGTGGAACTATTTTGGCTGACTGTTATTTAAATCCTGTCTCCTGTCAAGGTATCTAACCCCCTTAAAGAAGAAGGCAATTTTTGCCTGCACCCAGAATATTTAGGGCTATTATCTGACAGGCAAGTTATGTCAACTGCTTTTCAGAATCATTTGCATTCAAAAAAGTTCTTTGAAGAATTTAATAATAAGTCAATTTGTAAAATAAGTTTAACATTTTAATTACTTTGAATACTTACTAGATGTTTTTCACTACTTTTGCAGACATTTTTGTTGTATGTGAGTTTTTTTAACATATTTCAGGCCCCAAACATTGGACTTAACTGCTGCTTCTAAAGCCATTCTGATGGAGAATCTGGAAGTGTTTGAGAAGAATGGTTTCAAGTTTTCATTCCCTCATGATGGAGATAAAGAAGGAGTGTGTTTGACCTCTATTCCATTTAGTCACAATTGGACATTTGGCAAGGAAGATGTTGATGAACTGATCTTCATGCTACAGGTAGGACTGAATTTGTGCATTTTCCTCTATAGGGTTGCCCACCCATCACCCAGATAGTCTGGTAATAAAGAAGTTCATCTGGAGTCTGGATTGAAGACCCTTCTGGAGAGTGTGGATGTGACTGGAAATTTAAGGATGAACAGTTTCAAAAAAGTCTTCATTTTAATGATGCTTTTGGGGAGTTAAGGCTGAAATATATTGGAGATATCAGAGTTGTCAAGAGATTCATAGTTTTTTCAGTTGGTTTTAGCCTTCAAAGAACTTTTCATTTGTAATAACTCTATTCTGTTTTGTATAAAATAAAGCAAACCTATAGGCGGAAAAAAGAATTCATGTAACTGATGAAAAGGTAAAAGCAAAATTAAATAAAAAACTTAATTTTGATTGACTTGCTCAAAATGTCATTATTTTATCCAATTTAAACCAAATGTAATAGATGCAATTAAAATTAGTAAGAAATGTGAATGTAAAATCAAAAATTATGTTATAAATTAAAATCCCAACATAATACAAATTTTTACCTTGTTAATGTTAATTTTAGATAAATAATAAAAATTACTATGACAAATCCAAAGTTGACTTCTCACAGCTGAAGCTATTATATTATAACTGAAGGAAAGATGTAAACTGTGACTGTGTGGTAACTGTGATTGTGGCATATATTTGGTGCTAAGGTGATGGGTAGTTGTTACATGGATTGAGTCTTTGTGCCTCTTCTGATGCTGATGATGATCATGTTTTGGAGTGTAAGTACATAGTTGTTGGACTTGTGTTGTAAGAGATTGCAGTGTCAGTGTATGTTTTTTAAGTTTTACTTGACAATCTTAGTGGATGCCATCTGACAACAGTCTAATTGCAGCATGCAATAATAATAATATATTTATGAAATTATTTATGAACATTTCTCGAATATATAATTATATAAACATTCCCCCATGTTCTCTTTCTTTCACAATCCCTTTCCGATAATCTTCTATGGTGGACTGATGGGTCCATTCAGAGATTCTCAGAGAAACCTAACATTGTCCAGGAATCTGCTCAGGAGAGGGTGGCAACCTTGTTCCTCTAGCAGTCACAAGCTTTTTCATTCATAATTGAAAATTCACAAAGTTTTGAAAATGGACTGTCTATTTTTTTCTTGTAGGATTCACCCCACACCAATTGTCGTCCATCTCGAGTGAGAGACATGTTCGCTTCGAGGGCCTGCCGCAAATCTGTAATGATTGGCACTGCATTGAGTACTGCTGAAATGCACCAACTTGTACAACATATGGGTCTTATCGAGCAGCCTTGGGTAAATCACCTGTTATCTACATATTGTGCTAAAAACAATAATGCTAGGAAAGTAGCTAAATCAGATAGAAATGGAAATCATTTGATTGATGATGAAAATACAAATTTATCAGAAACAACTGCAGTTTTTGCAGCTTAGAACTGAAGCAATAATTCCTCAAAATTTTTATTCTTTACAAGATGAACCAAAAACAAAGATAGTAGCACCCTCCCAATTGTATGCAGATGTACTCTTTTGTTTTTATTAATAACTAGCTCAAATTCCACTTATGTTGCATAAAATTATTGAACCAAGCTATGACATCATGATCATCTGCAAAGCAGAGGAAGGATAAAAGTTCTCTCATACTTCTACATTTACCCATTGACCTTGTGAAATATTATGTCAATATATTCAAAGAAGAGTGAGGGATAGAGCATACCTATCTGTGTCCTTTTCATGTGTGAACCTCTTCTATTTTTTGACCTATTTTATTCTCACTCTATGTATACATAAGCATGGAGTCCCTGTTAAGTGTCTATTTATTGATAACTTTTCATTTCTTTTTGGTTAGATATTATCATCATTCTCAATGTCTGTGAATGCTTCAAGATTCCTATCTGTTCTCTTTACTAGGATTATTTTAATATACTTAATTACTTAAAATTTATTTTACTTAATAATAAAAAATGAAGACTAAATTATCACCACTACTTTTCGTGAGGTGATGTTGAAATTTCTGTAAAGCTGTTAGGTTTCGAAGCGAGAAGCAGATTACGTTCTTTGATATAAAAGTCAAAAACTCAAGTTCTATTCAAGATATCGCATCAAAACAAACTGCAAATGAAAATAACAACATCTCGATTTCTCTTGAGACTAGCTCTTCCTCACATGAGAAACCAAAAAGTTTTAGGCAACGTATAAATTAGACTTCATGACGAATTTTTCTTGAGTTACATTCCAACTAAATAATTTTGTACTAAGATTTGGTTGCTCTAAAATTAATTTCATGTAACTTTTATGCATTCAGATGATGCAATGAGCAATGGAAGGAAAAACTCACCATTTTATGTTGGATTGTAAGAGAGTAATGGCAGTTTCAAAAATGTTCATGGGTGAAAACTCTGCAATTCATTCAATTTTCGCTTTTAACTTTGTTGTTTCTGATATAAATGCATAAAATTTTCACTGTTCTGTTGATAGAGTTATTTTCATTCAAATTTCATCAGAACTTAAGTTTGAATCAGCCAATGTAAACTACGAATCATAATTATACCCGTCCGAATCCGTAGCTCCGTGTAAAGGCAACCTGTCGCGAGGCTAACTTCTTCACTTACGGCAAATTACACTGAGTTTTTTCCCCCGTAAGCCCTCCATACTGAGTGGAATCTTGAAAGAGAGAATAGAAATTTCACAGAATCAGGCGAGGTATTGTGGTAATCCACAATAGAGAAGAACTTAAAAAGGTTTTTACTTTTACCACAGATTCATTTTAATAAAAACACGCACACAACCGGTTTCGAACGATTTATCGTTCATCTTCTTCAGAAAATCATTCAAAGCCGCTCGTGTGTGTGTTTTTATTAAAATAAATCTATGGTAAAAGTACAAACCTTTTTAAGTTCTTCTCCATATAGTAGAAATTTATTTTGTGTGTATTCATATCTATGTACTAACATCAATGTTTACCCTAAACTAGAGAATCATAATTTATAAATTTTTGCCTATCATTTTCCTAAACATAGGCTACCTTTTATTCACCTTAAAGTTTGGGCTTTGACGTTACATATTATATTTGTCAACGTGATTACATCATTGCATTTTATTCTTTTAGAAAATATGTACTGATTTACTAACTCCAGACTATTCATAAGAAAAGGAGCTGCTAAATAATTCTAATCTCTACATAAAATGCATTTTAACACTCAGAATTGCAAAAAGATGTGGTAAAAATTAAAATTTTGAAATTATTTCTCCTCAACAGGTACAAGCCAACACACTGAACTCAATAACTGATGGGCGATTTTGAAAAATTAAAACACTAATTGTGACATTTTATTTAAGATAATTAAAAGATTTGATCTTTTGATTTTATTTTTCAATATTCTTTAAAAGATAAGTTTAAGCAGTTGAAATCCAGCACCTTTGTCTGATGTGGACAAAGCTGTCAGAGGATTAAGTTTATCAGATTAAGTAATTAAGTTTAAGTTACTCCCACTCAGGATGTTATCCTACTAAACATGCAGTTTTCTCCATTTCACACACAATAAATGGTAAAAATACCGTTTAAGATCCCAGATATACTGCAGCCCAAAAGACTGAATATTTTCTCACATCATCCTCATCTTATCTCTAGAATGGCTGTCAACCTCTCTTTTGGAATGACTAATTTTGTAAGAATAAATTAACATGTATATCGCAAAGTGGAACAATCTCCATCCTGCTGTTGGAGCTGGTACAAACTCTGTGATCAGTGAGATTTCTTTTATCACTTTTGTCTCTTCATCAAAGCATGAATTTTGTTTTAAAATTTGCTTTGCAGTTGGTGTTTCCTTTCACTACAATCTCAAGTTGTAAATTATACCAAATAAACCAGAAAGGGTGTGCAAAGGCTGTTGAGTGCGGTTTTGGAGAGCCATGCTCTGTGATGCCTTCTTACCATTACCGTTAAAAAAATTTGTTATTCTTCCTTAATTATTTATCTGGTAAAAACTGCTTCATTTTAAAGTAAAATATCACCAAATTCATTAACTAAGATGCTCTCTTTGTGTGAAAAGCAGACCTTTCTCCAAAAATATGCTGTAAGGCAACAGCATTACAGAATCTGGCTATAAAAGCCTTCTGCTTAAGATGTGGTTTTTGATTGGTCCCCTGAAAAAAGCCATGACCCAAGTTTTACTGTATTTATATTTTCAAATTCTGTAGGATACAGTATTAGTAGCATCTAATTGTTATTTTAAATATTAGTGCAGTTATTCTTCATCAACAAAATTAGTTTTCTGTTATATAATTTTTATCTGATATCATAACCTGCATCAGGAAGAATAGTTGACACGTTTTAATTGCTTTGTTTATTTAGAATATTTAATTGAAATATTAATGGAAGATGTGTCATTTATTTCTTGTTACAATGTTTTATCTTTTATTTACAGAATTGTCCTCATGGTCGGCCAACAATGCGGCATCTCATCAATCTTGATCTTCTAATATCATAATAATAGTACTGTGGTATATGTTAGGACAACTACTTGAGGTTAATGATTTTTATAAAATCTTTTGATAGCTTTGATAGGATGTGTGATGGCAGCAATATATGAATTAAATTTGCAATTCCGTTCCAATAGTTGTATAGGCAATGACTATGATTTCCCCTTCTCTATATGCTGCATAGTAGTTTATTGTGACATTCTGAAGCCTCATGACATATATTTTGTTATTTATAAGTTATACACATATCTTGATTGTTTTATAAATTTGAAGAATAAATTATTTTAGCCAAATTGATGATGAAGATCTTTGACCAATTCCTTACAAAATAATTCTGTGGAAATGAATTGGATGCCCTTCCTGCTGCCAACCTTAAATGGGGAAATTGGACAAATACACACAACCATCACATGATTAGAAAATCCTGATCAACCAGGCTTCAAACCCAGGTGTTGGAAGATAGCGCTTAGCATGCTAACCACTCAGCCACCAAGGCCAGTGAAGTACTCTTTTTAGAGTATCTTATCTACATTAAGGTACATGCACATTTTCTACATACTGGTACAGTATAGGTTTCAGGTGCTATCGTATGTGATACAGTGAATCTGTATCTCACACTCATATTCAGTTAAAACATACACCAAGTCTAAATGGGACTATAATGCTGCAGAAGTTGTCTAAAGACTGATCCTGCAGCTCAGAATCTCTTGGTAGCCAAGGCCACTGCTCCAGACGCTGCTGGGGGGGCTGTAAGAGGTATTGCAATCATATGTCCAAATCTCACCACTCCTCCTCATTGATTTAGTTTGAAATTTGAGGCATTAGTAATATTTCCATGAATCCTCAAATCAGTGAGAGGTGTTTGCAATGGCTATTGAAGGGTAGTCAAGCAAATTACGTAAAAATGAATTTACCATCAAATCCTGACTGGATATTTTAGAAGTACAACGTTATAAGAGTTAACCTTGGACCTAATGATACTGACCTTCCTTTTTCATTAAGACAGTTTCCCTTGAGACTTGCTATGACCATCAGCAGAAGCCAAAGATAAACTTTGGGATCAGTTAGCATTTATTTAAGTCAGTCATCTCCAGTTTTCCCTCATGAACGACTTTTCAATGACTGACAACAAGTCTTTTCATCAAGGTGAGGTAAAAGTCTTAGGAACTGAACAACAAGGTAATTTAATGAAATACCATAGAGGTATCACTAAAAATGTGGCCTTGCCCTGTGTGAAAACAAATATTCTTGTGATAAGGTAATTTTCTTCACTTTTATGAAATAAATGTATGCCAATAAAAATGCTTGCCACTTGGGCTTAGTATGGGTCCAATTGCTAATAGAGTAAAAGCATATTAAGCTAAGGGGATGGTGGCTCAAAAGTTTATGAATCACTGCTATAGAGGAATGATGAAAGTTGACTGAAAAAAATTTGAAAAGATAATCAATAGTGCAAATCTTGAAGCAAAATCACCTCCTGAAAATTGTATTCCAATGAATTATTAAAGAAGATTATGAGAGGCAGGTTAGGGTTGAAATTTTGAGGGAATCAAAGGATAGGCCGGGAATAAAATGCCTCAAATAACTGCAAAAATGCAGTTGACCTTCATGGCGATGATTTTATTTAATTGAATTAGTTAAATAGATAATTGCCAATATAAGTCAGCTAATTCTGACAATAATTATTCCCCTGTGTTTAAGATTTGGGTTTATATGTTTACCCTATTAAGAACTGCATATATGCGACTTTTCCAAAGGCTTTTTTCATTTTCACAATACATTATCATGGTCCCTAATCTTTATAAATAAAATTATAATGCTACTTTAAGGTAAAATAACTCTTAGAGCAATACAAGCTGGTCGATAATTCATGTAATATCTATGGCAGCTAAGACTAAATCACGAAATGATTGAGTAAGGAACGTTTTCATGTCATTCTCAAAAATATAGTGTTTCATGCGTTCAACCAGTTATTTATTCATTACAATTTATGGGCAGACAAGCCCATTAAATAAAATAAGCAGTAATAACTCATACATAAAGACTAAGGAAAAATGAAGGGAAATCACAATCAAATTGTAGGGATATCAAGGATAAAATTATGCACAAAGATTAAAATAATAATAAATTATACAGAAAGGAAGAAAACGTAGAGGCAAATTAAAATGATACTGATTGTTTAAAATAATTTAGGCTTTTAGAAATTAAATCCATTTCTTTAAAAAGACTATTTATTCACTAACCTAAAAATACTACGAAATGGACTAGAATAAAAATAATTTAGTCTCAAAAATACATCCAGTACCTATCCTGTATGGATAAAAATCTTTCTGTAAAATATATTTCTTCGTAACCACATTATTCCTTTAAAGTTTATGAAGGAGTATAGGAGCAACTAGTTCCTCTCTTTTGAATCGCCGCCAAATCAACTACATCAAACAAGTAGCGAAATGCGTTAAGAAGTCAAGCTGCCTTACGTCACGCAAGTTCCATGTGTTCCATGCTCGTTTTTGGTGGCTGTTGTGTGCTCGAATAGGTTGTATGTTGATATTTTAGCTCTGTTACTGTCATGAAATATATCTGATTAGGAATTATAGGAAAATCTCCATACTTTTTTTTAACTTAAAATCTTCTGTTTTAGGAAGGAATGGCGAAAAGTATAAGAAGTAAATGGAAGAAGAAAATGCGCGCTGTGAAAAGGGTCCGTTATGGCAAGAAGGAATTGGAAAAATTAAAGTTAATCGTCGGAGAAGGAAAGAATGCAGACGTAGAGATGAAACATATATCTGATATCGCGACCAGTAAGTTTTGATGTAATAACTGGAAATATTTTGATACTTATTTGGTAGCTTTTAACGTTTATATGTCACGAATAACAAAGAAATCCCGGTCAAAGAAAATTTAGAAATATCTAATCAGCGGAAAGGTTCTTCACTAATACGCTGCCAAACTGAAATATAAATATTAACTGTGTTATCTACATCTTTGCAGTCACCGATGCCGCAACTGTGAAAGAGAATAGCAAAGAAAACGATTCTTTGGAAAGGATGGAAACTGGCGATCGGAAATTCAACAAAAGAACATTAAGAGATCAGCATGGAACTTATCCTATATGGATGTCTCAGAAGCAAATCAGGAAGAGGAAATCTAGCAAGAAAAAATTGAAGAAAAAGAAGAGTAAATAAAGCGATTTTTTTCTAAGATACTTTTTATTGAGATGGCATTGATTTGTAATTAATGTATCATCTATGTGATGGAGTAAACGTTGATGTGATTATCCGAAGATTCAATAAGAAAATCACCTTGTGAGCCGTAATTTCTGTTTGAAAGGAGTGTGACTGAAAAGAAGTTGAATCTAACGACTTCGATACATTTTCACGTTTTTGTTACCCTCGGGACAATTTTTCGCAGTGAAAGATTTTGAATTCTTTGTTTATAAAATCAGGTGATAAACGTAAGAAATACATAATATAAATTCTGCACTATGAAAAAGTTTGTTTTCCCTCTTGAACGACCCCTAGTACTAATGAAATGCAATGCAAGTCACACCTGAGGCAGTTTGAAGACAAATGGCTGCAGAATTCTGAAAATGCCCAGATATCTGGTATGTTTTGGAAATAATGGCGCCAAAATATTAGTAACTGTTGTTCAATTTTATCCTTGCAAGTTATATCAATTAGAAAGCTGTTGATTGACTAGAAAACGCCTGATTGTTTACTCAGCATAAATAATATAAGCTGTTTTTCGAAGCCAAAGTAACCTCATTTAATAACGATATGCTAGAATATACTTTTGGTGTGCTTCATAAATATTTTTTGTAGGTATAGTGGCTGCAAATAAGTTAACCTAGTAACATTTCATTTCTTTGATTTAACATTTTAAAAAAAGAATGAGCTAGCTGAAATTCCCTGTATTGATGTGGAAAAATATTATATTAGGTAAATTTTTCTGTTGTAATAATTTATAACCCACATGTCAAAATTTGTCAACTCACTGAACACATTCTTTTTTCTTTTGCATATTTTATACAATATTTAACTTCCAAGAATGCTGTCCTAAAGCCTGTTGGTAGAAGTTACTTAACAAATTAAATTGCCTATCATACCGATGAAGATCTTTTCTTAGTAATTAAAGAAAAAATTTAATGTACTTTTGATATCAGTTCAATTCCCAATTATTTCTTTTATTTACCCTTTTTAACCATGAGTTCTGAGAGACCACTTCAACAATATTTGTGTGGTTTTCAGACTTTTTAAGTATCATAGAATTAACATCAATCTCTCTGTTATATCCATTGTTTTTTGCAATTTCCAGTCAAAAACTACCTTACAGATAATATGGATATTCCATATGAAACAACATCTAGTATGGTTTATGTCAATGAATACACTTCCATAGTGATCATGTACCATCTCTTCTCATTTCGACATCAATTCATTACGAAATATATTTTCTAATTGAACAATGTGCTATTGAGTTACAAATGACATTTGTAATAAGCCTATCTTCCTTATTTACAAGAGAATTGCATGAACATTTGTCATATTTTCAACACTGCAAAATTTTTCCCAAAAGTCCATTTCTTTCATCAAATTATTATTGATTTCCATCCAAAAATTATATCACATCTTGCTACTGATATACTTGCAAGAATTTTCCTGCTATTTGTTCAGGTTTGAATTATGTTGGCTGATCAATAATATTTTACTTTACAAGGTAATAGTGCATGCTAAAAAAAAATAATATGTATTTCTCTCTCCTCAGGCTTATTTGTTGGCAAGGCAAAGTATGGGGAACTGAAGATAATCCATTAATTTACTATTTAGCATAAGCGTATATTCTCTTGAACAATAAATGTTTTTGTTTCCAACAAATGGCATTTTTATGCTGTCAAAATATTCATAGTTCACATGAGCAGAAGAAACTTCTTTAACAGACTGTCTGAGTCTGTATTTCTTCAATTTAGACACAACAAGTTTGCCTTCAAAGAATGGCAACACCAGAAGATCCTTAATTGCTATTCTTTTTCTGGATGAAGCCTTGTCTTGGTGGAACTCCATACTAAGTGAATATAGAAAACATTCTGCATAGTTATTTCTATACTCACCTATTTTTTTCTAAATATTTGGAGATTGAATTCTAGAATAGTTTGATTTCTGTCCTTGGATAATATATGAGTTTGTGGTTTATGATGTTATTCATATGAAGGCTGATTAGATCACAAACCTCTCTGGTAATAGTTTCAGAAAGCTTTGAAGAGTTAATGAGGCTTAATATGCAAAATGAGGTTGTTTGATGTTGTGTGTGGGAAACATCAAATTGAATGCTGCACAATGTCACTAAAGCTTAGTATTAAAATATCTAGGTAAAGTATTAAGTTAACTTTAGCCTGAGCCAAGGATAATTTAATTGATGCTTAAGCCCATAGTGGTGTTCAATTTAGACACATAATAACTTGCTAAAACTCACCTGGTATAGAATACAAAACTTAGTAAATTCCACAAGATATTTTAATCAAGACCCACTTCAGCCATCAACAGGTACACTTCACTGTAAGTTCAGCGTACTTATAGGGAGTAAGGTATAAAGGATAGGATTCTTGAAGGAAGGAAGGTGTAGATATTAGTGATGTGGTTTTTATGGGAAAAGATTTCTATAATATCCAAGGAATCTCTTTTCCCTCTCGTGATGGAGTACTTTTCCCTTGAAGAAGTGGCCTTTAGATGATTGCTGAGCCAAGCGTTAGCAACGTTGGTGCTCTGCGGTTCTTCAGAGATCTGACCACAGTAGGAAACAAAACAATCACCACATGGTAGTTGGTACACCTTGGAGAATGTTGATTCTCTGGTGTCTTTAAATTGCGGTATTGACCTTGTGAGAGTTGTTTGGACCTGGAAAGCTGTTTTCTGAGGCGAGGCAGCTAGATGACCCATAAGAAATCTAGACAAGGCATTTTTAACCCATTTCTGTCTTACAGGGTCCATGGGCATTTGGATAAGAAAGATCCTGCTTGTGGCAAGTCTTTTTTACTTCTTTCTTAAGATATTTTCTATCAGTTCTTCTTGGCATCTTTTGTTCCTATTCTTCTCTGTATCCTTGAGTTGAGAGGGGAATGTTGATGAGCCTTTGTATGGAATGCAGATTACTTACACTGATAAACAAGCAGTAGATGTCTGGAATGGCATTCACATTTTCTAATGTAGATTTTAATGCTGCTTTCAAATCTGAAAACTGTATTTCTCTATCAGGTCAGGTTTTGAAGATTTCATCAATATAGAAGGAATATATAGGCAATACCAAGTTTCATACCTCTATCTTAACATCTCATGATTTATTCAGCGTGGAATTTTGTGATCTTACATTTTGAGAAATAAATTTGTACTTGTATATCGTTAAGCTCAGTTTCTTTCCTTGTGTACTTGCTTTTTAGGTATCAAGACATTCAGTTTAATTTAAATATTAGTTTCAAACAAATTTTGTTCTTCAAATAAATAATTTCAATATTATAGAACTCATTGACTCATTAGGGCATCAACAGGGCTTACTGGAATTAATATATTCAATTAAAGATTTGGAAAAAAATATTTATACCGGGCATTTGATCCAAGCCTTTTGCTGGGACCATGGGGCACAGTTAGATGATCCTGCTAACCTTCCCCTCTCTTTGTTGTAATAAAATTTAAATCCATGCTAATAAGGCAACAAGTTTCTGGAGTTGAGCCATGCAAAGGTGAAAGAAAGATTGTTCACAAATAAGAAAGATCATTGTTAACAGCCATTTCCAAGGCTTACTAGATGGCAATAAAAGAGATCCTTGAGAAGTATTCAAGTCTGTTTCCTTATTTAAATCCGATGTGAATGTTGTGCATTAAGGCATACAGACTGCTGGGTTGCAACATGTCCCTTAAAATTCATCTCCTAAACTTGCATCTCTTCCCTAAGCACCTAAGTTAAGTTAGTGGCGAAGATGGTGAGCGATTTCATCAAGACATCTCAGTGATGGAGTCATGCTATCAGAGTCAATATAAAGTGTTGGCAAAAAAGTATATAAAGTGCAGCCATGTTGGCTGACTATTGCTAGTCACTTCAGCAAGATATTCCAATACACAGTACAAACACAAGTCTAAAACCTAGAAAATAAAATGAAAAATCCTTGAATTGAGGAAGTAGATTGTTTATATATGTATTTAATTGCATACTATAAATAAGTGCTATAGTGAAACTTGGGTTACAAAGTTGTTTGCCTGAGTGCAATGCTAAACATAGATAAAAGGTTAATGTCAAATATCTCAATAACGATGAGTGATAGAGACAAATAGTTTGCATATTATGAATCAGCAAGAATCGATATGCATATTATATACCTAGATATCCACCAAAAGTTTATCAGTGTTAAAGGAGTCAGTTTTTTTATTAATCTTCTCTCTCTCCATTCTATTCCCTTCCTTTTCATTATTTCCATAACATTCTTCCACTTCACCCTGTCAAATACCTTTTCAAGGTCCTCAAAGTATAAACATAGCCCTCCTCTCTCCAAATATCTTTCTCCAATTATGCTCAATTGAGTCTCTTGTCTCCTTCTGAAATCAAATTGTTCCTCTCCTTCTTGATTACCATCCTTGTATTCAACATCCTTGGTATTATTTTGGCGGCATGTGATATTAGACTTATTGTCTGATGTTCTTCACATTTTGTAGTACCCTTTTCCTTGGTCATTGGTACCAAGACAGTCTTCAGGCCCTCTCCTGTTTCATATATTTTATTGCAATACTTACTTCACTTTCCAATATTCTGTATCCATTGTTCACTTTTACTTCATCTTCTACTTATGTTTTCTCCTTCTTATAATACAGTTCTTCAATATACTCTGTCCACCTTTTGAGAGCTTCTTCTCTGAAAAGTTCTTCCCCTTCCCTGCTTTCGATGCATTTACTACTGTTTCTTGATCCTTCACCTACTCCATTGAAATCCTTTATTTTCCCTTAAACCTCTTCATACTTTCCTCTCTTCTCTAGTTCTTCTATCTCATTAAGCTGTTCCTTTCTCACCTTTTACGTTCTCTTCTCAGTTCATTATTCAGTTTTCTATATTTCTCTTTCCTTCCTTATCCATACTCTTTTTAGCTTGCCTTCTCTCTTCCATTTTGTTTATCATTGCTTCTGTCACCCATGGTTTCATTTTCCTCACACCTCTAACATAACCAATCAATTCTTTTGCTTCTTTTGTTATATTTTCTTAAATTCTTATCCAGTTTTCTTCAGCATTCTCCTTCTCCTTTTTGTTCTTTTCCAAACAAATACCAATTCTTTTCCGAATTCCTCCTTTCCCATTTCTTCAATCATACCTATAAGTTTCATGCTTTTCTTCTTTTACATCCTCACTTTTTATCCTAATACTCAGTTTTGCCGTCAGCAAAATGTGATCGCTGTATATGTCCACTCCTGGTAGCCCACGTGCTTTCGTTATCCCATTTCTGAATCTCTGCTCTATCATAATATAAACTATTTGGCATCTGTACCAATCACCTAGTGCCTTCCAAGTATAGAGTCACCTGATATGATTTTTGAACCAAGTGTTTGCCACCATCATATTATTTTCATTATAGAACCGTAAGAGCCTGTCACCCCTTTCATTTCTCTTACCTTTTCCATACTCTCCAACTTTATTTTCCTCTCTCCCTAAAATCACATTCCAATTCTCCATTACTATCTTACAGCAGTGTTTTCCTTCCTCCATCTCCTTTTCTATCCTGTCATACATTTCTCCTATCTCACTGTCTGAATGACTTGTTGTTGGCATATATACTTGAATGATTAGTAAGTCTTTTGGCATGCTTTCTAACCTCATAGTTAAAAGCCTGTCTCTGAAGTATTTTATCCTTTGAACTGCTTTCTTGATTTTTTCTGTTACGATTATACCAACTCCAATTCTTCCATTCTTATCTCAAAAATAAAAGTCTTCTCCCTTCACTTCCTCATATTTTCACCTCACCCACTCTGATTATATCCATTTTATTTTTTTCCATTTCTCTCTCCAGTTTTTCCCAGTTTCCCCATGCTATTTAGTGTTTTTACGTTCCATTTTTCAATTCTCATGTAGTTCTTTGCAAAATATTACCCCCGGAGATCCAATCGGGAAACTGTTTTAATTCCTATTTACTTTGGCAAGAATCCATTATTTTTATAATATTCAATGCCATTCAAGGAAACTCAATGGGAGTCATTAATAGGATGCTTTCCCATTTCCTTCCCCATCATGATGCTGTTGGTCCTATTAGACTCATCTGCCTTCAGAACATCAAGGTATCCTTACCACCCTCTGGCCATTGGCACTTACTTGGTAGATGGTTGATTTCTTAGTCCAGAAATCACTCAGGCGCCTTGTCAGTTTAAACAGGTTGTACCACGTGAAGGTGAGGTTTGGGTCAGAGAGGCTTTAGGATTGCATCCTTACCGCTTTCTTTCTTGAGGAGAAAGAATCACACCAAGGTCTGTTTTATCTTGAATTTTTAAGAGTTCTAATGTTAAATTCAAGAGAAATTCGATGCATACATTGAGTGATACTTCTATGCATGCTTATTGAAAAACTATACTCAATACATATGAGCCAGCCATTGTCAACCAATGCCATGTTTCATTGAGAAACTATCTCTTTGATTTGCAATGTCCTGACATACACTTTAATCCATCGAGTGAGTTGGATCAATCTATTTTAAGTCTAATGACTAACAAGGTTGTTAAAGATAAGGTGAATAGATTTCTGAACAATTCAATTCAATTCTAAAGCATACCTAATTTAGGCTTCTCTGTGCAAGATGTTGCATGTGAACAACATACTGAAGGGATTTAAGCAAGTTTACATAGATTCCTTCTTGTATACATATCTAAGGATGTCATCAGAAGACTGATACAAGTAAGTGTTTAGTCTTTCAAGACCCCCAAACCAGTAAACCTTAATTATAGGCCAAGTATTAGTCTTTATCTTTCACTGAGCTATAAGAAGATATAAGGACTACTTATAGAGGGACTGTAAATTCAATCTCAAGCTTTGTAAAGTTCATTAAGACAAAGCTTCAGTTTTATTCGATACTTTTAAATTTCATCATTTTTGCTCCTTAGATTTTGAGTATTTTTTATTTAATTCAGTAGAAATTGGTATCATTTAGGTCAGAGTTGGAGAATCTGCAGCCTTTTTTAGAGTTCATTATGCTCTTTAGGTCATTTTACTTTTTTCTAAATACAGGAAAATCCAGTCACTTCCAGGGGAGCAAGCGAAAATCACGTCTTAAGCGGGATGGCATTATAACCGGGTTAAGAAATGTAACGCAAAATATATGGTAAAAATAGTGTTTAAGACGCCCAGCATCCCCCTTAAGACGCTGATTTGTCCCAAGATGCACTTTATCCTCCTCTTAAGTTTAGCCTTCTGGAATGGTTTCATGTTAGAATGACAAATTTTGTGAGAATTAAGTTGAAATATTGTGCAACAGAACAATCTCTAAGACTAACCTCTGTTAGAGCTGAAACGAACTGTGTGATATCTTCCTTATCTCAGGGGGCATTGACGCAATCTCAAGTTGCTCACGAATCAACCAAATACGGAGTGTTTTGTGAATTGGAGAGATCTGTGGTTCCCTCTCATCTCTTATGTTCCTTAATTGTCTATCTGGTACATTTCATTACAGAATGTAAAGTGACCATCTTAAGTAGCTAATATGCTCTCTTTACGCGAAAAGCAGGCCATTCTTCAAAAACATAGCGATAGACAACCAGTATTTCACAACCCGGTGATAACAGTAATCGCGTTTTCGCTTGGAATTTACCGGTTTTTAATGTGTGCTTATTTGGGGACTTTCGTCGAATTGTGCACTCTCTTGTGCAGGAATTGTTTACAACAACCTCAAGTCTCTCGGATAGCCAAGAGAGGAGAAGGCGGTTCGAATTCAGGTGGTGAGCGAAATGAACTGTCAATGCACTGCATTGTATTCTAAAGCGTTGGAGCGCATCATTAGAGTGCGAGCATTCTACTAGTATGTATCGAGATGTGTGACATTCATGCGCGTTTGATCAAATCTTGTTGTGTTTTGTATTGGGTCACTTGTCCATGGATGTTGGTGCACTGTAGTTGCATTTTGTTCATAATTCTGTGATAAGGATATTTAAAATGATACCCTGAAAAATGAGCGGTAACGAAGAAATGATATTACTGATATGTACTTGAATGACTAGCAAGTCTTTCGGTGTGCTTTCTAAGCTCATAGTTATAATGATAATGGTTATGATGACGTTAGTATTCTATATTTTATTTTTTAACACATAATTTGTTAGTATACATGCGTAATATGTGCAGTAAGATCTACGTAAGTATTGCTATTATGTTAACAGCCATTTTTGTATATTTTTAAATTGTATGATAATGGCACCTCCGTCTAAATGCAACATATATAATAATAATAAATTCAGGTCATCAGCTGAAGAAATAAAAGAAATCTGAAATCAAAACACAGTCACGATTGTTCCAATTTCAGCGACCGAACCTGTAAATAAATACTTACCAAAATCTTAGAAATAATTTAAATCGACAACCAGATTTATAACCATTCACAAAAACAATAATAAATAATTCGTGTTTTTTTAGTAAAAAGATTCCTGAGAGCTTTGATGCTTTTCATCCGGGATAGATCAATATTTCCCATTCTCAGTGCAGAAAAGTATGAGATTCCATAATTATAATTAAGTATTAATTACTACATCTACATAAATTTCACGCTATCCGCCTTTGGGCGTGTGGCACGGGGCATAAACACCGAACGATTGAGTTACTTCTTTAGTTTGTATCGTGTAATGAATGAAACGGCTTGTTCTATTTCTCTTATTTTATGCCCATTTTCGAATCAGCCGCAGTAGCAGCGGGGAGGCATATTAAGTCCTTTGCAAAAGTTCTTTTCAAATCAAGCGATTGCTTCATAAATTCAACGAGAGTTTTTTTTCCGTACTGCTTTGTATCTCTTTGCTTTGTATACTTGCCGCGTATTCAAGATCCAACAACCTTTTCGTCGCATCTACGGACAATATGAAGCCGAGCTTTTAACTTGTTTTGCCGCAGATTAATCGGATGTGAGTGATCCAGTTTAAGTTTTTTGCAAGAGTTATCCCAAGATAATCAACTGATTCGACTTAATTTATATTTACTCAATTTATTATGCACGGAATGGGTTATGGGTGGTTTTGCACGTAAGGGCGTGCACCCAGGAAAATTCCCAAGGAAGAATAGACTTGAAAAAAGTCCGACGGGACCGGGAATCGAACCCGGGTCTCCCGATTGCCGGTCGGGTGCTCTGTCCGTTGAGCTATCTCAGCGGAACATTCTCTCATGCTATTCGGGAGACTTTGTGGGCAAGGACGTTGCAAGATCCCGGTCCCGTCGGACTTTTTTCAAGTCTATTCTTCCTTGGGAATTATTATGCACGGCTAATTCTGATGCCACCGATAAACTAAAAATAACAATGAAGGATTCTGAATGGGAAATGAGGAATTCCCTTTCCATACCAGCTGTGCCTAGTCATCTTACTGGGCATGTGAAATGTTTCCAGCGGAAACGCTGATTAAGTGTAATAGCTAAAATAATAATAAAAGAACCCTGCGCCTGGAGAAACCCAAGTGACCCCTATTCCATTAGCATTCATACTTATCTTAACCATATTTTTTGTTCAACTGCCTTTTCGAGTTTAATTATCGACATTATCCGAGGAAATTTGGCATCTCTGTACAACGAAGTCAATCGCGCTATTAGTGTAAACAAAACAAACGCTCTCGAAAAGAAACAATACCACGAGGAAACCGCAGTTTGCGTTGCGCATGCGCCTTGGATGTTATATTTCTTCATTGTTTAGCGGGTAAACACCGTTAACTCACCGTGTGAATGGCGTAGCTGTCCTCGGCCGACTGCACGAACTGCGGAAGATAACATCGGTTGAGAAGTTCTATTATCTAGAATTTTCATCGCAAATAAGTCGATTTTGGGCAAATTTAAACTCTTATTTTAAAAGAACCCGCAATGGCGGACATTCGGGAGGGATTATTCAATCCCGAGAATAAGGGATTGTGATTAAAACTCTTAATTTACGAGCAATAATTTTATATCGAGTATCATATGCATTTTTTTCCAATACCACGCATAATGAATAGCTATGCACGAATGGAATTTTTTAACAAGTTTTAATAATACAGCTCCACGATAAAATATAAAGGAGCATCATTCCTTCCCTTGCTGCTTTATTCTTCAATTGATAAAGTATTACACAATCAGATAAGACGTTTTCTCAATATATTAAGAATTATATTTTAACTCTCCAGAAATACAAATTAATCTCTAACACCGTTTGTTGGCTAAGTTTATTCATAAGTGACTAACTAGTAACATTCTTGAAAGTTACATAGAATAAATCATCTTGCATAGTAATCGCCATTGTGTATATCGTATACCTATACGGTCATTCGTTATACTCCATTTTTACCAAAGAGATCCTTGTTACGACTCTAGGTAACTCGAAAATACTCCTAACTACTCATGCAATAAATGCATGTAAAGCCACTTTTACAATTTGCATAATTGATTTCATTTAGAAAATTAAATTAGAAATAATGGTCGTGCGAAGTCGAGACTGGTACCAAAAGAAGGAAAATTGAACAAGGATTATTATTCTAGAGTATCTTCTTGGTATCGGAATTGCGAGAATTTTTACAAAAAGGATTAAAAATTCATACAGTTAGTACATAATTTATATAGTTATGTAATAATAAGGTCCCCTTGACGACCGAGAATCCAAGCTCATGCATTTTCCCGTGAGATTGATGGAGGAATTTATTTCCATATAGAATAAACGGTAAGATAGCAATTTTAAATAGGAGGCAATTCTGAGATCGTAAGATTTATAAATACGATAAACATATCGGACGGACGAATTAACGACCAATTGGAAGTGCATTTTAATCAGAAGTACACTTTTCATAGGAGACATACGAGTGGTCTGAAAAGTTTCCAACCCCAGATTTTTCAGAAATCTTCAGAAAACATGTCGAAAAATGGCGAAATGTCGGAAACTTTTCAAACCACCCATATATATTATAAGAGTAAGTTTCTTGATGAGCCTCCATTTTATTTTCATATTACACAATTAATCAAATGAAAATAACAAGCATTGAGGGTCTTTTGAACCAATTCCGCTTTTGCTGCATTAATTTAATATTTTTTGGAATATGTGAATAAGTGTGACTTACCTTTTGATTACTCTTCGTAATTAACGTTTTGATGCTTTGTTGCAATGTTTTTTATTCGTTTTTAATTGCTCTGCTGATAATATTGGTAGAATTGAATATATTCGAAACTTTTTAAAACGTTTAATTGTGAAAAAGAAATCAATTATGCGATTGTAAATATTGTTTATTAAAAAATATCTTTCTCGTTTTTGCCATTTCCGATATAATTTCACTTTATTATAAAGATTGACGAATTTCACCTCCAATTTTATGTTAAAAAGAGGTTGAATAGTTTCGATTGAGGCGAATTCTTTTTCGTGTTATTTGCCGATCTGTAGTATGAAGAATTGACATTACATCATATCATCATAATCCGGAAACTCCGCAGGATTCAATTTAAAACGAAAGCGTTATTTAAAATATCTCGTGATTCCGAGATCATCTTGAATTAGCCAATCAGGAAGTACAAACCAAGTTAAGCAGCTCAAACCCAATTTGCAGGGAACCGAGTTAAAACCGCCTTTATAACCGGGATATTGCAATTTTTTTCTTTCATATCAGAAAAGAGTAAGTTGGCTCTATAATTTTAAAAATAGCGCTTTGCGCCCTCAAAAGAAGAAATAAAAACTTTTGGCTTCATTTTTGACTGATGACCAAGATCGAGTACAAAAGGTACGATCGTTTAAAAATTATAAAGAGACTAATATTACATCAATCTGTGTTAAGCGGAAACTTATCCAGAAAAAAATGAGGCCCCGATGTAGGACTTCAAGTAAAACGGCGTAACATTGCTATCCAAATGAAAATTAACGCTTGAACCTTATTATCGTGAAACACGAATACGTGCTCGCTCTTAAATAGTACTGTAATTTACGTAAAAATAGCGGACAAAGTGATAGGATGAAGACGAAAATTCTTCATCACAAGAAAATATTAATGAGTTTAAAAGATTTAGTCGATTCTACTTTAGGTAAAGGTAATTTAGATTTATTTAATGTATCAACGAGGATATGTAGAAAATTACATTCAATTACAGGAAAATAAGGTGAACAATAGGATTATGTTCATATGTTTTAAATGAATTGGTATGTTATAAAAATAAATTGTATCAAGATTAAGTGAATTTGTTTTCATTCTCAAACCACATGAGGTCCTTCCGCTTACAGCATTGCCTGGATGATATGGATGTGCTTTAATGAAAATCAGTGAAAAATGACCAAAATTTAGGAAAGGAAACGCTTTTCATGAAAAGCTGACCATTCTTAAATTTTATGTAATTACTAAACCTAGTTAAACCGCAATCACGCTTAAGTTAGAATTGATGGTTATGTTTAGGAAATTCACTAATGGTCTATCTGGTCAAAATTGTTTTATCGTAGAGCGAAAAATGACCAAAAAGTCAAAAAAAAAAAAGTCACTATGGAATGCGCTCATTTTGTGCAATTTTAAAAAAATATGACGAAAAAGCAGTCAGCATTACGCAACCAAGTTATTACGCTATAACCACATTTTACTATCAAACAAATGCTGTTGTTAATTGAACAAATGCCGGACAAGCAAAACGACGAAGGACGCCAAGTTATCGACAAAGTGTTGCAGACACGTGGTGAGGCGCCCTCTCCTCAGCCGGCTTCAAATCGTCGTGGAGAAGCGAACAGCACGTCCTCCTGATAAGAAGCTCATATCGACCCGCACCAGGTGAGCATGCGCACTCTTTCTATCCTTTTCTACGCTGCATGGACTCACTCGCCATATCGCTTCTCTCTTTCCTTTGTATATCCGTGATTGATTCAGTATTCCATCGTTTTGTCATCTACATTTCATCTGCCATACGCCTCTTCTGCATCGTATTTCCCTTCCTCAGAATAAAGCCGACGTAACTTTGCTATGACTCAGTCTTCCTTTACGGAAATATCATAATTTGAATACCGGCACGATATTCGTTCCTCTTTCGGTGGTATTGTTGTATCCTTTACATTGTTGAATTGTTTACGTTGTCGCGCGTTTCATCGGGAAGTAGCGTCGGTCGAGTGGAAAGTTGCCGCTTTTATTGTGAGTATTGCCTGCCGAATTAAAGTTCACACCTATTCTATTCGTTTGATACTCTTCTATTATAATCTTTCAGCTTGTCCAAATCATTTGCATTGGGTTGAGTTGGTTGGTTTGGGTGGTTTTCGTCGTAACGCTCGTCGAGTTTATTTACGTTTGAAGTTAGTTAATCGACAAACAAACCAACGCAATCCGACTGATTTTGGCGTAATGGAGGTACAATAGATGCACAATGTAAAGTGCCTGTATTTTACCGAAACATGGTCCAACCGACTGCCCGGCGTATAATGTGATATTCATGTAGTTAGAAAGTGGTGTAATCTTAGTCGTGCATTCATCATAAACCACGGAAATAATTTCGCTGCTATCCTAAGACAGCTCATACATGTAGTATACAATATTGTTCCCAGAATCTGTAGTGCTGCGTTTTGACAAAATGGGACTAATTTATTCCTTATATAATCACATAAACTTTGTATATTTTTTAGCCTTTAAACTTAATTTACTTGGTGGCGCCTCAA
The DNA here is from genome assembly GCA_036926295.1 of Pachydiplax longipennis. Taxonomy (NCBI): domain Eukaryota; kingdom Metazoa; phylum Arthropoda; class Insecta; order Odonata; family Libellulidae; genus Pachydiplax; species Pachydiplax longipennis. The sequence continues at coordinate 69,088,498 of JAVFKF010000015.1, forward strand.
GTAAAGGTAATATTCACCATTTATTTACTTAGTGCAGTAAAATTTGGATTATATGTCCGAAAAAGAAAGTGGTGTAGTTTTCGTACCTCATTAAAGATTTTACAAAAGGGATTCCATAAATTTAATTCGGTAAAAGTGGTACGCTTGAGTGTATTCTTACGCGTGAAAGACCGGTGAATGAAAATCGGAAGGGAAGTTAAAGTAAAAATGCCATGCTTTTCTATAAATATTAGAGGATGGAGCCGAAGAAGAATTTTATTAATGTGAATGAAGAAATTAAGGATCTCATAAATGCGTGAGAAAGCGAGAGAGGCCCCACTGTAGGGTTACGGCTGCTCCCTCTTTTATTCCAACGTCTTTCAATACTTGATTCATGAGTGACACGTGTGAATCTATCAGTGAAACAATGAACATCTGCTGAGGGTAGTTTTATTATCGATAAGCATTTCTTCTCATTATTAAAGTAGAAAGTTGGTGTTCTCCTAGAACTCGAGAACCAGAATCTGCACAAGTTTCCAACTTTAAAAATAGTAAAATATTCTCCCTATGCAGGGATAATAAGCTTTTCTTACCTTAAAGAACCCGGTTCGATCTCATAAGAGTCAAACCCTTGTCGCAAAAATTACACCTTTTTACATTACAAATACACATATTTCATACATAAATATACAATTTCATTTTTATCGATCGCAGGGTTTATTTCCTTTGCAAAATTAAATTAGAAATAGTAATCTTCCGAAATCGAAACTAGCGCCAAAAGAAGATAATTTTAATACTGATTCTTATTTTGGTCGAAGAATATTATTTTAGATTAGAATTAGAGTAAAATACACGAATATATTGTGAAATTTTGAGGGTTTAAGCAAGCAGTCCCTTTAACGGCAAGTGCGATTGTCGAATCCAAGCTCACGTATTTTCCAGTACACGGGAAATTTCGGCCCTTTAAAAGTAAAGCTATGTATTATTGGTTGACAATATAAGGAGTTTTACCATTTTTCATTTTCATTTAAAACTACTTGGGAATTACGGAGATCTGTAGCAAAGTAGAGCTGTGTGAAGAAAGTTATCCAAACAATGTTACTGCTATAATGTGTGCATTGACATTATTCTTTTGAGGACTTAATTTGATCTTGTACATCCTATTTTGCATGTTTCACATATAATTTAAAAGTGAATTCGCTAATGATGAAGCGATAAAATATGCTTCTCCTTGTGCAAATAATTATATTTGTGTTTAATTAGTTACATTAACTGTTATGTTATTCTTTAGACTCCAGTATGTCACTATTAGTAATTTATTAATCAATTTTTATTTCCCCTTTGAGAATAAACAGGGAGTGTTTCATAAAAGATACTATTTTCTTTACTGTGAAATATAACGGAAAAACTCATTTTGTAAAACTTGTGCGCTAGAAATTTTAACAACCGAGCTGAACCATCAGATTAAGGAATAAATTCATTTTTGCATGGCAAAATTATACTAGATGTAAATAATCAACTAACGTTAAATCGAGCTTCTTAGATATTTGCCGTCCATTAATTATACACTTCTTTTTTCGTTTGTTAATATTTTTTCGATTGAATATTGTTCTCTGCCGATTTCTTTCTCGATACAGCTGGAAATGATTGTCAGGGTCGAGCATAGGTTCCAAGGGAAAGCGTGACTTACTTTTTAAATAAATGCCATAGTCAAGGTATTCCTTTCCTCACAATCACAGTCATATATATATATATATATATATATATATATATATATATATATATATATATATATATATGACTGTGATTGTGTATATTATATATATTAGGAATATATATATATATATATATATATATATATATATATATATATATATATTCCTAAAATGAAAAGGAATACACGTTATTTAAGTTATTTTTTATCCATTGCACGCTTAATTTATCTTACAGAATCATTTAAGAAATAATGGTCTTAAGAAATCGACACAAGTACCCAAAGAAATGTAATTGAATAAAGTTTCTTATTTTGGTCGTTCAATATCGTTTTCGACTGACGTGAAATTAAATATGTAGATTTTTTGGTTGAAAAAATCCGTCCCCAAGAATCGATTGTTGAATCAGAGCTCATGCATTTTCCCGTAAGAATAATTCGGGAAATTTGGCCTAAATAACATCAATGGTAGACAAAGAGAGGACCGTTGATCGAATTTGCGAATCGAGTTCAGTCTACACAACTGCAAAAGGTACAATTGGCGTTCAATGAAGGGTTCCAAGCGTGAGCTGAATTTTTCAGTATTTCTCAGTTTGATTTATTTTCATTCTTTTCTCAAAAAAACACCGAAGCTTTATATTCCATGGGTCAGAAAGACCACTATCCATACGAGACAATGGTGTCGCATTGAAAGAAAGGAGAATGACTTGAAATAAAATCGTCTGCTTGAATATTATGTCGAATCTGAAGTTATAGAAACGCAAAAAGTCAAATTCAAAATTATAATCGAATTTCAGCAATTGATAAAGGTAAACTATTAAGAACGAAAAACGAACTAAAATGAAAATTTCCTCTAAAAACAAAATGGCAAAATCGTTGAAACACACTGCCTTTCGAAGTCATCAGATGGCGAAATATATAGAAGAGGGAGTGTAGGGAATATATAGTGTAGGGGATTTCATCGGGCCAAACAAGTTTTCTATCATAAGTACAGTAAATACGGTTAAATTTTCCCGTGAAAATCGTGTTATAATTTGGATATCGGAATATTGCAAAACTCCATTTCTTTTATGGCGGAACACTAAATTCAAGGTTTTCTTGGCCCTTTAATTCTTAATAGATACTTTTCTCCCTTCTTAATACTTCTATTGTTTGCTTTATTTGCCACAGTTGAAGATGGGATTTCTAGGCAGCCTCTAAGTATTGTTGTGTAGTACTGGTTGTCTTATCCTCATGTTTTTTTTAACAAGTCTTAGCTTTTCGGATTACTTGTTACTCCATCCTTCTGCAATGAGAAAATACAATTACCACAGAGATAGACGATTGGGGAAGAATAGCGGACGTTTCAACAGTTGTAGGACCCTACAGAGATTTCTCGAAAACACTGCTCAAAAGCCCTTCCTTCCTTCTTGAGTTCTTTTCAATTCGAATCGAATTATCCTAGGTGTCAGGATAGTAACCTAGCAACACCGAGATTCTAATCCTGGTTCAGGAATGGATGTTTCCGATGTAAAACAAAAGATTAATTGTGTGAGTGATATTAAAAGGCTTACCTCTATTCTAATAAAGTAGTGATTATATTTAAATCCGTCCCAATGTTGGGTAGTCAATGTCATCCGGACCAACTTCTGGAATTCCTGACTGTGGGAGAGAGGGAATGTGAAATATTTTTGGGCAATAATCTTATTTTATAATCATCAAAACGATGAATTCCTTGCATGAATTATAAAAAATAAATATATTTTATAAACATCTAATTATTTTTTAATTCTTAAATTTAAACATCGTGATATTAATCCTTACAGAGGAGTAATAAAAATGCATATTTAGAGAAGGTTTAGTCAAAATAATATCCTATTATACTCATTTCCAATAAACGCCGCTAAAATCATTTTGTCGGAATAAATTAAATAAATGCTGATGTTGGGAAACTTCTGATTCTGAATTACTTCAGTACTCGTCTGATCACAGGAATATTAGTAGCGACGCTTGGTCACCAATGGGGGAAATAAACCCTCCCATCTTTGTCTTTCTCTGAATCTGTGTCCTCATTTACTAAATTCAGTCCTCCAAATTCCTTTAAAATTGAAGCTTAGTACTATTAAATCGTAGATTGGATCGGGGATTGACAATAATTACGTTAGCAATTTCACTTCTTTAGATTAGTCTTCATTCACATATAAATGTTCGACCCAATGGTGAGATTACTTCACAAGCATTTTATAATGAGTTAACAGAACTCACCGTTGAGGGGAAATGAGATTTGATTTTGAGAAACATTCCCAATTGATCGCAAAATTGGCCATCGTAAATGCAATTAATTGCTGAAATTAACATTAATTTTTTAATTTTATTTCTCACGCTTAACGGGCCTTAATTCTCCGTATATTCTTAGAAAATGAGCTCGGATTACAGACTGATATTGTAACCACGGAGGCGGATTGTTTACGACCTCAATATTATCCTAATATTTCGTGTATTTTATCAAAATTCTCATTATTTTAGATCCAGAATAATATTTTACTGCTGAAATAAGACCGAGTTTAATTTCCCTTCTTTTATGGCTTGTTTCGATTTATTAAGACAGTTATCTCTAATTGAGTTTTGCAAAAGAGATGAGGCCTACAACCGATGACAATTAAGTTTAGCCGTATTTATTATGAGAATTTCATGAGAGAGAACTCTCGGACTTGTCTGGGGTCGAACCGGGATCATAAAGGCAAATAAAAAGTAGTCCACATCTTACAAGAATCACGATCTCACGTACATTATCATAAGGAATTCCACATGACTAATGTTAGATTCCAGATTATATTCCAGAATCTGATGATAAGAGAACAGTAAAATTACCGACAACTTTGAAAATTCGCCAAAACCGGCTTCGCTGAGATAATTTTAAACAGCAATAAAATCTAGCGATACTGTCGTGCAGCGGAATTACAATTTATGTATTGGGTGAAGAAGGATGACAAATAACTGATTCTCTACGATCAGAGTGAGCCTTATCTCTCTTTCCAGAAGTCATTGAAAAATCATTTTCTGTTTGCATTGACTTATCTCGTAAATATCTATGCCAGCACACAGTGGGCTAGAATCGAAAAAAGCTGGCCAAAAATACGAAAACGCTTTTCTTGAGTGCGGGCTACGAAACTTCGCATCATTGATTTAGAATAAATTCTACATACAACTATGGAGGTCATTTACGTTGGATCATTCACATTAAATTAATACAGGGGGTCAAAGTTGACCAATTTTTGCGAAAATTTCCAGTTTCCGATTTTTCGCGAAATTCTTCATCTTCAAGTCAATTGTGAACTAGGAAAAATCACCGGATAAAATATGATGCCATACTATAAATATATTTTTTTGTCTTTCATAAGACTTGGTTTCAATGAGCTCTATTGAATATTTATATACTTTACATTACAAAATGACCCTTACTTTGGAGTAAAGCCTAAAGCGAGGAAAATAGTAGATTGAGACACCGTGTGACACGGGACTACTTACACCACGATAAGCTATAAACCTTCCTTAATGGGAATCTGAAATGAAATATTGCCCCAATTTGCCCCAATAATATATAAATCGACTTTTCGACAACGCTACGAGGGCCAAATCCGCGTGGCGGAGCACCGTCCTTCGTTGCGATCTCGTGTTTTGAGAGGAATAACGAACCAATACGATTCTGATTCGTTTTCTGTTGATTTTAAGCATTAACATACATCGTACATACCTTAGATATCTATTTTTTAAATTTTACTCGTAAGATAATAGTTGCTCGAGATATATTTGAGATTTTGATATTTTTTTCACTCTCACTCTATACAATACTGAAAATTTTCCTTTAATATCGATAGAACAAGCTGTCACTGTGTGTAATTTCATTACAGTAATAAAAACGTATTATGAAAATATTGGAATTATCATGAATATGGTGGAATAACTCCTAATAACTCTTGTAAGAAAGTACGATGGAAATTTTCTTTGTTACATACGCGACTTCATTCCCAATAACGTCATACTACTTACGATTTCTTCGGCGTATTGCAAAACAAAGGAAGAACATCACGATACTCGCCTCCTACCTGAAAAGGTAAACGTCGCGTCGCCCGCCACTTCCCAGCACACTCTTTGGTACTTCAACTTTCCCGCAATATTCCAACTAGTTGGCAGTAGAATCAAACCTACAACCAGTGTGGTCAGGTGGACGCCAGGTGTCGCTAACCAAGCCGGTATCGGCCGTTCGACTTTGACATAAGTTTCTGAAGGAGCCATGGGGAAAACATCGCGTTTTTATAGGGATGTTGAAAAACGCCGTTTATTTGCAAGAATCCTTTGCGCGGAAACTTAGTTCCGTACCGAAGAAGTGGCTAATCTTGAATCGCAGATTGTAGTTGTCGCGTTGTGATCAGCGGAGGATCCGGCACAAGAGTGAAAGAAAAGAGAGTGAGAGCAGAGAAAAGAAAAGAATAATTAGTTCCTTCTGAATGTTTGGCCGGTCGTGCTGCCCGACGGCTACCAGAATTTTAAGATTTCTGCTATTATGAGGAGCGGAAAATAATTATAGTGGAATTCGTCAAATGTTCCCGGATGAGAAAGGTTATGATGACTCGATTACGTAAACTTAACAAGCATTGCCGTAGCCTAGACCTAAGACAGCATACTTGTGCCTTACAGCGAGTAGGTAATAAAGACTGGACAGTCAGGAGGTGACGTGCAGTTTACCATTTCAGGAGATAGGCGGATCTTGTGCTGTGGCGCTGAAGGAAACGTATGTATTGTATCATTAATGGTGACGAAGTCGCTTCTGTTAAAATAAAACTTCCATCGTAGTGAGTTGTAAGGTTACTTAGGAATTGCTGTGTGGAGTTTGTCTCTTTGGTTGCCTGGAACTTAAGCAAATTTGAGCACTCGGTAATCGTTTTGTATTTACATTTTCTTGTTTTAGACATGGATATATTTTATTAGTCGGGTTAAAATACAGCCCTACCACCTCCGCCTAAGATCTAACTTCCAACGGATAAAACTAAGGTTCATACATCAAATTGATAGATTCACGTTAATATAACATGTAGCCGATATTATGCGTCATCCTTGTTATATAGGCCGTTCCGATACCGCGAGAAAGATCAGAGAAATAGATAGAATAGAACCAGTCGATTCAAGATTTCATTTTTCCGAGAACGACAAATGAGAATGACAATAACAAATCCTTTCTTCTCGGTGTACGCTTTACTCAAAGGTAAAAGATGTCACAATGTTTGACAAAACATGGAAAAGCAAATGTGATGCCCTCTATTGTTGAGCCATAGCTACCTGTGGAAAAATACAGACTGTTTTATAACCGTACTCTCTTCTTTCCCATTAGAAGAAGACTGAAATCCTGTATGCCAATAGCTAGAGGGTATAATTGTGTAAATTCCGGTGAAATTTTCGCTAGCTTATTTCATCACTGAAATGGGGATATAATAACGGAAGACTACAGTAATATCTTTGTCATCAAATAGTAGTATTCATAATAAAAAGCATGCATTAATCTGAAGTTTTTTATCGATCAACAAGTCTATTAAATGGAAATATATGTCGGAACAAATTTATGTACGTGAACTTCTTCCAGCTCATTAACTATTTTTCTTGAGATTTCCTCAGTAACTTATGTTAGCGCTGAAATGCATCCATGAAAGTATGAAAATTTGGAATTCCTCATTTTCCGACAACTTAATGACCTGAAATCATAAGAATTGTCATTTTTTGATCAAATCAATGAGAGCTGTGTAAGCCTTCCAAAAAATAGATGGCAGCAATGTACCCGTATTGGCAGTTTCGCGTCCCCATCGTAATATAGATTCGTTTTCTGAGTTGTCAATACTCTTATAGGATTTTGATTTGCATAAAAAATGATTTCAGTATTTTCTTAGAAACGTTCCCTCTCAATGCGAAAATAGAACGAAAGTTAGGAAGCGACTACATTTCTCCCTGCATTTTCCCGAAAACTCGTGTATCCTTATAGATCTTCCCAATGCACTCTTGTCCAATATTGTTATATTTTTTGGTACCAGGAAAGACCTTGTTTCTTGAATGATAAACCTAAATTTATCGGAACAAAAAATCATAATCTGCATCCAGTTTTCTTGAAAATATCACTTTCTTATTTTCCCCTCGATTATGACATATTTAACCTTGATTTAATTGCACCATGCCATAAAGAATTGATTTTTGTCAATGCCGAATGTCTTCCAAATAAGTTCTCGTCAACTTTCTTTTACTGTGCAAATCTAGCAACAGCGCGCGCCGTTCTCCCGTACATGGGTCCATATGCTTTACGTAATGTCTTGATGACGTTGGACGGAGTATAGGCCGCACTTCGTTGAAGGACATTCGGAACTTAGAAGAAAAGAAGTTCCTAGTAAGAAATCTTCCAGGGAATAACTTCCAGATAGATTAATAAAATTATTTACTTCTAAGTTCAGTTCTCCCTTCTATTTACATTCATGGTTGCTAATTATTTTCGTTAAGTTAGATACCCCTTATATTTAAGTCCATTCGGAATTTTTGGATTTGTATACGAGTGAAATTCTTTATGCTTGGTTAAGACGCTAAAGCATTGAGTATACCGCCTTATAGACGCGATAAAACCAGGTTAGTACAACCCTTAATTTCGTCTACATTAGGATACAAAAGGGAGGGAATCTTTGGCTTTTAAATACATCTAAACAGAAATCTTCTTCTCTGCCTGATGATGAAGTCCGCGAAATATTGTTGCGCATTCCCTTCTCGTCACATTTCTTAAGATTGATAAGCAGTGTCTGTCATTTTGGTCTTTTTTCACGGCAAAGCAATTTTAAAGATTAGGAAAGAATAAAGCGAACAATTTTCAGTCCATGAATCCGAATGCAGCGCATCTTGGGATATGTATACTTACTCTATGGTAAAATGCACCTTTCCATCAGGTAAAGGAGCGTCTTAAGCGGCACGGGACCGATCGGTCTTAATCGGGAACATCTTAAGAGGGTGTCTTAGACAGGTTTTACATGAGTTTGTAATAGAGGTGATCTGAGCTATTCATCGACGCATTTTCCTGCAACCGCGTTTTAAGCGGCTTCTCCACAATGGGTCCATTTATGAAAGACGGGAGACTATTTGTACCGTTTTATCTGTCCTCCCGTTGATAAGGAATTTCAGCGAAAGAATCGTCATTCTGATAAATGGGAGACTTCCTTGATCGTGCGCACGACGGAGAGATGTGGAAGAAGGTCTGTTATATTTCCCAATTGCTTCCTTATCATTTCCAATTCATTCACATGAGGGTTGAATTCTGCGTTTGCATTTATATATATCATAAACATAGATGTTGCAGATTAGATTGAACGACAAGGTGTCCTAGCCTTTAATCCGGTGGCCTGCAGATGATTTGCTTCGGTGGCTCTATTTTCAAGCGGTGCCGATTGGATTTTACGACGGATCTTGGGTCGGTTTCTCCGAAGTGAGTTATTGCGAAAATTTTGTAGGATTTCTTTCAATAAATTTCAATCAAAATTCCGGCACGTCTGGAATATTTTTGTGAAAGAGAAAATGAAAAAATAAAGCAACTAATCTAATGTAGAGACTTCAACAAAATCGGAGAAGTGAAATGCAAGAATGGAAAATTCTCAAGAATATATTCGTTGAATCTATATCGAGATATCAAATGCGGGGGATTATGCGACATAATTGCAAAATGAAGAAATTATTTAAGTCTAGCTCAACCACTCGTTGATTCTCAACGGGGTATAAAATGTGAAAATTGCCCTTCTTGTTGCAGCAAACTGGACTTTTAAACGAATTTGTAACTTATGAGACAAACATTAGTTCAACACTCTTCATAATTTTGATAAGGACAATCGTTCACTTCCATACTTATGATTGTGAAATATGAAGGATTCAAACAGATTAGAGACGTCTACTAAATGAAGTCCATAAGAAGAATGCACGAAGCACTGAAAACAGCTTCATAGTATGTCGTTTAATCCTCAGAATATGTTTTGTCTGCACTGATCTCCTCCTACTTGATGGTAACAAAGAAATATGTGGCCAGAAAGGATGATTTTCCGGCGAATGAAGTTCTCTCGAGTTACAGGGATTCGAGAGGGCATCTCCCCGTTGATACGCCCAACTCCTTGTTTTATATAAATGTTTAATTCTAAAGATTGTGACGAATCACCGAAGAACGCTTTTTAATCTACCATGAGGAACAAGTGATGGAGAAGATCTGAGTTTGATTTTGGAATATGAATTGTCGTGCTTCGCAGTATCTTCATATCGTCCTGAAATTCCAAAAAGGAGACTTACGAGGAACCTTTTTAGATACAATTAGAGAAAATATAAAACAATTTCCTTTGAATTTGGCGAACAATCGGCTACAGCAGATTGCAATGTGGATATATCAAGTGTTGATAGCAAGGCGTTGAGTATGAAAAAGAGAGAAACCTCGCATTGAGCGTCAGGTTTAATTCAATTTGTATAATCGAGAGTGATTTGGAGGTGATGCACAAAGAAGGCCGTTCCTCACACTGAGGGAAACCCAATTACGTAACCCTGTCATGTCGCTTAGGAAGGAAGCGTGAAAATCATTCTTTGCTAAAGATATTAAATCTCATCTTAGAAAGAACTGCGAATGGGGCCATGCTGTAGGAGTCAAAGAAAATATATATACACACTGGTGTTGAACCTAAAATTCCCCTAGAAATCATTCCATTGCATAGATTACGTCAGGTAATGTTATAAGACTTTTTGATGCCTTGATTATGCCATTGCGTATTCAAAGTGTTTAAAGTATAAGCATTAGCAGACTTACAATAAAAGGGAATCTCTGTATTTTAGCATGTTAAATTATTCTTACAGTGAATCCAATGAATTTTTGTTTACCCATAAACTTATACATGATGCCGTTAATATTTACATAGATGTAGTAAAAATGCATATTTAGAGAAGGTTTAGTCAAAATAATATCCTATTATACTCATTTCCAATAAACGCCGCTAAAAGCATTTTGTCGGAATAAATTAAATAAATGCTGATGTTGGGAAACTTCTGATTCTGAATTACTTCAGTACTCGTCTGATCACAGGAATATTAGCAGCGACGCTTGGTCACCAATGGGGGAATTAAACCCTCCCATCTTTGTCTTTCTCTGAATCTGTGTCCTCATTTACTAAATTCAGTCCTCCAAATTCCTTTAAAATTGAAGCTTAGTACTATTAAATCGTAGAAACTCAGTTTGAATCTGTGCCAGCACAATATATCCGCCCGTATTTCTGTATTTTAGCGTGCTAAATTATTCCTGTAATGAAGATACTGTTTGTTAGTGTTTTTAACTCAAATTTTAAGCAAGCAACAGAATACAATGGTGAAAATGGTGACAATATGAAATATACCGTCCTTTAGCGACTTAAATACTGTATTTCTCTTGTTTTTAGAAGGAAAGACCCCAGAAGGCGGATTACCGTAGACATTTAAGTTTCTAAGAAATCAACCACGTTGCGTTGGTAACACTTTATTTAAAATGTTCACCCTCTGGAGTAAAAACAAATACAACTCGGTTGGCGCCAAATGAGTTACAGGATGGTAGTGTTTGGTTTCTGAAAAAAAATTTTCGTCGCTTCCCTCAATCTTGGTTAGAGGTCATCAACTATAATGTGCGGAAAATTTGCTTCTTCTAATTTATCTTTTCTATCCGTCTCTTTTTCCATGCGTCGCCAGTGTTTTCCACCTGAAAAATTCCTTCCAGGTAATTGACCCTCACGCACATATACTACATACTCAAATCTGTTGAGATATATATTTTGGTGATAAAGAATTGGAGGTATTTCTGAGTGGAGATATGAATTCACAAGTGTTATCTAATTGAGTGCCAATTAAAAGGAAGGAGAGACAGCTGTTTAAGTGAACCAACTTTTGTACTGAAGCGACTCGAACGAAAATGAGGAAATGAACGCTTACATTTGCTATGAATTCGTGGTTAGAGTGCCCATTTTAATTACTAGCGCAAAAGGAAAACGAAATATGCAGAAAATCAGAAAGAGTATTCTGTGATTCTTTCGAATGTAGTTTTCTCATTTAAAATCCATTTACCAGTTCATTTTACGAGTAAATGGTTGATTTCTTCTCTCCGTCATTTTATTACGTAGCATTAACCGAGTAATAGCTAGAAATACTATATTTACCAAAACTTGTACAAACTCCACAAAAAAATAGAGAATTCGATCTTCTTGAAAAATTTTTGGCTATATAGTCTTTCTATGATAAAGTTCCACAAAGGAACAGTAGATTTCTTTCAGTAATAGTTCAGTATCTACAGAATACTGACAAAGTTCGAAGAAGATAAACCCCAATTCCGATTTCTGAAAATACAGCACAAATTCTAAAACTTTAAATCAGCATTTCATTAACAAACAAATACAGTGAAACAAAGGTGGTTATATCTCATAACATGGAGAGAATAAATACTTAAATTTCACATGTATAAAGTGAATGCTCAAGAAAAAAAAGAAAGTGACATAACAGACATTAATTACTAGAAATTATTAGATAATATATTGTTTGTATTACCTCTGAACTTTTTTAACGACTGAAAGAAGGAATACTGTAGGAATCGTCCTGATGAATTTGAGAAATAAAGAATAGTAGAAGGAAAGAGCACGATCAGACAACTATCCTTCTTCATAGCAAAACTGAAAATACTATTCAAAGGGTAAGCACTATTCCTAGACCATAAAAGAGCTGTTCGGGAGGGCAGTCGCCAAAATAACGCCAGATATAGGTTTGTTTATGTTGATTAATAAGAGAAAGTATAAGAAACACAAATAACACCTTTGCAAATATTTAATAAAGTAAAGAACTCAAGAATAGTATTTTTATCCTAAGATTTGCTGGAAACGGTATTCGTTGCTAAATTCACTATTTTCTGTAATTATAACGGGTAATTATTCACCTTATAACTTCTTCGTCCATAAAACAAAAGTTCATTCAAAACATACATATGACAAGCGTGTTGATTCGTATTTCCTCTCATAACCGAGAGCGTCTGAGAACCTTTCAGCGGTTACGAAAAGTTGGTTTATTTATCGGCGTCGCAAACGTTCGCAAAAGTTTATTTCAGATTCCTCTTCAGTAAAGATCACAGAATAGTGGTGTCTATCGAAGTCCATTTTTACTATTTTCCTCGCTTTAAGCAAAAATTTGCTCTAAAATAAAGGTCTGCTATTTCGTTATGTATCGTATGCAAATATTCAACTGTGGCCATTAAAATCAACCAGTATGATAGATAAAAAATAGGTTTATAACATGGCATTATAGTTTACCCATTTTTTTACGAATCAGTTTCAAATTCTTTTCCGTCTTTTTGGACTTTATCCTCGAAACCGACTGCAACCCGACTTTCAAATTCTATCTCTATATTTCTCTGCTAATGTTTGTCTGCATCAAATCCCCATTAGTTTCTTAATTTCATTTCATCTCCGTCCACTGTACTGCTCTCGTTTCTACAGTGTGCTATCCAGTTTCGGAATCGCCGTCTATTATATAATAAACTAGCAGAACTGCACTGCGGTTTCCAAAGAGGGAAGAATGGAATAATAGTTTTGCTTGTAGAGAATAGAATCTAAAATCTCTCAATTTGTCTTATCGGTGAATACTAAACTGAAGCTTAATACAATGAATGATCCTGAAACCTATAATATGTTGCTCTTATCATATCTTAATTCAACAAGTGCTTCAATTAGACAAGAAATGGCCGTTTCAGAAGCAATAATATTGAAAATATCAGAACATTTTCGAAACCCACAAAAGATCCAGATTGTTTTTCAAGTACCCAAACCAAGCTCAAGTTCTTCTTCTGGCAGATGGTGACTCATCCCTTCGCCGCTAACATGTATTAAAAAGGAAAATATTTATTTATATACTATCTTATCACATATTGAAGGAAATCCCCCATTCAATTACGAGCTCGTAAACCTGCTTTCCATTTTACAATAACGTTTAACTGCGATGCCATTTCGATGATGACATTTGCTAATTCAAGTCTTTTCTGTGCTCCTGTGCCAAGTATTAATTGTGACTTTATTATCGAAAGAATAGACATTATTTGGACGTCGCATTCTCAGTATCCTCTATAAATCTTCTTCCGAAACAAAAAACCCCAAATATTCTACAGTTAATATTTTAATTCATAAACTTCTTGTCGGCGAAACGGCGTCCCTGCACTTTCCACGTAATACGTACTTCACGTTTAAATCATTTCAAATCTCACCGTTATACTTTATGGTAATAACTTAGCGTCAGATAATTGTGTATCAATTAAGCACGATATCTGACGTGAGAACATTTTCCATATTTGTATTGCGGAAAGTGTGCAAAATCAGGAAGTTGCCATTTTAGAATGTGTACCCTAAAAACGAGTGTACCCCAAAAAGATCAACGTTTTTAATGAAAATTTTTCCGCGATTAGTCCTTGTATTGAGCTTAGCTTAGGGAACGAAAACACCCACTTAGATAAGAATAGTAATATGCGGGAGTCTCCATCTAAAAAGGATGTTAATGATAGATGTAAAAGAGAAATTTCAGCAGAGGATATTAGTACTCGTAGATATGCTTCGGTAAATGGCTCTATTTTGATAAAAAATAGCGGAGATGAGAAAAGCAGAACGAGATGTGTTAAAGGCGACATAAGTGACTTAAAAATATCAGCTAGAAATGGTGAGGAGTTAGATAGATGTCATTCCAATAGTTATAATTCGAATTTACCCGCCGAGCTCAAGAGTGATAGTCATAAGGATATCAAGTTAGTGGTAGTTAACTGTAGAAGTATTCGCAATAAGCAAGCGGAATTCTTCGACTTGGTTAAAAATACATGCGGAGATATAATACTAGGAAACGAGAGTTGGCTCAGCGAAGAAATAGCCTCTAGTGAGATTTTTCCTCCCGACTTCTTTGTGTATCGAAAGGATAGAGACAGCAGAATGGGGGGAGGAGTATTTATCGCTGTAAAAAATAGTTTGGTGAGTCAGTTAGAAAACTTCCAATGCCAGGATAGTGCTGAGATGATTTGGTGCTCAGTGTCTGACAAGCATGGTAGAAAAACGTACTTCTGCTCCTTTTATCGCCCTCCTAATCGCGATGACGAGCCCATAGAGGATCTGTACGAAGCATTGAGTAAACTCCGTAAGAGTAAACCCGAAGCAGCTATTTTCGTAGGAGGTGATTTTAATCTTCCTTGTGTTAACTGGAGGAATATGTCCGTCGCTAGTAATAGTAGAGATAGAAACGCATCGCAGAAATTAATTGATTTATTCTCGGCCTTCGCTCTAGAGCAAGTAAATACAGAAGCGACCAGAACGTCTACTCTTGGTAGGGGCAATATCTTAGATCTCCTTGCTACTAGCCATCCTCATCTCGTTCACAGAATTTCCGTCAGTGAAGGTATTTCCGATCACAAAATAATAGCCGCCTCGATTAAGATAGATTCATTCCGAGTTCTGAAGCCCCCTCGTACATTATACATTTTTAGGAAAGCCAACTTCTCCGCGTTCAAGGAGTTTATAAAGACAGAAAGTGCTCCCCTTATTAGTTTCATTCAGAAGAATTCAGTAGACGACAGTTGGTCTGAGTTTCTCCGAATCCTTCGTGAAGGTACCTCTAGATTTATTCCGACAAGAGTGGCTCGGGATCGGCAAGAGCCGCGATGGGTCAAGCCTAAACTACGTTCACTCCAAAGAAAACAAAGAGCTTTACATTCCATTATGAAGACTTTTCCATTAAATAGCATAGAATACGAGGAGCAACGTCGTAAATATTTAGATATCAAGAGGTCAGCGAAGATTGAGGCACGTAAGGAGTTCGATACGTATAGATCTCAAACGCTACGCGAATCTCTGGAAAAGAATCCTAAGGAATTCTGGTCTTACGTACGAGAGACAAGAGGCAAACAATCGACCGTTTTGCATCTCATAAACAACAATGGTAGCGTCGTATCAGATTCATGTGAAAAGGCTAATATTCTAAACCAACACTTTAAGAAATGCTTCATATCTGATAACGGTCACGTAAATGCATTTCCTACTCGTATTACCTCTAAAATGAGTAAATTAGAACTAAATGAAGCAGGTATTAAGAACCTTTTATTGCAAATTGACAGCAAAAAATCCCCCGGGCCAGAAGGTATACCTGCCCTCGTTATATCTACGCTAGCTAACGAGCTTGCTCCCCTCCTACTCGTGTTTTTCAATAAATCTTTAGACGAAGGTATGGTTCCTGCCTCATGGAGGAGAGCGAACATCACTCCAGTCCCAAAAAAAGGGCGTAAGTCAAAACCGGATGATTTCCGACCAATATCGCTCACTTCGATATTTTGTAAAATTCTAGAACACATAATATGCAGTTATCTAATGCGCTTCCTTGGTGATAGTAATGCAATTACACGCAGTCAACACGGATTCCGCAAAGGTCGCTCATGTGAGAGTCAGTTAGCACTTCTTAATCACGACATAATGCGAGCAGCCGATGAAGGTTTTAGGACAGATGCCATATTCCTGGATTTTAGAAAGGCATTCGATACAGTACCACACGCAAAGTTACTCCAGAAACTAGAGTCATATGCAATCGAAAATCATATTATTCAGTGGATTAAGTCGTTCCTCACATGCAGAGTTCAACGGGTAGTCTTAGATGGCGTTTACTCTGATGAAGTAGAAGTATCATCTGGAGTTCCTCAGGGCAGTGTCATTGGACCGATATTGTTCTTAATTTACATTAACGATATAGTAGACAATGTAAGAAGTAAGGTAAGGCTTTTCGCGGACGACACACTCATATACAGGAAAATTCAAAATGTGGAAGATACTTCCATATTACAGGGTGACTTAGACGCTATTTCGAAATGGTGTGAAGATTGGCAGCTCGGCTTGAACATAGAGAAGTGTGTAGCGATGAGCATGACCCGCTCCCCGTCCCAGAACTTGAAACAAACATCCTACCTTATTAGCGGCACAACATTAGAATTCGTAAGTAGATACAAATATTTAGGCATTGTTTTCAGTAGTAACTTATCGTTCAAAACGCATATTCAAGACGTAGTAGGGTCAGCTGATAGGACGCTGAGGCTATGTAATCGCGTTCTCAGGGGTTGCCAACAGAATGTCAAGGAAGTGGCTTACTTTTCGTTGGTTCGTCCATTGCTTGAGTACTGCTGCGCGGTGTGGAATCCACATGAGAAAGGATTGATCATAGAACTAGAGCGCATGCAACGTAGAGCGGCCCGTTTCGTCAAGGGAGACTACAAGTTCGACAGCAGTGTTTCAGAGATGATTAAAACCCTCGGCTGGGAATCCCTCGAGGATAGAAGAAATGAGTATAGGCATAAACTTTTCGAGAAATTTTTGAGTAGCGATTTACATGAAGAAATAAGCGACTTCGTGATTCCCGTACTCAGTGAGCGTAGTTTTCGAGACCAGACGTCAAAAAGATTCCGCGAAATTATAGCGAGAACAGATAGCTATTTCTGGTCTCTTTTTCCAGATAGTATTAGGTACGCAAACCAGATGGTTGGTTAGGGAGTTCGGTGTATTCACACCTCCTGCCATACGCCTTACGGCGGTTAGCGGGGTATTAATGTAAATGTAAATGTAAATGTAAACGAGGAACCCGGATGCACTCTTTCCGGCCCTGGTAATGAAACCCTTTTGAAATTGTAGTGCATACATATGTCATACATTGCATCTCTTGGCTTGGAAAATCAGTATGTTTGCGTAGGTTTTTCTCACCTCACTTCTCTGTGGGTGTTTTCCTGCAGTCGATCTATTTTCCTAAGATACTACCTCGGTTTTTTTTACATCCACTCCTAATTTTTTCCTCCCCATTTCTATTTGTACATACTTTATTGTTTTATTATCAATATTATTGACGAGAGATTAGATGGAAGAGGAGACTTTTTAGTCTCAATCTTGCCTAAATAAAGACCTCAAAGAACTTTCAAGACAGTTATATTACTTAATTCTCTAACGACGAAACATATCAATTTAATCGATTGACTATAACATTTCGCTGGTTGCTTAGTTTTTGCTTCTATTAATTAATATTTTTGATGATATATCCTTAACTATTTCGCGCCGTTTAATCACCACACTCATTCAATGTCCTTGATAACATATTCCGCTATCTCTCCGAACGAATTCACAAATGTATTCATCATGTTCCTAGCATTATATCTTCTTCGTTTTACCGTTTCGTAATACTTAATGCACCACAACAGACAGAAATAGCAAAAAGGCATAGCATTTTATGGCAGTTGACTTCGCATAGAAGATACTCCCTACTCAAACATACATTTAGCATAGGTAGCACAATTCTCTCGGCGTAGACATGCAATTCCTTTCCTTTACCCTTTGAAAAGTAAGCAGTTCTTCGCATCTACATACTGCAGATATTCCCCCAGACCAGGAGAAGCAAAAGATTGCTTGACTGCTGCGATATGTGGAATCATTCGAAAGATTCGCCAAGATCAAGGTCTCAGGGACCAGCCTTTAATATCATCTTTTCCTATTCGTCTTTACGCCGCATCAATATCTTCACAGATATATTCATCCTTATGACAGCGTATGCTCAACTTTTGAAAAACAGTATTAAAATTAATGATTTGAATCAGAGAGAAAAAATCAAATATACTTCTTCTCGAGTAACGGATGAATAAAAATTACTATGATAATTCGGTAGGCGTTACTCAGATGTTTCAGGAGGCAGGATGGGAATCTTTCGAAGAAAGAAGGCTCAATCAGAGATTTAAATTACTAGATAAATTCAGAAAGAGCACATTCATAGAAGATGTAGCCGATATTATGCGCCTTCCTTGCTATATAGGCCGTTCTGATCCAGCGAGAAAGATCAGAGAAATAGATGCTAGAACCAGTCGATTCAAGAATTCATTTTTTCCGAGAACAATACGCGAAAATAATCGACTAGGAGAGTAGAGTCATGGTGATTGCACCCCCTGCCACACGCCGAAAGGGGGCTTGCAGGGTACTTGCATGTAGATGTAGATGAATTGCCTTATGTGAGATAAGGGAATATATACTCATTACAGCTTTCATTTACTTAAGGATTTAGTTATAACTTTAAATGTACACGGAAGCGGAATGGGCATAAGTGTTCCGTAGCTGAATTCTTCTAAAACTGAAGTCAAAAATATAAAAGATATATTATAGATGAAATTCATGGAATAAACGTAAAAGTAGCCGCTTCTATGGGGTATCCAGCGGGCGCAAGTGGAAATTACGATAAATACAGTCAAATCCGGTTACAGGGAATGGAAGGACTACCGTGCTATAATAGCATTATGACAGGAGAATTACTAATGTCTTCCTTCTTTGCATTTTAAAACGATTGGTTCTTCGGCACTTTACTTTTTAGGTAAGTGCGTTACATCTTAAAATCGAAAAGAAATTCATATAGTTCATTTATTTGCGGCAGATGTAAAATTTTAGAATCTTCGAACTATCATAGTGTAAAAAAGGTTACCATCTCGTCATATTTGTTAAGGATGGTCTGCACAAAGAGGGCGTCACCTTGCTCGTATTTCACTATACCAATGTTTACAAGATAGACAGATATTGGAAATAATTTTCGCCTGAAGCGAAGGCAGTGCATTTAGATATCCGTCTTATAAGCGGGTAGTTGAGCGGTATTTTTGCATGTGTTTAACTTAGCAAGGATCGAGAGAGGGATAGCATCGAAGCGTCGGATATCACTGCATTAAGAGTATTTGATAAAGCAATCGAAATAAAGATGTGGTTGAAAGGATCGATTCAATTTTACTTCATCTAAAATCGTACTTGATCCGCATAAGATCATATTGTGGCGGATCGAATCTAAAGGATCTTCGAAGACTTCAAATATGGAATTGTACGGATAATCAAAGTAGATGTTATTTATAAGAATCAGAAATGCTCGAAGATGGCATAGTAAAAGATTATACCTCTCTTCATGAAGGAGTTTGGTGTATAAAATCCAATTTTCTTGCGAGTCACATCTTTCGCCTGCCATAGTTTGAAGAGTTCTAAAATAGGCGACAAGTGTATAGAATCCTAGGAATGAAAGACCTACGCAATGTTCAGTCAAAAATTACTATAATAAAAGATGATTCCTCGAATGAAATCCCGGGTTGAGATCATCAATTGGAATGAGGACGTAATAGCAATTACTCGACGATAAGGTGTCACAGAGAGTCATGGAAAAAATTTAAAATTCTGACTGGAAACAAATCGAAATTAATTTTCGGTGGCCGGTAATAAATTCATAGGAACATGTTCATAGAAAAAAGTCACAATTTTGGCTCGCAAATCTAACAATGAGTATACGTCATCATTGCAAAGGCTGAAACCCGAATTGAATGTGATTGTAGTATAGAATGAAGTAATTTTCATCAGTCAGCTACATTTACGAGCTCGAAAACAGCTGTGTTGGGTTGGGTAGTTGTTTGGAGAGAATTCCTTCAGTATAAGAAAACTCGGGCGATAAATTAATAAATCGCATATAATATAAGATGCTGTGACGAATGTTTTCGGGCCCGTCTCTTCTTTCTCCAATAGGTCATTTTATTCGAAAGATCCCAGAAATTGCGTTGTCTGTATGCATTGAGGGATAGATTAAGAAGAATATATCTGGCGAATTTTGGTTTTTGGTATTCTCGTCGGAACTCTTTGAGTAGGAATGAAAAATATATGAAAATGTTCGGAAGTCTTTAAATTTTGTATTAGATTGCTAATCTTCTCGTCTTTTTTGCGATATCTATAATTTATTTCCAATTCCCTTTCTCGTTTCTAATTTTCGTTAGAATTACTTTACATGTCATTGGAACTATTTACAAATTTTCCATTGGATTATTAGTATATTAGTAAATTAAGTTTTGTTAGGCGAACCGTTTTGCGAGATGGAAACGTATTCTTCTCAGAGGAATAAAAATCATATTTCTTCGTTCAAGGTTGCAATTGCGTCATTGGGTTTTTTATGCCGAAGACGGAAGGAAAGTTGTCAAGGACGACTGCCGAATCGTGACATTATCAATTCAATCCGTGCGCTACTCTTGCGATTCTCACGTAATCTATGGATGTTATGAATAAATTTTGCATGTACAGTGATCCATTATTAACAACTGTTAAATTTTAATTAAATTCTATTATAATTATATCATAATCCTTATGTAGAATTAATTATCATATTGATATTTAAATCTGCACTGTGACTGTGTGACAAATTATCTAGATAATATTTTTAAGTATCATTTTACAGCGAAAATTCTATATTTAATATTCACTTGTACCTTGCTATCTTAATTGTGTTAATCCTTTTATATCGTAATGAAATCATCAATTATATTTTTTCTTTTGTATTTTGCAAGCTCCGAAATGCTTATTTCTTTTGACTCTGCACTTAATTTTCCTATTGAGGTGTCAAATGTAAATTTTCATGACTCATTAAGTTATGTCGGTAATCAGAGAAAATAATTCTCACTTATAAAGAATATAGGTTAGAATACATAAGATCATGAAACATAATTGAAACATTAATTATGTGTGAATTCTCACTCCTCCAATAATCGTTTAATATAAGTAAATTGATTTCTATGGGGAAAACCCATCCTCTCTTCTATGCATTTTCTAATCATTTACTGATTTATTTCTTATCTAATTGGACAATTTACCGTAGATTCATATTTAAGAACACAATGTTAGAAGGATAAGAGACGATGGAGGACGAAAACGAATGGACCAGAGAAGAAGAACATTACAATTACGGAGGCTGTTTGATGGTCTAGAGTTGAATCTCTCTGCGAAGCTACAGTAGGATTATAACTAACTTAGGCGAGCAGTAGAAAGTGTGGGGCTGAGACCACTCAATACTCTTTAATGTTATATTATGTCCTTATTGCTGTCCGACTTAAAAAGAAAGTTATTCTACATAACGGTTAAATCCGATGATGTATTTAAATATTTGTTACAAATTTAAATAATTATGAAAACAATATTTGTCTCTTTTATTGACAAACTATTAAGTATGCATTCAATCACTATCCAAAAGTGAATAATTAATTTATTTATCATTTTCATTGTTTCTTTCGGAATTAAAGTCCTTCGAAATGATCCATCTTCGCCGAATTTTGGAAAAATTTGGAATTTAATAAATTAATAACTTCACAAAGATTTTCCAAGCTGAAACTTGGCATTTAGGTTTCCTTACCAAAGTGCTCATGTATACAAATTTTCATAACTTTAAGTGCAATTCCATCGAATGTAAGATGAAGAACGCCTGACTACGGTCATAATTTTACTCAAAATGTACACAATTTCACCATATACGTTATGCAGTATGCACGATTGATTCTGTGAGGTAATTTTAACTTTAAACGACAAAAGAATCGATGAGGAGAAGAAAAATGTCAGGGTGATAACCATCTTTTATACGAGGTTGCTCTGAAAAGTTTCCGACCCCAGATTTTTCAGAAATTTTTCAGAAAACATGTCGAGAAATGGCGAAATGTCGGAAACTTTTCAGAACACCCATGTACTCTAGAGGGTATACAAATGCTGACACAGTATGACTGACTTGAAAATTTTCCGACATTTTCCGACCCCCATCGGGTAGCCTCCAGAAAATTGGGATTTCTACCTTAGCCATTATGGGTTCGACACCAGAAAGTCCCAATTTTCACATAGGAATCCACTATGCGAATTTTCGAAGAATTTTTTGTTGACGCCTTTAAAAGTTAATGGAAAGTACAACAGACCCAACGGACGGATTTGTGAAGATAAATAGGTTCCCTTTTGGTGTTATTCTCAATTTTATCTATTTCATTGTCTCTCTAAACATCGTATGTAATTACGTCTTTCCAGGTATAAATGAAGTTTCCTTTTTTACGATCTTTCATAATAATTTCTGTAATTATTTACAACCACAAAATTATACAAATTCTTCGTCTTTTTTGTCCTATTTCTGACGATTTCGAATCCAAAGCGATCTTACAAGTCTTATTACATGCATTTCTTATATTTCGTCGTCCAAGAGTCCAAAAAGTCGTCCACGGTCGAACCAATGATACTTTGGGTTAAAAATATCGACGTGTCCATTATGAAAAACATGAATATGGTCAATTAATCACTTCGTGAAATTGTGCAGCAATCATGCGGAAAGGAGAACACGTAATTTACAGAGTAGGGTTTTAATAGGACGTGTAATATCCATTGCGAGAAGAATTGCATAAGAGATCAATTAAATATGCAGAAACTATTGCAAACTTAATTAGATTGTGTTTAACAGCAATAGGAATACTATCATTTCTTTGGTATCTTTACATTTCTTTAGTTAAATTTACCCTGATGGGTAAATGGATAGTTAAAAATAAATGGATGGATCTGAGATCGATATTGCGTAATGCTGTATTCTTAAAACACATGTTAAATCTTATTTTCTATGTGAAGGTTTCTTTCTTTTGGAAATTATCATTTATTAGCCCGCATGAGCCATATGAAATGTAAGCTATTGTTATAGAAATGGGCACCAGTCCTTCCCCTACTATTGCCTTCACTTTTCATTGTAGCCGCTTAAATGTCCTCCCAAAGGCAAACATTCGTGCTTGAGTCACGACTCATGCATGCTGACGACAACTTGTCAAAACGAACGGATTCTTGGTAAACTTTTGCTATTTTGGATGAAATGAACTTTTGATCCTACATTTCTTTAATTTTACCCATCTTAAAGTCCTTAAATGTCATCGGTAAAATGAGAGAGGATGTGATGTAAAAGAGGTGTTCGTCTGAAAGAATGACGCCGATGATGCCACCAATTGAACGTCGACCAAATTAAAGAACATTGAAGAGTCTGCCGATTGGAGTGCAATCTAATTGCGCCTTTTGTGTATATATTCGTGCTCTATTCGGAATGTTTGCTTAAATAAGAGCCTTAAAATGAAAATAGTACTTCCTAAGTTTACTCTCATAGCTGCAGATAGCATATCGAGGGGCTTTGTAAGGCCGGTTGTCTTCGTTGGACGAAGAGAGCTTCTTTCTTACCATTAGTTGGTCATTTTTTATTATACTGTGAAGCCATTTTTACCTGATGAACAATTAGTGAAAAGTGACAGGTATTCTGCAGTGTTGAGAGACCGTCACTGAACATTTTAACTGAAGCTCTAGATTCAATAAATATGTATTCTGTTCATTATTTATGATAATTAAGGATTATTTACTTTAGTTTCAACATCTTATGCAATGAAATGACCAATCTCACTCCATGATTTGGCAAACAATTCCTTTATATTTATAGGGCGCTCTCGCCATTCTTCTCGTATATCCCGCTGGATATTTTTGGAAGAAAAAGTTCGATTGGAAAGTAGTCATCGTACGTGAAATACTCCGGGAAAGTACGAGATCGTTCTTCAAAAGACTCGGTCACTGCATTGAAATGGTCCTGTATTCTGCTACTCTCTACAAATATAAGTAATGCTCAGCCTCCATCAGTTTTTGTGCTCAATTACTGCCTTTTTTACCCTTCCTTATATCGCATCACGAAACATTGCCAAATAATCCTTTATTTCCCTCTTTCAACTGTGAGTTGCCCAATATCTGAGAATAAGGAATTCACCCAAATATTATCTTCTCTTATCTGACTCTAACACTGGAGCTTAACGTTTGTTTTCTCAACAAGTCCTTTCGGTTTCAATTGGAAGAGTGTAAACATCTAAACATGGAGTCGCTACCTTAGGGATATATATGTATGTATGTATATATGTATATAATATTTTGGTTGTAATTTTCCTTCTCAATGCAGACTAAACTTTAATTGACGATTGGCCTGCGAGTACACATAATTAACCATTATTATTTTTGTGAAGTGAGTCAGGTTAAGTGATAGTGAGAATAACGCAATGAGAGATCCGAAGATTAGAATGGTTTGCAGGAATTTCGTATAATCCGTACTCTTTATATACGTGATAATCGACATCTCCAAGGAGGCTTTATCTCAACTTCAGATCTGTGTCGCAAATAAACCATAATTACTGACGACCTAGATAAATACTATGTTTTGATAATTGAAACGGTACTTTGCTCTTTTCTTGTTGCTCTTCACTTTTAACTCCCTATTCCATTTTACCCGACTATCTCATTATACCCTCCAAATGAGTTTTTCCTTTTTACTTATTTATATGTAATAAATTTTCGTTAAATAAATTTTAAATATACATAATCAAGGATAGTTGAAGTTTGATATTGTTTGCGGTGTTGAGTTGTAAACAATATCTGGCGGTGGTAACACCTCAGATGTATATGTTATTACGTAATATCCGAAGATCATCTAATACCATATCATGCTACGAATTTCTGCTCAAGTTTTCAGCTTAAAAAGAAAGACCATGAAGAAATATAGAAGATGTTCTCTGGGATATCTACTCTTCGGGGAATTAGTGAATTGAGAAATACAGCGCTTGATATTCATCGTGCCGCGAATATTTCAAATTGAAAATCACGTCGATGCCTAGGGCGCGTGTTCGTTTGGATCGCAAAGGTGAAGGTTTCTGCGGCCTATTCAATTACTCAGCCTTTCATAGTATTGCTGAATATTTTCATTATTGTAGTAGTAGTATTGTTTGAAGTGTTTCCACATTTAAGGTCATTTCGCACATACGGGAATCGAACCCGGTACTGCTTTCACCATAGGCGCTGTTCCCTAATCAAGGAAATCAAAGAACCAATTTTAATTTCGGGGATATTTTGTAGCCGATTTTTTTACTTTACAATGTTCATTTTCTTTTTATTTATATTTTTATTATTTTTATGTAAACGTATTTCTTTTAATAGAAGAAAGCAAGTTCGCTTCGTAGCAAATTTGGGAAACTTTCATTCATAAATGTTACAAATGAATTCAATCATTTTTTCAAATTTTGTGAATTGCTTCATAGTCAAATTTTGTCAAATCAGACAAAAAGTTACATTTCAGAGAAGTTTATTGTGTGGTCACTTTGATTAGTGCATTAATATACCTATACAGTACTCGAGATTATAAAAGCTCCATGGTTCGTATATATGACGAAATTAAGTTCATAGTTAAGGATTACAACGGAGTAGGAAAACATTTCATACGTGGAAAAGTTAGTGTGTATCTTGACTCGAGATACCACTGTATGATCATTTTAGTTCACTCAGATTCAAGTTAAATAAGCACTTCCTGGGAGATTTTTCTCACAACTTGGTCCGTCAGACCAATTCCACCGAAAAGACGGCGTTTGTGCTTAGAAGAGGAGAAGCCATAGTTTGGAGAGAAAGCAAACAAAGAGGACACTTCTCATTTTGGAAGTTTAGTTAGGTAACGCATCCCCTCGAAAGATGACGTCGATTTCCGTTCCCAATTAGCGAGGATGACGTTAATTCACTACTCCGTGACACAATCGACTCCTTCAGCCGTGACTTGGTGCAGCTCTGAGAATCATTGTTCTGTATATTTATGATAGTATGCCGTAAAAAACGGAACGTAATTCAAAAATGTATAATATTTATTATTGTGATCCCTCTTAACCAGAATACGTTTTAATTGCAAACCTATATACTAATAAGGTATAATTTGGTTTGATGGGTTAATTGGGAAATCGGGTTCTGATACATGGTCTGTCCCTACTTTCTCATGCAATAAGACGTTATACATATATTTTACTCGCCCTACTCATATTCATGTATTGGCAAACTGGAATTCATTCTGAGATGTGCTAAAATGATATAATATAGACATCGGTATTAACAAAGATTCGCCCGCACTGGTATTCTTACTCCTTATGAATATGGAGAGCGTAACATCTGGTTCATTTCGTTTGAAATATCGAATTAGAGAGACAATTTTTTTAAGTGCGTTTTCTGGTGACCACACCCACGAATCGTACCCTTTCGCACGCTGGTTAAGTTTCAGTACTTTTGGCTCTTTTTTATATATATCAACGTTAGTCACGCCATTTCCCTTCGGAATAAACTCATTAATTAGATGTTTTCATACGTTTGTTCTCCTCACCGCGAATACCTTTCTCTCACAAACGAGGAGTGTTTTGTATGATTTACTTCAGATCCATCTTAATTAGCGATTACTCGAATTAGCATTTCGGAATAACTTTTTTGAGGTTGAGTCCGGTTGGGTGGGGAAGGGGTATTTGATTTTCAATTGAATTTAAAGTGAATTTTGGCAAATTGATTATAATGATAATAAATTTATTACTCCAATGACATGAAAAAGACAAGTGTGTAAAAGATAAATGTAGAGAACAAGTCAGTATCAGTAGTTGCGTTGCAATTGATTAACACATAAACCAATTACTAAATACACCACAAATCATGCCTCCAATTACACCTAATTACAATAACCACATTTTATGACCATTAGTCCTCATTTAAAAGTCACAAAAAGTGCTACATTAAAATGAATTTTTTTACAATATTAAAAAAGTACATTTATTATGGTATTATTGTATTTTTCATTACATTTGTGTTATAATCTAAATAAACATGTTTTTCACTGGCAAAGACATCCACACTATAAAAGTTTAAGTCGGTATATCTATAAATTTATAAACATTACAATATCTACATCTATATACACGTACCCTGCCAGCTGCCTTTCGGCAGGGGTACAAACACCATGATTCCACTTTTCTGGTCGATTATTTTCGCGTATCGTTCTCGTTAAAAACGAATTCTTGAATCGACTGGCTCTATCATTTTTTGATCTCTTTCGCGGTGTCTGGAAGGCCTATGTAACAAGGAGGACGCATAATATCTGTTATTTCTTCTATGAACACTACTATCTCTGAATTTGTCAAGTAAATTAAATCTCTGATTGAACCCTCTTTCTTCTAAATATTCCCATCCTGTCTCCCGAGGCATCTGAGTAAAGCTTACTGATTCTCCATGACAGAATGTATTGCCTTTCGTTGTATCTTTTCTATCTCGCGATACAACACTTTTCAGCAGGTTCTTATACACTGCATGCGTACTCGAGGTGAGGCCTAACTAACGCAAAATAACATCGCTCGCGAACTTTTTCTTCGCTTTTACCGACTATTCTTTTGACGAAGCCTAAGAGCTCGCCCACATATATAATGCATGTGGGTACCGCAAGTTAATATTCGTGAGGGTTATTCCGAGATATTTCACCGAATCGGTTGTTGATAAGTTTTCCCTCGGAGGCCATATGAATTCTCCTTGGATTTTCTTTCGAAGAAGTTAGGAACATTTGTATACATTAAGCTACACTTGCCAGTACTCATCATTTCATGATCAACTCATTCGGTTAGCCTCTACTTTCGACTTTTCTGTAAATTACAGTGTCGACCGCAAATAATCTAACTTAACTGACGACGCGAGATAGCTAAGATTAAGATTAAGAAGCTAGAAAAAGAAAGGATAGCTAAATGGAGATACATGCATATAAATTCTCATGCTCTTTTCATTTAAAATTTTACCGTTAATTTTACTGTTATTTTTTATCTTTTTGTGAATATTAAAGTCAATTTTCTTGGAAAAGCGTCGCGAACAGGATAAAATTCTTAATTCTTATTTGAGTTTCGATTTTTTTCTTAATTCTTTCGACGTTCATAACTCTCTTGCAATTCTCTGTGATAATTAAAGGTCTTGCTTCTAAATTTCGCGATATTTCATTCTCAAATAATTATTCATTCAAAACTCACTAGAAACCCTTTTAGAGACGAAACAAAGCTTTCGAATCAGACGAAAGATTGGCTAAAGCGGGTTGCAGTGCATCTAGGGAATGTCTAGGTAAAGGTAGATGAATAGTAGTATGTACGCATTCATTTGTTTTCGCTTCGCTTTCTTCATTCGCGAAATTGCGGTTTTGCAAACCGCGGTCAGTTGCAGCCGCCAGTGAAAGTCACTCACTGCACTGCACGTTCTTCTCAAATATACTGATTTAGAAGGAAAAGGAGGGCTTCAAAGGCTTACTTGTGAGCATTAATTCGATGTGCCCAACATTCATATTTTGCAAATCAAAGAAAATAAATCAGGAAAAATTAATCACGAGGATCTAATTTAAATAACTTCGCACAACACAATATTTACTTTTTATATTTTATACTAGTCTAACTTGAATTTCCTTTTTATTTATCGTTTACATTGCCTTTTAATGCCGTCTTTCCCTTTACTTTGTCAACCCTCAATTGCACTCTTCCTTTGATATTTCTGCGTACATTATAACGTAATAGGAGATTGGGTGGAAGAGGTCCAATCAACTAAAGACGCACAACACAGTATTTTACACCTAAAGACATTAGAACGGTTTACCTTTCTCGTTTTCCTCATTAATTTCTCGTGGAATACCACGAGGTTTCTAGTAATTCCGTTGCATTTATTTGTGTTTCCGTAGTGTTTTCAAATCACTTTATTTATTTCACACTCCTTTGCATTCTCCCAATAGTTTCAGTAATGCTTTATTTCTCAATAAATTTTCAAGGCCCATTACAAATGCTTTGAGAGTTAAATATTGAAATTTTATCTCTGTAGAAGGCGTCTGATGTATAATGTACACATTCTTTTAATTACTGTCTTAAATAGTGAAGTATTCGAATGTATGTAATGAAATATTCAGATGATTTTTAAATTACTAAATTAATTTGTAATGATATACGATATCTGAAATCACACAAATTGTTCAAGGAAACATTAAATGACTACGTAAAATGTGAAATTAAGCTTAAAATTTCAACAAATGAAGTTAAAGAATTCTAAGGAATTTGCAGAAATTTAGTTAAGTTTACAGAATTTTACTTAATTCAGTGTCAGAGGAAATTTACTGTAAAAATATTTTCTCTTACTTCTTACTTACAACGCGTCTTTTTTAGCTCTTAATATTAATTAGTCCATTTCCATGTAACGAATGAAAATTTCGTTTCCATCGAAATATTTACTTCATACCGTTGAGTGAAAGTCCACACAAACTTGATACAAATGAGGTCTTTTGAATAATCTACTTATTTGTGTTTCTACCATCTTTAGGCCTAAAAATGAAACACCGATGGCAGATCTATTGAATAAATATCATTATTGTAAATAAAAAATAAACATCATTAAAGTGAATGACAATTCGTGCATAAATATTGTGTTGTCGTTTCCCAATTTCAAAACTATTTCAATATTTTCAGAAAATTTTACGTACGAACGATTCAGACTTTCATGCAAAAAATTGTGAAGTGAAACTTAAAAAAAGAACTACTAAAGTACTAACTAAATATTGTATAAAATCCCTCAAATAATATCTTTTATTTAACTGAATAGAAGTGTTTTACTCTTGAATTTAAATCAACTTCACATTTCTATCATCGGATTTTGCATTTAAAAGTCATTCATTTATATGCACAAACTTAGTTTTAACATATTACAAAAGCCAACAATTGCGGACATTAAAAAAATGAATCGATAAATAAATCTATTTAGAATATTCGGGAAACTACATTTGTCTTACTTTACATATTAACATAATGTGATGACTAGACAGTTATAATGACCTATTTTGTTGAATATTCGTAAATAAAGTGGATTGCATTGGCATTCGGAAAGAGCGTCGCCAAGATGAGCGAAAAACTCCTTCCCCACCTTTCAGCAGCTGCTATGACTCTACTTTGGCGTAAAAATGAATAATTTAATAGACTTGTTCTAGCAGACCGGCATTTGTAAGTAGAATAGGAGGGCGCATAAATCACCTGAACTCTGAAGTTATTAAGAAAATCAAATCTTTGATTGAATCCTCTCTTTTTTAAAGACTTCCATCCTTCGTTCTGAGGCATCTAAGTAACCATCAACGATTTTTCATAGCAGTTCTTTATATAAGCATCTCGAAGTGATTTTTCTAATTAGCGAATACAACACTTCTATTTCATCAAATCGACTGTTGGTAAGTCTGCCCCACGGAGGCTATACAAATAATCATTGGCAAAAGATTTTCTTTCCAACATTTGTCTGCATTAAGCTCCAATTGCCAGTCGTCGCATCATTCCATAATTCTTTTCAGTTATTGTCGCGAATGTCGCCTACTTCATTCCTCGTAAATAAATAAATTAAAGTATTAACAGAACTCATAGTAGCTGAACTTCATGCCCATTCTCTTTGGGGAATTTGTAAAGGAAATGAGGTTGCAAGCATTTATACTATTATATATTTAGTAGAGAATTCAGCATTTTTAGCATTAGCATAATGTTTTCAATTCTAAATAACCATAGTTAGACTGCTCACTTAGCAACGGAATGTCAGATATTTATGTAAGTGTTATACATTCAATAGCGGCTGCTCGTGTTCGAGGGTTATCCCCAAATCAATAAAAACAAGTTATACATTTTAATGAGCAAATGCAAAATTATTCCATGAATTATGATGATCAGCTTGATTTTACTAAGCAGCGCTTATATCATAAATAAGATCGCAAATAGATCGATTTTTCTCTCTCATGAGGTTGGGTCCAATCTGGAGATAGTTCAACTTAAGTATAGCAGCTGCTAGAAATGTTAAAGAGTTATTCGATAAGTTTCTCTTCTCTCAATAGAACGATCGCGAACTCCAAAAGATCAGGAAATAAACGCGAGAACTGATTGCTGCATCACGTTGTTTATTCGATGAAGTAATAGAGAATATAACAGCAATTAGATTTATAATGGGATATCGGAGCTTTTCCACCACTCGCCTATGGCGGTTTGATAAATGTAAAACCAACTTGAGGATCGAACTTATTACGAGATCCGTTTTACAAGAAGAGCATATATATGGGGGGTCTACGTGACTTCCGAATATATTGATCTCTTTCTTTGGGACGCCTTTTCAGTGCGCCTCACCGCAGTATCTATTGCATTGCGCCCATTTAGTTCCTGCCCTCACCGTCAAATAGAACGGCTAAATTTTCCACAGTAATTAATCTTGTTTTTAAGGCGCAGTTAATTAATTAATTGAAACTTTCAAATTAGTTAAAAACTTTCTCGCTTCAGTCGCTATCCTTCTGAATACGCATTTTTCTCTAAATACTCGAGACCTCATAACTGGTATATAAATATTCTAACGCTTCAAATTTTATCTATTGTCTATTTGGTGAAAATTGCTAATGAATTAGCGAAATTGAATAACAAAACTCACTTTGTACGAGAAGCTGATCTTTGTTTAAAAGATTTGACGAAAAGGTTACGCTCTGTGTACTCTCTACATATCTAAAGCATCAAATTAAAGAGGATTCATTTCAAATGTGTATATGTTAAATAAGAAAGGGCAAAACCGCCCCTTGTTTTCTGATGTAAACGAAATAAACATTCCGCTTACAACGCAGTTTTCCCTCCGTATCATTCGTCATCGATGTTTGCCAGAAAATGGAGACTTTTGTCTTCAAAGTTAGCAAACGTCATCGTTCAACTCAACAGAGCATTATAAGCTATCAGGTTACAGTGTTAAATTTTTCCACATTCTTGCGTCATATCCTTTTAGAAATTTGAACTATTAGTTACTATTCTCTTAACTCCAGACAATCCATAAGAAATAGAGTTGCATACAGAATTCAATTGTTATCATGAAATGCATTATAAAGTTCAGAAGCGCAAAAAGATTTGATCAGTTAACATAAATTTGGTAAATGTTTCTCCTTGATGATCACAAATCACCTCTTTTAACCCATTGACAGGTGGTTTCAAACGTTCTAATTTGCACCTTTGTTTTTATTTCGTAATTTATTATAGAGTTTGTCTTAACGTTAAATAAAGATTTAAAATAATCTGAAGATCTCATGTAGTGAGTTTGATCTTTTGATTATACATTTCAAAATTATATATATATATATATATATATATATATATATATATATATATATATATATATATATATATATATATATATATATATATATAAGAGGATATATGTTCTAACGGCTGTAATGTAGCGCCCATATCTGATACAAGGAAATCTGTAAATCAGGGTAAATATGGATGGTCTTTGTTTTCATTATTATCGTAGAAGGAGTTTTAAAACCAACCGAATTTCAGAGATCTAGTTAATTTACGCAGCGCACAGTGGGCTAGAATCGAAAAAAGCTGGCCAAGAGGCCAAAAATGGTTTTTTTGAGTGCGGGTTTTGAAACTTCGCATATATATTAAGAAAAGATTGAATTGTATGTTCCCGTTCGTCGTTTTTCGATATCTTTACGCGTTAAAAAGATACATAGCGTCAAACTTGAACCATTTTCACAGAAATGGGCAGTCGCGAATTTTTCGGATAAACGTTCAAGTTTGCGTTTATATGGAGGGTTTAAATATATACTTTTGGAAGAAACAACGATGCAATGATCTACAACAATTCTTTATCTTTTGACTGGTTGCTATCACCGCTTACAAAAATGAGTTTTTGCTCATTTAAAGCAAAAAAATGGCGGACACCTTTTTCGGACAATTTTCGAGATAAAGTAAGGAATATAAATAGGAAAACGGCCCTAATGCATCGAGTCTCTTATACCACGTCATAGTCAGAAGTGTCTAGATGTGGAATCCGAAGAAACTGTTTCAATTCAGGTGCTACTTTGGGAATTAAGTCGATTTTTCGTAAGCGCGGCGCGTTCCGACTCACCACCGTGGAATCCGCGAATGCAGTTTCGCTGTCCTTTTGGTGATACGAAGTCTAACGATTGGTCTCTTTCATGTTAAATTCTGGCTAATTATCCTTAAAACATACGTGAAGACAGTTTAAGAGAGTAATTAGATATCTCTACTTTACACAACGGATGTGGAATTAAGGAAAGTTTATCATTCAGATGAGATGCCTCTGCATTTTAAGTAAAATAATTAAACCAAATGTTAATGCGAATTTAAATTCCACGTATATTACCTCTATGACAAAATATCTATTTACAACATAAATATTTATGCTAATTAATATATATCATTACTTTATTGTAGCTTTAGTCTTATTCGTCAGAAGATGAATCGTCCGAATCCTCATCATCAATAATTTCACCCTCTCTGTCGTCGATGATGAGGAGATTTCTCAATTCTTTCGCAATTATCTGTTGTTTCTTTTATTTGAATACTGCAGACATGGAAATTTTTGGATCTGATGTAAAC
Organism: Pachydiplax longipennis; assembly: GCA_036926295.1. Classification (NCBI taxonomy): domain Eukaryota; kingdom Metazoa; phylum Arthropoda; class Insecta; order Odonata; family Libellulidae; genus Pachydiplax; species Pachydiplax longipennis. Next base: position 69,122,337 of record JAVFKF010000015.1, read on the forward strand.
AGAAGTCTTTTAAAGAGATCCTCGTTTGTGGCAACTCTCGAGGATTTTCTCGTAAATCTTTCACGAAACCTCCTAATATCTTTGTTTCTTGCCCCCATAACCTTTTCCGAGAGTTCTCTTAACGGAAGAACTGAATTGTTTGCAATTTGTGTTCCATGAACAACTACCTTATGCACTGTCGGAGGCATGTAGTACCATGGATACAAACTTAAATATAGAGAGGCAGCATCCCAGCAGTTGTTTCCGAGCATTAAGGGGTAAACAACTCGAAAGTGCCTTCAGTATATTTTCGAATTTTTTTTATTAGTTTGTCATCAATTTCTAGGAAATAAATGGTATTGTGTTATTTTGATTATCCAAACAAACTCTGAAACCGGTTAAACCAACAGAAATCATTACCGCGATTTATTTTACGGCGTTCGATTAAATTTACTCTAAAATTTATCCGAGTTTTATGTAATTTAGATGCTAATATCGGTTTTATACCTGTTATTTTTGCTGCTAAAGTTGGACTCTCAAAGAACCTCCGAGCAGTATTACCATCATTTGTGGTTCCTGTTCATACCTTTGGCGTATCGACTATCAAGGTCATTTGCCGAAATTCATTTCGTAGGTATAATTTTCTCTGTTGCAAGTGAACTCTTTGTCTACCACGGGCCTGTAGTGTTGAATTATTGAATGAGGTTTCTTCATTGCTTCCCGAGTGCATGTAACTATCAATAACTTTATTCACTCACCTGCCACTGCCTAAAATCAAGTCTGTATGACCAATGCAAAAGACATTCAAAAAACCTGATATAGCAATGAAGAGTCGATATTCCGAAAGAGAATTTCTCCGGGTCCACTTTCCGTTCCCTCATTTCCCCTATGTCATTCATTTCAGATATTCTTGCCGCACAGATGTAACATCTCAATGTCGAGTTATCTGTTAGTGCATTTCACAACTAAAGTATTTATGTTACATTTTAGTGAAATTAGTAAGTCCAAAAAGTAGATTACTCTCATCTTTCCATCTACCATTGTAAGCAACATAGGAAAGTTGATTTCAAAATATCCAATCGTAACCTTCGTCAATTTTAATATCCGTTTTTTCAAATAATTTTGCTCTTCCTTCGCAACTGTGTTCGTTTCCTTCTTCCATTGAAGGCGGATTGGCCGACAGAATCTCGTTGAACGACGAAAAATACTGCTGCAGCTATAGCACACGAGGAAGTGCACAGTACGAGAGCACAGAAAAAAAGAAAAAACTTTCGGTCTTCATAGATGGACTAAAACTGAACTACAAAAATATGTTCTCTTTCACTAAGAATCCAAAAGACACGTGTGGAATAACCCTAGCCAATGAGCGGATACGCAAGAGCGTTTGCGTAGCGCGGGAGTGCCATAAACCGTACTTAACTCCAAACCCGTGACGTAAGGGTCGGTAAAAATTTCCAGATGTGAGGATTTCTTAAAGTAAATTCTGCCAACCATTTTTTCCACCAACATCGGGGGCAAAAAATTCTCTATAAGTATATTTATGGTTAAAATTAAAATGCAGAGGCATCTCATCTGAATGATAAACTTTCCTTAATTCCACATCCGTTGTGTAAAGTAGAGATATCTAATTACTCTCTTAAACTGTCTTCACGTATGTTTTAAGGATAATTAGCCAGAATTTAACATGAAAGAGACCAATCGTTAGACTTCGTATCACCAAAAGGACAGCGAAACTGCATTCGCGGATTCCACGGTGGTGAGTCGGAACGCGCCGCGCTTACGAAAAATCGACTTAATTCCCAAAGTAGCACCTGAATTGAAACAGTTTCTTCGGATTCCACATCTAGACACTTCTGACTATGACGTGGTATAAGAGACTCGATGCATTAGGGCCGTTTTCCTATTTATATTCCTTACTTTATCTCGAAAATTGTCCGAAAAAGGTGTCCGCCATTTTTTTGCTTTAAATGAGCAAAAACTCATTTTTGTAAGCGGTGATAGCAACCAGTCAAAAGATAAAGAATTGTTGTAGATCATTGCATCGTTGTTTCTTCCAAAAGTATATATTTAAACCCTCCATATAAACGCAAACTTGAACGTTTATCCGAAAAATTCGCGACTGCCCATTTCTGTGAAAATGGTTCAAGTTTGACGCTATGTATCTTTTTAACGCGTAAAGATATCGAAAAACGACGAACGGGAACATACAATTCAATCTTTTCTTAATATATATGCGAAGTTTCAAAACCCGCACTCAAAAAAACCATTTTTGGCCTCTTGGCCAGCTTTTTTCGATTCTAGCCCACTGTGCAGCGTAATGAAAAAAGCTTTATTTTTGCACAATCAGGGTTTTCGCCCATTGCATAACAAACTCATTTATATATTAAAAAGCAAAGTGGTTACTTTGAAATTAAATTATGTAGAGATTCGTAAAAATTAATGAGATCAATATATCTTAATATATAAAAAATATAACGAAATATTTGACATTATATAATATAATATTAAGACAAGCAACTAAACTAATTGACAACGTCAATATGAATTAATTTGCTTCTATTATTATTTTTGGTAATTCATTTGGATTGTTTATTTTAATTTTGACAATTTATTTACAATATATGTTTTGTACAAGGCTTGAGTGATTATGTCTCTAAATTTAAGACTAACGTTGAAAAGAACCGTAATTATCTTCATTATATCTCAATAGTTGGCTACAAATATAAATACAACTATTTAGCCTGAATTCCCCGTTTATTCTTATGGAAGTGCAAATTCAACAACTGCTTTAGTTGTTAAGGAGACGGTTTGTTAACAATTTCAAAATATCAAAAATTATCGCGTATTTTATCAAAATCATATTAGCTTAATTCAGTGGAACAGTTTATCCTAAACGAAAATTTTGAATATATTTACGATCAAAATAAAGAACTGTATTAAATTTCACTTCTTTTGGTGCTTGTCTCAATTTTGTACAAATATTGTTTCCAATTAAATTTTTCAAAATAAACGCAGCTTGCAAGAAATAAAATATAAATCTTACGTGTATTTCTTAAGAAAGCGAGTCTGGGTTCGAACTGGGGACCTTTAAAGAGTATCTGCTTTGATGCGTGCGTAGGCGGACCGATTGTGCTGATTTAGTATTCCGAGCGTCGTCTCCTTCATTCATATAGCGAAGGGGAAGCGGACGTTGGTCAGTAGGTTCCGAGGGGTCGCAGAGAGCAGTCGTGGCGACCATGTCAGACGATGAATCCGACTTGTCAACTTGTTCTTCCGTCCTCAGGGAGGCCATGGACCTGTCCAAAGCGCAGGAAGGCCGCGTGGTCATGGTACGCAAGACAGAACAGAGGACTTTTGCTTCCACGAGGACTGGACGGGTGAGTTCTTTTCCACTTCACTGCACTCCTATTATAATGACGCCATAAAGCAATAACAAGAGAGTAAGAATGCCACGGGAACAATGACAGGATATAAAAGGATTCGTCTAACACATCATTTACGCTTATTCTGCAAGAATTCGAAGCGCGTGAAAAGGGGTAACTCCCATTTCTAGGAATCAAATATTAGCGATTGTTATAATAATAGCGATACATTTAATTAGTCATCCTGAAGAGATGGGTTCGTATAACAGTAAGGGAAACAATGCGTCATAACGTATGCTATGCTAGATAGAGGGGCGAAATTAAGACTCTTCTTCGTCATAGACATTTCCCACTTTAACACGAGTTCGAGTAATTATCCAATTACAGAATATTTCGTCCTTATATTCTGTAATTGGATAGTATTCGATGTCCTTCAGTGATATTATAAACATTGTGATAAAAGTAAATAATCTAGGAATTAGTGTTTGCGTGAGATCCAACACACTAATATTCTGAAGTCATTCTACAACGTAATCTAATGGAGAGATCGAAATATACGCTCGACTAGTTTTGCTGTCCTTTTAATGTTTACTATAAATAGAAGCCTTTAATAGTAAACGCCATTCGTTTTTGATAAAAACACGTTTAATTTCCTCATTCACTTCTTCTTACACCGATAACACTTTTTTGAGGATTGAAAAAAACATTCATTGAATAATGTTATTCGACCGAAGAATTAGATTAAAATATCAATTAGACCAACATTGCGTAGTTAATGTTCGGATTTTGTTTTGTTGTTTAAATGAATAATTATATATATATATATATAGTATACTAGTGTGTTGTTATGAAACTTTACATAAAGAATATTTAAACGAGATATTTATAAGTACCGTACATAGTAATCACCGATGTGTGTATATTTATTTGATTTATTTTGATAATTATGGTTTGATAGTCATGATTTACAAAGTTGTTTAACTTTTTACCTTATTCGACAACTATTTTTTATCGCCAGCTGTAATTTGCCTGTTTTGATGCTTCTTTAATCTTCATCTTAATAATCATCGATGTATTTATTCATTCGATGTCAGTAACTCCCGTAAGAAATACATGGGAGATATATTGGAACATTAATTTATTGTACTTCCCGACGTGATAGGATTATAAATATTTGGCAGTCGTTAAAGGTCTAATGGAGTATTACATATTGATATTTGTCTGTCCTAAGGATCTTTGGTTCGACTCTGGACGACCCGGAAACACTCCCATAAGAAATGCACGTCAAGTTCATTTTGATCGGTTGCAGACACTTTTTCTTTGGCAGAGTTTAATTAGTAATAATTGTCCCACAAAATCGAAACAGGTACCAAAAGAAAGGGAATTGATGTAGTTGTAAATGACGAAACATTTGTGTAATTTTGCGGGTATAAACAACCCATCCCCCTAGAAACAAGTTCGATTGTTGAACTCAACTCTCAGAAGTATATAGAGAAAGATGCTCTAGATGGTAAGGAAAACATTAGTTAACTATGGAAATCTAAAATTAGCAACATTAATTTACAAATAATATAGCTTTTTATACTGTAGATGGTTTAATATTGCAGGTTTGGAATAAAAGTTCAAATCATAAATCGTTCGGTTCTCAAAATCATGGATAACTACCGTGCTAAACAGTGATACTCCCACCCATTTCAATAAACACTCAAAATACTCGAATATGCTAAGACTCAAACAATCGCATTTTCATATTCCGTATCCGTTTTGATATATCTCATCGAAATCTACACATTCAATAACGAAACAATGTGGGAAATTTCAATCTAGCTTTTTCTAATGCATTGCAACTTGAACCAAAACAAAATCCCTAATATATTATAGAGAGTGAGATATTACAGAATATTTCTGTTTAAATTCTTTAGCAATATAGTCGCGAATAGTACGCGTCATTGCTAAAACCTTCTGCTATAACGAATACCTCACGTATCAACTCATTGTATTTTTCACATAATGAATTTAGACAAAAATAAAAAACATCACTGTTTTACGTAAACCCTCGTTCTAAATTCCGCTTTCTTTTACACCGGCAATTATATGTCTATGCGTGGTCTATATTATCTATTCTCTGAAATATAAACGGTAAAAATTATTTGATATCAGGTATAGGTATATAGAAAATTTGCAACACACAAAAATTTCACCAAAATTAATTTAAATATTCGGGAAAAAACTTAACGATCTAATTATTTTGATCAGTATTGGGTAGTTGTATCATAATTAAATTCTCATTTTTTTCTATGAATACTCCAAAATCTAATCATGATACCCCAAATCAAATTTATAAATATGGTCGTTCTTAAATTAAAACGATCGATAATAAGTACGATGCGACGATGTTCAAACATACCACACGGTAATTATACGACACAAACTTTCATATTCAGCAATGCTCATGATTCCGAAATTGTGGTTTTGCTGACAAAAGATGCAAAGTGGCTAATTTATTAAACTGTTATGATTGCGTACAACGTCGGGGTCTTCGTTTAAGAAGCCTAAGTATTACTTCCGAAAACTGTTTATTAATTAATTATCGTCCTAATGATTCCGAAGGTAACAATGTAAATAAAAGGTGATTGTTATAGCAACTAAATAAATCAACACCCTCCACATTGATATTTTGTGTGGAAGCTATAGATACATTAACTTTACGGGGTTAAAATGGAACATTAGCAAAGAAAATTTGGATCTTCTTTCTTTTACAATTTATAAAAAGAAATTAATTTAATGGTTTTGTTATTCAGAGGGATCTGATGCATTCGATAATAGTAGTACATTTTTCTGTAAATTAATGTTTTCTGTCATTTTTTACGGGGAACCCATTATTTAAGGAAAGGGCTGAAATATGTATATCAGTGTACAATTGTATAATGGCACGGACGAAACATGAATTCAATTTCAGTATTCTTACTTAATCAATCCCTTGATTGGCCTGAGTACAGTTAACGCACAACAAGAACGAATTCATCCAATGACTTATGTCTTTTCCGTTGAAAAGGTTGATTTTAGATTATCGGATTCCCTTTAGTGATATTTAAATATTCTGACAATTGTACATACATTAATCCAGTGTGACACACTTATAAAATACTCCTCAACAATCAAATGTTACCAACTTAGGGAAGTGCGGCTGACAAAATAATGTAACGATGAGCCTCACTCGTCAACATCATGCCGTAAACATTTAAAAATGAATATTGCAGTGGCGATTAGATATAGTTCTATTATGTCTACTTCGGCTACTTTGTATCTTATTTCATCCTATAAATAAACTCACTCAATAATTGAGGAAATATTTTGGAATTGAAAGTTTCATAAGAAAAAACCCTGTCAACGAAGAAGGTTGAAACATCACCGAAAACGGCAGTTTAAGGACGAAAAAAAACGCGTTTTAGGAATGAGGACGCAGCTCAAGAGCAAAATAAACACCATTCGCGGTAAATAAAATCGCCTTTTTAATTTCACAACTTGTTCATATCTTTCTCTTGACAATTTATCGCTTCAGAATAGCATTTCTCTACCGCAACAAACTTCCCCATGCTAATCCTTGTAGTTAATGCATGACATTAAATAAACAACAAACTTTATTACCGGCGGATGCCCTCTTTTGTTTTACAAGTAATAGTTATTAAAAAAAAAGACATTTGTTTCTGATGATGAATGCGTGTGTATGATAGAGTATAAAATGTGAATGCCCTGATTGGTTGACTCAGTTTCAGATATGAGTGCTTTATATTATAACAGGCGATTCAGGTTTGTATTTTTGTTTGATTTTTGTTTGTATAAATTATGAGAGCAAATTTGAAACCAATGAGAAATGATTTGTATATCACAATTTAATTTTTTACATAATTTAAGTTTCTTTATATTATTTATGAATTACCTATTGCCAAATTGTCGTATTTTATGTTAGAAAAGGACTAATAATTCAATATAATTTTAAAGGTGTGCAAACGAATTCTCGGCACAGTGCCCGTTCACACATTTGAAACAAAATCAATTACATTAGAATGTATGATAACTTTAGACTTATTAAGTCTTTACTTTTAAGGCACCTCAATAAATCTTTAATTTGAACCAATTATTAGGAAAATAATATTTGAAGAATCGTGTAAACCTGCCCCGGTCTGCATTTGTGTTTAAGAAATCACAAACCCATCAACTCTAAAGAAGCCAAACGTTTCTACAATAAAAATATGCAAAACATACAGATTACAGTTTACTTAATTTTAAGGAAAAGACAGCTGAAAGTAAAAAAAAATGCGTGTATTGTAATTTAATGCGTGTACGCGTTGCTAATACAAATAGTGTAAAATGTGGAATATAAGTAAAGCTTCGTTTCTAATTTCCCCGATCTCTACATTTGAGGTTATTCACAAAACATCTATGCTCAATCTTCCTTTGAAACTTTAAAAATCGCGGAATTCTTAAAGATCGACTCTGCCGTCACATTTATTTCTCGACAGAATTATAATGGTACACTTATCTCGCGGCACACAGTTCTATAACCAACACCTATATTTATTTATTTTATGAAACCCAGAAACGGCACGAGCTAATTAAAATCAGTTTCAGTTATATAATGTCGTTCCCAAAAAGGGATAATAGTGAATGAAACTTGAGATAAAATATATAAATACAAAGTGGAATAAGAAATTCACATCTTTTGTAAATAAAAAATGAAAAAATTATCAAGTAAATTACCCTTTCACATATGTAGAAATTTTCAAATAACATACATTTAAATGCGATTTACAGTAATGTGAAATACCGAGTGAAGTGAAATATATAAAGCTACTATACAAAATCAGAAATTATAATAAAAATAATTGAAAAGCAAAATAAAGTTATGTGATTTTTCATTTTCCGTCTCTTTTCTCAAGCATAATATTCGTATGCTATGTTTATTCTTATACAATTATATATTTATACAATTTTCTGTTTTTCATTATATTTGACTTTCCTATATTTTAGTACCGCAATTCTTATTACTTTTTTATTTCAGGATTTAATCGATTTATGTATTTTTTAATACGAGGGTGGTTCAATAAGTCCGTGACCTTTTGTATTTCCCGCTCCTTAATCTGAAAAGTAATCCTACTCTAGTCAACAACTATCTTTAAACGGGTAACAATCAAAGTTTTAAGTAGTTACGTTAATTAGTACATATTTGGCAGCCATTGCAAGCAAACAACTTCGTGAAATTTCGATAATGGAAAAAAGTGAATTCCGAGTGCTCATTAAGCATTATTTTTTGCGGAAGAAAATCATCTCCGAAACCAAAGAAAAACTAGTCAAATACTATGGGGACTCCGCACCATCAATTTCAATGATAAAAAAGTGGTTTTTTGAATTTCGTAGTGGTCGCAAAAGCACGAGTGACGCCGAACGTTCTGGACGCCCAATTGAGGTCTCTAAAACTGAAACCATCGAAAAAATCCAAGATATGGTGCTGGCCGATCGACGATTGAAAGTGCGCGAGATCGTAGAGACAACAAACATATCAAACGGCTCAGTTTTTTCAATTTTGAATGATCATTTGGGCATGAGAAAGCTATCCGCAAGATGGGTGCCGCGCTTGCTCTCAATTGACCACAAAAGGGTGCGTTTGACAACTTCACAGGAGTGTTTGGCGTTGTTCAACAAAGATCCAAATGAGTTTTTACTCCGTTATGTGACTGTAGATGAGACATGGATCCACCACAACACACCGGAGACCAAGCAGCAGTCGAAACAGTGGGTTTCTCAGGGAGAATCGGCGCCGAAGAAGGCCAAGGTGTGTCTGTCAGCCAACAAAATCATGGCGACAGTTTTCTGGGATGCACGTGGTATAATACATATTGATTACCTCCAAAAGGGAAGAACGATCAATGGAGAATATTATGCCAACTTACTCAACCAGTTCAACCGAGATTTAATGAAAAAACGACCACATTTGGCCAAAAAGAAAGTGCTTTTCCACCAGGACAATGCAAGGGTCCACACGTACGCAGTCGCTATGGGAAAAATAAGTAATTTGAGGTATCATCTACTACCACATCCGCCATATTCTCCGGATTTAGCTCCCAGCGACTATTTTCTTTTTCCAAATCTAAAGAAATGGCTCGGGGGAAAGAGATTTGCCTCCAATGATGAGGTAATAGCTCAAACAAATGCTTATTTTGAGGGCCTTGATAAATCATATTATTTGGAAGGAATTAAAAAACTAGGGAAACGCTGGACAAAGTGTGTCGAGCTAAAAGGGGACTATGTTGAAAAATAAAACGTTTTTTTGCCGAAAAACTTGCGTTTTCTTTGAGAGGTCACGGACTTATTGAACCACCCTCGTATATGTTATCGCGAGTTTAGTTCGCTCTATTCTTCCTGGGTACTTTTCCGCGTCGGTTTTTTCTTTTTCAAACTTCAGTTGGAAATATTTTTCCCATTCGCTCATGTTACCAATCAATCGTTGCAATTATTATAAGGACATAGAGAGTTAAGTAAAAGAAAAAGGCCCACATGAGCAATAAAGGATATCTTTGTAAATATAGTTGGAAGTAATTCTTTGATTCGCTGCTGTATTTGAGTTATACTTCACATTTATTTTGATGTATTTTCGATCTCAAGGAGTACCATACCTTTTATAATTCGACGAAAGTGCATTGTGATGCCATAGGAAAGGACATTTTAAATAATTTTCTCTGACACTGAAATAACCATCCCAGAAGTCTTCTGTTAAAATCTTACAATCCTTTAAATTATATGATTTGGGACGCTGATAACAATGAGTAAAGTAATTCATTGTTTTCTTTAAACATTTCTGAGACGGCGGCTTTCTCATATGATGAGTTTGACAAAGAAAGTAAAAAAACATGGATTTTTCATTTCGTATATTTTCCACAATCGAGTATTTAATTGAAACGTGTTAATTTTTATTCAAAATTAACTTCTGATGGATTGGAATTTATCCCTCGTGTGTTCACGAATATATAGTAGGTAATGAAGCTGCAAGAAAAAATTCCCAGAAAAATGAAAAAATGGAAAAGATTTATAACAGAAAGTTATCTTACATTGAGGAATTCCCCGCCTCCAATCCGACCATCGAAGGAATGATTGTATAACAACAAGGTTTTCTTATACAGATGGACCCAACCCAACCCATCACAGTTGTTTACGAGCTCGTAAGATAGCTGACTGACGAAAAAATTACTGCGTTCTATACAAAAATAACATTTAATTACAATGTGAGCCGTGATGGCATTTGCTAAGTAGAAGTGTGATTTTTTCCTGTGAAACTGCGACTTTATTATCGATCACCGAAATTTAACCATTACACTTTTCCTGCGAATTTTTCCTTATCCAAAATTGTGACTCATTTCCTGTTTATTTTTACAGATCACCTTATTTACATGACGTGTCTTATAAAGATGAAATTCGGAGATTTTTCCGTTATCTCTTTCAGCTCATGAATTTACGTTTATAGGAATGAGGTGCTTTGCCGTTGCTAATGGATTTGTTTGTTTGTAAATGATAATTTGATTTCCTGCAAGAAATAAAAGCATACACTAGGAAACTGATTTTAATGCAATGTAATATTGAATTAAATCCAACCTGGATCTTTTAGAATAGTGAAAGGTAGACAATGTATCAGGTTATCGTTAATTAATGTGAAAATTATGAAAACTGGGCCTATACTTACGCTTCAGATTTATGTAATAGCAAATATGGATATATACAGTGCACAAATTTTAAGATGTTAGGGAAATTAGGCAAAAGAAAATACACTAGCAAACTCTAAAATTCAGCAGTAGGTTAAGTAATATATTTTCTTTGTTTCCATATAAAGTGTGTGCGATGTATATTTCTAATATTCCAATGCGCCACTCATTTAATGCATCTCTTTAGGTTGGCCTTCACTATTTCATTTCGTATAATATTCGGGGATAACGTACTCTGAAATATTGTATTAGGTATGCGCTAAATTTTGATAATTACTTCTTCGATTAACCAGAAATGATTGATTTTAAATACCCGATTCCACTTAGAACATTTTCTTCCTTTTTTATTTGAATTTAGAATTAACCTAAAAAAGCTTCGAATAACTAAAGAAAACTTTGTGATTTCCACAATATCTTTTTAATTTGAGACCGGCTTAGACAGCAACGCACTCTAGGAAAATATTGCGGGAATACAAAAATAATTTTTCACTTTTATGATGTAGTTGGACCTATAATAAAAGTTAAGTCAGTGGCGCGACATAGACAAGGCGGAATCGCTAATCTGACAGCGATGCCGTAAACGTTGGTCCTCACCGGGAATCGAAGCCGTTTTCCTATCATCTGCTGTGATAGATTGCAAAAAGATGTGTAAACACTGGGAAAGCCGTGGAAAGCTCTACGATCTATGGTAAATCCATATATACACACGGTACATATAGATTACATACATATGGATTTTTCCCCTAAGAATATACTTGTCTTCTCTTCATTTCTCTCAAAACCGCCATACTCTCCTAGGCGCTTATTTCGATCGTTCGATATTTTTATTCACAATTTGTCAGCAGTTCACATGCGATTGAATAGTTCTAAATTTGATTTATATATTATTTTCATTTCAATCGTTTAGATCAACGAATCTGTCCTCGAGAGGTGCCGCCAAAAATTTGTTTTTTTCCTCATGTGATGGACCAGAAAGTCGCAAATGAACTGATAGATTGTGCGCACGTGTACACGCACGCACAAACACACACACACACATATATATATACACACACGAGTAAAAGTTGCTTGCATACTGCAAGCTAATTGGTGAAAATTTACATAAAGTTCCCCTTCCCGGGTGTCATCTTCGCAGCTTATCCAGAAAAATTCTTAAAAATTGCCGCAATGCGTTTCTTACGGGAGAATTTTGCATCCATCTGGCATCGAACTCACGATCACTTGGTAACATTTCTTCCACTGGTTCCATAGAAAACCACTTCAAACGCAAACGCTGTGATTTTGAATGCTCTATCGTACCGAGAAAGGCCCCAATACAGTTTTCAAAAATTCGTCCAAAAGACCGGATGGGGTCGAACTCAGGACCCGTCCGTGAGAAACCGTTTCTCCAGTGGTCCTTGGTTCGATACAAGACGGTCATTCCGATTCCACCATGGATTTCAAACGGGAATAACGGAATCTTTTTTTAGGACCTTCCCGATAAGATACTGAATTGAAACTTTGAAACACGTCAGAATGGAATTTATCTAACATTCGCATGCCATTGTCTCTCACGAACGGGTCCTGTGTTCGACGCCAGGCGGTCTTTCGCGCGAAGTTTCGAAAATTGTTTTGAGTCCTTACTCGGAGCAATAGAACAGTGAAAATCACGGAGGTTGGAGATGCCGTGGTTATCTATTGTACTATCTGAAGAAATGTTACCAAACGACCGTGAGTTCGACGCCAAGTGGGTGCAAATTTCTCCGGTATATAATGCATGGCGATCAATTTTGACAATTATTTTTAATGCTTATCCGATAACCAGGAATGATATAAAATGGAATGTACATAGAGGCAATTCATTTGTTTCGTATACGCTGTTCACCGTTCCTCTGACGGTTCTTGGTTCGATGCCAGATCGTCATTTCTATTCTACCGTGTATTTCAAAGGGGGATAGCGTATTCTTATTATAGGACCTTCTTTATAAAATATTGAATTGAAACTATGGAACAGGTCAAAATGGCACTTATCTTACACTAATATGCAAATGTTTTGCACGATTGGGTCCTTAGTTCGACGCCAGGCGGTCATTTGCGCGAAGTTTTGAACATTGTTTTGAGGCCTTTCTTGGTACGATACTGCATTCAAACTTCAAGCGAAGAGTTAAAAAAGCTGTGATAATACAAATATTCCCCTCTCAGCACATTTTAGAGTGTCTGAGGAAAACATCCACGCACAATTAACCAAAGCTTCCGAGGAAACACCCTGTCGGCGGTTATCAGTTAACATGTCTAACCAACGGGTCCTTTGTTTAACGCTAGGCGATCTTTTGCACGAAGTTTCTAAGATTGATTTGAGACCTTTTTTTGCTACCGTACTGCATTCAACTGATAGCTTGCAGTATGCAAGCAACTTTTACTCGTATAGCATATAGGTATATCCGGAGAGTTAGCTATATGTAATAGATAATTCCGAAACGTAGAGATTGGAAAAGAGAGAAAGGATTGAGGAATTAGAAAACGGAGTAAATACGTATGAGAGCAAAAAGAAGGAATGACGAAGATGAGAAAGAGAAATGAAAATAAATAGGGCTGAGAAGAGGGAAATGATTAAGAGAGGAAGAAAACAGAAAGACAGAATGAAGACCACCTGAACTGATTGTTCTTTCCATTTGGCTGACACTGCTCAATCGAACATTCCCCATCAAAGGAAACTCAGCTGCACAATCTCATCATATCAGAGAATTGTAATTGAAAATAAAATTTGGGATTGTAAATTAATAAAAACACAGACGATAAAGGTAGATGGAGGCTCTTACCGTCTGAGGATGACGAAGTGGATGTTATATGTCTGATAGACGAGAGAAATCGCCGTTAAAAGTGTATTTTAGTGCTCAAAATGGAATCTGCTGGAGATCGACTCTCACTCGAAGATGTTGAAAAACAAATCAAAAGACGAACGGATGGTTTGGGTCAAACAGAAGAATGATATTAAGAGAACCATTGAGACTGCGAACTCCTCTTCCTTAGGTTCACCAGCAAAGAAAAATAACCCTGCAGGGAGAAAGACAAAAAAGTGATGCCATGAGCACTGATCGAAGAAAATCAAAGTAAAAGTCCTCCAAATATCATTTCTCCGATGAAGAAAATAGATTCAGCAGGCAATAGATTGACTTTCAGCGATGGGACTGGTCATCGAGGAATTTTCACAAGGCAATAAATTTCTAGGAGTTCAGAAGGTGAAATAAATAATGCATCTTGAAGTCCGCTATCCAGAAGGAAGGCTTATTTACTTCCAAAAAAGACTTTCAGAAGGCATATATACTTGTGGAAAGACAACGCACATCCACTTCGAGTAATTCCAAAAGGAAGGCCACTTCCAACAGGATTTCCATTAGGACCTATTCACATCATTCCTTTTTCGGCGTATAACAGAGGTATTTACTTCCAGAACTTACTTCGCCGGCCTTCTGGAAGATGTTCGAAGCACACCGTGTCCTAAGAAGTGATTGATCCGTGGTGGTGGCTGCAATCCCAGCTGCATCATCTAAATTTAAGGCTCGGCGTCTTCAAAGTGACTTTCCATCTTTAGAGGACGCCTCCATTGAATGCGAATTTATTAGCAGCCATTCTTGGAATTTTATTATTATTACAATAGATGAAGGCTTTCGTGATCATATCTCGCAGACCCAATTTCATTCCGAAATCGATAAAGAAATTTATTGTTCCATTTTAAATGCCATTACGCAACTGTCGTGATGATGTAATTTTTAAGCGACTACTTTCTCAGTTTCGAAGAAGTCATCGGAATACATTTATTTGGGCTATAGATAATTCACCGACATAATTTTATTTCGTTATGCTCATTTTACACGACTGCTAATTTCTAATTAAAGATAAACTTTTATAGTTGAAATTAGTCTCTCAAAGTCAAAATATTCATTCAAATTACCGCTAATTTTTTGTAGGTAAAGTATGAAAATTTTATTTGTAAATTGCTTCCCTTCTGTAGTTAATATTCTAGTAGATTTTTTCTGATATCCTTCTTCCGTAGAGTATTTTTGGAGGGTTTTATACCCTACTAGAGCGAACACCAGTCAGGGATCTTTATTTTTTAATCGTATCCCCCTCCAATGATTACTCCTGGGAATGAAATCTATCTGTAGTCACGATGAAAATAAATAACAATCTTCAACAATCACTCACTTTTGTTGTATTGTTTCGCACCTAATTTAATGTTCAAATAAAAATTTAATATATTCATTTTTATGGCATAACAGTTGAATAGTACGAAAATTAGTATTTGTAAAAAAAGGGTCAGTTGGTTTGTTTAAGTTAATCTACTATGATTCATCTAAATTTGACATGCAATAACCGTGTCATAAATGCGATTACAGCTACAACATGGAGATTAGGGATCCTTGAAGATCCTCAAATACTCCCATACTACTAAGGTATACCATACTCCTGTTTATTTTTAACTTCAAAATTATAGTGTCAGTTTTAGTGAAAAGTTTTTAAAGATATTTTCGATTTGTATTAAATTTTACAAATATATATGTAAACGTATGTATTGTGGATTCTCGGAACGTGGTGGTAAAATAGATTTTTCTGTTTGAGGAGCCCAAGTTTGAGACAGTGACGAGGGAGACAGTGGAAACGTTTAGCGGAGGGAAATCACAACGTCGGGTGACGACAATTGAGAAGACGGATGTCGTGGACGAAGAGGACCTCAAAGACATTTTAGGCGATGAGATGAGGCTGAATGGTGAGATTTCCTTTGATCCTAAAACTGTTGCATGCATTTGTTAAAATAAGCATTACTCCTGTCATGCATTGAAGATGACTAGTAATAGTCATGAAAAAAATTGTGGAAGAATAATCTTATATAATAATCACCGTTATGTATTTATTAATATACTTATTCGTCCAATGTCAATAACTCCCACAAAAATACATAAAGAATTTTTCAATATATTAAATTAATCAACTTTTCCGTTGGTTGCGAAGAGTAGTATATCATCTACAAAGTGCAGATGACTGATGTGCTCCCCACTTATCCGCAGACCTTTCTGCTCCCAGTCTAAGGTTTTAAAAATTCCTCCAGGAGAAAAGAATTGGGGAAAGGCCTTGTCTAACTCCTTTCTCAATCTTGAATTCTTCAGTAACTTCATGTTGCATTACAAAGGCTGTGGCATTTTTGTAAATGCTACATAGGAGATGGATATACTCTGATGGATGCATCTACTCCTTGTTTTTCCAGAGCTTCTAGAGTAGAGGAGGTACTTATCGAGTCGAAGGCCTGAGCATAGTCCACAAAGCATAGTACTAATGGCATCTCATATTCATTTGTTCTGCCAATTATTTCTTGTAGTGTGTGGATGTGGTCCATAGTACTGAAGCCCTTACAGAATCCTGCTTGCTCTCTAGGCTGGGCAGATGATAGAGTAATCTTTATCCGTTCAGCTATTATCCTCATGAATGTTTCGTAAACAACAGGAAGGAGACTGATGGGATGGTATAATACCATTTGGTTGGGAAATTAGGTATAACAGGGTTATGAAAACTTAGTATTTCCTTTACCTTGGAAAACAAAAAGAAAGGAGCGTTTGTGACTCTTTAATTTTTAGACAAGTGATTTACACTTTGACATAAAAATACTTTAGTTTGCTTTATATGTTGCCAAAGTTGAAGATGGGACAAAGAAAGCCTGCAAAGTATTGTTATGTAACATGTTGTCTGTGAAGTTGAATTTTATGAATTGAGATATTGGTGATGTATTGTGAGGCAGAGTCAATATAGGATGAAGCATTGTTCCTATTCTAGAGTACTAATAATCTGTCTACGAGTGTTTGTGAGAAGTCATTGTTTATAGCTATTTTAGATTACTCATATATTACAATGAGTAAGAAAAGTAAGAAAATTTTGTTTCTTTAGGAGCCAAATCTCCACAGGAGGGAACAAAATCTAAATCAGTTTTGAATGGAACAAGTAAGCAGAATCTGGTCAGACAGGTGAGATTTCTGAATTTTACCTCAAGTTCCTGTATTTACGATACTATATTCTTCATGTAGATTATGACATGTATTCATCTTCTTTGCTACAACTCCTTTTACATTATTTAAATTTAGTTATAAGCTAATGTACATCTATACATTTTTATAGTAAAATTTTTATTTAATCTTGTTAGGTATTGCATAGAATTTTGGTATGATATACTGTTGATTGAATTGTAGTTGCACATAATTTAAGTTTGCTTTTATCATTTCTTCTAATTATGGTAATTATTGGATTATAAGAGCAGATATGGGATGAATGTTAACATTCTACTGAATTATGTTGTAGCATATCTTCATTGTCCATCATCATCTGCCATTGAGCTTCTCTCTATCCCTAAGTATTTGATTATATCTCTATTCCAATGGTGCTTTGGTCTTCTTCTTGAATTCCTCACATTAATCCAGAGTTAAATTTTACTCTAAAAAGTAATAACCAAATGATACTTAAGATTCAGAGGCACGTTATTGGTCTCTGTGGCCTTAATCAAATGGTATTTGGATTAATTCCATACCTAATATGTTTGGATAGACTCTTGAATATCTTTGTTATTTGTGAAATTACAGTTTGCATCTAGTAATATTTAAAAGTTCATTTATTAAATCATGTTCCTAGTTAAAAACATAACTTTTCACTATGTGTTATACCATAGTATTGTCCAATTAGAAACTGGTGAATGAGTGGTGGCAAAAAGATGGTAACTGAATTAGAATAACTGAGAAACTTGCTTGAGAAAAAATTATCATTTCAATTTTTATATTTTATTGCTTTGAGTTTTCACCTTATTCTGATTAAACTTATATTAGATGTTACTTAATCCTTAATGACATTCCATATCCTTCGGCCCCTTCAAGACTGTTGTTGTTTATAGATGACAGAAATTTTCCTTTGCATAAGACTGTCTGTAGATAATGTAGGTATAAGAAGAGGCTAGACTGAGCTTCCATTTCTCTCTTTCTAACCCTTCCCTTGGCAAAGCCCCCATTCATGGGCTAATTCACAGTCCCTATTTCAGACTTTCAGAGTCCCCATACACAGAATCCAACTCATCTTTGATTTGCATAGGCGTATTGCCTTTCAAAAACAAATATTTTATGACAGCTCGATACTCGATTTTGTCTATTGTCACAAAAACACATCAACTCACTCAAACGACTGTTACATAACAACTGCACTTCCAAAATAGCTGAAACTTTGGTGAGTAACTGCCAACAGGTAAACAACAAAATTCACTAGTTTTAATTTACAAGTTACATCTTCACTATTGTTGGTTATGCGTTCTCATTTAATTTTTACTATTACTGTATTTTATACATGTTCTGACTGCGATTTCTGTTTTTCTCTCATTTTTATTAAATAAAGTCGTTTTCGTTTGTTGCTTCTTCCGGAAGTTACAATCGGACGTGTTCTCAAATGGAGTGCCTGTGTTAAGTTTTTGTTCCGCCACCGGTATCCGCATTTATGGAGTGAATCCTGACAATGATGAGGTCGGAAACTTTTCAGACGACCTCGTATGAACAGAAGGATTTTGTTCAAAATTTTTATATTATTAGCAAAATGCTAACCTTTCATTTCCTAGGTATTATTGAAAATGACTGGAAAAGATGATTCTTTCGCATAATGACTTGCAGAACATATTGTATACTACTGTCACCTTTTGAGTAAGAGTTTAAGATAAAGTAGGAGGATCTCTAGAAAACTTGTCTTTAAATGGCCATTGTTTTTAATTTAAAGTAATCCACAGGAATATAACTAACTGTATTAATTTATTAACTGTAACTAATTTAATTAACTGTATTTAATAATGACTGGAAAATATAAGGTCCATTTTAACATAAGGTGTGAAAAATTTTACATATAATGTAAACTAATTACTATCATTAAAATTAGACAACCAAAAATCAAACTTTCTTCAATATTCAATCTCAGCAAGTGTTAATGAGTTTCTAAGTAAATTAAAGAGTATTGATGTTATAAAGGGTTTGGTTTTGATGATATTTCAACAAAACTACTTAAATTTTGTGGTGAATCTTTTGTATATCCCCTTTACACTTTATTCATTAACTCATTACAGGCTGGCATCTTTCCTGATAACTTAAAAATACCATATGTTATCCCTTTCTTTAATAATAGCAATAAGAATGTTATAAAAAAATATTGCTCAGTAGTAATACAGTCGTGCTTTGCTAAATTGCACAGGAGTCTGGTGGTTGATAAATTATCACCATTGCTCAAAAATGTTATTGATATCAACCAGCATCGCTTTTGTAAGGGAAAAGTATTACTACTAATTTGATGATACTGCAAAAATTCATTGTGGACAACATGGAAAACAGATTACAAACTGAGGTTATTCATGAAATATTGGATCTTTAAATTTTTTACAATTTATACATTATTTCATGTGTTATTATATGTAACATTCTTTGTAATCAGTAATTGGGTTTTTAGAGATGTAATAAATAAATATTATTATTATTATACTTATAGAATCCATTCCGAAACTGCTAGATTTATTTTTTGAATGCTGTTGTAAAAGTAAACGTTTACTAATTGACACTATGGAATTTACATTCCTATATAGAAATTGCCATTCATTTTTAGTGTTTTTTAACTTGTAATGGATTTCTTCCAAGAGTCTTGTAAACTCAAGTAAGTAAGTATATAAAACCATGTGGTATTGATTGAGTAGCTATTATAAATAATCTCTGTAAACAGTACTTGTTCATAATCCATGTCAAATAACTTTATTACTTATTCAATACTGGAACAATAAAAGAGGAATTAATTAAAATAAAGGAGAATGACCACTAGTTGTCAAATTCTATCCTATTTTGATTGTATAGTCTGTACATATCTTATTTGCTATCTTTGTGGTATAGTAAATGTGTTATATATCTTCTTTGATTGTTGATATATTGTTGAATTTCTGTTACAGTTAATACTTATAAATACAATAAAGTTGTTATCTGTTCCAGGGAGAGAGTAGGATAAGTTTGCTGAGGCCAAAGACGAATCAAAATGGAGAAGGGGAAGTGGTAACAGAAGAGGATTTGTTTGAGGAAGAATGCCTCAAAGCACACAATGAATACAGGCTGAGACATGGGGTTCCTCCACTCAAACTCAACAAAAAGGTACTATCATGTTGGACAAAAACTGCTTCAAAATGAATATATGTTTCTCACTTCTTCCTCTTTCCAGCTGTGTAAATTTAGTGAAGAGTGGGCCAAGCGCATAGCTGCTAGGAGCCACATTGAACATAGAGATAAGTGTGAATATGGAGAGAACATTTTCCATAGTTGGTCTACAAATCCAAATTATAAAGTCACTGGGAGAGAGCCTGTTGATCAATGGTACAGTGAAATTAAATATCATCCCTTTGGACAGGAGCCAACCAACCTTAAGTCAGGTAATCTCCGTCTTATCTTTTACAAATCTAAGTAATAGGTAAAAAAATTGCTCTCATGGTCATCTGCAATAGGCTACTTTTAACAATTATCATTTCACCTTTTAGCATGTTTTAAGAATGTTAATTACTAACGCAAGTAAGTAAACATTTCTAAACAAAATAAAGTGTGTAAAAAAATAAATAAAACAAGTGTGACTTTGTGGAACTCAACACACATGTTGAAAGAAGAAATGCTTAATAATTTCCACAGCAGGTTTATTGATGGTCTAGTTTCATCAACGAGTTGACTTCTTCAGGTGCATGTCTACATAAGTGCAGGATGGAGGAGTGGGAGGGGAAGAGCAAGGAGTGGGGAAGGGTTGGGGAACCGATATTCATTGGTTAAGAAATTCTTGTTTTTTCCTGAGATTCCAACGATTTCGAGGGCGTCGTCCTTTTTTCTAACGATGCAGAAGCCAAGGTTGGAAGTTGCTGTAATGGTTTCGGTCGCTAAAATGGTCAGCGAAGACAGAACCAGGACCCCCCAGTGTGTAGACAGCACATATGCTCTGAAATTCTTATCGTCAGTGACCTTCCGGTTTGGCCGACGTTGGCTGAGGAGCAGTCATTACAAGCAAGTTCATACACCCCACTGAGGGAATCCAAGTGCCTCTTGTCTTTTGCAGTGCAGAGTGATTTCAGATTTCTGGGAGTATAGAAAGCCGGGCGGATGTTTTCAGGTATGATAAATTCTTAAAAAAGCGAGTCATCTCCATGAGATAGGATTGGGTTCGGATAACAAAGAAGTGATTCTTCTGCCGGCAATATTTCTTTGTTTCCACTTCAGGAGGCGGTCCACTAATTTGCCGTTTCTAATTGCAATCTGTTTTATGGTTTTTAGTTCTTTCTTGAACTGAAAAGGGGAGAGGGGTAAGGCAATGAATCATGGAGTGGAAGGCTGCAAGCTTGTGGCAATGGTGATTGGAAGATTGGTTGGGGATGGAGTGGTCAGTGTAGATTGGTTTTCGGTAGATGGCAAAGGTTGCTCTCCAGGGATATGGTGAGATCCAAGAAATTCAGAGATCCGTCAGCAGGGTGTTCCATAGTAAAAGTTAATGACCTGTGGAGGGAGTTCAAGTGGTTGAAAAAATAATCTAGCTCTTCTTTCATCCCATCCCAAATGTAGAACACGTCATCCATATAGCGGTGCCAAAATACGCAGTGCTTCATCAGCTGGTTGTCTGAGGAAAATAAATTTTCCTCTAAAGAGTCCAGTAAAAATTTATGCGAGAATCGGTAGGCGAACCCAAAGCTAGGCCATCCTGTTGATAGAACTTCCCATCAAAAAGGAAGTAGTTTTGGGAAAGACACTGTAACTAAATTGATTATGTCATCCATCTTTGTGGAGGGAATATTGCGTCCTATAAGAACCTCCACAGAATCTATACAAGGTATTGAAGAAAAGAGATTTTCGATGAACATCCGATAAGACCTGTTGTCTCCTGAATTTCTTTTCCAGCGCATAATCTGGCCTTCAAGCTGAACAGAATAATAAGGAACACAAAAAAATTCTCCCTGAAATACGGAATAAAAGATTCCATTGAACTTGCTAATGAACTTTGCGCCAAGATCTACCCTCAAGATGCCTACTTGGTCTCGCTCAACATATATATTTGAAGTGATTTTTATCTGAAAAAAATGAAAATTTAGGTATTGAATTATTTGAATTCCTAGGAAATAAATACTAAGAACACCTTACTGATAAAAATACACCCACCATAATTTAATGCATTTTTACAAATGTGACACAAACTTATAATTATTACAAAAGAATAGTAATATTTGTATGTTTGTGATAACGTGAATAACAAGTAATGGGCCATATGAAAAAAGATTAATGCTAAACAAGATTTTGTTAAAGGATTTCTGATTTATTTGCCTAAAAGCGCAATTTTCCAAATGGGAACTTGTTTTGCTTATAACATTCTAGATTCTAGGATTTCTTTACAATATCGTGCATATAAATTGAAAAAATGTTTTAAGATCTACATGTTATGCACTTATTGCATTATTGTAATAAAAAGTTTAAAATATAAGCATTTAATACTTGTAGACATTTAAGTACTGACACAAATACATGTCTGGTTTCTCCTAAACTATAATAACTTCAGTTAACAAATTTCAGTTTTTTGCTAGATTTATATTATATATTTTTCATTCCTTAAAACCTTATTTTCTCTATTTTTGCATTACTTTTTATAATTTTAAGTACCTATTTGGAAATAATGCATTTAATATATTTTCAAATTATTTTTAACTAACAAAATGTACTCACATTAGTTATCTGGGTCCAAAAGACTGAAAAATTGTATTAGCTGAAAAGTTCATTAGTAAGGTCATACGTTAGATACATTAAGACTAATTAAAATATCCAAGGTTGTGTGAATTTGTGATTAGACATTAGCATTGTTGGTATAAAATGAGAAGGATGCACCATATTTGTGTGTTTATCCTTAAGCACAAAATTTTGATCAAGACAATATAAAATATAATTGTGTATAGGTGGAATATTTATAGTCAGATAAATATAAAATATTATTGAAGCCTGAGTAAAATTTCTAAACTTATAAAACTAAACCTACTTTCCAACTTCTAAATCCATAAAATTTTCATAGAATGTTACAGTCAATATAATGAACTAATTTAAATAGCTTTGTTTATAATTATTTGAGTAAAATTTGAATTAATAATAGAATAGATGGTATAATTTTAGTAATGATAAAAGAAGAATAAAATGGAAAATAAATTAATGTAAGATATTAAAAATTAGAATACATGAAATTGGTCTGTGCATAGTAGTATAAAAAATTTCAATTAAAGGATTTTTCATAAATATTTTAAAAGGAAATATTGCATTTGTTACAGGCCATTTTAGTCAAGTAGTATGGAAAGACAGCCGGGAGTTAGGAGTAGCCATGGCAAAGAGTCGGAAAGGACAAATGTTTGTGGTGGCAAATTACTATCCTCCAGGAAACTACATTGGAAGTTATACAGAAAATGTTCCTCCATTGGGGTATGTCTTTTAGAAGTAACTACTTGGTTCTATGAGCTATGAAGTGGAAGGTTGGCGAATACTGTTGAATAGTTGTAAAATGAAAGAAATCAAGGAACTTCAAAGTTTGAAAAGAAAATCCCTATCCTTAGTGGTTGAAATACTGAAATAGATACTATCATGTGTAAAATGATTTGAACTTTTGTATGCATGGTTTTTGTGAATTAATATTTTAAATTTCAAGGGGATTTTCCAATGCATCTTATAAGAGTAGATCGTCAGAGAGCAATTACTCCAGTGACAGTGAGAGAGACCTGAAATCTCCAACGGGCAGTTGTAGTGAAGATGATGAGTTTGCCAAAGAAGGACTTAGGATTCATAATGAATTGAGGAGAAAACATGGGACTCCTGAACTAAAACTCAGTCCTGCAGTAAGGGAAATTTACATTGAAATGATATAAATAACATCTTAATTTTTTATCCATATCAATCAGTTCAGTCCTCTCTGATATTTTTTTAACTATCACTTGAAGAAATGACCAAAGAGCTTCTTGAAACAGGGAATGTGATAGAATTTCAATGCATGGGTATTTCATTCATTAATTTCTTTCAGCTTTGTGAATATGCTAAGCAATGGGCAAAAACATTGGCTCGTGAGGAGAGCATTCGTCATAGACCTAATGGAAAGTATGGAGAAAATCTCTTCAGTATACTCTCATCTAATACTAACTGGAAGGTGATTGCTCAAGAAGCCTGTGATACTTGGTACAAAGAAATGAAGGATCATGTATTTGGAGCTGAGCCAAAGCATTTAAAATCAGGTTAGTGAGTAAGAGACTTGTATTATGAACATTAGCATTGGTTGCCAAAAAAGCTTTTTGAAAATGGCAGGATACAAGCATACACTTTTTTCTCTTATGAAAAATTTAGGAAAACTTTTAAACGTTTCATATAAAATTAATGTGTTTATTTGAGAGATATTTCACGTAGGATGGTTTGTGATTTCAGCATAAAAAACTGCACTTAATGAATCAAAATTATAAAAAACTCCTTATTTATTTTTTAAATTGGAGTATGAAAACTTTCTGATTGGGTTTATCAATCATTTAAGTTTCTATTAAGTTATTTTTGTCAAATGCATGTTATAGAATATGACCTGAAGTCAACATAGTTTTTAGAGTGATGTGTCTGTGTGGATGCTTTTTATTAGAACTAATATTTATATAAGTGACCTAATTATCTACCATATTTACTCAAAAATAATGTGCCATTGAATGTAATGTGCACCCCAATATTCGAGCATTGGACATTGAAAAATAATTTGCCTGCAAATCTAACGCATACCTCAAGATTTGCAATCACGTCCTTCGTAAAAGCATTTATTTGATTACGAAACACCGATAGTCATCAATATCTCTAGTTTCTATCTTGTTTCAGGAATTTATGGAAATTAATGAGCTAAATGATCACTAAAGTGCATACAATAACCAATTACCACTCAACCAATATTTATGTGCGCACATTACATTAATATTATTATTGAACATCATATTATACTTGTGAGTTCTCCCATCAAAAATGATGGAAATAAATTTAATTTTTAGAAAAGTGTACTACAATTATCGCATACACCAGATCCTTCTGAATAATAAGAATTCTTTACTGTCACAGTGGTTTTATGTACTGTTAATGATTCCCCGTAATCATAATTAATCTATAGCTTCCACAAAAATATCGCTGTTTATTAGATAAGAGTATTTTTTTATTTGCTAAAACAATATCACCTTTTATTTACATTGTTTCCTTTGGAATCATTTTGATGAAAATTGCCAGTGTTTTTGAGAAAGAACAATTATTATTTGAACTTTTATTCACAACGTTCAATTTTAAACCATCTGCAGAATCAAAGGTTACATCATTTGCAAATATATGTTGCTGAATTTAGATTTCCAAAGATTACAAGCTTTGTCCAGAAAGTATCCAGCCATGCAATATTTTGAGAAAAGTAGCCATCTAGAACAATGAGGCATTAGTCACCTTGGAACCTCACACACTTATCCCAGCGTCTTTTTCACTTACCAAAACAATTAGCAAAATCCTTTTTTTGAATTGCCATCATCGTTTTGTCACATCTTGTCAACCTATATCGAGTGAAATCTGTGCCCTTTCAATGGAAATTTTAGTTTTGGGAAAAGCCAGAAGTCGCAGGAAACCATATCAGGACTTTTTTAGAAAACCCAGGTCATCGTTTGCTGCATGTCCCATGCAACTGCAGTATGAAATTTTTTCTGCTCCTTTTGTAGAAGCCATGGAACCAGCAGCCACATGTTTCATGCCAATATCTTCTGTTCAAATCTCAGAGACTATATCTCTATCCAAATCCCTAAATCTTCTTCTAACTCTTGCAATGTCAATCATCAATTTTTGTTGATTGCAGCTTGCATGTGATTGACATTTTCAGATGTTCAGCTGGTTGATGGTCCTCCAGGACATGGATTGCTTTCTAAATTTACTCCACATCATTCACGATTCATGACCATCTTTTAATTTGAGCACAACTCAAGGAGACCTCCCCAAAGGCTGTGTTTATCATACCTGTTTTCTGCAAATGACTCTTCAAGTTTGAAGCAAAAGGTCTGGCTTCTCATTTTTGTGAAGATCACGCAGAATGTTATCAAGATATTCAAAATAGCTGGTTATTTTACAGACAGAACACATACGAATGCTTTCCTTACCATGAAATGACTGCTCTCCTTCCACATACATTTTATATGGGCCTATCTTACCCTATATTCTTATAGTGTCAAGTTCAACAATCAACTTGGTTGCCAAGATAACAGGTTGTTTACACCCTCAAAATTACTCAAATTTTTCATCATTTTTTCCATATCATCTCAATTTTGACTCAAATGAGATATTATAAAACCAAAATAAGAATCTGTATTCAATTTACTTTCTTATGGTACTTTTCTCTATTTCCTAGGGTGATTACTTCTGATTTAATTTTACAAAAGAATAAAGGTCTATAATCGATCAGCATGAACTTTATGTGTATTTTCTATAGTGTGTTTCTACTTCTAGAGTGTTTTTGAGTCATCCAGAGTCTAACCAAGGATACTTCGGACAAATATTAATATATAATTTTCCATTGGACCTTTAATGACTCCCAAAAATTTATATTCTAATCATGTTGGGAAGTGCATGAAATTAATGTTCCAATATTTCTGCCATGTATTTCTTAGAGAGAGAGAGAGAGAGTTTACTGACATCAGATAAATAAATATATACTCGTACACATTGGAGATTATTATGTAAGATCATCGATGTTACTACTCACATTTACCAATTAAAAATCAGCCAATTGAAAAATTTTTTGGGCTTGCCAATTCCCTTTCAATTAAAAGTTATTGGCTGTTCAGTCTGATATGAATTCATTGTTCATAATAGACATTTAAATAAATGTTAGATTCTCTTTAGTACAGAATCCTGTAAACTATATACAATTATTTGGGATATTTTGAAGTTTTAGTGTTTTCCTTGGGACTACATCTATATGTACCATAAATACATGCATCCATGGTGCATCTACATCTGTCTAAATACCCTGCAAGCAGCCTTTTGGCAGTGGGTTTAAACACTGAATAATTGAGCTTCTTTTTTAGCCTGTTATTATCTCGTATTGTTTGCAGAAAGAATGAGTCCTTAAATGACATGCTCTTGTGTCTATTTCTCTTATTTTATTACTATAATGGATCATTCGAAATAACACAGGGGTTGTATAATATCTATTATGTCCTGTGTTAAATGCTGTAGAATCTATTTCTGAATTTACCAAGCAATCTCAATATACCTTTTAGTCTCCTTCCTTTCAAGTTCCCAACCTGCATCTGAGAGCATCTTTGTAATGCTAATTTTTTTTGTAGTTTCTTTAACCAAACATATCACTTTGCACTGCACATTCACGGGTACCTGTTTCATTCGCTGGATCCCATATACTTGCCACGTATAAGGCTGTGCCTGACCAAGGTGAAAAAACATCCTTTTCTAACTTTTTCATTACATCTGCTGACAATATGCTTTATAAAGCCAAGCTTTTTACTTGCTTTTCCTCAGATTTTTCGGATGTGAGTGCTCCAGTTTAAGGAATTAGTATGAGTCATCCCAAAATATTCAACTGTTTAGACTAAATTTATGTTTATTCATTTATTATATATGAGTAATTCTGATGCAAATCTTTCTTTTGGTAGAAATTAAAAATGGAATGGTGTTTTATTTCATTAATTTTTTAGATATTTATTTTCCTGAATTGATTAATCTTTCTTCACCATCTAGTTCTTTCTAACCATTGCGAGGTAATTCCTTTATTTGTTTTCTTCATTTTATATCAGGTATTCTCAATAAAAGGAAGAAGACTATCTCATATGCATAAGTTATCTTAGTCTCAAGTAATATGCAAGTTTCATTCTTAATTGATGATTTTTCTTATACATTTTTTTCCAATGTTAAGATTATATATGTGATGGACATTTCCATTGATGGTATGAGGAGTCATATAATTAAGGAAATTTTGATTTTCAGCTGATAGAATTTCTCACAAGACCATCTGTAATCTTACCAGGGGGAGACAATTGAAGACCATTTCCTTATATACTCATCTTAAATTGATAATTGCCATAGATCCTGAATTCTCCATGACATATCTATGACAATGCCAATTTGTTGCGATAAAAACCATAGATGATGAATTGTTATCATAGAAACACTTCTCTGTCAGTGTTTATTATTATGACAAAACTTAGGTCTCATGCTGGTCTCATGAAGTCATCAGTTGCCCTCATTGTTTTACATTGGATTTATCCCAGCATTACAACCAACCTGATCAAAAGATCAGTAATTAAAAGTTTTTTCTGTCATTTCTACACTAAACAGTCGAATCCAGTTAAAATGCTCCTCCTCAAGACATTAACCAGCTTCATATCTCCTGCTTCATTGAACTTTCCAGTCCATCTTCTTAATTAAGCTAATAACATAGTAAAGCAACCTCTTATAAGTCTACTCTTTTCTATTCCTAGATAAGCATTGCAATGTATTTTAGCCTATCATCCACTTTATTTGATTGCTAAGAATTGTTTAGGTTATCTGTAATCTCTTACCTCTGACCTTGCTATGTCTGTATTTATTTATTTAATATGAAAACGTTGCAATTTGTTCAGAGGACCAGATGGGTTGCAGGGTACATATGTAGATGTAGATGGGAATGGTGAAGGGGAACAAAAAACTAATAATTTCTGTCCGGCATTCACCCAAGGAATGGAGGGATATCCCTCCAAAAACCTGCCGTGGACAGCTAAATTCTTAACAATAATTACAATCCAAAAAATATCCCAGTACATAATCCAGATACAATAAATTATAACTAAAGCATTATATAATAAATTATAGATGATAAAATTTAAAGTACAGTAAAATGAGATGTCTTCGACTTTACATGCTACATTATTTATAGATAGACATAATTTAAAAACTATGACCTTTTAGTTTAGTTTTGAAAAGTTTTACATTATTCGGCATAGGAATGAGAACTTCTCCAGGTAAAACATTCCATTCTCTTATACCTCTATTGATGGAAGAGTATTACATCAATAGAGGTATAAGGGCCAAATGTTCACGATCTTTTATTTTTAGTGGGTGATCGCCTTATCCAATATAATTGGGACCCCTAGTTCATCTCAGACATCTTTACATTTCCACACGTTAAATACACCCATTAATCTAAATATCTTCCTTCTTGTCTTTACTTGACCTTACTAATACTCTTTTTCTTCTTCTGATTTCCAATTACATGTATGGCCGCCTTCCTTTGCATGCCTTCGAGTTTATTACTTACAGTTAGGGCTGTTTCGTGTGGGTCCCAAACTCTTGTCACATAATCAACAATCGGCCTAAGGACTTATACGCTCTTTCTCTGACTCTGTCTTAAGTTCCTCATTACAAAATGAAGATTTCTATAAGCCTTGGAAGTAATATCTTTGATGTGACTCCATTATTTAAGATTTTCAGATAGTTTAATGCTGAGGTATTTGCAGTCAGGAATGGTAAGAATATTTACATAATGGTTGATTTCCAGTGACTTTCTTCTAGAAAACTTTATATGTTTACATTTGCTGACATTGATCTCCATACCATTTAACTTAGTCCATTTGGTTAACTGTTTTAGATCACTTTGCAAGATTTCGTGCTCATGTCTTTCCTTTATAGGCCTATACAAAATGCAATCGTCGGCATGTATGTGTCTGTACAATTCCTCTAGAACATTTGCTTGCTGGATAATTCCTTGTGAAGGATGCCTTGCTGTATTATTCTTTCATATTTTTAATAAACAAAACTTTGTACCACTCCGAAGGCTATAAATAATATGATACAAGCAGCCTCCAATAGCCTGGCAGGGATGTGGAGGAAGGAATTGTCTGGCAAGGAATTGTTCAAGAGAATTGATCCCAAAAACTGCTGTCCATACTAGGATTCTTTTGAATCTCATATTTTGATTATTTATTGGAGAAAAATTTTGGGAGAAAATGTGAGAGAATCCCTTCCCATAGTTGGGCAATGCTGACATGTAGTCTTGGCCTTCTCCGATCAACCATGTTTCAGAAACAGAACAAGAGAGAGTGTCGTTTTAACACAAATTCAGCTTTTAAAAGCTTAGAATAACCCAGAGATATTATTCCATAAAAGCATAATTTAAAATTAATTTTCAATGCCTTTATGAATTTGAAGATTCAAAAAAGTTCCATATTATCTCTCAAGAAAGGAAGCTTTTCCACGCCGTCTACCTCATCATTTCAGTTGGTTCATGGAAGAACATGTGTAATTTGATACAAGGCATGGTGTTAATGACATAGCACTTGGTCAACCAATAGATCCTCAGTCACTTTTGAATTCAATTCATGATTATAGTAAAACCCATTTAAGATGCTTCCACTTAAGACACTAGCTTAATATATGGCTTTCCTCCCTTCCCCAGTCCCTTTCATATGAAACATCTATTAAATATTTAGACACTTCTCTGGATATACCTATATATCTACAGGGGATACAAACTCTGAACATGTTCCACAAGTGCCCTCGACGTGGCATTTTTATGAAGTACTGATCCCACCCTGTAGTCACCAGAATAATTCAGACTTTGACACTAGCTATCATGGGTTCAATACCAGAAGGTGCCAAATATCAGAATTTTCCCATAAGAATGAGATTTATGAAAATTATTTTAAGGCGCATCGCAGTAAGATAGAGGAATCAAAATCACGGAGGTTGGAAATGACATGGTATTTTTTAGTAGTATTGGAATAAATGCCACTAAATAAGGGTAGGTTCAATGTCAGGTGGGTGCAAAATTTCTCCCTTTTAAAATTCATTGCAGCAATTTTTAAGAATGTTTTTAACGTCTTCCCGATAAGGTGAAAAGATAAAAGCCCGGAATGGGAACAGAAGCAGTTGAAAAATTTGTAATACGCAGATCTCTGTGTCTTTAATTATCCTTGGTTCAATGTCAGAGCGTCATTTTGATTCTACCATGCAATTCAAATGGGGATAACGGAATCTTATTTTAGGACCTTCCCGATGTGATATTGAACTGAAATTTCGGAACTGGTCAGAGTGGCATTAATCTAACATTAATACACAATTGTCTCTCATGAAGGGGTTCTGAGTTTGATGCCAGATGGTCTTTTCTATGAATTTTTGAAAATTGTTTTGTTTAGAATGCTTTTGGGATAACCTGGAAAGATAAAATCCGGAATGTGAACAGAGGTATTATATGTGTTTCATGTACACAGATCACTGTTTCACTAATGATCAATGGTTGGATTCCACAGCACTATTCACCCTTTACAATATATTTCTTAAGGAGATAACGGAATCTTATTTGAGGGCATTCCCGATATTCCTTGATCGATCTTTTCATCATGCTCAGTGATTCCTTCTCACTACAGCTATTAAAAAATTTGGTATTTTCCCCTGATTTTCTACATATTTTGTAAAAATTGTTTCATAAAGGAGTGAAAATGATCAAAATTATATTACTAAAAGGCTCTCTTTATACAAAAAGCAAACCACTCTTCAAAAATATTATGCAAAGCAATCACTATCCTGATTAAGATATGGTTTTCACTTGATCCCTTGAAAGTATATTAACCAGGTTTTACATGAATGTGTGAATGTTCTATTGCACCTCTCTTTCAGGGCACTTCTCTCAGATGGTTTGGAAAGGAAGCCATGAGCTTGGCATGAGCATGGCCAGAAGCAAAACTGGGAGGATAATAGTTGTGGCCAATTACAATCCTCGTGGTAATTACATAGGAAGCTTTCATAATAATGTTCTACCTAAAATTGCTTAATGTGGTTTGTATAGACTCTTGATTATACCTCACAGTAGTTAGTGCAAAACCAAAGTTATAAACAATAAGTTAAGCTCATACAAAGAAATATTTAATTCTTCAAGAGATAAAAGTTTTCAAATCGCTAAGTTTGGGTGGTTCTTAAAGATGCTACTCCACTACAGTTTATATGTATTCCATCAATAGATATGTATTTCTATTGCCCATTTGCATTTATATCTATGTATTTTTATAGACAGAACCGCCTATAAATATTCCTTCCAAATTTTTATTTCTTGAAAAATATTATGAAATGTTTCATGAGTGGCATAAGACTGATGTGTACACAATTATATGTATAATTTAGAATTTATATAATTTTTATGAGTAATCATTATATTTGTTTCTTATTTTAAGTGCATTTTAGCAAGACCTTTGAAAATATTTAATGTACCACCTCAAAAAGATGATAAAGATGTGAATAAACATGTATTTTGTTTTATTTAGTCATTGCTTTAGATAAATGAGGTAAATTCCCAGCAAACTTGCCACGTTTTTTCCACAATGTGGAGATGCTGGTGGTGTGGGTGGTTAAGTGGTAATGTCATCTCCCTACAGTGCAGGAACATTGCTACTTCCTTTCTTTGTGATGTCATTTCCTTTTTCTTGGGAATATATGGTAGGTAAAGAAAATAAATATGATCACCATCAATATTCACTGATGAAATCAATCACTATATCAGATTTTTTATTAATACAATACTAAGATTACAATAAATTCATAAAAGCCTCTGGCATGAAGTGGGGTATATGAAATATAGATCAGAGGCATTTATGAATTTATTGTAAGCTCAGTACATAACACCTAAAAGTGAATCTTACACCAAAATCAAGGTAATTTTATATTCTTTTAGCAGGATTTTTCATTGGTGCAGATGCAGAGTTTAATTCACCATGAAGAAATATATTAAACAATGAGCTCAAAGAATGGCATTTTATGTGACTTGCTGCTTTTTTGTGAATTAAATGGCAAATACATAGTGCAACCTACCCTTTAATTCACTTAACCTCAATCTTTTTAAATTTTCAAAGTATGTACTAAATTGTTGTTAATTGACATAAAAGTTTTAAAAGCTTTGCTATGCCCTAGAGTTTTTGCCCTTGGAGAAATTTTACTGCGCCATCGTATTATAAATATTATTGAAACTTTTGCTATGATCCAAAAATTTTTTAATTAGATTTATAAAATTTGGAAGAACCAAAGTTCTACTTCTAAGCTAAGAAGAATTCACCAGATCATCTGGTCTTGCATTCTTAATCATAAGCCCTTTTCACTGAAGGCACCACACTTGTTCATTTTGAGATGCAGCAGAGTCTACAACCCTATAACTTCTAGTTGCTCTTCCTGCCTGGCTTCCTTTCCTTTTCCAGATGTGGAGAACAATGCCCACTTTCCTTTTCTTTCTTAGTTAAGGAATTAAGTCTTGATGCTTTTTCAACATGAGAGCTTGGTTGGAAGCGCTTCATTTTGGATTTCTTTGGTGACAATGTTCTGACAAGTTGTGAGCGTCTGTGTTTTGATAAGTGGCAGTGATAAGAAAATTTTCAGATCAACTCTGTCTCTAAAGATGCATACTTTATTATTAAATAACTTTGAAGATTGTAATGTTTGAAGATTTTTCTCCTGCATTTTATGTTGAACATCAGAAGGGCACTTTGTCTTAACTTGAGCCATTGTCACAGAGAAAAAATATACGAGGGTGGGTCAATAAGTCCTTTTAAATAAAATACAGGTTTTTCAACAAAAAGACCTTATATTATTCAACGTTGTCTCTTTTTAGCTCTATATATTTTGTCTAACGTCTCTCCTATTACTTTATCCCTTCCAAATAATAGGACTTGTCGAGGACCTAAAAATATGCATTATTTTAGCGATGATGTCATAATTTAAGCCAAATCTCAACCTATCGATCCATTTCTTTATATTTGGAAATAGTAAATAGTCGCTGGAAGCTTAATCTGAAGAATATGTTGGATATAATAGAAGTTGGTACCTCAAATCATTACATTTTTTCCCTCAGCGGCTGTGCACATGTGGACCTTTGCACAGTCCTTGTGGAAGAGCACATTCTTTTGGTTAATGTGGTCGTTTTTCATTCAATTATGGATTGAACTAGTCCAATAAGTTTGAATCATATTCTAAATTTACTGTTCTTCCCTCTTGGAGGTAATCAATGTGCATTATACCACGTGGGTTCCAGAATATTGTCGCCATGACTTTTTTGCCCGACAGATACACCTAGGTCATCGCGCCGATTCGCCCCGAGAATCCATTGTTTTGACAGCTGCTTGGTCTCCGGTGTGTTGTCTTGGTCTCCATGTTCCTTCTCTAGGTATGAAATGGCGTAAAAGTCATCTGGATTTCTTTTGAACAACGCCAAGAACACTTTTGAAGTTGTCACACCCACCTTTCGTGGTCAACTGAGAGCAAACGCGGCAACAATCTTATGGATAGCTTTCTCATACCCAAATCATCAGTCATAATCGAAACAACCAAGCTATATGATATGCCTATGGCCTCTACGATCTCGCAAACTTTCAATTTACGATGGGCCAACACAATATCATGGATTTTCCCTTTGTTACTGTTGTGGAGACCTCAATTGAGCGTCCAGAACGTCCGGCGTAACTTGTGCCTCTGCCACCACAAAGAAATTCAGTAAACCACATTTTTACCTTTTAAATCAATGGTGCAGATTCCACATAGTATTTATCCAGCTTTTCTTTGACTTTAATGATGGTTTTCTTCCGGAAAAAAATTACACTTAAGGAGTACGCGAAATTCGCTTTTATCCTATTTTCGAAAATTCACGTAGTTATCTCATTTCAGGGGATGTAAAACACAAACTAAATAACATTACAATCTAGAACTTTGCCATTTACCCATTAAAAGATAGTTCTTGAATAGAGTAGGATTAATTTTCAGGTTAATAGTCGGGAAGTTCACGAGGTCACGGACTTATTGACCCACCCTCGTATTCTCACAATTATGTACAGCACAGCGAATTAAATGCAAAGTTTCCACAAAATATTTTTCACGTTTTGCTTCACTCAATAAAATACATAGTGTCAAAACCAATGGTACCAAGAAATTCCTGGTTCCTCAATGCATAAGAGAGTATGTAGTGTATTTTATTAGTAATCAATACATCCACCATTATTATTCAAGGCAAGTTGCAGTCTTCCTGGTATAGATTCGACAACTCTTTCACACAATTCTGGATATATTCTAGATCTCATTTTTCATTTCTGCGATAATCCTCCTTTGGTAATTACTGGTGACTTCAATTGTAATTTCTTATGTACATACTAACAACAATACTATTCAATTCCTTAATTTATTAAAATCCCTCAATTTATATATGAGTATAGCCGAACCTACGAGGATAACAAACCATTCTGAAACATTGCATGATACTATTATTTCCAATTTCAACCAACATCAAGTTATCTCAAAAATTTTCAAATCTGACTTACCTGATCACCTTCCAATAGTAGTAGTAGTATGAGGCACCTCAACCATTAAGATATTTGCGTCAATGCTTGACAAAAAAATACGCACGCACGCAAACACACACACACACACACACACATACAAATAGTTAACAACGACACGAAAAAGACGAGAAATTAAAAACGGCGGTATCATTTTCGCTTCGATATCAATTTATATATAAAAATTGAGCTAAAAACGACTTTTTTCTTCTTTTTCGCGTCGTTGTGAACCATTTTTTCAAAATGGTGCTAACAACGACCTTTTTCACCTTTAGACGATTTTTTCGAAATCGACGAAGAACGACATTTTTTGTCTTTCACTTCCGTTCCAAGATTATGTCAATAACGAGTAAAAACGACGTTTTTTTGACATTTTGACCACCGTTTCGACGATTTAATCAAAATCGAGCATAAAACGACTATTTTCGTCGTTTTCGCGTCGAGTTCGAGGATTATATAAAAATTGAGCTAAATACGACATTTTCTGTCTTTCTCTAAAAGCTAAAAACGAGCTTTTTTCTCTATTTCGCGTCGATTTCGACGATTTTATTAAAATCGTGCTGTGAACGACATTTTTTGTCAATTTCATCTCCGTTTCGACGATTTCATCAAAATCGAGCAAAAACGTCTTTTTCGTCTTCTATTCGCGTCGATTTCGGCGATTTTATCGATATCAAGCTAAAAAAGAACTTCTTTTGCCTTTTTCGCTTCGATTTCGACGATTTTATCCAAATCGAGACAAAAACGAGCTTTTTTATCATTTTTATTTCCGTTTCGGCAATTTTATCAAAATGCAGCTGAAAACGTCTTTTTTCGCTTTTATTTCGAATATTTTATCAACATAAAGCTAAAAAACGACTATTTTCGTCTTTTTCATTTCCGTTTCAACGATTTTATCTAAATCGAGCAATAAACGACCTTTTTTCGTCTTTTTCGCTATGATTTCGACGATTTTATCGAAAACGAGCAGAAAATGACTTTTTTTCGACTTCTTTACTTCCGTTTCGACCAATTTATCAAGATCGACTTAAGAACGACTTTTTTTCGAATGTTTACTTCTCTTTCGACAATTTTATTAAAATCTAGCTGAAAACGTCTTTTTCGTCTTCTTTTCGCGTCGATTTCGGCGATTTTATCAACATTGAGCTAAAAACGAGATTTTCGTCTTATTCTATTTGATTTGGACGATTTTATCAAAATCAAGCTATGAACCACATTTTTTTGCCTTATTCACTTCCGTTTCGACGATTTTATAAAAATCGAGCTAAAAATGACTTTTTTCCTTTCTTATCAGTTCCGTTTCCACGATTTTATCAAAATCGAGCTAAGAACGACTTTTTTCGTCTTTATTTCGAATATTTTATCAATATCGAGCTAAAAACTTCTATTTTCGTCTTATTCCCTTTGATTTCGACGATTTTATCAAAATCGAGCTAAGATCGACTTACTTCCTCTTTTTCACTTCCGTTTAGACAATTTTCTCGAAATCGAGCTCAAGACGACTTTTTCATCTTTTACGTGTCGATTTCGACGATTTTATCAAGCTCCAGCTAAGAACGACTTATTTCGTGTTTTTCGCTATCGTTTCGACGATTTTATTAAAATCGACCTAAAAACCACTTTTTCCGTCTTTTTCAATTGATCACATGGGATAGAGTTCAGGACCATGTCATCACATGTAACCAGTATCTTTCCTTCATTTGGACTTTGAAGGAGGATGAAAGTTCTAGCATATTTTTTTGGCGCTAATTCCAGCAGCGAGATTATGGATTTTGACTGTTTGACCAAACTTCTGTTACATTTACAATTAGCTTGTTTGAGAGGAAACTACTTCTAAATTACGTAAACATTAGTAATTTGATTGATTTTGTAATAAATATATTTTTACTTGTTACTCAGAGGCATTTCAGTATTCTTTATGTCAGAATCTTAAGGCAGAAAGTAATACAAGTAGGAAGTAGAGAAAGGATGAATTGATTTAATTCACTGCCACTGATGAGTGATAGAACAGTGGTCATGGGATCCAATTTTCTTATACTGGAAGAGGAAATAACTGTGGACCATTGGAGTAAGACAAAGAAAAAATGTAAGATGTAATAAATGTAAGATGTCCATAAGTTACACAACTTTACAATAAATCCATGGGAGGTGTAGATTTTATATATTAAATGATAAGCCTGCACAGAATTTTAAAATCGATCAAATCCAGGTAATGACACTTGCTATTCATATGCATAGGTCAACAGTTGATTTGAGTGCAGTGCATCAAATGTGCAGCAACAATGAAAATTTGCCTTCCAAAATATTGTGTATCTTTTGGAATTTAAAATGAATGAAGCAGAAAGTCTAGCAAGATATAAGGATTGGAGTCAAAAGAAAGGGACCAAGCAAAGAGGTTATTGAAGTACAATATAATCAAAGAGCTTCAATTAAATGAAGAAGAACATTGACAACATGATGGTGTAGACCAGCTACCAATACGAAAGATGTTGACTTGATATGAGTTATGGAAACTAACAACCTCACATTTGAAGAGCTAAAAAGACTTCTAGCTCATTATAGGCTCACTTATGATTATTGTCAGATAATCCCTTATCTCTAACACTCAGTCACTTTGTCATTAGACTTACCTTCCTAAGCCAGATCTGACAATAAGTAATACTTGTGTGAATTTGTTTTCCGGTGCTTTCCATGCTTCAAGCAAGGCTTCAACAGCTTTGGAGGAATAGTTGAAACAACTATGTTTGACCTATTTTACAATCTATGTTGTACAACAACAAGCCAAATAGTCAATTTTATTTTGTATGGTGGTGATACTCAAGGACAACAATACATATTCATGTGAAAGCATTCAGTCATTAACAAGGTGCATCCAAATGTCAATGGACTTCATGTAACCATGGCGAGAAATTTACATGGAACATTTAAATGTCCTATTCCAAAATGTTGTACCCTTCCTTTAGAAGATAAGAAGAAGGTTACATAGAGCAAATAATGTGAAAGCTGTCGAAAAGACTTTGTAAGTTAGTAAGGAAAGGACACAAAAATAGGGATAGAAGAGGCTATAGGGACCTCTTTAACAGAGTTGTCAGGGGCCCTCATGGACACACAATGTGATGTGAACTGCCTATGCATATCTATCAAAATACAGTCCACTAAAAAATATATACATCTCAATTTTAGGAACAATTTGAAACTCTAACACCCTGTGCTGAGATTTGGAAATTGTAGATGATTCCAAGGCTGTGTTACAACTCATTGTTGTCCTCTAACTCTATAAAGTATTTTCACCAAAATATCTTGTGATTATAAATTCCTTGGTACCCTTACCTCCATGGAGCTACTGATTCACCTACTCAATTTGGACTCTCTATATCTGCTTCAGGGCACAACAGTTGATCACAAATACCCAATAGCAATACTGGGAAAATTGGGATTTGGAGGTCTTTATCAACATTGTCTAAACCATGCAAATGCCAATTTCATGGTTCAGGTTCACCCCCTCACTATTCCAATTTGTGGGGAAATAAGACAGGATTGCCACCCATCAGGACAACTCTATTCATTGGAATCTGAATCTAAAATGCAAGCTTGAAGTAGTGAAAATCCTCAGCATAACAGACTCTTAACATCTGTGCATACACCAATGATCTGGTCTAACCAAAAAATAAGGAAGTCAAAGATCACACCAACATATAGGGAATATCCTTAACTGTTGAGTGAGTTGGGAGTTGGAGGGCCTCATGATGTCAACTGGGGATCTGAGTGCAGCAATTTCCTTCGACAGGTGATCCTAAATTATCTCAAAGAAGATAACACTAGAAAAGAAGAACAGGGATAAGATTACAAATTCCATGTCCAAAATCAACAATATCCCCAAAGTTGCTGAGGGGAATGGTATGTCTTGTCTAACCAATCTTTTGTTCTCAGATTGAGTCTCCCTCTACAAACTTTTGAAACATCCTTGGCATATCTGGATACACAACAAGGCCTTTTGTGGACTTCATCTAGATTAGAAGGAAACTCTGGGTAAAGGTATATGTAATGACTACTCAAGTCCAGAGGACCTTTGGTCAACCTTCATGCTGACTGATCTGCAGGAAACAGGTATGTTAGACCATGATATTTCAGCTGATATAGGGAATAACAGCATATAGAACCATTGGATAGAAGAATCATACACAGCAACAAACAGGTAACTAAACCAATTTATTTAACAATAGATGCCATCTTATTTGTATGGCCATGATGGAAAATACTGTTTTACCCACAGTGTTGGCTCAATATTGAAGCACTGTGGTGTGTTTTCTGTCTTCACTGTTAAATGCTGCAAATTGGACTGATAGAGCCATTATATTAGTTTCCACTGCCCAGAAGCCATAAACTGAATGGTGAAATGTTATGTTTTCAAATGAATCCTGCTTCAACCTGTCCTATATTGACGGCTGCATATACGTAAGATCTACTGAGGTGAGTGCAGTAAGGTAGAGGGAGGGAGACAAATAACAATTGGGATGTGCTATTGGATACACCAAGCCATCTTCACTACAACACACAGAAGGAAATCTGAAAATGAACCACTACATCGAAGATTTTGGAGCCCAAATTACTGCTCCTCCTTCAAGCAACTTCAAACTACCAAAGAATCTACATGAACCCGTCGAACAACAACAAGTACTACTGCTTCTCGAGCCTGCATGAAATGTCATCCATCTAACAAGCCTAGAACAAAGTTGACCAGAATTTTATTCATCACAGTCCTCCAGCAATCAGTGTTGATTGCATTGCATGCTATGCAATTGCAATTTTCATTAACAATAAGTATATTAAAATATATGAATAAAATTATCAAACCTACAACCAAATAGGAGTGTTTATTACCCATCCCAATACTGACAATGGACAGAAGCATATTCCTTTGTAATATGTAATACATAAATCTTTAAAGACTTTATAAAAATATAAATGGCTGTAAATAT
Source organism: Pachydiplax longipennis (assembly GCA_036926295.1). Classification (NCBI taxonomy): domain Eukaryota; kingdom Metazoa; phylum Arthropoda; class Insecta; order Odonata; family Libellulidae; genus Pachydiplax; species Pachydiplax longipennis. The sequence goes on from JAVFKF010000015.1 coordinate 69,162,820, forward strand.
ATCCAACATATTCATAACAAGATATTCCATTAGCATGAATGCAACAAAAATAATACCATACATAATTGTTTTAAATTGCAAAGTTACTTATTATGAGATCATTTCAATATAAATGACAATATTTATAAAATCAGGTCACAAGCACCTCCAAGAATTGCAGACTCTGCAGTGTCTTACACTAATTTTATTCATCAGTTTATGAAAAGGATTTCAAAAGCGTCATGGAATAGCAAGATAAGTTCCACATTTATCTTGATTGGAATTTAAATCTTCTGAAGAAGAGAATCAGCTTCTTCTTTTGCCTTGAAAAATAAAGAGCAAATTAGAATTCAATTGGGTAATAGGTAATGAATAAAGTCATGGAAAAACCTTAATTACCTTGGCATCATCCGTTGTTTTCTGGGTATATTCTCTTGCAAGATTCAAATAAAATATTGCTTTCTCTCTATCATTCAGTCTCAGGTATGTCTTTCCAAGCATAACAAAATTCATACTACAATCAGAGAAAAGGTTCAGGGTCACCCAGGCACAAGACAAGTGGTTGTTGGGATACCTCTATCGGCTGGACAGTGAGTCAATGAGTTACGTCAGCGCTGGACTAATGGGCTATGGACAATTTCGTTGAAAGACAGCTCGACAAAGAGAGAATATGGCAATGGACTCCTCAACGAAGGGCAAAGGTGGTGAGAGACAAGTTGTTTCAGAGACTGCTTGGCAGAGAACTACTTGCCGAAGATACGACCCGGTGACATGAGAAAATATAATCATTCGATTTATCCTTAATATATATGGATGTAATAAATCAAATGGTCATTGTTTTCCATCATAAGATTATCTTCGGACTTTACAAAAGCTATAAAATTTGTCAATGGAATCAAAATAACAGATGCGTTCTTTAATGTCTAAGATGCTGTAAAGTTATGCAAGTAGCCTTAAAAACAAATTTTTTCATAGCATGAGAACAAAATGATGTCTAGATTGTGATTCCACATAATTTCCAAAATGTTTAATATTTTGTTATCACAGGACATTAAAGGATATTAATATATATAACTATTTTCATAATAATACTAAATGTAACGTTTTTATAGCCTCCGAAAAGGTATAGCTGAATGTGATTAACTCAAATGAACAGAAGAATGTGTGGTACAAATGGAAGAATTTTTGTTGATTGAAATGTTCAAAGTGGATGCTCCGTTTGAGAGTGCAAAAATAGAGGCACTTTTTTCATGCAAACTGTGATGAGATATGAAAAAGATTAAATTATTTCCAGTAAATATTTAAAAGCCCCCAACACAATTCCTAGCTACACATACAACAAACTATGCTATGCTATTCTTTGTAATCTAAAGAGATGTACAAAATTTTAAAAATATATTGCAAAATGTGTTGCATCCTTTGATGTTCCAATGAAAGATACTTTTCCATCATGAATTTAGAAGAAATGCATTGCCATTTTGCGTTCGTTCTTTATTTTTCCAAATCACAAAAAAAAACTTTAAGCAGTGTGATTAATGAGAAAGAAGTTTGTTAAAAAAGTTTCTGTTGTAGAGTGTTGTTTTGGTGACTAGGAGTTGCATTGAGGGCTTGTCTCTTTGGTTGCAAAGAACTTATGCAAATTGGAACACCTGGTTAGCATTTAGCTTGATCGTTTCCTCGTTTTCGGCATCAAGAAAATTTACATTTTTTGGTGAGCCATTGCCTTGTGAGTATGATCCTACTCACAATAATTCGAGATTGAATGATTTAACAGGGAGGTAAGTCCCTCCCAAAGTATGTTGCTTTGCTTCAATTAAGAGAATTAAATTTACATCATGTCAATAAAATAAATGTTACTGAATGCAAACATAGTGACATTGAAATAGCAAACAAAATTTCACTGGACTCCGAGTGCATGTAAAGCAGTTGAATCCACAGTGTTAAGGAAGTTATAGTTTAAAGTCTAGTCAATTGATTTCAATGAAATAAAATGCACATGGTAAAACATTCATTTACACTCTCATTCCTATGAATTTAAATTTTTATCTGCCATTTATATACTATCACACTACTTTACCTCCTGGTTTTGGTGATGAAAAATCTGTGGTCCAACTTTCACCAATTGCCACTCACTTAATCTTCAGTCCAGTAAGTTACAATCTGGGAATACATTAGCCAAGGATATTATCAATATGTTTGGGTAAAAGACTGTTTGAGTTCCGAAATATGCAATAATAATAGCCAATGTTGTAAAACTCAGCTAACTTTGAAACTAAAAATTTGATTGAAATAGGAGATGAACAGTTGTGACCGTAAGAATGATGCGAATACCATTTAGCATATAAAAGTTACTGATACATATCAGTATCAACATTATTAATTGATATTTATGTCAAAGATCCGGCTTCTCCTTAATTTAAGGGATATAATCGTCCAGCAAGCTGTTTATATAGGCCAACTCCACATCTAGGAGCAACTCTCATCCGATAGGGACACCCAAGGTCTCTCTCTGGATGACAGGACTAAATGTCTCCTGGGTCAACTTCCAGGAGACATTTAGTCCTGTGCTTATGTCACCGGGTCGCATCTTCGGCAAGTAGTCCTCCGCCAAATAGTCTCTGAAACAACTTGTCCCTCACTGCCTTTGTCCTTCATCGCCACATTCTCTCTTTGTCGAGCTATCTTTCAATGAAATTGTCCATAGCCCATTGACTCGCTGTCCAGCCAAGGAGGTATCCCAAGAACCACTTGTCTTGCGCCCAGGTGCTACCAAACCCAGATAAAACGAGATTAGTAATTTTGGCAACATATAAACATAAAAGCTTTATAGAGAAGTCCCAGGATGAGGACTGCCCTCTTGGACCAAGTAGTTGGTGCACATGGCAGAAAGCAAATGATGATGGGAAGTAGCTGCAGGCATAAGCAGCCATGTCTAGAAGCTGTTCTGAAAGCTCATGTGTTTTTCTCCACAAAAATGTGTTCTTAGAAAGATATATGAAAATATTCATCTTTAATAATAATGAAAGCCCTTATTCATTAATAAGGAAATGAGCCACTAAAACAAGTTTCAGGTGACTACAGATAAAGGAAATTGCAACTAGCATATTTAAAGACAATGCCTATTCCACATTTCGATTTATAAACCAAACACTGGAGTGGCAATTTTGCAAAGAGGACAGTCCTTTGGACCAGAGGTTATCATAAAAGGGGAAATAGTGAAGCACAAAAAATAAGTAGCAAAAACATATTGCTCAAATTGAGAAGGGAAAGTAAAAATTAATTAATAAGTGTATCATAAAAAATTAATTTCACATGCTAAAAAGGCTCTCCAAAACTTTAAACATGTTTCTTTCGAAATGTGGTTTTTCAAAATGTACATGATAACTCAATATAGTTTTATCCAAATTGTGTGAAATTTTACCAAAATGTTCCTTGTATTGTCACTACATTGGGGCTGATTTTTTATTTGAGACTTTGTTTTCTATAATTAATAAAATAATAATAAAATTTGGCGCAAGAATGAAAGTTTTTACTTAAAATTGTAACCTCGAGTATTTTTGCAAACAAGGGAATAATAAATCAAAAGATAACCATTTCAATACCAGAGAATTTTGTGAAAAACATTTAATTTTCAAAATGATGTAAGAGTCTCCAAAAAATATTCCATGAGCTGTGCCACAGCTAATGTAAAGAAAGATAATGCTGGTGTCAGTAAACATCTCATTCTATAAGGCAGAAGGCAGTGCTTTACACTAGACATGATATATGACTGCTCCCCTCATATGACAAAAGCCATTAACCAAATGATTAGGGAGAAAAGAATGTATCCTGTTCAATTTGTAATGAAATTAGAGATCATTCTTTAAGCACATCCTAAAAGAGACACAAAGTAACCCCAAAAGCCTGTTTACTCACTATCTATATCCTCATGATATTCACAAATCATATTCTTTTTTAAATAAATTAATAGATATTTACATAGTTTACTCATATTTATCCCTTGAAATGATCCAGTTGGAAAAATATCATATGATCCATCTTTAAAGGAATTCCCACATCTGGTACATTGAATCTTGAAACTTTTGAAACTTTCAGAATTTATCGTTTTTATTTACTATTTTATTTTTCCATTGTACAGGACTCCAGGATGGACAAGCAGGTGGAGTCTTTGGAGTACTCTGTCCCAAGCTCTATTCCTGGTGGGGTGCCATATCTATTATATATAGCTTATGTTAAGTACCTCAGCTGCTGAAGCACTTTACTTCTAGTCTACTTTATACTAATTACCTTATATCTTTGGTGAATTCTATGCCTGACACTGTTAAATTGAAATCAATAAATTAATATAATTAAAATCTTATAAAAAAGTCAATGCCATTTACTTCTGCCATATAATGATCTTTGAAAATTATTTTTACAAGAGCAAGAGAAATAATTATTTTTTTACAACAAACTGAATAAAATTATGATAAAAATGAGTAATATCAGTACAGCACACAACTCAATACATTTGTTCTAAAGGATAGGAAAGCACTTTAAAGTCAAGTCAATCCAAAAATGAGTCATAGAGAGAAGGGAATTATCATATTCGTTGGGCCATCCAGAAGTTAGGGACAGAAAGTGGAAGACTTGATTAACTGGGCGTCATGCACCATACTAAGTTTAACTACATCCCTTTCCTTACTTTTATTTTTCTCTGAATGAGAATATGCATAATCTTGAATGGATATGATAGCATTAAAAACGATTAGAATTCAGGCAAAAATTATTCATGAAAAATTAGAAAGGTAAATGTAAGCCGTGAATAACATTCCAAAATGTGCATTCTCTTCCCTTTGCAATGGTATAAAAATTGTAAACGTGCTATGCATGGTAGACTCGCAATAATTGTTTCCCCCATTGGTATCACTTACATTTACCATTAGAAATAAAAGAATTTAAGATGCAACGGAAAAATAATCTCTATAACATCCGAAATCGTATGAAAAAGAAAGTAAAAACTTCTAAAATTGATAAGTACCTATAAAAATTTGGATCAACTTCTTCGGCTTTTAAAAAATGCTGCAATGCCTCTTCAAATGATGAATTTGGTGGAGCAGCAAAAATTGTGCTGGCTATTTTTCTTTGATACCAGGGCAAAGCGGCAACTTCGAAGCACCTAACGGGCAATGAAAGGCGATTCATTAAAATACATAGTACAACAAAATACATAATACAACTTCAACATAGAATCGGTATGAAGTTAAAACACTAACCAACAACCAAGAAGATGATGCACGGTAGCATCCTTGGGGTTCAGCTCCAACGCTTTCTGTCAAATTTTCACATTTTAATACATGCGTGAATTGAAGAGGTATCAAATAGTTCTAAATTTTTTCAAACATACTTACCAACATGTGACTCTTAATTTCATAAGATTGCATTATTTTTTCTTTCAGGCTGCAATAAGCAGATTTGGCTTCAATCAATATTGCCATCCATTTATGCACTGGAGAACTTTCTTCGTTTAAACTAAGAGCTTCCTTAATTAAATCGTACGCCTCACCAAGGACTTTTTTCTTCTCCTCTCCCTCCTTAATATCTTTAGACAAAGTGTACATAGCTCTGCTAAGTCTCCAAAAAACATCTGCATCTTTGGTATTCTATATCAAGAAAATATCAAGATTAAAAATTATATTACTGCTCATTAGAAGCACTCAAGAAATGAATTGACGTACCTTAAGTGGCTCCAATAGTTGAACTATCTCATCACATTTATTTTCATCAAAAAGATCGTCAGCTTTTTTCAATTTTTCTTCTTTACTTCTTTCTGAAGGCATCAATATTGATACGCCACACAAAGTTGAGAATGTTACAATTTTCAACTTTTTCGGATTTACGAGAAGGAATCGTCCGAATTTTTTCTAAACAAAAGAGTAAAATGCTGCTTTCTTAGCTTTCTCATTGTACAATTAGACCTCTAAACTATTTCATTAGAGTTAAATATACAGTTTTACCGTTGTTTTTATTGTTTCAGAAAAGACTGAATTACACCTTACGAGACTGTTGAATGGAATAATGAATCGTCTCAATCCCTTCAAATTAAACATATTTCTTAGTCAAAGTCTTATATTATTTTAATATATTGTAATCTTCATGAATCAGCGATTTTGAGCTAAGGCAACAATTTGAAATCACTATCAGTAGTAGTAATGACATGACCAACATTACAGAAACGGATGTTACAGATACTGAAGAGAAACAAAAGAAATGCGATTTCACATGATAGAAATCGTGGAAGTCCCTCTTAATCAGGGAGTGTCTACTCCCTTGCATTGGCCCATGAAGGAGTTTTTTGAAGTTTGTAGTTCGGAGACGTGGTCATAGGTGGCTCTGTCAGTTTTAGGCGGAAATTTGAATAACCCCATAAGATGAGCTCCTTCATATATTATTATACAGCTCTATTGGCTTTTAATTCCAGTCGTTGCTTGCGCAAATCGTCATTTATTCAAAAGATATGGAAGAAAACAAATGTTACATCAAGAATTGTAGTTTATTTGAATTAATACGCATATTCTACAAAGAGATGTTTAAAAGTGCAGCATGGTTAGGACTTACACCAAGATGCTGTGGAAACTGCATGATGTGAGCCTTTTTAGTCATAAGGACACAAAAACATTACATTTAATCACTTGTTTAACATACATCACCATATAATTAAACAATACCAATGGGTATAAAACAACAATACCAATAATTCAAAATTATCCTGGAGATGATCTGCAGTTTAAATACGATAACATTGGTGTCCAATATCATTGGTAATAGCTGTTATTTCCACATTCACCCTGGAGGTAAACAGCAGGAATGCGTTTCTCTTTTTAATGGAAAGAGATCCCCAAGAGGCCTATGAGAACCATGATCACACAAGTTATTCCTACATAGGAGAAAAATATATATAAAGTGTTCTACCTTTCGGTAGGTTCATGTGCCCCCACATTACCTATTAAATTCCCAGTAACTTATAAATAACATAATCAGCACCTTACCATGTACAATGTTGCACCAAATAATGGAGGCGATGAGCAGCAGGAAACAGCCCTTCCTCTGACGACTGGAAAAGTCAGAATTATAGACACAAAAGATTACAGGGTATGGATAACTTACGATATCATGAAATGTAAACACATATACATTAATCTTTTTATCTTTCACTGTATCCTCAAAAACTTATTCTGACATTCTCAGCATATTACTCACCATCATTTCCTATTCATTTCTTGGCACCAACGGACAATTGTCTTCCTCACCAACACCTCAAGAATGACATTTTTAATGTCATTCCAGTGAGGAGGACATTTCCTTTCCAGCCACTGAAATGAAAGTTGCGGCTCTACTGCTCTCACTATGTGATGGCACAACTTGCTCCTCTGTGGCTCTTCATTTATAAATGCTTCAGCCAACTGAGATGCAAGAAGAACAATGGCAGCCAACTCCTTACTAGGTCCACAAGTCTCAGTCATTATGGCTGACTTGCATTGCTCACAAGTTTCAGACTTTCTGAAAACTTGTGAGCAGACAGCAGCTAATACTGGGTTCATCTCTGCCTCTGAAGCATCTATTATGATGAAGCCACTGAAGTTCCACTCTTCCTCCCTCCCTAACAGCACTTCCTCATTTGTCCCTATGAGAGCCCTGAGGGAGTCCAGTAGAGCCATTTCATCATCTTCACAGTTCCTGCGGTTGGTGGATGCAGAGAAGCTAACCTACTGATGACCCCAGATTTCAGGCTTCCTATAAATTGAGTTGCTGTGGGGTGGGTGTTGGACCCACAGCTTCCCCTTATGCACCCAAACAGGTTCTCCAGTGGATCCTGATTGAATGCCCTGGTGGAGATCTCAGCCTTAGCATCAACAGTATTGAGAATCTCCATACATATCAAAGGAAAAGCATTCAGGTTTGTAAGCCAACCCTTCTGGGTTGGTGGTACAGGGCAAAACCTTATCCCGTCCTCCCTCCTCTCCTTCTCCATCTTCCAATCTGTAATAATTGGGGCAGCCTTTTCCCAAAACTGGAAATGAGGGCTTTCCATGGAGACTAGCCTCTTCAGTGGCTTTAATGCAGCTGCTTTTCCATCAGCATTCATTGAATCAAATAATTCATCTATAAATCCAATGAATGATGCTGTGGATAATGCAGTCCCAGGCAACCACCCTGAATTATTGTTGATAGAAATTGGTAATCAGAACAGAATTGTATTCCCATAAAAATATCTAAACTATGATAATCTTACGACACTCACCTGAACGAGATCCTTCTTCGATATAAACTGCCAAAGAGCGACTGAAAACTTGGGCTGCCAAGTTCACTTTCATCTTCTTTCGTCCTGAAAAGGTAATATGGAAAGTTACTAAATGAGATTTCCCGATAAATTGAATAATTACTGTGGTAGTTTACCAACCTTGGGGGTTAATGTGATCTTCTGTTATTCTATGAATAGGCCTGTACAGGATGGCTTCTGCTGCATGTTTATATGCATCCTGGATATGACTCCAGGATGGCATGCCCAGTACTACCTCATTACCCATCTTCACTGGAATTATGAAGTTGTGGGCCATAAACAAATTCCTTGTTGCTTTCAACAGGTGAGGAGCATCGAAGATAGTAAAAATGGTACGATTTCCGAATTCAATGTATGGATGAGAGATGGATGAACCCATGGACCGCATGGCTTTTACATTGTTTGTGCCCATGTCACAAACAGTGGCAATGACACGAAGACCAGCTTCATGGCATTGCAGCAATACCTCTTTCATGAGAGAGACAATCACCTCAGATTTTGTCTGAGATGCACTGAAAAAGAAAGCAATGGGTTGCTTCCATTTCTTCAGCACACCACAAACCATGAATACCAGAGCAAACTTGGCTGGATTCTTACTCCTCCTATTGCATCCATGGTCCTCAAACCCAATAATGAAATCAACTGAAGCATTATAATCCAAATGTTCCATGATTGACATTTCATCAAACATTAGAACACAGATGCGATCACAATCCTCCATTTCACCTAAAGAGTGAGAAAGAGAGGCAAATATTTGTTTGTTAATTCCAGTTGAAAATGGAATGGAATGAAGAAGTCGATTGATAGATGAGCGAGATGGAAGGGTGAAGATGTATCGGAGTAGATGGTACGACTTTGGGCTCTTCTTGTAGAGGGCAAGACCAAGCAATTTTTCCTCAAGGGTCCACCTTCTCCCATTTGGCTTCCTTCCAGCACTCTTTAGCTGGGATCCGAGAAGAACAGCAGCATTATGGGACAGTGAGGAATTCAATATTTCCCTCACTTGGGAAAGGGAGCCTGTTGATGCAGATGCCTCCCTCAGCAGCATCTTCAGTTTCCTCACCGATGACTTAAGTTTCTTATTTTCCCTTTCCTTTCTTTTGGCATACCAAAAGAGCTTCTTCTTCTTTGGTGTAAGATCCTTATGCCTTGTCATATTTATATATGACAGAGAGATCTTTTCTATGCACTCCTCTACAAGTGGTGAGGCTAGTGGTAGAGGGGAGAGAGGTGTGGAGGCTGAGGGTTGTGTAGCCTCAATGAACTCTGGCAGTAAAGACCGTGAAGTTCTGGGGGAAGATTGGGAAGGAGAATGAATCTCAGGATCTATAAGAGAAATGAGAGTAAGTTGAGATATGGCCTCTATGCACTCCTCTACAAGTGGTGAGGCTAGTGGTAGAGGGGAGAGAGGTGTGGAGGCTGAGGGTTGTGTAGCCTCAATGAACTCTGGCAGTAAAGACCGTGAAGTTCTGGGGGAAGATTGGGAAGGAGAATGAATCTCAGGATCTATAAGAGAAATGAGAGTAAGTTGAGATATGGCCGTAAGAGACAAGTGATGGATGAGTGGAGTTGAAGTACCTGCATCGTGACCTTCAATTATGTCTGCATGCAACAGGGTTGGAACTGCTCCTCGAATCAACTTGTTCCTCAAATCATGAGTGAAAGATTCCCTTTCAAAGTGCAGCTTACAAACCCTTAAATAATTCAATGAGGGTAATGAGCCACTCAAGAACTTTTGGTGTATCTCAGGGTTCTGGCAGAATTCAACCCACTTCTGACAGCTGTGAAAGATATTATTGGGAGATTAGTATACAGAGAAAGCACACATAATAGAATGCCCATCTTGCCTTATACGAGCCCTTTTAAAGGCACATGATCTTATATTATAAAATAACGAGTTTGTATATTACCCTAGAACTTGAGGAACAGATACTGCATGACTTTCAAACTTTCCAGATAATAAAATTATAACTAGATTTGATGGTGTTAGATTACAAGTACAAATGGTTAAATCAAGAAACATTAAGCTGCGATTACTCAAAACTGGGAATATATCATCAGCTCAGCAGCCTCAGCTGCTTTACAATACGTCCGAATTGAATACATTATAAACCCCTTAATTAATCTCACAGACTAACCTGTAGTATGTTTGGTTAACTCTACCCTCAACGAGAAACTCATAAAATTCATAAACTGAAACACCACACTTGCACTTACGCTACTCTTTCTTTAGGGAAGCAAAACAGACAGCAAAACAAAGATATTATAGGGAGATTAGTATACAGAGGAAACACACATAATATACACACCCATCTTGCCTTATACGAGCCCTTTTAAAGGCACATGATCTTATATTATAAAATAACGTGTTTGTATATTACCCTAGAACTCAAGGAACAGATACTGCACGACTTTCAAACTTTCCAGATAATAAAATTATAACTAGATTTGATGGTGTTAGATGGCATAATACTCTTGTTAATCTTGAAAATAAATAACATTATTAACATAACATTAAAAGCACAAATGTTTAACTCAAGAAACATTAAGCTGCGATTACTCAAAACTGGGAACATAATATTCTAACGAAAGTAACTCAGTCATCCTAGCACGACGATGAATAGAATTCTTATCACAACAGTATAAGGGAAAATATAACAATGAAAATTATTATTTAACAATGAAAAATAATTATTTAAAGAAGTCGTGCACACGTGCTTCAGCGGATGCAAGCTTTACTCGCCAAAACTTGGAGGAAGCTGCTTTACAATATGTCCGAATTGAATACATCTATAAACCCATTAATTTATCTCACAGACTAACCCGTAGTATGTTGGGTTAACTCTACCCTCAATGAGAAACTCATAAAATTCGTAAACTGAAACACCACACTTGCACTTACGCTACTCTTTCTTTAGGGAAGCAAAACAGCAGCTTATCACCCACGCCAGAGGTACTCCTGCAATCCTTCACAGCACATGTAAGGATTTTTCTCGGCATTTTGGCCACAAAATATAACGAAATAAATCGGTAAGAAGCTACCAAAACACTACTGCAAAAGGTAGCTGTAACCGCTGTAGCCGTTATGACGCTATGACGTCAAGCTAGGTGTTGGGAGCGCGGCTTTGAGTGAGTTACTTAGGAGACGTGCCGGTAGAGGCGCTACTCGATGAGAATTTCGCTATCTAAGTGGACAGACCCTGCTCTTAATGCTTAAAAACGTCAAGAAAATTAAATTATGGAAAATTGCTGATAAGTACGATAAAGTCGCACTTAAGTTTCATTCAACGATTAGGCGCCTTTGTACGAAGTGGATCATTTTTTAAGCTCATTTTTATTGTTCTCTACTTTTCGTCGAAGTTTCCGTATTCTGAAGAATTATACAGGCTTTCTGATTAACTATTAAACTTAATTCTAGGGCTGTTTCCCTTAAAATTTCCGAGACAGCTTCTTCTTTTAATAAGCTTAATTTTTGATAAATTCTTCTGATTATTATCCTTGCTGCTTTGGATAAGACGTGATTCAACTCTTCTTTCCAGTTAAACTAAATTTTAATTTAAATCTTTTATGATTATCACATCTCAATGCACTTATTAGAGATCTATGCTCCATAAGCGATCTTCTAATGCCCGAAATATTAAGATTTTCATATTTAACTGTCCCTCAGCCAAATTCATAGCCTTCAAGTTTTGTTTCCCAGAAGTGGAATTAAGAATCTATCGAAGTATGAAATCTATGAATTCAAGGGATCTGTGGTTTCACGAAACCAATAAGGTGGTCTCCGTGATGAGCCCTTCTTCTAGTTAACCAGCAGCAACCGTCGCCTTCCTTTCCATAAATTTTCGCCAGTATTTATTAGTCACGATGTATTGCGCTTTTTTCCGTGGCCGCGATTTCAACAGTTGGTAAAATTCATCAATTTCGTCATCTGCATGACTAGATAAATATTTTGGGAATATAATCGCACAATTTTGCATCTAATCTATTATAAATAGATGCTTCCCTGGATATATTTCTCCGGGTAATATATATAAACACACGTGAGTAAAGGTTTAGTTGCATACTGCAAGTTAATCGGTGCATGTTTACCAAAACATTCGATTCTGCTCAGAACTTATTGAATAAACATTTCCAAGTTCACCTAAGAGTATATCGAAATGGGAAAAAATGGGAGAGATACCGAATGTTCATCCATTCCAAAATCCATTACCGTAAACGTCGCCGCCGATCAAGTTTCGGTAAAGACCCCTCTAACATTATGCCAAATTTCGCGTCACATTTCGATATCATATCGGAAAGGTTCTCAAACGTAATTCCGAATTTCCCATTTAATTGTGAAGTAAAACGCAAATGGTACCCTGGCGTCGAACCAAGGTGCATCAGGGAAACGGTAAACTGCTTTTCTAAAACAAATTCACATCTGCTCTTCACATACCGGGTTACTGACTTCTATCTTCTTAGGAAATGCCTCATAAAAATTTCAGTTTCCCGCCGTACATTTCTTTTAGGAGAATTAGGACCGCCAGGAGCCGAATTCAGGACCACATCATAAAGTAAGATTTCATATGACTGTTTGGTGGCATGGTGGAAGGACTAGAGAAAACTTTGAAAATTATTTTGAGGCACATACTTCTCGGTAGAACAGAGGATTCAAAATCACGTAAGTCACAGATGAGGTGGTCTTCTATAGTACAGTGGGATGTACCAGTGGGAGAAAAAACACCAATTGGGTGTGGGCTCAACGCCAGGTAGGTGCGAAATTCTCCCATTTAAAACACATTGCGGTAATTTTTAAGATTTTTTAATTCTGGAAGGCCTTTCTTGGTGCGATAGAGCATTCAATAATATGGAGTTTGTAGATGACGTGAAAAAGCTCTCCAATAGAGATTGATGATGCAATGGCTGAGTACCCAATTTGCAAGCAAGTGGCAATTTCCCTCAAACATTTTCGTTACTATTACATCTTTAAGAATGGTGGTTGACTCAATGCTGGAATTCCAAAATAATCATACTAGTAATATACTGGTGTCATTACTTATTGGTAGTACTATGGCAGATAAATTAAGGTATCATATGAGTCTTGAGCACATATAAATGTCTATAAAACAAAGAATGCAAAAATTTACCGTACCACTTAAATTAAGTGGTACGGTAAATTTTTGCATTCTTTCATTTCATCATAATGGAAGTCTACCACAAAGTCAAGGCCAACATAGTAAAGTCTATAAAACAAGTAAGAAACATTAAAGTTTGTTTAATCTTGATGACGATTATATCCCACAAGTTGTGAGTGCAACATGTCTTACTTGAAGTTTATTTGCAATTATATTTTTATATAACAGTAAGTAAACTTGAACATAAATTTTGGAGTTGGACAATAAGAGCAGTTTTGAACATAAGTCTTAAATGTATGAAGAAGTTATATCCTTCCTTATTCCATGGATTGTTACAGAGATTAGCAATCAAATTTCCTTTGAAGATCCACCCTCTTCATTCAATCTACTCATCAAATGGAGTGATATTTTCATTAGATTAATTTTTTTTTTAAATATTCAAGATGAACAACAATTGTAAAACAGTCATTTCTGTAACTATAAGAGTAAAACTAAACAATTTTCTAAATGAAAAAACTAAATGTAAAAATACCTTTATCCTTCCAATAATGAACAATAGATAAAATTACTTGTGTTAAGAAGATGAGAAGTTAAGATCTGTTAACTTGGAAGTAGAGGACCTAGGATATGAGAACTTCAGAATTTATCAGCGAGGGACAAGAGCAGAATCTTATAGGCTATTCAGGAGCGGTTTAACATAATTGCAAATCAATCAAGAATAGTTATTAATTGAATTACATTTTTGATTGATTTGCTCACAGAGATATAGAGAGGGAAGAAATAATTTATGTTATAAATTGATTATAGCTGTAAATAATAGCCATATCAACCATACTTTTTGCAATATTTTAATTGTGAGACAAAAATACAATCCAAAGTTAATCCTTATCTGTAAGTAGTACTGACATAAAACTTGTATGATTAAATGCAGGCAACAAAACTTTAACAATACATCAAAGTCTATCTCAAGTCATCTAAGATAATAATAACGTAACAACCCAGAACTAATTTCAACAATAACAAAAATATGAAACTGTAAAGTGATTGGCACAGTCAACAAATATTATGAGCCATAATACTGACCACTAAACTAAAGCATAATCACAGGTATATTGATGCTTCAAATGCCCTTTTGCTGAAGGAACTATTTATCAACTTCTGGAAAATAATACTCTTCTGACGCAGGGAGAAGAAGAAAGATCAAATATGGATTGATTAACAATAAAGCACCTCTAATTGGTGTGGTAATGACCTTGAAGCAAGTTCCATGATTATGTCATATTTTTTATTTTAGTGTTAGGATGACAACTGGTTTTGGTCAAAAATGATTTCATTTTAGAACTGATTCTCAATGTCACTGAAATGCAATTCATAAAAAAATGTGGTAAAGAAAATTCCTTAAAAATAAAGTAACAAGTCCCTTAGAAAATTCTTATGGAAAAAATTACAGCAGAATTTGACTACCGTATACCTTTGCAGATAAGTCAATCTTTAATCAAAAAAAAATACATTGAAAGCAATGTCAAACTGGCTCTATACTTAAGAGAGTCACTTTAAATCTAATCAACAAAAGATATTATTTGAACTGTGAGTAAAACTTCAACAAAACTTATTTCATAAATTAGAAGGGTCAACACATGGAAATATTAGAAAACATTGATTCTTTACAGCTTGATTAAAATAGTATTTTGTAAAAGAAGGAAACTCAACTAATGTTAGAAACAGAAACTTTCTGCAGTAATTCAATATTTAACTGACAAGCAATATTGATCAATATGTAGGAATATTAATTTACACAAAAAGTAATACAGCAAATGAAAAAATCATTGGCTACATTTCAAATGACACCAAAAATAGTTCTGAAATTAATTTTATTAAAAATATAGAAACAGTGTGTGTTTGCAGAGACAGTTCAGAACTGCGGTGCATATGTGTGATGATTCTGGTCATTAAGAAGAGTTCCAAACTGAATTCTGATGTTTAGTCCCACATTAGGGGAGCGAGAGAACCTGTAATGAACAATTCCAAATTATTAATTAATTCAGTTCTAAACACTCGACAAAAGACCAGAATCATCATGCCCATGCGCCGCAGTTCCAAACTGTCTCAATGAACTCACCCATTATTATAGGCTCAGTTCAAGTTCTACTGAAAATGTGGAAAATCATTCAATCACCATTTTGTTTTGTTAATACACAACCAGTTTTCATAAAATTTATAGAGCAAAATGAAAAACAGGAAAAAATTTCATATTAATAAGCTCCATAAATAACACGCCTATATCTAGAAGAGTACTTCTCCCAAACTGATACAACATTCAAAAATGAATACAGTGATCATTTCAGCAACATTATATACAACAATTAATCATCTTAGGATAACTAGGATCACATGATATTAAAAACAATACCATCAAAGTAATATCTTCTTTCAAACAACCAATTATTGTAATTATTACAGGGGCTCAGTATTTTGCCTGATAGAAATTAAAACCTGCCATTCAATGAAATATCATTAAACTACATTTAAAATTATACAAAAATAAAATTTCCTAAGAGAGCAGATGTCTTACGGCTTTGAAGTTACAAATAGAAGTGAACCAAAAAATAGACTGTCATATTCACCTCAAAATAAGAGCAAAGACATGTTCAAAATATGTGACTTGACTGGTCCCAGATATCAGCCAATGAGCACTATCAATCTATTCTTGATGAAAAACCTTTATCAATCAAATTAAACCTCATATGATGGGTTCTATATCAGAGAGTATCAAAATCCAAGACAATTTCTTTAAGATGGACTGCTAAAATTTAAATTTATACATAATTTATTTGATTACCAAAGGAAGCTTATGTGAAGTTCACAAATGGTTTATATTTATAAAATTGGTCCAAGAGAAATGTTACTACAGAATCCAAATGATCTGTAATAGTGTGTAAACCAAATCATGAAAGGGATCGAGAGAGATATTACATTGTGCTGTTGATCATTGTCTTGCATTTCAACATTTAAAAATATGCTCATTCATTAACCACTCATAGGTATGACTTGAAATTTTTTTGATGTTATATATTATGTTTCATTAAACAACAATTACTATAAGGACCATCTCATTTAATCACTTTGATCTGAATCTAAAATATGTACAATATAGAAGATAAGAAATAGTATGAAATTAATATTTCTCTGATATTTTATACTCTATGTTTTTTGACCATGCACTGTTTTGTGATTAAATAAAATTTTTTATATATATGGGAGCAATGTTTAAAGTAGAAGACAAATCTTCAAGAAATCAACTAACAGTTAAGTCAACAATTTAATTCCTGATTTTCCCCTCCAATATTTCCTTCTTTTAAACTTTATTTAGGATAGTTCTGGGGATTTTGATGGAACTGGATGGATGGTGAGAATATTGGTAAGAATGAGCTTGGCTCTGAATTTAATTAGAATTTGTTGGTGAATCAAATAGCAATCATTATTGCAACAACACATGACAGGAAAGTATTCAGATTATGGCAATTTTTAAAAACGATAAAAATCTGAGTATTATTTAAACAGTCCCTCTTGCTAAATCATACAATTCAAAAAGAAATGAAAAGTAAAAATTGAATATAATATATTCAATATCATTTGCATTGATGAGCACATGATATTCTGTTGATCTTAAACTCTAATAACAAAATAACTTCTTAAAAAATTGAGAATTAACTCTCACACTAAAAAGTCCACTTTTTAAAAGTGACAAACTTTTACTTACAAAACAAAGAATTTGATTGTAAGACTTTGATTCTAACTCCATATTATCTAGATTGCTCTTTCTGTAAGCATTTCATCATGATAGCACCAAATGTAACTTTCTTTACCAGAGAGAGCTGTACACTTAACTATCATCAGTATTAATTTTTTGGACAACTTGATCACATGGCATTAATCAATTAATGCATTATTCGGCTGAAGTACTTGAAACAGCACCAGTGATACTTTAATAGGAAACTAAGAATAAAGATAATTTAAAATAGCGTAATAGTGAACTCCAGCAGCCAGGACCACGAGCAAATGCCAAATGGCATGTGCACATGGTATACTGCCATCCGATTTGAAGAACACCACTCCAAGAATGTATATTACACCACCAATTTTTAATTCTGTCAAACCAGAAAAATCACTCTGAAAGGTAAGAAAAATGAACTAAATTACTATCTCTCTTTTAAACGCGTGTTTTTTATTCCTTATACCCAAACATTTTTACAAATTCAATTTTATTTAACCCTCTGATAGTTATGCTGTTGTATTCTGTAGAACAGCAATGGTTTTTAGGGCCCTGTTTCAATCAGGATGGTCCCATTCCTTCATTACATTTTCTATTAACTTTTCTGAGCCATGAGCAGCTTTAATTTATGAAGGATGTTTTCCCAGTGTATGTTGCTCAGGAAATTTTCTTGGGTAGACAACCGGGACAGATCTTCGGTGCAAATTGACGTTTCGGTGACGTCCTCTGTTGCCATCTTCATCCCTGACAGAGGACGTGACGTGATGTCCTCTGTTGCCATCTTCATCCCTGACAGAGGACGTGACGTGACGTCCTCTGTTGCCATCTTCATCCCTGACAGAGGACGTGACGTGACGTCCTCTGTTGCCATCTTCATCCCTGACAGAGGACGTGACGTGACGTCCTCTGTTGCCATCTTCATCCCTGACAGAGGACGTCGCCAAAATGTTGGTTTACACCGAAGATCTGACCCAGTTGTCTACCCAAGAAAATTTTCTTTGCTTTAATTTAGCTTTTGTCTGTCTGCAACAAAAAATAAATTTTAGTAATATATACATTGAAAAAGTCTGTCGCCGCTTGGAGAACCTTTGTCTCTTAATATATAAATTGCTTGACCATTCTAGTTTTCTTTGCATTGATTTGCTCAACATTTTTATGTGACTTATGCATAGAATTGGTCTCTAATTTAATCTTGTAATAAGATATGATTTGAAATGATGGAGTCAGCAATGATGAAATCCTAAGCATTTCAGCATATTCTTTGTCTGTATGTAATAATCCTAAAATAAATAATAAACATTTTGTAAAAAAAATAATTAATTTTTTAATGGTATCCCATCACATGTAAGCTGAAGAGTATCCAGAAATTATTATCAGTTTAACTTATTTTAGAAATTCAGCAGGAAAGAGACCTGTTGTACAGAATAGAACAAGCGATCTTGGGCACCACTGATGAAAGGTTAATATGAAGACCAAATGATGAAAATGGCAGCAGCTTCATTTATCATTGGATATATAACTGTATCACTTTTAAATGCCATAAAATTGATGGTCATATTTTTATCTATTGCCACACTTTTGGAAGATAATACCAACACCTATAAAAATCAAAAGTGGTACAGAAGACAGTTTTGCTTTTAGTAGACAGTTTCACCTAAAGCTAACCTGTCTCTGCAGCATGTACTACATATAATATGCATCAATACTAACTTATAATCAAGTATATGAAAATATACCTTAATTAAGAACAAGCTGTATCATAAATTGATAATGTAGATTCTCAGGTACCATAAGCCCCCTTAAAGTTGCACATCTTGTTTATAGGCACACAATTATGGGAAAAAAATTGGAAAATTTGCCAACAAATACTCTTCATTGGAAGAGTAACAGCATATTATGATCATAACTGTATTTAACTCATATTTTTGGATAAGATATAGATATTTAAAATAAAAACAATTTAGTGATTGAGCATGAGTATGGCCTAGTGTAAATAGGCCATGGGATTAACTGAATGTGTATATGAGGCAGACTCATAATTTGTCAATCAGGTAAGATGAGCTATGGATAGGCAACATAGTAATCTCAGCTGGAACTTGCTGATTCTATTTTTTGATGCACTTTAATCAACTTTGGTAGATGCTCGCTCCATACTAACATTTTTGTATTATCTGGCATATTCAGTTATGAGCATTACATATTTTTATGAAAAAGACACCTTTTAATAAAGTAATAGTGAAGTTTTCTTTTGGAAATAAATGCCATTACAAATGGAAACTGTTATGTCATTTTATGATGTTGGTAGATAGAAAATAGGTACAAGTGGTAAACGATAATTTATAGTATATTATATTATTATCTTCTTCATAATTCTAACACAAAAATTGCTAATTTCAAATGTATTTTATATAAAATCTGATGCATATTCTGTTATAAAAAAATTGTGTTACTTTGTATCTGGAAACAGAGTAATTCTACTATGTTATAATGGACAATTGAACTGGATTTCGAGCAGCCTCCTGAAACAAACTAAGTTTAAGGTACAAGTTTTTACTTTCTACTAGTTATTACAGGTTAGATTAAAATTGTATGAAATCAGGGCCGGCCATAAGTAAGAGGAACCTCCATACCCCTCTCCATATCTAATTTCCACCTCCAAAACCTTCTCTGATTCCTCTGTGGGTGTGATAAGTAATTTTTAATACATTAAGTAATGTATAGGAGGTGAGAAATTTTCTGATTATTTATTTGATTATTGTTGTTTAACACATTCAAATAAACTTTTTTTTAATATCTACTCTCTGGCCATGACTTTAGGGTAGGTCAGAGTTTAAAACTGCGCTATCATCAGCCCACTCAAGAATGGGAAACTGTGCAGAAAACAATGAAAAATCTGTAAAACTAAATTCTATAGTACACTTATTTCCAGAATATGATAAAAATTTATGCTTTATAATTTAAATGCATGCTATACTTTGATGGGTATTACTAAAGTGCTTCAACATTTACTTTGGGCGTGATAGTTGATAGTGTTTCTTTGTCACATAAGTCTTAATGTTTTGCAATTATAAGAGTTACATTTTCTTTGTTTCCTACCCACTTACATATTAAATGCTGCCGACCACGTCAATACAATGTAGTAGCGTTGTTGCAATGCCTCAGAAGGCACATTGAGATAGATTCTCCTACAAAGTAACCAACTAACAAAGAAAATAGTCAACATAATCATATTTTGGGGCATGGTGAGACCAGTGAAATATATAAAACCATCTAATGAGGCAATGGATTGTTTCCAGAATTAAAAACATTACCTTTTTGAAATGTTTCCCCCTCAACCCGATGCTCTGAATCCCCCTCTTGGCCGACCCTGAGCAAAAACTTTCAAAGTAGAGCACTTTATGAAGTTGGTTGAAGGATTGGATGTAATGTATACCTACCATAGACAGTATTGCAATAGAAGGTGCAATTCCCATTATCAGGTAAAACAACGTCTCTAGCCATTTGTACTGTTCATGAAACAGCTGCTGGTAAAGAATGCCGAGAGATGCAAGGACCCAAACAACCCACTGAAGTTCTGCAGCCCATCCTCCAGGAGGCAAAGGACGTAATGTCAGCCAAGGGAAGTACGATGCAGCTATGAACACATAGATCATTGCTCTGTCCCCTCGATGCAAAAATTCTTTTAGTTGCCTGGATACAAATACATTACTTTAGGTTAATAATAAAAGTCTCATTCTGCAATTAATATCAACAGTGCTAATACTAGATGCCAGAAAATAACCGGTCAACCAAATTACAACAACCAATACAATTCTAGTGATATTAGATTTTATTTGTACCAGTCTTAAAAACGGATGATTACCATTGGAATCATTTGGAATTGGAATTTTCAATAGGATTTTCCATATATATATATATTAAAATAACTGATGGCAATGTTATGAAATGCATAAGAAAGATTTTTAAAATTAAAACTCCTTGATAAAATTATACCATTACATTTTATAAACTTGGATGAATTGGTTGGGATATCCAGCAAGAGTATAGTAGTGCATGAAGAAAATCAAACTTATAAAAGTAAGGGAAGAGAGATGCGTTAAAGTATTAAATTAAGAAATATTTCACTTTCAATGAGGATGTCATTATATGATCACCAAAAACTAATTTAGAAATGTGTGCATTTTTCAAAGTAGATGATGCAAAACACCCACACAACTTTGGGATGATGCAAGAATACTACTAATAGAAAAACAATGCAAGAATGCTGCTGACACTGAAGCTATGAAAATGAGAAGCACCAATGAGTGGTTTTCCAAGAAGGAAGAAAACTGTGCTTTGGAAATATGAGCAAGAGCTACAATGACAGCCTCAATTGATATAAAATGAATTGCAGCACAGATGACACAGAATATACACCTCATACAACCAAGCTTAGGAATATAAAGTGGATCCAGCAAAGAAAGTGAACAATGCTATCTAATTATACTATTAAAGAAGAAATTTGATGCTACAGTATAAGATGTCTACAAAATTGTAACTATGATGAACATTAAATGAAGATAAAATACTCAAAAATTTTTAACTGTACCGATAATGATGATGAAGGGCCATTGATGCCCACAAATATGTTTAAATATAAAAATCATTAACAAAAATCAACACATGGAGTAATCCTTGTGATCAATGAAAGTACTGATTTATTCAACCATAATAATGAATGAGACTGCATAGTAATATTAACTAACACTTTTCATTTTCAACTTATTAGCTGAATTTAAAAACTAAATTATCCATCTGAACTGCCCAAATTACTAAAATATATTTGGATAATATTAAATCATTTCACAAAGGAAAATATATTTCTTCTTTGAAGACCTATGCAGCAACAGCACTCTAAATTTCATTAGAATCCAAAGGATTTAATACTTACAAAGTTGTTACTTAAAAATGTGAAATCAGCATCTACTAACAAGCTCAAGTTGCACTATCTGACTAAATTATTGAATTTGGAGACATGTTTCACAATGTTACTACATATTCATGTTATTTAGAAAATTTTTAAGTTACAGGGTACAAAAAATTGAGCAAAATATGTCATCAGTTATAATATGTATGTAAACAACAGCATAATAAAATATTCAAAGCATGCAAAGAATACAAAATACTGCCATTAAAATCATAAAAAACTCAATAGGATAAAATTAAATTAAACAATAAGGTACAATCTTGTGAAAAAGTTTTGTTGGCACTACAATTCACAACTTTAAAAAGCATAATTCCTAAATTGGTATTATATCAGCAAATAACCTCCTCTCTAAAACCTTTCTCAGAGAAGGTATAAAAAGGCACTAAAATAAAATCTTTCTTACTACAGAAAACATATAATCATTTCCTAAAATATGTTTGCTCTTTCTTATTTGTCAAACAATCCCAAGACAAGGTTGAACCTCCCTTAACAATCCACCAATAGCACCTGATTCTATGATCATAATTTAAAATTTCTCCATTCAATAGCAGCATATTTTTGCATATCTCTGATCCCTTTACAACTGTAATAAAGTCATCATTGAATTAGTATAGCTAGCATAGATTCAAAGTGTATGGTGATAATACAAGATTTAAAAATAAAATTGATACACCTCATTGTAGAGTATATAAATCTTTCAGCTTTCATATGAAAAGCCTCCAACTAGAAGCAACAAACCATTCAAACTGCCAAATTCTGGGAATGAAATGATCCTAGTTACTAGATTCTACTGGACTTAATAAAGTTTTACGACTAGTTGATGAATTTTATGAGTATCGTTTTGAGATGTAACAGTTGACACTTATTTGTGTAGAGATTCTCTTGTATTGCCCTTTTACTTATTTCTTTTTCATTATATTCTTTGACAATTCCCACACCTGAAAAGCAGTTTGGTCTTTTATTTATAATTATTATCATGCCTTATTATCCTTATATGATTATTATAATTTTTATAAAAAAAACTTGGGGCAAAATCCCTTGCTACAAGATAAACACGTGATCTACCCAAGGAAAAATATAATAACTGAACATAATTCACATGCCTGTCAGTTTGTACTTTCTGAGATAAGGATAACTGATGTAACTAATTAAAATAATTGTCTACATGCTACAAATTACATCTTCACAACCATGTATGCATTTTTTTCATGAGAAAGAAGTAAGGATACAGAACATTTGAAAATAAATTCATTCCAAAGTTGTTGACCCTACCTATAGCAATTTTTTTCAAATAGTATACCAACTTAACAAATAAGCTCAATACTTAGGTTGCAAAATAGAAAATTCTTCTCATTGTTTGTTAATTTGAGTAAGGAAACAGCTCTAGTTTCAAAACACCAGCCAGGATCTACAGAAGTAGACACAGGAATAATTTTTGTTTCAACATCATTAAATGTGATGCATTTCATTCTAGGAATCCAAGCAACACAGAAATAACTTCATAAAGCAAAAGATTTGGAAAAATAGCAAAATTCTTCAAACGAATTTATCGTAACACATTTTCTATGGGGATTTTGGAACACTAGTATAAGCAATCATAGCTCCTGGTAAAATCCTTTGAATTAAAAATCTACATAAATGCTGACTTCTGTGATAGTAATACTAATTATTTTCCATGTAAAATGATGTATTTTATAGTCAGTGAAGAATCTTTGCTGAACTTATTAGTTGAGAGGAGACATGTGAGTACAGTGACCAAATGAACAATTAGATTTGTGGCAATTCATTAAGATGGCTATAATACCCTGAAATGAGCATTATCAGATCACCCTACTGAGGAGCCACAATTTCACCAATTTGATAATTCAAGGGGCATTCTTTCTTCTTAAATGATTATCTGTTGAATACTGGTACAATAAGATAAATTGTGAAATGTTACTAACTTCTTAATTATTATTCAGAGCTACTTTAGTCATCTATATATTCTACACAGTTTCACTTATTGATAGCTTCTTCCAACACTTATAATTTTAGATGAGTTGATACTTTAGCACAATCCTAGGTTAATTTAACAAACTAAAGCAAAGAAATACTTCATTTATTCTAATTAAATTAAATCGAATTGTGAATTTTTTATTTTGCAAAAGAATATGTTAATTGCATACGAGAATACATTTTCTTTTATTACCAAAGGATACATTGAGGTAAGATACCCTGGAGAAAATATACTAAAATAACTAAATTTTGAGGATCGATTACATTAGCAATTGTAATTGTTAACATCCAGTTTCATGAAATTTTAAGTTACATAAATGGTTAACCTGAATAGCTGAAAAGAAAACATAAAATCAAATGGCACTCTTGCAGTAAGATCCAAAATAAATGTACAAGTTATAGGATGAACACCATATCAGCCAAAATACAACTCCTTAAAAGGAGAATGATCAACTCCAAAAAGAAGGTGTAAGAATATTGACACCACAACCATGATATATATATATATTACATTAATTCCTTTTCCCTTTTGTTGATTTATCCAAACACCCACCACTTCCCTTCATATTGAGGATGGAGTTAACTTGCTAAAGGGATAACACATGAATGTTAAATTTCACATTATTTCCAACATGAAAAGTTTTTGTAGTTTCTTTATTGATCTGCACTGATTTCTTCAAATATTGACCATAACACTGAGTCTCTTTGATCCTTTCAACATAATCAGCAACATCTGTTGCAATCTTTGATACATTATCAAAAATGCCAAATAGTTTCATAGGCCAAATTAAGCCAGGTTTGACCCAATATAGTTTGAATGGCATCTATAAGAAATACTTATAAAATTGATTTTTATCTCTTTATTTCTTTAGCATAATTGAATTAGAAATGATGAGCCCATGGAAAGGAGACAAGTATCATAAAGTGAACAAATATATTCATTTTGGTTATGGATTATTGCATTTTATTAAAAATATTTCACGTTTTTCTTAAATAAATAAAAGCTTTGTTTTTAATCGCCCATCCCCTTGATGATCAATGCAGTAGTTAAAAGTCACCCTTGTTAGAAGATGCAAATTTATAGATTAGGAATAAGTTGAAAGACTGTTTGATCTTTTCTTGTTCTACAATTTTACATATTTGATAATGTCTGATCTTGTCTTGTTCTACTATTTTACATATTTGATAATTTTTTATTATTTGACATAAATGCACTGCACCTGATCTTTTTAAAGGCATCTGAAGAGACCTATGAATTTTATGAAACTTGTTATCTTAGCAAGAAATGAGTTGATGCATTTTCAGGGATCAAGATCAAGTTATCTATACATAGAGAACACTGATGGACACTAATAAAAGTCTGCTGCTTGGGCCATCAGCCCTTGATAGTCATATCAAAACAGGATAGTTAAGAATAATCACGAGTCCTAGGGCATTGTCCTATGCACTCAAAAAGAAGAACTGTTGGTAGTTTGGAGATTCAGATTTTCTAAGAATATTAGAGTCTGATGATAAATGATATGCAAGAAATTCCAAGGACAAAACAAGACACAAAAATAGGTATATATGATAAGCTACATGTGCTAACATTTGGAATTATATCAGAAGCCATATCTTGTGGAATTGAAGTTAGAGACAAAATAAAAGAAATAAAGGAAATCGTCAGTAGTATCATTTTAAATGTTAATCCCACAAAATATTTCCTATGTATTACACAAATGAGCATATTTTCAATATTAAGATTAATAAAATGAGTGCCATGAAATTCACTTGAGGTAAATGCAGAGCAATCTAATTCTTTGAATGACACAATTGTCATGTAATTCTCAATGAACACAGCTTACAAA
Organism: Pachydiplax longipennis; assembly: GCA_036926295.1. Classification (NCBI taxonomy): domain Eukaryota; kingdom Metazoa; phylum Arthropoda; class Insecta; order Odonata; family Libellulidae; genus Pachydiplax; species Pachydiplax longipennis. The sequence continues at coordinate 69,188,813 of JAVFKF010000015.1, forward strand.
ATTCATGTATTTTTTAAAAATCACTAACATTTCTGATAACTCAATCCTTTTTTCAAGGATGGCCAACCGTGCGAAATTAGCTGAATTATATTTTAAACTTCTCTGAAAACTACAACTAACACTGAACTGAAAACAAAAACCATTCATTAAATTTCTGAAATGTAGAATTAAATTTACTGGAGTTTTTATTTCATCCATTCAACTGTATTATGGCTCTTTAGGGAGTAAAATAATTAAATTATCAAAAATTAGAAAGAAGCATCACTGTAATTAGTGTAGTGAGGGTCACAAAAGGCACAATTAAATACACTAAGCAGAAACTGCAAACAAATAAATATAATCATACACAACATATATGAGCCCATGAAAATAAAGCGAGCCCTACCCCATCTTCCCAGAGCGATCTCTTGAGCAGAAAAAGACTGAGTGGAAGAAAGTGGAGATGGTGAAAAGGAGAATGAGGGCAGCGCCGTAGATGAGAGCCGACCAGTACTGCGGCCAGCTCGCAGAACGCTGAACCAATGTCATACAGGCATACACACTGGGTCCCACCCATACCTGCAGTTTGGCATTGTGGAAGAGTTAGTCAGCATAAAAAAATAACTGATACCTAAAATAAATTAAATTTCAGGACAAGGCTAATGAAACATCAGATGAATGCAAAGTAAAGATAATCTTTAACGAAAATGGAATTTTAAATACAGCTAGTTGTTGAATTAATCACATCTAGTTTTGACCATTCATTCATCGACTAATTAGCCCATAAATTCTTCATTTTTAGGGAACAGGTATAAAAATTAAAGAAGGCCCACCAGGATATGCCCACTCTTCTCACATTGATAGAGATTTCCTGGACAACTAAGCTTCCTCAAATATAAACTGCATGAATGATAGTAAATAAACAACTGTCCAGCAGTGCTGACTATGAAACTTTTGCTTGCCAGAGAAAATATTTAAATGGAATTCAAGATGAGAAGATATATGATTTGGAGGAAACTCTTGGGTTCATAGAGCAATTCACCTCTGGTCCAACTGTTCCCCGACAAAGATACACAATTGAGGTCAAAAACAGAGATGATATAGCTTTACTAAAGGTTAGGCAGAAAAGTAAGGAGACATTTTTTAACCATAAATTTCTTCTTATTACAAATCAAGTTGCCCTTCACAATAACCTATGAGACATAAGTGTCAATTTAATTGTTAGTAGAAATACTAGAGGGATACTTTTATATTCATATGCCATTAGTCTCACTAATAATCTATCTGATTTGTATACCTATTGTAGTACAGTTATTTTAAAATGGCTTTGATAGCTGAGATAATTTCACACATGAGCACCCACCAGGAGTCAAACCCGAGACTGTTTTCATCCAAGTCAAATGCATTGCTTACTTGGTAATCCAGAAGCCACCTGGTACTGCCTGGAAAGAGCATCCAGAAATGGCAATCTATTCTGAGTCATATTGTCACACATTTAATCATGTAAATAAGTGCTCAAAATTTATTGAATAACTTATGCCTATACTCATTTCTTCTATCCTCAAGAGATGCCCAGCAGGGGCATCATGAATGAATAAAACCCTCAGATGAGGATAGAGGGAATACCTAAAGATTAGCAAGTTTCGCATATAATAATATTGATTGAACTAAAAAATGGGGCAAGTTCAAGAAATTATTTTCAGCTCAGGGAATCATAAAGTTGAAAAAACTGAGATATAGCAGATAAGTAGCTAAGAATGTGCTTATCTTCCAAGATTTTGTAGATGAAAATTACCTTGTTACATTTTTGATGAACAGCATTCAGTATGCAATAGCAAATTGTACTTTTCTCGAGTCTTTTCATAGCAAAGATTTTGATTTCTTGAGCCTCATAATCCTCATAAACAATCTGCTGAGTTAAGAATGACAAATGAGCATATATTTGATTCTGGTTTTGCTAGCTTCTTTGAGAGAGTTAACAGCCCTCCTTTGTTTTGATTTCTCCAAAAGCCCTTTGTAATCGACAGCAATGGATTTTTCAAGTTATGAACAGAATTTGATGACACAACATTGCTAAAACTTTTCATGGTCAATTGATTATCATACCTCAAGAAAGGCACTTTGGATAAACCATGCATCAACACTAACAAGTTTGAAATTGTATTGATTAAATGGAAGGATTTACCTAAATATAATGTTGAGGGGAAAGTTTCATAATTACAGATAAGTGCACAGTGTTACCAGTCTAATATCTTTTCTGCCCAGCCTAAGATGAAACTTAAATAGTTGGCGGGTTATTGTAGAAATTGAGGACATATTCAGATAATTTTTCAGTTGGTGAACATATTCAAAAAGGATGCCTAAGAAAGAATACTGTAATAAAGCAATTTACATATTGGAACCCATCATAGGTGAATAAAAGAAAATAATAAACAGGAAGTGGTTGTATTGGTCATCAGCTTCTATAAGCTATTTGCCTTCGTATTTGTATTGCAAAATATTTCTCTACAATACATAGCTCATATATAATGCACAGAATTATCACCCAAATTATTCATGAGTTACCTCATTATTGTAAGAAAAGGCTGAATTGCTCTAAAACTCAGAGTTATTGAGATACAAATGGAAATAAGGAAAGTTTAACAATTCATGCAGGTACTAAGATCAGTCAAAAACTGACTGTAATACCATGATTAGCAAACAAGGAAAGGGTGAAAGGTAATGCCATGATCAACTTAAAAATTCACAACAATTAGGGATATATCAATCTATTATTCTCTTGTTCTACCAGAAATGCACCATAAATGAAGGCTTCCGAGAATTAAAGACCACTCTAGATCAGGAAATTACTATAGATTATGTTAGACTAAATGCAATTGTAAAATTGGGAAAGAAATAAAAACACCATGCAGATTGTTCAGCTCAGATGAAACAGAGGATGAGAATTCTATTATTCATCTATCCATAGTAAAAGATGACCTACAGATGTAAATTGACTTGAACGTTAAATGAGCTATAAATATAAAAATGAAAGATATTGGCAGGAAAACATCAGAAAGAAAAGGTACTGTTCCTGAAAAATATTTGAATGAATAATTCATAATGAAATAACAAATATCTATGACAGAAGGGTGAAGACCTTACTTTTAAGAAAAGACTTAGAAATTGAGTAATTTAAGAAAAGAAAATGTAGGATAAAGTGTGAGAAATTATAAGTGGGATGAATTAAAATTATTAAGAAATAAATTTGACACTTAAAATACATGCATCTACCAGCTATTATTTAGAATAGAATTACATAAGGAAGAAAACAATGACATGGAGGGCTCAACTAAGTTTCTGTAACTGCTTCATGTCCATCATCTTAAATAATTATTTCTATCGCAAAATGGATATCATTCAAATTAAATAATAAGCATGAGATGAAGAAGAATAAAATTGTTGAAAATGTGTATGAAAAGATTTACATGTGCTTTGTCCAGAAGTAGATGAGAGAGACAGTTTTAATCAGAATTAGTGAATCACTGAATTCTTTGTTCTAGAATGTATCCAAGAAAATGTTTCATTAAGAAAATTGAAATTGAAAGAAGGGAAGTAGAGAAATAACACTATGTATCTCTCAATCAAATATTTTACCTAAATTCATTATAGGTAGCAAGTGAAATTTTATCTTCAGGTTACATGGTAAAATTTACATAAATAAACAATAAACATTTACATAAAGAAAACCCATTTGAAATGCTGTCAATTAAGACACTGTCTCGCTTAGTGCTTGGTTTTCTAATAGTCTCACTCCATTTCACACAGGAGTAATAGTATACTTATCTAATATTATTTTGCTATCTTCTCTCACGCAAGGGTCCTGAGTTTGACGCTGGGCGGTCTTTTGCGCGAATTTTTGCAATCTGTTTTGAGGCCGTTCTCGATGAGATAGAGCAATCAAAATCATGTTGTTTGCAGATGAGATGGTCTTCCATAGTACTTTAGGAAGAAATGTTACCAATGGCCGTATGTTCGACGCCAGGTGGGTCCGAAATGATTCCGTAAGAAATGCATTGGTGAAATTTTGGATGATTTTTTTTAAATGCCTTCCCGATAAGCTTCAAAGATAAAACCCGGAATGGTGACAGAGGCGTTTGAGAAGATTCTTTCATGACATCCACTGCTTCTCTAGTGGTCCTTGGTTCGATGCTAGAGCGTCATTCCGATTCTACCATGCATTTCAAGCGGGAAGAACGGAATCTCATTTTAGGACCTTCCCGATAAGATACTGAATTGAAACTTTGAAACACATGAGAGTGGCACTTCTCTAACATTTCCATGCCATTGTCTCTCACGAACGGGTCCTGTGTTCGACGCCAGGCAGTCATTTACACTTATTTTTTAAGAATTGTTTTGAGGCCTTTCTCTATGCAGGAGACTATTCAAAATCACAGCGTTTGCGTTTGAAGTAGTTTTCTATAGAACCAGTGGAAGAAATGTTGCAAACGACCGTGAGTTCGATGCCAGATGGATGAAAATTTCTAACGTAAGAAATGCACTGCGGCAATTTTTAAGAATTTTGCTGGATAAGCTTCGAAGATGATACCCGTAAGGGGAACTTATTCTTAAATTTGTACCAATTAGCTTGCAGTATGCAAGCAACTTTTACTCGTATATAATTATACCCCAAAAATTCATGTTAATTCCAATGTTAATTTTAATAATTGAAGGAGTCTGATCTATGAAAAACTAAAGGGTGGTATTTACTTAATTATTGATATTAAATCATTTTCTAAAATTTTGTTGCTTATTCTCAAATTTCAATATTTCAGTGCCTGATGAAATCTTGTAGATGAAACTAGTTGCCTTTAATACATTTCTGAGGAATTTACAGTCATTTTTTCTTTGCACAATTTGCCAATGTCAGTCAGCATTATGCATTAATGTGTAACCTCTTGCTTCCCTTAACTGACATTTTTCCAGATAGATAGAGATGAATGAAACTTGACAATGATTAGCATTTTTAAAATAATTTTCATGTTGAATTTGAAAATTTATTCAGACAATCATACTACACAGTTTAAAATTAAATTTTCCTTAATAAGAAAAATATTCCATTTCGAAGCAAGGAAGCATCTATAAACTGTTTCTACTTACTGAAATTCAACCAATATATTTACAGTAATTATTGGCAACATCAATATGTTGAAGTATCTAACAGTAGCATCCTGATAGTGAAAGGTGATGCCTAAGATATTTTAGGAATAGAGATTCTATCTGGTCAAAGAGTGAAAGAGAGTCTATTGGCAGTTATTTTGCTCAAATTAATCACCATCTGCTTGCACACACCAATCTCTACCACTGGGGCAATTATGAAATGCAATGTAGAAGTCTTTTTCATGTTTATAGAATTACCAATATGTGAGCCAGATCATCTTAATAATAAGAAATTGATGGCCTTATAACTTCAACTTCAATCAGAAATAAAAGTATGAGAATATACTCTATCACCAAGACCAAATCAGGTAAACAAGGTGTGTGTGGGTCACACAATTAATTCTCTTTGTCATCATAATAGAAGTCCTGCAAGACTAAAACTGAAAATGCAAATAGTTGCTTGGCTTCATTAGCTGACATAGTTAGGAAAAGGGTTTTAGGAGGGATTGCACATGAAGGCGTGCACCTAGAAGGAAAAATGGACATGATAAAAGAGTAACAGGACCACATTTGCTCCAAGAAACTGAGTTTTTCATTCTTAGATTCGTGATTAAATCAATGCACAGATAGATTTATGTTGTAACCATCCCAAGGTATCCTTATAGGCCTGAATTGTACCATACACATCTTTATCATGTACTTCCTGCAGATTATAAAGATTCTAATACATTGTCAAGTTTCAAAATGAGTGATAAAGTTTTCCCATATGAGAAATCGTACTACACAGTTGATAGTTACCTAAACGATCAATGTTAACCTTCACAATGAATACATAAGGATGTTGAGAAGATAGTATCTATGGCTAAGTTATAATAATAATTATTATTACTAGCATAAAGCATTCAATGATAAATCTCAGCAAGCTCATTTTGTAGGAAGAAGTTTTGCCAGAAGACAGGGATCACTAATGACACTACTACTGTCACAATGTTTGTCTGCTCAACAAAAAATACTTTTGAATTGTAACACCAGTCCCTTAAGTTTTGATGCTACCTCTTGTTTTGCAGGAATAGGAAATAAAACTATCAAAACTATTTAGTTCAGAAAATCCAAGAATGTAGTACAATTTTCTGGGACTTATCACACATCCCCCCGAGAATGTGAACTAATTTCCACATGATGAATGATTAACTATACAAAATCATTGTTATAAGTAAAAACTTCCGTGAGAATGGTGAAGTGTTTAGTTAGTTTGATCTCCTATTGAAGCATATTATGTCATGAATGTTTTATTCAGGTTTAATCACAGAGAATTACTACATTTATAAGCAGAAGGTCCCTATCAACCAAAAAAAAACTGTATGACCTGGATAAAGCATTGAGACAAAGGCACATGAAGCAAATGCCATATGAACGACAGAAAACATTCAATTAAGAGAAGCATGTTAAATGAACAATGAAGTTAAGAATGGACACGAAGAAAATAACAAGGGAGTTATAATACCAAATTATTTACAAAACTTATCTCAAATTCAATGCCAAACAAGAGTAGTGAGTGCAAAATAAACATTATAGAGATTATTTCACTAATTATTCACCCATTAACAGCTATAAGTCTATTTACACATATATGTAGTGATATGTGAGGAAGATTAAGGGGAAATGGCTATATTCAACTTAGAAATGAGGAAAGAATGCATCCAGGAGAAACAACTGGCAAGGAAATGGAAGGCTGAGAAATATTTCAAACATTCTCATCATTAAGTTTCTTTTAAAATAATATTGGCTGTATACTGAATGGCCAAATTGCCAAAACCCCCAATTTCCCCAAATATAAACTTTATATGCTCCTCTTCCGAGACTTCAAAAATATCTGCAGTCAAAATTTAGGGAGGGACATCTACTGAATAATCAAAGTTGTTATAATGCTAGAATAATAGGAAGGATGAATGAGAAAGAATGTTTGAATAACTTTGTTCATGCATTAATGATGATGACATTAAAACTTCACTTTTCTTTCTACACAAAACTTCATAGGAAATATATACCTGCATTTTATTACATCCTAAGGAAATTTACACAAAAATTATAGACTGCTATTTCAACCTGAATAAATTTGGTGAATCTTATATTCAGAAACCATTTCAGGTTTCAGAGTAATTACCATTAGTAATCAAATCAATATGAGAAGAGATAGAATGTTGCAATAATGTTCACTCACGCCATGCGTCAAAACATTTGCGATGTGTTCTATGGTAGTTGGAACATAGGCCTGGTTTGGTTTGGCTTTAGCATTCATCCAATGAATCCTGGAAATATGATTAAAAAGAACACATTATACATCTATTGATATCAAAGCATGATAAAAATTTAACAGGTACAGAATAAATAGATAAATATGCAAACAGCAGTACTTCTATTACTCTGGAGTAGAATAATATCCAATTTTCTTTGCAGAGAAGAAAAGAATAGTAGGCAACTATGAATATAGAACGTGAACGCTAAATAGTTTTGACAAATGATATTACATTGAAAAGTATTATAAAAAGTTATATTGAAAAGTAATAATAGCAATAATTCTTAATTATTTGAAAAAGCCATAGAGGAAACAGCAAGGGATCTTTTCAGAAGAAAAGAAAATTTATATATTACACTATCATAGGTACATTAACAAACTCCATTATGGAACAAAAAGGATTTCGATAGCTATTAATTAAAAAGGAATCGCCAAGCCCGATTTTATTTTAATTGGTCGATCTTAAATTTGTGAATGTGAGCACGTAAGGAAGGTCGATGGTATAATACAATGATTAATATTAATTTAATGCGCGCACGTAAATATTGGCTTATCGGTAATTGGTTAATGTCCGCACTTAAGTGAGCAATCATCTAGTCCATTGATCCGCAAACCGCGGCTAACGAGCCACATGCGGCTCTTTCGCCTATTGAGTGTGGCTCAAAATATGTACAACTTAAGGACGAACGAGGGTTGGGCGACGTGATAAGCTGGCGGAGTGTAATAATAATGTTCATACCTATAGAGTTCAAGTTAAAAAAATTTGGCTCCCAAAAGAAATGTCAATCGTTATACTGCTGATATTAGACTCTTTAGACTCCTGTTTGCTGACGACTGATCTAGTTCATTCCTATCAATTTCTCATACAAGATAGAAAGTTCGGCATGGATGACAACCGGTGTTTCATGTACACGTTTACGATACTGCGAATGACGTGATGGCATGTCTCGAGGAGCTTATTAGATTCGCGGGCGAAATATTTTTCAATTTCCAACGCTCGAATTTTGTGGTGCGCATTACATTCGATGGCGCGTTAATTTGAGTTTTAAATACAGCAAGACTGCTATTTAAGAGAAAGTGACTCTAAGGAGAATATTAGATTATGGATTGGACCATTGACACGGCTTTTGAGGAAAAAGAATGCTCTTCTACCTAAATAAGTCCATTTCATCCAAAATACCCAACTTATAGCTATTTCCTTAAAATATTGATAGCTTATTTCATCCTAATGACATCCAGTAACTTTTACCTTCAAAATTTTGCTTGTTTATTGCTTACCTTGCAGCTGATGTTCAATTACTTTCTTAAGCAATTTCACTCATCTGACCCTTCTTTTACATCCATCATAGCACTAAATAAATTCGATCGAAACCCTTACTTCTCCCACCATTTTGCGTTGATTTTATCAATCTTACACACTTTTTCAATAGTAAACTACTGGAGTAATGAGGCCCGAAGTTAATGGGTATACTACATATAGTATACCCATTAACATATATAATGGGGGCCTTTACATGCCCAGCTTCTTTTATTCAAACTGTTGCTGTTATTAGTTTTGGTCATGTTACATGGTAATTTATGAACCTAACAGATATCTAAAGCTATTTCCTCATTAAAAATGCGTATTTTATCAGAGTAATCGTTGAAATGAAATGCCATCAAGATAAAGTATATTAATAGTGATGGAGCCCCAAAAAGAATGAGGCCGTTGATTTTTTAGCTTATACATAAATCTGGCTTTGAATACCATACCTCAAAGGGTCAAATCTTCTGCTGTCCTTTTCCATATCCGGCGTATCACTCCCTGCAAGTTCCTCTTTTACCCAACCAATCAATTAGTTCACAAATTATGCCAAATTCAACATCACTATTGATTATCCAAACTTAGGTAATCCCAATGTGTTGTGTGCTCACCTGTGGGTCTACTCTTATCACACAATCAATCTCAGAATACTGCTTGTGCCTCTTTCAATGCGAATACAAAAGGGCAATGAAGGAAGTAAAATCCCAGGGTCCAATCTCAATCAAGATTGGTTATCTCAAAGTCATCTTATCTTTGTGCTGTTCATAGGATTGTTCACACAAGTTCCTGATTAATTTCTACAAGGACTTCTATCTTCCAAGGATATTTTTCATTGCTTAGTATCTATCTATGCTATTTTTCCTTTCATATCTTTCAGGATGACAGCTCCCGCAATCTATTCAGCTGGATCAGGATGGATTCATTTGAGATGTAGTAGGCCTACATATCTTCATCATTCAATGGAATATCCACATTTTGAAAAACCAATCAATCATTCATCGTATATCATGGGAACTTTCTAGCAGTTGTCAGTTTTAGAGCATTGCAGCCCTTGCACCTAGGTCTACCAATGATCTACCTCTATTACAATAATAAATTGGACAGTACCATGAAGAGAATTTAGGCACTGGAAGAGAAGATCAAGCTGGATCAAGGTTTCTGTAGCTAAGGACCTTTAAATTTATGATCATGGTTGAGAAGGAGCAAGAAAATTAATGTCTTTCAGGGTTTGTGGTGAAGAAAAATCAAAGATGAGTAGATAATATGATCTTTATAATATTTTCTTCAATAGAGATTAACAAGTTATAGAGTTAGCTGTTACAGAGAGGGAGCCCTCCAAGAGACTTGCTTATCTCATGTGATTTTGAGCACAACATTTAAGCCTATTATTCTACCAACGTATGGAAAATTAGGCATGAAAGATTTAAACTGAGCAAAATTAAGAATCTGATGAATAAAAATAATTGTATCATTGCACACAAACATTTTTCATCCAAGATAAAACAGTTAAATTGATGTGCCATAAGCTGGCTTTTGAGATCTTGTCTATAACAAGGTTAGTTTATGAGTTGAGATACCACCATACTGTTTTTCTTGCCTTTTCTGGCCAATATAAAATGGAAGAGAGAAAACAATTCTTCGAAGCCAAGTAAAGACCCTAGTTCAGGTGCAGCACATACAATTTAAACTGAAAGATGTTGCTCAACATAGGGTGAAATAAGCTCAGGAAAAATTACCAAAACTATATTTACCTTCACAAGCAATGAATTGAATTCTTCAAAAACCAAAAGTTTCAGCAGCTCTTTTTGGATCAGAATGAGTATTAACTTTCCAAGATCTTTCTCCAACATTAAGTTTGTTATGCTATTAACTATTGTTTTTTCTTTACTTGGAAAAACCAATTTTTATTCCTTCCATAGCATTTTAGTAGGAAATTGTAAAAAAATGGTATTTTTGTAGCAAACAGAGTTTAGAGTTCTAATGGAACCATAAGGAAGATAATTCAAGTTTATAGATATAGTACTTAAATAAACTCATTTTTTCTTGGTCTAAAAGACGAAATTCTTCTTGCTCCTCCTGCTGAGCCAAGAAAAAGAAAGACGTATAGCAGCAATCAAAGCCACGACTGAAGATTCCAATGTCTGATGAGCACTAGAATGGAATTGCCATGGCTTCTCTCCTGACACAGTTTTTCATTCACCAAAAAGGAGAATGGCAGCTATTATCTGCATTTATTGGATCCCAAATGATGCAGTCAAAGAATAGAGATTATCAGTACCTAGAGAGGATTTTGGCTCTGTTTCTTTCAGGAGAATGTGAGACCTGAATTCAAGCATTTATCATAGCTCTGAGAGGATTTTATTTAAGTATAAAGATAAATTTTTTTTGAGTAATCTACTGCATAATGTGTAAAGGTGAGTTTGAAAGGGAAACCAGAAGAGAGTTTACAGACAGAGGAAAAGAGCACACATTGAATAATGAATGGGATAAGGCACATTTACTTATTGTTTATCATTTACTCTATTGTGCCTATGCAAGTGATTTTTTGGTGGACCCATAATATTTGGCTAGAATGTGTTAGGACAACCCAAAATAGTTTTACAAAGGACAAGGAGTGTAACATTGTAAATAAATATATTTTTAAAGCCATAATTAATGTCGTTGCTCTTTCCCCTGTTTTACTTCATTTTTGTACCTGTACACATATTTTCTTTAATTCCTTCCTACATCATTCATTGTCACCGATGATGATTCAAGGCATTAAAACCAGGTTCATCCTGTTAGTTCCTTCTGTGGTTATGCATAGGATAAACCTTGCAAATTATCCGTTTTTAAAACATCACCAAGCCAAGACTTATACTACTGATATTATTACAGACTCAGGTTTTCCTATATGCATACATATCGTATAATCTATTCCTACTGCAACTAATACATTAATCTGCTATTTCTGACAATCCTACACTTGTATAAGCCCCAGCAACTACATAGTATTAGAGAACAGTCTTAAATATACACTATTTTTATCCTCTCCAAAATTATCCTAACAATAATGCTCTTCTAACTTAAACATGCTAGATCACCAGAGGGAATTAGCTAATACACTCATCTTGAAGGGAAAGCATTATTTTTTCAAAATTCTTCCAATTAAATGTCACATTGGCAAGTTAATTCCGACAGATTACAGTTGAAATACTTAGATATTACTTTTTTATTTACATCTTACCCTAAGCAATTGCCTTTTTGCCTAAAACCGTCAAACGAGGTAATCCAACCCTCTTACTATAGATCTACCAAATTTTGGCAAATCAGGCATTTTTCTGATTTATTCAAACAAATGGTTGTTAAATTACCAGTTGGAAGTTATTTTTATGTAAAAATAATTTTTGGATACAAATTATTAGATGTAATAGGAGAATTTTAAAATATCAAATTTATGGAATAATACCAGGGTATCCTGAAATTTATTGAGTTGGAAATTCCACTGCCTCAAACTCGAAGAAATGCAAACATATTTTCTAAGAGGGGACGTTTTCAAGTATTCCATTTCTCGACGTAAGTGTGATAGAAACGGTTTCGCTTTAGAAAAGGCTACGCTTCTCTTAATCCACATTCCTCGGAAAATTATTCTAGATCACTAGGAATTGCAAAGAGTTTCAGTAAATGATAAGACTTATTCATGATATTTACGAAAACGTCTAGTTGACTTAAATTCATTTATTCATTCATTTATATAGTACACAGCTAATTGACTTAAAATCATTGTAAATCTACTTTCCTCCTAGGAGAACTCAAAGAATAATTTAAAGGTACTATTAATCATGTTCTTATGTTGAATTTCTAAGAAATTCCGAGTCATTCATTACCAAGACGAGAAAACAAACCATTCTCGCGTTAATTATGACAGATGATTTTTTTATTAACTTACCCCTTGAGATCCTTAAGAATTTCGGCCTGTAAAGACCTTATCTTACTCTTGAGCTGCATTTTCTTGAAATTTAGAGACAAAAGCACGGAAGTCATTGTTTATCTACCTTTCGGCACCCTGTCAGCCCCGTCATTTTGCTCTGCAAGTATAAGATAAGTAACTATAAAACTTATGGATGCACATAAGAAATAAATTAATGGAATGGAAAGTTACAAAAAATGCTTATGAATTCGATATCTGTAATCAAGCCATCTACTTAGAATCCTTTATCTTGCGTTGGAATAAACTTAAGCAAAATAATCCATATTGAAAGCAAGTCTCCATAAGAGGTTTTGTCATGCAAAATCATTTAGATTATTGCTAAAGTTAACCTAAATTGATCGTTTTGAAATTGAAATTATATCTTTTATGCATAATACATGGACAAAAATTCACGAATAACCCGCATTCTTTAATAGAATAACCAATAAATAACCATCGCACGGAATGGGATAAACAATCGACTGTTTTTGCGCTAATCTAGTCATTACCAGGAACAATTAGATGTGCAATTGAAGATTTACTCGCAGACGATACTGCGCATCACCACACTTCTTCCTTAGATTCGGTCGATGAATGCGTTAACCTTTGGAACTATGAGTAACTGCCAATCACGAGACATTTACATGCACTTAATTTAAGAATTGAGGAAGGCTTGGAAATAGTACCTTTCTTCTGTCGATCTTTTTTCTCAAGAAATAAGTGATTTCTTCAAGGATAGTTAAATTCGTTCACTAAGGATTTCAAGATGACCGAAACAAATGTTAATAATCGTTTTCGCAGTTTGAAGCCCCAAACCTTTCTCAAAATATTGTAAGGTTAGAAATATTAATCTCTCGGTACCAATGAATGAATATTATGATGATCATGATTTTGATTTCTCACTAGTGAGAAATTCGGACATTCTACTAAACTATAAGAAATCCACACGGACTCCACATAATGTTCCATGGAATATATTCATGAAAATAATAATTTTGAACAAGTAAAAAACACCTTTCCCAAATTACTTGTTTAGGAAGTATTTTCTTTAATTGATGTTTGATCTCAACCTCACGCGCCATAAATATAATCTAGCAAACATAATTTATAGCATGTCATTTAGAGATTATCACCGACAAAACTAACACATAATCTTGTATAAAGCGTACTATGAATCAGAATTTTACGTGCTTATTTAGTAACTCGTACGCTCGTACAACAGCGCAGGGCGCGTTTCATATTCATATTGGTAAACAGTCGCGCAACGCCAGTCTCAGCTGTTTCAATGGTCAATATGGAGTGAACCTGTCAAGGTCGAAGAAATTTACGCAATATATATGCAAAATTTTGCTAGAAACGTAGATGTATTGACGCAGGGTTTGAAGGCTGGTATATCAGGACTAATGAACCTCGCAAACCAAGGCACTGATCCCAACAGTGGTGTTTTCTTTGTTAATTTTAACCAAGATTGCACGTAAGTGTTCTCCATTTCACAGAATATATCAATCTTAGCATTCAGTTCAACCCAATAATTGTATTATGTTATTTGCGCCTTTAGAAACTCATAAAATTCCTAAATCAATTCTTAGACTCAAGCGAAGTTATGAGTTAAATTTAATTACAGTAATTCGTTAAAGAAATTTTTTAATTGTCATCGTATCTACTTACGCAACATCTACATCAGCAAAATTTATATTATTTACTTATTGTTATTCGTTGCGTAATATAGAATGGAATTATATTTACATTCTGGTTTTTTTTCATTAACCAGACTCACCTGAACAACTGAATAACAGCTGTTTCAATTATACGTTCTATTTTGAATAATTTGTCTATTTTGCAATGTATGCAAATTTTGGCCTTTTGCAGGTCTCTTGCTGTAGGAACCAAGACTGGATATCGATTATTTTCTTTGAATTCCGTTGACAACTTAGAGCAGATCTATGAAAATGGTTTGTACTTAGTTCTGATAGAAGCAAATACTTTTTATCACGTTTTATTATACCCTGCGATGTCTTTTTTGGATTTTGGATGTTGTGTTTTTCATTACTTCTTTACATTTTAGACTTGGCGAAATTTATTTATATTAATATCTAAGAATGGTGTTTACGTGTTTACATTTACGTGTACACCCTTATTATGAAATATGAATCGTAAAATTATGCTTTTGATTCAGTTTATAACTTACTTTAAACAGATTCGGAGGATATTTGCATCGTGGAACGGCTCTTTAGCAGCAGTCTTGTGGCTGTGGTCAGTCTTTCCTCGCCAAGGAAATTGAAAGTTTGCCACTTCAAGAAAGGAACGGAAATATGCAACTATAGTTATTCTAACACAATTCTGGCTGTCAAGCTAAACCGAGCGGTAAGTAACAAGGCAATGAAGACCATGACAGTCATAATGGAGTCGTTTTCGGAAAGAAATTCAAGAAGTACATAAAACGATTTGCAGTTTAATAAGTCTGCAGTCCTGATTTTGTCCTTCACAAGTGAAATTTATTAAATGCTTCACAGTTGAGTTAAAGTCGCGAAGATGAGAGATGTAAACTTAGATGAATTATTAACCCTCGTTTTTGTTTGCTGTGATTGCGAAAAATGTTAATGGTATTTAGTATACATAAATCAGTAATTTTCTAATAATTATTTTGAATGTTATTGTTATAGTTGAAAAAACTTGTTGCAAGTAGTGCATTTGAACATCATCAACAAAAGAAATAACCAAAAAGAAAGGGTTGTCTGAGATTATATCTATTGGTAATCCATTCCAAATAATTTACCGTAAATATGGAAGAATATGAGCCTTGCAGTTAGGTTATCATCACTATTAAAAAGTGAGTTGTAAACACTCATAGGTTGATTGTGAAACGCTCCCATATACATAGATATGACCTAATTTCAGCACATCAGTGGTTCTGCTTTCACCTACATCAACAACTACTTTCAAAATGAGTGTTTCATTAAAACTGATTCATTAAAAAATTAAACAATTTGTATATAATTGAAAGCAATCTGTAGAAAAAGATAAGAAGGTAGTTTAGTGTTACACATCTTTTGCTAAGATCATCTTCATCTCCTCCTGAGCACATACATTCTTTTCTTATTCAAAAGTAGTTTAAAGTCACTGTGAATTCAACCATCACTCAATATTTTCAGCTGTTTTATTTGTTGCTGAAAAGTACCAGTATTTTATTTGTATGGTCTTATTTTAATTTTGGTTGGAAACTTAATTTAGAACATTAATTTGAATTTTCTAATATGACTTATTCTGTGTCTATTTTCATACTGGAAGTTTGCCAGATGGGCCTCTTAAGTTTATTATAATCAATATTTTTGGTCATTTGGTCTATCAGATATGAAGATGTAAATATTAACGAGTAAAATCCACAGTGTGTTAATGAATCACTTGCAGTCTTTTTAAACATTTATCCTAGCTACTGATCAGTCTCAATGTATAAAATAATTTTATATTACAAACAGAGTAATGGTACTAATAGTTACTTCATGTACAAAAAATCTATAGAGGAGGCTTTGATATGCTGGGAAGTCGTGATGAAACCCCAATGTATACTTTTCCACAGTAATTTATTCATTGAATTATTGCTGTGCAATAGTATACATTAGAATTTCATTATTTTGTTTACTTTTATCAATCAGAGTACTTTTTTCATATTTCGAAGTTGACTCAACTTGAGTTTTGCTACTCATAAGTTAATAGTTTAATTATTGGATATGATTGTGCAAATCTTTTTTCCACAGAGACTAGTTGTCTGCCTGGAAGAATCACTATATATTCACAATATCCGAGACATGAAAGTGCTGCACACAATCCGAGACACTCCACCAAATCCAATGGGACTTTGTACTCTTTCTGTTAATAGTGAGAATTGTTACCTTGCTTATCCTGGATCAAACACCATTGGAGAGGTGCAGATTTTTGATGCTGTGAATCTTGTGAGTAACACAAGTATTGATATTAGAGTATCAGTCCTGCTTCATTATTCCTCAAGAGTGTGATTCCCTTTTATGCATATATATTGATGATTGTAAGATTTAAAAAATCAGGAGTACTGGAATATCAGTAGTGTTGGCTAATAGGATATTTTATCTCTGGCTGAAGTAAAGTTTCTCAGGTTTTCTGATTTCTTTCTCTAGGCCTTCATAGAGAATATACAGTTAGTGATTTAATTATGCATATATCCAATCTGCAACCCACATTCTGTCAGAAAAATTAATCAAATATTATGAATAATTCTGACAATAAGTTGAGTTAACCAAAGAAATCTAAGCATCTCTTATTGAACAAAATACATTATAATTGGGAATAATTAAAGGTCCATTGAGTAAGTCATCTTTATAAACACATTACTGGAGTAAATCAACTAAGAAAGGATCCCTACATACATGTCAGAGACAAAGATCCTCTGGTTAAGAAGTTGGCAACCATAGGCTCCTGAACATTCAGAGAATATTGGAAATTGTTTCTTTTACCCCGAATATGGTAATATATTATTATATCAATCTATCAAAGTATTCCAAAAGTTATTACCAGCCAGCATCAGTCTTGGCAAAATTTTCAGTGTCCATGTTCACATAATTGAACTTCAATTTGACTTTGAAATTTAGTTTTTCTTTTTATGCTCCATGGAATATTTACTTAAAAGACATTGGGGGTTGGGGTCAACCAAAAAGATCTTATCTAGAGGGCCCTTAAATGTACACTAAGAAATGTATGTGTGTATATATATACACACACTTATGAGTGTATTTTTAAGGATGATGTTTTATATCAGTGATCTTCATCAAATAGTTTCCTCGTCAAATTAATGTTTATTTTAGTCAAATGTGCAGATTGTGGCCTAATATGATGAAATATTTAACTAAATTCACTTCTCATGTAGATATAATCCTTTTATCATTGTCTCAGATATAGAATTGAAGAACTATATTACATATTCCTGAACTTATTCATTTATACAGTGATTAAAGAGACTTGCTTGGAAAATTTTAATAATTGAAAAATGTTTTCTTTTTCCATGATTTTAATTCTTTACTTCAGCATTATATAGAAAAATAGAAAATTTTTTCCTGATGTATTTTATTGTGTAAACTCAAGTATTGATGTTTCCATAAAAAACTAAATAAATATATTTATGATTTATTAGAGTGAAGTATTGCTTGGGGACAGATTGACTGGTTAAGGAATTATGTTTTTCTCTCTATTACTGAGGGTTAAGATTAAAATGGCGCTGAAATGTGCAAATTGCTTTAATTGTAGCATGCCAAAACAATGATTCCTGCTCATGACAGCCCTCTAGCTGCTTTGGCATTTAGTCCTTCTGGTGCTAGAGTAGCCACTGCTTCAGAAAAAGGAACTGTTATCAGAGTGTTCAATGTGGCTGATGGATCAAAGGTGTTTGAATTCCGTCGTGGAGTCAAGAGATGCGTGTCTATATGCAGCCTTGCTTTTTCCATGGACTCTTCTTTCCTTTGCTGTTCCAGTAACACAGAGACAGTGCATGTCTTTCGCTTAGATGAACCAAAAGATGTGTAAGTATCTATGATACCCTCTCATCCAGTGTTGTGAAAATGGTCATGGAATCAATGCACAGACAAATGGGGTACAGTACGTTTTTGTCCTTGGCCGTTTTGGTGTGGGCTTAGTCCATTAAGACATTTTAGTATGAAAGAATGGAAATATATTTATTATAATATTTGTAATGCTTCAATTGAAACAGAGTAATATCTTTTGTATTGAATTTATCCGCATACTCTATACAAACACTAGGAGATATAAAATCTGCTGACTATGTATCATGGATACTCATGTTAGGAGTTGAATAAAATTAAACATGATATCCCAAAGAAATTAAAGTTATAAAATTTAGTATTTTTCACACTGCATGTAATTGTATAATGCAATTTTTTACTTTTAGCTGATTGATGTTTAGGCCATTTTCACATGCACCAGTTTTACCAGTGCTGTGAAAATGGCGCTGACACCATTTCAAGTTTCAATACATTCAAATACACACATGTCAGTCATGCAGCTGGTGGTGAACTTGACAGATCAGAGGCCCAGAGCTCACTTTAGCTTTCTAGCTTCAATGCTTTCTTTTCCTTATATCACACCGTATCTTGGCTACTATTGCAGATAATCAAATGATTATTCCTCTTTATTTACTTTCATTATCCAACTCAACAATAGTGTGATATAAAAATAGTTTCACACTTTTAATTAGTTTCAATATGATTTTTGAATGAAAAAAGTTGATCTAAGATGGCTGTGCTTTGTGAAACAGCATTCTGAACAAGTAAAGCTGGCTGACTTTGATGTTTCACAGTTGCTACAGGTAAACATACAAAGACCAGCTCTCTTTACTTGTTCATATGCCAAAAATTTTGGAAACTTTGATATGAAATTGTTGAGCTGCTACCAACTTTCTTGGTATTAGTTTTAGATGGGTTAATGCTTCTTCTGAAATTTGAAAGACAGTTTGAAGTTTTCAATGAAAAAAGAATGGGAAAAATAACTGAAACTGGTATTGAGAAATTAAGTGAAAAGTTATGAACAATATTTTGCCACTTGCAATGCCTGGCATCGCCTCTATGCAGCTATTTGCATCGTTCGTCTCCAAATTCTAATGATATATTTTGAACATGTAATGTCTATTTATTTAATTGAATTTAAGTAAAAAATTGGTTGCGCAAAATCTGGAAATATATCATGAGAAAAAAGTTAAATGGTATTGTTACTAAGGTATATTCCATTCGAATTAGAAAAAAGATAAACATATCAATATGGTGAATAACCTTGCTTTATAACATCGTCTTTGTTTTTACAGTATATTTTGATGTTCTCAAAGTTTCCTCAGTTATGAAATATTACTGTCTACATTTACATATAATTATAAACAATTTATGAGATATCACCAATACTACTTGGTATTAAAACAAAAAAAAAGTACCAGCATCGATATGCTAATATCAATCTCGAGTCGCATGTATGGTTGTCTTCACCTCCTAAACATCGTATGACATCATACTTGTAAAAATACAACCATTATAATCGTTATTTATGCCATAGCATTAACAAAACAGGTTTGTGATAATGACATTTAACTTCTAAATCTTCACTTTTATGCTTAAACCTGGCTATATGAGTATTTTCCTTACAAGTAAAAACTATAAATTACATAATATGTCAAATTTAGGTATCCTGTAAGAATCTCTCTCATTAACATCTAACATTTTTAAAATCTCGAAGATTATCTATCTAGAAAAGAAATCTAATTTTGTACAGTAAAACAAGTTTAAGGCATAAACCGATAGCAATAACAATATTAATGAACATACACAAGGTTTTTGACAGAAAAGATCCTCTTATGAAGGCTGAGTGATTGAGCCTAAGGATGGTTATCACATCTGGGTGCCTAACAAAATGCCTTTCTTGCATCTATGTCTTGGCTTTCCTCAGATTACAAAACATATTCTCACATATATCCAAATCTCACATTCTATTCTCACATATAGCCAATATCCAAAGTAATATATTTATTCATAGGGCCAGTTATATTCTCTGTCTTCTTCACCCTCCTAGATTGGTCGCCAAAAAAAATCCCCCCAAATACTGAGAAAGGACTGCTTTCTCAACCCTTGCCTCACGTACTATTATTAGGGGTATTTTAAATTTGGAATATTTTTTATGAAAATCCCCAGCCAGTCCCAGATTCCCGGTCATTGCACGTGGACGTTTCCATTAGAGGTACTGAAGCTCTCATCATCTTATCCTGACACTAAATGAATAAATATCCAAGGCATTCCACTAAAGAATCTCAAGTGGCTGTTTTCATGCAAATATAATTGAAAACCTTAGAATCATCTTTTCTGAGTTAATTGAAAAGAGTATTGAATATATGTACAATATACATACATTTACATTACTCCAAGAAGCATTTACAAATTACAAATGAAATGGAGGTTGAGAAAGAGAATAATTAAAACAAGGGAGTAGATTACATGGTATATAAATTCAAAATATACCATTAGAGTTTGGAGACAACTTTTGCATCTACATATCCAACCTTTCTCAAAACAGTTACAGCTATTGTTACATCCCCTTTTTAATTGAAAAATTCAAACTTTCTTTTAAATTTAATGCAAAGAATATGCCTATCAAAAACTAATATTAAAAAGTTGGTTGCAGGTCAACATTAACATGTTCAATTTCCTAATAATTTTGGTATGGGTTTATTAAAAAACATTATGAACAATAAAAATCATAAAACTGTACATGTATGAGACTATTATTGACAATGGAAGTAAGATTAGGGAAAGAATAATCTAATTTTGTGCAATAGGAGCCAAGATATGGAGTGATTTCACTTTATGGACTATGCATGACTGGCTGAGAAAGCATTCCTTATCTTAGAGTTTCTTTTGACTCCATATGATAGACAGGAAGCTACAAAATTTAGATAATTCATATTACAACCATTTCTCTATGTACCCATTAAAACAAAAAAGTTTTAAACTGGCATAAAAGCATTATAAACATAGACAATGTGCAATATTTGCTGGTTATTATCAAAAGACCATAAAACATCTTTCAGCATTACAATAGAATAAAATAGTTTATTCCTTTTTAAACAGCTTTTTATGGGGCAATTTGTTTAATAGTTCTGCTCATTAACCCATTTTTATCGAATGTCATTTTGCGTTCGTTTTCTTGATTGACATTTTGTTAAAACATTTTGAAGAGCTTTTCCGTCACGTTTTGCTAAAATGATTTCTGTTGTTTTTAGTGTTGTGAAATTGTCTAAGTATAAATTCTTATTTGTGAATTCATTGTTTAAATATTTTTCATGCTATCATTTATAAATGCTCTTTTACATTTTATTATTTGATATAATGTTTCAATATATCTTTTTACAATAAAAGTTGAGTTAAATATTTTTAAGGCTATCCTTTTATTTTTCACTAAAATTACTTTTAATGATGTTTGATCAATCAACACTCTTTAGTAAAATTGATAAGTATGGCATTAATTGTGGTGCCCAAATCATCCCATTCTGGAAGGAAGTATGTAGTAACCATCCCAAGGTATCCTTTTAGGCCGTATTAACATTTTCTGATTTATTAGCAATAAATAATGCTTGGGGACACTTCTGTAAATACTTATCAGTTGGGTTCCTTGATAGCCTAGTGGATAGCGTGTTTGCCTTTGGCGAGAGACCATATGTGCTAAATGACCCGTCAAAGCACTGTTAACAATTCTGTAACTACCAGAATTCCAGTTCTCAATCACTGTATAACACTAACTTCTTTTCCTTCAATTTATGGCTGAAATTCTACCAGTCTTTTACTTGCCTATACTATTTTTAACATATTTGAATAAATAGAAGCTTATTTATTTTCCCCATCTTTTCAAATTTCTCTTCATTATTTTCAAGTCAATCTACTTTTTAACTGAAAACATTTCAATTTCATAACTATTAATTAATCTGCATATCTGTTTATCAAAAACATTTTGGAGTTCCAATTCTTTTACATTTAATTATTTTACCAAAATTTCCTTCATAAGTTATTCCGTGTGGTATATGTTGATAATTATGGTAATTATGCTCTCAATTAATAGGAAATTGAGATCATGTTTACCTCTGTATAACAATTCAGTTGCATTGTTTTGATTACAGTAGTTGTAGAACAGCACCAGAAGAATGCCAGGGTTGGATGGGTTATCTGAGTAAAGCAGTGTCTGCTTCGGCCAACTATCTTCCCTCTCAAGTGACAGATGTCTTCAATCAAGGAAGGGCGTTTGCATCTGTTCATCTCCCATTCCAGGGGATGCGTAATGTCTGTGCCATTACTACGTACGTGCATTTAACTTCTTCTTTTTAATACAGTGAAAGTGATTTACAACACTATTCCAGTTACTGGGATAGTTTTGAGATATTTAGCTACCCACTTATTGTGCAATATTTTTCCTATCCTTAGCTCTGCAGGTATTTATGTAATCCTTTTGGAGTTCCTAATTTACTAAGTAATTTTGCAATTTAACCCCAAAAAAAAGTCCTTTCAACCTGTAGTAATTACTTAACAGAGCTTGATTAATTTAAATTATGCAATCTTGTTGAAATAATAATGTCTAAATGAAATATTTAATTTGCTTGCTGAATTAAAATGATTGTTATTAGTTGCAAACCACTTGCTTGTCAATTAATAGTGCAAATTTAGCCATTCCAAAAATTTTATTCTAAAAGGAAATTGTTTCTTTAAAAATCTATCTACAGATATTTTCTGAAAATCTGATAACTCTTAAAAATAATGTGATGAAAAGGTAAGTGGTATTACGATATTAACAATACTTTGCAGGCAATATCCCATATTCAACTTTGACAAAGGAAGAAGTACCATTTTCATTTTAAGGTAGGAGGAAATGAAACTAATGCTGTGTTGAGTGGTTAGAATTCCTGCCTGAATAATAGAAGACATTGAAATCCCACTATGCTTAATATAAAAATTATATACCTCATATCACCATGAAGTAGATTATTCTAGATACATTTCTTTCAGCAGTTTCATTTGTAACATATCTTACTCAGGCTATCTAGGTAGCTGCTTGAGAATTGTAGTGATAAATTAAGAAATAATTATTATTGTATGTTACAAATCAAAACATTGATTATATCTCTGTGGCACTCTCTCCTTTAGGATACAGAAAATTTTACGTTTGCTGGTTGCATCTGCAGATGGATATCTATATGTTTATAATTTGGATACCTCGGAAGGCGGGGATTGTAATTTACTGAAACAACACAGGTGAGTTAATCTCCTCTTCTCATGTTATAGTTTTAAACCCAAAGATATGCCATTCATCATGCATATATCACACACCTCCATGCATAGGTTAAACTTGATTTTATCAATATTGTGTTTACATAACCCATACTTACAATATGACCTTGTATCAGGTACAGGTAATCAATGATTACCTTCAGTTCAGTTTGCTTAAAATTTGTGTTAACCCAACCAGGCATATGTGAATACATTTGCTTAGCACAAAAAATTTTATGCCTCACATAAATTCATTTAATTAACCAAATACAAGATATATAAGGGTTTTAGATTTTGTTCATCGCCTATTTGTTTTGCTAGATATTCTCTTAACATATCTCTCCTATTAAGTAGAGAAACTTGTATTGTGAATGTTTTAAAATTGAAACAATTACTAATTATGGTCACTATCAAAATTTTCTCTTCTTAAATGTTTTAGCTATCAATTGCAAGTTAGTGCAGTAATTCTTGGTTTTAGAGCAGGTTTAGGGGTATGGAGTTCACGCCTGCATTATCAGCAACATGCGTCACCAACAATCTGCATCATTTTGGGAAAGAGGATGAAAAACATGTCAAACTAAATTTTATTACTATCTTATTTGCAGAATAGAACAGAACTTGATGTTTTCTGATTTTTGCATGCCTTACTTTATCGGGATTTACTAAAATACTCCAATATTTTTTTTTTGCATGATAGTAGATACTGTTTCCATGTCACATAAGTCTTAATATTTTGGGAATGTACGAGGGTCATCCGGAAAGTAGTACCCGTTCGTGAAATAAAGACACAAAAGTAAATATTAACATTCATAAAAAATTTTATTTGAAAGAGGATACTTTAAACTACTTCTCAACATAATCTCCAAGCAAATTAAGGCATTTGTCATAACGTGTGACAAGTTTCTGTATTCCTGCTGCATAGTCCTCCGCCGCCAGCTCATTGAGATACAGGGTCACTCCTTCTTTAAGTTCTTCATCGCTGTCAAATCTTTTCCCCGCCAAAAAGTCTTTAAGCTTTGTAAAGAGATGAAAATCTGAAGGGGCCAAGTCCGGGCTATACGGTGGATGGTCGAAAGTTTCCCATTTGAATTGCTGCAAAAGTCTTTGTGTTATCCCAGCTGCATGAGGCCTGGCATTGTCATGAACGAGAATGACACCAGTAGACAATAGACCTCGCCGCCGATTTTGTATTGCCCGCCGTAATTTCTTTAATGTTTCACAATACGCATTGGCATTAATAGTGTCTCCACGGGCCATAAAATCAATAAGCAATACACCTCGTCGATCCCAGAAAATGGTTGCCATGAGTTTCCTGGTGGACAGAACTGTCTTGAATTTTTTTGGTTTGTTTGGTGAATGAGCATGATGCCACTCCATTGACTGTCGTTTACTCTCAGGTGATGCATAACAAACCCATGTTTCGTCACCAGTAATTATGCGAGTCAAGAAAGAGTCTCCTTCATCAGAATAACGTCCCAAAAACGTCAGTGCTGCAGCCATACGCTTGTTTTGTGCTCATCTGTAAGCATGCGAGGGACCCATCTTGCACAAATTTTTGCATAATGCAGATGGTCTTTAACAATTTCATGAACAATTGTTCGAGAAACATTGGGAAAATGCTCACAGATGTCATCAATTGTGACGCGCCGATCGTTCCTCACGAATTCGTCAACTGAGCTCACCAGTTGGTCTGTAATGACAGACGGTCTCCCCGAACGCTCATCGTCGTGTGTGTTCCCCCTCCCCATGTTGAACTTGCGACACCACCGCCGAACAGACGACTCGTCCATTACATTGTCTCCATACACCTCCTTTAATTGGCGATGAATATCACATGGGCGAACGTTTCTTGCATTGAGGAATTTAATCACTGCCCTCACTTCACAACTGGCGGCGTTCTCAATTTTTTTAAACATTGTAAACAATCACAGAAACAACACAGGCAATGCTAGCGTCACGCAACTTGGCTCAGAGAAGGCAGACAAGCCACTGAAGCTATCTGACCTTGTCCAGCGGCTACTCGCGTCGTCAGCACTTCATGCGGCACTAACGGGTACTACTTTCCGGATGACCCTCGTAAAAGTTACATTTTCGTGGCTTTCTCCCTTTTGTATCCTTTTATGTTTTCTGATGGCTTGTTGAAGCACCAGTGTGAGCAGTTTGTAGGCTTGTGGAGATGAAATCCACTGCAAAGACAATAGTCATTCTAGGGGACATGGGGAAACCCTTGGTGAAGTGAGGTGCATTTTAACTGAATTTTGCTCTATTTGTATGTCAGTCTTTTTTTTTCATGATTTGATTTTTAGTCCTCAGAGCCAATTTAAATCTTTAAAAATAATGAGAATAATTTAGATCAATTGCAGAAAATGTTTAACTCTAAGTGTGATGCATCAACAGGTTGGATGGAAAAGCAGATATACCCTCAGCGGTGGGTGATGTCCCGGACAGCGGAAATGCTAGTAACCCTGGGGAAGTTGGTGGCATGACAGCAGCAGCTGTTGTTGCTGGCACTGGCACAGCCTCTCACTTCTCCCCTTCCGCAACTGTGCCAAGGCCAGTGCCGAGCAATGCAGCAGCTGGCACAGGTGCAATATTCGTCCACATTTCATTACTTTTTTGGTTTTATTATTGCTTATTTTTGTGTATTTGTGCATGATATTTATTTTTAGTTATTTATTGCAACTTATTCATTGCAAGAAAACTATGAAAAATAATTGTATATGTTGATGCATAAGTACTCCAAGTTCAAATGTCACAATTTTTTCTTCAATCAAAATAGACATAAATGTTTTCCACTTATAAAAATAATTTCATCGGAATTATTACTTTATAACTTAAGGGTAGATTTTTAAACTTAGTGTAAATTGCAGTATACGTTGAAACATTCTCTACAAATGACAAGTTTATCAAGTTTTTTTTTTAATATTTGCTACTTTAAAAAATTGAAGAGAAAACAGTATGACAGCTCTATCATCTTGAAGATTCATACAATGTCAAAGTGATGATTATATCTTAATGTGAACAATCTAAAATTTTCATCTATTTATATTTTGGCATTATTTAGAAGGATACATTTAAAGTTTGAATTGAAACAATTACCTGTAAATTTATCATTAACTTTCCTTCCTTTGTTATGTGAATGAAAGCATTTTCAAGTACAGTTTATACCAAAAAGAAAGTTTCATCGCCCTAACTAAATTTTAAAGCTTGTTTGTGAAGCAAGATTAATGTGTTCTAGGCATCAACATATATTGTGACACACAAAAATTTCTGGTGTAGCTTGCTATTCAACTGCATGTGCTTCTTTTGTAATCACTTGCAATAATGATTGGAGTTCAATACCGTCTAATGAAGCCATTCTTCATTGTTTTATCATTAGGTTAGCATTGATTTATTTGCTGTTTTGAAGTACATGAATGCCTTGCCTACAGTAAAATGGCATGACTTTGTTACAATGCAGATAGAATGAACAATTTCTATCTGTATACAAGATTGCCAGACAATTTAATGTAATAATCATGATATTTATAATTTATACAATGTTTAAAATTTTCTCCAGACATTCCAATGGGTAGACAAGCCGATGGAACTTTTAAAAAATAGCAGTTTAAAATCTTTTAAGTAGACGCTTAATGAAATTGCCAAATTTGCTGGGCTATTCTCTAGACCTTATAGACATATCTATTAGACTTCTGTGTAGTCTGAAATCTTTTTAGCTTTATGCCTTAAATATTTAGGAAGTCACAACTATAAGTTACAGAGTAAGGATGGTTCACTATTGGAAACACGCCCCATTTACCTTTCTTTCCCTCGAAAGAAAGTTGTGCCAAAAAGCATCAAACATTACCATGCTACAAATGTTTGTCAAGTTTGAAACACCAAAGTCTAAATTATCGAAGTTCTAAACGTATATAACGAGTTTATTTTTACCTTTTGATCAGGCCAAGGCTGTGACTTCCCTCCTACCCTAGCTGCCTTGCGCCACCCCCCAACTGACACCTTGTTTTGTTTGTCACCTTCTACTCCAGGCCCAATAGGTAGCTACGCAGGGATAGTCCGGGGCCGATGTCCAGGCTCCATGTCAGGTACTGGTATCTAAGGAACAAGCTCCTTCTCTTTATCTGCCTTCTGCATCCTATAAGAGCATGCGCTCCTCCATCATTTTATCGTGGAAGATATTTCTACTCTAGAATGCTGTCATCCGACAGGCCAATTATCTTTTACTGCACTGTATGAAAGAGGACTGGAAGCATAGTTAACTAATGCTTTAATGAAATCCTCTGTCCCAATTCAAATGCCTTGTCGATTTCTTCCATTATGTCTTTTTCTTGGATGAATGTATTGGGTGAATTGCTCAAATGTGTCTGCTCTTCCGCGTACGTTCTTTATCCAAAATCATAATACATGCAAACTAGGAAGGTGGGTTTCCCTTTATTCTCCTCGCTAAGCACTTCTCCAAAGAAGTTTAAATATGCTCATCAGGAATAACATATTTCATTGCATTAAATTAGAATTTCCAATTCATTTTGTTGCTAATATGGGATGTGGTGAAAATGAGGTGACTTTTGGAAAGCTTAGATTTTGCTTTCCTGTTTTATACTCCTTGGTATATGCTAACATATTAGAATGTTGTAGTTGTTCATCAGTTAGAGCCTCCTCTCACTATCTATTGATGTTATTATTAACATGTGTGTATGTGCGTGAGTGAATTATATATTGATTATATTGGGAAACGGTCATCAATTGAATTATTATTATAGAATATCATTTACAAAGATAGGGATTCCCTAATAATCATCAAATTTTAAGAAAAATGTGACCTTTTAGTCTTCTAAGGCTCTAAGATCTTTTTTCAGCGAACAACTAATCATTCCTCTTTCTTTATTGTAAAGGCATTTATTTTTCATTAACTTCTTACTTTCTCCTTATAATTTCATCTGGAAATCTACTCATTTGAACAAAGTCTAATTAGAATGTTGTATAGCCTTGGCTCATAAAACTAGGCCATGGATCCCTTGATGAAAATATTGTTGCTTTGTAGACTTCCAAATTTTTTCATTCACATTAATACTATCTGTTATCAAGACTAATGATGTATGGATAATTAGAAAACATGGATAATCCAAACTGTCACTTTTATTTTCATAATGCTCATAATTTACATAAAAACAATTATTATTATTTGCTCTCATAGTTTGTTATTTTTGATTGTTTCGTGAATGTATCTAGAGTTTACTCCACCTAATTGAGGATCTTCACAGGAATTATAATGTTCCTGTTGTTGTATTCCCACTGCTTCATAGAAATATCCCACTGATGTCCTGCTTTTATTGGAAAGGGGAAACTTGTAGGTTTATGTATTTAAATCTTTTATACTAAGACAATTTGATGAATAATAAGAAAATCTTACATGGTTAATCGATAAAGTGGATAATCTGCTCACAGGTAATCAGGAGTTCACTGTATTGAAATATAAATTGAGTTTAACATAAAGTTTAGTTATTATGACAAAGTAAGAAAAGTTCAGTTGCTTTTATCTTCTAAATACACTTTTGTGTAGAAGTTACAGTAGTAATCAGTCACTTAAACACATCAACCCATTTCAAAAGAGATCTTGTGTAAGTTTTGCTCACCTTAAATGACGTCTTTGACTACAAACCATTTTTGTATTTAGGACAACTTAATTTTTTTATCAAAAAGTTATGGTTGAATGTTTATTCTGTGCATGAGTATGTAAAGTATTAAAATAATTTCATCGAGTAAAGTCAGAATTGCAAAAGATAAATCGAGGCAACAAATCATATATATGTGAGTTACAGAAATTGATATAATCTGACTTTGTTGAGAATGTATGCTAAGAAGCCATTCATGCCATGTATTTCAATTATTTTTACATCTTTTAGATATTTGCTGTGGATCTTTTCTAGGTCCTGCAATAAGAAATATAACTCTATAGAAATAAAAGAAGTTCGAACTCAGCTTATAACTCTGTAAGCTAAATTCTGTAACAAGCTCAGTCCCTAAACTTTCTGATTAGGAATACACAACCTGCATATACAGTTGCTGCTTGAATGAAGTTATTTAAAAGTATAATACGAACCTACAAATAAATCACTTATCACAATTTATCTGATTCTTTTGTTAATAAAACCTTGACTGATATTATACCTTTAATGTTAATGTGTTTTTTGTTGCAAAATACATATTCTTTTCTCTTTTTACTTTCCTTTATCTGTATCATCTGTCATAAGTAGCTCAAACATGTTGTAAATTCTCATTTCATAAAATCAAATTTGAAAGTAATCTCCAATGATTTCTATTGTGTGTGTAGAAACTCTTCTCTTGTTATTCAAAGTCCATCATGTTGCTATCATTGCCTGTAGCCTTTCCCTTTTACCTGAACTTTCTTCCTGGACTTCTGTACACACTAATCAAGTCTCTATCTAGAGGCAAACTGATGAAATGTGAAATCTCTTGAGGAACACAAAGAAATGGAACATAATATCCTCTGTGCAGTGATTCTCAACCTCTTAAGCATGCTCGGGCTTTGTTTCAAACTTCAATGCTTTTCTTACTGTATTTCAGTTGGAATTGGTACTCATTTTGAAAAAAAATAATGTACAATGATAAGTACTGAGTATAATTGTGTAAATGTTTATCCAAGTTTTTGTAACTGTTTCTGTAATTATAAAATATTCTATCATCTGTGCTAGAGAATCAGTTCTAATTTTCATTTGCAGACACCTTTAATAATTAATATTCTCAAATACTGTTACAGCTACAGATAAAAGATCAATCATTCAGCTCATTCAATCGTACATAATTTTAGTTTAATAAGTCCATAACATCGTCATGTAGCCAAAATCATTTACAATATACTTTGCATATACAGTAGAGGTTCATTATAATGAGTACAGCATATGACGAGAGCTGCATTATAGCGAGTGATTTTTTGGCCAGTGTCCATCTCACAGCAAAAGGATAGGGAGTTACAGCCATTATAACAAGCGGTTATCTCTAAAGTATCAGAATAACGAGTGCCACATTTCTATATTTGTCTTTAAGGTGCCATGTTTTGGAATTGTTCATTGACATGAGATATGAATTCTGATGAGCAAACTGTATTCTGAGGTGCGTTATCTCTTCAAAGAGTAGAAAAAATTAAATGCTAAAATTATAGTCACTTAATTCATGCATTAGTTTTCCTCACCCTTGCTCAGCAAAAATGCCTCTTTGATGAAAGATATCATCATCAAGGGGATGTACTGATTGGTACCTTGTCTCTTTTCGGTGACAACCCCTATAAGTCAGCACCCAATCAAGTATCCATCATATTGGGATGGGATTTGTTCTCGTACGAAACATTGCGTCTGATCCACAATGGGTGGCAATGTAGGAGCTAAAAACAGACTTGGATTCTACATTTTACAGTAGAAGATACACATTGGTTATGATTTATAAATCAATGAAATGATATTTTTGAAATTAATGTACTTTTGTATGCATTCTGAAGCATTTGCATAAGAATTAAAAATGATCCAGTTCCATTCTGCCACACTCGCTGCTCTTGAATTCAAGTGGATTGACATTTAGTATTAGAAATCTGCTATAACTAGTATGCTTTATAACAAGTACTTTTCCAATTTTTGTCAGCTCTCATTCTAATGGACTTCTACTTTATAACATACCAGTGAATGACAGTTTCATTTTATTCTGAGTCTCAGTTGTAATGGGGTATATTATTATCTCTCTTGCATGTAGGTTGAATATTTTTCATTGAAATTTTGTATCTTAAGATCTACCTTTGCACAACTATAACTGGTAATATTTCCACAAATTCCTGTTGAATAATAAAATTCAGATGGATAAACATTCTTGAGAATTACCCGAAACAGTATGGCTGTTGTGGAGTGTGCACAGTGGTAGAGCCTTATGCATTGGTGGATGTGCAAGGCAAAATGGTGAACAAAAAGCAGATGCATGCAACTTCACTCTAATGTTAAGGTTTTGATGGAATACTCTTCATAGAATACTCTAACTATCATCAAGTTCTAACCTAGTTCCCTGCATTACTTTGGGAGAACGTCACCCTGATATTGCCAAATGATATGCCTGTGATAAAACTACTGCCTTTAATGATGATGAAACAACATCAAGTTCATGATAGTTTAACTCTCAAAACACTACTCCATATGGACATTGGATAGAAATGATAGATTTATTCTTAAACTGAGTCAGTTTGGTGATGCTTTGAATAGCAAATGGCTCTGCTAATGAATATTTCAGATTTAAGGAAGCATTTTGTTGTATTTTGATGTTAGTGAGTGCAAGCCAAATATTCAAAGATGCCTGAACAAAATGAATGCTGTTCATGTTTTTGCAAAAGGGTGTGGCAGTTTTATGATTGCGTGTATCATGAAACTTGGGAAAATGAGCTAAATTAATGTTACTCCAGAACAAACAAACACCTTTGCTAGCTGAGCAATAGCTGTAATTCAGTAATCTGTGAAATTGTTCCTTCTAATAATTCATTGAGGAGGATTTTTAAGTTTATGATTATTTGCATTCTTCTCTTAAACTGAGTCTTAAATGAAAGGTAAGATTAAGGGAAGTAAAGACTAAGTGACAAACTATGAGTTATTTAGAGGGACCAAATGCATTTATTGCTGTAGGAGACTTAAACACTTGGGTGGGAGAATACAAGTTATACTATTAATGGCTAAAGTTATTGCTATGAATTCTGGGATTTTATGGCTGATTTAGTAAATCTAGTCTTTGAATTCTTTTTGCTTATACATGTTTGAGTGACACGCTTTCTGGCACTGTTACTCCTTAACATTATTCTTGAAGAAATGATCAAACAAAAAAGACTTATGGCTTAATGAGTCATTAATCCATTGATTGCACTGTTATCACTTTTAACAATGTTTATGGTTATTAATTAATTGTTATAAAGCATTAATTTTTAAATAAAAGTGAACTTGCAACAGGTAATAACTTTGTAATAGTATCACTATACACTTGAGATGTTAATTTACCCTCTCTTATTCTCTCTTTATTATTTCAGACAAATATGTTTATCTCCTTGGTTTTGATAGAGTATGATTGAGCCCCAGCTATTACCAGTTAGTCTTCAGTCAGACAGTATTTTCTCTGTTAAAGTGTACTTTCCTTAGTTCTGAATATTGCTTCATTTGTGTGGATAGGCATCTGTTCAGGGAGCCCTGCCTAATCTGAGAAGTGCCTAAAAGTTTTCTACAAAAAAGAAATGGTTATTGGGTGAAATATACTGTAATTAAGAATATATCTTGTTTGCCTAAATTAATGTATAGAATAAGATTTAAAATAGTATTTGTGTCAACTAACAAGCATAAAAAGTGTTTGAATTTTTTCTCCTTTAACATTTCTCCCTAGATATGAATTTTTATCTAGTCAAATATTTACTGAGTGCAAAATAAAATAGGATTTTTGTATGATAGTTGTAGGTTTTGTGATTTTACAGTAATTTTGCTTTTTAATCCTAATTTAGTTATTTTTGTATGTATAAAACATCCTGGCAAGGCATCTCTTTTAGATCTTAAATATGACGAATGGCTATATTCTGAATTTTCCATTTTTTTCTTCATATAGTTGAGTAAAAGATGTTATTTTTATAATACTTTGAATCATTGTTAAGCTTTGATTGGGTAATTATTTTTTATGAGTTTTTGCATATATTAAGGTAATATTGTGGTTCATTGAGCATCATATTTGTTATTGACAATTGTCTATGAGGTGAGCATTTAGAAAAATTCCATATAAAGTCAGTGAAGAATGAAACAGATATAAATGAATAGAATATAAATTAATTTTTCATATATGAAATCCTTCACAATTTTTCTAACAAGAAAACTTCACTGCATTTGGGATGATTGTAGTATCATTGATTGTGGCCTTTTACCTCTTCCAGATTCTGAAAAGTTTCACGAAATGGTGGCTGCAACAGAATCTCCTCCAAGAGGGGGCTTTCGCTTTGATGATGAGAGTGAATTCCCCCCTGTCACACAGAAGACTGAGTGATCACACAAGTGTTGCATATCAAGAGAAAGTGAAATCAATGTACAGATTTACTGAGAGATTCTTCTGAATTACTGTGGACATCGAGACTGGTTTCCTCACATCTCCTGTTTTGTCATTTCTAGAAAGTGGTTAGGGACATTTTCTATTCAATGCGATGTCATCCTTTCACGTTTCCTTTGCCATAATTTTTGCTGTCTATGTCGACTTTAACGATATTCTACACTTCACCCAATCCATTGTAGGATTTTAAGTAATAAATTTGGGAGCTGCGATGTAATGTTGTTGCAGTGCTCTGTTTTCTCGAAGGACCAGTTTGAACTCTTAAATTTTCCAGTCAATCTGTGAACTGTGCGGTAAACCTCAATTTTTTGGTGAGGAAATACTAGAAAAATGAGAGAAATCATTCCAAAAGTTATCAGTTTTTAAATGAATTTAATATAATGGATATTCATTAAAGCGTTGATCATTGCAGTACAAATCGAGTGAGCTCGCACTATAATATAAAGTTTTTCCTCCTGCTCCGTTGCTTTTGGCCTTCCTCATTTTGTTGTCAAATGTTACTTTCAAGGAAAGGGTTTCCTAAATGTTGATATATATTAATGTATCTATGTAAGTGTATATGTATGTATGCAAATATATCTCTTTTTTTAACATTCAAGCATTTATGCTTGCATTTTAATTAGAGTAACTGTGTATAAATCAATCTTGTAAGTCAACCTTAGATCTTCTCATAGTTATTATTTAAAAAATTTTAGTGGATTAAAATCCATTAATACTTGCCAGCTCCTCAAACTGTTTAGAATAGGATTTATTTGCTCAAGGATCACAACTTTTAAAATTTCTAATTTAAAATCTCTAATCTAAAATGTGTATTTTTAAAAGTGATCAAATACTTTTAAAAATACACATTCTAAAATTCATTTATAGTATAAGAGAATTAATGCCTTAAGAAGATGACAGGTAGCATTATAATTGCTGTTTGCAATTGTTCTTTTAAAAGCCCTTGGAATTTGAGCGTGAATCATGAATTGGGAAACTAGAACCACAGAAAATATGGCATATTTTGGATAAGTATAGCCATGATGAATGTTTAAAAGAACTGTATTATATATATATTTGAAGTGGACTTTATCAGTTAAGTTCACTTTGATGCAAACTGTATTATAATCAGTTTATAAGCCTAAAGTCATGTTAACTTACATACCAGATTGAGATGAACACAAGATGACAGTCATTGGGTTTAAACACTCTTCAAATGCCACTTAATGCTTCAATATTGATTATAATACAGTTTTTGAGTTAAAGTGAACTCTTCTGTTTAGGTCCACTTTAAGTAGAGATTATAATACCAGGTCTTAGAAACAGGCTATTTTATAACACTTATAAATATAAAACAAATTTCTTTACATTATTTTTATGAAATTTCAAGCTGGGGAAGGGGTCTGTTGAGGAACTTCAGTTCTTTTGATGATTTGACTGAAGCATCATTTTCCATCAACTTATTTGGAATATTTTTCTTGAGATAGATAAAATTTAAGTTTTGCTTTCATTCACATTAAGATGATTTATCTCAAGCCCATGTTCTAAATTGCTAATATGAGATAATTATAGTTGTATACCACCTCTTCTTGCTAGTAAATATGATGGTTCTGTGCATTGGAAAAGGAAATCTGCAAAGTTATTCATAAAAATTTTTACAATTGATGGGCCATGATTAGTACTTCAAAAGGAAGTACTAAGTATTTCAAGGCCAGAGGGTGAGAAAGAGTTTAAAAGCATAAATCTTTATATTTAGCAATGAGAGATTTTTTAATCGTGATTGAGAAGTACTAAGAGACAAAGGTTCTCCAAGCGCCAACAGCTGGCGCTTGGAGAACCTTTGTCTCTTAGTTCATTGAACGCCGAGTTCCTTTTTTCTTTCTTCTAGATTAAGAAGTGCCCAATTTTTCTATATGTTTGTGCACTATGCACAAACCTATTTATCATCAGAAATTTTCCTGAGAGAAACTAGCCTCTTAACTTCCTCTGTGTTCAAGATGATTTAAGTCTCAAATTTCTACTATTTGGTGAGAATAATAGTTAAAAAGTATGTTAAAGGTTATCATGAAATGCATTGAAGTTCTCATTGAGAGATGCTTTGGAAGATGGTTGACTATTCCAAATAGTTGACTATTATGTGACAAAAGGGAAGGATGTTACAAGAAGTGAAGAGTCTCACTTTTGAGAATGGCTTCATCTATGAAAATCAAAGTTGTAGACAATGCCAAATTATCAGACATGTGCTCATAATTTCTAATGATAATTAGATTGATAATTATTAGCTTATAAAATGAGGTCCAAAGTGTGATGAAGGAACATCTAGGGAAGAAGTCCCAAAAGTTAGTTACTGAATAGTATATCACATGAGTTGAATGAAATTAGTTTGCATGTTTATGATGTAAGATTTAGATGTTGAAATGAAGGAGTTTGCCATGGCTAGTACTTGACCACAGATCTCACAGCTAGCCAGGTGTTTGCCTTATCTAATTAAACTACCTCTCCTACAGATTTTAAAACTATGACGGAACACAGAGTGCATCCATCTGAGATGGCACCAATCCTCCGCATATGAAACTTGTATGATGGAACCTCACCTCACTATTTTATGAGTGGTTTGTGTGGTAGAAATAAGTCGAACCTGTAAACACTGTGATATTATTGCCTTCTGGTAATTACAGTGAGGATGAAATATATTTAATTTATAAACACATAGAAGATGATATAGAGACAGTGAAGGGTATAAAAAATCTCATTATAATGGGGGACTTTGACTGGGAAATAGAAGTTAGAGAGGACAGATATTGATAGATTTATGTAGGAGGCATAACCTCTGTATGACAAACACCCTCTTCCAGCATCAAAAGAGACAAAAGTACACATGGAAAAGAATTGGGGGATATGGATAGGTAGTAAATTGGTTAAATTTTGATAAAAAAGAGGTTTAGAAGTAGTGTTAAAGACTCACAAGGTTATGTAGGTGCTGATGTGAGACTCAGATCATGATGATGAGAACTGATCTCAAATTTAAAAGTTCTACAGGGCAAAAACACCTCCCAAATGGAACTTAGAAGCCCTCAGGGTTGGGAAAGCAAGAGAGTTTCAAGAATCTGTTATAAAATCTCTGTTAGATAAAGAAATCTAACTTACAAAGAACAAGAGATAGGAAAAGATTAAAAACAGCATTAAGTATAGTGCCCAAAGGGATTTGGAGAGAGAAACAACACAAAATTAGGAAGCCATAGGTGACCATAGAAGTGACAACTAAAATGAAGGAAAGAAGACAATGGAAAAGGATGTAGAATGTACAGGACCTTAAACAACAAGCTGAGAAGAGAAACGAGTAGGTCAAGAGGATTGAGCTGGAAGGAAAAGTGTAATGAGATAAAGAAGCTGGAAGAAAGTGGGAGGATCAACCTATTATATAGAAAGGTGATACATTTGACAGGGAATAAAATTAGTCTGGCCACTGTAAAAGATAGCAGGGGAATATTATATAGGATCCAGCCAAAATAAGCAGATGATGGAAAGAATATGTTGAGGAACTGTATGGGAAAGACATGAGCCCTTATTACATAACAAAAGAAAGTGTACAAGAAGTAGATGATGATGATGTTGGACTTAATAATGGATAGTGAAATTGATAGGACACTGCTTGATATGAAAGGGAACAGAGCAATGGGTGAGGATGAGATTCCGATGGAGCTCTTTAAAACCCTTAGTGAAATATTTCTACAATTTATGTAGAAATATTTAATATGATTTATGTAGAAATATTTAAAATTCTTAGCCCTCTCATTAATCTGTATCTAATCATTTTCCAAATAGATTTAGGAGACTAAATAGTTTAAATTGCTTTTGATTTCAAAGTTTCAATTACCATTGGTAATTTCATTTGGGTATGGATTTATCTTTTACAATATACGGAAGAGAGTCGAGGACAACCAATTGGAGATGCCATTGAGGATGAAGGAAGGAGTGTGGATGGGAGGGAGGAGTCTGAAGACACAGAACATTACAAAGGAATCAGAAATCAAAACCTACTGTTGGTTGACGAAGGTAAGGGTTTGAGGGTGCTTTAGGTTAACTGTAGAGGTGTTATAAATAAGGTAGAGGATTTCCAAACTTTGTTAGAATCCTGATATAGTAATTGGCACAGAAACGTAGTTAAACTCAAATATTTTCTCAAATGAAATTTTTCTGTGAAACTTCATAGTGTACAGGATAGATCGAGATATGATGGAAGGGGGAATCTTTGTAGGGGTTAAGGAGAAAATAACGAGCAAGTTAGAATGGGTGAGGTATGACTGCGAAATGATATGCGTAAAAATAATATCTAACTGAGCGAAAACATTGGATGTGGTTGCAACCTATCAAAGGCCTGGGGATGATTTTAGTTCATTGGAGGTCTTGGGAAATTTATTTGCTGAGAGGTCATTAGGAAAGGAAGTCTTGATCGCAGGAGACCTAAACTTACCTGGAATCAAGTGGGATGGGGGGTGGGAGAGCACAAGAGTTGGTAATCAATATATTTAACGGGGGGGTATCATATAGGGGAGGGACCAACGAGGGGGGTAAATGTGCTGGATATTTTTCTACCTCGACCCTTTTCACATTGTTAGATTTAGAGATTGAGGGAATCAATGACCATAAAGCAGTTGTATTAGAGTTGCTCATGGGAAGAGGTATGACTGAGAGTTATTCACCAAAAACAGAGATATGAGATTATGGAAGAGGAGATAAATTAGGTTTCCAGAAATATCTAAATATTAACATATCACTGTGGGTAGAGAAAGGGAAAAGTGTTGAAAAAATGTGGGTCGACTTTAAAAACATACTTAATGAAGGGTTAAAGGGGTATGTCCCAAGAAAGTTACTTAGGATTGATTTTAGGAAAGATGGGGGAGACCATCGTCATTAGTAACGCAGGGATAAGGCGACAATTGGAAATATTGAAAAATAACAAATCTTGTGGCCCAGATAACATATCAGGTGATTTTTTAAAACTAGGATCGACTGAAATTGTCCCATATATTAAATTTTTATTTCAAGTGATCTTAAGGAATGGTTCTATTCCAGAAGATTGGAAAAAGGCAATGGTCATTACGATTCATAAAGGTGGGGTAAAGACGGACGTAGAAAACTATAGACTGGTCAGCTTAACTTCGGTAGTATGTAAGCTAATGGAAAAGTTAGTCGTAGAGTATCTTAGGAAATTCTGGAAAGAAACTGGGTGGTTAAGTATTTATCAACATGGTTTTAGAAAAGGATATTCCTGCGAATCGCAGCTATTAGAATTATATCAGGATATTTCAGACTCGTTAGAAAAACAAAAGGAAGTCGACGGAATTATCGTAGAATTTTGTAAAGCATTTGATAAATTTCCGCATCATTTGTTGTCAGCAAAAGTAGAAAAAATGGGCATAGATACAAGGGTTTAAAGATGTTCACAAAATTTTTTAACGGGTAGTTCTCAGAGAGTGAAAGTTGGCAAAAATAAATCCGAAAAAATTGACATAACGTCAGGGGTACCTCAAGGAAGTGTGATCGGCCCATTACCGTTTTTAATTTATATCAACGACTTACCAAAGCTCATTAAGTCCAAAATCAATCTATGTCATGATGACTATATAATTTATAGGGAAATTAATGTTGAGGATGATGTTGGAGTATTGCGAAGGGACATTGAAGCAGCTGAGAAGTGGGCAACAGAAAATCAAATGGAAATAAATGCAAAAAAGAGCAAACACATTCACGAATAGGAGGAGGGAAAGAGAAGTCTCATACGAGGTTAAGGGAGAAAAAGTTCCGAGGGTGAAAGAATGTAAATACTTAGGGGTTACATTTACAAAGAATTTAGATTTGGGGTGATCACATTGATAAGGTAGTCTCTAAAGCGTTTAAAAATCTCCATTACGTGAGGAAGAACTTAAAGGGAGCTAGTGGGGAAGAGAAGGATTTAGGATATAAAACGGCCTACGGTAAGGCCTATATTGGAATATGCGAAAAACGTATGGGATTCGCACAGCAAAACTAACATAAAGAAAATTGAAAAGGTGCAGCGTAAAGCAGCTAGGTATGTTTTAAATCAACACAATAGGGAGGAAAGCGTAACGAAAATGTCAGAATTTCTTGGGTGGGAGAGTTTAAAAGAGAGGAGGAAGCTGATCAGATTGGTAGGGATTTTCAAGTAAAAAAAGCTGGCGAAGCATGGAGGGAATTAAGTTATAGATTTGAAAAACCAAATTATTTTGTGCGCGGGTATCAGAATGAGAAGTTAAAATTGGGAAAACATAGGACGGATACGGCTAAATTTTCATTTCTAAATAAAGGAGTAAGGGAATGGAAAATGTTACCTGAAGAGACCTTCAAGCCCTTTCCTAAATCAGGTAAAGATTTTAAACTTATATGTGTTAAAATATTATAAAAATGCATTGAGAGGGGGTTTGGTGTTTTTTTGTTAGATATTGGTAAATGCATAATGTTTTGTCGTAAAAAAGTGACCTTATCCTGTTGGACTATATTATGTTATTTAGGAATGTTAAATTTAAAAAATATGAGTGTAAAAGGGGTTGTATTTTAATGATGTTTGTGGCTGCCACCTGACTAATCTCAAACTGTAGAAATATAATAATAATAAACTTAGTTTCTGCGGTTTCTCCTTAATTCTTGCTTCCCCAGCTGCTTTTTCTCCTTTCCCTCAATTAATGAGGACTGATTCTGCATTGTTTCAAATTGATTACTGCACGGTACTGGTATTGTTTGTCACTGAACAAAAGATACATTAGATCCTTAAAGGGCTTCTCATTGTTTCTGGCCCAAGAGAAACTTCATCTCTGTAGCTGGTAAGGAAGATGGCACCTGCTTATCCTGACTGGGAGACAGGATATTGTCAAAGTTTATGATGAAACATTCCATTGTTTATTTTTTAAACAGTTTCTGCTATACTGTTACATGAGAAAGCAGTTCTTTCATAACTTTGCTAGCTTTACGTGATGTAAAAATTGTTGAATATAGCATTTGTTTTTTATTTTATTTATGGTTGACTATGCAAAGACCCTGTAGAACTTGCATTGGAAAAAAGTTCAATTCTGTGATTAAACCTTCGTAGACTTAAATCAATTCTTACTTCAGGCGCTTAATTGATGTGAATGATGTACAAAAAGATCGCGAGAAAAAAGGGCATGCTTCAGGACTATACAACAATATTTTATTAAAAATTAGTTAGTGACACATGTATGTTATTCTACAATGGTGTGAACATAACGTAATCATGAATTTTCAAACACTTATGAAATTTTTATTGGATTTCACTGAGTCAAATAATGGAGGAAATTGATCTGGATTCCTAATACATGTCTTATCAGAGACTGTCTAACAGATACTGCCAAATTATTGTGATTAAATCTCAAGAATAAATGTTTTCCATCACCTGTACGGTCATATTCTTGAAAAAGGAGTATATAGAGAGACACTTCACATAATTTTGTTTTAAAGAGGGAAATCTCAAGTACTATAGTGTCCCTAGGTTCAAGAGACAGTTTGAAAGAGAATATTAACCTTCTCGGTAAGTACATATTTAGAGATATTTTTACATACATACCAATAACATAGCCTTTATTTTAAGTTTTTATTTTATTTTACTTGGAAATTTTATTCTTTAATGTATCTTTTAAGTAAAAACAATATTTAAACCATATAAGATGCCACAGGGAATTATTCTATACTCATTACCTTTGTTTTCCCAACTCAAACTCTGTCATACCTTCTTCTAATCTTTTCACCCTTTTCACCATTCTCGAAGTATCATTGGCTAGTGTCACCATCAAATCAGATGCAATTTACTGTCCATCCTCCAATACTTATCTCTCTCTCTTTCAAGATGTTACTTAGCATAATTTCAATGTATTCACATGTATGAAAACTTATTTCCTGTATCCTTATGTTCTATGTACTTTTTCCATTATTATTTTTATATAAAACTGTATCATGGTCATTTTCTCAACACGTTTGGTTTTTTAAAATTTTATTTAACTTGTAAAAGTTTTGAATTTCTTCTTCCTCTATATGTTTCTATTTTCTATTCAATTTTCTTTTATAATAAGTGCCTTGGAAATCAATTGTCTTTATTGCAACTTTTGTATTTTCACTTGCAAAAGTACAGACAGTGGCAATCATTTTTAAGATGCATGTTCATAAATACTTCTTAATCTTACTTAGCTGAAAGGAAAGTTAGAAATACTGCATGCTAAAAAAAATGCATCCCAAAATATTCCAACCACCTCATCACCAAGGAGCTCACATACATTTGCTACTTGACTTTTTTATGCTCTTTATATTGTTAATTGAAGCAGGCTTGTGGAAGGAATCATCTTAGGCAAAAGATGTACAAGTATTAAACTAAAATCTACAAAAGTAATATTACCATGAGCAGCATTTCAGAGCACAATTAAATTGAAACCAGAAACATACATAACTCTAAAAAATGAAGAAGAAAGAAAAATACATTATATGCCATCCAAACAGCCAATAGATCATGAGCAATCTTAAACTAAACGATCAATTCATTTAAAATTACTACAACACTTGCCATTAATAAAATGACCATCAATTTGAAACATGCATGTAAAACAGGAAGTCATTTTTTTGTTGTCAGACCAGTTTCAAAATTATAATTTGATTCAAAAACATCTAATACACTAGGAACCTGTGGATTCAATTTATTCTAGTATCACTGGATACACTAAAAAATAATGACATCAACATGAGAAAATTGAAAATATAAATGTACCTTGCTTTAAAAATGAATTCACAATAGATTGTATAGCAGTAGAACAGGCTCTAATATGCAATTAACATGTCTATTATATATAGCTAACTCTCCGGATATACCTATATATATATATATTTATAGGGGATACAAATTCTGACCATGTTCCACAAGCGCCGTCCACGTCAGATTTTTACGACGTACTGGCCCCACACTCTAGATGCTACAATAATTCAGACATCGACGCTAGGTGTCATGGGTTCGATACTAGAATGTCCCAAAAATCGCATTTTTCCCATAAGAATGCATTGCGTGGATTTTTGAAAATTATTTTGAGGCACTTATCGGTAAGATAGAGGAACAAAAATCTCGGAGGTTGAAGCTAAGGTAGTCTTCTATGGTTCTTATGGAAGAAATGTTGCCAAATGACCGTAAGTTCGACTCCAGGTGGGTCCGAAATTCTTCCATAAGAAATGCATTGCTGCAATTTTTGAAATTTTTTTTCAACGCCTTCCCGATAAGCTGGAGAGATCAAACCCCGTGTGGCGACGGAGGCGTTTGAGAACATTCTTTCATGAATTTTACCGTTCGTCTATTGGTCCTTGGTTCGATGCAAGAGGGTCATTCCGATTCCACCATGCATTTCAAACGGGGAAAACAGAATCTTATTTTAGGACCTTCCCGATAAGATATAGAATCGAAACTTTGGAACAATTAAGGATGGCACTTATCTATTATTATTTTGCTATCTTCTCTCACGGAAGGGTCCTGAGTTCGACGCTAGGTGGTCATTTGCGCAATATTCGCAGCCTTTTTCGAGGCCATTCTCGATGCGTTAGAGCAATCAAAATCTCGGAATTTGCAGATGAGATGGTCTTCCATAGTACCAAAGGAAGAAATGTTACCAAATGACCGTGTGTTCGACGCCAGGTGGGTCCGAAATGCTTCCGTAAGAAATGCATTGCTGATATCATGGGCTATTTTTTAAAATGCCTTCCCGATAAGCTGGAAAGATAAAACCCGGAATGGTGACAGAGGCGTTTGAGAAAATTCTTTCATGACGTCCACTGTTTCTCTAGTGGTCCTTGGTTCGATGCAATAGTGTCGTTCCGATTCTACCATGCATTTCAAACGGGAGTATCGGATCTTATTTTAGGACCTTCCCGATAAGATACTGAATTGAAACTTTGAAACACGTCAGAGTGGCACATCTCCCATGCCATTGTATCTCACGAACAGGTCCTGTGTTCGACGCCAAGCGGTCATTTACACTAATTTTTTAAAAATTGTTTTAAGACCTCTCTCTATGCAGGAGAATATTCAAAATCACAGCGTTTGCGTTTGAAGTAGTTTTCTATAGAACCAGTGGAAGAAAGGATGCAAATGACCGTGAGTTCGATGCCAGATGGATGAAAATATCTAACTTAAGTAATGTATTGCGGTAATTTTTAAGAATTATGCTTGATAAGCTTCGAAGATGACACCCGTAAGGGGAAGGTATTGTAAATTTTTACCAATTACCTTGCAGTATGCAAGTAACTTTTACTCGTATATTATAAGTATAGGTCATCAATGACAAATTTTCACTAATGTCACTATTTAATACCACTGAAACTTAAAAATTTAAATTAACTTTAAATTTCCTATCCCTACTTACTTAAAATTTCTGTCATTATATTCATTTACTTTCTATTTCTTAATTAATATGATTATAATGAAAGAGATTGAAGAAGAGAACTGATTTAGAAAGAGTGCCACAATAATCATGCAGGTAAGAGCATCTTCATGGGTAATAGGAGATCAGGATTCAATGTGCAGAACTTTTTTTCAATTCATTATTTTACAAAATGAGATAGTTATCAAAAGATGAAAGGTTTATTTTTTCATTTCCATATATTTCATTTTTTATCTTGTATCTTAATTTCTACTAAAACTTTAATTATAAGTTTCTTTCCAAAAACAGTCAAAATCAGTAACTAAATTCATTAGCTACACAATTATGAGAAGGAATGTG
Source organism: Pachydiplax longipennis (assembly GCA_036926295.1). Lineage (NCBI taxonomy): Eukaryota > Metazoa > Arthropoda > Insecta > Odonata > Libellulidae > Pachydiplax > Pachydiplax longipennis. Next base: position 69,233,190 of record JAVFKF010000015.1, read on the forward strand.
AGAGAGAGAAAAAAGAAAGAAAGATATAATGATGCAAAACTAACATCACCCATGTGACTTCTCTATTCTGTTCCTATTTCTCTATTCTATACTATTTTCAGTGGTAATCTAAAAGAAATATCATCATTGCTTGATTGGACTTGGTTTTTGGTAGTTGATTAACAGGAAAAAGTTTTTCAGAAGCTCTTCTTTCTAGAAATACTTGAAAATAAGGTGCAACCTTTTCGGTCCTTTTACAGCTGAAAATTGCTGTGAGTGTTATAATCGATGGTGCCCTAGATTCAGGATTCCCAAATCACAGTGTTTCCCTGTCGAGACAATCAATGTTTAAAATGCTGAGCAGATGGCAGAAGTTTGATTAGTTCTAATCTTTGTTTACTTCATATCTTGGTTTAGACAAAGTTAATACATATACTCATATCCCTCTAATAAATTTTTCCACAGAGACTTGGAGGTAGCTAATGTATGAAAAGGTCTATTATGAGAATAGCATCTGATACAAAATATATTTTCATGTGGGAAGGGTAGAGATGGCAAAAAATCAATGATAACAAGGAAACAACAGTTTTAATTAGGCAAGGAAGGAAGGAATAATAAATATCATCACTAAAAATCCACAAAACACTGAAATGAATCTTATCTCCAACTACTTCATTTATCTTGGATGAGTGATAACTAACAAAAAGAAAATATCGTTTTTAATGGACAAATTTAGCTCTTATTTACCTTAATTTTCCTAGTTACCTCTCACATTATTAATAATTTATATAAAGCAGAGGTATGAAACCTCAAACCTTTTGGGCATTCATTGCAACCATTTAGTCACCTTTAAAACAAGTACCCATCTTAATGATTTTCTTTCCCAATATCTCTTATGTCATCAAGTGAAAATTGTAGATGTTTCCTTCTCACTTAGTTTACACAGTGAATGAATTCATATGCTCGTATACAGCCTCCATATTAAACTAATTATTTGAATTTAAGCAACATGCCACTCAATCATGCAGAGTTGGTTTTACATGTCTTTAGATTTTTAATGAGTTATTTTAATTATTCTTACTATTATTATTATATTATAGTTGATTGCTTGTTACAGAACGGCAATACCTTGGCTAAGAAATACTTCCTTCTAGAACCAAATTCATAGCAAAAGCAAGTTTTCAAGTTCAAAAATGCACATGAACAGAGATCTTTTTTGAATAAAAAGGAGCAATTTTTCTCAATCTATAATCTTTAAAAATTCAATGTGTAAACACACAATATATCTTAGATGAATCCATGCTTGCAAGAGGAGACTAACAAACTGAAAAAATCATCATCAGCACCATCTTCCTTAATTTTTTGTATCAATGTCAATTTTGTAACAATGGATTTTTAGAGTACTATGTTAGACAAAGTAAAGGACTATCGTACCATTCTACCTTATTATATAGGTGATAAGATTGAGAGGATGTTATTGATGAAATTGATTGTTAAACAGAATCCAGATTTATTCATCTTAAATTTTTTAAGAGAAGAACATACATTAGAACCAAGTTGAAGGGAATTGAGTGAAAACTGCATTATAAGCAGGATAATGTTATAACTGGGATATTACAATTTTTTCCTAACAGAAAAAAAGGAAAGGGTATTTTTATCTTTAATTTTGAAATAAATACTTAAAGCCTTAAAAACAAGAAGGAATCTTTAGTTCACTTTACTTGTCAGAGCTGTTGATATAAAGTCCACAATCTATAGTAGCATAATAGTGGTTGCCTTCTCATCATGTTTCTTAAGAATACTCTGCTTTACATACAAAAAAAGCATTTTTGTTAGTTATTTTGTTAATTTTTCACTTCACAATGAAGCAATATTTACTGGTAAGGGAAAAATAATTTTTGGTCAATTGACTAAGACAGTGGCTATAATGGGTTGCAGTTCATCTGGAGAAGTCCATCTCATAACAGAGCATTCTCTCACAGAATCTTCATCCCATATTCTTTAATGCAACTTTTCATTGATTGGAGGAATTCCACTTTCTGTAGATTCTATCACAGATATTAAACAATGTTAGTGATGTATAACATCCATCTCACACCAAGACTTGTTAGAATTTTTTACATTAGTTGCTTTCCAATATTTAACTACAAAAGGTGCTACATGACATTAATTAAGTTTTATAGGGACTGAATGAAAAGCCGTTTCGTACACTTCCACTGCAATTTTTATTCTCGCAGCATGATTCTCTAGAGTCTAGAGTAGATTCTCTAGCATCATCAGGCAAAAAAATCTTTAAAATTTTCAAATATATAGGTAACCAGGAAGAAGGGGGTTTTTTTTAGGTAGGAAAGAGTTTACTTTGAAGGGAAAGAAGGGGCGAGGGATTGGGATAAACGTGCTCTTTTGTAAGGGTTGTATTATTTGACTATTTTTATAGCGACTTTCTATTCATCATTATTGACCATAATTTACCTTTGTTGAGATGGTCTTTCTCACAATCTAAAAACGTCAAGTATGTCTCTACATTAAATGCTATGTAAAATAATTTTTGCACTGAAGGATCATATGAAATGTCATGATTACACAGTAGCTCATGAATTTTATTTGCAAAATGAGATTATGAGGTCAGCAAGCTATTCATGAATCTTGCAAGAAAAATTGCTGGAGGAAATTGAAAGAAGACCTTGTAAGAAAAGGGAAAATTCAAGTTATAAATTGGCTTTATTTAATTAATACAACTGTTGACATCAGTCTCTGCATCCTGGGTGCATCATAAATCACATTAACTTTTTTTCCACCTTGCATTATCATAAATCTGGAAAGAATATCTATATTTTTTGTACAGATGATACCTTAAATAGCATCTGTAAATTATGGAAGATAATTTTGAAGGAATGGCCCTGAATTTGCCCATGCTTATTTTCATTTACTGCATTCTTGTCAAATTCAAAGTCTGTTCAATAACATTTGGAATATCCGTGTAATTGAAAAAAAAACTTCTAAAATAAACTAGTTGAATTACCAAATTGATGCAGTTTATGAGATAAATTATCGCAAACTGAACAATAGTAAAGCAGTAGAGGTAAAAAGAAAGTTCTGCTGATGATAAAATATTGCACGTTAATTTTATGTAGCAAACCTTTCTGAGTTTTGAGGAATATTCCAGTAAACTTTCAAATGAGAAAGTTGAAGGTGCTTATGTTCTGAAGAATTTCACATGCACATTCCAAATTTTTTTCGTAAAAAAAGACAACTTGTGTTTGGGAGTGTCACAAATCTTATTCTAAAGCATGCAATCAATTTTGAGTTCCACACTCTACGATATTATAATAAGGAGAATATTTCAATCCTTATAATCATATCAGAGGAATTTCTTATGCCTTTTCTCAACTTTCCAAAGAAAAGCTTTCTGCTTACAACAGGGAGTATTTTTAAGTTAAGAAAAACATTATTTAATTTTAATGAAAACTTGGTATCCGAACGACAGTGCGAATGTTCGCTTTATCTAGGTAAGCTGCAAATGTCACAATTGCTAAGCTGTGGCTGGTTGAGAAAGGTGCAGTGACGACAGGTCCACATGGGCAAAGTTGGACCAAGAGAAGGGGATGCGGTACCAACTGCACCTTCGTCTCCAACATTTGCAAAAGTGACACGTGACGATGGGAAGTTTGTGGAGGTTCCAGTTGCTGGTGAGGAAGGTCCCCCAGAATGGGAACTGGCAGCAATTAACTGCTCAACCGTGGCCCAATGCTCTGATTGAGCCCAGTCTCTTGCTTTCTCTTCATCTTGGTTCTTGACAGATTCCAAAAGAGGACCTATGTACTCCTAGGTGAATGAATGAGGGGAAAGTATTAGTACTTCAAATATCTTCTATACCATTATACCGAACTTTTAACATTTGAAATTTTTTCATAGGTGAGATGAAATCTATCTAGAATCATCGAGAAGGTGTATCTCTATACAGCTACTCCATATGGTGTGAAATACTATTATAATAGAATATAGCTTACATATACTGTGGTAGTGATAAATACAAGCGCATGTATTTGACCATGCAATAAACCTCTCCCTGATGCAACTTTATGTTTAATTTAACAAAATTTATCAGTAATGCCTTAATTTTGTTAGTAGAAAACTAAAACAAGACAATTTGAATGATATAAGATTTTCTTTGATGTATTGAAAAAGTTACAGAGAGATGGAGCTCTCAACTTACACCAGGATTATCTTGTGCTCATTTTATAAACAATATTTAAGGTAACTAAGAAAATATGTTCTGCAAGCCAACAAGTTTGCACACCCATCATGTAGTGAAGATTGATTAGAATAAAGTAAAATCTAGAGTTTAACAAATAATATGCAGAAAGAAAGATCTGGTTCTATCCCGGCGTATGCTATGCAGAAAGGTTTAAAGAACCTTTCAAAAAGAAAAATTAATTTCAAAGGAAAGAAGAATAAATTTAAAAAGGTATTAGTGTTTGGTCAGATGCACCATGAAATTTCTTTATCTTACCTTCAGTGGCAACATTTCCATGGTAGAAATGTACAAAAGAAAGTGAAAGTCTGAGACTGCCTTTAGAAATTCACCCTCTCCAAACTGACTTAGGTAAGTACTTAAAGCATTGAAGTCCTGAATGTGTCCATCTACTAGCCTGAAAAATAAATTTCAAGTGAATTAAACAAGATCTCAATACTTATCATTTAAATACCAGATTTGCTGACATAGTGAGTTCCAGAGTCCCTGGCAAACTTATGGAGCATCTCAAGACCACTGAAAATCTGCACACATGCAACTTACTGATCGAAGAGAATTCTACCACAGAAGATATTCTGTCACATAGGTATATAAAAATACCGGAGTAGTGGAATAAATGTACTTATAGAAGAATGTAGAAAATACACTTTTCAGAACACTTAGGTGAATAGGTATTTCTTACTGGAATTTGGGCAATAGTAATTAATTAGCTATATTGAATTTTGGTAGATCACTCACAGTTTTTACTTCAGCAGCGAATCATTTAATCATTCATAAACAGAAACAATTTCTTACATAAACATAATAGCGCACAGAAATTATTTTAAAAGCTCTCAATGTATGATTGAAGTAATTTGCAAGAGCAGCTAATAAAAGATAATTATTGGCATGTTAATAAAGAAATAGTTTTGAAAATCCAAACTCTAAGTAAAAGGGCAAGAAGTAACTTTATCCAGTGATATGTTTGTGAAGAATAAGTAGAACTCAATACTTAAGGTAAGACCTATAAGTTTGAATTTTTTGAAGCACATTGAATCTACTTATATTTCCAAAGGAATAATAAGAGAGGGGGCAAATGTAGTAGAACACTTAACCTGTTCTCGACTGGAAATGGTCGCACAGCTGAATCACACTGGAATGTGAACTGAGGGCTGAGGGGAGTGGATGCAGGCACATCCACCAACAGATACTCCACTGGCAGCGGCCTGGCCAAGCGAGGGACTTCATTGCCATAACTGTCTTTCTCCTGATTACATAATAAACACCATTTCATCAAGCAATTGAGTGTAATATTGGCATTCTGCCATATACCAAAAAGCAGCTTGTAAGGCAAATATTTTCATTATACCTTCATAAAATATGATTGAAATATATTTCTCAAACAGAAAAGTTCAAACTGTAATCCACAAAATTACTTATGCTGAAAAAATGTTCAAAGGATAATATTGACATTTGTTCATGTAAGAAATTTTCTTTCAATTACCTACTGAAATTTATTTACTAGAATTACTTTGTATAAGAATCTCACTGGTATAAATCTCATTATCATGAAATTTTGATACTCAAAATGATATATCTAGTGAATTTTTGTTATTCCATAATTGTATATCTGAAAATATAATGTCAGATGGAACATATGAATTAATTTGGTCACAATCTTTATTAATTATATATCATATAAATATTTAATTATAAGGTCTTTAATCAAGCTAAGGTCATTTTGCTTATATAGGACCCCACCGGAGAACTGAGCTTTTTCAAAAAAGTTAACCACTTGGCTATCAGTAAGAACTATCTTGGTTAAAACAACGAACAAATACAAGAAAATTCTCATTTTTAAATACAACTCTTGTAGAATGGAATAATTTGCCTGCAAGAGTCTTCGAGCCCTTTCCCAAAAAAAAGTGTTTATAAGAAAGATTTAGTAAATAAAGGGAGCTTGCTAGTAAGGATCTGCAGGTGGGGATTGCCTAGTAGGGTGATGTACGGTGGGGACCTGTCCCCAGGACCACTACGGTAGCCATGAAGGCCTACCAGGAACCCTGAAAAAACCTGTACGATTGAGGGTGAATGTTTGGGAGGGGCCAGGGGTTAATTAATTCTGCTTGTGATTGAATGTCTATTGTTTCTGTGGGAGTGTCTGTGTTTTAACTTTTAGGAGAATAAGTGTTGTAGTAGTAGTAGAACATTTTTTGCAAGGGAAATAGCAATGGAGTTGGGAATTGAGTTGTATTGGAGTTTTGTATCATGTAAAGTAGTTGTATGTAAGTGTAGTTGTATGTAAAGTAGTTGCATGCAGTGTATGGGACCCTGCTGAGAAGTGTTGTATTCGCGAGATAGAAAAGATACAACGAAAGGCAATACGCTTTGTAAAAAATTGCTATGATAAATCGGTAAGTGTTACTCAGATGCTTCAGGAGGCAGGATGGGAATCTTTAGAAGAAAGAGGGCTCAATCAGAGATTTAAATTACTTGATAAATTCAGACAGAGCACGTTCATAGAAGATGTAGCCGATATTATGCGCCCTCCTTGCTATATAGGCCGTTTTGATACTGTGAGAAAGATCAGAGAAATAGATGCTAAAACCAGTCGATTCAAGAATTCTTTTTTTCCGAGAACAATACGCGAAAATAATCGACTGGGCAAATAGAGTCATGGTGCTTGCACCCCCTGCCACACGCCGAAAGGCGGCTTGCAGGGTACAGATGTAGATGTAGAAGTGCTTAATCTTGGAGGATATTATATAGTTTGTTCTGAGTTGTTTAATTATGTTTGTGAAAATTACCATAGTTGTTTATAATGTTGCCACCAGACTACCTGCAATTATGTAATGTACTTAATAATAATCAGGGAGCCCTTCTTCATTTCTGCTACTTGGATTCATAATTAGAAATAAATAATGAGCCTAACACATTAAAGGAAGGTAAATCTATTTAAGATTTCATATAATTAATTATATTTATTTATTTGACCCTTTATTAGGCGAGGTTAGGCCCGAGTGGGCCTCTCTTCCACCTAACCTATTACATGGCCTCCGCTGGGAATCAAGCCGAAGACCAAATTCATCCAATGCTAATGGAGTAAGGAGCCACACTAAACAAATTATCATTCGTACACTTGCAAGTCTTAATCAGGTAAATACCAATAAACTGTGTTTTTCCTTCACTTTATAACGTAAATTTCAATTAGCTCTTCTTATTCAATGACTATTCATGAGAAGATATATTATAAGGGCTGGTTGACTATGAGTGTAAAGTCCTCATACTGCCATCATATTTTGTATCTACTTAAAGCCATTATGTAAAAAAAATAAATAAAAAATGATTGAAAAAGAAACTCTTCAAACTAGCTTCTTCAAGTCCCCCACTCCGTCACAAATTCACCCAGCAGCACACTAGGGATGGAGATTGCAGCATAGCAAACATAAATAAATAAAAATTTTGTACCTATTAGAATTCACATGAATTATTCAAAAAGCAATTTATACATCGTATGTTCAATTTGTGAATTGTTATCAAGAGTGAAATGCTAATTCTTGAAATTTTGATACCTGTATAGTTATTTGGAACATACCCCTTGCGAATCTTGAAGTCACTATGAATTTGTTAAAAAACCCATGGGAAGAAGTAACCACAAGTAACTCGGAAATGACTCACTTAATGTAACAGTAATATTATGTATAAATAGGGGTAAATAGTTGTCTTAATTAGTAGGAAAGTTTTAAATTATGTTAATTAATTGGTATTATGCTCCAAGCATTTTATAAGATGAGGCTTCACTTCTTAAAATTTGTATTTGATAGCAGTCGCTGTCTAATTCTCAAGTAAAAATCATAGACCATCTATCGAAAAATACGATCTTTACTGAGTTTTCATTAATCGCCAATATCCAAATAAGGAAAAAAATTCTAAACAAGAATCCATCAAATGGTATTTGATTTGCAAAAAACTTTTTGGGACGAGATACTCAACATGAAATAAGACAAAATTTAGGTTTCAAGAGCAACAAGAATTTCAATGCGATTTCAGAACTTATCAAATTTTTGTATTAATAATAATAACAGCTTCTGTTATTCTGTTTGATGGTTTTGGAAGTGTGACTCTTATTCTAAATTTTCGTATGAATAAAGAAAGTTTTTCAGTGCGGTACTTGCTCTTAATCAGAAGTTTGTAAAAGACGAACATAAAAATGATAAATTTGACTGAAAAAAGAACTTTATTACCACATTATATAGTTGAGTTTTGATCATGACTTTCAGATGCTTTCGTAATAACAACGAATTAACTGTTCGCAATCCGAAATATATGGATTACTTAAAATTTTGGAGCCAGTAAATATTAATTGGTATTGATTATTGAGAACTCATCAATCCTAAAACGGTGAGAGAAGTCATTACAGATTTTGAACCTGAGGCGAAAATCCAAAATGTCGACAGCATTTAGGAAATATTATCCCAGCAAAGTTAGCACAGTAGCGAGAGTTCACCTTCAAATCTGTTACAACCTATGCTTTCCGACAAATTCTATACATAGAGTTTAAGTTTCCTTTCATATTTACACAGACTCATAAAAACCAATCCGATCCCCAAGAACTTAATTCAAATACACGTAATATGAGGCAAAATTTATATCAATTCGTAAAAAGTGACAAGGAAAACATGCAACTTAGTGGAAGTTTATCACATACTAAACCAAAATCCTCAAGTAGTACGTCTGATAAATCGTTTTTAAAATATCCTCCAAGGAACAAATGCAACACACTGTGAATTAAAGAATCTACCTATCAGCGCAGGCGACATATCATATGATAGCATCATTAACTTCTATCAATATCAGAACGATAAAAAAATAAGCTACTTCCTGCTTCCAAAACAAAAATAATGAAGATACTACACACCACAAGGTTTTCTAAGCATAAGATACGGAACAAATATATCCAAGGCAAACAGTACAATCTATTGAAAGTGTTTGAAAAATAAGGAAACAACATTAACCCATGAGAACATTTCAATTAAAATATGATCAATTTAAAATGAATACCCTACCACTGAACGGCATACATCCTCCATGAATAATTTACCATATGATAAAAATTCGCGACATTCCCACTACAAATCCAAGGCTACACACTTCTTACGCGTCCAAAAATGATGACTTCTTACACGCAATAACACGAGAGTCATACACTACGAAATTATTACATGTACACTTAAACAAGAAATTAAGATATAGATATTTTTTCCTTCGGGGGGAACAAGAGAAAACAATAAAAATGATGGACTTGTAATGCACCAGAAAGACTTTACAGGGTCAACAACAAAATCGATTTATTTACATCCAAAATTTTTCTTCGACGATTATTCTCAGCTGAAAATATTTTCAAGATCCACTTTCCAGCTCTAACGCAGAAACGGCTACCATCTCGAATTAGCGTGAGTCGATAACAAAAACTTGTGAAAATTTTCACATCTAACATGGCTGCCTCGCGAAAAAGTGACAGGGAGTAGGATATTCTACGAACAGGATGGGAGAAGTTGACGTCAAGATTAAAGAGAGAGAATATGAATATTCGAGGATGAAATTTTTATAGAGCAAGTTACTCGAAAAAGAAAATGCTTCTTACTGTATTTCATAATACACCAAATAAAAGAGCGGACAGAGCGCCACCAAATAAAGCGACGATGGCGACGCCGTGCGGGAAAGATATAGACACTTACACAAGAGCTTTCCTGGAGCACCCACTGTCCGCCATGCCAAGTGGTTCAGTGCAAACATCATGATGTGGCACAACGGTCGTGGTTGTGGCTGTAATTAAGCCGCCGGCGACCGTATGTAGTGATGTAAATTACACGCGCTCCTTCCTCGGGCATCGAAAACTTCGTATACTTGTCAATATTTCATTAAATCATTCGAATTCTTCGCTGCTTGCTCGTCTCGTATCGTACCTAGCATCGTTTCGACTTCCGACTTACTGCGGCGACAACACAATAATCACGGTAGGAAATGGGTATTCTTTACATAAACTAATAATATCAAAATTTAAAGACGTTTTTCAGGAACTATTATCGCTATCTTATATCATCCACTATCAAACTATTGCTATTCAATAACGATGATTGTGTACAATATAGCACGAAACTGATAAGATACAGTAGCACGCTCTTGAAGAAATTGACACAAATTATACGAACCATTGCGATTCGATCAGGATTAACTATAAAATGAAATGGATATTTAAGTAAAATAATTAATTTTAAAGTTAATGGACGAAAATAACAGCTAATTTTTATCAATAGAATAACATTGATGTTGGGTACTTAGTTGGAAGTGTTTTGAACGCTCCAACGCATATATTATATAAGTGTTTTGTTCACCATTTGTTTGATTTGATTCTAAAACTTCAAGTGACGGAAACATTTCCACGAAGCCACCCCGATATGATTTTCGTTATCAGCTATTACTTGATTTTGATGATACGATGATTTTATTTACAGATGATGGATCCTAACATATTATCGGAGATAGAAGAAATAATCATCTGTAGCTGTTGCAAACAACGATTTAACGACGCTGACCGTGCCCCCAAAATTCTCAGCTGTAAGCACTTCTTCTGTTTGAAATGCATGCAGACGGTCCTGACCAAGGGTCACGAATTGTACTGCGTGCACTGCTGGAAACCAACGGAATTGCCAGAGAGGGGCCACGACACCTTGCAGTCCTACAACGCCGTCCTTGTGCTTGCCAAAAACTTTGCTTCCCTTAAGTTTGGTTCTAAGCCGCCAGATAAAGAGCGAGGTGGAGGTGGAGGCAGTGCAAACAAGGTGCCCCAAAGCGAAAATTGCCACACGCATGGAATGCCGCTAGCCCTGTGGTGCCACACATGCCGCGAGATGATTTGTCGTGCATGTGCAGCCCAAGATCACGTGTCTGGCTTGGGCCATCGAGTCGATTCGCGGTCGGAGGCGAGAGACCAGATGGTGGCCGAGGCGAGGTCGGAGCTAGCATCGGTGGGGAAGATGCTGACGGAGATTCAGCGCCTCATGATGCAGCAGCGTGATTTTCTGCTGAAGGTGCTGGAAGCATGTGTCACTTTGAAAACGCACGTGGAGACCGACCTCCAGAATGGGTGGAGTCATGTGCCGGAGGTTGCCGAAGCCCGCGACACCCTCGGAAAAGCCGAAGCAGGACTAAATGCAGTCGAAGGGCCCGCCGATGCCCACTCTCTCTGCGCTTCTCTTTCATTGGAGAAGCAAAAACTCCAAGCCAAGTATCAGGAAATGTTCTTGCAGTGTCAACTCGATGACCTCATTAGTAATAGTGGTATTGTTTTCGACTTCACCCTCCTAAAGCAGGCATTGCAAACGATACATCGTAACGAGCAGCCGTCCCTTTTCCTCGATGGCTCCTCCGACCACCACTCTCACAATCCCATTCTATTCTTGGCTAACTACTGCATGTCGCAGTTGTATTCGAGACATGTCCTAACGAAAACCCATCACCTCCAACAGAATGGAGTTCCCGAGTACTCCCCTCAAACGCCGCAACCGCCTCAACAACCACCGCAAGCGCAGTCTCACGCGAATGCAAATCCGCACGTCCCTCCGCGACCCGTTCCCGTCTCTTCTCCTGCTAGTTCGGTCCATCACGCTCCTCCTCCATACACCAACGCTCCCACTGTCGGGGACTCCAATTCAGGCAGTGGTCCAGTGGTCGTGAGTGCCCCCCCTCAGCAGCCAACCCCTTTGGGACCTCGCCCACCGACATCCCCTTATCCTCTCTACTATTTCAATGTAGATGTCAATGGGATCCCCCTTGGTAGGATCGTCATCGAGGTATGTCCTGACGTGGCCCCCAAAATGGCTAAGAACTTTGGCATTTTATGCACGGGTGATGTGGGTTTCAGTTACAAGGGATGTCAAATCTTTCAGTGCTGGGAAGGAGAGTCAGTCATCACGGGTGACTTTGAGTTGAATAATGGTAGGGGAGGTCGTAGCATCTTCGAGGATGGCTACTTTATGCCAGATGATACTAAAATTCCTGCAGTGAGAGGTGCAGTTGGAATGCGTCGAACACAAAAGCGCCATGACAACCTGGGGATGGTGGGTTCCCAATTTCGCATCATTCTGCAGGAGATGCGTGGTTTTACAGCAATTTTTGGACATGTTGTAGAGGGTTTGGAAGTAGTGGAAAAAATATCGACCTATGGGGATCCTACCGGTAAACCCACAAAGACAATTATGATCTCCAAGTGTGGGAAACTTTGAGCATAGCCCTTCCAGTGTACGCAGAATCCGTCGCCTGAGATTCTGAATGTTGCAAAGGAGGAGGGTGCAGGCTGGACCATTTCTGCTGTAGAGCTTTGCTTACAACGAGCACGGCTTCAAAGGGAGAGCATTTTAAAAGTATAATTAATGTGCGTATTTAGGGTCTGATCTCAGCAATTCAGAAGGCCTGAATAGGAGCCAAATGCCATCTCTCCATGCAAGTGCCTCGAGGCACACTTTTTACAATTTCGGTTCTTTTCTACACATATTCTCCTTACGAGGTTCATAAAGTGCATTATGTTGGAACATGTATGTACAAGTAACCACCTAGAGTCTTATTTCTGTGTCTACATTCCTTTTTTGGCTCACTTTAAAATGTTCACAAGAATCTGCACTGCGGGCAAAATCTGTGTAGAGTTCAGGGACATTATAGCCTAAAAATATCCTCCAAAGGCCATCTCAAGGGAACTGTATCAATGACGCCGACTTGAATTCATTTATTGTCTAGAAATATGTTAATCTTTGAAGAGTTTTAGGTAATATTGTTTCAACTAGAAAATCTTTTTTAATTTGTCAGAATGCCATAGGATTAAATTTTCCAAAATTTTTTATAAGCTATATTCGAGTACCTTGAAGTTCGATATTATGATTCAGCGAGTTGTAAAGCTTTTAAAGAATGCCTCTTCGAGAGTTTCCCAGGCAACCAAACCAAATCAGTCACTAAAGTCGGAAACCATCCTTGTTTGTGCCTTATTCACATAGCAGCTTTTAGTTTTGACTGTGGCTTTATCTGTAGCTTGTAGCTAGTCGCCAGAAATATTACTGAAAAAAACTTGTGAAAAAAACATAACGTCCGAAAGAACGTCAAATTCATGTACAATGGGAGCGGGAGAATAGATTGTATTCTGCGAATTAAATATAAGCGATTTGTCCTTGTACTTAAGTAGTGACCTTCGTAATCCTCCCTCTAAGGCAAGCGAGAGCCCACGCGAGATATGGAGGGGTTCACAAATCGTGGCAGGGACACATTCCATTGTCAAACCCGAGTGAGCTATACTGGTTGAAGGGGCAGACACGAAAGCCCTTAAACCAAAGGTCACTTGCAAGATATCGTTGCACTGAGTAAGTGCCTTAAATTTGTGATAAAATCGTGTAGCTCCATCGATGGAAATATACGCAAAATGGAAATGTTGTCTTTCATTTCTTAACCTTATCCTTGAGAAACCTATCTATCAATTTCAGTGACTCATACTTTCATCTCAAAAGCTCTTTAAAAAGGAATATTAATATTCTAACAAAGCTGTGAAACAGACCAAAGTTGTTAAGAAAATATCTTTATTGTGATTCCCAATGAAATTTGTGATAATTTACTAATGAGCATAATTGGAATAAAAGTTCTGAGGGAAAACCTGAAAAGACTGGGGCAATCTGCATTAATCTCCAAATGGGTAATTAGAGAGAATAAGTTTTTAGATTCTTATCAATAATCATGACTGGTCTCTTAAGATTTTTAAATTGATTTAAACAAAACAGTTTTTTAGTGTGAGCACTTTTATCTGTAAATATACTTGTGGCAGCAGAAAAAAGTTTTCATGTTTCTTTAAACATGATTAAGAAATATACGGTGATAAATATTTTCTTAGCTGCTGTATGCCATGAAAAGAACAAATCCAGCATATTGCAACTCAATAATATTATACAAATAGAAGACAGCTCCCAACTGAAGTATTTCTAGGCCACATCCCATTACGGGAAAGAATATTCTATGTTTTGAATTATATTTGTGGATTACCCCTTTCCTAATATCTTAAATGAGATACCGAAATTCCTCCACTTAAAAGTTCAAAATTTTCCTGCCCTAAATACAAATTTTGAATATTACCTTTACAATGAATAACAGGAAGTGAATTAAATTACTAATGCTACTAAACATGTAAATATATACTAGATGCTACACAAATCATAACATGTAAATGCTAAAAGTCATACGAGTCCAATTTAAGGTGATAACACAAGAGGTACGTCTGCAGAGCATAAATATTTTGTTCAAGACTTAAAAAAGGTTAGTCTACTACTTTTATAGATTTTTCATAGAGTAGTAATGCAATAATTCCCAAGGAATATGAATAAAAGCAATCAAAGAATACCTACATATGACAACAAAAAACCATTTGAATCTTGTCACTCCCTTGCCTTACTGATTCTCCCTTACTTTTTCAAAATTAAAAACATCTTCAACATTTAATGAATTTCCAAAAGATGGATTCAAACATTGAGTGTACCCTGATTTTCTCCATTGTATGAGATGATGTAAAAGAGCTTACCTTGTAGTAAACATCAGGCACGTACTGGCGATCAGTAGACTCTCTCACAAATCCCAACTCAGGAGCATCTTTAGTGGGGACTAAGCAGTCATCCCTGACTAAGGCCATGCATTGGTTAGAGATCTGATATCCTTCCATGTGAACTTGGTTACTGGTATCACCTGAAAATATATTTAGGTGAACTCAATATCAGAGATCTTGATTATATCAAAGAGGTGAGCATGATAATTATCAGGGTATTAGACAGATTCTGTGTATGAGACCAAAACGCATAATTTTGTATACACCACAATTTTTGCATGTTGCGTCTTTTTCAAATATGCTTTAATTTTAAAAAGATAATTTTTCACAATGATTGATACCTGTGGAGTTCCAATATAGTTCTTGCTTGATCACCTCAACTTTATTTGAGCTTATCTTTTCAAGACTGCAAAGAAAAGAGTGGGAATCGACTCACTGCCACTTTCCAGAAGAGCTGTGATGGGTTTCTAAGTAAATTCAGCTAGTGATCATAATGCTTCTTTATAGCAAAATATGGTGCCTCGTGTCATACAGTTGTTGAATCCTACAGTATGGTTGTCTACTTTATAAATATAACTTAGGTCACTAGGTGTCTGACACCCAGGATGTTTCTTCTTTTTTAATCGACATAAATTTAATTTTTAACTGGATTTTACTTAACATCCAGTTTTGATAATTAATTGGTGCACAAAATTAATTTTTAGATATTTTATAAAATGTTAAGTGTTATTTTTCTCTTTACAGAAAAAATTAATGATGCTTAAATTACCGTCAACATACTCTAAATACTCAGCTACTGCGGAACTGAATATACCAAAAAGGATGAGATGAAAAATCTTACATTTCTAAATCACTTTGGGTGTCTAACATCCAGACAACCCGAGGGTTAAGGAAAATTATACACTCTTTAAATTGACTGATACTCAAGTTCTCTCATTAACTTTTCTGATTTTACAATTAGAATCCAAAATTTTCCTCTCCTAACAACATTACTATGACGTGAAAGGGAAATGAAAGTAACTTTGAACCAGTAATCATAACACTTCTTTACCTGAAAATGTGGTGTCCAGTCCCAGATTTTTACGTAAAGCTTAATACAGAAAGTTATGCACCCTTTGATTAGATCACAGGAGAGTCAAGAGCTCTCCCATTTTACTTTTTAACACTTACACAAGTAAATGTTAGGTATTGATGAGAACTGAATGCAGAATGAATAAAAGGGTTATTTGTGATTATATGTTCATGTGCTATTCAACCTTAAGGTGCAAAATTTTACAAATCTGAAGTTAATTTAAACATGAGAATTAATAAAATGTTGTCTGAGGGATGTGGAAATATTCTCCAAAAATATAATGAGTCGGGGGGAAAAAGTAATTTTGACAAAGCTCTTATGCTTGAAATATGGTCATCTTGGTTTCATATGTATGTAGCATTTGAAACAAGGAAATTGAGAAGAGAACAGGGGTTATGTTAGGATTATAGAGCATTCAGGGGAATGATAGTGATGTAGATCAGCCATTAAGATGGTCTTAGAGATTGTCACAGTATTAATTATGGAACATTTTGATTGCAGACGTATTCTACAGGTAGGATGCTGTTAATTTCCCATCCGCTTTATCAAATTAATGAAATCAGTCAACTAGTAACTGATGATTAACCCAATGAAGGAAGATTTTTATATTTGATTCATGGGTTCCACAAGCTAATAATCAATTCAGTGAACAACATTAACCATTGAAACCATAAATTTGACCATGAGTCAGAAGATAAAGGGATTATCTTAAACAGATATAGATTAAGATTATGACAGAGTACATAAAAGAAAAAAAGAGAAAAGAAATTTTCCCACATGAGGGCTCGAACCCGACCAAAAGGACTTTGGAAGCGAATACCATACCACTGCGCCAAACGTTCGAATGACGAAGGTCGCTACGCTTAGCTTTATAGCCTACCTGACAATTTTTCGTAAACTTTAAGTTCATTTTCCGTGAAAACTATCGCTCATAAAACCCAACTTTGGGGGTGATTCGTCAATCTTGACTCGATATCTATCAAATTACCGAGTCTTACCACTTAAATCGTGTCCGACGGTGTGTAGTCTCCTTGTAAGTAATTTTCAGCAGTAAATGATAAATTGAAGATAGAACAGCAATAGAATGCCTTACTTCTCTAAAACTAAGGAAATTATTTCTTAACATATTTGGTGGTATGAAATTATTCCAATGTAGACTTCAAAACTTCTTTAAATAAATTAACGATCTGTAAAAGCCAAAAGATTATGAGCAAGCCATTACCTAATTTTAAGATATGAACTGATATAACCATAATAATATAATTGATATACTGATAATAACTCATTTCAAATTTATAGCATATTGATACATTAAGCCCCAATAAAAGGAAATTCACGTCCTCCACTATCCAGGTGGCTGCTACTTGCAGAGTAGGATAGCTCAATGGGTGGCCAACCAGAAAGTGGAAGATCTGGGATTAAGTTTTGGAAATTAACGATTTTTATGCCATTATTTGGATTTTTCCAGCTTCATTTTGTCAACTATATTCTCAATCTCTTTCCTCGTTACATACCTGAAATGTTTTTGTATGGATGTGATCCATGATAACTGCTTAATATCATGGATTGCTCAGGACTGCAACCAGAAAACTGCTTGAGAAGTTTTTATTGATTCTTATACACTAATTTGAAGTAAGAATGGATCTCAAAAAGAGGGAGCATGCTTCAGGACTATACACCAATATTTTATTAAAGATTAGTTAGTGACACATGTATGTTATTCTACAATGGTGTGAACATAACGTAATCATGAATTTTCAAACACTTATGAAATTTTTATTGGATTTCACCGACTCAAATAATGGAGGGAATTGATCTGGATTCCTAATATATGTCTTCTCAGAGACTGTCTAACAGAGGCCTGTCAACAGATACTGCCAAATTGTTGTGATCAAATCTCAAGAATGAATGTTTTCCATCACCTGTATGGTCATATTCATGAAAAAGGAGTATATAGAGAGACACTTCACATAATTTTGTTTTAAAGAGGGAAATCTCATGTACTGTAGTGTCCCTGGGTTCATGAGACAGTTTGAAAGAGAATATTAACCTTCTCAGTAATGCTTATGCATATACTCTTCAAAAACAAAAACTTAAAGCATGTGCATGATGGAAATGACTTTGCATCACTCCTGTTTGACATTCCATGCTTCTGGAAGAAATCTATGATTTTGCTGTTATTTTTCACAAAATTAAGCTTGAAGATCATCAATGGATGGTTTGTGGGGACTTCAAAATACAAATAATATTGTGAGACATCAGTCAGGTTATGCAAAATAACCCTGATTCCAGTATTTATTGGATAATTAAGAATAAAATCTTCATTTGATAAAAACTGACAAGCTGCTTCAAGAAGATTCTATTCACAGTGAAAAACTGTCCTCTCTGAAAGCTTGACAGCTCACAAAAATTTCTATTGCCACCCTTTCATATCATATGGAAATACTGTTTTATGAAACAAATCATGAAATCTATATGAATAGATGGGAAATGCTTCAAATACCTAATCACCAAGTTTTCCCCCTATTGCCTGAGGCATAGTTGATAGATGGAGTTTCTGAAGGACCGAAAATATTCAAATTTTGTATGATGTCTTGTTTTTTAATTCTAAAGCTAGAAATCGAAAGAATAGCAAGAGTTTCCTTCAAAGATGTGATGCATAAATTAATGGGAAGTTACAAAAATGCAACTCACAAAAATATTGTTCAACCTATACTGGTTGCATTTAAAGATCAAGGCAGTAACATGAACCTGAAGGTCTATCTGTTATATTCAAACATAGACTAATTTCCTGGCAATTTAAGAACCTAAAGCAAAGAGCAAGTGTAAAGATTTCATGGACGTGAAGAGACGTTACAAAGCATGACAGGATATGTGTGTGATGGTTGACTACTCTAGGGAAGCTTAATCGGGAAATACCAGAAACCAAAATAAAACCAGGAGAAGGATGAAAGAGAAGAAGAAAAGGTTTCAATAGAGGGACTACTGAGCATT
Organism: Pachydiplax longipennis; assembly: GCA_036926295.1. NCBI lineage: Eukaryota > Metazoa > Arthropoda > Insecta > Odonata > Libellulidae > Pachydiplax > Pachydiplax longipennis. The sequence goes on from JAVFKF010000015.1 coordinate 69,252,099, forward strand.
TATCTATCACAAGTGTGTCTTGACTGGCAAATTTAATCCTATTTTACATGTTCAAGAGAAATTGGTATATTCAACTTCCTTATTTTGCAAGAACACTCTTTACACACAATGTTTAGTGTTGAGTAAAAATGGAATCTGCTCTTTTGTTTCCTGCAAATGGCCTTTGACTGAGCAGCAAATAAACATACTTTGTGGTCTACATATAATAGACATAATGTAAATATAACGTAATATCATTTCAAGTTCAGAGATCTGTCACAAATAATATTGTTTTCTTAAAGGCAGTTTTTTTCTGCATATTGTAATGAAAGGCAAAATTGATAACACTTTAGTTTTTCAGGAGAAGAGATCATTAAAAATGAAATATTTAACTCAAAATTCACATTTTATTATTGTTCTTGAGAATTCATGCTGAACCTGTTCAGAGTAATAAAAAAAGTCGTATAATTTCCATTCTTATGTTCTTTTCCTCTGATAATTTCTTCTAATATAACTTTGCAAAAGAAAGAGAGACAAAGTGTGATAAAGATGCATGTATTTCTTTAGGGAACACTTTGATTCATTGAGGCTGTATGAGTACTGTGGGGTTAACAAATTATCCAGTGCTGTTTATGAGTGGCTACTGAAAAACTTGCATGAGAAAAGGCTCTGAGGAACATTGGCAAAGAGGCGTGGATTCTCACAGGATAGGAAAAGCTGATCAGAAGAACTCAAAGCTGCTGAAGAACTACAATTTAAAGCTATTCAATTCAAAATTAGAAAAAGAAAATTGTTGAGGTCCCATAATATATGCCCTTGTTAAAAATTCTGGATCCTGCCACACATATTTCATTTTACATGAAAATCCTTTCTCTGTTAAGGAAACTCAAAATATTTTCAGAAGATTTAAAGAGACTGTGGGGTCAACTTACTGCTTAGCTTTACTCACTTCTTACTTTACTTTACATACTGCTTACTGCATTCTGTGATTCATGGAATGAGCTTTAACTCTGAAGGAGAATAGAGTTCCAGTTTCTAATCCTTATATTCCAATTAGGATGTGAAGGAAAATCCACTATGGCTATCTTTCAAACATTTCAAAAAATAAAATTTATATTAATCAGTTCTGCTTACCCTTTCTTCAAAGGTACATCCTTTGCTTGCCAGTATCACTCTAAGGGCCTTCACTCAGTGGTGCCCACTCATACAATGAGTTGTTGCAATGATTATTAACACCACTGAACTTGACAAGTAACATAAAATCTGCACTAGAAAGATATTTATCCAACTTTCATGATTGAAAACTAAGCAAATGCTCTTGGTTTTATGAGATTATACAATAATATTACTTTCAACCCTATCATGTAATAAGAGAAGTAGCACAGTCATTCATCAGAAAGCTAAGCAATTGCTACATTACAAAGTTTGGCAAAACTTTTAACAGCTTTCAGAGCATAAAAGTCATTTCATTTCTTCAAGGTGAACACATCATTGTGTGACATAAATTTTATACAACACTAACTTCACTCAACAATAAAACTATTTTTACCAGATAGACAATTAAGGAATAATAACAAATTTTTTTAACAGCAATGGTGGGAGGAGCATGAACTCTCCAAGACTATGCTCAACAGCTCACAAATCACTCATTTTATGGTTCATTGTATATATTTTCAACTATAATTGTAATGAAAGGGAATACCAAAAGACAAACTTTTTATCTAACATTCTGTCCTGAGACAAAATTGATTTCAGGAGTTATCTCAGCTCCAACAGTGGAATTCTAATCTCATTATTCAATTAGAGGAGACTCACAAGAAACGGATTTAGACAAAGCGCGGGAGGAGAGAGGATGATGGAATAGAACAATTTCTGATCCATTGACTGAGGTAAATGATCGGCTATAGCAGATTGCAAAGGGAAAAATACATGGAAAAGGGTTAGGGTAATTTTGCACTTATGGGAAACCACCCAGGAAAAACCCGCCCAATAAGCACAGCTTCTTAAGCAGCATCTTTACAATGCGACTCATGTGAAAGGGAATAAGCGGATATTAAGCAGGATGGCAGTAGTATCTCATACAGCTTATATAGAAGTGACCTTGTTGTCTCCAGTGGCAAAAGTTGGCTTTGTTATGAGATGCATATATGAATGCAGTTTAATTACAAAAGAAAAACTGTTAGTATCGACAGAATGAAAGGGGACAGAAACTGGCTGATCAGTATGGAATTTCTGTTGTTTGAATTTATGAAATCAGCCTCCATAAATGGAGAGAAAGACAAAAAAATGAAAGAGATATTGATGGATGACATGAAAAGATAGATATGTATGGAATGGTAAGAAAATCAGATTAAAAACCTTGAGCAGGAAAGGGAAAACACTCTGAGATGGAGTAAAAGTGATATCTAGGAAAATGAATATCACAAAATTATACCGTTACTTTATTATACTTATGTGTTTTATTATAAATTTCTTAGCCATAACTGAAGTATACCATCAATTGGATTTTTTTAACTTTTCACATATATTTGTTGTACAATAGGAAAATGACATTTTATCTCATTTCCTGAGTGAATTTGGAATTTTATGACAATGTATGTAATGTACTACTAATGTATGTTTCATGTAGAATTACAGGAAAATGTTATTTAAGCAAAAGTTTTACATAGTAAAAAATGTATAATTATCAATTTATTTATGTACTGCCTACAGGATATCTTTGGATGGGTTTTCTGCTTGTCCATGGGCAAATGCTAGGCAAGGTTAACAATTTTATAGTTAGATTAGTTTAGTTACAATTAGTATTTTAGACTTCCCTTGCACATTTCGACCTAGCCAGAAGACCAAATTACAAGAATAAATAAAACGCTTCAGTTATGGAATGATATTATCCTCTAATTACAGAGTACAGTAGAATACAAATTACAGATACGGTAGAATTCTCCAGCCTGAAGATGAACAAAACATTCCAAACCTACGTCAAACACCAAAATATATTAAGCAGATAGAAACTAATTAACAGAACAGTCTTCCTTTGTTATTGGTATCACTAAAATCTCAAATAACATTTAATAAATTTAAACTCAAAAAATTTGGATCACTATGAATTTATAAATTTACCAAAATGAATGCTTGGAATCCAAACCTGAAGAGCCTTATAATATATCTTGATATTATATCTTTAGGGAATACTTCGTGTTCACCAATATCATCTGTGAGCCAGCTTTCTGTGTCTATATCTAAATAGTTACTTCAAATGAAATGCTCAAGATCTGCTACTATTATTTTCACGGTCCTACAGTTTATAATCACTATTGAATAGCTATTTGCATTTGGAGAAGCCCAAGAGTCAAATTGTGAATCATGTTCATGCTGTATAGGAAATATTACAGTATTAGCTATTTTATTCACATTAATTAATACATCTCATTCAGTAGTAGAGAATATCTACCAATATGATATGATATCAGCATTAGTATTGCTGAAAGTGTTTTCACAGCTAAGGTTGTTTCGCAATCAAACCCATCTGAAATCAAACCTGGGACCGATTCCACCAAAGGCAAACATGTTTCCCACTTGGCTATCCAAAAGCTCCATTCAATATCAAAATAGAATATTGAAACTACATCTTCAGAGTAAGTTGCAAGTCAAGGCTGTTGTTGGATCAATTAATAAAGAAATTAACGACAACAAATTGATTTCACTTATCCTCTCTCTTCCTTTTCAAAGTATTTATTTCAGAAGCTCTCCAATAATTTGGCATAGCTCATACCAATAGAAAGTGTACTATAATTAACTTTAAGGAATTTGTACTCTGCCAAAAGATAGCTTTTGAGGGACTTCCAGATTCAGTAAACAGATGTGATAAGAGGAAAAGAAAGTGATGGCCTAAGCTGAGATGGTGGAGGGAGAAATTCTCTTTGAAAGGTGCAATTCATGTTCAAGGGTACAAAAAATGTCTCTTCAAACATTCTTTTGGGGTTAAAAAGTACCCCAAAATATTAACTACAAGTCCATTTCATTTAATAAGCCAGAGGCTGCTACCAGATCTCAATCTTACAGTTCTTTATGTTCTACAATTTAACTCCTTAAATCTGTTATTTTTTGTTTGAGCATAAATTTGACAATGTGTGAATGTGAAATGAATGATTTTGATCAACAAATTAAATTTCGAAAATTAAAATTTTACCTTATAACATGGGAAATAGTGTCTTACTATAATTTTAAAGACATAGAATCACTGAACGGTCATAAAAATGAATTCAAATATGATACAAACTGTAATAAAATTCAAGTGAAACCAATGATTAATTAACTGAAGTTCTCCTGATGTTAATATGTGAAACAAATGTGTTGAAATTACCTGCCATTTAGTATACCAATAATGGAAGATATGTATCCCCAGCCACTTGTAAAATTGTAGGCACATACAAAGAGTGAACACAGGATTTTTCAAATTTACTCAGAGTATGCAAATGAAAATACTGAATGGCTAGTCAAAAGTAAGCCAAATAGCTTCACTCAGAATCAGTTTACACCTAGGATGAAAGCACAACCAAGACCATAAAATTATTTGATCCTATGTAACATTCTCTGCAAACCATATCAGAGGGGGTTGAATCAGTGACGGGATTTGCTGTGATATGTCAAACCTCTTCTTAGAATTTTCCCTAGAACCTAACTGAAATGATAGTAATCTCTGTTTGCATTATCTTTGTGACTCTCATGATATGTTCCACATTGTCTCAGCTGCAAAGATATCATGATGTACTTTAGTAGAATGGTATTCAATCAGGTATAACATGCAGTTAATTTCAACATTGAATGAAGAAATGTTTCTTTCTTCTTATTATTCTTAAAGCTTAAAAATGAAAATTATTATTATTCCTAAAATGAAAACTAGATAAACTAGAAAACGGAGCATTATTTCCTACATACTCGGCTAGCATGGATGTGTGTTATGGGGTTGCCTATACTATCAATTTTCAATAATTGATTGCAGCTAAACTAAGGCTGATTCAGACTTAACTCGCTACACTTTTTCATTACTCCACTTCCTGTGCCACCACAAAAAGTTTCAACAGAATCCCCAAACAAAACTAAGAGACAATTCTTGTCTAAAGAAAACAACTAAACCAAAGCTTTACCAGAAAACATTTATTTCCTTACTATGCAACAATGTATCCATCAGTCAGTATTTTAATAAACCAATAAAATGTGTGAAAATATATCAACAGACAAATCGTAGATTAAAAATTAAATTTAATGATTTGTACACACAAAGAAACATATTTGACCTCACCACTAACTCAGCTATTTAGTCAAATATGTAATAAGTCCCAGTGGGAAAGGGAGAGGGAAAGTTCCAGCTGAAACTCAATGTTTATTTACAATGAAAGAAAGAGAAACAGTGAGCACAAAGATAAATCAAATCATAATGGTTAAATATTCTATTCTTAAGAGAGGATATGGAAAAATTAATTGCCCTTCCTCATGGAGGGTGGACTCATTCACTCCTTAAGATTAAGTGTTAGTCATTCAGCTTTTGTTTCTGAAGTCCATGACTCCTATTTGTAAGTCATTTGCTTTTTCTAGTGATAGATGCCTTGGGGTGATTCCGGAAATGTGTTAATGGAGTTTTAATGATATTCCTATATTTACAAATAGGGCCACTTGTAAAATATAAAGAAAAACTTATCTGTTAGCTAATATAAGGAAATTGGATTTTACAGAGAAAAAATATTATTTTACATACCTGTGACGCATACTGTCACGAATTTAGAACCAAAATAACCATTTTGAGAGAATCTGCAGGGATTTTGGTACTTATTTTGAAAGGTTCCAGCCATTATGCATTCTTCAGCAGAGAGAAAATGACCTTCAATGTTGCGGAAGTGTTTTACCTACAATGAAAGTATTACATTATAAAAGGTGCTCCCGACTAAAATAATGTTAAAATTAAAAAATGATACCATAAAAATATTTTGCATCAATTATAATTGTAAAGAAAATATATAATGTAACCCTCAAATGGAATACTCCTAGTAGAGCCATGGTTACTAATGTACAGATGATATCTAAGATATCCAAATCAATATGTTATCATCAACGTAACTTTCTGAAATTCAATTCTTTTTCTACACATTCAGACTTAGCCCATCTCTATACAAGTCCTTGATAGCCAGCAAAAAAAGAAGTCTTTTAGTTGCAGCCAACAAGGGACCTCTGGTGCTACAATATTATCAAATGTCAGCCACCCAAATGACTTTAAAGGGTCTGAACTAAATAGTACATGTTCTCATTCATTTGCATTAATATTCACTCATTCTTGAGTTCCATTTGTTTCTTATTTATTGACTTACATAATTATGTTAGTAGAAAATTGTATGAAGCCAAAATATAAATTACAAAATTAATATTAATGAGACCCTTACTGTTCCTTTCTTTATGTCATCAGCAACCAGATCTGTGAAAATCCATCCAACACGCCTTAAACCTAATCTCTCGGCTAAATCATCAACAATCTCTTCTTTTTCATCAGTTAATAAGGTCACAGAATCTCGGGAGCTTTCCTGAAATTAATTCAGCATTTCACTTATTATGCTAAACAGCTTCCTTGAAAGTAATGACAATCGAATACAGGAATTTCCAACATTTTAATAAATAAGGGAATCATATTTAATTGAATTTAATTAAAGCCCTGAATGAAAGTTCATAGGATCATATAAAATATCTATGCTAGGCAGCCTAATAAGAATGTAAGAGAACAAAGTTAAGAAAGAGAAAATAAGAGTCAATTAAAATTTGAAAGAATTAAATAGACTTTCTAAACTGAAAAGAAAATTAATTAAAAGGTAAATTAATTGAAAATACAATTATTTTAGTGAGTACTATATATAAATAAGTAAGTTAACTGATTAAGAGTAGATACTATTTTAAATAAAAGGAGAATATGAATAGACAGTTTGAGTGAAAATAAAAATAAAAGATCCTGATTATAAATAATACAACTGCAAAAGCATTTTATTTCTCTTTGTAAAAGAAAATATCATTAAAACCAAAGGAAGGACCAATGATTATGGGTATCAATTTTGAGAAATACTATATTTTAGTTTTCCATTTGGGTGTTAACTTCTCACAATTTCAAGGAAGATGTGAGATTCATTTACAGGGATTAAAACTAGCCTGTGTAGATTATTTGCAATAAAGAAATTTACCTGAGGTGGTTCATAAATGGCAGCTACAGTAGCCCTAATCCCCAAAGGCACATCTGAATGTATTTCATACTTTCCAAAGAGGAAACCAATTCGTTGATGACCTGTTGTCCTCCAGTAGTTGAGGAATTGTTCCACTAGGTGGGCATTCTCAAACATGACATTGTCAACATGACGATACACCTAAATTTGAAAGTAAAAATAAAAAAGAAAAATAAAGAAGAATTGATCAGAGAAATCCAAAGAACCAAATGTTAACAAGTTACCTGCTTTCAATGCTAACTTGTATTTACTCTTAATTTTTACCCAATTCCTATCTTAACATATCCAAAGCTAACATCAACTGTTTTTTTTGTAAGTATTAAACAATGTTAAATTAGATGCAAGAGATTAGTATTGATCTAACTTTTTCAAAACATTAACTCTTGAATAATAATGGATTAAAGATAAAAACTTTTTAACAAACAACTTACAATTGTTAAAGCCATTTATCAAAGTTCTGCATGACATTCACAATTTCATGTTCATCAAGATAAATAAAGAATCCGAATAGTAATTTTATACACTTCAACAGGGCTATTAGTCAATGAAAGTGGTGCGAATTTCCATGGTTTCCCCTCTCTGCTTCATCTGCCAATGCAATTAATAACTTAATTAGATGGGCTCCCTGATAGCCGTGTGGGTAGCATGTTTGACTTCAATGAAAACAGTCCCAGGTTCAATTCCCGGTGGGAGCCCATGTGCAAAATGACCTCAGTTGTCGAAACATCTACAATTTCTTTTAAATTCAATTTCTTTTTTTTAATTCTTTCTTCTTTTAAATTCAATTTCTTTTTTTAATTCTTTTTTCTTTTAAATTCAATTTCTTACAAAAACTTTTCACAATACTACTACTACTACTTAATTAGTGAAGATATTTGCTCCTTGTCATTAAAAAATTTTTTGCTGGTACACTAGATTCAAAGAAAAATTGGATTTCTTTTTCTTTGATATATTAATTAACATGAAATTTTTTTGCTTTGATAAAGTTAAAACTTTTAGCTTTATGATGATGACTTCAGAGGATTTCTCTCTAGATAGTTTGTAGAATTAATGTAATTCTTACTCAAAAGATCTGATGACAAATGCAAGACCTAATTTGCAAGTGACTACTCAAAGAACAGGTGTATAGAAAGGGAAACAAAATTATTTTCCCCTTGATCATTTTCATTTTTTATGCTTTCTCATTCTTATTAAAAATAGGGGTATCATATTTACACTTAGAAAATAAAATTAAAAATCATAATTCCCTTAAAATTAACATACAGAAATTATTACTATAACTACTAACCAATTTTCAGTTATGCATCAAAAAATAATTCTTAAGTTTACACAAGTCTTCATATGTTTACTTGATTACTGTCATCTTTCACCAATCAGCCTGTTCTGGCAGAAAAAGACATCTATCCCTATTAGTATTACTACATCTCTATTAACTTCCAGTCAGAATTGAAGGGCATGTTAAATATAACTTCTTTCACCCATTTTGTTTGAGCCTTCCAGTTCTACCTTCATTACCTTTTTATCACTTAGAATTTCCCCCTCTCTGCTGAGAGCTCTATCTCCCATGTCTAGAACAACCTCATTTATACTGCTTGCATTTGTCATTTTTCAATGCATCAGATTCCAATCCCCACAAAAAAGTTAGTACTTCCATCGCTAATTTTAATCAAGTTTCTTTTATTGATTTTTTTCATGAATATTGCTCATTAACATTGTAACTTGCTGTCTGAGATTAATGCTTGACGGTAAATACACTACTGTTAGTGAAAATTTTACCACCAAGTAGGATACTTTAATCAGAATAAGTGTATTAGCTCCTGATTATGATTAATAATTACAATAACTAATCCTAATTAGGCACATTCAGCACTAACTCAAAGCCACATCATGAGGCACATCAATCTCATCAAATATTATGAATTCCAAATCATGGAACCATTACTTATATAATGCAAAACATTTTCAATACAGCTGTTCACATGTCAGATTAAGGATTCCTCTCTGGAAATGCTTTATAAAAATATCTGAAATTCCTGTCATACATTTCATACAGGAGAATCAAGACTGCTTGGTGTCAAACCCAGTACCCTTTAATGAAAGATGCATCTTAATATTAGATAGGGACAATTTAGACAGTTTTCCAATTTTCCTCTCCTTTTAAAGGGAGGAATACATTGTTTTGCATCTTTATGGGAAAATTCGATTTTTGGGGTCTTCTGGTATCAAACCCATGATCTAAGTCTGAATTACACTAGGTTACATGTTGTGACCAGTACAATTTTGAATTTCAAGTCAATGGCACTTACGGATCACTGTTAGAATTTTAATTCTCTTTAGATATATGTATGATAAGTATATCTAGAGAAGCAGCTATATAGATATATATTATGCATATGAAATAATCCAGCTGAGATGTTTGGGAGTGACTTTGACTTCTTCAATTCAGTATGTCTTATAAGCATCAAATTTTCTCCATTTTTATTTACTTATTGCAAGTGATAGCACCAATATATAACTTCATTAGCTTCTATTTAATAAATTTTAATTTATTTAATCTTCTTCTCAATATTAGAGCAACTAAAGCTTTTGTGGCATAAAAATCCAAGTAATTTGTAACAATGGGGTATTTAAATACAACAATAAAAATCTTCACATGTTTCAGATATCTCTTTTATAATACATTTTTCATAATATAGCAATGTGACCTCTCTCAATTTCTTCAAGTTTTAACTCAGTACAAAAGATTATTATATTCTAACAGATTTATCACCTTTTTGCAGGTATCTTCCTCTTTCTACTGTTTTTAATGAAACAAATTACCCGAACCTAACACGAGTTTAATTTCATAATTCAGCAAACATAGAGGGCTCATAGAGGTATTCATAGAGAGATCCTTCGACTTTAGAGTAATAATAACAAATTGAAGAATGTGCCGCTGAAGCTTATCGAAAGAATATTAAGTTGGTGGTAAGGAAATCATTGCAAGGAATCTTATAAGGAACAGTTTCTTTAAAAATATGATACATTTTCAATTAATGAGCAGGATATAATACTGCAGTAATAGTAGTACTACTGTGTCCCAGACATCTGTCTCAATATAAACTACTTAAGAAGATTTCACTGTTTTTTGTTGCAGGATCCAATTTTAAAAATAACTACATGACACAGATGCTAAGGTATATTGAATTAACTTAGGGAAACATGTCTGAGACACAGTTGTCCTACTAGAGTGCATTTGAGCATAGTAATAATTACAGAAGTATCCTTCATAACTTCATAATACGTCAGTCAGTTAGTGGCTGCTGAAGGCTACGGACGTGCTTGTGTGTTTAGGAAAAAGTACATAAGCAATCAGAAAATTGCAGGGAGAGCGGGAAGCAGCCAGGAGGCAGTTGAAAATATTACTTTTAGAGAATGAGGAGCTTAAAAAGCAGATTGAGAGGGCTGTGAGAAAGAGAACTTACAGAAGGTGGAAAGGATGAGGTGCTTGTGCTTGGGGACTCGATGGTCAGATAGAGTGGAAAAAAATGCAAGGAACAGGGAACAAAAGTGGAGTTTTTGCCAGAAATTAAGGCTGACCAGCTGGAGAGGAAAATACTTGGCATGCAAGAAAAGGAGGAAAAGCTAGTTCTTTCGCATGTGGGTACGAACGAAGGTATCCGAGAGTGAAGAGCATGTGATAGGGAAAATTCATGACCTGTGCACTGTGGCTAGAAATAAATTCAAAAGAGCAAAAATAATTATGAGTGGTACTGTAAGAAGGATGAATGTAGCAGATTATCGGGTGGAATATATACTACATGGCCTGAAAAGTCCCGAGCCTAACATAGAGATGTCGCCACTAGTAACTTTTTCTGCACATTTCACTTGAGAACCAACCTTAAGATGGCACTGTTTTTAATTTCATGACAATTCATGTATTAGTTCCCGAATGGCAGCTGATTGTTTTCACGAAGTTTAGGCATTTCGCGAACGATGGAAAAAGACGAGTTTCGAGTCTTGATTAAACATTGTTTCTTGATGGGAAAAAACACTGTCCAAGCCAAAACTTGGTTAGATAAATGTTACTCAACATCGGAAGCGACAGTGAATCGGTGGTTCGCGGACTTTAAACGCGGTCGTGTCAGAACCAAAGACGCCGAATGCCCTGGACGCCCCTCCGAGGCCACCACTTCAGAAAATATAAAAAAAGTCCATCTGATCGTTTTGAACGATCGTAAAGCAAAGTTGTGTGAGATAGCAGAGTCTGTGGGTATATCGATGGAATGCGTTGGAAATATTCTGCATGAACATTTGAGGATGAAGAAGCTTATCGCGCGATGGGTGCCGCGTTTCCTGACTCTGGACCAGAAGCAAAGACGTGTTGAGGATTCCAAGCGTGGTTTGGCCTTGTTTCAAAAAAACAAAAAGGACTTTTTGCGCCGATTTGTGACGATGGACGAATCTTAGATACATTATTACACTCCTGAGTCCAATCGGCAGTCTGCAGAATGGTTGGAAGCGGGTAGCAGTCGTCCGAAGCGTCCAAAGACCCAACAGTCAGCTGGGAAGGTTATGGCGAGTGTTTTTTGGGACGCAAGTGGAATCATTATGATTGAATACTTGGAAATGGGAAAACCAATCACAGGCGACTACTACGTTGCTCAACTGGACCGTTTGGACATCGAGATCAAGAAAAAACGGCCACACATGAAAAAGAAGAAAGTGCTGTATCACCACGACAACGCACCAGCTCATTCGTCAATGAAAGCGACGGTCCAATTGAGTGATTTGCGGTACGAATTGGTTTCACATTCCCCATATTCACCAGATCTGGCACCCAGCGACTACTATCTATTCCCAAACATGAAGAGATTTCTTCAGGGGATGAAATTCACGTCAAATGAAGAAGTCATGTCCGAAACAGAGGCCAATTTTGGAGGACTTGAGAAATCATTTTTTTCGAAAGGCATCGAAATGCTGGAGGACCTGTGGAATAAGTGCATAGCTCTAGATGGAGATTATACTGAAGAATAAAAGAGGTTTTCAGGGAAAAATTGATTTTTTATTTGTTAGGCTCGGGACTTTTCAGGCCATGTAGTAAATGAAGGAATTGACTGGGTATGTAAATCCATGAACTTGACTTATGTGGATCCAAACTGTTGGCTGGATAAAAGAGTCATTGGGAGGGACGGTTTGCACTTGAACAGAAGAGGAAATGACAAGCTGGGTCATCTCATTTGTAATGTAATCAACAGTGTAATGTTGGGAAACTAAATGAAGTTATTGGGGGTGGGGGGAAATTAAGTTTGGGGCAGCTGGAAAAGTTGGAATAAATAACAAGGAATGCAAGCATATGGAGAGGAAAATAGATGGATGCCGCATGGACTGCCAGGAGCTGCCATTTAGAGGAACCGGAGAAGAAACGAGAAAGGACTGTGAAAAAGAAGCCCAGAAGAATACAGAAGAGAGTCGGGGACAACCAATTGGAGATGCCATTGAGGATGAAGGAAGGAGTGTGGATGGGAGGGAGGAGTCTGAAGACGCAGAACATTACAAAGGAATCAAAAATCAAAACCTACTGTTGGTTGACAAAGGTAAGGGTTTGAGGGTGCTTTAGGTTAACTGTAGAGGTGTTATAAATAAGGTAGAGGATTTCCAAACTTTGTTAGAATCCTGATATAGTAATTGGCACAGAAACGTAGTTAAACTCAAATATTTTCTCAAATGAAATTTTTCTGTGAAACTTCATAGTGTACAGGATAGATCGAGATATGATGGAAGGGGGAATCTTTGTAGGGGTTAAGGAGAAAATAACGAGCAAGTTAGAATGGGTGAGGTATGACTGCGAAATGATATGCGTAAAAATAATATCTAACTGAGCGAAAACATTGGATGTGGTTGCAACCTATCAAAGGCCTGGGGATGATTTTAGTTCATTGGAGGTCTTGGGAAATTTATTTGCTGAGAGGTCATTAGGAAAGGAAGTCTTGATCGCAGGAGACCTAAACTTACCTGGAATCAAGTGGGATGGGGGGTGGGAGAGCACAAGAGTTGGTAATCAATATATTTAACGGGGGGGTATCATATAGGGGAGGGACCAACAAGGGGGGTAAATGTGCTGGATATTTTTCTACCTCGACCCTTTTCACATTGTTAGATTTAGAGATTGAGGGAATCAATGACCATAAAGCAGTTGTATTAGAGTTGCTCATGGGAAGAGGTATGACTGAGAGTTATTCACCAAAAACAGAGATATGAGATTATGGAAGAGGAGATAAATTAGGTTTCCAGAAATATCTAAATATTAACATATCACTGTGGGTAGAGAAAGGGAAAAGTGTTGAAAAAATGTGGGTCGACTTTAAAAACATACTTAATGAAGGGTTAAAGGGGTATGTCCCAAGAAAGTTACTTAGGATTGATTTTAGGAAAGATGGGGGAGACCATCGTCATTAGTAACGCAGGGATAAGGCGACAATTGGAAATATTGAAAAATAACAAATCTTGTGGCCCAGATAACATATCAGGTGATTTTTTAAAACTAGGATCGACTGAAATTGTCCCATATATTAAATTTTTATTTCAAGTGATCTTAAGGAATGGTTCTATTCCAGAAGATTGGAAAAAGGCAATGGTCATTACGATTCATAAAGGTGGGGTAAAGACGGACGTAGAAAACTATAGACTGGTCAGCTTAACTTCGGTAGTATGTAAGCTAATGGAAAAGTTAGTCGTAGAGTATCTTAGGAAATTCTGGAAAGAAACTGGGTGGTTAAGTATTTATCAACATGGTTTTAGAAAAGGATATTCCTGCGAATCGCAGCTATTAGAATTATATCAGGATATTTCAGACTCGTTAGAAAAACAAAAGGAAGTCGACGGAATTATCGTAGAATTTTGTAAAGCATTTGATAAATTTCCGCATCATTTGTTGTCAGCAAAAGTAGAAAAAATGGGCATAGATACAAGGGTTTAAAGATGTTCACAAAATTTTTTAACGGGTAGTTCTCAGAGAGTGAAAGTTGGCAAAAATAAATCCGAAAAAATTGACATAACGTCAGGGGTACCTCAAGGAAGTGTGATCGGCCCATTACCGTTTTTAATTTATATCAACGACTTACCAAAGCTCATTAAGTCCAAAATCAATCTATGTCATGATGACTATATAATTTATAGGGAAATTAATGTTGAGGATGATGTTGGAGTATTGCGAAGGGACATTGAAGCAGCTGAGAAGTGGGCAACAGAAAATCAAATGGAAATAAATGCAAAAAAGAGCAAACACATTCACGAATAGGAGGAGGGAAAGAGAAGTCTCATACGAGGTTAAGGGAGAAAAAGTTCCGAGGGTGAAAGAATGTAAATACTTAGGGGTTACATTTACAAAGAATTTAGATTTGGGGTGATCACATTGATAAGGTAGTCTCTAAAGCGTTTAAAAATCTCCATTACGTGAGGAAGAACTTAAAGGGAGCTAGTGGGGAAGAGAAGGATTTAGGATATAAAACGGCCTACGGTAAGGCCTATATTGGAATATGCGAAAAACGTATGGGATTCGCACAGCAAAACTAACATAAAGAAAATTGAAAAGGTGCAGCGTAAAGCAGCTAGGTATGTTTTAAATCAACACAATAGGGAGGAAAGCGTAACGAAAATGTCAGAATTTCTTGGGTGGGAGAGTTTAAAAGAGAGGAGGAAGCTGATCAGATTGGTAGGGATTTTCAAGTAAAAAAAGCTGGCGAAGCATGGAGGGAATTAAGTTATAGATTTGAAAAACCAAATTATTTTGTGCGCGGGTATCAGAATGAGAAGTTAAAATTGGGAAAACATAGGACGGATACGGCTAAATTTTCATTTCTAAATAAAGGAGTAAGGGAATGGAAAATGTTACCTGAAGAGACCTTCAAGCCCTTTCCTAAATCAGGTAAAGATTTTAAACTTATATGTGTTAAAATATTATAAAAATGCATTGAGAGGGGGTTTGGTGTTTTTTTGTTAGATATTGGTAAATGCATAATGTTTTGTCGTAAAAAAGTGACCTTATCCTGTTGGACTATATTATGTTATTTAGGAATGTTAAATTTAAAAAATATGAGTGTAAAAGGGGTTGTATTTTAATGATGTTTGTGGCTGCCACCTGACTAATCTCAAACTGTAGAAATATAATAATAATAATAGAAATAATAAGGCACTGTTTACTGTTATATATCAACAGTTCCCAACTTACATGAATTTGATTGAAGCCCAGACTTACCCATTGAATTTTAATTCAAAAAGTATACAGATAAAACCAGCACAGAAATAGGTGATTCTCTACTTAGAAAAGTTTACAATAGTAAGCATCTCACATGGCATCTTTGTCAGTTCTCACATATTTTTAACACATGTGAATCACTGTCATCATATCATATTTTATTTGAAGTTATTCTTTGTACAGTTAACATATAGAACTGTTTAACATACATTTAATCTGATTTATGTAGCCAGTCAAAGAACAGTCCACTTATATAAATTTGTAACTGTGTTAACCTGCTACTTTCAACTTCCATTGCCTGTATTTAATCCAATTAAAATATAAGAGGAACAAAAAAGCATTTCCCAGATATTACAAGTCATTTAATTAAGGTAATTTAAGGAAAAGTTGGTAGTTAGTTAAGTTATATAACAGTGTAGTTACTTAATATACTATATACTATACTTAATATTGTAAGATACTTTTAAGAATGCCTTATAGAGAAAACAAGTAGCATCAAATATATTACAACAATGGTTAAATGAATAAGCTAAATTGGACCTTACCTGTCTATTCAAGGTAATGGCATTTGGTTGGCACTTGGAGCAAATTCCCTTGGGCCAAGGAGGGTGATCTTTGCAACCTGGTTTTATACGGCAACTTATATTCTCCAGAGCTACGAATTTTCCCCTGTAGTGATGAATTCAAACAAATAATGTATCACATTTTGCACATATTAAATTATATCTCAATAA
Source organism: Pachydiplax longipennis (assembly GCA_036926295.1). NCBI lineage: Eukaryota > Metazoa > Arthropoda > Insecta > Odonata > Libellulidae > Pachydiplax > Pachydiplax longipennis. The sequence continues at coordinate 69,268,304 of JAVFKF010000015.1, forward strand.
ATGTCATTACTCAAACTCTTATATAAGTTCAGTAAAACCATTCCTAAGGAAATGTTTCAGATCAGAAAACAAATTCACTGAATCTTTAGTTTCATTCAATCAAGCTTTTCAAAAGTTGCCAATTAATTAATTTTAATTTACTTGGTAATTTACAATTAACTTGAAATTGGCTTATTTAGCATTAATTTAAACTAAAATTGATTAGTATCAGTAGCTAGTTAATAAAAAATAACTTTGATAACTTTGTCTATCAAAATGCTCAAGCAATTTCTTAGCTGCAAACTTTAAGTACATATTTAGGCTGTCAACATACACTGCAGGTTTTTCATTGGCCAACCACTTAATTGGTAGAGTAATATGGATGAAGACATATGTGAGTGCACATATCTATCAATTTAAAATTAAACTGTAATTTCCTTTCAATTAAAAGATGCTGTCAAAAACTGGCCAATTGGATAATCGGATACCAATATTTACCATTTCCCTGATGGTTCTTGGCTCAATGCAAGGGGACTATTTGCATTCTCAAATTTAAATGGGAAATAGGGAATTTAATATGAGGACCTTCCCAATATAATATTGACCTGAAATTTTTGAAACGGTTTATGATATACTTATGAATTAGAAACATGCCTTCGTATTTTATGAAATGGTTCTGAGTTCGACTCCATGCGGTCTCAATGCTCAGATATAAAGTGTATGCTTGAGATTGCAAATTTTTTTAATGGGCCACTTGCCGAGAAGAAAGAATTCTATACTTTGGCATGTGAACAGCAATCATGATTAGTCTCTCAAATTGTCCTTGGTTTGACTTCAGGGCACCATTTGTTTTCTATTATACATTCGAATAAGGAATCTGAGATTACCTTTGAGGACCTTCCCAATATGATATAGACTTGAAATTCTGCATAAATTTTGAAGGTTCCTTATCAAAACTTAATGTGAAATGATGTATTCCATAATAATTCCAGGTTTGACATGAGGATATTACATGATCCACTTTTTTTGTTCGGTTGAATGATGTTATTGTAAGCATATCCAAGAAATAATCGGGTATATATATATATATATATATATATATATATATATATATATATATATATATATATATATATATATACATATATATATATATATATATATATACATATATATATATATATATATATATACATATATATATATATATATATATATATACATATATATATGATTTCCCTATAGTCTCCCTTAATGAAATGAGCCTCTCTATGTTGTAAACAGTCCAGGTTCATACACTTGTGTGGATTTCATACTGCACAACACAAGCATCAGACAAACTAACGAAAGGTAAAACACCCCTGAGTTACAGCCTCAGAGTCCCATTCCTCAGGATAATATATGGGATTTTGTCATGGATAAAACCTTTGTTTCTTCATGCCATGACTTTAATGAAAAACTGATATTTTTAGCAATGTTTCAAATGAAAGTTTTGTGTTACACATTAAAATCATTTATATTTTAATTTACTGAAGTAGTTAATGCATAGAAAAGTGTGTCAGATTTCTGACCCCTCCAAATAGTGGATATATATACTCACACACTCACACGTTTGAGAAAAGTAAGAGAGAGGAAAACAAACTTCTACAAGAGAATTTGCAATAGTGATACACAACATAATAATTGAAAAGGTATTATAATAGGTAAAGGAAGAGAATAACACACATATTAATGGACATAATTTGAGAATTATAGGTGTAAAACTACCTGTCAACTCCAGCAGTCAACTTCCTCAAATAGGCATGGAAGGACATATGCTTCACATTCTGCTCCTTCAAATAAACTTCATCAAATGGCTCGAGGGGAGAACAGTGTACACAGCAGCCTTTGGGTCCATGACGACACCTAATCAAGTATTAGTAACTAATCAGTATATATTGTGGCTTTCCTAAAATGATATTGTTCAAGCTATTGAATAAATTGGACTGAAAAATAGCAACAAATTAATATAATTGATTGTTTAGTGAAAATATGGAGCAAATGTTAATTGACCTATGCATTGAGATAGTTGCAGTGACAGCTGGGAAGCATGAGGAAATTTGTATCACACAATTCAAGCTTTAAATTTCTAATGTCAGAAAGACTATATCTTTTCATCTTGTGAATACTCTCAATTTTTAAATACAATATTTAGTATAAAAATTTGCTGTATTTGATATAAAAAGGAGGAAGATTTGAGCCCCACTGAAAATCCTGATGAACAATATTCAGGTTATCATTAAATAATTCTAGTGATACATGGTGAAACTTATCAATGTTAGAAAAAAAATGCCATCTGCTTTGATGATATCACGTCACCAACACAACATTAGTTTAAATGATTATATTTTTGGGGACACAGCCAAACATTGTTTTACCTCATGTAGACTGCATTTAGATGTTGGAATAATAAGGATGAACAATAGTTGACTGAAAAATACACACACTGTAAGCAGACCAGTAAAAAAGTGATGATTATGAAAAGAGAAAAGTTGTGTAAATTTTTTCAGAAACACACAATCTGAAGAAAGGAATTTCCTCTTAAATGCCTTTCCTAACTCCAAAACTGTGAAGTATTAACACTTCCTGCATAGGCATAAATGCATAACCCCAAATTAACTTTAATTCAACTCTTGAAATAAGAGTTGCTTCCCTAAGTTAAAAAATGAAATTTAGGTAGCATTATTATGAGCCATCATACTCTAACATAATAAAACATTTTTTTGTAAATGTCACATACATAATCAGCTTCACAGTTTTCTAAATTGTGAGGTACATTATTTTGTCATGAATCAACCATTCTTAACTAGTAACAAATATAGCTGACCAAAGAATAATAAGCATGAACTCCAGAGACTAATATGCATAGTCTATGAGAAACAAAAAATAAAATTTTTCAGAATCACAACAACTGAAAGTCCATTTTAAAGTGTTCCAACAATAAATTCAAAATTTTTGGGTTTACTTTGAGGAAAGTCATATATACATGGAGAAAAAATTTCTAGCATCTTTAGCCAGAACCCAGAAGATGATAGTCTAGCATCTAGATTCCAACATCTTCTGGGTTCTGGCAAAAAGATGCTAGAAATTAAGCAATATCGGTCGCTCAAAAAGAATCTTGTTAAAAATTACGAAGTTTTCTTTTTCCCCATTTATACGTGTTCCAACAATTTACCAATAAAATTTGTCTACTTAAGGATGGTGGTAATCACTCGTCTCTATAGACAGAAGTTGTCATTTACCAGCATTTTTATAATTATTTGGCCCAAAATAATACACAATAAAATGATTAATCTCATAGAAGAAGCTTTATTTAAGAATCAATTTAAATAAATTAAAAAAACAGGTTAAGATGCTTTTCAGGGAACCAAATGAAATTTGTGTTATGAGCAGGATAGCAATATAACCGAGTTATGAAAACTGTATTTCTTTTATATTGATTAAAAAAGGGGAAGGTATATTAGATCTTAAATATTTAAACAAGTATTTCCCAACTTCAAATGAAAATGGTACTACTTCATTTGCCACAATGGAATATATAGCATGTTGTTGTATAATAATGGTTAACCTCTCATCAAATATTTTAGGAATCATCAGCTTTTCAGACAAAGAGATTCCTTCATTTAAGTGTTTTTCACTCTACAAGTCACAATCTCTCCAAGATTATGCACAACATCCCACAAAACACTCATTTTATCCTCAATAAATTAGCCAAACAAGACAAGAAAGAAATTTAGAGATAAGGGAGCAAAGAGGAAAATATAATGTAAAGGTCTTTTGGTTGAGGCCATTGATACTAAAGCAGGTTGCAATATCATCTAGGGTGGAGAAAAATAAACAAATGCATAGCAGTTAACATTTTTACCATGTGATTCATGCTGTACGGACTGGGAGAAAACTGGATAATAAGAAGAATTGCATCTTAAATGCCTTTTACTGCTCATAAAATATTATAAATATGTTACAGAATCATTTTACAGATAACAGATAAAATCAAATCAAGTGTTAAGGACGTTAATCTCTTTTCTTTAACAGAAACTTACATTGTACAAATCAGAAATAGAAGAATTTAACAAGAGAAGAATCATCACAAGACAGGAAATTATTCTGATTTTGTTTAGTAGTTCCTAGTTATGCTCCTTTATTCTGGCATGTTTTCACAAATAAATTTCAGTCACTTCAGGAAACTCATTATTAGTCATTCATTAATATCGCCAAGAGTTGTTCTAATAATAATAATTATATATTTCAAAATCCCTTTCTCCATGAGGCATTATGTAGCATGTAAAAGTCTGCGCAAGATAGAAGTTGAGCATTACAGATGTTCCAATTAATTCTATAAAAATACTGAAAATGGAAACATGATATCCTCTATAATAAATAAAATAAAGCTTGTGCACTAGCTTTATACAAGGGAAGTACGAGAGAAAATAAATTTGTGTTGAAGAATATCCGTTGGGTTCTGAATCAACATAATGTGAGTACAGCAGAATTGCGATTCTTTATTCAAATAAAACTAACAGAGCTCAATAAACAATAACAAATTACATCGGATAAAATCAACAATTTTCTAATCAATGATGAATTAGCCCATCCTATGAGGAAGTTTAATATACAAAAAGAAATCAACATTTAACACACACACTCACTTGATATAGAGGTCTGAAGAAAGGTTAAGCCTTTCCAGATGCATATCAACTTTAATTAATTTAATTACTTTAACAAATTGTTCGAGAGAATCGACTATACATACACTTAAGTATCCAAATATATTAAAATACTCACAGTTTCCTGTCTCTCTGACGTTGAATTTTACCATCCATTTTCCATAACTGCAAGTCTACATCATCTTCTTTCACTGAAACCTTTTGTGATGATGGTGGTTGACTTGAGGCAGACTTTCCTTCAAATACCTCTTCAACTGAATTGCCTTTGTGCAGTGTTTCACCCCCTGAATTTCATTTTGATTATATATCGTCACATTTTGCTAACTCCAACTCATGTTGATGCAATAACGATACTCACCCACACTTGAACTCGGCTCCTTCGAATGAAATAGAGTCCCATTTATGGGAGCTAGATATATCATATCACCATGGGCTAATTTGGATTCTTTCACCGTATGACTTCGAGATGATATCAATTCATCTTTTCTGTCACGAGTGCGGAAAAGTGCAAAGCCAAAACCGGTCAGGTCGAAGGCATCATGTACCTAAATAATTGATAAAACAAAAATCGAAGTTTTGTTGCCAATTTTCGCAAACTCCACTCAGCGAACTTAGAGAAGGCATTTATACAGGGCCGAAAGTATTTTCAAAGAGAGGAATACGAAAGCTAATCTACGAAACCTCTCACCTTTTCGTAAAGCAGTTTGGTACTATCCTGCTGCCCTATTTCAACTCTTTTTGTACCCTCTGGAGATTGGACTCGAACAGTCTAAATGCCGAATTGAAATAAAAGTTTGTCTGTAAGAACTATTCTTTTACTACATTTATAAGGAAAGCTTTTCATGCATTTTTGATTCCGTGCAGATTTTTAAATCGAAACGCTCCTTTGATTTTCAATAGTAAATACGGCATTGGTGATTTATATTTGGAAATAAATCTCATTGAAAAATTTCTCGTTTAAATTATATCGATATTACGCTAAATAATTCGTAACAAGAAAGTGAAAGGATTGAGGTCTTATAATTTCTCATTTACAATGCTTACAATTCGTTTGGATTTAGACATGATTTTACATTGACGGAGACTGCTTCTTTTCTTAATGAATCAGCTGATGAACAACGGTTGTAAAGCACACTTCTCACACACACAAACTCACTGCCGGAAGTGATACAGCGATTATAGATGTCTTCAATCGGAATGACAAAAGAATATTAGGCGCCATATTGTTTCCATTGGAGAACACTTCAACAGCAGTGATTGAAGACATAGTCTTACTTAATTATTATTTCACTCGTTCGGAGTAGCAAAGTACGAAAGATCGAACAGAATATTTTCCCCCGTGCGTAATCCATGGATATTATTAATTCGAGATAAATTATCAAATGATTTGAAATCCATCTTTCCGTAATAGAATGTGATATAAATACGAGCGTATAACAACAATATACCTTCTACCAGCATTCAACTTGGCAAAATGAATTCATTTGTTCAACTTTGAAGTAAACTTTGATGATATTCATCATAAAAAGTAAAAATTCTATCATAAAAAAGAAAGCATATGAAAGTTTAGGACATTAAAAATAATCTTTATACAATCAAAATGTTGTTCCAACTTCAAATATATTTTCCACGCTTAAAATATATATTTACAGAACATATTGATATATTTTAAACTTAGGGACAGTATAAAAATAAAGAATTACTTCAACTGGGTGAATTCTCCAATAAGATTATCAATCTCATATCATAAAATGTGTAATACAGGAAACCAACATAGTGGTCAACATTGATTGCAAAGAATAGCAGGAATTTCCTGATAGTTTTGAAAAATAAATTTCCACAAGTAACCACCCATGGAAAACTTCGTTTAACATTGAAATGTCAACTGAATATCAGTCACAGTCGAATTTTGTGACCCTTTTCATGTGTAATGAATAAAGGAAAATATCTACACCACTCAAAAAATTGCAAACTTAAGATTAGAAAACATTTGATCTGCCACTGTCATACAGAACACCATCATAATTTTTGATAAACACACATAACACAATAATTGCAACTATCAATTTCATCAGAATTTGACACTAACAATATTTTGAAGTACAATTACATTTACTTTCTGGATACTTGTCAAAATTCAGAAAATTTTAAGATTAAATTCCATGTAGATATTGACTTTTTATACAATCTATATTTTAAGCAGCCTGAATTTGATAAATGCAGCATGTTTTCTCACATCTTAAATTTGATTACAACCATTAGCTCTCTAATTAAATGTACATATCTTCATAATTTATGCAAAAATGGTCTAACACAGGGTAATACAATAATACAGAAGGTCTGACATCTTTCCTCTTATTCATACTCAAGGATCTGTTTATGATAGAAGAGAAGATACCTGAAAAGACAGAAAAGAATCATTTGACTGAGCATGTAATAAGTGAATGTTGATTGTTCTCAAACTTAAAGAAAAAAATATCTTAAATCAGAACTCAAGACAAAGGATAATTAAACATTAACTCAGAAAATTCAAATCGATTTTGGAAACTTATACACTAAAAATATCCTTAAATATTGACCTACATACCAATATAGCCCAGATTTTATCTTTATAAACATGAAAATGGTAAGTGCTTTTCAAGAAGTAAGGAATCATCAAATGACTCCAGGACCACTTCTTTCAGTTGATTAACTATTTTATTATTCAACTTATTTTAACATCTAGTTTGCATCCAGGTATCATTAAAAGGGAGGGCAAGATAGCTTTTTAATTTTCTTTAAAATCAGATAATTGGAGGAATATTAATTTTTACCTAACAGAAAAGAAGAAGAAAAATACATAAATATATTTTTTTGTGTTAGAGAAGCATAAAAAAATCATCTTGATGCTCGAAGGCCAAAGATGTAATTGTCGGAATGAAATTCCACATCAACTTAAAAGCAAAGTCACCTTTCACCCTTATGTTTCTGTACTTGCTTTTTTCAATGCACTATATACTGTCTCCACCAATAGCAAATCCTGATAGTATATATGAATGCTATCTCAAGATGGAAGTTAATAGTTTAATGAAAACACTTACACAAACAAACACAGAAAGCATTCTCAAAGACTGTATTAATTCTTTGAGTAAGCATTATCATTTTAAAAGTCTTCTTTATAAGTAATCATTACAACACATGTAGCATATGAAGAATAAATGCAAGTTGAAAACAAAACTATTTTTATGAGTATGCATATTATTAAATATGTAGCGGGTGAACCCCCCTTTTTTATTCCGCCATATTTTGCTCCACCATTTTGTGGAGAGCGAGCGCCACAAGGCAGAGAGTGTAGGAGTCAGTGTGTGTGTGTCCCGAGACAGAATAGCTCACGTGGTCGTGGTGCCCGTGTGTCATTAAAGTAATTCCTAGAAAACTTTGTGTTTTTATCATTCACCTGAAAACCCGCTACAAATACAAATTTTCTATGGACAAACAAGATGAGTGAAGCAGCAAGGCTGGAGGATGCCAAATTGGATGTTAAATTCTTTATATTTTGATAATCAATATTTCAATTACAAATAACATAGAGTTAAGTTAGGACTAATACTCTCTTTCTTTTGCTAATTATTTCAATTAAAAGCAAGCAAAATGACTTTGCAATAAAATAAAAGGTAGAATATGACATCTTTCCTCAAGTAGAAAAATAAAAATGTTGAAATTTTATAAAAAGGACCAAATGAAAGTCTAAACATCTATAATAAAATAAATTGAAGCAACATGACAACTTTTGTTCATTACAGCAATTGAAAGTACCTCAATTCTTGATAACATCTACTACATCTTCTGATTGGATTATCTGTTTAGCAGTTGGTAATTGAAGGCCTCAGAGGGATGGTTTTGGTGACTTACAGAACGGCCTTTCTAGAAATATGGCTACCATAGTTTTACCTTGCCAATATCTTAATTTAAAAATCATAAAATTTTGTCATAGATTGAATAGAATGAATGATTACAAAATTAATTAAATATCATTAAATAATTAAATATCAATTAAAATTATTATATCAAAGATGATAATTAGCATATAAGCTTATCCATTACCATTACCCATCCAATTACCATCAAGCTTACCATATAAGCTCATAGCCAATATCTAATAGGTCAATCCTGAATTTTTACAGAAATTTCACGCATCTTAGGTTCATCAACTCAGCCCTTCACTAATTCCACAAGTTAATAAGCTAGACCAATGGGTACATAAATTTTAAATCTCATCAGTTGATTTCTTTTAATCACAATGGAGTAAAGTAAAAAATATTGCAAAAAACAGCAAGGCCTATGTATAATGTATAAATTCCCCATAAATGCTTTGAACTGAGTTGAGATTTTAAGCTTTAGCCCCATCCCTGATACTTTTTTTGAAAATCCCGTATATAAATTAAAGCATATTATTTACTTAATTAAATTAATATATAAATGAATTCAATCATCAATATCCTCCACTTTCTTCTACATCTATTTTCAATATTCATTCCACATTCATTCTCATTTAATTTATTAAACAGTTACTCTCACAGTTAACTGTTACTAACAGTTACAGAACTGTTAATCAAAATGGCAAAATCAGAAAAGGAACTAGGACAAGTAATCTTTTCTGCTTCAGGAAAGGTTAAAATATTTCTTCTAACCTAAGAGAAACAGGTGAAGGATGGAGGTGCAGGATTTAGATAAATAGCGAATAAAACTGAAGGCCAAACACTTGTTGCCTTATCATTAACATTAAATCTCTTAGCCTGCCACAGATGTTTTCTACAGACTCATGTGTGGCAAGTCTATTTAATGCTTAAATTATCAAAAATAAATTTCATGGCATCTCTAAGTCATTACTACCTTATTATGAGGTGGACCATGATCTGCAGTAGGTGACCTTTTCCAGTTACGCAATTCTCAAATTTAACCTTTGACACTTGATCTAAATCTACAGATGCAAGTTAATAGATTCCCAAGTAACCAAAATAAATATAAAAAAGAATATCAAATATACCCTTCGCTATCGAGAACTTCCTGAATTTTTGCTTTGGTGATGAGGTGGTCATCACATTTAAACCAGTTGTCCCTATGCTGGCGAATGAAAGCAGTATAATGACCAGCATCCAAAGACCCAAGATGATTGATCACTGCAAACAGGGAGTACCTAAAAGGAAAGCAATTGTACTGAATAGATTGCTAAAATATCATTGAAATCTTTATTCTTTAAGATAATGCCATAAATATCATAGATGAAGCCACAGAGACCATTACATGTTTTTCCCATTTTTAAATTTGGTATCTTCACAGATTCAAAGAAAATCAAGGGAGGATCTATGTCTCAGAAAGAAAACTTTATAGGTTCAGATTCAAGTAATTAGAAGGAAATAAACTTAAGAACAGTGAGGACTAGTAAAAATAAAAGGCAACAAGTTGATCGAAAGAAAATATTAAACTTTGATGAAGGGGCATTTAATCTTATGCATTTAACATTGTGACAAAATTCCAGGCGAAAGCCAAAACATAAACCAAAAGAAGTTAATATATTTTAGTAAAAGATGACTGCAGGTCAAGTGATCAACTTGAAGGTTAATTGGATCTTCAAATTCTCCACCACAACTAAATACAGCCAAATCAAAACAAATGAGAGGGGATGACACGAGAGAGTCAATGTATGTGCAGCACAACAATCCAATGACTAACATTCTGAAAGTAATGAAATAAGAATAATGCTGATAATAATTTTAGAAGGAAAGAAAAGATTTATTTTCCAATCAATTTTTATACCAGACTACTAGTATATGCCATCAGTAGGTTTCCAAACAAATTTAAATTCACCAAACGTATACACTTAGTTAACTACCATCAACTATCAATGTCTAATAATGAGGGCATCCTATAAATTCTGAAAGTAATTTTTAACAAATTGGGCAAGGTAAAGCTAATTCAGGGAATTGTTTGATCTATTCAATTTGAAAAGGTTATTTTGGGCTTGAGGGAAAGAGAACAGAGGAATTCCCTCAACCCTTTCTTCTTGTTTCTTAGACAATCATGACTCCAGCAGTCCTGAGATTCTGCATTTTCAAGCAAAATAAGACTTTATAAATGCTCCAAATTATTAGTCTATTTCCCAACCAATCTTTTCCTTCCTACCCTGCCCTCACCTCTTCCACCCTGAATTACCTTCCTTAACTTAATTCAGTAAAGCCCCCTTTTTTCAAGAAAAACCCTGTTATAAATGGATTAGTGCTTTCTGGAATATTTTTATTTTGTTTAAAGTACAAAACAAAAGGGGTGGGATTTTGCTTATCTATGTTTTAAGCAAGTGCTTTTCACCTTAAAAAAGAGCAATCTTCTTTAGTTTGCTTTACTTATTAAAGGTGTGATTGTAGATATCCATGAACTGTTGTTGTTTAACACTGGCTGCCTTCATGCTGAATTTTCTGAAAATGGTCTATATTCTCACAAAGAGAGAATCTTTCTCTGTTACTTGATTTTGGTAAATTTTCAATCTTCAATGAAACAATTTTTATGAGATAGGGATAATAATGTAAACAATTTTCAATCAATCGATTGAGACAAAGGATTAGCTATAGCAGGTAGTGGAGCATCTTAAGTAGTATTTTTACCATGTGTTCAGAGAGGTATGGGCCAGCACCACACAGCACATCAAGTGGAATAGCAGGGGTATTTTTAAACTGGAATTATAATATATATATGTTTGGTGAATGGGTTTTTTTAGATCTATAAATGGCAACATACCACTGAAAATGGTAGTCTCTGGAATAAAATTTTATAGAAGATAAAAATGTTTGTTCTATTTCAGAATGATATCCAACATCCACAAATTGCTTCCTCTGTGCACTGAACTAAATTCAAAATAATACATAGCCCAGTAACTTTCATGTTCAGCCATGAACAAAACTGAGTAAAAGTAAATGAAAGATATATTATTCCAATTTGGTATGTACAAAGGGACTAATAAACAGCACTCTAGTTATCAAATTATGAGATTGGAAACTATGTCTAGCAAGAAAGGTAAGACAGTAAGGCAACATATAGACACAGAAATCCATCTTAAGACTACAAAAAATACTTTGAAAATATATTCCATCTTGTATTACATAAAATGATGACTGATAACTTACACCAATGTATGAACCTGAAACTCAATCTACTTGATTAGTTTTCCTTTAAATTTCAGAGAGACCTCAGCTTATACTTAAGATAAGTAAAACACCAATAATTTGAAGTATTTAGACAATTATTCGGTAATTTTCTTGGATTATCCACAATGCTTTCTCATAGTGTTCATAAATTGAGAGTACAGCTAGGGAGAATTAGTTTATGTTATTAAAATTAATATTTGCAATTACATTAATTCAAACCATGTTTCCCACATTTCCAAAGAAATACTACCCTAAATCACTTTATAATTATAAGCCTATAATGCTACCATTTGGTTATTGTCATGCATATTTGTTGAATTTAAATTTAATCTGAGAACAAAATGTGTTCTAAAAGAGCAAAGGGGTCATTGTTCTTCAAGCTATTTATAACATATTAAGAGTGGATAAACAAAGTGGTGTTTATGTTCAAGGATATGAATAAATATGCCATGGATAGATAAATTAAGAATTATTTGAAAAAAAATTCTCTTTCGATCCAGTTTACTCTTCATGTACTTATCTGTCTCCCTTCATTATACATTAAACTTCTTATATTAAGAGGTAGAAAATTGTGTACAGAAATATTTTGATAAAAACTTCATAGCTCTATAACAAAAAGATTGTAAGTAAACAAAACTAAAAGAGCAACCCTTACTGGCAAACCATTCCAATCTTTATTTTTGAAAACTTACCACATTAAATTATGATTTGAACATACAGCATATTCCCAGACAATGTTGAATTCAACAGTTTGGTAGATTTTGTAGAAGCATAAGGCAGTGGTCAATTGGGAAAACTGGCTATAACAGAGACTAACCAATTGTTCTGCAAGAGTATTCACCACTTTATCAATTGAGTAAAGCATAGAATCAACAAGCTAGAGAATGCTTTGGTTCACCTAACTTAATCTATAAGACAATTTAAATTATTGACCCAGATGAATTTAGACAGTGAGAGACTTCGGCACTAAATTCATAAGTTGTTCTCTTATTTTTATTCTTCTGCAGGCCTTCAACCACAAGGGACTGTTTTTCCAACAGTATATGTATTCTAAACAAATTAAATTTCCTAGGTATTAGAGATAAGTTAATTAATATCACCTGCCTTTATTTAAGGAATATAATGGCTGACTTAAAAAATATTCAGCTTATCAATCACAAATTAAAGACTTATTGAATTGCTCCATTGAATCTGTTAAGTACAGCTGCTATCACAGCAACCATTACTTATTGTGACCAAGGATCCAAAAATCAATGAAAGACAGCCTTCCTTACAATTCATCTTCATAGGAATATAGCAACATTATTTCAATAGAGATTGACTGCAGTGTTAGATAAACTTTTTCCTTATAAAGTAAGGTTCCTTCTGGATTCAATTTCCAGTGGGAAATCACCTCAGCTGTCAAAGCATTTTAAAAATTCTACTACTACTAGGAAAGATCTTGGAAATTGGCAAAACCAGAAACAGAGACTGAGAATCATAATGCTTGGACCAGATTGTAAAAGTCCCACAAAGCGATATAATGGAGGATCATAAGACCATTGAGTAACAGGAAGTGACATGCTACAGGAAGGGGATGCTAAGTAACAAAGAGAAAACATTAAGCTAAGAAAAATAATAAATAACTTCACCAGGATGAAGGCATCAATCAGGGACATACTCAGAGCCAATATGGTATGAATGCATACATGACTGTTTGACAACTAATCAAATATTGAGTGAGCATGTATGAGAGTAATGAGGCTCACATAAGATGCAGAAATCAAAATTGTTACTATCCCCTGAATATGGCTAATATGTTACTTCTAGATGATGACTCAGAACAAGTCTGGACAAAGCGATTTTTGAGAATATGCGATGAAATTGTATGTATGAGGTGCATAACAAGAGTGGACCAGAAAATTTTAAAATAATTCAACGCTTCAATTTTCTTTGTGCCATTAAATATTAATTTGAATTAAAAAACTTAGGACTTACAAAATGCTTATGGAAAACTTGGGATCATAGAAACAAAAATTCCAGGGTAAGACCAGGGTCCAGGGTCTTCCAGTACACTTTGGAAGAAAGTGAGAAGAAAAATCTAATTTAATCCTCTCGTCTTGCTTTTTAAGACAGTTGACGGATTGCCCATCAGGAATTTGTGTTACAAGGACACACTGCCAATCGAAATATTTAACGGAAATCAATGAAAACGGGTGGCACACATGCACTAAACAGACTTGGAAGCTTCATCCTAACAACACCACCAGTTACATTCATCAATTATCTTTCAGCAGATTCATACACAACTTTGGTTTCTCAGTCCCTATTTGCTGACTTCTTGTGATTCTTTACTATCCAAGCTCAAAAATCCCACAAAAGGATTCCATTTTGGTGCTTTACAACCATTGAAATATATACAATCAAAATATTAAGGAACTCTTAGGTCTGAAAATTGGTATGAAGGACATTCATCATATTTTTTTTACATACATTATGTAAAATTCACATTAACAGAGGAAGCCATTAGTTAATGTATTCTCATGACAGAAACTAATTTCCGCTTTATACGATTTTATACTATAATTTAGTTTTACATCTTTATACGAGATGATTTTATACTATAACAACATAGTAATTAGGATACCAACTAATAATTAATACCAGGATATATAAGATTTTTAATGGTTATTTAATTTGAATTTGCTTTTGCTCAAAGCTTTTCAAAAGGTATTTCTCTTGTTGAGTGGGGGAAAACGTACCACAAATGACTCCACCAATAACTGCAGTTTTTGCATCAAAATGATAATCACTGTCAAATACTGAAGGACCTCATTTACAAGGGTTTCCATTTCTGTTTTAAATTGCATACTATACATTTTCCAAAACTATAAAATTTTCTTTTCAGAATCTGTTCCATTACCTTTTAAATTCCTATTTCTGAAAGTTGTGATTGCCATCTTGTTCCTAAAAAAATTTCCCATGTATGCGCCATATATTAAGTATTAATAACTGTATGTTCTTGTGCTTTAATATAAAAATTTTAATAAAAAAATCTCAAGTGGGCCTATACATAAGAGCTGATAAACAAGCATGCTTTACAATATGTGATTTTGCATCAACAGATTATCACCATGAAATATGCCAAATATTTATGCATAATAAACCCAAAATGTGCTACTTCCCTGAACCAGAGCTTAAAAATTATAATGTACCAAAATAATACATCTTAAATCATAAAAAAGTATTTTTGATTTAAGAGATTTAAAGTACTGAGTGATAAAAGTTACATAATCTTTCCTTAGAAATTACTACTTCATTACATCTACTCCTGAAAGTTAAGTAATTAACAAGGTAAAATTAGGTGGTAAGTTAGGTCCAATGCAGGTCTAAGGGACAGTGTTTAACACCCAGGTTATTACAGGAAACTGTATAAGAAGCAAAGAAAAACTGATCAAAATAAATTATACTACTAATTTATTTGCAGGAGTTACTAAAATACTCCAATTTTTCCTTTAGTAGGATAGTTGATATTGTTAATTTGCCTCTCTCATGTATACAATTATGTATTAAATATGTCATAAACCTTGTTAAAATTGATGATAACGAGTAGAAATGCCATTGCGATGCACATGCAGTGAGATTAAAATCTCCAAGCTACCTTCTACGAACAAAGAAAACAATCAATGTAATCATTTCTGGGAACATCTGAGATCCAACTGAAACAATGGCAAAGTGAGGTGCGTCATAACCAGTTCTAACTGTACTATACCACTGAAATTAGCCTTTTGGGATTTCAAAATTACAGGAAAACTAATGTTGACAGTAGATACAAAAATGTGCCAATTTCAATTTGATAAGAGGAGCACACATAAGATAGGTTTTATATACAATCCCAATATAACATTTAAGGAGATAATGAAAGAATAAAACAAGTGTAATGTAGAGTAGAGTTTATTTAAGTCGTTAGGAGAATCTGATAACAAGTGATACAGTATTTCTTTTGTATTAATTAAGCATCTACTGCAATCAGCATACATTTTCTTGATCATCACTCATAAACACATGCAATTTAAAGAAATTTAAGAGAATAAAGATGAAGGAAAATAAGAATTAAAAATGCTTTTACCTCTACCGGTATATTAACAAGATTTAAGAACATTATGATCCTGGTAGCTTCAATGATAATTTGAAAAAAGTTTAGCCCTTAAAACTTTAATTAAATGATAATGATTAAATTTACATATTTTTGGGCTCTGCAACTCTTTCAGTTGTTACAGAAAACATATTAATTTTTAGGTTTACAGCAAAAGTTCTACTTTCTTTCTAAGTAAGTTGGATTCTCAAGCTGAACTCAAGCAACGTCTGTAGATACCACCTAAAGCACAACCATGCTAAATTTAATAATGAAAATACAAAATAAGACAAGAAATAATAAGCCATGGGAAGAATCTAAGATGACTAAAACTAAGAAAAGAAAAAGTTAGTCAGTCAGATAAATAGCAAAATATGAATACTGTCATATTTTAAAATTAATTTGCTCACCTGTTGTCACCTTGGGGAGTGGTATCTTTATGATTACTATGATTGTTCCTGCGGTGGGACATGAATGGAGTCATGTCTAAATGCTCTGGGAATGTTATCAGAGTAGAGATCTTCTTGTGAAATCT
This sequence comes from Pachydiplax longipennis, assembly GCA_036926295.1. Taxonomy (NCBI): domain Eukaryota; kingdom Metazoa; phylum Arthropoda; class Insecta; order Odonata; family Libellulidae; genus Pachydiplax; species Pachydiplax longipennis. Next base: position 69,284,816 of record JAVFKF010000015.1, read on the forward strand.
ACTGGAATGTTCAAATCTCTGAAAAGAAAACACAGCATGAAATAAGTGAGCCTCACATTTTTCATAAAAATGAAAACTTTCTTAAATTAACAAATATATTCCTTGTAGATTCCTCTGAAGATACAAAAAATACATACAGTAAAAATGGATGACTTTTCAGAGAAACATGGACACTCTCTTAAAAGCAAGATAGTGCTGTAACAGGGACATGAAAGCTTTTTCTTTAATGTTGGTGACTGATCATCACAAACTGTGGGAGGATATAATCTTCTGAGAGATAATTTGCTTTAATGTTTGTTGGAACCAGTTACTAAAGGTTTCTTTCTGTCCACACTTTCTCTTTGGTGTGAGTTAAATAGGCCATCTTACAGATTAGTTAACTCAATACACTGCTCTTGTTAAGCTTTTGCCATTTAATCAAAAGTTTGCCTTTTTAGAAATCAGACAGGTGTCACATTCTGCTCAGTTCACTGCACACTACTGTTCTACTGCTTCTCACATCATAGATATTTTGCATTAAAATATCACAACTAAGAGAACAACACTGCAGTATCCCCATTACTAACCCAAACATCTGACCTTTTACAATGTCAGGTCTTTTCAAAAATTTGATAAGCATCTGACTATACCTGTGTATGCAAAACTGTATATATGTTACTTAAAAGTATCTCAGATGGCTTATATCAGGCTGTCAACAGGTTAGCTGCAATCAAGCTATAGATTGTTGAGGGACCTTTGGTCAACCACAACTGATTATCAAATACTTCTTTCGAATAATTTTTATAACTTCAAGTATTTATATTTATAACACATTTATGTTCAATTAAATGAACTTCCAAAGTTCCAAAGCCTAGATAAAATATAAAATAAGTCTGACAAGCAAAATATGAATAGATAAATAATTTTTAAAATAAATTATACAACTTTGTAATTTTCCACGTATTTTTACATGGAAAATTACAAAGTTGTATAATTTATTTTAAAAATTATTTATCTATTCATATTTTGCTTGTCAGACTTATTTTATATTTTATCTAGGCTTTGGAACTTGTATAATTTATTATGGCTTTCCACAAAGTTACGCCAGAACATATTGATTTCAATAAATAATTTTTGTTTAAATAATGGCACACTTTATCTCACTTAGTTAATTGCAGTTGAAAGATTAGTATCACAGTCAAAAACAGCAGGAGATAAGTTGGCCACCAAGTGTATATATTTCAAAAAATAAGGATTGAGTAGAAAAACTGCAGAAGGTTCAGAAAGAAATAAATTATTCAAAAAAGTATATTCAAGAGTTGAGGTTCTTCTACAACTGTATATCCAAGGAAACACTGTCATCACAGAGATATGTATGAATTAGTCATCCTTAGATTAAAATCAAACTAGAACCAAACCAAAACAAAACTCTCACTGAGAAATTCAAATTCTTTAACAAAAAATAAATAAGAAAATCAGTATTTGCTCTGTTCAGATTTTTGGTTCCCAACTATACGATATATACACGTAAACATAAGTATTTAGTTGGGAATATAAGTCTGACTGGAATAAAGTTTACAAAACATGAGTAAATTTAACTTGCAACCAAGTTTTATTCTAAAATTCAGTGTAATCTAACTGAAATAAGCAAGAAATGATAAAACAAACTTCTGAGTAGTAGAACATAATATTATAGGGGTTAAAGTGAAAGGAAAAGTTTTTACTGGTTGGATAATGGAAGGAGGAATGGGACAGGAACTGAAACAATATTATTTTCATTAAATTAGAGCTAAAAATTGCACACAAAAAATGATTATCAAGAGGTAAATCACAGAGTAGCAAACATAAAGGAAAAAATGTCTGCTTTCAAAAGGAGGTTGTTGAATTGGAAAAAGAAAATAGGCAACCCCAATCTCAAAATAGGTTTATTGATCAACTGTATTTCAATCCTTTGTGCTCATCTCCTGTGCAACAGTGCAGCTGCTTGAGAATTTCAGATGGGATTTGTTCTGTCATCCACTAAACTCACCTTAGCTCATCAGCAGTGATTATCAGTTGTAAATGGGTCTCAAAAAACATCAACAATTTACAATTGATAACAAACTCTTCTATGAAAGAATAAAATATAGCAAATCAAACAAAAAAGGCAATCAGCATGGCAGTATGTGTCATCAACATGAGTCTTGCAGGGAACATGTTAAGAAGCAGACTTTTCCTACCCTTAGATTGCCAGCACACAGATTTAAGCCTTTTTTGCCTCATTTTGTTGACCAAAATTATTTCTACATAGTCTGCATCAGCCTCTAACACTATGCCTTATATCTAGAATGGTTTCTAGTGAATTCTTTGAAATGACTATTTTTTTCAGAATAAAAGTGAGATAAGAGAACAATCTCCATCCCCTGTTGGGGCTGATCTGTGATGTAGAGTAAAATCTTATTTATCTTCTCATCTCAGGGAGCACATTAAATAAAATATTTACTTGGCGGTGTTTTGCCATAATCTCGAGTTGTAAACATATTGAATCAACCAAAAAGGGAGCGCAATGTTTTGTGAGTGTAGTATTGGAGACCTTGCACTGTGATGCCCCATCACTTATGCTGTTTAAAAGTTTGGTTCTCCACCCTAATTGTCTATATGGTACCAATTGTATCATTTTAGAGTGAAAAATAACCTAAATTAAGTAACTGAAAAGCTCTCTGAAAAGCAGAGAATTCTTTAAAAATATCATGTAAGGCACCAGTTTAGAGGGATTAATTTAACTATGGATATTATTGTAGTAGGTTTAGTACCTTTAATAAATTTTACCCTCTTCTTCCAAATTATATATTTATCAGAACAAAAAATTACTTAGAATCAATGGAATAACACAGCCTAAGAGCATAAATTATATTCTATTAGTGATTTAAAATAAATTCAAATACCAATGGAATGATAGGTCGACAAATTACAAACAGAATTACTTTAGCATTTCCAAAAATGTAGTAAGAAGATATACAAATGTTAATATTAAATAATAAGGAACATGTTTTCACACTTACAGACATTCACTCATTGATCATCTTTTCCAACCTATAGAGGATAATAGCATGAAAATGCACAGATTTTAACTTTCCAATATATTCTGTAACATTTACTTGTATTGATGAAATTAACTTAGATATCTAAAGTAAAGAGCAACTAATTTAAGGGAAACTTGAAGTGAAAACTTAAATGTAGAATAAACAAACCTTTAGATGAAAACTAGCAACCACTGGAAGCTTTTTCATCGTCAGCTGTTTTGTTGACTCTTGGTAGCTTTGACAATTGCTACACTTAATTTTGGCAGAAGAGCCCAAATGCTCAGCTCTGGTGAATCTCTCTAAGCAGTCAACCAATGAGGTGGGCTCAGCATCTGCCACTTCACCATCTTTTGGAGTGGGTGCAGGTCCCAAATCCAAGGAAATATCCCAGAATGGATCAATTGTGGTAGACACTCCACTGCAAAGAACAGCAAAAGGTATTAGATTGGGATAAACCACTTTTGCATGAACAAAACACCAATGCTATACAATATGCAGATTATATATGGATGATGAGGAAGGTATCTGTTGCAATTATTTAAGGAATTAAAAGGATCAAATAAATAAATTGATAGGAATTACTTACTTGCAAGCCTGACAAACAACATCAGACTGCAGACCTCCTGTGAATATTTGGTCTATAATACAATTACAGTGGTGTGGATTGGAGCTAGGAACAGGGCTTGATCCTTTGCAATGTCTATGCAGGACATCTAAAGTAGCAATGAAAAATTCATGGGCGTCTTGCTGCTCATATCCAGCTAAATGGCGTGCATGTGTCCAAATCAGATGAAGTAAACGATGGAGAACCAATGGAGCACGATTCCCTGAATAAAACTATCATAGAAAATATTTATTCATTTTATTCAAAATTTCTAGCAGCAAAATATCATAATTTAATTACATTATAAAATTTCACAATATTATTTTAAAACTGAATGATTTTTAGGTGAAAAATGTTAAGGTCAATATAATTGTAGAACATTCATTACTCTTTTTAATTAAGGGAAGCTTCTATACATTTATTTCTCTGATTACTTCACTTAAATTCCTCATTGCACCAAGGTTAATAGAATATATATTTATAATTCCTTAGTTTACCCTAACTGAAATAGAAATGCAAAACTTTTCAAGTTTTCTTTTTATGTTTTCACAGAAAACAGTGTTTGGATAATATTGTGAACAAAAAAGAATCAAATTCCGATATCTTTTTTTACCTCTTGAAAAAGACGGGAAACCTCACATACTAGACACCTTCCAGGTTGATCCAAAAACTGACACAGATGGCGATCGGCAAGAAAGAAATCCCTCAAAAGAGGGGTGTGAGTAAGAGCTTGAACTATGCAATTCATGAAACAGGTGTTTCCCAGGTTGATGAGGCCTCGGAGACCTAAACAAAGATCTCTGATCAAAATATAGAAATAATCTAATTGGCTGCAGTGAAGTAGTTAACACTTTTATGAACTAAAAATGGCGGGTAATTTTGAAGAATTCACAATAATTATTTGTTACATCCTTGCATTATATAATTACAAGGATACTATCTCAAGGCATTACAATTCAACCAATCACCAACACTTCCTTCAAGATAAACATGAATGATATTAGTTCCATTCTGATAAAAGATATTTTAACTTGACTTAGAATGAGTATACATTTAATAATGGCTTACATAAAAAAATCAAAGGTTAACATAGCATCATAATTTTAAGAGAAAGTAGGCTATCTTCCATATGAGAAATAACAATCATTACCTTAATTGTCATCCTTTGCTCAGAAGAAGCTATAGAGGCAAGGCATCAAACCGAAAAAGAACTGTGGCTTGATGAAATGTTGTTAAAAATATATTTATGTAAATGACATAATCAGAATAATTACTCACATTATCATCTGAAATTCAATCTTGCCAACTCAAAACTTCCAATGTTTTCCAATAATTTCAAGGTGAATGATTAATATTTTATTTGAAAATATAGACTTACTCTCTTCTGGAATTATACCTAAATTATATCAACTTGGTATGTTGTTGGATTAATAAAATCATTGCTATTTCCATAGAGAAGTATGTTTATGAAAGAAAACAGCCATAAAAGGGTCTACTGAACATACATTGGAAATCATCTACATATCCTTCAAATCTGACTGACACACTTGCAATTTTTCATTGAGAGAATACAGCTTATGCCATCATCCTCTAAAACTTGAATATTTTTTAAATAAATTCACTTTGACACACATTTAAAGTCAGTCTAATAGGAGCAAAAAAACTATGGTAAGTTATGGTATCTAAGAACTGGGTAAATTATGGACAGGGATTTCAATTTTTTCAAAGATGGCATGCATTTAGATTGTTGAGATATATAGTCCACTACTGCATTCACTGAATTACATGTTTTAAATTCCACTTTTATAAAAATAAAAATAACCCATCACTGCCCACTGTCTTCAAATAATTTATTGAAAATTCAAAATAAAACATTAATCAAATAAATACTGAATTCCTATTGCTAATAATTTTTCCACATGTCATAAAACATCAGAATTTAGCATCAGTTTTAGAAGGCATAAAATAACATCCTTAAATTTTAGGTAAACGCTATGAATTGATACATTTTACCAGCATTGAATAAGTAAGGTCAGGGGCACAGATTGAAAAGCTAGTCAAATAAAAAATGAGGAAACCATGGTTAATTATCAATAAACTGATAAGAGAAGTAAATTTAAAAAGGAAAGGGTAAAGAGTGTATTTGGGAGAAAAATGAACAAGATTATACAAGGAGTTAAGAAAGGAAACAAATGGTGATAGGATACCGTAAATAGAAAAGTTGAAGGGGGAATTAGTTAAACAACCTTTACAGTAAAATATAGCAGGAGAATCAGTAAACGTGATCCAGCTGTGATTAGGGGGAGAATTTGTCTAGGAACATAAGTTGAAAAGATACAGAGTCCACCAACATAATGATAGAAAGTGAGTTACAAGTACAAGATAATATTGCAACTACGATACTAGATAATGACATGGATACAGCACTGCCTGACGCAAGTAAAGTAATGTATACTGAATAAATTCCATTTGATATTCCATAAACCAGGAGTAAGAGAGTATGAAATATTTCTGGTTTATGTATGAAAATTTACGATAAAAGAATTTGACCAGAGAATTTATAAAGATTGATTCCATCGATTAAAAAGAGCTTACTATAAAACATCAAGAATGTCATATAATCAATTTAAAAGCTCATGCAATCAAGGAGAGTTAAATAGAAAGAGAGAAAAATCAGAGAACAGATCGGGGGGGGGGGGGGGGGGCACATCAGATATATCAATTTGATTTTTAGATAAGTAAAGTAACGGGGGATACAACTGGAATGATGAGGACATTTATAGAACCCAGCATGGAATTTAAAGCTGCATGTGAATATTTTGCCGATTTCAAAAAGGCTCTTTAAAAAACAATTGATTAAAGAATACAGGGTAAGATAGGTAATTAATGCAAAATCTTAACTTAGATCATATAAGATAGGCATAGCTGATAGAAAATCAGAACTGATGGAGTTAGCTAAACACTGCCCTAGACCTTCAACACTTTCATGAAGAGGAAATGGAGAACTTTAAGAAGAAATAGATAAAGAAGTTGTTGAGGAAGTGATGCCATCATTAAGATAACTGCAAGACAAACAGTAAGCTATTCAGAACTGGGTTCATGAATTCTAGTCAATTCACTTGGTGATAATAAATGGGAGTTTAGGGTGAAAATGAATGTCATTTAAACTAATGTTATGAAGTTCAGCAAAGGAAAGAGAGCTATTTCAACAATGTGGGTGGAGAGGGAGAACAGGTGGTTCGATTCTTCTACTTATGTGAAGTTCATTCTGAGGATGAAGGGATAGGGATGAGATTTGAAGAATTTTAGCAACCAAGGAAGATTTCATTAAGGAAAAGGAACTAAAGATGGAAAGCCTTAGCAAGGGAATCAGGCAAAGATTGGAAAAATCCTTGTTGAGGAATACTTTGATGTACAAATGTAAAGATGACAGGAAGGAAGGATAGGAGACCTTTAAGACGTGACTGTAGAATAGATTAAGTGAGCTGATTTGATCAAGAAACAAACATGGAAGTGGCAATAGAAAAGAGAATTATGAAGTGATGGCAGAGGAAGTGGAGGGTCAAATATAGAGAGAAGAAATGCTAAAGGGAAAAAGATGGAGAAGACAAACACAAAAGTTAATAAATGAAATCAAGGACTAGATATGTCTGTGAGGGCATAAAATAGAACACTAATAATAATTCTATGCTATTCTTTGTAAACATTTTTGTAATGCTTTTGCCATAGTATAAAATGTAACTCTTGCTTCTTATTAATTATTTTTTCTTAAAAGCCAAAAGTGAACTATGACTCATATAATTTATATTCTTCTGTTGGAAAAATTAACAACTGAACAGCTGCCCTCTATATCTATGAATTTCTCATCTAATCTAAGATAAAGCTGTGTTACTTACTCGAAACAAAAAACAAAGGCAAAGGAATTAAATAGTAAAGAAATATGCTTGAGATAAAACCTTCATTAAATAGGAAAAAACAGCTCCTTAAAAACTGACACTCAATTCTTTTTGTACTACTTATATGCACTATTCTCATGTAAAATAATTCCATTCCAAAGGAATGCTAGTTGTAGTAAGAGTTATATAACACTTCTATTTAACAAATATCAAGAAACTGTAATTTCATTTTAGTTCTTTAAATCAGTAAATGTTTTAGGATTCGAAAAAATAAAATTCTTATCACTGTTATAGGTTAAATTTCTAGAACATAAAATAATTTAAATTGAAATACATAATCAACAGAAACATAAAGCTTGATTAACCTAAGCTCTTACAGTTCACATCACTTCCAATTATTCATTAACGATTGATTTCTTTTCTCTAACAATTTAAGATACAGTTAATTATGACAAAACTGTGTCTCATCCTAACTTATCGTAAAATTAGGATATAGTACTTCAACACCAATTTCAGATTATTAACCGATGGAAATAACTAGAGAACTTTACCTATTACTCATACATTAAATATTACAATCAGGGAAGTCAATAATTATATTTATAGTTATTCAACCACTAGCAAACCGAAAGGAAAATAATATTGTTATATTAAATGAAAATTCATCAGTGGAGGTATAGAATGGAAATCTTGACGATAAAACGTTATCATATTGAAATTTGATTGAAACTATCAACGATATCAAGAGAAGCTAAAGCTTTCTGGAATAGGATCTAGTATAAAACCTTACTTCATTCGAAGAAGTGAGTGTATTAAAATACTAAATTTATCCACAGAATGTGCCAACAGTAAATTTAACATTAAAACATCCAACACCTACCGATAGTTGAGTTCTCTGTGATACGCTTCCTGCGAGGGTTTCTTCTCAGAAGCTCCATTTCATAACTGGAGGGTTCCCAAGGTCTATACACAATTTTCATTCCAAGAGATTTTGCGGCCTTAATCTGCTGTTCTATAGCAATACTTTCAAAGTCTTTCTCATAAACATAGTCTCCACATTGAAAACAATACACCATCCCGTAGGTTAAATCTACCGCTGTAAAAGTATTTCACAAATGCATTACTTGTTTACCTAGAACTTTGATATATCACAAATTAAATTATGAATTGTACCAAGAAAGTGTTTCTTTTGCTCGGCATGTTCCTGTATGTGGCCGTGGGAATAACAACCAAAAAATATGCAGTACAAACAAGAATGAAGACGTGATCCAGTGCTGTGACACATGTGACAAAAACATGACCGTGCCTGCAGAATAAGATTTTGAAATTTTAATAAAGTAACGAGCGAATAAAACGTATTTTTGAACATTCGGAATGCTTTTCAAATAAAATTCTAATTCCTATAAATGATTAATATTTTCATTCCTGCGTAATTCTAAAAACGTTTCTCAAATAAGCGTTGATTTTTATTTAATTCCACTTAGAATATGAATGTTCAAAAAAATTTATACAGAAATTAATAGGAAAAAATCTGAATCCTATGCTACTTCCTACAATAACACAAGAAGCTTTAAAATTTATTTCGAGTCTGCATGCGTTGAAGTTAACGAAGATTATAAAATCGTAAGCTATGTATAGAGAGAAAACTTAAGCGAATTTAAATCTTAGGACATAGATACCACATAGCTACTATCACATTTTAAAGACAGGAAATGTTAAATAACTTTGTCTCTGCTTACTTTTCGTCGTCTAAGCTCAGACGTTGCACAAGCAACGAAATATGCATGAATAATACGATAGGGCTGAACTCCTCTAGTGGCTTTAAAATTACTTAAATGTACGCATCCATAGCCACTCATTTCAAGGGTTAAATTTCGGAATTAATCCGGAGACGATCCGAGAAATTATTAGAAAACGAACGTCAGATCTAAACCAGCTGACACCGGTTCCCACACCGAACTATGGTAGTAAACCTCCCTCTGATACCCAGAAGCGGACGTAACCAGTCGGGACAAGCAGATGAGAATCCTATACACTCCATCAGCGCCACTGCTGATAAGAATAAGAACCATAAGAACTCTTGGGTAGACGAAATTTGAACGATAAGAAAGATCATGTACGGTGTATCCATTTGTCGCGATCAAACCCGAATAAAAATGCAAGCTATGAGTGGACGCATGTATTCTGTCTTAGTTTAGGATGGAAATTATTCATTATAAAATACAAGCGAGGAATGGAGAATGTGGTATTATGAACGTCATTTCGTACAACTACTCCCAGCCATCGTTGGGAATGGCCATTATATTGTTTATAGTCTCTGCATAAGGCAAATTGACCCGTGCTGTCTCAAGATTCCTAGACGCAATCCTTAGCATCACCCTGCAATGGTTATGTGAGGGTTCTTCCATAATAATAGGATAGAATAAACCCAAATCAAAATGATCCTCAGGATTAGTTAGATGATTCCAAAGATACTCCTTCAACCAACTCAGCTCTTCAATAATCCTGGGATCAGAGGTATATGTGTTGTCTCTAATGGCTCGAGCAGTCTGCTTACTAATCATGTATTGTGAAAGCCTAAGGGCCAATAGTCTTTGGCCAGGACCTGGGTGAGCTTGGTGCCTAATGTTCCTGGGTTTCCTTCTGCCATTTCCTTTACTATCCTTTCAATCCTTGCTTCTTCTGCAGTAGGCCCTATGCCTTCAACCTCTCCTTCTGACATATACATCACTTCTATTGTATCTCCTACCTCATCATCAGGTATTTTCCCTCCAAAGCACTCTACATCAGGAACCGGTCCTGTCGGGCAATCACTGGTTCCATAATCATCTTGAGAGTCCTTCCTCACAAGAGATTTGGATTTCTGTCGCCTCCTGTATCTTGAGCTCGTTGGGGAGTTATCTGATGCACTGGTGTTTTTTGCAGGTGACCCTCTGGCTCTTCTCATATCTTTGGCTGTATTAGGTTCTGATTCTCACAAAAACGGTTGCCGAGCGTGCCTTGATAATAAGGAGAAACGGCTGAATCACGCTGATGAGAGGGATAACTACCAAGCATTGAAGGCGTCGAGGAGTAACGCGAGCGGAAGGAATCAGTGGAGACATTCACCTGAAACTGAGAGGTTGAATCGATAACTGTTACGGCCTAAGGATTTCCGGTGCTACGCTTTCGGAGGAAATGGGCACATATCAAGGAATTGTCCGAAAAGAGAGAAAGATAGCGAAGGAAGACATGCCACTGCAACGGTAGTAACACGGGGGTATAGGGCTTTGTGTACATCGAAGGACTGCTCTAAGGGTCAGAGTGAGCGGTTGTTAGATTGTGGTGCATCCGATCACTCACAGTAGCGATGAGGGTCTTCACTCCGATGAAAGGGGAAGTAACTGTTGTGCACCTTTAAAGATAGAGGGGAAGGGAAAAGTTCTTCTTCATATTTCGAAGGAGTGCGGGGGATCTGGATTTCTCCGAAGTGCTGTCCGTCCCAAGTCTCCAAGACAACCTAATTTCTCAGGAAGTGTTTGAAGAGAAGGGGCTAAAGATCGTGGCTTTCGGCGGAAGGCTGAGATATCCGATGAGGGAAAGGTGCTATTAAAAGCACACCGTGTAGGCCGTCTTTATTACGTGACAACTGAGGGAGGGATGGCGATAGAGGAGTTGAAGGCAAAATTTATGAGTCCCAAAAGGCCTCGTGGATGACTTTCAAGATGTGGCCACTTGAACGAGATTTCAATGAATAAAGTACCAGGAATGAGTTTAACAGACAGACTTCCGGAAGCGTGCTACGCCTGCATTCAAGGGAGGATGAAGTTTCCTGTTCCCCATGGCGAAAAAGCGACACAACTCCCTACGTGTCCGTTCAGATATGGTCGGTCCGATAACTCCATCCACCATAGGAGGCTCAAGGTATTTTGTAACTTTTTTGGACGAATATTCCCATTTTGCGATAACTGCACCTACGAAGAGAAAAGGGGAAGTGCTGGATAGCTTCGTTAGATACAAAAGCAAGGTGGAACTTGAGAAGGGATTGAAAATTAAGCAGCTCCAATCGGACAATGGGGGAAAATTTTCTGGGCGTGGTTTTAGAGATCTGTGTGAGAGGGATGGAATTTTACATCGTTTTTCTGTTCCTTACACTCTCCAGCAAAATGGAATGGCTGACCGTTTAAATTTGACTTTATTGAATGCCGTCCGCTGTTCGGTATTGCAATCTGGTCTGTCTAATCGCTTTTGGGGAGAAGCTTTACAGACTGCATCTTATATCAAAAATTTCTGCCTATCATCAGCCTATCATTCAAGAATTCTATATGAAATCTGAAGTGGGAGAATCTTGATAGAGTCTGACTTAGACAAGCTGGGGGTATTTGGCTATCAGGCCTGGGCATATGTAGCAGTAAAGGGGGGAAAGCTTAGCCCACAGTGTGTTTTCCTTGGTTTCCAGGAAGGAGCTAAGGGCTACAGGCTATAGAATCTTAAAGAGCAAAAAGTCATAGTGAGATGTGACTTTCAGGAAAACATATTCCCTTTTAAAGTGGCAGCCTGATCAAGGATGCATCCCTTTGATGAAGAGGTTAGGCTGAAACAATTTAATTAGTTTGTTCATGAGGAAGGAGAGGAGGGATTACCACTTGCAAGAGAGGAAGACCATTTACCCTAAAAAGCATCACATCAATGCTGAGGAGGACCAAGGAGATCCACCAGAGAAAGGTTTCCAATGAGATATCCCTGTGCCAATCTTAAGAAGGGCAGAGGGGAAATTGAGATCACAGAGAAGGAGGCTCTGGAAGGTGTGTGCGCTGCTGTGATGGAGGAAGAAATCAATCGCATGAGGGAGCAGCAAATATGGGAAATGGCCCAAGGGTGGAAATGTAATTGGTGATAAGTGGGTATTTTCGCTCAAGAAGGACCAGATGGGGGTAGTTTTGAAGCTTAAGGCTAGACTTGTTGCTCTAGGCATTAGGGAGGTTGAAGGGATTGATTATTCAGAGACATTCAGTCCGGTAATCCAAAGGAGAACTTTAAGATTATTAATGACAGTGGCTATTGAAAATGGTTGGGATATCCAGCAGTTGGATGTAGTTGGGGCATACCTCAATTGTCCAATTGACACTGTCATTTATACGGAGCAAGCACCTTGTTTTGAAGAGCCTGACAAAAATACCAGTGATTATGTATATAGATTACTAAAAAGTGTTCATGGACTGAAAATATCTGGTTGAAATTGGAATAATTTTTTGAATGTAGAAATAGAAGAAGTACTTGTAGAAATTGATTTATCCAGATGTACTAGATGTAGATAATTGTGTATATTTGGGCAGTGATGTAATTTTAGGTGTATGTGTTGATGATATGTTAGTTGTTGGAATCAAAGAAAACATGGTGAAGTTGAAGTGTGAATGAGCAAAAATAGTCTAGATTAAGGATCTTGGAGAAGTCTCAAACTTGCTGTCCCTTCAGGTGAGTGAGGCCTGAGAGGGATTTCTTAATTGTCAGCCAAGAGAACTATGTCAAAAATGTTTAGGCTACATGTAATATGTCTGAGTGTTATGCAGTGGTCTGTCCTTTGGAGGTCATGTAAACTAGGGAAGCAGTGGATGAAGAAACTGAATTTGACCATTACTTGTATCGCAAGGCTATTGGGTGTTTGCTTTACCTTGCAAATGAAACTAGATTTGACTTGTAACTTGTTAGAAACTTGTCGAAGGTGGGGAAATTGCTTTCAATTATGTGCAGTCGGCAGATAATTGTGCTGATTTACTTACAAAACCTTTGCCAGGAATGAAAACTAAAACATTTTCTCAGGTGATGGGATTAAAGTGAGATTATTTGTGTGAGTGAACCTTTTTTCCCATTTTATAATTTGCCAAGCATTTGTACATTCATTTTTCTGAATAGTGTTTTTTTGTGTCGGGGCTCCTTATGATTTTTGTTTTGAAATGGATAATTATTCAGGAAGGAATGTTGTATTTGTTAAGTGAAGTTTTCATTAATTATTTTGATTTTTTTTGACATTTCCTTGATGTAAGCAAACTTTAATGAGGAGAGGTGTTAAAATGTGGCAACACATAAAAGGTACTAATGGAAAGACATGGAAAGGTTATTTAGTGGCATTCATTTGTTATTTTGTATGGCAATTGCCATGTTGAAAAATAAACTGAAGTCAGTTTGCATTGTTCCTTCAAACGATTTGGATGTGTGGCTTGTCCTTTTCCATCCACGTGTATATGACTGGGCAAAGTATATATCTCGATTAATTCCTGACAAAAAATAACATCACTCCATCATGCAGCAATTTTGAAGCAATTCAATATTTAATAGCTTTTTTGTATTAACAGTTGAAATTCATGTCTTTGAATTTTTTGGAAAATAAAAATGCTATAGCTACCATTGATTTTGTACGGCATTAAAGCAGGGTCGGTAAATAAGTGATTCTATGAATGCCTAGTATCTCAGCTCCGAGTTTGAAAGTGCTGAAAAATTTCATCAACTGAAGCTTGTTATTAACTTGAGCATATTAATATTATTTCATGTGGGTAACTTCGTTAATTTGCCAATATCTGTACAAAACATTGTTCCAACCTTTATTTCTTAACTGTTACTTTTCACATAGGCAGAGAAGGGTCAGGGTTGAAATTTACATCGCCCCCCCCCCCCCGTTGGTAGCTAACTGACCCTGTATTCAAGGAATCATGGGTAGGGGTCACATTATTATTAATAATTCTGTAGCAAAGTTGCTGTTCTCTTAAGGTTTTATTTCAACACATCTCTAGTTGAGAAACTGAATAAATATTCCCCAAGAGAGGGAACCTGCATCAGCTGCAAGTTATTAGTCAATATCACAATATTGATATTATTGGAAAGCAATTTAAGTTCTAATGGTGGAGAAAATTTATGCTTAGAATACTTACCTCCCTATGATGAAAATCTAGATTTCACTGAAAACAATGCAAAATATTTTCAAAATGACACTCCCTATAAAAATATTGAGTCAAAATGTAATTTTCTCAATATATAAATACTAATCAGTTTAAGTGTTTAGAGTATGGGTGGGAAACTTACACACTCATGCCCAAAGCGGCATATGCTGAACTCCTATAATCCTATCTCTCTCATGTATTCTTTGCCTGAAAAATGAAACTCCATAATGAATTAATATTGTTTCAGCTCATAAGTTGTGTTGAGTGATTATTTACATAAATTACAAAATTTAACCCTATCAATCAACATGATAAAATAGATTATATCAGCATCTCTCTCTGGTTTAACACCATAATAGCACAGAAATCCTTTAAATTTATCAATTATGGTATTTTATATGGTACTCTCTGGCAGGCAAGGTGCAAACAACACCCCACTAGTTAATCCTATCCACCCAAAGCTACTGGTACAGAATTTTCTGTGTTTTAATTGCTATATACTTACAAGCAATCCACCAGGAAAGTCTGAAATCACTCTATGCTATATACTTTATCAAGGTTTCTCCTTTTCACTTTCCTGTAGAATAGTGGATAGGTTGCAATAAATATCTCATATAGCAGGTTTCTTCTCTCAAACATTTTTTCTTGACAATGGAGAAAAAAATACTTATTAAAGGCATGAGTGAAAGCTAGTCTGTAAATAGAATGAAAATGTCTACATTTGCTTCCAGTTTGAATTTGACATTCTTTTCATCCATATTTTCCAATGAATATTTGGGAAACTTTCAAGCAAGGGATGGACAAATTTTTATTTCCTCGGATTAAGTATCTCATATGCTTCTATAATACTGTACAAAAATGAAACATGGTAGGATCAGTATCTTCTTTCATTTTCCTTCAAGTTCTGATATTTAAAATGACCCATTTGAAGTACATAGCAGCATAGCCATATGTACAAGACAACTCAAGGCATATTTAAAAGGTTTACTATTTGGATGAATTCCTTCCTCAAAGGGATAGAGCTCTTTTTTTGAGAAAAGGATAGCATAAAGATTTAAATAAATGATTTTATTTCCAAAATATCTACCCATATATATGATTCAAGGACATTGCAGATGATATCTATATATATGAATATATGGATATATTACTGTCTTACTCCTTTATTTATTTTAGTTTCTATTTTCTTGTCATCTCTCATCCTCAGAGTGGCGACTTGGTTTTTGTACAATTGGTAGATTATTCTTCTGTTGTTGTAGTCCATTCCTTTGTTTTCCAGTATTTGGAACAACTTGTTCCACTTCACATTGTTAAAGGCCTTCTCCAAGTCTACGAAAGCCACATACACTGGCTTGTTGACATGTATCATCTTTTCTATTATTCTTCTTAGGCATAATATGGCCTCTCTGGTTCCTGTGCTTTTCCTGAATCCAAATTGGTTTTCTGACAAGTTGGCTTCATTTATTCCTTCTATTCTCTTGCTTAATATTCTTGTGAGTAATTTGGATGCATGTGAGAGCAGACTCAACGTTCGGTACACCTCACATCTCTTGGCTCTTGTTTTCTTTGGTTTCGTGACTATTATTCTCTTATCAAAGTCCACTGGTAGTCTTCCACTTTTACAACTGTCCTTGATAATTTCAAACAGGGTGTCTTTTGCTTTCCCTTCAAGCGCTTTGACAATCTCTCCATTTATTTGCCTTGTTTTTCTTCAAGTCCTTCACTCCTCTCTCGAATTCACTTCTCATTATCTCTGGGCCTCGCTCATCTTCATCCACCTCACTTTTGTTCTTTAAAATAAATATATCTTCAAGAGGTTTTGGTCCTTGATATAATGTTTCATATAGTCCTTCCATCTCTTTCCTATGTCTTCATTTTCTATCGGCATGTTCCTGTTCACATCTCTGATGTTGTTGCATGTAGTTTTTCTTTCTCTGAAGTGGCTTTTTACTATCCTGTATGCTGTTTCAGTGTTCCCCTTCCTCATGTTTTCATTTATTTCTTCGCAGCAGCTTTCAATCCATTCTTCCTTAGCTTTCTTTGATTCTCTTATGACTTGGTTCAGTAGTTTCTTGTAGAGGACTCTTCCATCTTCACTGCTGGAGTTTTTGTATTTCCTTCTTTCTTCCATAAGTTCTCTTATCTGCATTGTTATCCATGAATGTCTGGTATCAGTTCTGTTACTTACGAGTTGCTCTTCTGCTACTTCTGTGATAGCCTTTCTCAAGTCATTCCATCTTCTTTCAGTGCTTGTATCTCTCCCATACTCTAGCTTTTCAAGCTTTTCATTGATGGTTGCAGTGAATCTTTCTCTGGTAACCTTTCCTTCCAGAGCTTTTATATTCCATCTTGGTTCACTTTTCATCCTCTTAATCTTTTTGTGGTGCAAACGACTCTCCATGACTGCTAAGTTATGATCACTATCTATATCTGCGCCTGGATAACTCTTGCATTGTTTCACTTGGTTCTTGTATCTTTGCCTAACAAGGATGTAATCAATCTGGTATCTAGCTAAATCCCCTGGCATCTTCCATGTATATCTTCTACGTCGATGTTGTTCAAATAGTGTTTGCTATTACCATTCTCTTCTTGTTACAGAACTCCACTAGCCTTTCTCCTCTGGCATTTCGTTTTCCCAACCCAAACTGTCCTATGCTGCTTCCATCTCTTCCTTCTCCAACCACAGCATTCCAGTCACCCATAACAATTAGCTTTTCCTTTGCTCTGGCTGCACTGATGATTTCTTTGATCTGTTCATACATGTCTTTTATTTCATCTTCAGAGTGGCTGGATGTCGGCATATATATCTGCAATATCACTGTGTCTGTGGGCTCTGCTTCTAGTTTGATCATCAGCAATCTCTTGCTGTACTGCCAATAGGACTTTACTCTTTTTCCCCACACTGCTATCTTTTTGTCATCTCTTGAATATATGATTCTGTGTTTGTCACTCCAAAAGTTGCCTGCCCCAGTCCACTTTATTTCACTAACACCCAAGATGTTTAGTCCTAGCCTGTCCATCTCTATCTTTGCATTTTCTAGCTTCCCGCAAATGCCTAAGGATCTTACATTCCACGTTCCTATCCTGCACTTATCAGACTTGACCGATGTACCCCTCCCAATGGTCCCCACCCGGAAATCCGATTGGGGACTATTTTACTTCCGGAATATTTCACTGGGAGGAATGCCATCATGTCATAGTTGAAGATGCAAGGCTGCATTTCTTCATTGGAGATATAATTGGGGTGGTTTCCCATTGCCTTCCCCAATAGGGTTTTTTACGTAACTCCATCACTTAATGGCCGCCCCTCTGGGGTACAGACGCCTTTGTAGCCGCCTCATTGAGGCTACTTGGACTACTTTTCGTCTGTCTCCTACCCTTCAACCTATCTGGCATGGGTTACCCTGCCAGGAGCAATTGAAATTGCTACAGCTAGTACAGCTCTAAGGATCCTCGGAGCACACAAGCCCTTCCACCACCAGGGGTCCAGGGGAGGGGTCTATACCATAACTAACATAAATTGGGGTGATAATCATTTTATCGACACATCTTCCCTCAGTGTTAGTAGTTAATTAATGTTGGGTGTAGTCAATTTCCTCAATCGTAAACAAATGAACTGTATTTCTAATGTGAATGATAGAATTTAGACCTAATTCTTACAAACACTCCAAAATTTAAAATAGCAAAATCTTATTATGCTTAAATTGAAGTTGATTGACCATCATCCTCCTCCTTTAGACTGTGATATCCTTCTGACTGCATCCAAGGATGATATTGACTTCAACTCATGGTCTCACAATTTAAGGTGAACTATGAGGGTATGTTCAGTTATTTATTGGGTATAGATTGGAATTTCTTTCTCTATATTGATTTAGACTTAGTTGTGAACCAATTCTATGAAATTTTGTTTGGTGCTATTGCTACTTTTGTACCTAAATGCAAATAAAAGAGTAGAACTTTTCCACACAGGTTTACAGAAGAACTTAACCACTTAATCATAATGTAAAAGGAACCCTCTTATGTCTATTAATTAACCAAAGTAATTGCCAATTACAACAAATTCTCTGAACTTGAATCCAAATATATCTATACCATACCTAAAACCTATCCAAGTACTGTTACAACAATTACAACACTCAAAGGGAAGAAGCAATCTCTTTTAACTCCTAAGTCATTTTGGAATCATGTTAATTTATTTAGAAAAGATGATAATGTTCCAAAGTACATGGGAGATTCAAAAGTACATGATGGTCAGTCAATATTTAATTTTTTTGCTTAATCTGCTTTAATAGTCAGTATCTAATATTTTTACTGAATATATTTTACCACGTGAACCTAGTAAGGAAATTGACTTTTCTTTCTTTCAAAACTCTTAGTATAATGGTTTTTTGTCCTAAATTAACTTCTTAATCAATGAATTGATATATAAAATAAACTCATTCAACTCAAACAGTGAACCAGGTCCTGAAAATATTCCACTTAATGTGATCGTCACATTGCACTTTGTTATCCATTGTATATTATGTTCATGAGTCACTTAGGGTAGGCAGATTTCCAAAAAAAGGAAGGCAAGTTATAATTATTCATAAAGATGACAATAAATCAGACAAATCTCAATCCAAAGCTGTATCAGCAAAACTTTTGAATCATTATTTTATGAAGAAATTTCCTAACACTTAGAAAAATTCATAACTTTAACACAGGATGGCTTTGCCCAGGGCAGATCCATTCCATCAAACTTGCTTATATTTCAAGCTGACATCCTGGGGGCCTTTTCCAATAATTTTTTGGTTGGTTCCATTTATATGGGCTCACATAAAGCTTTTCTCAAGGTTAAACATCATTATGTTTTCCAGAGAATTTGATTCTTATGGAATTGGTGGCAATCTGCTTTCCTGGCTCTAGGATTCCATTCATTTCCATTTATCATGAGGAAAATAGAAGTGAAGATCAAGTCCTTTTTTCCTCTGAGTTTAATGTTAATGCCAGGATTCCTCAAGGTTTTACTTTGGTTCCTCTTTCATTAAATATTTATATCAATGAAATTGCAGATCAACTAAAAGTTGTTATCTTTTGTAAGCTGATGGCTTAAAGCTCTATAGCATGATTCATTATGTTGATAAATGTGATATTCTTCAATCTAATATCAATATTTTACTCAAATGATGTAGTAGTAATAGAATGAAAGTGAATATCTCTAACTGGAACATTATAAGTTTCAGTCATAAAAAATTAGTATTAATTATCAGTACATGAATTGAGCTTCATTGGGTAGGTTAAATGTAATTAGAGGTCTTAGGGTCTGGTTTGACTCAACTTTCAATCTCACATTGATTTATCTATCAACAAAGCACAAAGAATGCTGGATTTTGTTACTAGAAACACAAAAAGCTTTAAAAACATTCAAACTATTGACTGTATTGTTCTTTAGTTAGCGCCTATAGAGGAATTCTCTTCATCATTGTGGTCCCCATACTACTTTGATCATATTAAATCTCTTGTAAGAATGCAAAATCAATTCCTAAAATTGGTAAATTTTAAATTAGGTATCGAGTGAAATGATATTCCGATTCTGAAATGCTTTCCTTTCTCAACTTGTCTACTTAAAAGAATAGATGCATAGTGTCAGATTTTATCTGGTTGCATAAAATAATTTATTTAGGGTGGTGTTACATGTACATTCACCATTATCTCATATTTAAAGATTTGGTAACTCAATTCTTTCCAGAAATTCAATTGATATATTTCATATCTGTGTTAGAGACAATTAAACCATAAGCATTAATTTGTACCTAATGATAATTCATATTCATGACTTACATTTTTATTTATTTACATTCTACGTGTTAATAATTGATATTGCTGATGTGTTAATTTGATTTTCCTTCAATTTTTTGTTTCATAATTTTAAAACTTGTGAATATTATTGCATTGTCTTAAAGTCTCTAAGGTTATCCCATTGTATAAGAAAAAGGGAGATCCTGTTGCTCTTAATTCCTGCAGACTAATTGCTTTTCAAACCCAGTTCGCTAAGATCTTTGAAAAAGCATTTCATAGTCATCTGATTTCTTATCTGGAATTTGCAGGCATTCTGTCACCTCATCAACATAGTTTTCGCAAGGATAAGTCCACCAAATCTGCCATTTATGAGACTATCAACCATTTAAATACGGTCCTGGATAAAAATCATAACAAATGTGCCCTCTTTTTTGACTTTAGAGAAGCGTTTGACCATGTTAATCATTATCTCTTGTCAGTAAAATTGAGAGAATTGGTATCAGAGAACTACCTAAGACCTGGTTACTTTCTTTCTTTAAAGATAGAATACAGAAAGTTTTGATTCATAAGGAAGGTAAAAGATACATATCTCCTCCTAAATCAACTAATCAGGGTGTTCCCCAAAGCTTAGTTCAAGGCCCTACCCTTTTTAAAATCTATATTAATGAACTACCTGAGCATAAAAATAGTGTTAGTGGCAGTACCCCTATCATATATGCCGATGACACAAATATTGTTATTTCTTCCCCTACCACTGAGCAACTTGTAGAAACCTGCAATCTGGTATCTCAAAGAATACATTCCTGGTCTATAAACAATTTCCTAGTACTTAATGCATTAAAATCCCAAGTTATTAACTTTACTTGTAAGAATAAAATACCTCTAATATTAAATATTTCTCTAGATGGCCACGCCATCGAGTCTTATAATCTTCTTGGTATCCATATTCACTCGCATCTTTACTGGGATCTGCAGGTGAACATGCTTCTGAAGAAACTAAGTCCACTATGCTATCTTATTCATACCATCTGCTCTACCGTCACAATTGATTATTATGGCCTATTTTATTCTCACAATATGTACAGTGTTATGTTTTGGGGATCCTCCTCTCAAGCTATAAAAGTTTTTAACTTCAAAAAAAGCTCATAAGGATGTTACTGAATACCAGGCTTGATGCCCCCAGTCTTCCTCTCTTCTTCCTTAAAATTCTACCTCTTCCAGGCATCTACCTCCTTTCCACCATAACATATGCCAGAAACAACCTCAAGCATTACAGGACTAATGCTGAAATGCATAACCATAGCACTCGTCATGCTACTCATTTGCATGTCTCCTTTGCTCGCACTAAATCCACTCAGATGGGGCCTAAATACATGGGGCTTATCCTTTACAGCAAACTTTCCAGGTATCTGAAAAATGTGACAACTGATATATCTTTTAAAAAGAAGCTTATGTCCTATTTACTTGAAAAAATGTATTATAACATTGACGTTTATATGTCAGCTTAATTCCTGTATTTAATATATATTGTGTTAATTGACGATGTCTATATCATGTACTATGATCCTTGACAAATAAAATGTTATCATTATTGACCAATTTACTTCGTTAAATATATTTCTGTGTTTGATGTAAAGGGATCCTCTCATGAATTATAAATAATAGAAACAACCATTCTAGCTACTGAAAGCAACAAATAGGAGTAAAAAAAATACATTCCTAACCGGACTGAGTTTGAACCAAAGAGCATATTCTGACTGAATAAAATTAAAAATTTAAAGCAATTTAACAAGTGTATTTAAAACTGTCATTTGATTGTATCATGATTTTTGATTTAGAAATCAATATTTTACCATATGAACCATTGAAATTCACACTTAGGGATTGTTAAAAAGAAGATACCTTAATGGTTAAGAGAAATTGGGAATTATTAGACAGAGAGTAGAAATCATTTTGTGTCTATATGGTGATTATCTGCAACTCCTAAGTCCAAATTCTAATTTGAATTTCAACACCTCAACCATTACATAGCTTCATAAAGATGAGGAGAGCGGTAATATTCTTGCTTTCCAGACTGGGATAGAATATAATAAGTTCAAAAGCAGTGCAACATCACTGTAAGTGGCAGTTTTCTTGGCAATCAGTATTGAGTAATCAATACAATCATCGAACCCGGGAAGGCGTAATTACTTTGTACCATTCATATTATTTCAAACATGTACAAGACCAAGATAAAAATAATTTAAAGAATGTCCATTTTCGTATTTAAAGATAAAAGAAAAAGATGCCGTTCATGCAGCACTCATGTGGTATCAATTATGAAATATTATTTTTGAAAATCAGAAGGGCCATTTTATATTTCAAGGTGATAGGCTATTGGGCAATAGGTTAATGTGAATCTCTAAATAACTATGAGATGAATTAATTCCGTAATTATTACATCAAACAGTATGAGAGTGTATCATTTACGTATTCGGTTAAGATATCATAAAATGGATATTTTAGTAGAAAGATCCTTTAAATTCTTTTGGATCACATCAAAGGAATTCTAATTCAATACATAGATTTACTAATTTTAGTACACCATAATAGTCGTTTGTAAGGTATTTACAGTATAACTTGCTATTATAACACTTAAATATAACATCGAGATAGTCAATAGCTCAAATTCAAAGTTGACATCTGACTTAAAATCCTATGCAATGTCATCACTTTCTAGAATATGCGCAAAGAATCTTCCTAACCGCAATAATCCCAAACGAAACAAGTCACTACAACGTACGATACATGAAGGTACCACGGGTACCACAAATATCTCCACTGCTGCTCCAGAGGGAAGGAAGTGAACCTCGCTCTCTCAGTTGTTTAACAAGCTCAGTAAGTGAGTGAGAGCCAGTGAGGGCGTAAGTCCAATCAAGTCGTGGAATGGTTCCTCTTTCGGGTGAAGTGTGGTGACGCACTATGTGGATAAAATGTCCAATCCAGGCGTTAGCAGACGAAATGGTGCCATGAAAATTCGTTTGACAAGTACGTGAATATCTGTAATCCTCACATGACTGTAAATTCCAGATTTTACCTCTTACAATACATTGCTAGATATCGTTGTTTTTGTTTAGCCTGCAATTCAACATGGCTACCCGCCAGCATATAGTGAGTGATGATTTCACTTCTGTCTTTAGAGGATTATGTGCTATCAGAATTAAGAAAGCGACTACCTAACTCATGCTCTTGCGGAATCAAAGACGCCTGCTAATCATGATGATTAAATTATCGGATTTTGGCCATAAATCTGCAGATGGTTTTATCGGATAAGGATGGAGTTACCTCTACGTATAATTAGATGTGATAGTCCTAATACTATTCTTCTTGACGTTTGTAATATGTTTTAATGAGATCCCGTTTTATTTGTGATTGTACGAGTTCGGAAACGGGAGTCTAGGCTCCAAGACGCGGGTAATAAAGTCCAGGAAAGCATTTGCTACCGGTTACAGGACAGTCTTTTTCTCACAAAAGGGTAGTATCTTGAAAATTATGTGAGTTGACATTCATTCAGTTGATAAGAATTTGATTTGTGCTAGTAAAATTATATTTTTCAGCGTAGATGTGAATCTCACCCGAAATTTTCTCGGAAGAAGTAATTAGTTTTTGA
Source organism: Pachydiplax longipennis (assembly GCA_036926295.1). Classification (NCBI taxonomy): domain Eukaryota; kingdom Metazoa; phylum Arthropoda; class Insecta; order Odonata; family Libellulidae; genus Pachydiplax; species Pachydiplax longipennis. The sequence continues at coordinate 69,308,698 of JAVFKF010000015.1, forward strand.
GAAATTTATTTCTAGTACTTATTTACTTTCTGTGAAGAGATTTAGCCATTCACACATCCTCAAACTCTCGGTAATACCCCTCTTATGAATTACCCCTCACATGATATAATTATCATGCAATTATGCGAAACGAATACGTACACCGTCTCCTATTGATTATTCTTTTTGAATAATTGTTGGTTATATTAGCTTAAGGAATCACTATAATAATTGAGAAAAGTGTTCGAGTTTGTTGTGTTCTTCTCTTGGCTTGTTTTTATTCCTTTCTCTGCGTACAGAAAATGTTGCAACCATTTCAATTGTTCCTTATCATCGCTAGGTTGTGTACGCTCTTGAAAGTCTGTGTTATCATGAGTGTATCGTTCATTATTTATTCTTATAGGTGTCTGGAAGATATATTTAGGTCAAGCTATTCTTCCAAATTTCATTTAAATAAACATGAGCCTTAGGAACTCTCTGGGAATTTGGACGAAAATATTTGCCTTTGCTTATAATTGCTTAGCTGATTGAGAGTAATTGTAGCTGCACATTTTATGTTTTAGAAATTCTGTGAAAATGGAGAGACAAAACTAGTCGTTTACAATCAATGAAAGTATTTTCTGCCTCCTCTACCAGGAACTTTAGTCTTCGTATTTTTTCAGCCCTTTAGTCATCGTTTTCCTTGATTAATTAGCTTCCTTTCTTGCTTATTCAATAGTTTTTTCCACGTATAACCAGAGAAATAATGTTATAGACGTTATTCAATATATTTAATTGTATTTTGTTTTATTTGCTGTTTTCGAAATTGCTGACTATCTTATTCAGAGTTGAGGCAAGAATAATTCCATTGACTTTCCTTCTGCCATGATAAAAAAATGTTCTATGGTTTTGGAATTCTTCGTCAATTATAGGTTTTTATGAATCAAAGTGAAATTTAGTGCTTTATGTAATAATATACCCTCAGTGACTATCAAAACCTTTTACTTTTATAGTACATCTTAAAAATTTTATAAATTATTTTTACTATTCTTTTTTATGTTTTATTGGCAAATATACAGTAAAATTCTAAGGCTCTATTGTTTGTTTTTTTTGGGCAGCGTTGGATCACCTATTGTCTCCTTCCCTTCCTCAACCATTTGTACATAGATCACCTTGAAAAATATCATTGAAAGAACTTCCTCTCAGCTTGATCGATTTTGTATAAATAATCTGCAATTAATGTTTTCCTTCTGTTTTTCAGTTATCTGTGCACAAAACCTTGCCAGAAGAGAATTATTCAGTAAGTTTCCCATATTTACAAATTTATATTTATATGATTTCATGCCCACATAAAAATTTACATGTACAAATGTATAGTTATTTACATATTTATCCAGGTATATATGTCAAAATTACAGCAATTTGGTCAAATAAATCTATTTAATAACAAAGAAAGTGAGTGTGAGTTGTGAATTTTTGGCACAATAATTTTATGAAAAGCATTTTTCTTTTGAGCTTATTGCATAAAATCTTGATTGATTGGATAGATTATTGCATGATTTGAGATTTTTAGATTTTAATCAGTTTTGCAAAGTAGTTTTTTTAATATTCACTTTCCTTACTTCAATTAGTCCATTAATTCGAGGGCTATTTAGTACTTCAGTTGCCTGCTGTGCATTAAATGATCTGCTACACATCATTGTTGTTTGGCATTATAATAAGAGTTGGCATAAACATTCTATTAGTTACTCTCAATAGTTGTTATTTGAGGCCACCACAACTTTCTTTATTTTTGCAAATGTCTGTTTTCCTGAGTTATTTTTTTGGAAATAAATAGTCTATTCATTGAATTGTCTTTAAATTCTGCAGTTATTGATTTAATAAATATTTATCAAAAACCTTTTCCTTAAGCAACATTATATTATGAGAACATATTTTCTTTTCCTCCCTTTTTCAAGAAGAATGGCATTTGAATTTCTTGAATTTTAGATGAAACAACACTTCTTTACCAATATTGGCATCTCACAAAAACAAAAAGAATGTACAAATATGAAACTTATTGGCCTTAGAGCATTGCACAGTATGTTACCTGTTGCTATGACGTACAGTGTTATTCCAGAAAGAAGTAAGGGTTAAGTGCTCCTCAAAAAAAATATATCCTTTGTTCATAGTTAACCAATACTTAGTGAGTTTGAATGTTAATTTTGAGAGGAAATCAATATATATCAGTGAAAGAAAGTGATTACCACGTAAATGACACCTTTTGCATTTCCTTGTTTATCATCTATGTAAATGAATATCTTGTATGTAAAGGATTAACAGAGAAGAGAAAATTCAGTTAAAACTGGAATCAACTCTATTTCCATTAAAACAAAGTGATTTACTTGCACCCTCTTCCAAACTATTTGGCACTTCTATTTTGGACAACTCTAATCAATAAGATGATGTCATTATTAAATTTAGCCATTCTTGTTACCTATGCAACTTATCATTCTGATGCTTTTTGTCTTAACTTATTCTATACAGACTTCAGTTATGCCTTTTTGATTGGGAATTTCCATTAACTAACCGTTAATAGCAAACTGCTGGAGTTTAATTCTCTTCTTTTTAAAGAAAGAGAACTATTATGATCAAATGAAGGTGCCTAAAGAAGTAGTTGTAATTCAGATTGTATTAGCAAAGTTTTTCCAGGAGATTTTTCTCTTTAATTTTCAAATTTAGTAGAATCTGTTTAAAGGCTTTAGACACTGTCCAATGCCATTTTCTCCCTTCACAAGAAATGTCTCTTCTGACCCACTGCTGCCTACTTATAAGATGTATTTTCCCAGATGCATTCCAACCCACTCCAGCCAATTCATCTCAGTCTATAGATAAAAAATTGTTCAAATTTCTCTCTCATCTTCAGCCTCTTACTTTCTTGTTTGTGATGGCTAATTCTATGAGAAGAAAATTATATCACATAGCAGAACAATTTTCATCCCACTGCCAGAGCTGATAAATTTAAAGTAGAATGAGATCATACGTTAAAAATTTGTTATTCTTTCCTAATTTTCTATATGGTAAGAATTGCTTCATCATATTGAGAGTGACCAAAATCAAGTAGTAAGGCACTCTTTTTGTCTAATTCTTCAAAAACAGGAATAGAAGGCAACCAGTATAACAGTAATTCACATATTCTCTTGAAACCCTATCTACAGATGTGGCAAACAAAACAAACTATTGAAAATTCCTCTTTGTCTAGAGATATGAAGTACTTATTTAAAAGTTAAGGATCCAAAACTTTCTACCCTTTTCCTTCCATGATAAAAGAAATAAAAAGTTGTAAGTTGTCATCTCACTATCAATGTGGTTTTCTCTTAATCCCCTGAATAGCATCCCCACAAGGTTTTACTGTATAATATGAATATGTTATAGATGTAGAAGCTTCCTCTCTCTATATATAGTATATGTATGCATGAGTTAGCATTCGGTATAATTCTAGGATGATTGGAGGGTCTATGGCTACAAAATTTCAAATTTATTTCATGTAGCATTTGAAATGTAGGATGTGCAATATTCTATACTTTGAGTTGAATTTGTTTTCCAGGACTCCCAGATCCATTTGCCAAGATAAGCGTGGATGGATCTGGTCAGTGTCACAGCACAGATACCTGCAAATCAACCCTTGATCCTAAATGGAACCAACACTATGATTTGTAAGTCATTCTAATTTCATGATCTCTCTTTGATATTGTTTTATTAATTTTTATTAATAAAAATGTCTTTTCAAAAAGATGCTACATAAGAATTTCCTTTCATTTATGATTTAACAACTTTTAGATAAAATATCATGTAGGAGCTTATAATTATATTTATTCTCCTAATTTATGCTGATTTTCTCATTATAAAATTAAGTTTCAATTTCATATATACAAATATATATTGTGCATGCGTTCCTTTTGAAGAAATTTTAGACTTTTATGTTCACAATTTAATTTTTTAGATGTTTAGGAAAGACGGATGGAATTACCATTAGTGTCTGGAATCACAAAAAAATTCATAAAAAGAAATGGAGCGGCTTTTTAGGATGTGTACGGATAATGTCTAACACAATTCAACGGCTCAAGGATACAGGATGTGAGGATATTTACATTGCAGTTTAATGCTGTCTTTTCATACTTAATTGCTAAAAATTTATTTATTTTTAATAATTTAATATTCAATGCATACAGTAATTCTACATCTGGGAATACATTCTCTGGTTATATTTCAGATCAAAAGTTGGACTTGTGCAAGGCAGATGCAGATGACCCAAATCCAGTCAAGGGTCAGATAGTTGTATCTCTGTTGTCAAGGGATGGCAATGGTGCAAATGGAAGTTCAAATAGTGGGATAGGTGTGAGTCTGAACGCAGTTGTGGATGACATGGGCAACTTAACTTGCCCTGGAAGCAGTGGAGGAAGTTGTGCTGGAGACCTTCCAGAAGGTTGGGAAGAGTGGAGAACCCCTGCTGGTAGGCTCTATTATGTTAACCACCCAGCAAGGACAACTCAGTGGGTTCGACCTACCAGGTGATAATATAGTATACAATAATAATACTGGTAGCAATGTCAATTTACACTACTACAGCAGAAATAATATTACAATGTTCTACCTACAAAATTAAAGGACATCATTAAAAACTCCTTGGGTAAGGGGAACCTCTGTATCAAATATTGTTGGTGCACTTTCTAACTCTTTCTTTCAAACTTTAAATGACGAAGAGTAAGATGTCAAAAGAGACTCGTTGGTTTCACACTAAATAGTTATATGATAATTTTTATTGTAGTTAATGGATGTGTCAGAACTGAAAATATTTACAACAATAAACCAATTTTCCTAGAGGATGTTTAATTTAAATTGGATATTTCTGAAGCTAGGGTTTTACTAATGCTGAATATCTACTTTTTAGGTCATCTATAGGAGTGATTCCATCATCTGAAAGACAAATCCAATCTGGAGAAGACAGTGGAAGTGCAGTAGTAAGGAATGAAGGAAGGACCTCCTCTAATTCTAGGTAAATGATTTGTGATTTTTAAAGAACACAGAAAAATCAGTTTTTCAAATATCCCTCAAATAATTTATGGAATATCCCGAGAAGTGCTTTTTCAATTCTACCTTTTTATCTAAAATTTTAATAATTGTATGTATCATATAAGAAATCATAGGAGCTGTAAAATTGTAAATATTTATCTTTATTAAGAAATTGTTATATTTAAAATAGAGGACCAATAATTTATGATATATCAGATGTGGATCTTAGATTTTAAAATGAGTATAGTAAAACCCGTGTGCTGGCTTAATACCTGCTTTCCCTTCCAATTGAGTCTCTCCCTTTAATATGCTCTAATTAGAATGTAGATTATTCCTGTTCCTAGATGCCCACTCAGCCATGTAGCCAATTGGAAAACAACCTTTGAAGACACTATAAGTAAACAACATGCCTTATAATTCCTTAATTTTGTGCTTGCTTCAAGTATGTAAATTTTGCTTGTTTATAAAAAGAAAAAATGAATAAATTCTACAATATTGGACAATGTGTTGTGGAAATGCATTGTGAAGCAGCTTACTGTCAGAAAATTTAATGTATAAGGAGAAAGAACACAGATTCATTTTTTTCTCTTGGAAGAAATGAGGTTTATAATTACTGTATTTACTCAAAAATAGCACGCCATCAAATGTTATGCTTACCCCTAAATTATAGTGTTGGAAATTGAAAACTCATTTGTCCATGAATCTAATGTAAACCTCGAGAAATGCGTTCATGTCATTTGCATTTTACATGTTTACAAAACACAAGTCCATGACGAACCTTCTATCTTTTTGGGAAATTTTTTAGAAGTGAATGTCATAAATGTGCACATTAACCAATATTTAAGAGTGTAGATTCACCAATTTAAAATCAGCCAATTACAAAATGTCTAGTGATTGCCGATTTCCTTTCAATTAAAAATTATCGGCCAACTGTTTAATCTTGAATATTCAGGGGCTTTACAGCAAAAATCAAATAGTGCATTTGACAAGTTAAATGGAAGCAGGTTGAGCAGAGCATCTGCACAACTAAATTTATGTCCACACCATTGATTCTGACATGCACCCTAATTTTTTAGCCAAAAGAAAGGGCTCATTATTTTTGAGTAAATACAGTATATTTATACAATTGATAGATTTTCTTCAGTAACAGCAAACGTAAAAAGATTCCTCTAGCTTTTAAGGTGCAAGGCACTTCTTCAAAAATGCCAATAAACACTTCTATATTTTGTTTTCTAATGTAGAAGATGTGAAATGTTGACACATTATAGCATTATCCTGCTTAAGGATAATGCCATTGTCTATAATGGATTTGCTGTATATCCACTTTAATGGAGTTGTACCAAGTATAGCCTTCTATCATTAATAATACTTTGGTCAAATTTTGTTCATTCTTTAATTTAAATTGATGTCCTCAACTCTCAGTTTCTAACAGAAGAAGTGGGTTGTGTATATTTAAGCATAGTTTCTTTTGCTCTCTAAAAGTCCATCAATGGTTAGATTTTGCAAAACAGTAATTCATTTAAGGAGTCCTGTTTAGTTATAGAATTATAGTTTGATTTTGGAGTGGTGCAAGCTATTAATAGAACATGATGGATTTGTTTTTGTTTAATGATTTCCTCTAGTAAACTAAGCAACACAAAATTTATTTCCATTTACATACATCAAGCTCTTAAACGTGGTCAGTGTTCAATAGTAAAATTTCATTTTTCAAGATAATTGTTCAGAAAAATGATGTTATATAATATCTGTTTGAAAAATGTCAATTTCAGAGAAAGGAGGAGGCATGAGGATTTGAGTGAAAGTGGACGCAGTTCAAGACGTGAAGGAGCAGTGGGAGGGACATCAAGTGCATCTGCAAGGAGACGTTCAGCGAGACAGAGAGCGCAGACTGCTAGGTCACATATCAGCCAACCAGTTGACTTACCTGAAGGCTATGGTAATTGTTCTCTTCTTAACAAGCTGAGAATATTTTTAATTAACATTTTGAGGTCCATTGATACCAATTGCTCAATGGTGGTGTAATCTGCTTGAAAGTTTCGTATAAATTGAAATTTAAATATTTACATGGATGCTAAAAGAAGCGAATCATTGTAATATGCTTCTCTTCTTTAAGTATGAATTATCTCCACAGGACATCGCCAAAGACTGAATTTTATTTACAAAGAAATGAGTTGTGATATTCGTGAGGAAACTGAGAAAGTTCCTTTAAATTTTAGCATCATGTTAATAGGAATAACTTGAAAATTTCATAGTAAATAAAGAATGTATTCTTGTAATTTTCTTGTATGATATACTTCCTCAATTTGCAAAACCCTAATATGCTGTTCATGTTAAAATATTTCATTTCCATGATATTGACTGACAATTGTTTGTCATGAATAGTGACAGTTAAGACCATCATTGACCAAGAAATCTATGTAGTTTCTCCATCTAACACTGTTTGGTGCATATTATTTCATTTTCTCATTTCAAAATATGCCACTATCATTTTCATCATTCTTGGGAAAATGTGAAATATCGTTTATCAAAGCAAAAATATGAACCATTCTTATTTGGATATAATGTTTTGGATGTAATTTAGAAATCCCCATTTTCTTTATCGATAATGGTAGATTACGGGTCTGCTGTATGAACATGATTGCTTACAAACATTATTGTAAGTTTCAGTGGTTAATTTATCTTTATTGTTCAGAAGGAATTTCCCAATGTCATTTTGGTTGTATAATACAGGATTAGGGAGGCAACAATTTAGTTAAATTTAGTTTAGTGACCCCTTTCAAATGGTAGCTTAAAACAATGTAGATTAGACTAAGGTGGAGGGATATTGAATAAAATTTGATAAGGAAATTAATGAATATTTATGATATGGTTATGATAGGAGCAAATTCAAAAAAATTCTGTCTTTGATTTCTGTTTGTCTATATAAATATGATTTCTGACCCAGTTATATTATCTAGCTATTGTTATTTTTTACCTAACATGTATTTCATTAATTTTTGGGTTAGTATGTTAGCCTAGAGCAGCTATAAGAGTGTGCAACTTGTATGAACTTGTCTCATCTGAAAAAGACTTCGTTTCTGTTTTTCCTACCAAGAGGCTCTACTTAAGCACATCAATTGTATTGTTAGTTTAGAAATTTAAATCAACAGTGCTGGCCATTTTAGGATTGAAGTCATCATTAAAAAATTTATTCAAGTTTCTTAAATTTTACAATTGAACTTCATTTATTCCCTTGAATTATGCAAACATAGATAAATTATTTTAAAGTTGTATCTGAATGAATTGACTTTAAGTGCCATTTGCTAGCTTTCCTATCTGGCTTTTTGTCATCAAATATAGGTTGAACAATTTATGATTATTTTTTCCTGTCGTGAAAGATAAATTGACCTTTGTTTATGTTTCTTTTTCTAGTTAAGGTATCCTAGGGACCATATGCCAAATTTTTGTTTTCTCTTTACTGGAACTCCATTTTAAATGTTTTACATCCACAGATGATAAATGATAAATTTAGTTGAAACTGAAATTTATTTGTCTGTAAAATATTGACTGTTTGCAGTCAATGTTGCAGAGTCTTATAAAATTTTCATTTCAATCAACTTAAAGCAGCATTTCAGTTATTTTATTTTGTAAAGAAATAAGTTCTGAGGAATTCAGGATAGTGAATTCACTTTGTATTTAATTTCTTCAGAGCTAAGGACAACGCAGCAGGGGCAAGTGTATTTCTACCATGTTCCAACAGGAGTGAGCACATGGCACGACCCACGCATTCCCAGAGAGCTGCTGTTTGCATGTGTGAATGGAGGAGAGGAAGGCACTGGAGGACGGGGCTCAGTTGCAACTGCTGATCTGGGTCCATTGCCTTCAGGCTGGGAGATGAGGCAGACGGCTTCTGGTCGAGTTTATTTTGTGGACCACAATAACAGAACCACGCAGTTCACTGATCCAAGGCTCTCAGGATCAGTTATCCAAGGCTTGATCAAGTGAGTGCATTTTATACAGATTTTAATCAACTTGTTACTTTTATATTCTTAAGATATCTCACTCATCTCTCTTTTGTAGATTTTTGTATTTATTATTGGTTGGATCCATCTTGCTATTGACTGCCAAATATTTTAATTAGATGACTATTTTGCCATTATTATTAGGTTGAAGAGGATGAATCTGATTTTTACTATTCTTTTCATAACAAGATTAGGGAAAAAATTGCAATCTCATCTTTAATTGGTCATTTTGGAGTCCTCTTAGTCATGTAAAGTAAAAACTGTTTGTAATGCTTCTCACTTTACTGTGGTTTTGGGTGGTCTCACTATGTCTCTCAAAATGATTATGTTGATCATTTTCTTTGTTAGTATCATAGAGTAAGAATATAAAGAATAGACTTTTGTATTAGTTTGATATAGAATTTGATGCAGTACTGGATAAGTTTCTAAGATGTTCTTTACAGTAATCGGCGTCGGATAGTAATCAGCTTTGGATAGCTGTGTGGACAGTTTGAATTCAGTCTGATCCCATTCGTATGCTAGTCTTCAGGAAATTTCAACATCAGTTCTAATGAGATTTGAATAAGAATGATTTTACCAACACTGCAGTGAAGATTTTATTCTTTCAAAGCAATAAAAAGATTTCTGAAAGCAAAGAAGGAATGAAAGTCTGCATTTTCACCCATGAACATTTTTAAAATGGCAATTACTCCCTTCGAATCCAATATAAGTCTCTGGTTTTTTCATCAATTGTTCTTTTTATTATCAGCATACATAATAATTAAATGAAATTTAGTTTTGAGCCACAAAAACTTAGTAAAAAATTATTTATGTGGAACGTAATGTTAGAAAAAGTTAGTATAGTGGTAAAGAATATATGGTGAAATTTTTATTAACCATTTGATGTGAGACAATATCTAGAATAGAACTTTAGTTTTTGAATTTTACATCCAAGAATGTTATTTGCCATGGCAGTGGCTGCTACAAATCATAACAGAATTAAATTTAGCAAAGCCAGCTATAATGGTAGATTTTCACAAAGTTTTTGTGCTCAGGAATTTTATTTCAACTTTTTGGATTCCTTAATCATGTAATTAAGTATTAGCAAAATAGCAGAAAATCTATCTATGCGTTTTAGCATGAATTATTGATGGTATGGGACCAGGATACTCAACCTGGGTGCCAGAACTGACTTTACACAGTACCCCCATAAAATGGTAAAAATGATTTATTTTATTTGCTTCAACAGTATTTCTTGGGATTGAACTAGTGGGGATAGAGAGGAGGTTAACCTAAATGTTTAAATCGTAAATTTATAATATTGCCAAGGGATGGCCTGAATATCACCCTGGATGGAAATGTTATGTGGTTCTTGCTTTGCTTTCTGAAATGCCCTTGGATGCCTCAGCACTAAAAATGGTTGAGTATCCTGAGTATAGGACATGCAGGGCAAACATTTTACAGGAAGCGACTTTCCCTTCCTGCCAAGTTGGTGCCCAATTCTGGTGTGAAATCAAGGGAATGATCAAGCTATAAATTCAATGAAGGGTATAAAACATTATTATTGGTGAAAATTGAGGAAATTTTATTTATTTCATACTCAATACATGAAGAAAGCCATCAAATTAAAGTTTCAATTATTTATTTTTAAGAGAAAATATTTTGACTTGGGATAACTAAATTTTTGACCTAGCCTAATTCCAAACAGCACAGTGCTATTTAATTAAAGTGTCATAGATAAAGGAAAAATAAGATAGGGATACTTTAAAATTATTAGGAATAGATTACAATTTACTTTGATCTGATGTGTTTTGGTCTATCTTTCAAGAAACATTAGGTGTGTTTGCGGAGACAGTTCAGAACCAGTTTGGAACTGCGGCGCATGTGTGTGATGATTTTGGTCTTTTTCGGAGCATTTAGAACCAAATTCTGAATTAATTACTAATTCAGAATTGTTAGTTACAGGTTCTCTCACTTCCTGGAATGTGGAACTTATCATCAGAATTCAGTTCTGAACTCTTCTAAATGACCAAAATTATCACATGCATGCACCGCAGTTCTGAAATGGTTCTGAGTAGTCTCTGTGAACACAACTATTATCTTTCCTGATCTCAAATTTAGCCACATTTCATCCAATTGCCACTGTGTCATTAATCTTGCTGTGGAAGATTTTGAAATTTCTTTTAAAGGTATCTGGGAATTCAGAGAGCTTTTAGGAAAATGAATTTAGAGATGCAATTGCCTGTTTATTTTTGTTCTGTTTTCATAGGAGAAACTTCTAGCAGGAAAGTTTATTAGAAAATACTGAATTTATTTTCTGTGTAAGTTAAAATCGTTCGAGTTCAAGATGACATCAGAAAACGAATGTAGATTACAGAGGCACACTACACTGTCACACAAATGTCTGGCTATCAGGAAAGTGGTGTTAAATAACGAGGTTATTATGTATATGTATAATATTGCAATTGCTTACAATGATCATTATACATGTCAAGTGTTCTAGTGAAGTAATACAAAACTAGAAGTTTACTCATACAGAAAGTAAGGTATGAACATTTTTGTGTAAATTTTGATTCAAATGATAGAATGCCTTGCTCACAACATGTGATAGAATCGGAAAGTTGTCTTTCCACAAAAAGCTCAAGGAAATGGTTTGTAATAAAATTTTATTTAAAAGATGTTGAAAAATAAATTTCACCACTCGTTGTTGAATAATTTATTATTACATTATGTATCTCCATGAATTGTTTTGTTTCTGGACTGCTTCATTGAAGTCAAGTTCTTGGTGTGCCAAACATTTGAGGGATAACCAGACAACATCCATCATGGATAACATTTGGTCACTCCCATGCCACCATATTTTCTTTTGAAGAAGTTATCTAAATATGCATTTCAGGAAGCAAGCTCCTCATCTAGCAAATGGAAGTGGGCCTACACTGCAAGCACCAGATGCTGCTCAAGATGCAGAAATCAACTCTCCTCCCACTTCTCCATCAGCAGCTCTGCCTTCAGCTGAAGCACAACCAAGCTCTCAAACTGCCACTGGTGATGAAGAAGAGAGTCGAGTACCTGCCAATGGAGTCTCTCAGGTTTCTCCTGAGGCTCCTGTTAATGCCAACCAAGAAGCTGAAAGAGGTAATAATCTAAGTGCTCTTAAGAATTTTTCTTTATTGTGTTTATTTTTGTGGCTGTTGGTATTAATCTGTGTATCTCTTATTATTACTTATCTACTTCTAATGAGTATACTTGCTGAAGTGCAAGTTGAATTTCAAAGAGAAATTTTAAGATTAGGAACTGAGATAGTAACTCTTTATTTGTGAATCACCTGGTTGAAAATTTGATGTTTAACTTGTTGGCCTATTAATCTTAACTGTACCCTTAATGAAGCAATCTTTTATTCCCCTGATAACCCTTTCCTTTAATCATCATCTTTTCCAGCCTATATTCTAATTTCCATAAAAACAACTACACCAAGATTTCAGTTTATCATAATTTCATAATATTTCCACGTCAAACCGAACAAAAAAACATGACATTTTTGTATCTTCCTAACACTTTGGCACATTATTGGTAGTAACAAAGAAGTCACTTTCACCAATTTCTTGACCAACAATCTGAGTAGTTACAAAATGGTGGCTAAACAAATTCTGCAGAAAGGTTCAGAATTTGGTGCATACACTCTCAGTCAAATGCCCATTTTTCAGAGAGCTTAAAACATATGATGCTTTAATTACGCTCATTCAAACTCTTAAATGATGTTTTCATTAAATAGGGAATTTGTTTCCATTTCTAGGAGACAATACCTACTTTTAGGCAATGAAACTTTTTGAATATGTTTTAACCTGTAATAATCCAGTTTTGGCGCGCTAAAAATAACACTGAAATTGTTATTAAACTTTCTTTAAGTGGTCAAGGGATAAAAATGGCAAACGGATATTACATATAATTTAAAAAAAAATATGATTAACACTGGGCCAAGGTGCCACTCCACTCGCTGCTTAAATGAATGCTCCATTTCAGAGAGATTGTGATGCCCACTTCTGTTAAAACATTTGTTTTAGTTCTGCTACTAACCCTTACTCTGTCTAGAAAAAGCTGCTTAATTTTAGAGTGAAAATCGCCTAAATTAAGCAATCCAGGAAGATGCTTTCATTGTGAGGCCATTCTTCAAAATAAGATGTAAAGCATTACTCAACCCATTTTTGGTACTATTCCACGTAAGATGCACTTTTAGTTTGATTCCATGAAAAGCATTTTAGCTGGGTTTTCTATATTTCATGGTGGATGACAGGGAAAAGCTTTTTGGCTCTTTTATTTTTAAATCAGTGCTTTATATCTAAAGTTAAAACAGGGAACTAGTTTATTTTTTTGGGAAAGGTGAGGATATATAATTGCGGGCTGTGGTGGCGGAATGGTTAGCATGCTAGCACATAACGCTCCAACCACATGGTCCCAGGTTTGAATCCCAGATTTCAGATTTTTCCGGTTAGGGAATTGTCTGTGATTGTTGTTTTAGTTAAGAAAAAAAAGAGAAAAAATATTAAAATAGGAAAAAACTGGGTTGATTGTAAGAGTGGCCTGCCTTGGCCAAAATTCCCCCAAATAATGAAAAAGGTTGCATTATTATTATATAATCCCTTAAATCATTCATTTCTTGAAACTTGTGTCTTTTTCTGTAGGAAACAGCAACTTTGTGAGCAGCAATGGACCATTGGCTCCTCATCAGCAGAGTGATAAAGAGACTGATACCTTTATGAAATACAAACGTGAACTGGTGACAAAACTGCGCATCCTCCGAGCGGAACTTCAGGCATTTCAACCTCAAAGTGGACACTGCCGTCTCGAAGTATCAAGATCCGAAATTTTCGAGGTTTGTCAATTTCTTCTTCCCCTTTCGGCATGGGGGAGGCTGCCTCAGTCCATTGTCATCTCCACCCATTTCTTCCAATTCCTCATTTTTTTGGTGTCTTGCCCCTTTTTGTCCTCCCATCCTCTCAATCCCATCTTTCCATGTTATTCTTGTTCTACCTCTTCCGCTTTTTCCTTGAACTTTAACCTCCAGTACTTGCTTTACTTTTCAGTCATCATCCTTTCTCAAAAGCATGACCATATGATTTTCATTGTTTTTCCTCAATTACTTTTACAAGTGGCCTTTGCTTCACTTCTTTGGTTTGTCAATTTATACTGTTAATTTACTAAAAATAAAGATCTTATCTTTACTTATAACTAAAAGAACGCTGTTCTTAATAAACTTCTTTTAAGTGATTGTTACTCAACAATTTTTCCTGGAAATTTTTTGTATGAACATTGCATCTAAAACTTGCTTATGAATTTGTGCTCGCTTAAACCATGATTTGTGGTAACTTCACTAGAGCATGTGACAACATCCTCTATGTAAAATCCTGTAGCAGGATTCTTGGTCTTTATCTCTGAAGCTATGGATTGATGTGTTTGATGAAGGGTGAAAAAATGGGCTTTGTTTATTTATTTGTTGGTAGAAGATATGGATATGCTTTTTATAAAAAGATTAAGCTAAAATTAGGATTTATTCTCTTTGTAGATTTATGTCTTTTATTCTTAAGGAGGAAAACTAGGAACTTTTGGGGATTTATACTTAATTGTATAGTGTATGGAATGCAATATCCATTGTTTCTTTTTTGCAACTATGCTGCCATTCTTGAGGAGGTGAATGTGCATTGAGTGTTTCCCAGAAGGATGGTATTCCTTCTTTGAAGGAATTGGCTTTTCAGTCACTGGCATATTTAGCGATTGGAGAGTTTTTTGAATCTCTTGTTCATTTACAGCCGAGTTCCAATTTCTCTTCTTTCACTTCAATTACTGTCACAAATTTTTATTTGGCCATTGCTCATTTGAGATACTCCTAGCATCCCATGATAAACTCTTTTTTAATAGCTCGTGCAATCTATATTTTATAGTTAATATATTTACCCAAATATAGTTTGACCCAAACTATTTTGAAAGTAAAATAAACATTAGGAAACATTCTAATCTAATTTGTCTAATTTTCTCTGTTAGAATTTTAATTTTCTCATCTCTCTAATAAATATTATAACATTAATGTAAGTACTACTGAAACCAAAAACCTCCCAATTAGAGACAATACATATAAAGGACACCAAGATGACAGGCATATGAAGTTACTGCTATTTAATCTGTCTTATTTTCATTTTCTACCCAACACACTACATTTGTGGAATGTAGCATCGTATCGGGAATCTCTAATTCATTTACAATGTACTGATTATAAATAGATGCTCTAAATTGCATGCAATGCACAAGTATTGTTTTGAAGCTCATAGCAACTAAATACCATAGTTACTCAACAATATTGAGCCATCAAATGTCATGCACATCCCAAAATTCGAGCATGGGAAATTGAAAAATCACTGAATCTATGCGCACCTCAAGACATGTAATCAACCCTGAACTTTCTATCTTGTATTATATTTCCTATAGAAATGAATTAGATAAATGCTCACTAAGTGCACTTGTTAACCAATTACCAATTGACCAATATATTGGTGCAAGCAATACATTAAAATTTATATTAATCATTACATCATTGATGTCACTTATGTCCAGACATTCATCAATTTAAAATCGGCCTATAAAAATTTGTTGAGCTTGTCTTTGGCCTGTTGAGATTTCCTTTTGTTTAAAAACAACTGTTTACTATGGAATATTTAGGGGACATGCAAAACATAAAAAGCGAAATGTTTGATGAGATACATGGAACCAGTTTAAGTAGAGGATCCAACTGGCCTATGAGATAGTGCACTAGTAGATTTGTGCCTGAATCTAGTGTGCCATTGATTCTAACATGTGGCCCAATTTTTGAGCTGAAAAAGGGCCAAAAAGGGTGTCTTATATTCGAGTAAATACGGTAATATGAATGCAATTCTATAGGTGTATAATGAAGTGAAAAACATTGCACTATATTCAGGATTTACAGTATTTGTTTTAACTATATTTCAACATCATTTTCACTGTTCTTCACATGGTAATTATTATACTGCTAGTGACCACCTGCAAGAATTAAGGACTTATTTAAAAACTTATATTACTCTAAAAATCTGATCTTTCTTTGCAAGAGTGTTTGAACTGGAAAGTATAAAAATTTTGGATATATTATATTCAGAATATTGATTGGATGATGTTTACTAGAGAGCTAGATGTACTCTGGATGGAATTCCAATAGGATTGATTTTAATTATTATCAGAGGTGTGTAAATGTTTGAATTGAATTATTGCCCAGGAAATTATTTCTAATAATTGTCTTACAGGAGTCTTATCGGCTAGTAATGAAGATGAGGCCAAAGGATATGAGGAAGCGTCTGATGGTGAAGTTCAGAGGAGAAGAGGGATTGGATTATGGTGGGGTTGCCAGGGAATGGCTGTATCTTTTGTCCCACGAGATGCTCAATCCACAGTATGGTCTCTTCCAGTATTCCCGTGAGGACAACTACACTCTGCAGATTAATTCTGACAGTAGTGTTAATCCTGTGAGTGAAACCTTGATCAAATGAAAATTTATATATTCCCATTTTTATTGTCTTTCCAATTTTGATTCTTCTATCTTTTTCTGTGTTTTTATAAGAAAAATTTTAATTTAGTTATCTTTTCAAACAAATTAATTTGATTTATTTTATATTTCCTTTACATATATACTTTCATTACCTATTCTTGGGTATTCTAGTCTGGGTTGACCATTTTTGGATAGTCCAGTGAGTGGACACTGTAGACAGGTTTTACTGTTAAATTTACTTTTAAAATCTTTGAAGTTTTCTCTGGAATTTTTGTGTTTTAACATGGTTCATACTATAAAATAGTCGTCCTGTATGAAAATTTTTCACAAATTCCCACTGGGGTGTGTACAATTTGATGAAATAAAAGAGGTAGTTTTGAATGAAATGACAATGTAAGATGTCTTAAAGTGTGACACAAACCATCATATTTGGAAACGTTTCTGTTGTTGTCGTTTTGCTACCAAAAGGTAAAAGGTGGCTGGTTTATTAAAATACTGCATAGGATGGTAAGTCCACTTTATGAACACTATAATATTCCTTGTGAAAACTGGTTCAATCATTTTAAGACCGACAATAAATATCACTGTTCAATGAGAAATACTATTTATATACCACAACAAATGTAACCAAGTAAACTATAAACTCCTAACATGATAACACAAGGTGCGTTCGCAGAGACAGTTCACAACCAGTATGGAACTGCGGTGCATGCGTGTGATGATTTTGGTCATTTAGAAGAGTTCAGAACCGAATTCTGACGATTAGTCCCACATTCGGAGAGCAAGAGAACCTGTAATGAACAATTCGGAATTAATAATTAATTCAGAATTCAGTTCTAAACTCTTCTAAATGACCAAAATCATCATGCGCATGTGCCGCAGTTCCAAACTGGTTAGGAACTGTCTCTGCAAACCCACCTACTGATATCCAGTAATGAAATTCAAAAATTCAAATTTTAGCTTGATTCTGAACAAATGGTGCAGTTTGCATTTGTCATTCTATTTTTAGGAGAAAGCGAGAAACTTTCTCACTTAAGTGGTCTGTCATTTAAACGTTTTGATGGAGTTTGAAGGGAGAAAATAGATAATTAGAAATAATATATGTTTCTACAATAGTTTTCCATAATCTTTATTTATTATATTGATTACTTTCTTAAAGGAACACTTGAGTTACTTCCACTTTGTTGGGCGTGTGATGGGTATTGCTGTATTCCATGGTCATCATATAGACGGTGGATTTACTATGCCTTTCTACAAAATGATTCTGAACAAACCTATCACTTTGGGAGATATTGAAGGAGTTGATCCAGAGTTGCATCGAAGTCTTACTTGGATGTTGTAAGTTTTTATCTTCTTATCTTATGCATAGGTTTCGATGAGTCCCTATGTTGCAAATGTTTATAAATTTTTACAGTAAGATCATAGGGTTTTGGAGTGAAGATTTCAAAGAAATTATGTTATTCTTCAGTGTTATATTCTTGCTCAAAGTACCTAAGTTCTTACTTCAAATTTAGTTCAATATCACACAGATGGATATTTCATTTATTTCCACTCCAACATGTCCCTCTGATCAGGTTGTAATGCTTGTGAGGAGCATATCATTTTAATCTTAAGATTTCCTGGCATTCTCTCAAAGTTGGCATAGAAACCCCTCTGAATAACTTTTGGAAGCAGTACATACATTAGCAATACTTAAAAACATAGTGTCATAAAAATTTACACAAGTATTATTCTAAATTACATGAATAATCCATGTAGTCAAGTACATAACAAATAATGTCATAATGACTAATACAAGACTATAATATTATATGGCAATATATAGAAGCATATGAGTTAGCTGTAAATACTTCATCTATAAAATTGTCATAAAAAAGAATACTTGTATTTGGTTTTATTCTTATTTTTAAACAGTATTACATTTTTTGACTTAGGTATGAGAAATTCACTAAGTAAACCATTTCTTAGTACCACTATTAGCGAATGAGTATTTTGCTATATCTGTTTTCTCTGCTCTCATTTCTTTAATTTTTAAACTGTGATTGCCTAATGGCATATTATATGGGAATCAGTGTTGGATTTTTACATTGTGAATATTGTGAAGATGTAATTTATGTATTGTTAACTATGGTGGATCTGACTTGAACATGCAGGTGCCTGGAACCATGAAACCTTGGTTTTAGATTGTCATTCCAATTCTGAATCTTTCAATTTCCAAATCAATGATCCTCTTTTTAAAATTTGAGAGTGAATTTGTTTGAATGAATTTGAAGCCTATCAGTTTTAGGGCTTTCAAATGGCATGTGTAATTTAATGTTTTCTGTATGAAAGACAATTTAGGATCAAAAAAAGAATCAAAATACAGTGATTGCATCTTTTCCCCTAAGGATTTATCTCCTCCCATACAAGATGTAAATGTTCAAAAATAAAATCTCTCCTCAGATATAAGTTTACATATAAGTACCATGGTAGGGTTGAAAGTTGAAGAGGAAATGAAGATGTTTGCTACCCCTTCACCCTTCCAAAAAAGTGGAAAACTTAGAACAATATTTGGTGTTTCACTGTATTTATTTTTATTCCAAATAATTTGGTTGATTGCCCACTAATTGGTATAATTGATAGTATGTATTGTAACGTGCTTCACTTAACTACAAAATTTATATTTATCCATCTATACAATTTATTAATTTAATTTTTTAGAGAGAACAATATCACTGGAGTGATTGATACAACATTTTCTGTGGAGCATAATAGTTTTGGTGTGATAAAGGTTCATGAGTTGAAGGCTGGTGGCAAAGATATTCCTGTTACTGAGGAGAATAAGAGGGAATATGTGAGGTAAGCTCAAAATCCAGTTCCTCTGTATTGTATGAAACATGCATGCTTGTGCTTCATTGCACCATATTATTCCAAGAGACCTGCTTAAATATCTCATTCAAACTGGTACTCGTTTGAATTCATTTTTTATTGTAATAGCTAGGTAGATAACGGAAACTTGTACGTTTCTTTAAAATTAAATTAAACCTTTCACTGCTTTTAAAACCTATTATCTTAATTGTTTGTAAGAAGGAAGAAAATATAGTAAAATCTGCTAAAGATGCTTTTCAGGGGACTCGGTGTAAACAATGTCGTAAGTGGGATAGCATTTTATCCGGGATATAACGATTTTTTTAATTCTTGGACATTGGAAAACAAAAGGGAATAGTTTTTCATTTTCTTCTTGTAAAATTAGACATCACAGATGTGGTTTAGGATTGGCTGTAGATGGTTGCAGTGCATCTGGGAACACAGGAAAAATCTATCTTATGAGTGGGTAGCAGAGCATCTGTATTTTTAACATTTGTTTTGTGTGGTAGGGACCGTGTATTAAGGGGGGTATCATCTTAAGCATGAGTGTTTTAAATGAGTAAATGCAAATGTAAGGAGAAGGGGAATGTAGGTGTGTAGTGAATTTGAGGAAAAAGTAAAATTTAATGTTTATAGTGGGAATGGTAAAGGAAGAAAAAGTATTGTCAGCAGCAGTGACTAAGTTTTAGAGAATGAATTGGTGGAATAGATAGTTTTCTGAAAAAAAATCACAAGGGCCCCTTTATCCTTAAAATTCTTTTTGCATAATTAATATAATGCTGCAGATTATGTAATGGTAGTTTTGAAAATATGTGCAAGTTTTCGACTGATCTAAAATCCTCATCCTTCTAAGATTATTTCTCTTCTGCATTGAAATTTTGGTATTGCCTTAATGTTAGGCTGATAGAATATGAGTTGGTCATTCAATTGCATTCAGGATGAACACCTGTGATTGGAGAGGACATGTGGTTGTAGAGTAAGAGGGGGATGGCCACCCTTTTCTCCTAAGAAGGTAAACTTTCCAAGAACAAAATATTTATTCTTCACTGGTTCTGTAAGCTTTCAACAGGACTGTAAGGGATCACTTGGAGTGCCTTTTAACTGCTATCAGAGCTGTGTCAATCTGTTGCCAACTCTGAAAATCTGCAGCCAAACTGTTTTATTATGCATTTGCATTATTATTACATTACTATTTAATCTAACAGGCCACTTTCAGCTCTAGGAAAATAAGGCTTAATTGGAAGATGAGATTATCTAGTACCAATTTGACCTGATAATAAAGATTTTATTGATTATATTGCATTATAGAAGCTAAATTCCTAAATATCTCCAACTGCAAGGGTTATGTTCCTGAGAAGTGTCATGACTGGAAATTTTACAAAAAAGTGAAATATACGACGAAATATTGGCTCAAACTCAAAAAGTGTATACTCAAAATATCATAATATGTTCATTTTTGCAGAACCTTTACACTTTAAACTGCTGTTGGCAAAACCAGATGGTAGTTGAGAAGGGATTATTGTAAATTGCATATGAATATATGGAATAGTGAAATGTCTAAACTTTGTTGCAGGTTGTATGTCAACTACAGATTCATGAGGGGTATAGAACAGCAGTTTTTGGCGTTGCAGAAAGGCTTTGCAGAATTAGTTCCTACTCATCTTTTGAAGCAATTTGATGAAAAAGAGTTGGAATTAGTTATTGGAGGGTTGGGTTCCATTGATATAATTGATTGGAAGCACAACACAAGATTAAAGGTAAACATCCTTTCTCATTTTCAAGTTTACTCTATAATTTACCAGGATAACTGGCTTTCATAATTTAAAGCAGTTAATATACAAATAAATGGCGCAAAAGGTCATGTTTTTTGTCTTGTGCATCAAATTGAGTTTGTTGGCTCTTTTGTCTTGTTTAGGAAAAATCCACTTTGATTCCTGTGGGATGCTGCATTTTTGAATGCTCCTCCCTGTCCTTAATCTCATGCTCGGATTTTAGATTTGCCTTTATTAACTCAATTTTGAGACATTAAGACCTCTAGAGAAGTAGTTGTGTAACAAAATTAATGCAAAAAACTGTGCATTTGATTCCATGCAGAGATTTTGCATTTGTCTCTAATTCAGTAAAATGAAGTTGCTAAAAAGTATGTATTTAATTTTTAAGATGTTGTACAATATATTGAAATATTAGAGCATGAGAATTATTTTTTATGTATGTTTATTTGATTGTGTAGACCAGAGATAGGGCAAATATGACCTCTTTGGTGTGGCATTTTGTTCACTTTCTAAACAAATGCCTAAATTTAATTACCCAGTCTTGTTTACACCTCCAAGCAAAAATAAAATGGAAATTAATTGCCTTTAGTTTACTAAGGGAATAAATTCATTTTTTCATGTTCTGTTTTAGTTTTAAACTTTGAATGTAGGCAACGTGCTACAATATAGTGGCCTAATGATTTCACATTTGGCTTATCTTATGCATCTGAGTTGTAAATGAGGCCATCTCATGAAGAAACACCCTTTGTGTAGACAATTGCATTTCTTGGCCTTTTAGGAGACAACTTCAACTCTTATGAGATATTTGACAACATATTATGCATTTCACCGAAGAAAACCTGAGTAAAAGATTTTGAAAATAATCTAAAACATCAATTCAAAGGTTCTCATCTTGAGATCATCCTCCAATAATGCTGCTTAGTTTTTATTAAACGGATTATGTGTTTGATATTTTACTCATCTTTATTGCTTAGATAGTTTCATTTTGAATTTTTGCCGACTTATTTGCTGTAATCTTATGATGAGTGTATCTTTCTGTAGCTTATGTGTCCATTACAGTGTCTTCTAAAGGCCTGTTTACATGGTGCATTAACTTGTACAAATTAATGTAGGAATGTGTGAACCATCCATTTCATGTAAACACAACAACTTGTACAAATGCATATAGATAAAAAATGGAACATGTTCTAATTCTGTTCATACATTTATACAATTTCAATGTTTCAGAGCCACCTAGTGATAAAAAGTGGGAGCATCACTTTCAAGTAGCCTCCTTGTTGTATTTACTTACGGCGTGGTGCTTATAAATACATGTACATTTTGACCTCTGCTATGTTTGAACTGTTGTACAGACTGTTTTACTTCTTTCTCTCTTCACTTTATTGACTTACGAGTAAAAGTTGCTTGCATACTGCAAGCTATCCGTTGAATACAGTATCATACCAAGTACTGCCTCAGTTCAAATTTAAAACTTCGTGCCAAAGACCGCCTGGCGACGAACTAAGAACCCGGTTGTGAGAGAAGATAGCAAAATAATATTAGATAAGTGCCATCCTTACTTGTTCCAAAGTTTCGATTCAATATCTTATCGGGAAGGTCCCACGCCTCTGTCACCATTCCGGGTTTTATCTTTCCAGCTTATCGGGAAGGCATTTAAAAAATCGTCCAATGCATTTCTTATGGAAGAATTTTGCATCCACCTGGCGTCGAACTCACTGTCATTTGGCTACATTTTTTCCATGAGAAGCATAGAAGACTACCTCAACTTCAACCTCCGAAATTTTGGTTACTCTATCTTACCGATTAGTGCCTCAAAATAATTTTCAAAAATCCGCGCAATGCATTCTTATGGGAAAATTGCGATTTTTGGGAATTTCTGGCATCGAACTCATGATAGCTAGCGTCGATGTCTGAATTATTCTGGCGTCTAGAGTGTAGGGCCAGTACGTCGAAGAAATCTGACGTCGATAGCGCTTGTGGAACATGGTCAGAATTCGTATCCCCTATAAATATATAGGTATATCCGGAGAGTTAGCTATATATAATAGATACTACACTTTGAACCTCTCTTCACTGTTTTTAACCCTGGCATGTTATGGACTAATTTTGTTGTAAAATTTAAGTTTAGCCATAGATGTAAATGCTGAAGAAGCAGTTATAGTACTTGCCTCATCCATGTCAGGGCATTGAAATTAAATGCGCTAATAAAATCAATACTCGCAATTCCTTAGTCTGAAATCTCCCTCCCATTGGCCACCTCTTTCCAATCTTGGGATTGGAAAGAGGTGGCCAATGGGAGGGAGAAGTCCAAAACATGAAAGCGAAGATCAAACGTATATAAGAAACAACTCGCTATATCACCCAAAGAAGCTTTCTAAAAGTGACATTTATGCTGTCTACCGCTTGATATACATTAAATATGTACACAAGGAAAGCTAATTTACAGAAAAACATTAACAGAATGTTAAAAATTGCCAATTTCCAAATTTTCGATATACATGAAATGATGAAATATCTTAATGATGTGCTTTTTGAGAGAAAACAAAAACAGTGGCACAGTGTGTTTTTGTGCAAGTTTTCACACATTCAAACACTCGTTCTTGGATTCTGTTTATGCAAATGTATATGATTCCATGCATGAAATGGGGCATTCATTCATACATTAACTTGCACAAGTTAATGCACTGTGTACACAGGTCATGAAAGATCTCATTAATTCTATGATTCTCTGGCACTTCTTACAGAGTCAACTTCAACAGCCTTCTCTCTAAGTTCGTGGCCCAACACAGAATGGATATTCTTTTTGTTAATTTTCCTTGATGTAAAATTTGGTCATATATGTCAGGTCTCACCATGTCTTCCAAGATGATTATATTGACTCTTTTCTTTATTACTTTGTAGCAAATTTCATTTTGACAAGCCCACTGATGCATCTCAAGGCTGCTGCTTATGAGTCATTGTAATTATATAAAAAAGGCAACCTTGAGAATAAATTTTTTTATGAAGAAATGCAAATAACTATCAAAAGAAAATATCAGAATATTTTAATCTCATTAAGGTTGAACATGCTTTTAAGTCAGAAAACATCAATATCTAGTGTATTCCACAAATGAATCGGTTATAAAATTTAGTTTCACTGGAATTGTTTCTCCCTTTCCCAAGAATGTGGGTTTAAACTCTTTCCCTCAAAATCAGTGTTATAACTGAATTTAACTCTATTTTAATTACACCAAAAGTAATTTAAGCAGCCAATGGCTTGTTTACTTTCTTGGGTCCTATTTGATTTTTTTCTCTCTCTCCTAAACTATAATTTTGTTAATTGTTGCTCCTAGATATTAAATTTTCTCCATATGCTAAACCTCTGTTCATTTGTTTAGTATAATTTGAATCTTTCTTTACCATGAACTCTAAATCAAAATGCATCTTAAGCTAGTACTTCTTGGTTAAGTTAAGAGTCAAATAGGATACTCAAACCCAGGAAGGGTTCCTCCTCTTTTTAATACAGTTTCTAAATGAGCATTAATACTTGTTATCTTAATCAAACAGTTGATTTTCTCTTTAATTATAGTACTCCTCATCACTGAATATACGCTTTCATTTATTTTCTGATATTTTTTGCATCAATCAATTCTCATGGATGAATGCATATTTTATGTAGCATTATAATTCCAATTGTGACATATTTGACAGCACTGCACACCTGAGACAATGGTGGTGAAGTGGTTTTGGCAGATAGTGGAGTCATATGGAGAAGAAATGAGAGCCAAACTTCTTCAATTTGTCACTGGCAGTTCCCGTGTTCCATTGCAAGGCTTCAAAGCTCTTCAAGGTGGGTTTAATACTGAATTTCTTAATTTTATTGATGTAAAGTAACACTTCAGCATTGCTAGGTCTGTTTCACCACTGTTTTTAACTCCTTCCTTTTCAAAATATCCAACTTTCCTATGTGTTAAAGAATTAGTATCTGTGGTAATATTTCCATTATTTTTATTATTAGCTTCGGTAAATGGGTTGAATTTTTTAATTCCAAGGTATCGATGTATGGAAAATTGTTGCTGTGAAAGACCTTACATTAATTTTTGGTAAAGTTAAGAAATTAAAGTTTGTGCTTATTTAGATGGATTTGTCTCTGCTTCTCTATCAGGTCAGGTAAGTTATTACCACATTCTTTGGCTGAAAGCATCAGCTGTGATTTACCTTATCCGGATAGAACTGGAGAGGAATTCAATATAATAGTATATGTCTGGAAATTCTTTTTTGCACTTTGTAATTTCTTATGGAATGATGAAACACCAATGTATACTTTACCACAGTAATTTATTCAGTAACTAAGTAACAGCATATGGCCATCTTCAGGTTACAAGAACTAAATGTCAACCAAATCATGTGTGACATAGACAACCAAGTGATTGGGGAGAGTGAGGAAGCGTTAGTGGTATTGCCAATAGGAGAAAGGAATAGGTATTCATTAGTGAGGGGGAGAGGAAAGGTGACTCATGATCTCTGTTTGTTACAGAGGATTAGGGCAAGGAGTTGTGGTTTCAAAGTGAAGAATTTTGGCAGAAAAACGTATATTCTTCTGTCCTAGGGGATAGAGGAATATACCTCATCAGACAGATTCCAATCGTGAGAAGAAAATGAATATATATTGCAAAACACAACACTCTTTATTCTACTGCTCCCACAAAACTTGGTTATTCTACCATAATTATTTTTCTTATGGCTTCATTGTAGAGTGAAAAGGGACAAAAATGAAGAAACAAAAGAATATAATCTCATTGTCCGTAAAGTAGACCATTTAAAAAAAATATGATTAGGAAGCAACCTGTATTACTCAACAACTATATATCTAAATCCATTGCAAATATAGAGACACATTTGTTTTTCAGATGTGAGGCACTTCTTTCAAAAGTTAAAGAGCCAAAGAACCCTTTCATTCTCCAATCTAATTTGTAATATCCTGATACGCTTACCCTATCACGCTTAAAAGGTGGCTTTTACTTAATTTCCTGCATCTTAACTGGATTTCCATTTGGCCTCTTACCAAGATGTTATTGTTTTACCTGAGACATTCTTTTACTTTTAACACAGTATGTTTCTTTTGATTTAATGTATACATTGAAGGATCTACTGGAGCTGCTGGACCTCGCCTCTTCACGATCCACGTGGTGGACGCCCCTCCTGAGAACTTGCCCAAGGCTCACACTTGCTTCAATCGCATCGATATTCCTCCTTATACCACATACCAACGGATGTATGAAAAACTCACACAGGCAGTGGAGGAGACATGTGGATTTGCAGTGGAGTGATGATGTGCCAATAGTGAAACTAATGGTTACTCAAAAGCCTTCAATTGTGATTGTTTTGTTTGATTCGAATCCTTATCAAACAAATGCAGATTCCAATGCATTTTGCCTATCGTGTCATTATCTGAGTAAGGGTGAGAATTTCCTCTTTAATCGAAACTTGTTACTTTTGGTTTTCTTTACGAACATCACAACTGCCACGATTTCTCCTCTTTCTCTGGATGGCATAGATAAGTGCATCATATGCAGCTTGTTGGGGTTTTTTTCTTCCTGTCTTCGGCTGAATGAACAGTCCTTGGAAGCCATCAAGTGGAAGAGAAGTCACGTTTCCCTAGTTTGTCTGGAAATGTCGAAGAATATTGCCTCTGAGAGGCACACTCTCTTGTAAAAGCAAATTTTTGACAGAAATTTGAAATGTAAATAATGTGTCCATGTTATTTTCTTTTTAATTTTTTATAGGTGCTTCTGAGAAGGTTTATAAAATTGTAAGGAAATGATGTTGGCTCAATATGTATAGCTGATTGATACAGCTGGTGATACAGATTTGAACAATAGAAACAAAATGCTTCATTCCAACTGTGATCTTTTTGCTGTAAATTTGGTTTTTTGCCAACTTCTCATTGCTTAGTAATTTATCTTCTCGAGGTCAGTCGTGATGTCTTCACTTTCATCAGTAAATGCTGAAATCACAGTATACGTCACTCATTTGAGATGATTGCCTCACTTGCTGCACTGAAACATTCTATTGCTGAGATTATCAGTTTGTTATGATTTTTATTACCCATTCATGGAGAAAGTTGTAATTTTTTTGCTGTTTGTTTGAGAAAGAGGATCCATGAGGGAAAATCAAAATTTATCTCATTCAGAAAGAGTGAGATTGTGCTCAGTTCAGGGAAAAAAATGTACTGAAATTCTCTTTGCAAATCAGCTTCTTAGTCAATGATAGATCAAAAAGTGATATTCCTATACTTTTGTGCAGAAGTAGATACTCCCAAGACTGCTTACGTGTTGACTTTTGTGATTGAGGTTTAACTCCGATCCCATATTCTGCAAGGTCTGTGGACCGTTATAGTTTTGTTGCCACTCCTTGTTAATTTTACTTTGATGGAACAACCAGAACTTGTTAATTATTACTTTAAAGAAATTGTAACATTCTGATAGAGCAATATAAAAATGCCTTCTACTTTGTTTGATTTTAGTGAAAATTTTACAACAGGCTATTGGTTTAGATAGAGAATGTTTTATTGCAAGTAAACTTTGCATTTGATTGAATCTATTATTGGAGGATATTCAACTTTTGTAACGTATGTTTTCACAAACCCTCTGCGAGTTTGGGAAGAAATAATTGAAAGCACATAGTGAACGAGAGATCTGGTAGATTTTTGGATATTTGTAATTTTTATAAAAAATAGATATTGTTACTAAACATGTTAGAATTTGATTCAAAATTTAGTCTTTTGTATTCTATGGGACCAAAGCATACAATCATGTTGCAAAGCAGTTTTGGACTTGAACCAATATCAAATGTTTTATTAATTCGGAAGTGATGTAATACCTCTTCAATATGAAATCCTAGTGAAATAGGGCTAGTAAGTTCGATACAGTGCCTTAAGTAATAATTCATTTATCACTGAATTTTATCCTCTTATTGTATACACTCCTAGATATACTTCATCTCCATCAAATGATAAATATTGTTTCAATTTTGTATACAGTTTGATGTCCTTTTCATGTGAAGGTAAACTTAACCATATTTCAATCAGTTAATTTTGTTACCTGTAAATATGGTTCGAGATAGTGAGACCCTATCTTTTGGAAACCTTAAGTATCATTTTACTTATTAAATTTTACCACAAACATTAACTGGGGTTGGTCACATCTGCAAATTAATTGTTTATAGTTAATTGAAATTTGATTCACAACATTCCTCAAAGCTTATTCTTTTTTACTGATTCAATTGAAGTATGACAATCAGTACTCCTTTGGTATCACAGAAAAACCTGTATTATTTTTAAGATGCTATTTATTGTCTCTTCTTTACCAGTCAGTATCTTCTCCTTGGGTGTCACATTTTTCATAATAAATTGTGTGAAAGCTGTTCCAGAAAAAATATTTAAACACATAAATGAAATTGAAATTAAACTGTAACTCCCGCAAACTTCAGTAGTAGAAAGCATACTTAATGTTTACCAAAACTACATTTGGAAATGATGTCCTATTTCTTTTCCCTGACTTAAGCTCACCAACTTAATGAGAATAGTTAAATTGTTCTGTCTTTTCTTCTTTGGAATGCACCATGATCGTCATTCACTTAATTTTGTTTCCAAAATCACATTTTATATGATGAAATAGGAAGTTTGAAACTTTTAACCTAACTTATATTTTCCTTAGCAATATAATGACCTAAAAGGAGGGTCATGTTGAAGAAGAGTAGATTCTCTCCTAGGAGATGATACTGTACTAGGAAAAACAGAGAATGGCAAAAGTTTAGATAGAAATGTAGAAATTGTAAATATCTTTATTTGATTGTGTGTGAATTGAAGGATATCTGTTATTGTTTACCTATGTGTAAAATCATGTTATTTAATTCTTACCTGAAGAGATTGTAAATTATTTACAGGAATTCAGCATTGATAATGTAAATTTACTTGTAAAAACTATCAGCCTTATTTAAGATAGAGGAAGTGCTGTTTTGGTAGCTGAATGAATTACAGAGATTTGAATTGCGAAGAATAGCAAAAAGGTGTACATTTATAGGGAGTAACTGATGATAGAATTTTACACCTTAGCAATTTTTATATGAATTGGTTTGTTTTGTGATTGGCCTTAAAATGCTCTATCCCAATTCTTTCTATCGAGTGCCTTCCTCCATAATTACCATCATTTTGATACTTTGCACATTAATTCCTTTGGCTTCCAATCTTGTGATTTGATGGAATCATTAAACTTTTTCTTGTTTTCTCAAATCCATTGTATAAAGGCCTCAAATTTTTACCTTGTTCCATAGTTATTTATGGAATATGGTTTGTTGGACACTTAGCTGTAATATGCTTGTACAGAGTAACACATAATTTTATATAAATAAATTGTTGAACATTTATTTTACAAACCTTTTTTCATTGAATAATCATTTTCAATTAACAGAACACCTGATGCAAGAATCAAGTGAGGGCATTGAGAATCAATTCATTAGGATTCTGTTCGAAGATTAACGTTGGTTAAGGTATTCACTTATGTGTAAGGTGTTGGTGTCACTTAGAAATTTACCTAGAATTTGGGCAAAATTAAATACCCATTCCTTTTCGTTTTACTCACCCCGCACATTATTCTTTCAATTATTAGCTAAAATGATATTTTCAGAAAAACAATCATACACTTCTTTTAAATGTATTCTTTGAAAGGTCAAAAAATGAAT
The DNA here is from genome assembly GCA_036926295.1 of Pachydiplax longipennis. NCBI lineage: Eukaryota > Metazoa > Arthropoda > Insecta > Odonata > Libellulidae > Pachydiplax > Pachydiplax longipennis. The sequence goes on from JAVFKF010000015.1 coordinate 69,338,574, forward strand.
GGCAATACCATAGCTATGTACAACTCCTTGCCTGCTAGTAATACAAATTAAAGATGTTTGTGAGCTATAATTGCATAGATACAATTATTGTTACATAGCTTGATAATAGATTCAAGTATAGAATGGATGAAATATTGATAACATAAAATCCATGGAGGCGGCTGAGATGTTATGGAAATTGAGCTTCGTAATGAAGGAGAAGAGATGTATACTTTTTCACAGTATTTTATTCGGAGATTACCGGTTTTGGCTACAAACCATCATCAGGAATACTACTTCTTTTTCGATGGGTGCCAATGGACTCTACATGGGCTCACCGTTATCTGGACTCTGTGGACTCATTAGAATACAAAATCTTTCAGTCTAATGATGTTCTTCTGAAAAATATTGTCTGTTGGTTCCGTTACATTGAAGATATCTTCTGTGTTTGGAATGGCACTTTTAGTCAACTTTCCTCCATGCTCTCAATTCCCAATATTTCTTTCTCCTATGAAGTTTGTAACCAGAGAGACCGTTTTCACTCGCTGACCAAGTCTTGAGTATATATGCTACATTTTGATTGAGGCTGAGGGGCTATTTACATTGGCCAAACTTCTAGAAATTTCCTCATAAGCTCCAAAGAACATTCTAAGGCTTTTGAGAAAAAGTCCACTTCCTCACATTTCGCAAACCATCTTTTAGATGAACAGTATTCCAATAGCTTTTGTCCTGAAATCCTGAATTTTGAAACCAAAGGTAGCCGTTTGAATGCTTTAGAGCAACTGGAAATTCCGTCACTCCAATTTCCCGAATTAGTCCCCTCTTCACCATATATATTGCTTGGTATTCCTTTCTGATCTGATGATGTAGCCGAAACCGGTAATCTCCGAATAAAATACTGTGGAAAAGTATACATCTCTTTACATCTCCTTCATTATTGATAACATTGTCAGAATTGCACCAAAATTATGATCAAGAAGATCGAAATGTTTTCCTAAACTATATAAAATATTTGAGGTGCCCAAAAAAAAATTCCGTGAACTTTTTAAAAATAGTCATTACTCGCGTCATCCGGACTCGAACTCACGATAGCACTGGTAGGAAAAAAATCTAAACGTGATAGCCGATTTCTCTATAGCGAATCTCTAATTTCATGAGAAACTTACTTAGAGTAAAATTAATTTATAAAATGATACATCCATGTAAATTTTACGTTACTGTAGTTACTGAAATCGGATTAATAAATACATACACAATGGTGATAGTTGTATTATATTCATAGAATGGTAGATTTTGGTGGACACGGCACTCAAAGTTATTCAGCATTCCAAATTAATGGAATAAACTTTGCTACGAATACACAATGAATTATCTAATAAAGATTAGCGTTTTCGTATACCAAATTATAGTGCCTTACCTACCATTTTCTGCCATATGATATGCTGTAACCTTAAACTTGTTGATTCATCTCTAGCTCGACGCGACATCCGGCCTAAGCCAGCGGTATTCACTTGTGGGTCAGCGAATCGACTCCACCGTAATTGACTTTTTCGAGATCTGGCATTTTACCATGTGACACAGGGAACGTAAGAGAACCGCGTATTAAGTGCGATAGCGTCTTAAGCAGGCACGTCTTAAACAGGTTTAACCGTATGTTGAAAATATAGTGTGAAATACGCGTCAAGAATCCCTAGGTTATAGTCAAAGTGGACTCAGTTTTTGGCAAGTTTAATTACGCACTAAAAGACTTGAGTCATCATCGTAAGTATTTTGATGGCGAACATAAGCATCGTAATTATGCTGCTTATCTTTGAGAACGTGCTTCGACATTCCGTGGAGAAATACTGTTTTCTCGAAGCCGTTGTTTAGCATGAATCGCACATTGGATTGTTCATCACTTATCATGAGACATGTCGTTATGTGATCAGAGGGTATAAAGTTATTCACCATCAAGTTGGGAATAGTGCATTGATGTTTGACTGTGACCTGCTGTGTTATAAATGCAACACCAGGTGGTGGCCACAGAATAATTTAAATTTTCATCAGGATCAGGAAGAATTGTAAGTATTTAATTTTATCTGCATCAAGCTGAAGTACCCATTGAGTAACAACGGGTGCTTCAGGCAGTAGAAACAGGCAGAAATATTTTAACATTATTTTTAAACGAGTGAATCCACCATTTCTCTTGTACCCTTGATTCAATGTGACAGGTTATCCAAAATGACAATTTGAATCTTTTTCAAATTTCTTATAATTTGAAACTGAAATCTAAGATTGACAATCAAAATATGAAACTGTATAATATTTCTCTCTACTTCGAACTTGGCTCAGGTTCGTCCGATGATCATTATTATTCAATGTTGCGATAGAAATAGAGCTTTCAAAGGATGAAAACGAACTTTATCTTTTTAGGGAACTTTTCTCGTGTGGTGTGGCTCTCGTGCGTGGTCGAATCTGAGAATTAATATACACAAATTAAAGTAGTTGAGTCGTCGGATTTCAATAACCTGCAAATTTTTCAATTAAACCTTCTCGAGTTTTAAGGTAACATAGACAACCACACTCAATCTTTTAATATGGAATAGCTGAGCTGCCTGTTGACTTTCCATTTCTAATAGCGAAGTACTCGATTCTGACTGAAACAAAAGGAACCCAGTGTAAAAAATGAGACGTTTATATTTACTCGAAATGTTACAACGACATGCGGTATTAGCGAATTAGGGAAGTAGAGTCGTGCATGCACCCCCTGCCACACGCTGAAAGGCAGCACGCAGAATACATACGTAAATACAAATATTTTCATCGTGAAGCACTCTCAGTAGTTTCGTCAGATTGAAATAACATTGGCAAAGTCGAGCGGATTAAGATACATTCCCTAAATGGTCGTACGCTGTTCCTTGCAAATTGTTCGTTACTACAAATGCTAGAATTTTTGAAAATTCGACTCCTATTCATGTATCTTATCTTACATTCATACCAGTACATGTAAATGAACCTAAATACCCCTTGTATTCTAACAGGAAAGTGCATTATCTCGGCATCAACAATCGAATTTGTCGTCAAGGGGACTATTAAGGGGACTTATTTTTATAGTTTATTGTCTCAAAATTTCACAAAACTCGTTTATTTAATCAGAATTCTCAGAATTTCGACCCGATAACCATATTTAACAACCAAAATAAGAATCATTATTCAATTTCTATTCTTTTGGAGCTTGTCTCGATTTCGGATGATCATTTTTTCTAATTTAATCAAGCAATATAAATAAAGCCTGCAACCGGTAAAGTGACCTTTACTTGTATTTTTTATGAGAAGTGTTGTCCTCGTTTGGGATCAAGCCGGGGTCCCATATCGGGATAAAAATTAACTTTTATGTCACTCGAGGTCATAAAAATCTTCCTGTCAAATTTCATCAAAATCCGTCAGGTAGTGTTTGCGTGATGCTGTACAAGACAGACAAAAATATTTAAAATGAGTGTTTCGGGTGACTTGTAATGACCATCTATACCAATTTTAAAAATACGAAGATATAAATTAAGTGCTATAACTTGTCTTTGGAACCAATTATGTACTTTCTTATTTATGAACGATAATTACAAGATAGCAGGTTTCATAAAAAACGTAAGAATATTTAGATTAGATCATTTTTGCCTCATGCATTTTCTAATGACATTCCCTAAAAATTTAAACGAAGGAATAAATTTCGGACGAGTCTGATTTTAAACAAATTAATCAAGAAAGCTGATGACATTAAAAAGGTGCCCTCGATTGAAAATTATTCAACACCTAAATGGTTTCAAGATACAGTTTCATAAATGAGGAAGTTTCGAGTTTTGTTGGCAGACAAGTATGGGGAGGTGTTTCGATGATTAGGTAGATTAGATGAATAGGGGTAATTTCAATACGGAACTGTTTTTTTTGTCGTAATGGACTGTTGAAAGTCGACAAACTGTACAAATGCGGGATATTCTACTCCCTTCGAATAAAACGGTCCATGTTGTGACAACTCGCATTCCCTCGATTTTCATGATTCGAGCCAAATCTGTGCTGAAAAGTTAACGATTCAATGAGTTGCAGATGACCCATGCCAGATGGCACTACAACGAAGCCCATCAACATTCCGCTATTGGCTTTTGTAATTACCTCACCATCGCACTGAAAATCAACCCTACCTCGACTTCATTTCCAGAGATCGAACCGCCCGTTGTAATCGATAAGGAAAAGAATCATCCAAATTAACCTTCTGGTACACTATCGTATTTGGTGTACGTCAAACAGTTTTTCTATCATCTGAGACAAAGAGATTAAATTTACTGTAATCTGAAAATATGAAAATCTATCACTACACCATGGGCTTATCTTATGGAATTTTGGTAAAATCTAAATTCCTCTATATTTTCGCCCCGCTTACGAATGTCTTTTTCCTTGGAATCGAAACTTTATGAAGTAAATTTCTTGGGGGCCATATGACTGTTGCGATCGTCATAACAGCGCAATGCTGGTTGGTGTTATGCATTTTGAGACAGCCTTTGTTTTCGACAGCAGCGATTTTTTATGCTTCTTGATGATGAAAATAATCCTTAAAGTGCAGTTTCACAATCTTTGCAATTTTCCTTTTAATGTTTGCTTGTTGGCGTATCACTTTTCTTGGAAGGTGTTGTGCCTCACTCAGGAACGGCTGAGAAGTGATTTTCTTCATCCCCGTCTCGAATTATACCATCGGAAAACTACGTGTGCAAATAACTCTTTTGCCCATTGTATGCTCTAACTGCGATCAAGCGTTATCAAAACTCCTATGTCATCACGGTGCATACAATTGTTTTGCATACCAGCTTGCTGCAATGACGAATTTCATTTCCAACGAGAAATGTAATGTAGAGGCTGTAAACAATATGCCATAACCTTTCAAGCCTCATTAGATGAAGTTAATCAACGGAAGCATGTAACTTCAAATTAAGACAAGGAAAGGAAGCGTAGCGTAACCGTACGGTCATAAAATCAGAACAATTCATCCCAGTCGCAGATTAAAAACTTACTTAATATTCCTTTCTTTATCCATCATTTCTTTTCTTGCATGCCTTAAAACATCCTTTGCTATCAAGAATGCGTTAACGGCAGGAAGGCTGTTGGTAGACTAATATGGTGCTTTGATGATTAAAAATACAGGTAATTTCAGCACAGGACAATTCAAGTGAATTTGGTCTACAACTATATAATTCAAATGACTTTGTTTTCAAAATATATTATCATTATTATCATCTGTTTACAAGATGAAGGGATCTTTATTTTTAAACCCTTTCTCTGATTATTTTTTCTCGTATTTCCATTAGTTTTCTCTCTTCCTTTGGAAATTTTATATGGCAAACCTTAAATCCTATTAAATAGAAAATCTGATTAAATGAAATTTACAAGATTAACCTGATTTCAATTACATTGAGATTTGAAAAAAAATCAGACTAATCATATTTTTGTTGACAATCACATGAATAAGAGACTTAGGCTTTTTCTATGTTTTAGGAGTCATAGCAATCAATGTAACTATTAGTAAAAGTAGGAAAATTATAGAGATGATTTGAATGCCATCAGATTGAGTGTGTAAATAGTTGACTTATTAGTCTGTAGACTGTCAAATATTTTTCCATTTTGAAAATTCATCCTGGTAACATTTGGAGCTGTTATAGCTCAATACTTTCTTACTTGAGGTTGTTTCTTACTGTATTTATACTTCTTCATGAAGACATAGAGTTTTCACCTGAAACATTTGCTGATACAAGTATATATTGAAGTGCCTTTACCACTGCTTTGAGAACACCTGCTTGTTCTGTTGTAAAGAGTGAAGAATGTTTCTAAAAACAAAAAAGTTAAGCTACTGATCACTTCAATTGCATAGCAAAAATATGCTTTGTTGTGACTGGCGTTGAAAGTTGAAATCTTGTCAACTTTTCTGAAGAATAGTTTTATTGTATAGACCTAATTAGGACCTAATTATTCATTAAATTCAATATATGCTTTGCCAACTCTTGTCATTTAGGTATTTTTATGTAGCATATTATCTAGTCCTAGCTGCTATAGGCCAAATATGACTCTGCTAAGTGTCATTAACGTATAGTTGTATAGATTTGTAGTGGCTTTAATGTAGCTGTATTCACTTTTCTGGGCTACTGGATCCCCTTATGTTATTTCATGTTGCTCCCTAACTTTTTAATATTGCTTGGAATTCAAACCATCACCACCAGGACTCACTCCCAGTAAGTGCCAACTCATTGACATCTCTTTTCTCGGGATACAATGTTTATTACAGTTTATAGATATAAAAGAAAGGATGATGCCCACATCCTGATTTAATATGGGATGAATATAAGCAATCAGATGCAGAAGGACCACTTAGAAGCAACAAGAGATTATTCATCCTAAAAAAATACTAAATGCCCTTTTATGGGCACCCTTAATGGCAAGGCCCTCAGCTTACACAATGCTATACTGGATGTAAGTATTATAATCTTGTGTTGCATATTTTTAATGCAAGCTAGTATTTTGAACAAAGCATGAGATTTAAGAACTGAACCAAACTACAAAACACATGGCCTGCTATTATTGATATAGGTAACGCTTGTTGTTTTAGAAAGAAAATTCAATCTTTTAGATGTTAATTTTGAAAAATTGGGATGGAAATTAACTCGATACCATTTGTGAGGAATATGTGATTCGTCTCAGCGTAAGTAACACATCGATTGCATTGCGCTTACCCTTGCATCTTTTTATTTACCTCATTTCTAGAGAAATCGTCCTCAAATCAAATGTTCCTCTGCTTCTTCACCAATCAATCATATTTTCCCTGCCTTACTCAGTCTACTTCCCTTGTAAAGATTTCATGGATTTCGTGTAGTCCTGCAAGTCTTCTTTTACACCTGGAATTGTTATTTGATCAGTGATAGATCAACATGATCAGACAGCGTAAGTCATTTCGGAATAAAAGAGTGAAAGTGGAACGAGAGAGAAAATTCCAAATTTCCGAAAGCGCCCACCCTATCGGGTTTTGCTCTTTCTCTTTTAAACTTCAAAGTCGTGCATCGTAAAAAGATAGAATATTGGAGGCCCTCATTGCGCGTTCAAACTCATGAAAATATTTAATGAGGGCGGCGAGCATATGTTTCTCTCAGAACCGCTCTTTTCGTCAACCCTATTTCATATCCAAAGCAACGGTCCCTTTCATACTAAATGCATGGTAAAAATACCTCTAAAGACGCTCTTCTTATAAGACGAAATTTTCCCTTATGCACTGCAATCCGTCTCTCAATTGTATAGAAAGAATAAAATTGTATAGAATAAAATTAAGATATCGCGAAGAAGTTCGGGGTTTCTTATTGCGTCACAAGCTATAGAAATGAAACATCGAGAGAGCTTTAATCAGAGCTGTAATCATCGTATTCATTATTTTTTGTTACTCTGTTTTATACCTGAAGTATCACATTTCTTCTTGAATTCTAGTGTTCTTCTCGCCTGTGGAAGTGCTTTCTCAGACACGGTTAAAATCTTTCTCTGTCTAAATAAACTAATCAGTATTCCATTTTTTGAATCTTGTTTACTTCTTGCGTGAGTCTACAAGAGATGCAGAATCATTCATAATTCCATGATTCAGAGGATAAAATTGTATTAAAATGGCATTTTAGTATGCTCTTTTTTGTCATCTCTTAAAAACAAGATTGGAGTTGTAATTGTTTCAGGCAATATTGACCCTTTGTTTAAGAAGCTCTAGGATAATTAGATTTAACTCATTTTCTAGCATTACATAATATAAAATTCAAGGAAACAGGATTGTGTCTTAAATTAAATCAGCTGATTTAACACCATTGCATCAACTTACGATAAAATTTCGAATTCATCCGAAATTTCCCAAAACAAATCATGCATATTAGGTGTGTTATTAACTGCATCTGCCATTTACTGTCTAGTAAACTTCACTCGTTATCTCCTCGATATACGAAATTCTGATGTTACCACCAATGACTCTCAGTTTTCATAATTATTTATATTTATTCAAAGACATAGGAAGTTTATACAAAAGATTAAACGTGAAATGAATTGTATTTGTATCAATCACTCCAATGTTGGTAAACTATAATTAAAATAAAGAAAATATACAACTCATAAATAAGTTACATGAACGGAAAAATATTTGCGTAAGAGTATATGCACTTTCGAAGTAGCGTAGGTAATGTACGGAAGACGTTTAAATGATAGTTTATTTTTCCTAGGCAAATTACATCTTTTGGCATCCAATTTTCTCCGTATAGCTTGCAAGACATTCAGAGAGAGAGAGAGATTCTGAGAAAATAAGTCGCCTAAACAATTCTTTACGGTTTAGAAAAATGCTGCCTAAAAATAGGTGTAAAGATGCACATGGAAGAATGAAGTGAGGACAGTAATAAACGTGAGGAAGCAAAACGGTCATATGCAGTAATGCTCTTGTTGGTACCGAGAGTTGTGTGGAAATGTACGGGAATGATAGCAGTAGGAATGTGAAGTACAAGTAAACTACCACAGCAAGCATGATGGAACTTGTCTGACTTTTAAAAAGTGTAATGCTGACAAATGAAGAACATTCTCCTCATAAATTCTATCATTGATTTCATATGAGCCTGAATTTCCTGTTTTCTATGTGGAAGTACCTGAGTTCGAATTCAATAACTCTCCCAGAAGGAATGGATAGTTGTATCCGGCCTGATGATATAGGATGACTCATCATTAGGGTTATGCATGGGACGTATTCAAATATGACACTGAATTCGACATTTACATTAAGAACCCAGGCCACTTCGATTGAGCTGTCAAATGCCTTAATGTCAACATTATCCTTTGGTTATTTAATGCGGTCCTCATGTGAGTATTTTCTTGGTGTCCTTTTCCAAGATCCTTAAGATTCAAATTGGCTTCTTAGTGATGTATGTTCTATGGTAGAAAGAGATCTTTGTTAGTCGATATATATCGTGGGGTTGGGGAAAATGCATCTTGCAGTATGCAAGCAATTTTTACTTGGATAAATAATATGTGGCGAAAGCGGGATGGAAAGAGCGATTAATGAACTATTACTGCGTAGAATGCCCACTTGGCATATGAAGGAAGACACGAAATTCATAAAATTTTCACGTCGGATTGGGAATAAGCGGCAAAGTGGCGGGGGATTCGAAGGAAACGAATGCAATTTCCATAAGAAACTCGACTGACAAGCTACTCAACATAAGAGCTTTTAGATATACCAACTTTCTTCTTCACGACTTAGAGATATGAACTAAATTTCGATATATGAACCGCGGTGCTTTTAAAATCCTGAGTACTGTAGAAATCCTGAGTACAAGCGCATGTAGACGATACTCCATAAATCTCTCTAAAATGCAACTTTTTGTGCGATTTGACAAAGATTACCACTATTGCCAAAATGTATCTCCAGTAAATTCAAAAAAAAGATAACGTGAATGCTATGAACAAACTACGGAGAAGAGAGGGATTTGCTACCGCATTAGACTTATTTTGTGTTCATTTTATGCAAACTATTTAAGCCGATTACTCTGTGTGGGAAATAAGGCAGGAAAGATTTAAGCCGTGTAAAACGGAGAATCTAATGAATAAAAATAATTGTTGTATTATGTTGTACAATATAATAATATATATACAATTTTACATACAGTATACAAACGTAGTAATAATAGTTATAATATAGTACAAATATAAATGATGGTTACAAGTAATAAAATTATATAGGATAATAGCGTTTTTTTTCAGGATTTCGAAGACAAAACTAGTTAACTGATTTACCGTAAAACAAGATGGCTTTTGAGATACGAACGAAATCAGGGTACGTAGTGTGAGCAACTAAAGCGAAATGAGAACACACCAAAGCGACTATCCTGAAAGAGGACAGGATGATATCTACGTATGTTAGAAGTAACATTTTAAAATATTGAAAGCAAGAAGAGAGATTGTCCTCCATTTTTCATCGGCTCTCTCATTCCTCTTCGACGACCCAAATACTAAGGATGGAATTTTCGAATCATCGTTTTCTCCCACCGAACTGAGAGGATTCTATCTTCCGAAGAATGAACTATGAGTTCTAAATTCATCGCATATAAGAATCATATTTACTGCTACGGAATACCAACTTTGTGAACGTTCGTTAAACTAGGAGGAAAGAACGATTACAGTAATAATCGGGATATCTAGATTGTGTAGCGCTGGTTGCCTTACTTTTGAAGAATGCACTGCTTTTCGTACAAAGAGAGATTTAATTAATTTTGGTAATTTTTCATTTTACTATGGAACAATTTCTAGCAGAAGGACAATTGGGGAAGAATAACCAATTTTTGAAAGGCAGTGATGAGAGGATTTTGAAAACCTCGCTCAACAGAACGCTGCACTGCCTTTACGACTTGAGATTACGATGGTTTCTCTCGTAATTCCAAAGAAGAGACTCGCAAAGAACCCTTTCAGAGACACAGATTATGTAAATATTAGTAAATATTTTTTGTCTATAGAATGAACCATCTAGGTGAACTGCAGTAGATATGGGGAAGGAAAATCTCAATCGGGAAGCAAAAGGGACTTATGCGAGAAAGGGATATCCAGGCCTAGATATTGCATTTTTGACAAAATAATTGAGTTTTTTTTCGATTGAATTTTCAAAAATTGTGATTCTCTTCTTCTTAGGAGATGTTCACCTCATCAAGTGAGGTTTCCTTGAAGCAACAGTAAAAAGAAACATACTAACTCATTTCCTGGGAGTGATTAGAATACGTAATTTATATTTCATTACAGAGAATTAAAGGCGATCCATACTATTTACCTATTTGGACGTCTATGCCATAAAAAGACGGTAAAATCACAAATCAGAGAACAAAATACGCCACTTCGCTCTTTTTTTTTTAATCGAAAATTAAGTTCTTTTCTCATTTTCATATCGAGACAGTATGCTCCAGTATGGACATTTTCCAGATATAGCGAGTACTTTTCTTTATTTTGCATATTCTGAGACGTTCATTACGCTTTGAATATAACGGGACATAAACTATTGATGAGCTTTCACTTCCGAATTCCTTTAAATTTCACAAACCTCTTCGGCTCTCGCTTTCTGATGATCCCGCTTTCTACATATTTATATGAGAGACCCAAACCATAATGAGCGCCAAATGCGTTCCAAAATACTTATATTTTCGCCAAAAATCCACGCAAGATATTCAATAGCTGCTGGGAAGCTCTCTGTTCTCTTCCGAATCATTCTCTCTCGAAAATATAATAGAAAATTTGTATGTTTGTAAAACTCGAGATCAAGAAGATACACAGCTGTAACTGTGAATTTAACTTTAAATGTTGTTACAAGTACTCCAGGCTACAGTCTTCCTTTTATTAACCGTGCCAAGTCAAGAAGACTAAACCCGTTCTCATAGGAAATACGTGTAAATTTCACCTTTATCGGGTGCAGGCTTAAATTGTTTTTCAAAGATAAACAAGAAAGAATAGTCCCACGAAATCTAGGAAAGCACCAATAGAAGGGAAATTGCTTATAATTCCTTATTTTGGTCGTGGAATATTGTTTTCGATTTGAAATGGCGAGAATTTCATTACACGAAAATGTTCCATTTTGAGGCGGTAGTCAAACAAAGGGGCGATAAAGCGAAAAATAAGGACTTGCGAAAACAAGTGAAAAAGAAACAAAAAAAATGAAAAATAGAGGATGGGCAAGGCAGGTGGAGGGGGAGGGTTGGAGATGGAGTTATGTTAATAAAATTTGTGAGATTTTGCGAGTATAAAGAATTCATCACACCTGACGAAAGAGACGATCGTTGAATAAGAGCATTTTTCCGTAAGAATAAACATGTCCATTAAGAGTATCTGTAAGAATAAACATGTCCATCTCGTACAGCGTCCATTTACAATAAATGTGGTAGCCATTTTGCAAACTAGAGAATTTGGAAATTAATTTCACCCATCTCCCGATATATAGATATATGAATGTTTTAAGTTTCGATCATTTAGGATATTTAAAAGTAAAGAATGATTGATGAATCTTAGCTCTGATTATTCAGGAGGATCACTTGTACGCAATTATAGTTTTATATTTATCATAATTAAAATTTAATTCCGTCATTTTTGAAGGGAATTCACTAATTAGAGTTCAATATAAAGGTTGAGGTTTATTTCCAAACTTTTCCACAATGTTACTCTTTAGAAAAATTGCCATGCTATTTTATGCCAGTATCGTAACTATATTAAAAATATATTTCTGTGATTGTGGTAGATTAATGATACAGAATAATTCACTTAAAAGCCAATGAGAGCCAAAAGGGTTGAGACACTCTATTTTGAAGGTTCCATGAAGTGCCAATCAGTCATTTTATGCATTGAAACCCATTCCTTAAATAGAAAACGAAAACCTGCTTTTCTACTTTTCTAATGCCAAAAGTATACATTCTTTACGCATTTATTTATTTTCCGAAACGAAATCATCCTCTTCTCGAAATGAAACTCCACTCAGTCCAATCTTAAAACGTATTGATTCGCATATGTGCTAAATATAATTTGACTATTCGTCTATCATATTTGCTCCTTTGCAATGTTTAAGTATTTTGTCTTTTTAACCAGCATTTTGTCGACAGCTTTTCCCAAATCCATTTCGCCTCAAACTTGTTTCTTTCAACTTCTCATATCCATATAACAATTCACGAAATCTTTCTGGTCACTTTGCTTGTATAGTTATTAAGTCGTTGTTTGGAGGCACTTGTTTCGTCTTATTTTTCTTTCGTTTTGTTATTAATCCCTTGGTAGCAAATATTTTCAAACCTGATCAGGGTAATGTTGTCTATTTTTATGTCAGTTTTTAAGTTCCTTTTTCTGTTACAATCATTTATTTTTTTCGATTTTAACCCTTATAAGTCTTTTGACTTTAATTTGAGCATCTTATTCTTGTCAGAGCCTCTGTTAATTGCTCTATCATGTGGAATTCGTCACATTTTGGTTTCTCTTTCTTTATCGTTTCTCGCTAAATAATCAAGTCTTTTATATAGAGAGATATTTTACGACTATTTGCGACCCTTTTCGCCTCAGCGACTTTTTCAGGAATTAAAATATCACTATCAGTAGAATATATGGGGATCAGTTTGGAAGACCGCTATGATACTTTGGTGTCACAAAAATATGTCCACAGAAAAGAAAATGTGAGCGGAAGTAAGCATACGTCGAAATAAATGATATTATTACAGTTGTATCCTCGGTCAGCTCTTTTTAAGAGCTGGGAAGGAGTGTAGTAATCTCACAAAGGCGAGATACACGTCTAAGCTGGCTGTCCTTCAAAATATTGAGTTATCTTAAGAAGGACGGCGTGAATGTGTGTTGATTCACTCCTGCTGTCTCTCCTGGAACAATCTTCTCTTGTCCATCATGGAAATCCAGAAAAGAGGAAATTTTCTCTGTAACCATTATTCCGATTATTTAAACGTAAATTGATTTCTTTGGTGATGATGTCGTTTTCTTGAAACTAGTCGGGTTGAGCTTAAGAAAGTGAGGTTTTTCCTCCTACGGTATACTGATGAACGGAATGGTAGTATTTTTTCATTTTTAAGACACCTAAGGTCGCCCGTAGGCTCCCACTGGGAATCGAACCCGGGATGGTTTTCTCCAAAGGCGCTGTCCACCCGGTGGCATTACGAACGGAATATTTCGGATTGACCTCTCCTTTTCTCTTGTCTCATTCCTGTTCAAGGCTTTTATGAAACCCACTGAGTGCTTCTGAATTTTAGTTGTGTCTTATAATCACCGAATATCTAATAACCGATTTGTGTTCCCATAAGAAATATGTGGGAGAGATCTATGAAAATTCATTTTACGCATTTACCGACGTGATAGGATTATAAATTTTTGAGAATCGATGTCCAATGGAGCATCACATATTAATACTTGTCTGTCCAAAGTATCCTTGGTTCGACTCTGGACGACTCTAATACACTTTCGCAAGAAATGGACTTAAATTTCATTTTGATCGATTGCAGACTTTCTGCAGAATTAAATCAGAAAAAATGGCTCTGCGAAATCGAAACCAGTACCAAAATAAAGGAAATTCAATAAAGATTCTTACTTTGGTCGTGGTTTATCGTTCTTTTAATTTTCATAAAAATGACGAATAATTAGCGCAATTTTGCGGGTTAAAACAACCCGTCCCCCTAGCGACAAAGGCGTTGAACTCGTAAGAGGATAGAGTAAAATAATCCCATGTGAAATGTATGGGGGAGGAGAGCCGACATTTGTTGGCAAGGAAAACATTGGAAATAAAAATTCATCAACATAAATTTACAAATAATATAATATTCTATACTATAGATGGTTTAAAATTGCACTTTGTGAATAAAAGTTTCAATAATAAATGCTTTTGTTCTCAAAATTATGAATAATTTTCGTATAAATTATTCCGAAAGTAACAACGTAAGTAAAAGGTGATATTGTTTTAGCTACTACATAAACAAGTTCTCTCCACATCGATATTTTGGTGTAGTTACATAGATATACGGATATTAGAATATGATAAAAGTACCCTATTAATTCATTTTTTTAAGTAGAGAGGGGGGATTACTTTGTTGAAATAAACAAGCCGTGGCAACGTATGATGTATGAAGAAATGAGAACCAAAATAAACGTTGTATGCATTTTAAAGTACGAAATATACGTTAATTATAAAGTTACCATGAAAAAATATATACCCATGTGATTGTGCGTCATCAAAATAAGCAATTGTGCAACCAAGTAAAGAATTACTTTATTAAAACACAAGTTATGCTAACACGTAATATGTGGCAAAATTGAACAAAATAAGAGCGTGATTTCGGGTTTAATACATTTTAGGCTGAGAAATAAAGATTACAATTCGAAATCCATAGTAATACTTAATAATTTATACAGTGTATTAATAATAGTTTACGGGTATACCTATATATAGGGGATACAAATTCTAAGTGCCGTCGACGCCAAATTTTAACGACGTACTGGCCCTACACTCTAGATACCAGAATAATTCAGACTTCGATGCTATCATGGGTTCGATACCAGAATGTCCCAAACATCGCAATTTTCCCAAAATAATGCATTGCGCGGATTTTTGAAACTTATTTTGAGGCACTTATCGGTAAGATAGAGGAGCCAAAATCTCGGATGTTGAAGTTGAGGTAGTCTTCTATAGTACCAATGGAATAAATGTTACAAAGTGACCATGAGTTCGACTCCAGGTTGGTGCGAAATTCTTCCGTAAGAAATACATTGCTGAAATTTTTGAAAATGTTTTTTCAATGCCTTACCGATAAACTGGAAAGATAAAACCCGGAATGGTAACAGGAGCGTTTAAAAACATTATTTTACGCTGTTCACCGTTTCTCTAATGGTCCTTGATTCGATGCAATAGCGTCATTCCGATTCCACCATGCATTTCAAACGGGGAAAAAGGAATCATATTTTAGGACCTTCCCGATAAGATATTGAATCGAAACTTTGGAACAGATCAGAATGGCACTTATCTAATATTAATATGCAATTTTCTCTCACGAAAGGGTCCTGAGGTCGACGCCAGGCGGTCTTTTTCGCGATTTTTTGAAAATTGTTTTGAGGACGTTCTCGGTGCGATCGAACAATCAAAATCACGGTGTTTGCAGATGAGGTGGTCTTCTAACGTAAGGAAGAGGAAGAAATTTTACCGAATTAGTGCTGTTTTGACGCCATGTGGATGCAAAATTCCTTCTTTTAAAATGTATTTTTGGGATTTTTAAGAAATGCTGAGAATGCTTTCGCGATAACGTGGAAAGATGAAATCCGGAATGTAAACAGGGACTTATACGATACGTATCCGAGAATAATAGGATAATTATGGTTAATTTTCACCGATTAGCTTGCAGAATGCAAGCAAATTTTACTCATATTAATAATTGTCACACGAGTATAATAATGCATTTTCGTGTATATAAAATATGTATATGTACATATTTTATACTATAGATTATAAGTTTATAAAATAATTAACAATATAACATTGTATGTGTATGTACATATTATGTATAGTAATACATGTATGAAGAAATGAGATAAAGTGAGAACAAAATTAAAAGTTTTATGAATTTTACAGTACGAAATAAAATTCTGGAACCGGCACTTAAACTACTCGGCCATTTCATGATGAAAGTGAGATAGGTTATAATATAACAAAAAGGGTAGTAAGTTAAGTTAAACTGCATGCCAGATCAGGACAGACAATATGAAAGATACATTTACATATTGCTAAACTTTGAAAATAATAATTCAGTAATATATATTTACAAATAGTATAATCAATGCTCTAGATGATTTAAGTTGTATTATTTGATTTTAAATGTATTAAACAGCAATAACATTTCTTGGTTATCCGATACTCTAATTTTTAGGTAATTCTCATAGAATAGCTTGAATAATATTTTCTTTTTATATAAATAATTTTTGGCGTTTCGATCATATTTATAGCTTCAGTTTTTACATGATGGTTATTTAAACTTTGAGAGGGATTACTTTTATCTTTGAAAATCAAGAATTACCGATATTTATTCATATCTCATAAGTTAAATTTAGCCATTTATTTTGGGGGATTTACTAGTCTCTTAATAAGCTTTATCTACGAGGAACTGTCCAGTAATCTGCATCGGATGAGTGAATTACTTCATATTTCCTATTTACAATGCGTTTTAACCAGCCTTCGTTTCCAGGAAGAGTTTATTTATAAGAAAAGAATTTTTCGCACTTAATGATTTAAATTCACAAGGTTTTTTATTCACATTTCAGATTTGCACATCGTTAAAATCAACACGTGATATTCGCATAACACTTCTTCCTCGATACTGAATAAGTATGATTCCGATTCAGTTATGTATTTCCACCACATCACGGCCGAGGCTATAGATTATACTTCCTCGATACGTTGAATTCATTTTCTTTTCGCATAGCAACCGGTTCTCTTTTCTATTTATTTTTTAAATAGTAGAAAATTTCTTTACGCATATTTCAATTAATATTTGGTGAATGCACTTTACCTACATTAAGTTTACTATTTAAAATAATTAAACTCGGAATTAGTCTTATTGAGGCCCCCAAATGAACGAAGGCACTTGATTAGAAAGCCACCCCCGATTGCAAATGGTAATAAATGTTATAACGCACTATCACAGTAATTGCGGTGAGTTCTAAATTTAACTTAAATTATTTTTCATGGCATATTACGTATTACGTGGGGTTGAAAAATAGCTCAAGGACGGACTTAATTGATGAAGTATGTCCGTTTCGTTTAACGTCCTTATTATCCACCGGAAATTCAAACACATTCGGATGTAGGCCTCCCCAAGTGCTTTCCAATTCTCTCTATTCTCAGCTTCTCTTTGCCATGTCACACCTAAGTACTTAATGATCTCTCTGTTCCATCGGTCCTTTGGTCTTCTTCTTGGTCTCTTCACATCTCTTGGTTCAGAACCGCTCTTGTCCAACGGTTGTCGTTTCTTCTCGCCACATGGCCTGCCCACATCCATTTCAGTGACCGTACTTTATCTATGATATCTGTCACTCCTGTCTTCATCCTCACCCAGCTGTTGCGTTTCCTGTCTCTTCTTGTGATCCCAAGCATACACCTTTCCAACCTTCTTTGCGTTGTCTGAAGTTGATGGGTTATTGCTGCGTTTAACACCCAGGTTTCACTTCCATATGTCAACACTGGTAGAATGCATTGGTTGAAGAACTTCCTCTTCAAGACCATAGGCATTTGTGACTTCAAAATATGTGCATTTGCAAAAGAGTTATACATTACCTTTGTTTTTGTTAAGTTTATCCTGAGTCCTATCTTCTGTCTGTGTGTTCACTTTATGAAGTCTAGATCTTTTCCGTTGGTTGCGAAGAGTACTATATCATATGCAAAGCGCAGATGACTGATGTATTCCCCATTAATCCGCAGACCTTTCTGCTCCCAGTCCAAGGTTCTAAAAACTTCCTACAGAACAGCTGTGAAAAGAATTGGGGAAAGGCAATCTCCTTGTCTGACTCCCTTCTCAATCTTGAATTCTTCAGTAACTTCGTGTAGCATTACTGAGGCTGTGGCATTTTTATAAATTCTACGTAGGAGATGGATGTACTCTGCATCTACTCCTTGTTTTTCCAGAGCTTCCAGTATAGAGGAGGTACTTATCGAGTCGAAGGCCTGAGCACAGTCCACAAACCATAGTACTAATGGCATCACGTATTCATTCGTTCAGCTTATTATTTCTTGTGGTGTGTGAATGTGGTCCATAGTACTGAAGCCCTTCCGGAATCCTGCTTGCTCTCTAGGCTGGACGGATGTCAGTGAATGAAAGCATAATTCTTTCATTGAAATTTCTCAGGTCTTCCTTAATTGCTCTTTTGATAGCCATGCAAAGCTCGACGTATTCGATGTTATCCTTTTGTGTATCTTAATTCTTCAGTTCCTTACGTCGTTTAATTTGCAGTTAGCTTTCTATCTTTTGCTCTTCTTGGTAAGCTTACCATTTCGTCTACTGCTTCCATAACAGCTTGCATGACTTTGGTTTCCAGTTCTTCTTCTTGAAGTGCTGAGAATATATTTTCTGAGAATCTATCTATTCTTGTTTTCTTCTAGTTTACGATGCCTATTTCATGTTTCTTGCATGAAGATGAAGAAACTTATTGCGCTCCATTTGTAGGCCAATCTTCATTTTAAATCTTACAATTCTGTAAGTTGTTGTTATGTACAGGAGTTGTTCCAAACTTCACAGTCTGTTACTGTGTAGAGTTTATTAACCAATATATAATCTATTTAATATTTTACTCTGTTGGAGCCTCTCCAAGTCCACTTCCTTTTAGGGTTCTTCTTGAAATATGTATTTGTTATGTACAGTCACTTACAAAAAAAAGTTACCACTTGCAAGGGGCAACTCGTCCAATAGACCCCTCGTTTCGGGCGAGCGAGCCTCCAGAAGAGAGAGAGAGAGAGCGAAAATAAAGATGGAGGACGTTGTCTGCTATGCAGGTCCACGTTGAGCGTTTGAAAGGATTCGTTTTCGTTATTGTTGTTAAAATAACTTATTTAAAGCGATTTTTTAGTGACATTAACATGGCAGAGTAATATTATAGCGATTCGGAGGTCGGAATGGATTAATTTGGTGATTTTAAAGTTGTTTTTTAGATATAGTTTTACTTTAGATTTTTTGCATGTAGTATAGCAATCGTGAATATATTCCAAGCTAAAAATTTTAGAAAAGAGATATTCCGCAGTTTGTGCTTGCAAGACCCTGAAACCTGGCGTTACAACATGAATTCTTTGACAATGTTCTAGTCTAATCCAAGATATTTTCTTAAACGTATCGGAAGTATGGTCATACTTTTTCAAGTTAATTATAAATCAAACAGACGCATTCTGGGCACGTTGCGTCTTGCTAGCTAGTTCTTGCGATAAATCACAGATTGAAATTACCAATTGCATTTTAATATAAGGCGTTAGGAACATCTGAGGGGATGAATGGTAGAGTAAACTTTTTCAGAAATTTTCACGACCGTGCTCCGAAGCCGTGCCGACCATTTCAGGGAAAAATGGAGTGGGTAGTGAAGGACGGGCAAGGACTCTCCCCCTCCCCCTTTATCTGGGGGAGGAAAACAGCAATAAAGTTGAGGGCTGTTTATGACCTGCAGAAATTTTAGAAGTCTCTTTCCTTCTTCTTGGATGAACTTCTCTGGTAGAAACGCTTACATATTTTACCAAAGCCAGAAGGAGATCATGCGAGCCGGGGGTTGCCCTGGGCAACGATGACAAGAGGGGGCAAAGTACGGAAAGTAAGTAGAATTTTTAAGGGAATGCGGCAAGCTTTGAGATTCTATATATAAACACCTTCAGTTATAGAGGTTTTTTCCCGCAAATCAAATCTTTCTTTTCCGTTTTTTTTCCTTTCTCTTTTTTTATTCTCTTATTATTATTTTGAATCTTTATAGCGATGTAACTTCATACGAGGTTAGGTGGAAGAGAGGCCCACTCGGGCCTAACCTCGCCTAATAAAGGGTTGATTAAATTAAATAAAATTATAAACAAACCCGTTGAAAGGAACTTGCGAAGATAATCAGCTGTATAAACGAGTCTCAGGATAACGCAGACATCCATATGTATATAATAATTTAAATTTTCATTGCTAATAACATGTTGTAGAATAACAGAAAATTATATTTTTAAGGAATTTTCCGGTAAACATATTTAAAATGAAAATCTTGCATCAATTATGATTAGTGCATTTATTGAATCAGAAAAAATCATTCTTGCCACTTCAGTGCAAATGCAATATAATTCATTAGGTTTTAATACCATATTCATATGAGTAATGAGTAATGGCAACGATTATAACTTGTTAAGTGTTATTTGGATTAAAAAAGAATTTTACAAAGGTTATTCTTCGAAAATTAAAAATAAAAATCCGAGCAGTGGTGCACATAGAAAAGTATTCAATCCGTGTATGGCAAGGAGTGTAATAGAAAATGATTTGGAATAGAGCTAGACAGAAATTAAGCGATAAGGAAGAACTCCGCAGTGTCCTATAACCTCGGTCACACCGTAAGAAGAGGCATTTATGAGTAATCTATATCTATGAGTAAAAGAATGAGAAATCGACATATAATAGTTTGGTATACAAAGAAGATATATTATTAAAATTGACATTTCACAGCCTAACTTTGTGGAATGGTGCCATCATGCAAAGAAAAAAACACTTTGTAAATTCCACGTAAATAAATTAATCGGCAACTAGTTCTGTCTGTCTGTCAGACATCATCTCAACTCCCTCCAGAAAACCCACCTATTCTGACCTCACCATCCCCTCTCATTCCTCCCATCCTTTTTCCCAGAAGTTACCCGCTTTCCACAGTATGATCCACCCACATCCCAATGTCACCCGCCAATTTCCTTTAGACTAAAGTTTTAATTATCAAACAGATTGCTATAAATAACGGATACAGCCCAGATATGGTGGATAAACTCTTGAGGAGAAAACCAAATATCCTCTCATCCTATAGATTGGGACACATGCTTCCTAATGACCTGAGAGCGGCTTTCAATGTCCCCTGGAATCTGCGGAGAGCCATCGGCCACCACAAAGATAGAAGACCCAGCGACTCTCTCAGCGGGGTGTACGAACACCGTTGCAATGAATGCCCATCCCGGCGCGTGGGGGGTGGACAAAATCCTTACCAACGAATACCTCTTCCACAAGTCCTCCCCTCCTTTCTCATCCCCTCAGCCCTTTTCCGTTGATAATTCCCGGTTTTTCCCACCACACCTCCTTGTTCCTCTCGGTCTTTCTCATTTTCGATATTTCAGTGCCTGATGATTTCCTATAGACGAAACTAGTTGCCTTTAATATAACTGTATGGAATTTACAAAGTTTTTTTATTTGCATGAAAATATACTTTATAATAAGTGAAATGTTGTAGCAATGCACCTCTCGAGTGAAGAACTCAGCGTTTCTGAGATTTCATCGATTAGAATGGACGAAAAGGTGTGGAAAACCCAGATGCTTTTGGGAGAAGGTTCTCGAAAATGCATATTCATTGATTACTTCCTAGAAATACTACGTTCTAAAATGGACCTTCACGGCTGGTATCCCATTGACCCCATCTCTTCCCCCGCTGCTTACTCCTTAGACCTCGCTATTCTTTCCGAGATCAGCATAGGCAGAATTCAGTGAACCCCTTTCGCCTACCTGCTACTCCCTAGCCATTCCATTATCTGCTAATCTTTCTCCACTTAATCCCACACGTGATTCCGGGCGTAATTTCTACGAAAAAACTTTTACCAAAACTACCACCAACAACTTCAGCGCCAGGGCTCACCCTCACCTCACCCACTATCGCTTTATTGTAATCTGGTCGTCAGTGGATTAAATATATAAATTAAAATATATTGCATTAAATAGATCGACGTAATTTGTAGGTGTTTTAGTTGTAATTTTCCTATTTATGGATAATACCCATGGCATCCTACTTGCCCGGGTGCGATGCACCCATAGGACGGCACGGCTTAGGGTGAAAAAATAGCGTTCATTTCCCTCTCTTTATCAAGTATCGAAACTCATTTAAGGTTCTTCCATTCAGTCATGATGATATGTATCTGGAGAGATGAAATGAATATCAACGAAATAATTAAAAATATATTCAATACGGTTTCACTAATCTCGTTTAGAAATATTATCCAACAGAGAAATAACGCATAGAACGTCTTATTCATCCGATGTGTTCGCTATTACGCGAAACAAAATCATCCCTGTAAGCGGATTTAGAAGGGTTAACGTATTCTTTCACTGTTACTCCATTTCTATTCTAATTACGTTTTCTCTAATTTCCCCTTCTTTTGACATAATTCATAGTATTGCATTTTCTCTTATTTATCATTTATTTAAGCCCTATTATTTATTATTTTTTTACGGAAAAGTTCGTCCTGCGGGCATGTAGAGCATGAAGAAAAATAATGGAGTCCTTTCCAAACCTCCATTGATGAGAATTTATACATAAGCAGAAAATATGGGCAACTAAAGTATTTCTTGTCGGATTTTTTTAAAGAAGAGTGAAGTATGCGTGAGATTTGAGCCGATTTAAGAAAAATCCGATTTTAGTTCCTTTATAATACTATATTGCTTATACAGCATCCAAATGAATGAATTTTAGCCAGTCTTTAAAGATAATAACGTCAAACAAGCCTCAAAACATGCGTAAGGAGGAAGACGAAACGCGCGCTAAAAGCAGAGCCGCTCATAGACTCGCTCTCATCGAGCTTCATGTCTGTTAAGCGGGTTGCATCCTTTAGTGGTAACTTTTTTTGTAAGTGACTGTACATATTGGTGCATTCAGCAAACTCTACCAGGCGGTGACCATGTTCGTTTCTTTGGCCCAGTACCAGTACCTATTGTCCTGTGACGGTGTCATCGGATTCCTGCTGACCTACACGTAAAATGATTACACGTAAACTGATTTCTAATATCATCTATCAATTTACATTCACACAATACATTTAAGTAATACTGCAAAATTCTGTGTTAAAATTGGTCACTTCCTCTAGATGATATAAAGTACAAATGAAATGTTCAGAAACATCATTTTTCTATGCAATACAACGCAAAAGTAAATACAGTACAAAGAGAATGAATGAATTCGATCGTATTTATTTATATAAAACTAATATTTTTATCCTTTAGGAAAACATTAATCTCAGAATGACATCATCTTGCCAAGAATATTCTCTTCGACGTCCTACTCTCGAAATGAATCTGGATGTCCACCAATTGACAGCATAAACTCGGAGTACTTTTTGTTGCACCCAAGGGCGTTTCAGAAAGCGGGCACCACATCCATCCGGAGTGATATTCAGGCCTTTCCTCTGCAATATCCCTAGAAATACTATTGTAGCAAAATCTTTTTAACGAGGCTTGGCGGGCACCAGGTTGACTCAGACTATCGAATTCATCATCTAAGAAAACTATCGACCGGGTTCTCATTACGATCATTTCTTAATTGGATTAGGTATCTTTTTCCACCTGATATCCTATGACTTTACAACATGAAGATAAAATAGAGAAAAAGTAAAATAAAAGGTGTAATAAGGGAAGTTATAAAAAGAAAAACGGAATCCTGTGCTGGAAAAAAACTGAATGAGAAGAAAAAAACGTCGCAGGAAAATATTGAATAAAAATTCTATTTTATAAATAACGAAAATAAAATAGATAAAGCCAAAAGGCAATGTATATATAACAAGTTATGTAACTGATTCAAGTGCTG
The DNA here is from genome assembly GCA_036926295.1 of Pachydiplax longipennis. Taxonomy (NCBI): domain Eukaryota; kingdom Metazoa; phylum Arthropoda; class Insecta; order Odonata; family Libellulidae; genus Pachydiplax; species Pachydiplax longipennis. The sequence continues at coordinate 69,362,391 of JAVFKF010000015.1, forward strand.
GTTTAAGAGTAATGATATATTGAGAATTGGGTCGAAAGAGGACCTATTTGGCAGCAGCGGAAGAATACGAAGCCAATTTGAGAGCAAGTTGAGATTTTTGGAAGGAAGTGTCCTTGGCGACTGCCCATTCATAACAGTAAAAGGCTTCATCAGTTATACCTCCTGAACTCGATTGAACCATCTACGTGATAACAATATGGTGTCATACTTCCTTATTTCATTCCAGGTATATTTGCTGATCCATTTACTTCTTAATTTACTAGAGAACTCCCCCGTCGAAATGACGGAACTTAATTTAAATATGTTAATAACGTATATTTATTATTGTATACGTCTATTACTTCCAAGCCAGAAATCGTGATTTGCAGGTCTAGAATACGTGAATATATTTCTTAATTGGACCCAAATACCTCGTGTATTCTTATGGAAAAATACATAAGTTAGGATTCAACAATCACTTTGGTCGTCAGGCTTTATGGCATTTTTATCCTAATTCTCGAAATTTCAAATCCAAAATGTTATTCCACGATCAAAATAAGAATATTTATTCAATCCCCTTCTTTTAGTACTTGTCTCGATTTCGTAAGTTCATTATTTCTAATAATTTTATAATTAATGGCGAAAAACAAGTCTGAAATCGATCAAAATGAACTTTACCCACATTTATTTTCTAGCCATCTGGAATCGAACCAAGGATACTTTTGGAGAAAATTTTCGTTATGTAACAGCCTATTGCGCCTTTAACAAATCGTTGGACTTTGTAATTCTGTCTGGTAGGGAAGTGCGAGCATGAAGTTATTTTTCAAAAATGAACTCATTACAGGAGCCACTGACATCGGATGAATAAAGGTATATATAGTACAACGGTTATTATTATACAAGATTTTGATTAAAACGTGTATATTATTCGTGTAAATGAACGTACTATGTCATGTCTCACTCACGTTATATGGGGATTAAGATGAGTTATCAGACGAGTACGTCATCCTTCCAGTGGCTTCTAATTGCTCTTTTTGAATATTCGTTGGATCCATTTCGAAGAAATTCGAGCTACTAGAATAACAGAATCGACGATAACATAGTAAGATGACCAATTTTGGATCAACCTCCAACAACATTCCACGTCAATTGTTCGGGTAAATTATTTTTTTTTTTACTTTCCAATACTTCTTAATTAGCCTAGCTGTGTTACGGTGGCTGCAATTTCGAAATATTTAGAAGGGATTTTGTACATGTTACCATCGATGTTAAAAAATGAGTAATTTTTAGGAAAAGATTAATAATCAAGGGAATGCTTTATGACCGGAGCTTCTGTTAGATTATTCAAATTTTAAGATTCAAGTTGGATAAAGTTTACTACTCATAGTTAAATGTAATATTTAAGTTATTATATGGCCTGTTCCAAAATTCCAGTCGGTATTGTCTTAGTGGAGGAAGGCAAAGCCATTCACGCAGAGCGACGGATTCGGGAATAATTAAGGTTTACATTGATCGATTCAAACTTAAGTTCGGAGCAAATTTGAATGAAAATAACTTTTTCAAAACAACAGTGAAAAATTTATGCATTTATACCAAGAACAACTAAGTTAAAAGCGAAAATTGAATGAATTGCCGAGTTTTCACCCGTGAACATGATTGAAACTGCCATTATTCTCTTACAATCCAATATAAAATTCTGATTTTTTCTTCAATTGCTCATTGTATTATCTGAATGCGTCAATGTTACATAAGATTAATTTAGAGCAACCACATCTTAGCAAAAATTATTTAGTAGGAACGTAGCTCGAGGAAAAATTGGTCGTGCAGTCCAATTTATAATAAAGTATTATCGAATTTGGCTGGTTTTCCTCGATTTCGGTTCGCTGTAAGCCCAACAGTAGTCAAGGGTAGACAGGGTTTCCCACCCTCTGCCATGCGCCAGTGGCGGTTTGCAGGGTTAAAATGTTAAATGTATATAAAATGTTAAATGTATAATTTTTCCCTAACAAAATACTTCAGTAAGTTCTGAATTTATCCTCTGTCTTCCCACTCGTTTATAGATTGAATTTAATTTGGATACTTTAAATATTACATTAAAATCTGCAAGCCGCCATATGGCGAATGGCAGAGGGTGCGAAACTCTCTAATTAGCAATCTGTCTCAAATGCTGTCGGCAAAGAAAAGACCATCCGCTGAGATCTCGCGAAATCTCTTTGTCTTGGGATTTGAAATAAATCTTAAAATGTCGTTCCAATTCTTCTGTATTTGTCTTATCTTATTGTGCTTTATATTTTATTTTACTGAGTTTTCGCGGGTTTCTATCCCTTTTTCTATGGCTGTGTTTGTGGATTTATTCTTTTTCAAGCATTGTCTGCGATTTTTTCCAACACTCTATTCTTTCCATTCGTAAAATACGTTTAAAAAAATACGAGATAAGTATAATCCAATCCGATCGTTTTTAGTGTATTCGGCCTCTTTTCTCTTCTGAACAATCTTCGGTGTGGCATTCGATTCCATGTAAATTATCAGTCCATTATGGGAACCGCTAAAAGTGCAAGAATCTTCATGAATTATTGACTGAGATAATTCACTAAAAGAATTCAGATTTGAAATTGGGCGCAATCTGAGGACCTCATCCATTTGACGGCCTCAATTGAACTGTGCTTATGAATTGTGTTCTACAATTCTTTTTTCTTTTACTTACTATATGCAGTAGGGACGCACCCTCTCAAATCGCGGTTTTCTCCTTTCGCACGAAACACACGGTAAATATACCGCTCAAGACGCTCCGCTTAAAATGCGGGTTTCCCAGATTCGTTGTAATCCACTTCAGCCAACTTATCGAAATCTTTTCGTCATTTTTCTCCTTCTCTCACGCTTTGCCATGACTCTGGGATGGTTCGTAGTGAATTTATTTTATGGAGTGATTAATTTTGTGAAAATAAAACTTAAGATATATGAAGCAGCACGAATTCCTTCCCACTGTCGGCACTAATGCGAACTCTGAGATCTTCTTTACGATTTTGTCTCAAAGCAGAATGTAGTCACTAGGAGGTGTTTCCTTTAGCCTCAATCTTAAGCTGAAAACTGACCAAAATTAAGATGCTCTCTTTGTGCCAAAATCCTTCGAAAATATGAAGGAAGGTGACCCGGTTATCCCGCTAAGGAGGCGGTTCTCCTGAAAAAAACCGGGTTTTCCTGCAACTTGCGATTAGTGTGTAGGTAATTGTATCGGTTTCGATATGTGATGGAATATTGTACAACTTCCAAAATACTCAGGAATGAAACGGTTTCGCAGTGATTATCCTCTTTTGAGAAAAATGAGTGGAAATATTTTAATTTGTGTTGGATTTCCCTCCAAAGAGACAGGGAGAAGAGCTTCCTCTCCCCTCACAATAGAAATATTTCAATTCTGATTTCCCTCTCAACTGTTATGAAAGAATATTTTAACGCATTACCATAGATCTCCCGCAGGCACTTGTTTTTATTGTAATTTCCCGAACTCTCCCGTAACATTTGCGTATTGCCGTTATTTTGAATTTATTAGCTTTTCTTTTTACAAAGATTCTCAGGCATTAGTATGGCGATAAAAAGTAAAAAAAAGACACCTAAGCCAAAATTGCCACAAATGAATGTTGGAGAAGATGAGATACTTTCGAATTTCTGAAGTATCGAAGTTTCCGATAATTATCGTTTGGGCCGAAAAGGATTAAGGTCGGTTTATTTATTTACATTTATTTACATTAATACCCCGCTAACCGCCGTAAGGCGTATGGCAGGGGGTGTGAATACACCGAACTCCCTAACCAACCATCTGGTTTGCGTACCTAATACTATCTGGAAAAAGAGACCAGAAATAGCTATCTGTTCTCGCTATAATTTCGCGGAATCTTTTTGACGTCTGGTCTCGAAAACTACGCTCACTGAGTTTGGGTGGAAATAGAGAGAAAGTGAAAATACAAATATATGTATGAAGCGCAGTAACGAAAATAAAGTATAAACATACGATCCGGTTTTACCGCCAAACTTAGGTCAACGAAAACAAACTTGGTGTCATTACAAAAATGATTTTACTTCAGAAGTTCCAATCTGTAGACAACGAAAGCCCGGCACATAAGAAACGTTCATTCCGAGAGTTTTCATTCTGAAATTGTTGGGGAATTCCGGAAGACAAATATAACCCCAATCACCGTAGAATGTGTATTATTCGTTAAGGAATGAAATAAATGTGCAATTTGATGACAACTTCTCTACCCAAAAATGCAATATTGGAAGACTAATAATAAACTAATAATTGGAATATTTTATGGGATTTAAAGAATTGTAGAAGTCAGCTGTAGCGTCATTGTTCACAGAAATTTCCAAAAAACCCGAATATTTCGAGGAAAAAAATGGAACACATTTTAAATTACGAAAGAGATTACTATTAAAGAAAATTTGGATATATTAAAGAAAATTTGGATTACTATTAAAGAAAATTAATCGCGGAAAGTCAAGTTACGAATATGGGTAAATTGGTGAATGAAACTGAAGATGAATTTAGTTCAGTAAAATCGGGAGATTCTATTTTTAGGGAGTCTTCCGTCGAATCAGAGAGTACTCGCATGGCTCAATTTGCCGACTCGATAGACAGAAGATATGATTCAGAGAACTCGTTCGTTGTGTTTTTTCAAAATTATCGAATTAGATTCTATAAAATTTTCTATTCTGGACGTCCCGTTTATGTTTATGGCATAATTTTCTATCATGATGGATATTTACGATAGGAGAGCAATTTATTTATAATTTCATTACTAAGAAGGATGTATGCAATAATAATGTTGCATTTTTATAAGTTAAATTTAATTCTGTTATTTTCAACGGGGTAGTTCAGTAGTTTAAAATAATAAATAAATTTATTACTAATACGATGAATGCGGCTAACTATTGTCTAACTAACTATTATTACTAATAATTTACGAATGTCCAAAAAAAGGAATATCCTACTTATAAAAAATAAATGTATTAGTAATAATAAATGAATAAATTAATGTATTAGAAGCAATGAATGATAAATGGATATACTAACAATGATAAATGAATGTATTAACAATCAAAACACATAATTCAGCTATGTGTTAGGGGAAAGTGATTACGAGATTCAGGGTAATTGCAACGCAATTGCGTCGTGTTGTTTGCACTTATTTCTCAGGGAACGGAAGACACACGGTCCATAGTTTTTGATGAAGAAAGAATTGCATTGTGCGTAGAGGAGAGTTTTTTTAGTGTTGCATCGTAAAGATGGGAATTTCCCTCGAATGAACAGTAGCATTCTTCGCAGAAGCGGAAGAGATTACGCAACCGCGAATTGTGTTCTCCGAGAAAAGCGGCGAATTTATGCGAATTGAGATAGCAATTTTGGGTGAATTAAACTCTCTAATTAAAGCCCAGCTCGTCCGCTATTTCAAATCAATGGAAATGCCGGTGTCAAATGATATCATTGTAATAAGCAAGAAATGTCTCAATCGATCTCAGTTATACTTGTCTCTTTCACGGAATCTTTTAAAGGGGAAACGCAAGAAATAATTCTCGAATATTCGATCTTCTTTAGTTTGTAATCACCGCGTATCGTTTTTGGGAAGAATGAGTTATTAAAACGACTTGTTTTGACATCTATTTCCATTATTTTAATTTCGGATCGGCTGAAATAGTAGGGGGTCACCATTTACTCAGCAAACTTGTAGTCTCTTAATTTATCAAGGAATCGCAACTTAGCTTCTTGTGTCATTTCTTTTGAGGAATCTCAACCCGCGTCTCAGGGCATCTTTGCTTCCTTTTTTCTCTCGAAACATTTTTTCAACAAAACGTATCGCTTTGCGCTGGACTTTCTCGAGTCCACGGCTAATGGTTCGTCACGCAGAAACATTAGCATAGAGTTTGTATGCACTTCGCATGACTGAACAAAATAATACACTAATAAGGAGAGCAATTGAAAAACAAAGAAACAGAAATCAAAGAAGTGTCGAGGAAGCTGACAAAACGAATAATACGAAACTTTTAGATAGAGTTGAACCTGTATTAGGAAAGAGCGGATTGCAGAGGGCTTAGCAACTCGAGAGAGGTAAAAGAAAGAGGAAAAATGCATTACTTGAAAGCAACAACATAAAATCAGCGTACAAAAGCGTTTCTTTAGGAGGCATGCAATGGGATGAAGGCTTTTTTATCTTCTTTTTTATCTTATTAAATCTTCCTCAATTGATAATGTATACGTTAAATATAATGTTTATAATTGGGAGATTAGAAGCAAATGGCAACAGAAAAATATTTGGATTGTGGGGACACATCTTCTCAAGTGAAGGTTGGAGAAGAAAGAAGAGCTCACTTTGTGAGGAAATAACCCAATGGAAGGAGGGTGAAAAAACAATATTAAACTTCTTTTTCCTTGAAAGTATTGTATGTAAAAATTAAGAACGTCTGATTTATGCATTTAAAATACAATAATATCAATAAGAACAAATTTAAGAGCATGGTTCCAAATAAATACCAAGTATGAAATCAAAATATGCATACATTAAACAAGAATTAGTATTTAAACCAATGATACTATTAACTTAGAGCTTAACAAATACGATTTACATACCATGTGTATAGATAAATAGATACAATATAAGAGTTGTATAATTGTATACTTGTTATAATCAAAGGGAAGAACGAAATCAGAAAAAATGAAAGGAAATGATACATGGAATTAGGAGAAGAGACAAGTAGATATAGAATATTTAACGAAGAGAACTCGTTAAATTCTAAGAAATCATGTGTTGGAAAAAGCGGGAGATGGTTAAACTGAGGGGAAACGATAACACCACTGATTCTCGCAACTCATTTTATTATTTATCAAACATAAATTCATTTGTTTATTTATCAAAGATATATTCAGATTATGGTACCACATTAGAATGAGTAGAAAGTTATGCTTTTTAATTACTGAAAATTACCTCCTTCACTGCTATTAAGGAGGATTTTTGCCTTCGAAGAGAGTAATTTATAATTAAATTTCACGTTTACGCATAGAATTCATTAAGAGACAAAGGTATTCTCCAAGCGCCGAAAGCGGAAAACCGTCGGGGGCAATTTCTCGGAAAAAGATAATCACCCACATGGTCGCCAGTTTTCAGAAATACCCGATGCGCATTTCGGAAGCTATGCTCCCATCGTCAATGGGGGATCGAATGTTAAATGAGAAGAAAGTGTGGAGTGAAATGTATTTGTAACTGTTTGTATGTATTTGTAACTGTTTGCCATGGGAGGGGTTTTTTTGGTGTGACATACGGAAAGAAGGTGGGGAACGGAAATTCCGGGATTAGGACCTTTTAAGAAGCAGTCTCCAAAAGAGAGTATAATGAAGTTGGGATAGGACCCTTGTCGGCATTCCTGAGTTTCCCTTTGTTTTGATGTATGAAGATGCTCTCATAAGCATCTTGTTTTGAGTTTTTCCTTATCGATTTCTTTAATTTTAAATTGTCGAAAATCCTATGATTGTGTTCTTGTATGTGTTGCGCAACACTGTATTTATTAATTTTGTTGTGTCTGAAGTGAGCTAAGTGATCTTTGAATCTATTCTCTATTTTGCGTTAGCGTATTTATTGTTATTAATGATGATTAACTGCATTTATAAGTGATGATGTTTTTACAAATGATTTGTTCAACTGTTTATGTTTGGCATCTTCCCAATACGTACAGGAAGATTCCAAACCTCCGTTCCCCAATTCATTACAATATAATTATCTCAACAAGCCAAATAGAAAACTACGAGATACCGAATTAACATCTGAAACTAATGTTACCGTTCTAGTCAACTGGTCAAGGAGGTACAACGTCAACCAATATAACACTGAAAAAATTATGGAGCAAACATCGAGGATATATTCTTCCCTAAGAAATTATTTATCCCTCATCACAGTCTTTGATGTGCTCATCATACAGACAGAGATCATCCTCACGGTGATGGAACACGAAATTAAATTTATTTGAGCATCTACACCTACATAAATATCCTGCCTTTGGGCATGAGGAAAGAAGCGTCTTCCCCCTTCAATTTTAGGATAAACCTTGGTCGTCTCTGCATCCGTCTTCCTGTAATTACGAAGATAGGATGGCTTTCATTACGATTTTCAGGGTCGGATGATAACTTTCGTGAATGTCTTTTATAACTTGCTCTTCTGAAATCGGTTCATCTTCGAGCGAATTCTCATTTTGTTTGTTTTCGTATTAATTAGCGACGTTATAATGAAATCTGCATTTTGACTCCTCTCATCGGATGATCCCACGAATGGCGCATATTTGTTGAGGAAGTGGTGACGTAATCCCACGGTGAGTGAGAGGAAACCAAAGGTGAAGGATGCTCATGGAATGCATTATGGAAGAAGCGACGGCAGAGGATGTTATGAAACGTTTGCTCCTGGGAAAGGTCTCACTAATCAAAATACATTCATGTATGTTTAAATAGTGGAAATTTTGCGATTCCTTAAGTAAGTTATCAAGAGAAGAAAAGACGAGATTGGGTGAATGGATGTCGGTGTAATGACGACCTATAAGTTGATATAATGTAAATAATATATGCAATTGTGGTTGTTGAGATGTATGTCATCTGATGCAAGTTCAAAAATAGCGTACATCGTAGTAATGTTACATAGTAATGTTACAGTAATGTAATAAAAATTTAATAATAATGCAATAATGATTAATTATAATGTGATAATCATGTAGTAACAATGAAATAACAATGATATTTTAATGCAATAATAATTTAATAATAATAACTTAATAGTAATAGAGTCTACTGATTATACTTTGTATTTTGGTAAGTTATTTATTATAAAAATCTGTACATTTAATTTATTAGCGTACGTTTACAATAAAGCGACATGTTATGATATCGTACATCGTATCCTAGATTGTGTTTTAAGTCTTTTTTCATTCAAATTAAAAGAAAACTGTCTTCCTTGACTGTATATATATATATATATATATATATATATATATATATATATATATATATATATATATATATATATATATAGTTTTTTACTGAGTAACATATCGCAATCAACTTTGGTCGCTATTCAACCTTTCGATTTGTATGGATTTCTCACAGTTCGTGGCAGACCTTTACTGTCACAGACGCTGCCTCTCAATAGCACTTTTATGCTACCGTTTTCGAGGTATCACGAACCAGTAGCATTAAAATCAAATCGATAAATTGTATACTCGTAGTAAATAATATTATAATAATAATCGTAAATAAATCGCTTACGCTGAGGAACTAGCCCTTTTTCTTTCAATATGTATTAAAATATCAATGTTCAATAACTGCTGCACACAAATATGATGGCTATCGTACCGACACATTCCGTTGACCGTTCAGATTCACAATCGCACATCAACTATATTATTGGATATCATCACATTATTAATGTCATTTCAATAGAAATCACGAAAATTTACACGGATTAAGTTCCATAAAATAAATATGTTAGCGAATTGTGGTGTCGATGTTCCTCGAGATGGAAAAGAAGCAAATCGTTTGATCCAAACATTAGAACAGAAACAAAATGAAAGAGTTATACAAGAAGTGAAAAATTGTGATTTGACTGGGACTCGAACCCAGGTCTCCCACTTTCCGGGATGAAAACCAGAGGACATTTTTGTTTCTTCCGCTCCTTCTGCCAGCGCCTTTTGTATTCTCCTAAAGTTTTATCATTTCTACCTTTTATCATGTAAATTACTTTACACTAATTTAGAATAAAACTTTAAAATAAACCTTACAACAAAAAACTAAATTTGAATTAAACCAAGGCCAAAGTAAGGATTTTAATTCAAAAAACTTTATATTGATACTTGTACAGATTTCGTAGGCCATTATTTCTGACTTAATTTTGAAAATGGAAAAAGTTCTGCAATCGATCAAAATGAAGTTTACGTGCATTTCTTACGAGAGTGTTTTCTTGTCATCCAGAGTCGAACCAAGGATACTTTGGACAGACAAATATTAATGTGTAATGCTCCATTGGACCTTTGACGACTCCCAAACATTTATAATCTTGTCTCGCGCAAGTACATGACATTAATTTCCAAATATTTCTCCCATATATTTCTTACGGGAGTTACTGACACACACATACACACATCGGTAATTATTATATAAGGTTAAACAAGAATCAAAATATATTTAAATAATTACAAAAAACATAATATGAGGCCAATTACAGCTGGCGATAAACAATAGTGGGCGAATAAGGTAAAAAATCAAACAATTTCGTAAAACATAAATATCAAACAAAAATGATGAAAATAATTACGTGGAATTTGCAGGAATTTCAGATAAGACAATCAATCTGCAGGTTATTTATATATCAATATGCAAGCGTATTTAGGAGGAAGTCTTTATTGGAAAATAAAATATCGATGGACGAAGCCAGTTAACCAGTTTTTTCTTAGTTATTTTCATACTCACCGAAAATAAAAAGTTAAAAAGTGAAAGTATTCTGAAAAAGAGATTCATTAGTGATAAAAGTAATAGTATTCAAAGTGAAGGATAGGTGAGTTGTTTTTCAAGGGGAACCGAAAGATGGGAATCAACCGAAGAATGGGAATTGTTCTTTATCACATTGTCGGAGAAAGTAAGAGAAGTTTAAGGAGATTTGTTATCATTGGGGAGGGAGGACTTAAACGATTTTAAGTGGAATTTTTTTAAGAGGAATAGTTTCTTAATGTTTTCCTCATTTACCTCAGATTATTTTCTCAGAAGTTAAATAAAGCTTATTATGTGGTTTTTATGTAAGCAAATTTTTCTGCCGAGGTCGTTCGTTTCTATCGAAGGTTTCGCTACAGTTTTTTTCATTCCTATTTTTGGAATGAATCACATTCTAGCTCATCAATGAGATAAGCGAATATTCAATTATCAAGCACTCGCTCTCTCCTCAACAGAAAATACTCTAAACTTTAAAAAAATCGGCAAATATTAGTTTTTCAGTCATGTTGTATTGGAAATGAGGTATGGAGTGTTATTATGCAACTCTCAGTAAAATGTGTAGAGGATGGAAGAAAACAAAGAAGAGAAAGTAAAGTGAAAGTCAGTTTGGTAAGGCGAAGTTTGATCAAGTAAATAGGAAATAATTGGAGTTCCAGAGAACGTTTCATTTACAAATTGAGGTTAAAATTTAACTGTAACAGAAAAAGAGGGATGGAACATGAAGTCAATTAATGAGAAGAAGAAGTTTTTGGCATTTTTCGCCCTAATGGTGATGAATTCTCACAATCACATCTCCACTTAAGGATAGGAAGTACAACGTTTAAGTCCTTTTAGATGTGTCCGCACAATTAGAAACTATGATTATCTTTTAAAAGATATAAGAGAGAAACGCTCACTGATCGGGAGTTAAAGAGGACACCCTTCCTAATAATCATTTATCAATGTTTATAAAATAAAAGCGTAAACTCTCATTCATTTAATCATTTCCTAATTTACGAAGGTAAACGCATCAATCTTCAAATCGCAGAGAATTATCTTCCAAATAAACAAGAATATCGAACCGAAAAGACCCGTCATTTTTTCCTGACTGGAAACAGAAGCAGAACCGAAATAATTAGTTTTTGAAACCCTTATTCATTCCATTCCAGTTTTCAGTAAAGTTTAGAGAAGAGTAAGTGGAGAAAGGTGCATCGTAACGAAATCTTGCTAAGCATTTCTCTGAAATTTAGTGTAATAGAGTGTACATGGGGAAATAAATAAATTGTATTATAAAATGAAATCAGTAGCATTGGAATGATCGGAGAATAAACCGTTGATTCGGTGTTTCGTTGAAGCGAAAAAACGGTTCAAAGCCTTCTCAACTCGACATTTAAATATTTTATTTTCTTGTGATTTGATGGCGTGAATTGTTTCTAATATATATATATATATATATATATATATATTGGTCGTTTGCAGGCCACATTTTAGCAATGAGTTTTTAATTCGTTGCTGACGGTTGTTTATCACAAATACTACAAATTTATCTCGCCTTACTTTACCAGCACAGAATTAGCAGCATTTGTTCCTTTGAAGAATCACCCACAGTTATGCAAGCAGTAGGTACTGCGATCAATACATAAATGTTTGAAATTGGTGTGAGTGCTTCACACTATAGGAATGCTCATAAAATATTACTCTGAATCGAGCAACATCAATTACAAGAATAAGTCAATGAATAACTCGCATTACAGGAATAGATGATTTCAAATAAATAAATGGATTCTTTTTGAATTTCCACCGTGCTGCCCTGAGTTTCATCTGTTCGGCAGCTAAAATGTCATTTAGGTGACTTTTTAAAAAATGATAATGACTTGGTTGGCTGCGACAAAAAGATTTCTTTGCTGACTAACTTGCATAGATATGGTATACGTGTCTGAATGTACGAATATGTATAAAAGTGAAATAAATTTCAGGAAGTTACTTTGATCATAATTACCTTTATCCAGTTTTGCGACTCACTTAACCTCCTATTTTAGACCTCTATTTTTAATGATGTTCTTGAGATGAATTCAACTAATGAACGCGAAATCAATCATAGATGTCAGTTTCATCAATAATAATCTGATATCTATGATTGATATTTAATATTTCGCTAAATAAACAAAGATTCTGACGATTAAATATCCTTGCATCGATGCCAGCGAGAATGTTTTGTAGTTAAAGCCGCGACAAGTTGAAGTTTGACTGTCTGCATTATTTCCATCCCCAAACCGCAAATCCTTCTTTCAACAACCCCCATTTCTCTCACTTTACATTTTATTTTTATTATTTTGTTTTGGATTTATTTTAGTATTTGCAACACTTTCCGTAAAATTTCAGATATTTTCTATCTGTAGGTTTCGCTTGTTTTTCGAACTCCCCTTCATTTACGTGTTTTCGTGCTTTGTGATGTTTTATTCACTAACTTATGTTTTAAATCCGCACAAGTTTTCTTCAGCGCACTTTTTTCATTCCATCTTTTGCATTAAAATACTATTGAAAGAGAGTATCTAATCTAAATTTCGCCCGAATAAAGACATTATTATTTCTACCATGAAATACTTCCAAACCTCGATATTTTAAATTCTCTTTTCTATTCTTGTTTGAATTTGTTTCTATATTTGGTATCGGATTCGGGAATTTGGGGTGAAAAATACACTTTTTGACGCCGTATAGCTCTTTTTATAAATTATGGAAAAAAATGACGTCTTATATGCGAAGGTTCGGCCTTCTTCACTGATTTACTCGTTTCTAGAGTATCGAAGGAGATGCGATCGAGATATCGATACATTAGAATGTGTTAAAAAAGTAACCTGAAAATGGCAATTTCAAAATGAAACGGAACTATGACTTCAGTTTTAACAATGGCGTAAAATAATTTTATTTTTATTTATTAGGCTAATATCGATTAGTTCTCGTGGAAAATACGATAATATTTATCGCATAATACAGCAAAGTTGTGCATCCGCTTGGAATATAACGGAAATGTTTTCTAAGGCGAGGAAATTACACTCTGAGGCAATCCAGTCTTCGACCGTTCCTTACTTTTACTTTTTGTACCAGGAAAATAATGAGAATCTCTTAAATAGCTGTCTGCAAATAAATTACCGTTAAACGCTCTTCTCCTTCAACGGTTGCCTTCGATCGAAAAGGACGGACGGAAGGTATTCTATGTAAGAGAGCATTCATATTATATGTATCATAGCATTCACTAGGACTGATGGCAATTAACACTTCAATAATATTACTTATGTCACATTAAGCAAATTCAGAGCACTACTATTTAAAAATAGTAATAGTACCCTATCCATTAAGTACAGTATTTCACAAGTAACACTCATTAAAAATTGGATCAGCTTTAATGTACAAAATAAATCATGAAATATTAATGTGAAACAACCATAACCACAAATTGAAGCAAATAATTAACAAAAATTATTCCTCCGAAACCTAAACATGTACAGATACAGAATATGAGTACAGACATTAACTTATAGAGAGCGTGTTAAATGATTATACATGGCCTTAATGTTTACTCGAATTAGCATTAACATCTCTTATCACGTGAGATTTTTGACTGGTAGGCCTTCGGTAAGGGCCGTAGCCCAGATATTTCTTAACATTTTAGTTGGCATTGCTGATGCAAAAGTGGCTTCGCGCAAGACTTTATTCCAGTCGAACTTTTGCTTTACAAGGCCATTTAATTGAGTTATTGTGAAGAAGAAGATGAGCAATAATCATCAGCCTATCAACAAGAAAAGTATCACTGAGTAAGATACTTACTAAGATTATCATAACAAATAATTTCCTAAATTAATTACTAAAAACATCATCATATGATTAACATATTGAATCCATACTTGGTGGCACTTCTTCATATCTACACTTAAAATAATTCTAAACTTTGTCAACTTCACAAAATCGTCCATTATCATAATATACCGGTTTCGCTGCTTGAAAACATCTTCATGGGAGAGCATATTGACATAATAAACCTTTTTGTTTGGAGCTGACCAATATATATATATGTATATAATTGTTGAAGTTTAGATCGTCATACAGGTTAATGATAGGTTTTAGTGGGTCAGTCGACATTTTATACCATCTTTTCATCATTCTTAGCGATAGTTGATTGTTATTTCTTTGAACATATTTCAAAAGTTGGATATTAGTTATTGATCTAGTCGAGGACTTGAATTGTTCATAGGCATTCTCTGATTTAAAGTTCATAGAATTATATCATACGGTACATATAGCATATTTCATTTAGCGTAGCATAACTCATTTAGTCTTTAAAAGAATCATTGCAGCAAATTAATCTAATAGCCTTTCTTAAGCCAAGTGGATAGTAATAGAAAATAAATTTCATCCGATTTATATTCACTGATAAAAATTTTGTTGAAATTGGCTAGAATAGCTCTAGCAAGAATCACTACCGACGTTTTCACTGCAGAGCAATTTCCCTATATTCTGTGCTTATAAAGATCTATTTATTTGAAAAAATATTTCCAAAGAAGTTACAGAAAATATCGTTTTAAAATAATTTTAGCCATAGACAATTAATACGGGGCAAATTTGCTACATAATACTATCGGAGTTTAAATTAGATTACCCTGGACTTTGGAAATGCAATCTTAGTATAGAGCACATAGATGGACCCCAGCTAAACTGACCCAATGCAACCAATTCGAGCTCGTAAAAAGAGTTGACTGACAAGATTCCATGCAGCGAAAGCTTCTATGAGCAAAACATTGGCCTTAATCTTTAATTGTGACGAAATTATAAATGTTAATAAGCTGTAATTGTAGCGAACATGTTTTGCAACGAAAATACTACATAGCGGAAATGATCCATAGCGAAAATGGTCTGTAATGAAAACTTTCTACAGTGAAATCTTAGTAGAGAAAATGTGGGTAGAGAGACTGCAATCGTAATGAAAATCATCACCTATTAGGAAAATGTGACGAGGATTTAACTATAACGAAAAATTTATGTCACGGAGAATTTTTATAGCGGAAAAGATCTGTACGATCTTATATATACGTACGTAATAGCGAAAACTTCGGTTGCGAAACTGACATAACAGCGTAAGTGTATAAGTAGAGAATTTTGTGCAGCGAATCTCCCTGATCATGAAGAAGTAAATACCGCCATTTCTATTAGAGAATGTCCTCCTCGCATTTGTTGGAGTGTCAACACTAAGAAAGAGAGACGCAAATGTTTCAGTAATCATGGCTTCCAGTTGAGCGACCATAGAATACGCTTCAATGAACACGATGGGGTGGAAACATATTTTCAATTGAAAGTCCGGAATTGAAAAAGCGCTTTCAATTAGCCATGTAAATGTTCCATATCAGTGTCCTTTTCGAGGTCCCGACTTCGAATGAGTGAAAGTCGACCTTCAGAAAAGCGCGATTACTGCGGAGGAATTCGTGGAGAGAATATTGGTAAGTAGCGCGGAAAAGAAGTTTTCGCTTTGCACTGATTGGTGTTCCACCCAATCCAATTGTAGCCCGACAAACAAATAAACATCGCTTTCTGAAAGTGACGAAGAAAATTCCAACCAAAATCACGGAGGCAATCACCGCAAAACGGTCGAATATCAAAGGAGTACATTTTTTTGGTTTTATTTAATACTTTTTTCTTATGGCGAAGACGCGTCTGCTTACTGAATCCGATGATTTTGTCAATCCTTTGAGTCATCGCTGAAATCTTTGTGAGATAAGTTTGGAATGAATGTAGGTAAAGATCAGGTAGCCCCAGAAGGTGGATTACCGTAGACATTTAATTTTCTAAGAAACCAACCACGTTGCGTTGGTAACACTTTATTTAAAATGTTCACCCTCTGGAGTAAAATAAATACAACTGATTGGGTGAATAAGTTACATGATAGTAGTGTTTCTTTTCCGACCAAAATTAGAGGATAAAATAGAGTGAGGATTGAATACAAAGACTGGGCTCCTGAGGAATATCTTTATAAAGATATTCATTAATATAGTGATTTAATTAAAGCCATGTAACGATTGGTCCTTTCCTAATATACACTGAATGGTGTACATTATTCTGCCATTAACTCAATCAAACTTAAATCCTCCCTTCGCGATCACTCCTTTGGGAAAAAGAGTAGCAGTCGAAGCATATCCTTCAATCGCTCATGAATAAGGTAGCAAAATAGATGTCATTATGCTAGAGAAGTCAACCGCCAGCATGTAATGCCAAGAGAAAACTAAAAATTCTCGAAAGAAACGCACAAGGCATTGCTCTGGAAAGTAGAAGGGTGAGGTCAGAAGATGCCTGAGTAAAATCTTTTGTTTACAAATTAAGGAACAGATATTAATTAAGGAACAAATAAGGAACTTTTGGGTCTTCTCATTCTCCTCGGCTAATATTCTGTTGGCTTATTTATCTTTCTAGAGGGTGGAAAGATATTCACGCCAAGTTGATGAACTGCGTGGTAACGTGCTTAAGTGCGAAAACTATCGAGATGTGAAAATGAAAAGAGCCCTCTTCTTAGAAAATAAACTTCTAGACTGCATTGCCTATCTGCCTCTATTCCCTCAGTCCGTATCGAATCGTATAGATCGGTTCTAAAAGATCGATTTAAACGAGAATCGGGTTAAAAGAATCGTAGTAAATGGCATCGGATCTGTACTTAAGAAGTCATTCCATCGTCAATCCGGTATGTTTGATGCTTATTTGAAGTTGCAGTGCTTCTTTGTCAGTTAATTAAGGCACTTCTTTAGTATTTCATTTAATCCATCCATAATTTCTCTCGATCTACTCCTTTCTCATTCATTTTGCTATCCTCTCCTTCAAACAGAACCATGCCTCAGAGCAGAGCCTTTCAAAAAGACAAGTTGAAGATTGAATTGGCATTAAATAAATATTGTTACTATTACTGCTATATTATGATGTAGTGTTCATTTTTTAATTTCAAATTGCTTTATCTTCAAAAGATAGATGAATGAGAAGTATGTATATTAGATGTATTCATAAAGAGGTATGAGAGCCGAAGGGTGCGTCATTTCGTCCGTTTCATTTCGTCCTTAGTTATTTCATGAGACTGTCACGAATGACGGTCTCATTACATTTTATTATATATATATATATATATTGAAAAATAACTATTCATAAAAAGAGCGGTTCATGTGGCTGTAGGGATAAGCAAACATTTCCAACGATTACCGCGTATCACATCTCAAGTGAAAATGACTACCTGTTAAATTAGTTTTGACATAATTAATGAATAAATTTGTCGATTTGATGAAAACCCAGAAAGAAAATATTTTAAATGAAGCGTAACAATTTCCGCTGGGTTTAAAAATGAGGTTTACGTAGTAAGTAATTCAAAATGTGAGTTTAAGCGACAATGTATGGATATATCTGACTGAATTTTAATATTTATTTATGACGTAAGTTATGCTGCTTTTCTGTGTGATATCTTTTGGGAATGTGCGGATTAGAGTTGGCTTTATAATCGGGATGGTACAAATTTTATTTCTTTTGGATTAGAAAACAGAATGGAAGGGTTCTTCAATTAATAAAGAGTGCTTTACACCTCAAATCAATCTTTTTTAATTTGCTTATGACTATAGATATTTACAGCGAATCGCGTAATACTGGTATCCTTCTGATGATTTTGGAGTGTGTGACTGTATTCAGTTGCCTTCTTGTCATATTTTTAAAGAATGGTCTGCATTTCGTACAAAGATAGCCTCTTTCTTAGTTACTCAATTTTGGTCATTTCTTACCATATGATGAATCGACCAAGAAAATTTTTATCAGATACAGAAATTCATGAAAGAATAATAATAGAACAATTTTCGGTCTATGAAATGTGGATTACAGTGCATCTGGTCCGCCTTATAATCTGTTAGAAGGACGTCGTATTTGCGTTTAGTGTAAAAGGAAGCGGGAGAAAATGCAGGAGCATCTTATATTCATTAAAAAATAAAATTTGTACAATACCAGTTATGCCGGTTTTCTTTAGGAAGTGTCGTAACTGTAAGTTTAAATGTAATTTTAACTTATGTAGATTTTCTGAACTTCAATCGACGAATATAATAAATCAAACGAGTTATCTATCATAGAGTACAGATTAACATGGAGTAGATATGCGTATAATATAATACTGAATAATATACTGAAAAGCCGTATTCAAGCTATACACACACATTCAGCAAAATATATTGCGAGATCTGTCGCCTAAATACATATTTTGGATGACTTTTAAGCAAGCCTAAGTTTTAAGCCAAATAGAAATGACTATTCCATTTTTAAATACATTTTCTTTCTGGATTTACATCTAATCGGCAAATTTCAAATTCTGTCAAATACAATTTAGCAGTCATTTTCAATTTAAAAGACGTAATGAGAGTGCATTCTTTTTCACTTTTTTCTTTTTTCTCTGGGTGCCAAAATGCCTGCTATAGGAGTTTTTGTACGAGAAGAAAGAGCAACGGCTGGGCGAGGTCCGAAAAGAAGCTGTCCAAGGACACAAAGTGCTACTGTTGGACGATAATCGGTGCCAATGAGGTCGATCGAGTAGCGTGCAGAAATTTTGATCGGCTGCACACAGCCAAAACACCACGTCATCATTTAAATATCTACAATCTTAGTGAACTGCAATGTGATATGACTTTTATTCTAGCGAATGGAGGTTAACTCCGAATTTATCAACGTCAGAGCTGAATGAGTAGGATTAGAGTTGTGAATTCATCGGACGTAACTCCTCAAAGCTATAATAATTCCATTTTTTTATTATTAATGCGTTAATTTCAGATGAAGTATCACTCCGGTGATAACTTCTGCAATATTCTCATAAACTAATAACAAGGCAAAATACAACCTACAATGATGCAATCTACTTACTACAACATTATTGACAATTGCAGTATATGCATCAAATACCAATAATGATAAACTATTACCTTAGTGTTGTTTATCGTTATAATAATTACCTCCTTGCTACAAAATTACAACATTTACAACAGATAGAATAATTATATAGAACATTTCCAACAATATTAGAACATAGACATCAATATTACAACAAAACTGACAACTCGCTACAATTACAAAGTATTTCAACCCTAATACACATGCATATTTGCTCGAAGCTAACTTACTAAATACAAATGTACATACATCGAGTATTTTTCCTAAGTAAGCATACCGAATTAGTCAAATAAGTTTTTTTCCTGATTAGATGTACATACAACAGCAGAAACGCATGTTAATCGACAATCATTACAGAACTACCGAAAATATTTTTCAAGCCGTTCTGCCGAAATTCCGCCCTAACCCGTCCACCACGATATCAAGAAACCAAATCTGTTTTCACTTTTAAACATCGAATTACTCTTCGCTTCCAAAATATTAAATGAAGAGAAATTCGGAATTGATAGAGTTTGATGAAAACATTTCTTGCTCTATTTCTCGCAATTCGGATTCTGAGAAATTCGCGCAATATGAAAGTAAAGAGTCTGCCAATTACAGATGAAAGTTTTGATATCGAATTAGATGCCCACTTTCATTCCGACCTTAGAAATCCGTTCTTAATGAAATGAGTGTCGTAGGAAACACATGCACCCTAAAAGCTGCCTGTGGCACTTCTTCCCTAATCGGTTAATGATTTGCAGAGAAAATGAAGTCTCGGATCGACTTGAACCTGTTTCGTATATATTATTTGCAGTATGGCCTTCTTAACAAGGAGGTTCTTTCTTTTAAATATTCCCACTATCCGAGTAATGCTCACCGATTGATTATAGCGATTCTTTACAATACGCAATTCCTTTCTTTATACTGCCTTTTCTAATACGCTAATACAACACTTTTCAGCCGATACACTGCATGCATATTCAAGGTGAGTCGTAAGTAGCGCAACCTAAGTAATATTGCTGGCGGACTTTTTATTCGCTCTTGCTTTTAAAGACCTGCCGGCATATATTATGAAAGTTTATCATGAGACTTACTCCAAGGTATTTCACCGTATCGACTGATGATCCCTCGGAGGCTATACGAATATATAATCATTGCCATTATGTTTTCTTTCGAAGAATTTATTTACGGAACATTTGTCTACATTGAGCTTCCATTACCGATACTAGAATTACATCTACGTATATCGTTCAACAGGGTAATTCTAATCGATCTACTTTTATTTCCTGTAAATTCTCTTACAAAAATCCTTACTTTACTGTCAATTTTATTACCAATGTCGTTGAGGTACACTAAATATAACAACGGTCCAACTGCGCGGGACGCCTGAGGTCACTTAACGAGGTTGTAACATCCATTACAACTCCTTGTTCTTTATAGAAGCCCAGATTATTACTTCTCCATTCACACCCGAAATGATACTTGTATACTTCGATATATGTTTGAATCGGAGTCTTCCTCTGCATCCGATTTCGAAATTTCTCAAAGGAAAACACGAATCGTGTGAACGTTTCTCAAGAGCAGTTTCATAAAGATCATCAATATCCTTACGAATCGAAATCGCAAATATCCACATTTACCGTAACCTATTCAACTAGTGAGAAATGCATAGCGACCTCACAGCAGGAGATCTCCTTTTTTTAACGTGTTACGGGAACACCGTGGTGACCATGCCGTCGACTGGAACATGATTGCGCTGCGAACAACAGTTATCCATTAATCTAATTTGTCGGCTCAATGATTTCTAAGCACAGTTTGTTCAATACCCGAATGCGTAGATTTGCATCATTAGAGAATCACGAAATCTCGGATTCCGAATACATATTTTGGGACAGTCGAACACGAGTTTATTCACGGAATTTCATTCTCAATGTCGAATGAAGTGAGTCATGGAGATGGAATGAAGGCGTGTCTTTCTGTTATTTAGTTGAAGGTAATCATACGATTGGTATCACTCAGTTGTTCGCAGCAGGTTGATTTTAGAACTCGAGTCATCGCAAATGACATCTTCATTAACTAATCGAATGCCCATACTCTTGGCCCTAATCCTCGGTAATCACTCAATTAAGTCATTCGTTTGCAGTCTTTTTAGTTGTTAGTCATTGTCACGACAATTATAAGCACCCACATTACCTTTTCCTTCACACTATTACCCGTTTATATATTTAATAGTGGAATTAGATGTCTTAGCGTTCCTTCATATTCTTCTTTTGAAAGATTTTAAAATAAAGTTTAAATCAGGATGTTACCTCATTACTTAATTTAATTCTGAAATTATAATTCCTTTCAAAATTCATAGTAATCTTTAATACTTAAGGCGACATACATATATGAGAAGGCATATTATATATTCAAGAAATTATAAATATACTCATTAGAAAAATAAATAATTGATAAAAAGTGACCGCACGATGAACTTTCACATGAAAAGAACGCGGAAATGAATTCGACCAAGTAAATAACCAACCAACCAAAAGGCATTCAGAACTACTTACTGTGTAAGTTTATAACAATTTAAAAAGATGTTAATTTTACAGTGAAATATGCGGAGTTACATTTTTATACGCAATTCAAAGTATTTCACCTCAGTTTCAAAGTAATTCTTTCTATTCCAATTAAGGATTCGTTCATCTGTATTTTAAAAACATATTCGTAAAGTTGCGCTCGAATTAAATACATTTAATCATAACGGTGGATATGGTTTAGCTAAACTCTGTGGAACATCACGTCGCGTACGAAGAGAACACGTGGCAGTATATGAGAATAAAGAGCAGTGCGGGAGTAAAATTAGAATGCTTAGGTATTCCCGTAATTAAACAGTCGGTGTAAGTGAAAAATGTCGATGATCCCGAATGCTAAGTTCGTAAACAAGAGAGAGAGAGTGGGTCAGCGGCGAGGAGGATATCCGCGTGAGAGGGAGGCTGAGAGAGGGGAGGCTGTAGCAGAGACCTCGTCGCTCCAAGTAGGATAGAGGGGAAGGAGGTTACGCCGAAGGAAACCGTTCTTTTCTCCGAGGCTCAGTCGCGACCAGTCCACTGTTGAGTCTGCTCTGTTTTGTGCAACTTCCTTGGATTTGTATGACCACCTCTTTCCCTCATGACCTACTAGGGCCTACAGGACAGTCGTGGGACAAGTGGGTGAGATTCGTGTGATCGTCTTAGTGAGACTCGAATGTGGCGTGCGCGGGTGGTGCACGCGTAGAAAATGTTGCGTGGAAAAGACTGTGCGCGGAGATGGACGGCTTTGGTGGCCGCGGTGGCGCTCACGCTGTGCACGGTGCTCGCCCAAGGTGAGTGATCCATTCCACGTCGCCCTGAGATAAATATTGCACGCTTGTCGACGGCGTTTTCTGCATCATCTGGTTCGATAAACGTCGACGGAGTCGCATTTTCTCTTCGCAGCCGATGAAAGTTCTCTCAGCTCGAGTTGAACGACTTTCCAGCGTTACCCCGATTTATAAGCATATGTCTGTGGAAGCCGACGCGTCGACCTAACGAGTTGTTTCGAAGAATTATTTTCGGTTAGAATGTAATCGGAAATGATAGAAAGATCGGTAGGCGAAGATGAATGGAATGCGTTTGGAGTATAATGTAGAACAGAATAATGAGGCTTTCTTACATGCGGGCATTAAAATCACTCCGAAAGGAATGATTTCAACGCTTGCATGTACAGAATCTCATTTTGTGATAATGCAGGAAAAAGTGACAAATACTTAGGATTTGAGCGTGTATTATTATTTTACTTATTACGTGTGTAGAATTATTGCCTAAATTTTTGCGAATGGATGAATATTGTCAATGTAGGCTGAGTTTAGTAAACAGGCGGAAGTAAGCGATGATGAGAAATTTTTTGCACTTAAAAAATACGACTGATCTACTCACTATATTAATTAATTTCTCAAAGTGGCCAGTGAGAAAGGACGCTGGAAATGTCATGCGGCCTTCGAATAAAAAAGAAAGAACTTCAGGTACATTCCTAGCTGTTTCTTTCTTTTAGAATGGCGAGATAAATTGTCAGGATAGAATATATCTAATCTCACCAATTTTATCCACCGACGCAAATATTGAAAAATGTCCGAAAAATAAACTTATTTTCCTCGTCATCGTATCTGAAATCCTTTTACTGAACTTTACAGCAGCAAAGCTGAAAAGTATTTCCTCATGTTGAATTACCTCAGCTGGACTTTCATAAATGTAATTCTTTGTTTTTACTCATCAGTCTTCCGAGCAACAAAATAGCATCACTTCCAGTTATATTTTAATATTTTACCAAGTAAAATTATCGACGGATATCAGTATATTTAAAGACCAGTATATTTAAAGACCACTCTGAAACAATTTTTATCGGCAAAACGAACCTCGGAAGATCCGGCAAAAAACCCTCGAATAGAATGTTGCACACTTTTGGCGGAGTCTTAATTGGGAAGTATCCTTTAGTGGGTCATCTGCGGCGCACCTTAGAATGGGAGTGTCCAAGAACGTGATGAGTGGGCTGCCGCGGGGCCACATAACTGTTCCCGTGCGTGTGTTTGGTCCGTGTGCTCAACGTGCCTCAAGGGAACTCTTCCAACACTAACAGTGATTTTTATGACGAGAATTCCGGAAGAAATATTTCGCAATGTAAAGGCTGCTTCGGGGGAGACTATTATCTACTTTCTAAGGATTCGGTTTTCACGCTGAAAGCGTTCTCTCTTTGGACCTCCCTGCTGCCGGTCGCTGCGACAGCAGAAGTAAATTATACAAAAGTAATGAAAAAGACTTCGATTTTAAATGTCTTCATCCCCGTCAAAAGGAACTTTCTACATTTTCGAGGCAATTTTCTTTAATATTTTCGTAATTTATCCCTTAGCCAAAATTTATTTTTTCGAGGAAATTCCGTAGAGAAATACAATTTGAGTTTGAGAAAACGCTAAGATGGTCGAAGAAACCTCACATAAATCAACAGATTATCTTTAATATAACCGTATATTGAAAGCAGAAGAGTAGATGCAAAATATGATTAAATAAGACTCCTGGAAAATATGAAATAACTTTTCGAAACAAAGTTTTTGACAAGGCAAGAGTACAATGATTTTACTTCATTATAAAAAAGTGAAATGAAAGTGTTTTGTTTTTTAGCGATGACGGCCTCAAATTTCACGGCACAATGAATTCCATATAAGTGAGGAAAAATAACTTCCATTGAATTTCATCAAATTTTTAAGCTTATTGTTTTTCTTTGCAACTATTCCTTCAGCCCGTACTTTTACGTCATAAACGAATTATTTTACTGACGGAATGGTAAATAAAGTAACCACGTCATTTTACAGAATCATAAAATATTGAAAATTTAGTGAACTTGCCGGTAGCGGACTCTAAAAAAGTTGGAGATTGTAGAACGAAATGGAGCTCTGGGTCCCAAAACTGGAAACTGCCCAGATATAAACCTTTTTTTGCTTCGTGAAAGCTATTTGTATTACGTAGTTGAAGGCGTCAATGTTGTATATATAAATTTAAGGTTTTTTTCAGGAATTTATTCAAGGATGACTAATTCCGGCAGTGCCTTTCTATAACCGAAGTTTAAATTACCATAATTTTAGGTTAATAACAAATTATTAATACCTTAATTCGTCGGACTTTTTTATTTCCAGACGAACTCATAACATTATTGTTCATAATCACTGAACCGAGGCTTTTGAAACTTTTTTTAGCCTTTGGTGATTTATCGTTAAATAAAACCGAATTCCGAGAGTACGACAAATATCCTAAATATCCCGTAATGCATTCATAGCTAAGTCTATAATAAATAAAATCGTAGAGTCAGTTCTCTTCCACTGAATGTCAACTCACTGAATAGAACAGAAAAGCTATTTTGTGAGTAATATAATGGTTATACGTAGAGTCAGATTAACTCCTATCATAATCGAACTCTAACTGCAAAATCAGAATTAAAACACGGAATTGTCAACGAAGGCGATCCTGAGACAATCAATTTCGTTGTGGAGGCATCTCAAGGACCTCCTCCGTTACCTCCGTTGGCGATACCGTTTATCGAAACACGTGAGCCATCCAGTAGCATGGAGAATCGCATGTTAGAGGCGGAGATTTCAACGGCCGATGTTCGCAATCAAGTGGTAGTCACGCGCACTGCACGCCGCTCTACACTCTTATGGCACGGAAGAATTAATTAAGCACGGTAATTGTTAACTTATGAAACTCAAATCTTCGGTGTTATTTACAAAGCTATGTTTCTATTCTTCCGGATCGATTTTTGTACTTATATCGATGAATTATTTACAGTGATTTAGAAATTTGCTGTAATTTAAGGTGAGCTAAGAGCCCTAGAAGTGCGACGAACAAGAGGCTCATCCATAATGAGAAAAAATGGATGCTAATTATAGAAAAGTGCACGGGGAATCTGTAGTTAATCTTTCATTGAAAAGAGATTTAATGTTTCATTTATTTCAAGTCCCTATTACTTATTAACCTGTGGTAATTTTTGGTCATTAAAATCATTACACCCCTTCATTGGTATTCCCAGCTCTTACGCAATCTTGGCTACAAAAACGCTGAGCTTTACTCATTATTTCGCATATTCATCTCCCATAGTTACCATATTAAACTTTAGGTTAGTTATTTAATACTTAATTTACTCTATTTTATAATGTGTTTTACGAAACTTGTGGATTACAATTAGTTTAATAAAATTGAATGGTTTTCTACTGATTATATAAGTATCAATTTTTCATTTTTCTCCAGGTTTGCTTCGTTGTCACCTTTTTATTTAAAACAAATTATCAGTGTGATTTCACGCTCTGCGTTATCTTCTTATATTTTCTTCTTTTTATATTACGATTCCCCTTGACCTTGCAATTTCAAATTCTGTGGCTTTCTATGTTTTTCGTAGCTCATACCCCTGAGCTAAAATTCAACAAATTTCTCTTCCAAGAATGTCTCAGATTATTTTCGTATGTGGATTCCTTGTTTCTGTGTATTTAGAGCGGAAATTCCATACTAACCTTCCTTATTACGACACGAGAATTCCAACTGGTTCATAAAATTACTCCTATTTTTCATTACTTCAATATGTCGACTTATCAAATGCCGTTTATTGCTTTCTTTCGAAGACTATGAGTCAAAGAAAACCATTCCTATGATTGATAATGATATTCCTTAAAATGAATAAAATATTTTGAGGTGCTAATAGAAAGTAAAACGGAATAGCACTTATCCTTCGTAAAGTAAAACTTTAAGTTTTAAATCTCTCACTGGTAAGAATAGCTTCAAATTGTCGACAAGTATTAAAGGAAAAATCGCGCTAATCGAACCCCGCTTGGAGTACACATTCAGTGTATGACAAGTGTTGTATTGGCGAATTAGAAAAGAAGCAAAGGTAATACGTTTTGTAAAGAATTACCATGAGAAATCGGTTAAAGTTACTCGGATGCTGCAGGAGGCAGGATGGGAATCTTTAGAAGGTTCATCAGAAGAGTACGTTTGTAGAAGATGTAACCGATATTATGCGCCATCCTTGTTCCATAGGCCGATCTGATACTGCAAGGAAGGTAAGAGAGACCACTCGATTCAAAAATTCATTTTCGCGTACGAAGATGAAACAATTAATGGCCGCAACGATTCATTTATTATTGTACAGGTAATTTTTCTATATATATATTAAATCTAAATGCAGAATTTTTGGGGCGAATAATATCACTTTAGACGTGAACTTCCCTATTATTCTAGGGAAGCTATTTTAGAATTCGCTATGAGTTTTTTTTTCAAATTCGCCTTGGGTTATATCAAAATAAGACTTTTATTTTCGATAATCAATGGGACGGGTATTTTGAAATAGAAAGCTACTGCGGAACTTTCCTCGGACCGTTTTGGTATTTTCCTCTCGTGGAAAGTTGAGTGTTGACATATTCAATGTCCGTTCTTTTAATTCGCTTCCTAACTTTCTCTCTCTCTTTCTTGCTCTTCGGCCATCTCTGGAATTCTAAATTCGTTCTCAATATCACTTCTTTCTTCACATGTACGCTTATTGACCAATGTTTTCAGTTATTCACTCAAGTCAGGGCGTCAAAACTTATTTCCTGGGTTTGTTTGGCTCGCATGGCAGTGGAAATGTTGTACCCCAAATTTCTAATTATGTTTCATTCCTTAATGGCTACTAACTAAATTAATAATCGCTAATATATATATATATATATATATATATGTATTTATATAACCGCATGCATTTTTCAAAGAGCTTCTTTCTTTCCTCATCGAAATATTAAATTGAAAAAATTCCTATGGAAATGGTAAGAAGTATTATGCAGATTGTATATATATATATATATATATATATATATATATATATATATATATATATATATATATACGAGTAAAAGTTGCTTGCATACTGCAAGCTATCCGTTGAATACAGTATCATACCAAGTACTGCCTCAGTTCAAATTTAAAACTTCGCGCCAAAGACCGCCTGGCGACGAACTAAGAACCCGATCGTGAGAGAAGACAGCAAAATAATATTAGATAAGTGCCATCCTTACTTGTTCCAAAGTTTCGATTCAATATCTTATCGGAAGGTCCCACGCCTCTGTCACCATTCCGGGTCTTATCTTTCCAGCTTATCGGGAGGCATTTAAAAAAATCGTAAAAGATTTCCGCAATGCATTTCTTATGGAAGAATTTTGCATCCACCTGGCGTCGA
Source organism: Pachydiplax longipennis (assembly GCA_036926295.1). Lineage (NCBI taxonomy): Eukaryota > Metazoa > Arthropoda > Insecta > Odonata > Libellulidae > Pachydiplax > Pachydiplax longipennis. The sequence continues at coordinate 69,390,532 of JAVFKF010000015.1, forward strand.
ACTCACTGTCATTTGGCTACATTTTTTCCATGAGAAGCATAGAAGACTACCTCAACTTCAACCTCCGAAATTTTGGTTACTCTATCTTAACGATAAGTACCTCAAAATAATTTTCAAAAATCCGCGCAATGCATTCTTATGGGAAAATTGCGATTTTTGGGAATTTCTGGCATCGAACCCATGATAGCTAGCGTCGAAGTCTGCATTATTCTGGCATCTAGAGTGTAGGGCCAGTACGTCGAAAAAATCTGACGTCGATGGCGCTTGTGGAACATGGTCAGAATTCGTATCCCCTATATCTATATATCTATATAGGTATATCCGGAGAGTTAGCTATATATAATAGATATATAAAATTATATAGTATAAGTAATGGCTTTGGTTTTTTCATTGCGTTAATGTCTATATTTACCTTTACGATCTGCTTTCTCTCTTTAAATTAGTTAATTATCTGTAGGTTTTGCAAGTTTTTTACATACCCCTTGTCGCGGCTGTCTTCTGCAGTGATTATTTTTTCCTAAGTGAAAAGCTACGTTTTTAAACCCACAAATTAGTTTTTTTCTGTGCACTTTTTTCAAGCAATTTCTTTCTTTTAAATTTGTTATTACGAAGAGATGAAAGAGACTCAATCTCGCCCTAATAAGTCTTTCATTAATATTTTTGCTCTACAAATCATATATTCTATGTTCATTTTCCTACTGAACCGAATATCCAAATGAATTTTATTTTAAAATATCCCCTTTATTTTGTGAAATATCACGGTGCATTCATAGCTGCTTGTTAAAACCATTTCAGATGGTTGAAGGGAATCTCACTGATGATTGATGATTTTTTTCCACGGAGAGAGTTTTTGCTATCTATGTTAATGTACATGTTCAGATGATTTAAAGATCCAGATATAGGGCGTTCGTCCCCTTTGATGACTTGTTAATATAAGCAATTGGCCAAGAATACGGGTGGCGAACCTATGACATGCGGACGACACTCGTTATGATTCTTCACTTAGAAAAGGAAACTCCAGAGGGAAAATACGGCTCCTGTAAAATTTTAATGACAATTAATCAATATTTACATCATTTAATATAGTAATCCCGACTTTGACATAAGAAAACAGTTTGTACCTACATCTCAGCATATGTTTCAGCTCCACATTGTATTTATTATATGTATCAATTTTATTTATACGTGTTTACCAATTGTGGAATTATCGCCGCGAAAGGTCTGCTATCCCTGAATTTGGACTAGTAGATGAGAACAAGTTCAAACTGTGTATTTACTGCAAATTTTTTCTTCCATTACTGCATGATTCTTACTATTATCGATTTGGCGTTGTAAAGGCCAGTAGCTGTGGCACTGAAATAATAGATATTTTAATACCATTTTCAATTTGATGCCGGTTAACCTCTCCTATTTCCTCTCTTCTGAACTTCTTAAAATGCATTTGATCAAACGATGTAGTGTCGTTTTGTCCATTTATAGACCCATCCGTGCCCTTTGCAAACTTTTTTTAGACATTTTCACTCGATGAAATGGTTTCTACTCTGTCTTTCTCTGTTTCCCTTTCCTTTGGAACCGATTTCATAAAAGTCACAGCTCTATTAACTAATTAGGAATTATAGTGTCCCTTTCCTCCCTTCCATCGCCGAAGCATTTCAATAATTTAATGTCATTTAATAATACTTCCTTTTCCTTAATTAGTCAGCCTTCCTTTTTATCTATTTAAAGTGCAACTTTCAACTCGTTAATGAATTTTCCCGGAAAAAGTCTCTGATTTCAGTTCCTAAAAACAATTCATTTGATCAATCGTGACTTTGTGGGATTTCACAGCAATGATCTCGGAAGCAAATAAATAAGGTTTTAAAAATGAAGTGTTTTCCTTTTCACGCTTGTTTCAGTGTTATTTTTGGACGCAAGCAAGCATCCCTCTATTTTAATGGATTAATTAACTTGCATCGATTAAATTGAAATGGTACTAAACATCGTTCGTGAGCAAGAAGAATCTATCCGAGAGATATGCTCAGTGTTCACGTATGGATATTTCTTGAATATTTCATTTACCACGCCGTAAAAAATACCCATAATTATCGCGAATAATGAACTTGGAATGAACGCCAAAGGAATGAAAGACTGTGATCCCAATTTCGTCAATTCGAATCCACCGTTCGTGTAATGAACGAATGTTTGAAGGGGTTTACTTGTATTTCCCATTGGCGTCATGCTTTGAGGTGTCTACTAGGATTCCTCCGTGAGTCATGGATTAGATTAGAGATCTTAATTTGGATTTGAGGGATTTGAGATTTCCGCTACGCTTCGAATCTTTTGTGGTTGGAACTCACCCTCGTGAGAGACTTGATATTTTTAAAAATCAACAATGTACATGTTTTTGATGGAAAAATTCGAAAATATGGAGGAATGGAAAAATGTTTCGAAGATAAATTGTGGGCAATTTAATTGACTAAAAATTTTAAATACATAAGTGTACTGGAGCGGATTTATTCCAGTGTGCGCAGTGCAGCGATAGGTTCATTGATAGAATAGATTCATTGTCTGGAGAAAAATTCCAAACCTATGGAGCAGACCTAAATAACATAAGGTTCAGTACGATTCTGGAGACCATACTTATTTACAAGTATTGCTAATTACTTAAATGCTAAGTATGTAAGAAAATAATAATATTAAGAAAACGATCTCCATTCGAATTATTCGAAACGTTCGAATTAAATTGAATTAATTAATAAATGATTACTATTTTACATTTTTAAATATATATTTTTGGCATTCTAAAGATAAACTAAATATACTAAAATTCTTCATCAGCGGACACATTCCTCCCTCTTTGCTCACAGTTTTGGCTCAGATATTTTCTTATGAGAATTTTAAAGTCATGCGAAGTTCATTACATCCAAACACAGAAACATCACAAGAAACGGGTAATGATTATATATTTTTTTTAATGATTGAAATTTTAAATTGGATGGCCTTTTCATGATAAACTTCATCTGCCGAAATTCCGTCATTTGTGTTTAAGACGCTCTACTCTGATATACGCTGTATCGCCTCATTAGATTGACCAAATTTACATATGTCCTCTACTTGGCTCTAAAAGGGTCCTTTATGAGTCTCTTTTGTGAGAATAAAATGAAGATGTCGGAGTATAAAAGGGCGGACACGTCGTAATACCACTTCCGTTATAAAATTCGTTATTCTTTCCGAATTGTCTATTTGATAAAAATGCTTCTTTTTAAAGTGGAAAGTGACAAAAATTAAGTTACAAAGGAAGACTTTGTTCGATCAAGAAAAGCATTCTTCAAATAATGTGAAGCAAGGAGGATTAGGTAGTGGTTTTGCTTAGCTTGGGTCTCAACCGGGTCTTACTGTATTTCGTTCGATAAGCAGTTTAAATTCACGATATCTCAACGAAATGATTCCAAATACTTTTCAGAAATCGATTAAAATAGCATCAATTGGAATAGTCGTTGGACACCTGTAGGGAATGAAAGTGCGTACGGCCGCTGAGAAAGCTTGCCACTGTCTCCGACGGAGAAATTTATGGATAATAATTTGCCTCGAGTGATCTACCGAAACTCTTCGAAATAAGGCCATCGGTCTATCCGGGCTACTGCTGGCGGTCAAATTCCATCAAGTCCACTTCTCATCTACGACTTCATTTGTTTACCACGTACGTATACTTACTTATTTAAGAAAGACACTTGAAACTCATGAGTTATGAGAAAAATTGTCAATTTCCATTGAGAGAAACAAAGGTTAAAACGGCCTGACTAATGCTCGTAGAAATGCAAACAAAATTTTGGCTATTTCAATTATCTTCTGCTGATCTATTAACTCAAATCGGGCCTAGTTCAAGATAGATTTTTTACATCCTATACTTCTATTTCCCTAGGATATTTGAATGGTAAGAATTGCTTCTTCTGAACTCCACAATGAATAATAGAGGTAAAATTAACGAGAAATATTGAAACCATTGCAAGACTCATAATGTCTTCAAAGAGTAAAACTTATTTTTGATTATGCTCTTGGTGGAAGAAACATTGACGTCTCATTTCGACATTCGAAACTATTGGATCTCCTCATTTCCTTTAAGGATGATTTTCAACAGATAATCATAACCTTCACCTTGCAAGCCTTCGTGGAAGAATTTCTTAGCTACAATTTTATATTACACTTGCTTATTTATCACCTTAGAATACTTCTATATTGTCAGTTCACTTTTAAATTTTTAAAAATTATTTGTTTAGCTAGCCTTTCATTTACGAACCATGAAATCCTACCGCCTGTTCATAACCCCAACAGTAGTTTATTTCCGTTACCAATGGTGCTTAAATTAGGAGAGAATCGGAGATAAAAAATTCTAAAGGCGAGTTTATGCAAATTGAAAACAGAGAAGATGCAACATGTAATCTTAGAAACACACCCACTTGAGATAGGAGACAAATTCGACTATTGAAATCTCACTTTTGCTGAAAGACCTAGAATCCCCAATGAAGTAAATTAAATCGTCTAAGAATAAAGTTTCTTACATATTTTCATTCCAAATTTCGAGTCACTAAATATTGTTCTCAACTGTATCGACAAAAAACATTCTGAGCAATTTTGTTCTTGCGACGGGCACATCTGCTAGAAAATTGTGAGAGAAATATAGAAAAATCTTTATCAATTATTGCGACATTTAACGAAGTCTCCTCAGATTAGTGCTATCAAACATCCTCATGATGTTCCTAGCATGAGTGAATGAATAAAACTAACGAAATCGTGTCTTTTGTCTCTTCTCCGAGATTAATGATGAGATCAGTAGATTTATTAACAGAATGAACACAGCAATATAATACAAAGTGTAGCAATAAAATTACGCCGAATCGCACTGCTTTCATTAATTCTTGTTCCTCCAATAATATGACGAGATTTAGTCCCAGATATTAAATAAAATTGAGGTAATAAAATAGCCATCTTGAGAATTTTTCAGAGCCAAGTTCTCTGAGAATATTAACGATCCCACGAGCAGCTAGAGCTTCCCGAATTCTTTATTGAATGGATAAATATTGACTTCCTAAACAGACTTTTTCGAATAACTTCATCTTTCGGCAGAAATATCGTATCCGCTCTTTCGTTTCGAGGCGTCAAAAACGAATCATTGGAGTCCGGGTGTGGCGAGATGAAAGCTGGAATGGGAACGAATGGAAAGTATGCTGAGGATCTCTTTTTTGTCGGCGCACGTGTACGAGAGGAACCTCGATTTGAGATGGGCACAGCTTTCATAGATTCATCGGTGATATAACAGATCTGCAACATGTATCGTTTAGTTTGTTTTGATAATCAGAACTACTTCCATTGAGAACATACAGAATTGATAGAATTGTGAAAAACCAGAGGACAAGTGGACAGCGGTTACGATTCCCGGTGGGAGTCCAACTATCATCAGGAGGCATTTATGGAATCGATTTCGCTTTGAACCACAGTTAGAAGAACTTTACTACCATAGATTATTTAAACTATGCCTTAATTTTAAACAGATAAAAGTAATTACTTTAGGAGAAATATAATCAGTATAAAAAGGTTGACTTCAAGTAAAGGCACGAAGGAGAATGGAATCGATAAAATATTCATATAATTGTGAGTTTAAAATTAGAAATATATAGATATTCTAAGAAATTAACCAGTAAAACAAATATATTTTTCACGGTTGTGTAGAGGATGAATGAAACGATTCAGTGTTAAATCCCGTTTGGGGCGAAATGACCTCAGCTGTCACTTTTAAAATCATTAGTTCAGTCTTAGAAGATATTTCAGTTATTAGAGATATTGGAACCCGTCATCTGCGACATGTTCAAATAAAAGAAGTTAAATTTAGAAACCAAATGGAACGAGGATCTATTGTAATAGGAGCAAAATAGGAAAAATCTAGCGACAGAAGCAAGGATGCACAGAAAGTGTGACTGTTGTCTTCCACACTTGCTGGAGCTCCTTGTTTATTTGATGATGAGACTGTACTATGGAGAATCTGGAATGCAATTAATCATTTTTACAATTAAGTGAACTGCATTATTACCTGCCGAATCGCAACTCGCTAACATATTCGAAAATTGGTTTGCATTCTCCAATAAAAACATACTTTCTGCTTTAAACAGAGTTGAATTGAAGTGGACATTTTAAAAAATCATTTCATTCAAAAGTTATTTCATTGATGTACTTTCAGGAGTGAGACTTGTGATCCCACTATTATCGGAGATTATCATCAGAGCGTCTTTATCTGCCTCTCCTATAAAAGTTCAGCTGCAGTTAAACTTTTTTGAATTATCAGGAAATACTTCTTCTTCCTATGTTCCATTTGTTTTCTTGAAAGCCTTTCATTGTGATTTTTAACTTTAGATCAATTTCAGATTCGAAAATTTTCCAAGAATAGAGATGTTTCGAGTGCACTCACAGAGTTTGATGAAGCTCACGATTTTATAATCCTGATTGCAGCACCAAAGATGCTCTGGTACTTCTTCTCGCCGATTTTCAAATCCCATTACGACAAATGCAATTCTTTAGTTATAATTCTTTTTCGCCGATGACCGTGGTGAAGGAATTAAATCGGCTTACAAATAATACAAAAGGGTGAAGATGTCTTGTTCATGGTCGGCTGAGTAGGGGCGTTACGCCGCAATGCGCCTCTACTCTGTCCATTCCAACGAAAGTCTTCCATTCTATAGTAAACATGCTGAACGTAGCACAAGTATAGGACCAACGGTCTTCCAAACCATGTGCTTACCACATATGTACGCATATGATTTCGACACTTACCAACAATATGTCGTGAGATAAATTCGAATCATCCATGTTTGAGCGGTTTATTGCTTGCTGAATCTTCCACTTAGATAGGGGCTAAAGAACTTTTTTACTCGGAAGGCAAATGTCTGGTGACCTCATCCACATCAAATTTTAAACTTACCAAAATTCAAAATTCACATTGAATTTCAGGTGGTAGGTAAAATGATCGAGCGAAAATTCCAAACGAACGTTTGAAATATACGATGTAACTATGCAACCAAGCGAAAACTGATGTTACGTCTTTTTTACATTTTATTCGTAAAAGTTATCCCGAACCTATTTGCAGCTGAAAAAGCTTATAAGCGTTAGGGTCAGTCGCACAACTTCATGTGCAAAGTTTCGTTCCATTCCATCAATTGTCTTATAAGCGTTAGTTAGAAAAGATATACTTCATCTTGTTTAGTTTGTGTTTAATTAACCTCTTTTTAAAAGAATGGCATAGCCCACTTTTTACCAAAAGAGCTGAAATCCTTTTCCATAAGAGTGTCGAACGAAGCCAAGAGTCTACGTTTCTAAAACGGAAAAGGTCAGACGGAAATTTAGGTAGGTCAGGAGGACGGCAGGTGTTCGGCTATTCAAATGTCGGAAGTCTCCGTAGAATCGCATTGTCTTCTCTGTGGATGTGAACTTGGAAGTGACACTAATACTGATGCAATATATTACATGAATCTTCCTTTCATACAATTCTATTAAATACGAACATATACTCGTAAAACTTACATTTTTTCCCAAAGGAACGCTTTTTCATGATATATACTTAGCTGGGATGTAATTGTCATTCCCCAAAATTTGTTTGCTTGAATATTTTCATTCTTATTTAACTCTCCGGAGATCTCTCATAAATATATACTTGGCATTAGAAATATTAATATTCAGAAAAGATTCTTTTGGAAATAGATGATGTACAATAATACGATAAGGCCAATAGAGTAATTGATGAATGAGACACTAAATATATAAATTAAAATAGAATAAATTAACTCTCTATCGATTCTTATATCGGAAGAAACGGGCAGAGAAACTTTTTTTAATTCAACAAGCAGTGATTTTTAGTTTCTTAGAAGTATTTCGTTGATATTTGCTATCATCTGCGTGTGTTGGTTTCTGAAAAGTTGAGGCGATCATCCGGAGAAATTCTCACGAGCTGAAAGCGCGAAGAGATCCTCGTAAAATCATCTAGGAGATTCATCCGAGAGGCATTTCAAAATAGAAAGCGTATGTGGGAAAATATGAGGATTCGGAGAAAGTCGCTTTCGGTCGCCTTGTAATTGCTCCTCTTCCACGTATTTCCCTTTATTCGGTTACCGAGGATTACGGGGCGAAGGTAAGCCATTACTCGTAATCCAAATGGGCTGCAAAACTAAACGGTCATTTGCACTTTCACCGAACATATTCCATCGATGCGTTGTATTTTGATACTTTCGAAAGCGCTTCTCTTATATTCATCTCGTTTGTATGCGACGGACTTCTTTGGATTCTTTTCGGATTGATTTTGGAAATTTTCATCGGAAACCATAGCAACACCGGTGACATATGGAAAACAACTTAATTTTCTACAGCGTTTAATATTCTCCTCACTCGTTCTATTATGAGATATTTCATTTATACAATCCCATTTTTCCGCAGTGAACCTTTTTGTATGTTTGTCTTCTTCTCTGGTTTATATCATTAGGACATCCGCAAAACGAAGTATTCCTTAGATGAAACTAAGGCTAATATTAATAAAATGAGGATTAATGCACTTGAAACGAGAATTTACAAATATAAATAATATTTTACTCTTAAGAACCACGCTGAACACGCTATTTATTCTTTTAAATATTGATTTAGAATATACCTTGCAGATTGGTCTTACGCAATTAACATTTAAGCAATCCGTCTCAAAACAAATAAATTAAGATTACGATAAAATTATAAACATTGCTACAATTTTCTTAACCAGGATAATAATATAAATAAAAATAGAGAAATTTGTTTCAATCTCTTCTTTATTTCCCAATTAGGGAAGACACGCATTGGTTCAGCCCCTTCGAATTATTCTCCACGTCATTTTTCTTTGCACACCTTGTGCGGATTATTCCCATGATATTAGAAATTATTATCAATTATTATTATTATTATCAAATATACAGTTTTGTGGTACTTGCCTACGCCATTTTCATCCAATTCACGGAATTCTGTGGTGACGCAGTTCAAAATTTCATCGACATTTAAAATTGCCCTTCTCCATAGTGTTCCTGACAGATTCCGGTTCATACGATTTTGAGTATAAAAAACATCAGTACCTTGAACATATGCAATGATCCCCTGTTATACTACTTCCTGAGTACTTTTATTTACAAGAACCATTGAACTACATGGGTGGTCTGAAAAGTTTTCGACATTTCGCCATTTCTCAACATGTTTTCTGAAAATTTTCTGAAGATTTCGGGGGGTCGGAAACTTTTCAGACCAACCTCGTACTTGACTATAGGAATCTTATCATTTACTTCTGCAGTGTGACCTGCCTTTAACGGAATCCATCGGTAAAGCGATTTCTTTTTCTGAATTAGACAGTTTTCTGCTTCAAAAAAGTTCCGCTTAGGTCAGGTTTCACTGTAACTGCTCCTTGGGAGCGTGAGTACCATTATTTACTATATATGTATATATACACACCCATATAAATATGCATACATACACACACACACACTGTACTTCTGAACTACTTGACTACGTTATTCTTTATTATTTCTCGAAAGGCTCAGCAACGTGGTCATTCCATGGACGCGGTCAAAACGGTTAGATAACACACGATCAACAGGTCTGTTGCGAAAATGGACACCGGAAGTAATACAACCTCAAGAGAAAGTTACAGAAATATTAACAGAAAAAAATCATCCTCTTGGCTCAAACTGAAGAGAATGTTTCATTCAATCGGAGGAAAAAGCAAATAGAGTTTTGCGAATATTTAACGTCACCGAAGAAAGTTCATTCAAAGGAAAGTGCCGTTAAGTCGCCGCTTTGCTTTTGGCTGTACAGTTAGTACTGTCGAATTGCAATTTTGGGGACAAGAGAAGCAGTTATGGTCCAGCAGCGAAAAAGCTATCGATACATGTGTAATATTTGGTACATATGAGCTGAGCCACTCTGTTCGGGATCGAGATGGACAGTTTTCTACTTTTCCTTTAATTTTTGCTTTCGAATGTAAATATTTGTCTTTCCGAAGTAATTTCTCAGCAAACGAATTTAATTTGGCTCTTCCCTAACCACGGCGAGGAGCGGAATGTCGGCATATTGGAGGAAGCTAAATAAATGTTAAAGACATCCATATCATCCTGACTGAGCGACTTTAGATATTCATGATCGAGGTTTCGAAATTGCGAGTAATTTGTGTAATCGCGTCCGGGCGCACAGGAGCTTGAAACATTTCGTTATTAAACCGAATGGGATTCACTTGAGCTCCTCAATGAGCCGCATAAAGGGTCGAAGGAGATGCGGGCTAAAGGAGGCCATTTTCATATTTTCTTTTTTGGAGGTGGGTCATGTTAATAAAGCACACACGGAAGGACAAGATGAGTAGAATGGTGGAAGCGGAGGGAGATTGGAAAGCGCGGGGAAAAGCAGTCGGTGGAGAGAAAGCTCTATCGCCCACAATACTTCCGACTTTTCTCACATATATATATGTGTGCGTGTATATATATATATATATATATATATATATATATATATATATATATATATATATATATATATTGTGTAGTGTTGCTTTCATTACATCTTTTTTATGATGAATTTTGTGAACAGAGCATTGTGGTCACTATACAATAAAGCAATTTGATGGAAGAATATTTGGATGTTCTGAGAGCAGTGACTACGTTCAACGGCCCACTCCTTTTCTATATATTCTTAATATTGTGAGGAGGACGACTTTTTAATCTCTTCTCTGTGAATGGAGGAGATCTCTCTTTATCTCGCCTCCAAAGGTAGAATCTTTGCGATGTCTTTTTATTTTATCATCATAAATTAGTCATTCGAAGAAAGACAAGGAACCCTTTTAGAGAGGAGAAGATAAAATATTTTGGGCTATCGAAAGATGGGCTGTGAACGGGGATGATCTTAGCAGAGTCTTAATCAGGTCATCGCATTTACAAATATACAAATAACTACAAAAATTTTCACATTAACTCTACTATTTTACGAAAGACTCCTACATCTACTTTCAAACTCCTTTTTATAATTTGTTAAGGGTTTTTAAAGACCTCTGCAGGAAACATTCCATTGCTTATATACCCAACATAAGTACTATCGGAAACGCGAATAATCGCATCAAGTAAAGGAGATTCTAACGAAAATTGAAAGAAATTTTTGGGATAAAGTTTTCAGGACGAATTTGAAACCACGCAATTAATAAAAGATACATTCTTTTCAATTTTAAGAATTTCGCATCATTTTGAAAGACGTGGCGAATCGAGATTCGCCTGCGAATGCATATTTCATTGGCTGAACACATTCAAGTTCGAGGAAAGCAGATGATGCCAAAGAAGGTCACCTTATAAAACATGCAACTCTATTTCATTTCTAAATTCGGTGAATTAAGATAACGTAGGGAAACTGTCCAGCGTCGTTCAGATAACTATGATTCTCTGATATCTCAAAAAGAAAAACTTGTGAAACGTAATTGTTTCCCTATGTCACTAAGGTGTAACTCTAATCACAAACGTGATTATTCCTACGGGATGATCCTACATAAAATGTAATTTTCGATTCCCGATATCATTCTAAAATTTCTTTCGGTTTCCGAATATAGATATTTCTGGCTCGACAATAGAGGGAAATAATCCTCATTAAAAGCGTTGAAAAAAATAGGAATGCATTATCAAAACTATATACCTACAGTCTGAGAATATGACATCTTGAATAATTCACAACACTTATTTAAATAGTGTATACTTGATCAATTTCTCGTTATTTCATTTAATTTATATCCTGTGTCTTTTTTCTATTTTATTTTACCATCATCCATCTCAAATAAGCATCAACATCAGTTTCCTATGTACATTTCATTTCTGTTTCTGTATTTTTTATCTTTCAGGTCATATGATAATATGACCCCATTCTCCCCTTTCTTTCTTCATTTTTAGTTCTAGTTGCTATTATCAGCAGGTTTCCCAGGTTTTTAACACTCCTTTTTCCTGCAGGGTTTCAGTTTTTTCTAAGAAGTTAATTATATTTTTTGTAAACCCAAAAAAACATTCCTTTTATTTACTTTTCTTTCTCTAAAAATCCTTTTCGATCTATAAAGACATAGGGTTGATTGTGAAAAAACGTATTAGTCTCTCGCTGAAATAAATACGTTTATTATTATTACATTATGATTGCAATATTTACTTAATTCCTTTAACAGAAGTATAAAAAATAAAAGGAATAATTGTTACCTTCTTCCAAAGTAGCGTGTAGAATTGAAGAAAAATATGTAACTTGTCCTTTGAACGAAGAGATGTCAAGGAAATAAAAGAGTGCATTTCTTTACTGCAACGTAACGGCCTACTAATTCATTCCAAGGGACGTTCCCCCCACTTTCAGTATCACACTTTGAAGGAATTCACTCTTGGTAACGAGTCGAAAGAAATTCTTTCGGAAGTTTTTAACGAGGAAGTTAAAGAGGAGCGATAACATTTTGCTAGCAGAGTGTTTTTGAGATTCCTATTTGGGAAATTAATTTTTCTATCAACCACTAGTGTCTTAAAAAATATTTTAATTACTTTGATCAATAAAGCGGAGCATTATTTATGGTTTTTAGTTAATTTAATGTTTCCAAATCGCTCCATTTCGTTTCATCACAGATAGCTTCTCTCACTAAACACAGCCATAGAGGAGTAATATTTTAGAATTGCAGGAAAAGCATTTTTATTCCGAAACATATGAGGAGAAACATGGAATGAGAAATTCGAAATGCAAAATATCGATCGTTAAAATCTCCTCGAGAAACTTATATTCACCTTCCACACTTTATTTCAATCCATTTTCAACCCGAGTAAAGGCACTCTTTAGTTTGATACCAAATTTGATGAATCCACCAAAATTAGGTTACATTGCTGCGTTCTATGAGCTTATCAGCTTTAAATCGCGTCTTCTAATCGGAATGAAACGTTTACAATGGGATGAATCTCATTTTTCTCCTTAAAAGCTATTTCTATCAGTCAAATAAATCAACTATTAAGAGTTATTTCGACAAATAATTTCGTATTAATGATATTAAGTTATCCAATTGAAAATAATATACATTTTTAATGCAAAACTTATCTTACATGATAAGTTACATTATCGAGTCACTTATACGCCATATCAAAACAATTGCAAATTCATGTGTAAATTGAAACTATTCTACAGCTCCGGTTGTAAGTCATTGCAATTAGTTGACAATGTAATTTTTGTACTGATATTCTATATAAGTTATAAGGCTTTTGATGTATCTCTAACTGTTTGTTAATGGAACATACATAAATGCTGTTTTGATTGTACATTAATACGTTAAGTATATCTATTCTAATTGTAGATAACTATAGTAGGTCATGAGCTGCTTTTTGTAAGTATCAATGCTTTGAATTTTTAAGTGTAGAACTCTGTAACATAACTGATGTAGTTGTTATGTAAAACGTCGTCACCTGACATAGCGTCTTACTTCGCTGGAAATTTATAGTAATATTAGTAATTTACTAAAAATAGCAACATCCATGCAATGAATAAAACTGATCCGAAAAAATCGTTAATTATCCATAATTGCGATAATAGTTACAATAATAATTACATTAATATGCGGAATTTAGTTCAGTTCAATTACATGCTGATAATATGAAACTGGACCGAAATTCGGTTTTCTCGCTGTACCGAAAACCGGAACGAAAAACATGTCGGTTCGATGACCTAGTGAGGATGATGTGTCCCACTTGTCGTATTCATGAGAAAAGAGGGGAAATCGCGCGGCGAAATTCAGCGAAAAAGAGCGATATTAATGGAGGCGACTCAGTCCGCGGCCAATCAAGTCGAACCATCAAAGAGTCGAAGACGCTTTTCAGGGAACCGTGTCTTATACGGGATAACCGGATTGCTTTTTTCTCATATTATGTTATAAATGGTCCGCTTTTCGCACAAATAGAGCGTTTTAGATCCCTAATTTTGGTCGATTCCAAAACCAAGCAGATTTTACCCGATTAGGGAAGAAGAACCATTTGTTCAGTAGCAGTGAGACTCGACAGCCCACCAAACGCTCTTTTTCTAAACCATATATTTGCGTATTAAGATAGTGGCAAAAAGGGACACCGAAAGTATATCTGGCGAAGTAAAATAATCTGCCTTTTTGGGGCGTCTTCTTTACCAGGTGTTGCGTCTAAAAGAGAGAGAATGAAAAAGGTTTTATTGTCTCCACCAGAAAATCGCTACGATGTGTATTTGTACGCAAGGGAAGAAGCGGTCAGAAAAAAATTAATGATGCAAACTTTGGAATTAGGTCATGCCTTCGTCGTGTATCTAAAATGATTTTCTCTTCGAGAAAGTCAAAAGTTCCACTTTGAAAGATTCTGACGGTCTATCGAGCACCGGGAAGCTCATTTCCAATTAGGAATGTGAAGATCAGATTTGACCCTGTAATTTTTTTTAGATACGCACGTTGATATGCTCTTCTTCTTCGGTGTGTGGCAGGGGGTGCATGCACTATGACTTACTTCCCTAATCCATTACTTTCACGAATAGTTTTCGGAAAAAATAATTTCTAACAGATTAGTATCTGTTTATCTGGGGTTTTAGAATGGCATAAGTAATAAGGAGGGAGAATGATATCGGATACATCTTCTACGAACTTACTCACTCTGCATTTATTAAATAAATTTAGGCTTTGATTATTCATTCTAAAGATTCCCTTCCTGATTCCTTGAGAATTTGAGTAACGCTCACAGAATGTCATAGCAATTCTTATTATTATATTATATGCAATTCTACCGCACTTAGTCACTAGGTCAGGTGACAACGTCAATTCACACTATAATATCACAAAAATATTAAAATTTTCTGATTATGAAATTATAGAATATTACTAATTAAACATCCCATCCAATAACTACAATATTTTATTAGCTACATTAATTTACAGTTTAAACTTCTGTTATGTGCAGAAATAAATAAAATAAATTACAAAACACGGAAATACCATGTAAAAAACAACTAAAACAATTTCCCAGAAAGCTCACATGTAATACAAACACAGAGTATGTGTGTATACGTTATATTACATTAAGAAAAGAGAGTTGAATAATTATAAATATACTTAGATTTAGGATTAACACCAGTTGCCAGCACACGCTCAGCATATATTTACAAAACACATTTCCTTTCCTTTTAATTAGTGGGATATAGAATTCATTAAAAATGCTAATAGCTTTGTAATTAATGAAACATTTATTATGTACATCTCCTATGAAAGGCTCATAATAGAATAAAGCTACATTATAAATATGATTGTAATAAAAACGTCAGTAAATTTGAAAAAAAAGAAGCATTTAACATAGATGTTCTGCAGCCCACTGGAGTGAACCTATTCTTCTCCAAGTAATTTCAATTCTAGGAAAGAATAGGATCATAATTTTTACTAAAGAAAAAATGTTACTTCATAATTTAGTTTGGCAGCTTAATTTTTATCTACCTGAGTCAGTTAACCTTGCACAAACAACTATAATCATGCGTGTATCAAAACCCAATTTATAAACCTCCGTCAAATATTTCCAAGGAGGCGTGATTTTGCGCATAAATTTATTAAAATTCAACAGTTTTACGTTCACAAATTCTGTTAATGCGAATCTCTTGTTAACTGAACTCGTGTTAAGCAGGGGTTACCAAAACTGCGTTGAGTTTATACTAGTTCATAATATATCATAATATAATATATCATAATAATAATCCGCAAAATGACAATGATGCTATATAGATTATTACTTGTATCATGGCAGTGATAGGATATCTATTTGAGAAAAATATAAAAGTAGAATATCCTTATAGCCTTGGTGTTCCAGCATGTAAATATATTTATGTTGCACAACATATTGTCGCTATAATATTTTGAATGCGTACATGTTTCTAATTTCTACTAAAACATTATTTTTAACCCGACTGGCAGTAGCGGTCGCTGATTTTAAATCTTTTTGGCAGTGAAAGATAGGAAAGTGGTTCGTGCGATAAAATGAAAAGCTCTTTTTATTGTGGCAGATTCTCGAGCACTCACCCGTTGATTGCCTAGTGAAAATATGCATGGAAGTGAGTCCTATCGAGCAGTAAAAATGCTACTTTGATATGGAAATGCACCGGTGAATTAAGTGGAATGAATTGACTTTCGGATGAATTGGCAAGCGACTCTTCCTTCGCTATCGAAGGCACTCACATCGGGAATAGAACTCAACTAAAATGTCACATTCAGTGATGCAACTATTTCCAGCGAATCCTTATTTCCCTCTTCTCCTTTCCTCTCACTCTAATTTCAGTAATGAAATTGCGAGCCACTCTGAGCGAGAGCTTCAAATATTGAAAATAATAAAAATATTATCTATTTTAAAGGCATTCATGTATAGGAAAAGCCATTGAGATATACACGGTAAATAAATTGTATTCGTCTAAATTTATTTCAATATCATTAATATAAAGTGACCGTGGGTAGAATTAGCCTAATAATGTTTATTAAATTGAATGTTTTTTCATTGACAAATTCATCCACAGTATAGTATGCTTTGGTCAGTAGATGTTTTAAAATTATGTACCAAACTGTAGGTTATTATCGTCTTTCGTAGGTCGTGGTAATTTGTTTAAAGTGCCGTCACTTCTCCCAGTTTGACTCCTTTTATTAAGTTGATCCTTCTGCAACGTCCACCTTTCGCTGAAAGTGATAACGATCGCTTGGGATTCCAAGTAATGAACGGGCTTTTCATAATCATAAGAACATTTTCTTTTCCAATTTTTGGGAAATTTCTTGGGCTCTCTGCGGGTTTAGCACCCTTCGACAGCTCGTTTATTAGAATATGAAAGCCTCAGAGTTAATGCTCCGTAAATCAAAAAATAAACATTTTTATTACATTTTAGTTAGAATAACTGGTATCTCAAATATTAATCAGCAGAGACATGACATTTGCACTGTCCTGCGCTCATTTTTGCTTCTTAATAGCTGAAACATAAGTTGTTCTACCTAAAAAAAAATGCACTAAACATATTTCTGATAAGCGAAATTTTCATTCTAAGGCGTCGACACGTAGTTTGATCGAAAAAGTGACATCGAGGAGTTGAAGTGTGCAAAGCGTGAGACAATGATGAATGGAAAATCGGTTCACATATATCGACATGTAATCTTACAACTTCATTAAGTACACGAGATGATTTTAGAAAGAATTTCGTCGTTGGTCTTCAGACTCTCTAGAACAAATTTGTTTTCGTCATCTTCTTCCACTTCTCCAATGGATTCCGCGCAATCTGAATACCCAAAAATATCTGTGTGGGGATCAAGGAAGCGAGTGGCGTGGGAAGTCCGAGACAATGGCGGCGGTGCGAAATGGAACTTCTAGTTCTCACGAGCGACGGCCCAAATGCAGACAGAATCTGTTAGACAACTCTGCTTGCGGTGCTCGAATCCGGTACGTCCAGATGGAGAGCGAATAGCGGAGAGGGTCCCGTTAACGCGGAAGAATTAGCGGTAGAATTTAAAAAAGGCATCCAAGCGGAGGCTTCTTCACTGAGCACCAGAAGGCGGTGTTTACTTAAGCGAATGAACATTTTAAGCAGAATCCGAACGTGACATCCCACTGCATTCCACGGCGATGAAGTTATCAATTTTTTGTGAACTTTTGCGACTCTGAAAAATTTCTTCTTACAACCAAAGTCATGTGTGTATTATAATAATAAACAAGTCATAACGAGTACTTCGTGAATCAAATAGGTGATATTAAAAGATAATAATAATAAATAGGTACAAAAGATTATATTTAATGTATCATTCGTAGAGCTTTCAATTATCAAGGAATCGCATACTAGTTCCTACTGCTATTCCTCTAGCATTTTTTGACGAATAAATCCAGAGTAAGACATGTTTCTGGTAATAACAAAATATTAGCCTCATATTCTCTGAAAGAAAAGATAATTTGATGTTATTGGATCCTCTCTGGTACAAACAGTTATGTTCGTATATCACGTTAACAATGCGATCGAGGCTTTTTTTATGATCCTCCTTCTGACCGCAAATGGAAAACTAGCTTTGCAATTGGTAAGTAAATATTTGGCATCTCTCTTAAATGCAAAAGTGCGATGTTTGCCATGAAAATACCTGACTGAACTGTACTTCGAAGAGGATTCGCAGATGTTCCTCTTTTTAACTGTATTTGCCGCTCTCTGATTGGCTCGTCTCTATCAACAGTTTTGCTTATATTTAAGCGAAGTTTCTTATCTTTACTATTGGCCAACTTATTTTCAACAATTTATGAATACAATTTGCCTAACTTTCGTTGATTTCCTCCTTTGGCAGTTTAAAGCATCGAAAGAAAGGGCCCACGAAATCCTTCATTTGCATTCAACTCAATTGTGCTCACTTGGGGCGACATCTGGACCATCTTCCTTTGTAAATTAAATGTTGATTTCAATTAGAGATGCAGATTAAGCCGTTATAGGCGAGTTTTAGGACCAATACGTACGATGAAGTAAGCAACTCTACGATTGCAATAATGAAGAAGTTTTGGAAGGAAAAACATCGAAGGATAAAAATGTTGGAAATATAGAGAGTAAAGGGACATTGGATAAGACATTGAAACTGCTGTAGGAAGGGAAGGAGATAAGCCAAGGAAAGAATTTAAGACAGACATAAAATATTGACGACTATATAGTAAAGCATACTGGATAGGATCACAAGAAGACCCTAAATGACGCTGGTTGAGGAGATTCAGAGATACTAATTCATTAGCGAGTTATAGGCCCATGACAGAGAACAGAATTTATATTTTCCGAAATACGTTTAATTTTCCTTCTGATAGGGATCGTTATCCTAAAAACAAACTGAACTCTCAGTGCCTTTTAGAGAAACTCTTCTTGCAAAAAACGGATTCCCAGAATTTCCCCAGTAATACTTAGCGATATTACTTAGGTTGAGCTAGTTACCTCTAGTATGCATGCAGTGTATGGGCTGATGAGTGGTATAATCACGAGTTGTACAACGGAAGACAATACGTTTTGTAAAGACTTGCTATAAAAATCGGTGAGTGTAATTCAGATGCTTCGGGAGGCAGGATGGGAATCTTTAGTAGAAAGAAGGCTCGATCAGAGATTTAATTTACTTGATAAATTCAGACAGATTACGTTCATGGAAGATATAACCGATATTATGCGCCATCCTTGTTATAAAAGCAGTTTCAATGAGAAAGACCATAGAAAGAGATGACAGAACCAGTCGATTCAAGAAATTATTTTTTCCGAGAGCAATACGCGAAAATAATCGATTGGTAAAGTAGAGTCCCCATCGACAGATAAGGTGACAAGTGGGAATCGAACCACTTTATGTTGAACGCGCTGCTATCCGATGGCCCAATTATATTTGCCTCTTAAAAGGTGTATTTTTATTTGAATATAAAAATGATTATCTTTGCGAATAGTTGCTGTCTATGAGCGATGTATTGAGAAAGTAACGAAGGAATGGGGAAATAAACCTCAAGAATGGCATTGTGTGAACACTTCCGTATGGAACAGAACTTCTCACAGATGTGAAGCGAAATACTGAAATTTTTGAGAGACAATGCGTCTGCTGCGAGAATGCGATTGCGGAATGTGTAATAAATCAGCTGGAAAAAGGAATGACAGATGAAGTGATAGGAAAGTGAAGGGTGCGAATTCGATGCCAGATTGAGGCAAGTCGCGCTGACCCACATCCTGACGAATTTGGGAGAGTTAACCAATCAAGTTGGGCCCAAACTAAGCCTGATATGGAAAACACTCGGATTTATTTCATTAAAGTGATCTCACTTCCCCTGTTAGAATTCTGCAAAATGTCTTTATATAACCGCATGCATTTTTCAAAGAGCTTCTTTCTTTCCTCATCGAAATATTAAATTGAAAAAATTCCTATGGAAATGGTAAGAAGTATTATGCAGATTGTATATATATATATATATATATATATATATATATATATATATATATATATATATATATATATATATACGAGTAAAAGTTGCTTGCATACTGCAAGCTATCCGTTGAATACAGTATCATACCAAGTACTGCCTCAGTTCAAATTTAAAACTTCGCGCCAAAGACCGCCTGGCGACGAACTAAGAACCCGATCGTGAGAGAAGACAGCAAAATAATATTAGATAAGTGCCATCCTTACTTGTTCCAAAGTTTCGATTCAATATCTTATCGGAAGGTCCCACGCCTCTGTCACCATTCCGGGTCTTATCTTTCCAGCTTATCGGGAGGCATTTAAAAAAATCGTAAAAGATTTCCGCAATGCATTTCTTATGGAAGAATTTTGCATCCACCTGGCGTCGAACTCACTGTCATTTGGCTACATTTTTTCCATGAGAAGCATAGAAGACTACCTCAACTTCAACCTCCGAAATTTTGGTTACTCTATCTTAACGATAAGTACCTCAAAATAATTTTCAAAAATCCGCGCAATGCATTCTTATGGGAAAATTGCGATTTTTGGGAATTTCTGGCATCGAACCCATGATAGCTAGCGTCGAAGTCTGCATTATTCTGGCATCTAGAGTGTAGGGTAGGGCGTACCGAAAAACAAAAATTTTTAGTAGCGGGAACGTAATAGGTTGGAAAAGTTGCCTTTTAGGCTCAATAAGAAATGTGCAAAAGATGGGCTCTAACAAAGTTCGTCTTGGGCCTGACCAAAAAGCTCAAAAATTCGAAATTTTAGTGAAAATTGCGTTTTTTTAGGTAAGTTAAATTTTTGACGGAGCATACATACATTTGATTAAATGGCTGTTTTAATTCGTTTTGATCGAGGAACGATTAAATTAAGCCATTAAAACCAAATATGACGAGATATCATACTTTTAAAATTTTTGAAAACACCATGGAAAGTGGCAGCTCATCGCTGGTTCAGCTGCGGTGAGCTACCCAGGACTCATCATGAGGTAGAGCCTGCTAATCGAGTCCCGCCCGCCTACACACCCGTGGAAGCGTACCAGACAACTAGTTGATGTCTTTGAAGGCTGATTTTGTTCCAGTTTTTGGTATTCGCGAGAGGATCATCTCTCCTATGAACCCGTCTCTTGCATCGTGGCCTTATACTAACCGTGACTTCTTTTACGTTTCGTTCGACTGCTTGAGAATCATTTGGGAGGGAAAATAATGCAAAAAGCTACCTTATAGGTTCCTTTGCATTACCTTTAATGTTTTGAAGATCCTCGGGAGAAAGACTGACAGTAAGTGGTGGCTTGATGACAGTGACTTTATCCCAATCTATCAATTCTTCATAAGAAGGCACGTCGAACTTCTGTTGCGGGATGATGAACTGACAGATCTATTTCGTTTGATGGTTTCCTGCTTTCATGAATCTATGTCCTACCTGTGTTCTTATTTTAGGTCGCTCATCAGTAAACATAGCAATCATAACCCGAAGTTTGTCATGCATGTCCACGTTCCAATGTGGTATGTCATTAAGAGAAATCGCAGTGAATGATAGAGCCGTAAAACTCCTTAGCTGATACACCATACCTTCCTTTGCAAACAAGAAAACTTGTTGAAGATGTAATTCAACATAATGTCTTTTATGCTCGCTCAGAAATCTTTTTGGTTGTCACGATCGCTTATGAGTGTGTATGATAAATTATCGAGATCAATAATGTGCTAACTTCGAAGTGGAGTATCATGATATGTACCGAAATAATATTTTTATGTTTCAAAACGCTTTATAGAAGGTGTTACGCTGAATTAACCATCAAACGGAGTAGGTTTGTCAGTTCATCATCCCGCAACAGAAGTTCGACGTGCCTTCTTATGAAGAATTGATAGATTGGGATAAAGTCACTGTCATCAAGCCACCACTTACTGTCAGTCTTTCTCCCGAGGATCTTCAAAACATTAAAGGTAATGCAAAGGAACCTATAAGGTAGCTTTTTGCATTATTTTCCCTCCCAAATGATTCTCAAGCAGTCGAACGAAACGTAAAAGAAGTCACGGTTAGTATAAGGCCACGATGCAAGAGACGGGTTCATAGGAGAGATGATCCTCTCGCGAATACCAAAAACTGGAACAAAATCAGCCTTCAAAGACATCAACTAGTTGTCTGGTACGCTTCCACGGGTGTGTAGGCGGGCGGGACTCGATTAGCAGGCTCTACCTCATGATGAGTCCTGGGTAGCTCACCGCAGCTGAACCAGCGATGAGCTGCCACTTTCCATGTTGTTTCCAAAAATTTTAAAAGTATGATATCTCGTCATATTCGGTTTTAATGGCTTAATTCAATTGTTCCTTGATCAAAACGAATTAAAACAGCCATTTAATCAAATGTATGTATGCTCCGTCAAAAATTTAACTTACCTAAAAAAACGCAATTTTCACTAAAATTTCGAATTTTTGAGCTCTTTGGTCAGGCCCAAGACGAACTTTGTTAGAGCCCATCTTTTGCACATTTCTTATTGAGCCGAAAAGGCAACTTTTCCAACCTATTACGTTCCCGCTACTAAAAATTTTTGTTTTTCGGTACGCCCTAGTGTAGGGCCAGTACGTCGAAAAAATCTGAAGTTGACGGCGCTTGTGGAACATGGTCAGAATTCGTATCCCCTATAAATATATAGGTATATCCGGAGAGTTAGCTATATATAATAGATATGTAGATACATACATAGATACATACACTCACGAGGGGTAGTCTAAAAGTAAATTACACTTTCTTCCAAAAACATATAGTAACTAAGCGCAGCCAAAACGTACAGGGCATTGTTGACACCCTCGGCTTGTCATATTTATTAGATGAGCAACAAGCGTTGCTACGTAATATGAAAACGGCTTTTCTATTGGAAACTTACGTCTGTGCACCGAAATATATGAAACCTCATAAAGACTACCGAGTATTAACAGAGTGTGGGGGAAAGAAATTAAAGTTTATGGGTACTGAACTCCCTATAGAACAAACGCAATGTTGTCTCATGCATACTATTTCCCTTTATGATGAATATGAACAAAGCCTTAATGTACAGTTAACTAAACTCAATATGAGAAGGCGTCACTTCGTCGAAGGCTATAAAAATGAAATAAAAATTTCATACGCTTCCTCAGAAGGTTTTTTATGGCAACATGTTTCGATAACGGAATAACACAAGGTTCAAAACCATCAATCTACAGAAAATAAATTCAAAATACATATTATATATTCAAAGTACATCATGGAATTCGAAATCATCAATATAGACTAGTAAAGAAAGAGAGAAGAAGGGTGCAAAGTTGGGATCTTTCGTTATCTTTTCATTTCGATGGAGTTATATTTGGAAGGAAGCTATCTAACCTGCTGTAGATCATTTCGTAAATGAAGTGATGCCAAGAAATGGTCATGAGAGTAGAATGATACGCAACAGATACAGGTAAAAGGAACTGTTGATTAGTGGAGAATAAATGACGCCCTCAGAAGAGAAATCTGTGGACCAAAAGATTTCGCAAACGACGGTGAAAGCAGATGGAAATCTCCGCGTTAATCCCGGAAACATGAGTGGAATTTATACTTGTTTGGAGACGACCAAGGCTACGTAAATGCACACGGAGGACAACCTTGCGGATTTTCATGCGATTCGTGGGTTTCAGAGTAGAATTGGCAGTTCATATCGGGAAAATTATCGGTGATGAAGTTACATTTTTAGATTGGCCGAAAGAATTTGCATTAATCATTTCGAAAGGAGCTCCCGTTCAACCAAGTGGGCAGCGTGTTTGGCGAAAGTAGTCCTGGGTTCGATTCCCGATAGGCCAAATGACCTCAACTGTCGGAGTAATTTTGATAATACCATCACCATTTTGAAAGGATGCCATTATTGTGTGCCGAGTCGGTCGAAACACAGCCTCGTCTACTATTGAAGCAATTTTGGGACGATTTACATTACTATCGGGAGAGTACCCATTATTTGATCTTTGCATTAATGGACTGCAGGACAGCACCCACGAAGAGAAAAGGATGTGAAAAACATGCGAAATTTTAGGAAAGAGTGAAGGAAAAAGTGTTAAAATACAGTTACAATAATTATTATAAAGGTAATTGACATAAGCAATAACCACATCCAAGCATAAATATCCATAAAAAGTGGATATAATAGGAAGCTCCTAAGTTAGTGTATATTATAGGAACAGTTTAAGGCGCATTCGAAAAGAAAATAATGATTTCCTATGAGGACACGAAACAATGTTAATTTCTTTTTGAAAATATGTTTAAAACATCTCAGAAAGTTGTATTCTATTGCATCCAACAAATCTCAAAAGTTGGAAGTAAATATGCAGTGATATTCTTGTCTTTACGTTTTACGAATTTGTGTATGATTCCGAAGCAATAATCTTAGCGTTGTTAAAATATTCTAAACGAATAAATGAAAGAGAAAAGTCCTCCGTTGGAGGTCAATCGGCCGGCACGTGGGATATCCGGTTTCGAGTACCGGCTATGAAAGACATTTTCTCCTTCATTTCTTTATTTAAATTCATACATCTATGTTATCATTTTTTATGGTTTATAAAGAAAATTCCTTAGCAAAATCGATCAATTGTGAATTCGTGGAATTTCACAGCAACCGACTTGAAAAGGATTACATTCCCATAGCAGATTTTTAATTCGACATGTTTAGTCAACGTGTTGACATCTTCAGGTTGACGAAACATGTCGAATTAAAGTATTACTGTGGAAGTCAACAAGTAATTTTCCTTTCGAGGTTATATCCTTCCTTTTAACGTGATTTTTTTTATTCATAAATCAATAACACGATTCAACTATATATCAGCTAAAGTTTGACTCTTTCACGGAAGCGTTAAAATTGGTCAGTGTGCGGCAAATTGCCCTTTTTAATTCGACTGAATATTCCGAAATAACGGTTGTTAAAAGACCGTTCGCGTTGGAGAAATTCCGTTCATCTTAGAAGACTTCATCATTTTCCTGAGAAAAACTTGACTTCCTCATGCGAAATCAAGTCAATTCCCGCAGATGGGAAACAAGCGACCAAATAAGTTCCCTGGAATTCTTACAAAGCTTGTCACTTGCAGTAGGTTTACTGCCAACTTCTTGAACACTTTTATTGCATTTTCTTCTACTCCAAAAATTATTAAAATTATAAAATAGAGAGATTTAGAAAAATATCACAATGCGACGAAAACGTTAATTTCAGTTGGAGAACATTCTTCGGCGTATTTAAAAGAGTATTTTATAAATGTGCCTCAGTAGAAACAAGGTATAAATAAATAATTACTACTGAATCTATTATTACTTAATTAATCTATGCGTTAAATAATTAAAATAAATAATTTCTGCTTAGAAATAACACTTTTATTTTATGTAATACTTTTAATATAAATGGTGCCGGTATTTGTTTGTTTAGAATCAAAAGAACTATTAAATCGAATAAATTGTATTTTGGAACCAAATGTTTCGAAAATATAACAACTCGCAAAAATTGTTTAATTTCCGCGAGAAATATTTAAACTATTTAATCTAACATAGAAGTACTAATGACATGACTACAACTATTTCTGAATTTACTTTTTAATTCATTGTTTTTTGGACAAAAGAATTGTGTTTTTACGGTTTATTTCAAATTTTCAAGAAGTCTCTTCTTTCGAGAAATTCCCTCGGAAATCATCCTCACTAAAGTGAATATGGTCACTGTTCAACTCATCAGATGTGTGATTATGGTTTCGGCGAATCGCATGCTATCCTTCAGCCGGATTATGCAATTGTACGCGGCCCTTTCCAGATTTCCTATAAATAGACCGCTTTCTGAGAGAAATTTGAAACTCCCATAAAGGATAAAAATAACTTTCTGTTTAAAAAGTATATTCACGAATCCATCCAATGCTTTCCAAATTGATTTTAAGTTGATGGGGAACCGATAGATGTTCTGCAAATCGCGATCGTAGAAGAATACTCGATTACGAAGTACAGTAAAACTCACGCACTTTTTCTTTTCTTCTCTTATAAACACTTCCTTTCGCTGGCTTGAATTTTTCTAAAATGTTATCTTTCCGGTGTATGCTATCTATTCCATGTAATAATGTGGGTGCTAATACAGAGACATTGTTCCAAGATGAAAATCACTAAATATCCTCAAAGGGTCAAAGTCATTGGACGGTTGTGAAAATGATTTAATTAAAAAGAGCACATCTCATTTTCGAACGAATCTTCTTTTTCATAAAAGTCGAAAAAATGCGAAAACTTTCGAAACGTATAAGCGCATAGTTTTGTGAGGATTTCATCTTTAAATGCGGCCGAGAACCTAATTTAGGAGTTCTACTTAGAAGTTGAGTGGCTATTTTATGGCCCTCTCTCGCTTCTTTTGGGGTGTTTAAATGATTCTAGCTCAATGAGTCTAGTGAAAGCAAATCTAAAATTTTGGTGCTTGTGTTTACGTACTCGTATATACACGTACACACTGATATTTATTTTTATAGCGTATAGAATTTACCATCAGGTTTAACGTAAAATTATCTGTATATGCATAGTTTGACACTATGAAAAGTTAATTAAAAAAATTAATTTACTTAATACATTAACTTGATAAACGGTAAAACACATAAATGCAAGAAATTTTACGTGAAATTTTAAGTAATCTATATAAAATCAATGGATTAAGTATAATGATGCAAAGTGAAATAAATAGAACAAATGCAAGAAGTATAATAATAATATGAAGAAAAATAAATTATATAAATGAAATAAAATTAACGAAATAAAATAAATGCAGGAAATTTAAGTAACATAAATAAAAATGAGCAGCCTAGTCGTGGAGTACATTAAAAAATATTAGTGGTGCACTTTGGGAAACGTGATTATATCACACATAAATAGTCTACGACCATCCTTGGAGATCTCCTGCCAATCAAAATGCAGGGAGTCATACGCTTATGCAAGTATGTTCATATATATATAGTGTGCATCACTCGAGTACGGCCAGACGATTTCAAGAACAACCAATTGCTTTCACATAATGCGAATGCCATCTAATGGAAGACTGTGAAGACAAGAGAAAAGGTTCGATTCTAAAACTAAATAATTATTTGCAACTAAAAAACTACAGTTAGAGATAAACACAAAAATATTTGTAACTTTTTTTCTCGATATATATTACGTTCATCACCCTGCCGTTTTAGCTTTTATTTGAGTCTTCTTTCTTGTGACGTTAATTGAATTCTTGTGGATATAAACTGAAAAAATTATTCGCCAAATTCAAAAATGATTTCCAAAATCTTCCTCTGAATTTTGTAATTTTGATCATTCGCTATCACTATCCTCGGATAGCCAAGTGGGTAGCATTCGGCGAAAGTAGACCGATATCCTTTTACCAGTATTCACTCAGCATCAATACGAGTAGCGTTACAGTTAAAGATTGGAGGTCATAAGGGAAACTCGAGCTTTCGATGGATGCTATTTGCAATTCGCGACCAAAGAACGATAGAAAATCGTTTATGAGTTGTTTATAAGGAGAAGCTTGATTGAAACTTAGTTAACTCAAGGCGCAAAGTCTTTTGAAAAGCCTTCCAATAACTGACCCAAGCATCACTTTATGAAATGGTCCTTACTTTTTTCAGGCAGAAAGGCAAACATACTTATGTTACGGAATTGCGCCATGAACACAATCACGAATTCTTAATTTTCATCGGTCAGAATGTAAAATCAGCTGCGTACCGTTACGTTTATAAGTCGTCCTTTTAATATAAATATTAAAATAAAAATAATCTGCAATAATTATAGTTTAATAAGAGATTTACTCTCTTCCTTTCAAATGCAACAGATGGCCGCTTTAGAAGCTGATTTCCCAGATACACTGCTATAGATTCGATGGACAGTTTTCATTGCTCCATCATCGAGTGAAAATGAAGTAAAGAAAAGGAAAAGCAGACTATTCTTAAAGAATATTATGAGAAGGCAAAAAGTATTACACAATAATAGACGGACACCTACAACCATGCTAAGAAAAATCAAGAAAATTCTTTTTTCTTAGGTTGTTATTATTAAAACTAAAAAGCCGGAGAGCCTTTCCCTCTCGTTTTCTTGTGTAAAAGATATAGAAATTTGTTATTCCCGAAAATGACGCAGTCTTCCCTGAGTAGCGTCAGGCTTTGCATTTTCGCCCTTAGCAGTTGCAGATTCATCTACATCTACATATATAACTGTTGATCGCCTCTCGGTGTGTGGCAGGGGGTGCAAGCATCATGTCTCTACTTTTCTAGTCGATTACTTTCGCGTATTGCTCTCGATAAAATAATTTCTTGAATAGAGTGGTTCTATTTCTCTGATCTTCCTCATCAGAACAAAGAGGGCACATTAAATCGGTTCATCATGACGGATCGAATTAGCGTCGAAGGGCCAATCATCAGATTCCCGTGTCATCATATTGCGATGAACAAAATTATAAATACCCGCTTAAGACATTTTTCAGGAAACCGAATTAAACTCATAAGCGGGATATCATAATTGATAGGATATAACAAATCTTTATTCCTTTTTCAGAATAAAATAAAAGAGCACCACATAAACAATTAGGGAAGAATAATGCAAATAATTGACTGAGGATTGGCGGGTCTGAATCCGCGTTATAAGCGAATCATAGAGCGTCGGTATTCTTACCATTTGTTTTGTCTGAGAAACAACCGCGTTTTAGACGGGAGCTTTTTTTTCCTGTAGATGGAAAAATCTTAATTCAAAATCAAAAATAGTCTCTTTATATCTTCGTGAAATGCTTCCAGAAAAAGAACTCCATAATATCGATGGTGCAGCCTTGACCTGGTGACATTCTATGAAACAGAGTAAGTTGAATCAAGTGATATAATTCTTGCGGTAATTCTGTCGATTCAACTCATATGTGAAACGAAACAAAAGCAGCAGAAATTCAAAAGCTGAGTGAACACAAATACGTTGCGAACATCTCCAGAGATGTGAAATTATCACATTGCATTTCTGTCGTTAAACTGACTGATAATGATTATTCTTATAAGTCATTATTTACACTTCAATTCGAAGTGAAATATAGACAGATAAGATTGATTTGGTGGGAATAAAGATTACAACAACAAGTTGAATTTTATGGAAACAAAAAGGGGTATAAATAGATTTGAAATGGATAAGAAGATAAAAATTTATCAAAAAGTGGCAAGGAAATAAAGATAATTATACATAACAGGGATATTTAAAGTTCACAAGTAGTTGACAGAACCAAAAAAAGAAAAAGATATCTGATAACCCTTGTTTTCGCTCATTTCTTGCAAGTTTTATCGGGAGAAACAGATTTGCAGAAAAAGAAACTAATCGTGTATTCTGAACCGCGAGCGCTGAAATGCGAGCTTTTCACGAATACAATGCGACCGTTCCGAAACGCGATATGCGCTTATTTAAGTAATTCTTTTTCCCCTGCTCGTTTTTATCTTCAGGTTATTTGATAATTTTCCACCTAAGTTCACATAGTGGTTAAAATTTTCATTCGTGCAATTTCAATCTTAACACATTCGAACGTAAACTAATCGCGAATTAAAAGCAATATGAAGATGTGAAGTCCGATGTAAAAAGGTATCGATTGCAGTTATGGTAATATTAACTCATCACTTTAAACTCTACTCGAATGAAAGTTAGATGACATAGTTATCTCCTAAAATACATTGGTCGACCTTCAAACTCACAATTTCAATGAGAGAAAATGTAAATTTGAGAGAGATGATTACGAATCGTTACCAATCAATATGCAGTATAATCCATGATAATTCGTACAAAAGTACATACGGCAACTCCAAGTTTTATTAATAAAATAATAAATGCGATTTTGGAGGAAATGATAAAGGTTTCAGTCGGGATGGATTATTTGGAATAAAACAAAGTTCTATGTCGAAAATATTAACTTATTCACACCTTAATTCGAGAGAATATTCATTTCGAAATGACTCACAGATCGATCCACTGGATTGCTTAAACGGTGTATAATGAATACGGACAATCCTAGGTAAACGAATGCACTAAAAGAAAAGGTAATTGAGTTAGGGGGACACGCGGTGTTTATGGTCGCTAATTACTGTATTTGACGGTATATAACACGCACTGGCATATTCATCATTTCCAATACAATGCTCGTCTTAAAAATGATAAATACCTTGAATTAAGTTGCATCATCCAATTCAAAACACTCTTTGATAACTCACAAAGGCTTAGGAAGGCTTAACTTATGGAATGCTGGAATACTTTTTAATACTGATAATTAATTTTTTAGCATCATAAAAGTAAATTTTTGTTACTATCATGGAATAATACGCCTTTGGAGAGGAGATTTTTTCTAATAAAACAATGAGTTTTTCTCTACGGATAATATGTATTTTTGTTAGATAAGCAGCTGAATATTCCTTACTGATTCGATTTTCTTTTTTTTACAGATAACAAAGGTAAGGTTCCTCGCTCAGGATCTTGTTTCCAAGGCTAAAAGGACAGCTTTTCATTTTGTGTTTTGCCTCATTTATCGTAAGTAACCTGTATATACTACTGTTTAGTGAGTACAGATTAAGTGGAAATGGTATGTAAGATGGGAAAATGTGTTGTTATTTGGCGGATGCAACTTTCCTTACTGTTAAAGAGGAATTATTCATTCTTTTTTTTTCGCAAAGAATCACATAAATTCGTACTTACGAAAGTCCTTATTATCGGACGGGACTAGATTATCCCAAAGACATCTATGAATTCAAGTTATAAGTAATATTATAAAATATAGAATTTTCAGAAAAAAAATTGGTTTTGTGGAGAGAAAAACTGTGAGCATTTTCTTTTTACGAGAATTTGTCCGTTTGTCGATGTTCAATCGTCACTTTCGTCTTTAATGGAAATGAAGGTGCGGATTGACCGTTTACTCAGAGGTGAATTCCGTCTAATCCTCGATTTTGTATTTACAGCATCACAAGAAAACTTAATGTTACCTTTGTAATTATTTATTTTAAATCCTTGGAAGTTTACATTTTTAGTTTGAAATCCATTCGCAACGTTATTTAGTCTAAAAATGGGTCTCTTATGAATGACATCAGGTAAGAGAAAGCTTTAATATAGAAAATGCAATTATTGTTCAAAACACACATAGAAACAGGCGTTTGAATGAGAGCCAAATTCTGCACTTTTAGCCCGTCATTATTTGGACTATTGGTTTTGAAATTGGCCAAACTGTTTCCATTTTTAGGGAACTTTGTAGGCAAAAGAACTGTTCCAGATGTTTTTATGGCTTAGAAAGCGTCCTTCGGTGGAAGATCCCGGGTTCGATTCTCCGTCCCGTCTCACTTCGTGTTAAGTCCATTTTTTCACGGGATGATATTTTTCTCCTAAAATCATTCATCTTTTTTAAAATGCATATAGCTTACCTTCTTCAGCATAATTTTATCAATACATCTCGGATTCATTCGTATCTGATTTGTTAAAAGAGAATCGCTTCCATAAAGTAACACGCTCAGATATAATTGTACGTTAGGAGACCCTTCTCTTTAGCCGCCTTGGCATGATTATTAAATTACCTGACTGGAAATGCTAAAAAAATTTATTCGATAAACTCCGGAAGTTTTCTTTCAAGACGAAAATATTTAAAGCATTGAGAGCGACTAAAATTTTATTGGAGTAAAATTTGGAATGAGAAGTAAAAAGAGAGAAAAAGCAAATGGGGTGGAATGGCCACGGCATAAATTTCACGAAGGGGATGAGTTTGGATTGGTCAGTGGGTCACTAACGGTAAATGTCTCGAAAATCCTGTAGTGCATGTTTAAGTTTATTAGGTAATGCGGAAATCGATCTTTTAATCGAGTGTTTCACCTCGCAGTGAGAATTGATGTGCAGCTAAAATTAGTGATAACAGGAAACAAATGAAGAATGAATAACTTGAAAAACAGCCAAGACAAGATTTTGAAGGAAAGTGTGGGTTATTTCATTTTCAATGGCGAATTCAGGTGTAATCATTCATAGGGAGACACATCCCAGCATCATTTGCTCAGAAAGTAATTCAACCTGTAGAAGACTATACTCCCTGTTGGACAGCTTAGTAGACAACGAATTTGTGAAGGAGGTCCTGATTCTTCGTGTACTTTTTAAACAACAAATCAAACAGTTATGGTCAAGAAGTTTGATGTTTTCAAAGGAAATCTTTTAAAATTGGCGATTGAATGGGAAAAATATATTAACGACTGCTAAAATGCATCGTTGTTTGGTTTTTGAATACCCACATAAACATCGATACATCATGTGTTTTTTCAGTAGGATACTTGGTCGATAATTAACGATACTTACTCTTGCGTTGAGCTGCCTTTAAATGTATGAACCGTTATTCATGTTTTAAGAAAATCACATTCTTATTTTTATTCATAACGATCTTCCATCATCTCACTCATATTGGAGTTATTTACGCGCTGGATTATTCCGTAACTGTTTAATAAAACAAATAGTGAAACGATATATTATTTTTAAGATATTTGATATTTTTTGATTGGATGCGTCAATTTCATTTTAATTAAAGTGACCAAAAAGAGATTCTTATCCGAAAATCCCGTCGAAATGAAAATTTACAAATTTTCACAAATTTCTCAAGCGAATCATTTATTCATCGCGATAGAGGATTCAATTAACTGTGTGTGTATATATATATATATATATATATATATATATATATATATATATATATATATATATATATATATATAAGTATACACCTGAATCTTAGGTTCATATAGAACAATACTTCGACAAAAATACGAAAATCTCCGGAAATGTTTAATTAGAAGATTGGAATATTGGAAGAATTAAGAGAGGTGCATTAATATTTATTCATTTTACATTCATATTGCTTTCATTGACACAATAATCTTATCAACTCAATTTTCAGTTTCAATCAATTTAACTGCCTTACCACATTCGCTGTAAATACTCACTGCTCTAGTTTAATGAATTTTAGATATTTTCTATTTCCCTTACGTAAACATATCTAAGTACATTTTTTTACATGGAAGTGAAAGCCACGATTTGTAAAAGGAGCTGTTTCGATGAGTGAGGAACTCGTTTCAGTGATTCTTTGGAAGCCTTCATTTTAGAGATGGAAATGCTGGTTTTCTATCGCTAAGCATGTTTATGATCACCATTTTTGTGAATCGATGTTCTTGTGGCAAAATTCGAGAATCAGCACTGTTTAATTCTCATATCAATCGTCGTAGGGTGCCATTATTCTCTATGAAAATAGTGAATATTCATTCACTTTATTTATACATTATATTTATTTATTTATTAAATTAATTTTTTATTAAAGAACTATTAAAAGAAAATAAACAATCAAAATTACAGAATTAATTGCTTAAGTTAAGCAGACAGTTCAGATCAGACATAGGATCAATCTCTTGCAGCTATAAAAAGGATCAGAGTTATAATTGGAAGATAAGGAGTTGAAAAAGAAGAATCATTTCGTTACTGATAGACATGGAATATTCAATATTAATGTATCAGAGAAGAGAAGGAAACCGAGATCTGAAAAGAATAACTCTCATTATCAGCAAGCAGAGGCAAAATAACATGAAAAATCATTTTTTTTCTGCCACAGTTTCAAATATTCCATTCATCCGGATAAAAGACGGAACCTAAAACCTTCTCAATGTAGTCGTACTTATTACAAGCAAAATTTCCAATTTTATGAGGAATAAAAACGGTTTCACTCAAATGATGTAAAATAAATATATGTAGTACAAATATACAAAGTGTTATATAAATATCTGTTCGGAGATGTTTTCAATTATTCTTTGTTCGGATTTGGTGCAACCCTATCTTATCTTCAATATCAAGATTTAAAATAAGATAATGAAAAAATGATTAGAAATCACCTTTACCACCGATATTTTATTATGTTTTCAATCCTGAAGATGATCACGAGGCGCATATCTGGTCTCATTCTAACCACAAGGGATGCGGACTTTTCTGCACATACCGAGCCCAACGCCAGAAAAATTCAGACTTAGATCGCGAGCGACATTCACATTCCCCCATACATTTCAAATGGGAATCTTATTTTAGGACCTTCCAAATGTGATATCGACTTTGAAAACGGACACGGTTGTCCCTATCTAATATGAGTATGCAATCATCCTTCATTGATGGATTCGAGACCAAGTTGTTTCTCCCAGAAGAAATGTACGGTGGGAAATTCAAATTTTTATGAGGTTTTTCCCGGAAAGATAGAACCCGCATGTGAAGAGCAACCGTGAAATTACTTTGCAAAAGCAATATACCGTTTCCCTGATGGTCTTTAGTTCGACGCCAGTGTGCCATTTGTATTCTACCTTACAATTAAATGAGAAACTCGGTTTAGATTATTAGATTCGATTATTAGCAAGAATAACTATATAAAATGCGAAACCTGTTCAAACATAGTATTTTCTATTATTTTTTTTACTTTCCTATCTTATCTTGGTTATCAAGACAAATGAATATTCGCATAGCCATTCATCAAAAAGGAATCACGCCCTCTTTCTCGACAACATTAAATAAGATTTGTTTTTATTCCTTTCTTTTCGTCATTCCCTTGTTTAGTGGGCGTCCGTGAGTTTGCATAAAGATGGAAAGGTGTGTCGTGAAGATTCATCTCATAGGATTCACGCTTTAAAATGTCAAGGTCAGCACTGCGAGTTCATTGGGAGGCCCACTTTCCGTTAATTTTGTGCTGATTGAAGGAGAGCAGACACAAGGCCGTTCCTTGGACATAGCGACAGCCTTTCAAGGTTGATAAATCTCCATTTCATACCATAAGTTTCGATTCTTTTTACTTAGATCGTCCTTGATGGAGATCTCCATCACCATCAATGGATACACATGATATGAAATACACTAAAATCTGCGTAAGACGCGGAGGTAATGCGCACTGCGTCGTACTTTTGAGGAATTGTCTGCTTTTCACACCAAGAGAGCGTCTAAAATACCGAATACAATGAAGCAATTTTTACCAGATAGACAATTAGAGAAGAAGAAACATTTTTTAACAGCTGAGGGCATCACGATCTTTCAGAGAAAAGTGACTTTTTAATATATGTTCAGCCCTGACGTATCGAAAAAGAGAACTTTGCGATATTTTCATTTTATTCTGCAGAGACGCAGATACTGTGATTTGTGTCGAGATGAGAATAAGCGGTATCAATACTTTCTTATGAAAGGGGGGTCTTAAACGGATTTAACTCTGTTTCAATATAAAATATATTTTGAATGAATTTCACGACGATTTCACAATGAGATACCGTTTCAAACCTGTTTTAGGGAATCGACTGAAAACCGCTTTATGGATAACCGAGTCTTGATGAAACTTCACTTCTTCCACCTTTAAAACAATACAGAAATATATTTATTTCTTATTTTAGAAGATTACTTTGCAATACTTTAAAAAATGAATTAACTACACCTCAAAGGCTCCTTAACTGCTTTTATAGAGGTCCTTATGTTTACTAAAACGAAAAGGAGACTGAATTTTTTTTTCATTACATAACAGTGCTCGTATATATTAAAGGAATGTACATTTAACTTTAATGAAATGAGCCGACGTAACAAGCTAAAAGTTTAAATGAGGCAATCCGGACAATGTAAACGATATTTCTTCCATGAAATTAGATTGGAGGTTGTAGTGCATCCGTGAAAATCTGCCTTACAAGCGGGTATCAGAGCATTTTAAACTTTCATATTAGCAAATCATTATTGCGAAAGAGACCAGGGTCGAGAGAAAACCGCGTATTAAGCGGGATAACGTGTTCAATGACAGAGTTTTAAAGGGTATTACTGTATTATGAATCTTCGCATGCGGAGATTTCCTAACCGTGGGGAACAACTGGAATCTTTTTCATTCTATTTTTTTCCTATATTTTTGTAATGTACTTGTAAACTATCTGAATGTATATTTCTTACTGTTTTTCGCGGTTTAAATAAAATATTATTCAAACGAAAACTTAAACAGTTTATCATTTAGGAGTCCATTTATTCTGATTGTGAATGTAATGATTCTCAAGAATCGCCTCGAACTCATATTTGATATTCGAAGTGATTCAATGACAGCTTTTCACGCTTTCATTTTCACTTTCAAAAACTGATTATCGTTTCATTAATTAATATACGTCAATGTAAACTGATTTCAATCCCATCTGATTGACCATCTTTCGGTGTTTTTGTTTCCAAATAGTCATTAATTTTCCCTTAAAGCCTAATTTTATAGGACATTTCTTACTCTTTTCATAATAACAAAGGCGTTCACCATTGGCTTTTATTATTTTTTTAGAGTTTTTATTAATTTTTATTATTTGCATTACTTACTTATCCGTAAAATCAATGATTAAAATGTGACTTTTTTCCTCTTGAGCTGAAGGTGTAATCACATCAATGTGTCCTTACAAATTTATTTAATTTTTTAAATATTTTATTATTATTATATTAAATTATTATACATTGATTTTTTTATGTTATGAGCAGGTTTTAACTGTATTGTTATCACGATTTGTTCTTTCTTTCCTTCTTCGTAATAATTTTTGTATTACTTTTATTTTTACTTAACAGGTTAAATTGAAGAGTATTCAGTCCCTAATCTCTGCTATTTAGTGCAATAATTAAAGCGTATTTATGCACGTATTTTTTCCCATTCAGATTTCAGATTCAGGTACTTTGGGAAGTCTACAATAGTAAATAACTATTGTCCTAGCAACCCAAATTTTATTGGTAACAACGCGAATATTTGCTGATAATTTGTATTTTATTAAATAAATCTATTAACATTACGCTTTTCTCTATTTTACACTTGTGTAATTTGAATTCCAATTTTTTATTTATTTCATTTATACATTGCCATTTTATTTTTTCACTCTGTTTTCACGGTCTTTCTCAACCCCTTCCTGCAACATTGAGTTTTTA
Organism: Pachydiplax longipennis; assembly: GCA_036926295.1. Classification (NCBI taxonomy): domain Eukaryota; kingdom Metazoa; phylum Arthropoda; class Insecta; order Odonata; family Libellulidae; genus Pachydiplax; species Pachydiplax longipennis. The sequence continues at coordinate 69,427,472 of JAVFKF010000015.1, forward strand.
TATCAACCTTCAGTTGTAAAGATTATTTCTCACACTGTATCTTTATTTATTTAATTAGATCAAAAACAGCTAATAACTGACAATCGTATTGAATCGTAACACAGATTATAGCATTAAATAAACAACACAACAACAAAAATCAAAGAATAAACGAGAATCATAAATACGTTTAGGAGAGAGAGGTTCAACTACGGAAGAAAGGGGTAAATTGACAAAAATGTTGCACTAAAATGTTTAAAATGATGATAAAAAAATTTGGAAATTTTCGGTAGAACATGAACGTTTGGATGTGAAATAGGTTGTAATCATGGAAGGAAACTTGAGGAAATGGGGTGAATGAGAAGAGAATGAAATGAGAGGAAATAAAGAGCAGAGACGAAGGGCAACCCACTATAAATTATGAAAGCTGAAATTCGATTTAGTTCAAAATACAGGCCATAGAAAATTCAGTCGGATCACAACGGCAAGAATAAACTCAATTAGTATGTCCGTAAATAATTATGGAAAATGGAAAGATTTTACATTATATGGTGACCTCAATTATCTATTCTTTAAGTACGTTATGTAGATTTAGTATGAGAATAAAATGAAGATATCGTGAAGCGCCCCCTGACGGAGCGAATACTGGAATGATATCTTCATTTTCTCAGGTCAGTTAGATGAAAACCCTAAGCCATTTTATTTCGTTTCAATTAGTAAACATATCGAATGAACTAAAAAGGGAGCGTTTTGTTAGCTTAGTCTCGGCCTCTCGTCACCGCTGTTTTTTAACTCGAGTTATCTCGTTATTCTTCCCTAATTGTTTATCTTAAGAAATTTTTTTATTGTAGGGTGAAAAATGAGCAAAATTAGGTAACTAAGACGCTCTCTTTGCACGAAAAGCAAGCCAGTCTACAACAATATGGTATAATACATTATACAACCCGGTTGAGAAACTATAAGACTCTTCTAAACCCCCCAACGAAATTTATGGTCTTCCCCTGAAAAACATCTAAGACGAGTATCGCATTCTTTTCAAGTTCACTAATTTCTCTCAAAAACATCCTGATCGAGTCCTCCTCTACATCCACCCTCTTCGAGTAGGATTACGCATTTATGAAAATGGAATTACTAACTCAATTCAAGAGAAGGGAATGTGAACTCTTCTACAATTTCATCAAGTGCAAACCTTAATTAAAGGAGAAAGCGATTCCCATAGGAATACTTGTTAGCCCTCGTTTTTCCCACCGCCAAACTGAGGAAAGCGCTTTCTACTTGGCATTGTTCAGCTCCTTCGAATAAGAGCACTTATTTTGAGAAAAGTTCCCGTATTATGAAACTCTAAATGGATTTAATACCTCAGAATAACTCTTACAAATAACTTAAACTGGAGCACTCACATCCGATTAATCTGCGGTAAAGCAAGTAAAAATCTTGGCTTTATAAGTGTATTTTCGGTATATGCAGTGCAAAGAGAGCGATTGTTATTGGTCCATCTTGAAGAAAGCGGAAAGTATATGGGATCCAGCGGATGAAACACTCGAGAAAGTGCAGCGATACGTTATGTTAAAAAAATACGATGGAAATGCAAATGTTACGAAGTTGTTCTCAGACGCAGGTTGGGGTCCTTCAGAGGAAGGACTTTAGAAGATAGGTTTTCTCGGTAAGTTTAAAGAAAGTATGATTATATAGGACTTCTTTACGCGATTACACTGTCACTATGGCTAAAAAAGATCACAAAATAAGAGAAATATATGCTTAAAAAGTCTTCTTATGAACTCATTCTTTCCGCAAACGATGCGCGATAATAACTAAGCTCAGTTTCTACACGACAAAGGACGAATTACTCGATTTCTTACCAAAGATTTGAAGAGTAAATCTCGGACAAGATTTACTCTTCAAGTGTAAGAATGTACATATGATGCTACAATGAGATATAAACAGAAGGAAACAACAATTATGAGGCATTAAAGATACAGTAGTAGTCGCCGCCAAAGTCGATAATCCACTTGGCTGTCCAGGAAAAACATGACATGAAACACACAAGATTAGACATTTTCTCAGATATGTATATTAGCCTCCTCTTCGTTTCCCTTTAGAATTATTACGAAAGTGGAAACAAATTTTTGGGAATCTTGTTGAAGTCTGTTCTAGAGATTCTCCTATAGGCGAATAAGGGATCCTCGAGGTGTTCCTGAGACAAATGAATATTTTCCCACTAACTCTGAAGTGACGAACAGAATTACACGTTCTTCAGTTCGACAGATTATGTACATACAGTTGCCTTCACCATTTGTGTATATATGACCTCTTTCGAACTCACAATAGCAATGAGTGATCGTCTTTAAATCAAGATTCCTCCGCACGATTATTTTGTAGAATTCATTACAATGAATGGCGCTTTTGGCTCCATAACTTTCGTCGCAGAATTTGAGCACTTTATCAATGCTTTTCAGAATTATCACAGAGTTAATTTCAAAAGTACACAACCTCTCGCTTGATACCTCAGAACCCATTCCAGTTCAAATTTTTGCTTAAATTTTGGAAGGAATGCAAACACTCGATTTATTATGTTGTATAAAGCATGTATTACGTTTTCATTTAGACGAGACTCAATCGTCTCTTCTTATATCAAACCTTTGGTTACAAAACGTTTGAAAGAAAGGGATACCTTGGAAAAAAGAGCTCAGAATTAGTGGATTTGAAACCTTAAGTTAGTTCTCAGAATCTCAGAAATATATTCTCAGAATATTTCTCAGAATCTTAGATATATCTCAGAAATATCCCAAAGCAGAAAAATGCCCGCAGAAAGGGGGTGTGAAAACCTACAAGTTAAGGACAAAATTTTAAGGAAATGATGAATGGATATAGGATATGTTAGATTCTACTCCAAAGGCGAACGTATATTTTATGAATTTTTATTCAGTATTCAATTAATGAATTTTATTCAAGTTCAGAAAAACGATGTATTTCGATGTTTTTTAGAATTGAATAAAAGGGCAGGATAGTACCACCTCCTTTCCTCGAAAGAATGTCTCGAAACTACTGTGAGACTTGGGGTCAATATAACGCAAATCTCCCGTCTATTTTAATCATAGTGTTTAAAACTTAACTATTTTGAGCGTAACTCAGAATTGTGATGAGAAACCGATTGAAATTTCCCTCTCGAAATATTTGTGCTCCATCTCTGAGTTTGGCTCCTCAAATAAGTCTTCAGAGAAGAAATATTAACTATTCAAGGCATGATTGGTTCCTTGTATTATAATGTATATAATTATCATATATTTTCCATAATATGTATGAATAACATATCGAAAAGAGTGTGGCATCACTTCCTCGACAACACCAGATGCTGAATCGAATATTTAATCAAATTTAATCTCATCAAAATTATGCCAAAACTTTCGTTCTGTATTCTCAAGTAAATTTCCGATGAAAGACGAGCGTTAAGTACTTTCCATAATAATGTATTACGTTTAGTTATTGTGTGTGTTCGAGAGAAGAGCCAACCATTTTGTGTAATCCGAAGGAGGAAAAAAGTCTGACGGGATCAGGAATCGATTCCGGGAGGCTGCTTTAACCAACTTGAGTCTGATCAGACAGCTTAGTTGGTCAAAGCAATTCCCGAACCCGTCAGACTCTTTCAGGTCCGTTTCTCATTGGGATTTTTCCTGGGTGCCCTTATTTGCAAAGTTACCTTTACTCATTTTGTATAATGTTTTACTGGCGAACTTAAATACGTTTATTTCAAAGAATAATGTGATTATATATGAGGATTCTGAGAATCCACTGAATGAGTGATTTTTTTTGTTTTATAACAAGATATCCTAATCTGCAAATAAAAAAATGTGTGGCCTTTAATAAGGGAAAGGTCACTGTTTTCTGAAGGAAGATTCGCTACCGATGTTTTGCTCTTTTCGTTACAGAGCTTTTCCATTGCAGAGCTCTTTCGTTATAGATTTTTGAACTATATTTTGTACTTTTTACGATTTATTTTCTTGCATGATTCTCTCTGAGTTCCCATTCCAGTCAATTATTTGTGGGTCCTCCGATGTACTCTCTTTACATTCTTAAGACTCATTTCCTTGATTTTCCATTTACAGTTTCCTTCCCCTATTGTCATTTCAAAGGCTTCCAATTATTTATCGCCTCCTTCCATTCTACATTTATACACACCAAACCAAATACAGTAAAAATCGTTTATTATGCTCCTCCTTAAAATGCACTTTTCCCACAGCCCCATTCACACGTGGTAAAAAATCCGCTTGAGACGCCTTCTTTTCCTCGGATTTCTGATGGACCGAAACTATTCTTTCTTAATTGTCAATGTGGTAAAAATTACGTAATTGTAAAGTCAACAATTTCTCAACAAGAATTGATTCTTTTTAAAGAAGAATATTGAATCGTTTTTATCAAACATAGAGGTAATAATGATTTAACAATAATTTTTTATAAAAACCTTTCTACTTCAAATGTGGTCTTTTTGCATTTTTTGACAAAGGAATTGAGTTTTTTTAGGTTTATTTCGAAAATCCGAGATCAAAATCTGTCCTTCTTTTAAGTCGATTTTGGTCCCATCGTTTGATTTGTCAGTTATCTTATTTCCTTTCATGTGATAGAGTTTCGTCGCTTGATTGTGTTAATTGGATGAATTAATTAGAGGGAAAATAAGGAAGGAATCCTTCTCCTGAAGTGCAAACGCTGATTAGCAACGCATAATTATAGAGATATTAACTAAAGAGACTCTCTCGTGATTCAGCTCTGATTTATATCTCCGTTACGGAATTTCTCGCCAAAATCGTCCCACTTAACACGTTTATCATGTATGCGGCCAATGCCCTCTTCAGATCGTCCTAAAACTAAAAAACGAACTTCGATTCATATTCAGAATGAAGAAAATTAGTAGGATAATAAGCATTTCACACGAATTTGTTAATATCGAACGTAATTGACGAATTAAATTTATTTGAATGTAGGACAATATGTTTTCTCTGATTCAACTCCGGCTATTGCTGACAACTTGCATTGGGAACAATAACAAACAAATGGATGAAAACAGAAAAGAAAAACAAGCCTATAAAATAAAGAGATAAGGATGGGGAATTTGAAGAACATAGGTCTATGGATGTTAATTATGATACAAATGCACGTAGACAAAGTAAGGGTCAATGGAAGATGTTTGTAAAGATAAGTGGGGAGAGACGGAAATTATGTTATTTTAAATTAAGGGCCGCATATACAGCAAATAAGATCAATAATAAAGAAATTTACTTAATTTTAAAACTTAACGTTTTGTTGGAACTAAAGAATCGATAATTCATTGCATATCCATTCTATTGCGCCTATTTTATTGTATTGTAAGAATTCAGCAATGCATTTGCATACCTCGTTCAGCGTTTTGATTATGCGAGCCACTCTCATTGACGTTTTTTAGTAAATTAGTTCTTCGAACAAACGGTGGTGGAAATCCTGAGAGTAATTCTTCGTTAGGAATTTATTCAGTGCAATTAAGTTCGTTTTGTGGTTTTTATGTGTGTAAAATTTCAAATCTAATAAAATAAAGTAAGGTGTACAGGGTGGGACATTTAAAATTTTCCTTTAAAATGAGATTGGACGAGCGTAAAAATAATTTTAATTGATTCTTGTTTGAAAAACTCTCCAATTTAAGAATGAAAAATAATTCTGTTCAAGTGGTTCCCTCTGCTGGCCTTAGTAGAGTAGGTCATCCTGTCACTCCAATTGTTAAGCATATTTTGGATGATTTCGCAGCAGTAACAATCACAATTTTAAAGCTAGAATTGTCTCTGAATCATCCGTATAACATCAATCCTTAACGACGTCTCACAGAAAGTGAGAGAATGATGTCTGAAAGCCTCAAATCGCAGCTGTACGCAGGCCAATTAACATCTCCAAAACCGCTGATTGTCATATTCGCTGTGTCGATGGTCAATCGGCCTGCCAAAGGTCATTCATAGGGTCGATTTGAGACCATAAAAAGTTGGTCAACTGTAGTGATCGTCATTGATGGTAAAGATGTTTCAAGCATCATTTTCGAAGACCAATTATTCCACCACTCCAAAAGCACAGCAAACAGTAAGTTTTAGGGATGCTCTAGGGTTGCGTGTTCTGCTTGTTTACATCAGATGCGCTTCGTCTGATTTTTTCATTATTCCACACAGCGAACGAAGCGAATGGTCCTTTGCTTACAACTCCTGAGTAATCTGGAGGCGAATAAGCCGAGGTCTTTGTGCAGTATTCTCCTGAGGCGACTAATGCTGTGATCGGCGTCGAGTCCGTCTTACGATTCGAGCCTCAATATTCTCAGGCGTGCGCCTAAAACTCGAGAACCACGAATTGAACAACTTTCAAAATTTCAAGATTGTTATTACTACTTTCTGCGTAAATGATAGGCAACTTTTTCTTTACTCAAGTGTCCCCACTTCGATTCTAAACTAGAAAAAATGTTCTCATTAGATATGCAGGTAGATTTCACTATTTTAGGTTGCAGGGTATATTTCTATAGGAAAATTAAATTATAAGTAATAGAAGTACAAAATCGAGATTAGCACCTAAAAAAATGAAATTACGTAGATATTCTTATTCTGGGCAATAAATATCTTTATCAAGCCAAAGTTATATTCTGAGAATTGTAATGAAATAAATGAAAATTTCGGGAAATTTTGAGGCTATAGACAACGAGGCCCCTTGACGACCAATGCCATAGCTGAAGCCGAGATGACGCATTTTACAGTAAGTATACTCGGAGAATTGAGGTCTACATAAAAGTGATGGTTAAAATGGATGATAGTTTATATGTTGATAGGAGGCAATATTCTGAAATTTTAGCATTTGCAGTTTAAATTGCATTGCAGTTACAACAGTACAATTGCCATTGCAGTTACAATGCTGGAAAACAATTCGCAGCATCGATTGGCAGGGACCGACCATTTAGGAGTTACTATTAATCACCTCCACTTGCCAACGCAACATAATAAAGACGCTTTTTGTGGAGTAAATGTACAACATAATTTGTATCCTGCGAAGAGTCTTTCGGCGTGTAGCTGGGAATGTGCGTACCCATCTTCATTTCTCTAATTGATTAATGTTAAATATCGTAGTGGTATATCGAGTCAAAACTTACGCAATTCCATGTCTCTTTTGTTACATTAGCTATCTACTGCTTTTATAAGGGTAGAGTAATTCGATATTGGTGAGGTAAGTATCAACTTTATTTAACATTAAGAATCAACGTGCAATTCAGCAATCAAGACTCGACGCTTTCATAATTTTCTCGGTTGAGTGTTGAGGTAGAAACTTTAATGTTATAAATCTTACGAATCCAATTTTTAAGATAAATATCGTATTAAAACAAAATATAAAATATTTAAGAACATTTAATGACACTTTTTAGAAACTTAAAGATATTTTTAGTTATAATTATTTACGTTTCGTTGGTTATTAACAGTATCTCTTTTGGACAATTACATTTCCGACCACCCTCGTATTTTGAAAAAGTCATGCTTTAATTCATCAATTTTATTAAATATTAATCATAGGGCTTTTCTGTTTCTAAATCGTCTGTGAGAATCATCAATTGAGGACCGCAGTAATCATTGAGAAACTTTACCTCATTTATTATATATTGAAAAGATACAAATTAAATAATCAATATATATGGGCAATATTTTCTATCTTGATTAGAGGAATTCATCGTGAGGGCGTATTAATCCTAAAATTTTAAAAATGAGTCATAACATCCACGACACAATTAATATGGTAGATAGAATTTTTTATTTCCCTATTGAGAGTCAACGGCCACTTCAGCTAGTCTAATATAAAAAATAAGGTGCGTGTGTGTGTGTGTTTGTTCGCCCAAAACTCGAGAACCAAAAGTTGCAAGACATTCAAGTTTTAAATAAATTAAATGTACTCTACTAGATAACAGGCTATTTATAATTTACCTAACTGTCTCCTGTTCGACCTTAGAATAGAAAATCCGTTATCAGACATCACTTTAATCGGTTGTATGCTTTGTTTATTTTGTAAAATTAAATTAGAAAGAATAGTCGTAGTAAGTCGAGACCGGCACCTAAAGAAATGCAATTCAATAAAATTTCTTGTTTTGGTAGTGGTTTATCGTTATTGAGTCGAAATTTTGAAAATTTTGACGAAAGAAACGATCCTTATGTGAAAATTTTGAAGCTGTAAACAACCGGTCCCTTGATACCAAATAAACAATAGTATAGCAACCTCGGTGGATCATGCAATTCAACCGATTGCATATAATTGTGGGGTATAACGGAGCAGTAACCAAAATAAAAAAGATTTATGATTAGACGTGCTAAGTGAATGTAACGGGGCTCGACTACCGGTTTGTTGGCTCTCGGAAGCCAAATGCGACGACAGTTATGAATAGCGATTGATTAGCGAGACTGATCGCGAGTGAATCTGTGAATGCTTGGCCGAAATCACGTTTCTTCTGCGTCACATTTCTCCCTCTTAATGCGCTTTCGTGAATTATCCACCCAAGCGATGGAAACACTCCTTCTGGACTAAATTAATACGTTTACAAGCTTTGCTTTCGTCATTTTACTTGAGCAGTTCACACAGACGTCTCTCCATACTTGGGTGCCGCATCTGAAGGTTGCGGCACCCAAGTGTTGTTCATACCCCGTCGGGGTCACCGATGTAGGCAACGCAGTGCCTTCATTCTGATTGCTCGACCGACGCTGTTCAACAAAACGAGAAGTGGCTCAAAAGATGCTACTTTCTCAACAACGTTTTATTTACACATAACAAAATACTCGACCGATTTCAGCGAGTAATTGTCGATTCTTAAAGTTAACGTTGTAGAAGAGTATCTCCTCCATCAATTTCTTTCCTTATCTTCTGACGTTCGCGTTGATTTCTCAGAATGGCTGTTTCATCCTTGTCGCCACCTGTTCACACATGTGGTCTTTGTGATTTTCTCTCATTCTGCAGATGCAATGCTTCCGATTGATTCGACTGTGCTTGTTGGTGAAATGCATGTGTTTATATTTTCATATCATCTTCTTTCTCATATTTTACAATCGGTAGGTCTTTCACACACACCTTCTTTGTTTTCCTGCTATGGACGACTTTTACCTCAGAGTGCCTCTTTAAAATCCGCAGAGCATGACGATGGACTTTTAGTCTCAAAGTATAAATAAAGCCGCTTTATCATAATTATTAATATACAGAAAGCATTCATTGAGGCCGAAAGGAAATAGAAATTGCAATCAGAAACAAACAAACATACAGATCAAAAATAAAATACATATGAAAGTGGTAAAAGATAGAATCCAGTCATGGTATAGGGAAGAGAACGTTGTATAGCATTTGATCTCACAGAGTTTTTAATCGAGTGAGGAAAAGAGTTCCAAAGGCGTAGGGAATTACGTAAGTTTTGACGGCTTATCTCTTAATCATGAAACGAATAAATCAATTCCACAATTATTATTGTTTTGTGATGAGTGATTTGTGCACGGTGTATTTCATTTGTGCTTTGATTTTGTAGAAATCCAAAGGCCGAATGTAAACTCTGACTAACAGTAATTATATGTGGTTTAGAAGAGATATCAGGGGGTAGCCGGTTATAGTGATGTTATTTTGGAATACTTCTAGGGTAAGGGATTTTGGAGAGTGAATTAAGTGTTACATAACAATGTTTTGTAACCTGACGACAGTCAACTGCAAAATATATTCTTATACAATGATCACTGATGTGTGATAACATTATTTATCCGATGTCAGAAACTCCTGTAAGAAATGCATGGGAGAAATATTGGAACATTGATTTCCGCTTCCCGACGTGATAAGAATATGAAATTTCAAGATTCTTTAGAGAATCAGTGACCTAACACATGTCGATGGTTTTCTACCAATACTATCCTTAGTTCGACTCTGGGCAACTCGAAAACACTCCCATAAGAAATGCAAAAAGTTCATTTTGATCGATTACAGAATTTTTTTTCTTTTGCAGAATTAAATTAGAAATATTGGTCCTGCGAAATCGAGATAGTTGCCAAAAGAAAGGAAACTGAACAAAGATTCTTAGTTTTGTCATGAACTATTGCTTTGGCTTCCAAATTGTGAGAATTTCGATAAAATAAACGAAAATTTCGCGAGATTTCGCGGTTGTACATAACCTGTCCCCTTGTTGACCAATGCGATTGTTGAATCTGAGATTATGCACTCTTAGAATGTATACATATAAAATTCCATAAGCCGATGTCATATAGTGAGTAAAAGGAAATAGCACCTATGCTAAAGCAAGTTGGTTCTAGGATTAATTTTTTAAGGTCTATTGATGAAATAAAGTGCGCGCACCTCTTGCCTGAATGAATTACGTATGTAGATACACAGATAATTAAATAGGATAAAAGTACCTTATTAAATAATTTAATAAGTAGGAGAGGGAGAATTTCTTTGTTGAAATAAACAAGCCGTGGCAATGCATGAAGAAATGAGACGAATTGAGAGCTAGAGGAAACATTATATGCATTGAAGAGTACAAAATAAACGAAAATTATGAAGTTATTAAGAATACCTATACATCTATGTAACTGTTCGTCATTTAAATAAACAACTGCGTAACCAACTTTATTAAATCAATCAAGCTTTTTATTACACATGAAACTTAACTATTCGGAGAAAAATTTGGAAATTTTAACCAGACACTCCAACCACTCGGTCATTTTGATAATTATGAGGTAAAACTGATTAAATAAAACTATAATTCGACAAATACGTTGGTTATGTAGACAACTGCGTGTCAGATAATGTCATAATGTGAAAAAAAAAAACATTTAAATTAATCGTTGACATTTTGACGGGGTATTTCGACATACATCAGATGTATGCGATAATAATAGTAGATTTTTCTAAAATTTACATTAATTTCCATAATTTTTGATGGGAAACCCACTAGTCTTACATAACTCACCGATATTTATTTATTTATTCATTCGATATCAGTAACTCTCGTGAGGAATACCAGGGCTAAATATTTGGAAATTAACTTCACGCATTTCCCGATGTGATATGATAATAATATTTTCGGGAATCGTTAAAGTTCCAACAGAGAATTACATATTGATATTTTTCTGTCCAAAATATCTTTGGCTCTACTCTGGACGACTGGAAAACTCGCCCATAAGAAATACATGTAAATTTCATTTTGATCGATTGCAGGCATTTTTCCATTTGCAAAATTAAGTCAGTAATAATGGCCTACGATATCGATAAAAGTACCAAAATAAAGGAAATTGAATAATGCTTCTTACTTTTGTCATGGTTTACCGTTTTGGAATAGCTATTGCGATATTTTGAAAATAATGACGAATAATTGGTGTAATTTTGCGGGTATGAAGACCGTCTTCGTAGCGGAAAAGGCGACTCAACTCTCAAAAGAACTCAAAGAAAGATAATCCCATATGAAATGTATGGGGAAGGAGAACCGACATTTCATGGCAAGGAAATAGTTTGTAAAGTTTGGAAATATAAATCTAGCGATATATTTATACAAATAATATAACCTTTACGCTAAGGATTCTTTAAATTGTATTATTTGTTTTTATATGTACTAAATAACATTAATATTTCTTGGGTATTTTAGTGTTATAGGTAATTAGATAATTCCCATGTATCAGGTTTAAAAATATTTTATGAAGTTATTTTTAGGTTTTACATTTACACTTACAGCTTCAGTTTCTATCATGATGGTTTTGTAATAAATGAGGATTAATTGGATGATTTGAAAATCAAGAAGGACCAGATATTTATACCTGTTTTGTTAGCAAAATTTAGTCCCTTCATTTTAACGGGGGAATTTACTAGTATTTATATAAGAATTTATCCAATGTCAGTAATTCCCGTAAGAAATACAAGGAAGAAATTTTAAAATATAAATTTCACGTCCGTATTTCCCGACGACAAAGAAATATGAAATTGAATTATTCATTAGAGAGCCAACGGACAGTAAAAAATAAATAATTTTTCACATAAGGTATCCTTGGTTCGATACTAGACCATTCAAATGTACTTGTAAGAAATAAATCCATTTGATCGCAATATAAAAAATTCTTCTCTTGGTCGTGATTTATTCATTCCGTATCGAAATTGTTGGAATTCATATAAAAGTAATGAAAAATTTGTATATTTTTGCGAGTGTAAACAACCCGTCGGCTTGACGACAAAGGCGAATCCCAGCTCACGCATTTTTCCATCAGGATATACGAGGAATAGGTGCCCATATAGAATGTATGGTAGGAAAAGGATTAGCATAAATAAGTTAAATGAAGATCCGTGATGGGGATAGGAATTCGGCGTCGACCGTTAGCAAAGGAATTTGACCTGGTGCCCTCCACCTGTCCTCCTAACGGACGACCCAATTCCTAAACTCAGAAAGGTTCTTTGAGTATAAGTTACACTACGAAACCATTTTCTTTTGTGGTTCATTTTAAATCGACAATAAATTAATTACACAAACACTCGTATGAAACGATCCCGCTTAAGACGCGGTCTCTCTCACAATTGAAGAAGAAGACTCTGCTATCCACGGGTTTTTCCCTCCACAGCTAAATCCTCCGCCACACTCGATGAATCGAAAATTATGTACATTATTCTTCCCTAATTGTCTATTTAATAAAGATTGTTGAATGAAAAATTATCAGAATTAAGCAACGCCCTCTTTGCCTGAACCCATATTGAAAAGTATGATTAGAAAACAACCTTATTACAGAACAATAGTTTACAAACTCTCTTGATAATGAAAGACGTGGCAATTGGGGAAATCTAAAGAATGTTTATTTTTGTTTTTACGCTGACAAACCTTTACATAAAAGGAATGGGTAAAGGTAACTTTGCACATAAGGGCACCCAGGAAAAATCCCAAGCAGAAACGGACTTGAAAAAAGTCTGACGGGAACGGGAATCGAACCTGGGATCTTCCCGGTCTTGGATCTTGGCCGGTGCCTCTACGGAACGTGTTGTGGACGATGCCGCACAAACTACATATGCCTTTGCCTAAAGGTACAGTGGTGGGACCGAATCGGTAAAAGCTGGCCAAAAATAGTAAATATAATTAAAATTGTCTGAAACTGTCATATTAGGGTAATGTTGACCTCATAAATTCAATTTTGGCATCATCTATGCTAAATAAAGATGAAATAACTATGGAAATAGTAAAAATACGATTAAACCGAGAGCATATGCTGTAATAAATAATATTATTTTTTATATTTCTAAAATTAAAAATAGAAACTTATTTATAAGTAATAAGGAATCGTAAACCTTCATGTAAAAAGTAAAAGAAACGCGTATATTTAATTTTCATGTGAAATCGAAAACTGAGAGTTCTCATCTTCCGACTCGTCACTTCCCTCAGTTGGTAACTTATCTTCTGCATCATTTTAAAGCAGAAGTTTGTATAAATTTGCATCCAATTCCCTAATTTTCTTCTTAGTAGTTCATGCAAGCTAGAAATCATTGGATCTGAAGTTAATAACAACCTTCGGTCATCATTAACCGCCAACCTGGAATATTTTCAAGGAATGGGTAAAGGGTGATTTTGCACGTTAGGGCGTGCACCCAGGAAAAATCCCAACGAAAAATAGACTTGAAAAAAAAACTTTGTCCACAAATTCTCCCGAATGGCTTGAGAGAATGTTCCGGCGAGATAGCTCAACTGACAGAGCAGCCGACCGGCAATCGGGAGATCTGGGTTCGATTCCCGGTCCCGTCGGACTTTTTTCAAGTCTATTATTCCTTGGGATTCTGGAATATTTTCTCAAATTCTGCTTTCTAGAGCAACGGATATCTTTATTTCTCGCCTCCATTCAAATTGAATTACACTCTTCAATATTCTAAGATATGCTGTCTCCTAAATTTCACTGACTCACCTTTCTTTTCCATTATTTTATCATACAGTTCGAGACGAGTTACTTTTATACTCTCCATTCTGCTTTCAGAGCAGCTAAAATTTCAAAATATTTAATTTATGAAGACGATCAGAGGATGTGTCATTAAAAAGTAAATGGGAATCGACGATCCGAAAGAATGCACAAAATTTTCCATCGAAAATAACAAAAATAAAATTAAAAATATTCTTACAGAGTATGCAGTTCTTCTCGCCTAAATACTTGGCAGATAGAATTGGTTGCGCACTTCTAGCTATCAGAAAAATAACTGAGACTCCGTCTAGACCACGAGAGAAACTGAACATTTTCGCCTCTAGTTCTGTAATTTCGTGTGTAGGGATAATCCGAGATTCTTTGATCACTTATTATGTTAAGCGAGGGTGTGAAGTGGGAAGAAGCAGTCATTGTCCATCCCTCTGCATCAAGACCAGTCTGTACAGGGTGATGGTTGGGTAGTTAAGGGTCAAGCAGAAATTGTAGAGGGCTGATGTGTGAACGGAAAGGATAACAGAATTGAGAAAACGTCATGTCACACAATTCATGAAGTTTACTCCATAATTTATACATTATAATTCTAAAGAGGAGACATGCATACCACGCGCCGGAGGAAAGAGTCGGGGCGCCAAGCAACTAAAAAGTTACCAGAAATGCCAAGATTGCAAGTAGAAGCAAGAATTTTCTTTTATTTCTTAATGTACAAACATCATACTATATCTCTGTGCTAAAATATCGCTATCGATAAGTGTCGATGGTAAAGATTTAGTGTTTTTTACTGAAAAATTTGGTGCATTTTGCAATGAAATATTAATACTAATATTAATTGTTTACATAAATTTTATAAAAGTATGAAAATAGAGATATTTGTTCTGAGATGTATATATATTAATGCGCCATATACTTTAAAATGCTAATTACTACCTGTAAAACATAGCATGTCGACATTTCAGGCATTTTAATGTGAAAAATTACCACGGCCGTCAACAGCACTTTTTTCCTAACTTTGAACGATTATTGTCGCTAAATTCCGAAATAAAAAATTCAAATATTGGTGTATTTCATAGTCCTTGTGGAGGACAACAACAATATAACTGCCTAAAAATTTTAAAAAATGTCGAAAAATGATTTTTGGCCAGCTTTTTCCGATTTGGTGTGCGAGATTCCCAAAACGGCTTCTTCTGATAGCTTAGGAAGTCAAAGCAGCCTCCCGGATAGAGGAAAGTTCGATCAGACTTTTTTCAAGTCCTTTGGGTTGTATACTTAAAATTAAAGAAACCATTGACTTTCGATTTCTGGTGTAAAAGAAATAAAAATTTGTTATATCCAGCATATGACGCAGTTTTCACTAAAAAGCGTCTTAAACCACGCTTAAACTGTATTCATAAAATACGATTGAAATATGTCGTAATATGTCGTGATGAGAGGTCGTGAGAGGCTAAGAAGTGATAAATGTGAGGCAAAAGAAATGATCTAAATGTAGGAAATTGTGCGGCTATTAAAAGTAATTTTTGATTGTTGTTTGATATCTTGTTTTATGCCAAAAACGAACTCAAATGACGATTAATCGCGTAAATTAATAAGTAAAAGCAATAACGGGTAGGTATGTACAGTAAAATCAATACTATCAGTCGTGACTTCGTGGAATTTCAAACCAACCATCTTGAAAAGAAAAACATTTCCACAGCAGATTTTAAATTTGAGATATTTCTCAACGTGTTATCATCTTCAGGTAAAAATCTTACAATAATACCGATTTTATCAGCCGAATCATGACGACGGAACATCTCAAATGTTTATCTCTGGCTGTATTTACAACTTTTACCATTTCTAAGATGATCATTTCACCCCCGAACCGATTTCTTTCATTTTATTGCCGGTATTCTAGATTTACATGCAGTCTAAAGAGAGAAAAAATAGATTATGGGGTCCAAAATATCCTTTGTAACCTGATTACCGATGATAAATAAATCCTTCTTCTACCATCCAAGGCTTTGTGGTAAAAGAACTGTCAAATACAATGTATTCTGAGGTAATATGATACAAATACATTAAATCATAAGATTTTTAATCGATTCCGTAATTGATAACATAATTTTCTGTTGAAATCTATCACAAAAAAGTAAGAAATGCATTAATCAGTGAAGAAATATCATGGGAGTGGACCTCTCGATGGAAGTGACCTCACACCATTGACTTAACTCTTATCTTGGTATTTGATGAAAACAGGAAATTCTCTGATATTGGTTACAAAAACTTGAAAAATACCACATATAAAAATGAAGTTAAGTAAAAACATTACAAACCTCATTACATTATATTATAAAATACCTCGATAATAAGCCGATTTTGGAGGATTTCGTAATAAACTCAATTCCGATTTTACGTTTTACGAAACGCGCGCGATGCGTTTAAATACCGAAGAAACTTGGAACCTTTTTGTACAGATAATGCGTAATCATATGGATAAATATGTTCCCTCCAAATACTCTAAATAATGAGCCTAGATGGTATAATAGAGATACTAGGAAAGCGTTAAAGAAACAAAGACGATTGCATTTGAAATTAAAAACCGTTACGAGGCTTCCTAACAACATAATAACGGATCAGGTTAAGGCCGAATATAAACGAGTAAAATCAGAAACAAAACGAATAATGCGTGATGCCCTCCGTCAATTTAAAAGGAAAGTTTTATACGAATACTTAGACGAGGATCCAAAAGCTTTTTGGTCGTACGTGCGTGAGGTCCAAGGTAAAGTTCAAACCGTAAGTTCGTTAAAAGATAACAGCGGCAATGTAATTAACGATTCTAAGGAAAAAGCGAATATCTTAAATGATCTTATTTCCATAGCGTATTTACGTCCGATATTACATTAGGCGCCCTACCAGTAGTTAATAAAGCAGAAACAATGTCGAATATCACATTCAGGGAAGACGGAATTATTAAACTTTTACAGCAGATTAAGCCAAATAAAGCTCCTGGTCCTGAAGATATACCAGCTCGAGTATTTAAAGAATTAGCAGAGAGCATAGGCCCCTTTCTTAAAGTAATATTTGAAAAATCTATAAGCGAAGGTAAGGTCCCAAAAGATTGGAAAATTGCAAATGTCACCCCAATTTTTAAAAGCGGCGTAAAAGATGATCCATCGAATTATAGGCCCATTTCGTTAACTTCATTGAGTGGTAAAATAATGGAAAATATAATTACTAGTTCCTTAATGGGTTTTCTCGAAACCTCTAAATTCATTGTTCAGAATCAACATGGTTTTCGTAAGACACGTTCCTGCGAGTCACAGTTAGCGTTATTAATTCACGATATCTTGAAATCGGCCGAAAGTAAAAGACAAGTCGATGCAATATTTTTGGATTTTCGGAAAGCGTTCGATAAAGTCCCACATCGTAAATTGTTGTACAAATTAAAACTTGCGGGCATCAACGAACAAGTAATAAGTTGGATAAAAGATTTCCTGTCCGATAGAGAACAACGAGTAGTATTAGATGGTATTAGTTCCAACCTAGTCAAGGTGACCTCAGGCGTCCCACAAGGAAGCGTAATCGGGCCATTATTATTCTTAATATACATTAACGATCTTAATGAACACATCGACAGTAACGTTAGAATATTTGCGGACGACACGGTTATTTACAGAGAAATAAAAAGTAATGACGATAGATTAAGCCTGTCGAATGACTTAGATAAAATAGTAAAATGGTGCGACGACTGGCACATGGAGCTCAACGTAGATAAATGTTCAGTAGTTAATTTTTTCGAAAGAAAATCCTTTGCCAATCATAATTCATATAGCCTTCGAGGGAAAACATTATCAACTGTCGATTCGGTAAAATATCTCGGAATAACCCTCACGAATAACTTAACTTGGGGTACCCACATCCATAACATATGTGGGCGAGCTCTCGGACGAATCCGGGCAAATAGAGTCCTGGTGCTTGCACCCCTGCCACACGCCGAAAGGCGGCTTGCAGGGTACAGATGTAGATGTAGATGTAGACCTCTATCTCCAGGAATCAATATAGTCCAGGAGGAAACTGCAATCGTTCTCTTATGTTTCAGATGCCGCGAAAGCAGAACGACGTCCTTTGATTAACCAATGAGGAGGCATCTCAAAAGCGATTTGAGGGTGACCAAAAGTAATTCCCAATAATTATTTACCCTCGAACGGACTCTGGAAGTGCTTGAATAATAATCCATAATATACGTGGGCGAGCCCTTAAAAAAAAACTCGGATTCGTCGAGAGAATAATTAATGCCCGCAAGCGATGCCACATAGCGTTAATTAGACCTCATTAAGGGAAGGCATTTTGTCTACCACGTATAATGAGCGTTATTCGATGCTTCATGACAGCAGAAAGAAGGAACAATCAAAGTTGTAATTTATTTAATAAAATCGGAAGATGTAGTGGACTCCTTAGGCCATTCTGATTAGGAGTAATAGATACTAGAACCAATCGATCAAATAATTCATTTTTTCTGAGAAATATTAGTGAAAGTAATCGATTAGGAAAGTAGAATCATGAAGATTGCACCCTCTGCCACACGCCGAAAGGCGGCTTGCAGATTGCACATGTCTATAATTTAACTCCGGCAGAATTTCGATATTAAATGTGTGCACGATGACTCCGATATCATTTTGATTTAGGTGTAATTACTCGCTATGATTCAAAGGAAGACATTTTTTATTGAGATTTCCAAATAGCAAGGCAAAAGGATTTTAAATGATATGCAATACTTTTTGAATAGCTCAACATCCTCTTTATTAATGAGCATAATTCTTCATTTAGATCGCTAAATTTACATAAATATCCTGCAAGCAATCTCTCGGCGTATGGCAGGGGGTTTATAAGACATTTGAGATACTTCCTAGTTCTCGTATAACGGCAAGAATGAGAACGGCTTGTTCTATTAATTTCTATTCATCTGTTTGCCTGAAGTAGCAATGGAGTTCGCAGTCCTCTCTAAACTTCCGAGGATACACAATCTTTGTCTTTGTAACGCCTTTTTATGGTGGCATTTTTAGGTAACAAACTTTTTCCAATGTGTGGCTTACAGGTAAAAATCTATGAGAATTGAGTTGATAACAAATTTTCAAAGTTGTATAACCTAATGTATATCCCTCTTTCTTTTAGTTTATGATATATTTTTCGTGCAAACTTTGACCATGGAATTTTCAACTTTCATCAGTACTGCTTTTCGGTCAATATATTTTTATAAGTGTTTTCTGGAAAAAGCAATCAATTCCTAAGTTTCTTCCCAATTAGATTAAAAGGGCGCACTCGTTCTAAACCTTTTACTATCATTGTCTGAATATCTTCCCTTCTTCCCTTGATTAAATGAACATTTTTCTGTTTTCCTTTGTATGGTGAAAAACGTATTGAGTTTTGCCTCCATCTTGTTCATGGCTGTGATACTATGAAACCTACTGAGGCATTATAAATATTGGAATTCATCACAGTCACCCTTCTTTGCTATGGAAAGTGTAATTCATAGGATTTTTGCAATTTATCCCAATATTAGAAGCCCATGTGCGAAATGGTATCAGCTGTCACTTTTACTACCAAATGGAATATATCCGTTGGCTGAGAAGCGTCAAAATGACTCATCTTACCCAGTACGCCCTCAACCAATGTTAGAGGATCTAATCCCCCATAGGGGAAGCGCTGCTGCCTCACAGCTTCGAATCCCGGATGACTAGATATTTCCGGTTAGGAGATGGTTGTTTGTTTGTCTTCAAAAGGTCAATCGTATTTTCGACAGCTATACAAAATGAAAAATAGCTCATTTTGAATATTTAATTCCTCTGAAACGAGCATTGGATGATTCTTCACTTCCATGGACGGAGAGTTTTCCTCGTGATGGGGAGAATTAAGCGAGATAACGTTTTAAGAATCCATCATTCACTCACCTCCTTTGCTTTCGCACATTCACTTGTCTAAACACGGCGCCTTATTGTTTGCTTATGAAACCGAAATGGTGCTTTTTAACTGATTTTCCTCTTGTCCTCAGCTTGCCGCGATGGTGCCTTCTTTTGCTCGGATGGCTCCGGCTGCGTCGATTCCTCCATGGTGCAAGATGGCGTGCCGGACTGCCCTGACGCTTCGGACGAAGGTATGCCTCTAGAGAATAATAACCGAACATAATGCCGAACTAATTAGATGTTGGGATGGTAAAAAATACTTCGACGATAATGAAACTAGGATAAATAAGGACTTTTTCTGATTCATAAAAACTAACATGTGCATCCTGATTGCCGTCATAGCTTCCCTCCCGTCAAAAAAGGAACTAAAATGGGAAATGAAAATACAATAAAACCCGCTTAAGACGTGGATCATCCCAAGATGCACTCCAAACAGACGATTCTCATTAGATAGACCAACCCTCGGGCAGAACGTAGATTAAAAGTGTTTTGTTGAACGTAAAGATGTCCTCTCACTGCTCCTGTTATAAATATCTTCGCTCTTCTTACTTGTCTTTCTTGCTAAAACTACTTTATTTAGGAGAAAAAATGACCAAAATTAAGTCACTAAGACTCTCCCTTTGTGCGAAAAGCAGAACATTCTTCAAAAATGTTAATATATCATAATAAAATAAAGCAATCAGTATTGCCGGGGTTTTACTGTGTTCCGTAGTTGTTTGTGGAAACTGCGGTAGTGTAAATACTTCGTAGTTTTCACAGACACCTACGAAATAAATTTCTCTCCATCTCTATTGCGTTTCATTATCTAAATAACGTATTATATTAAAGATATATTATATTCTTATAACGTAAGCTTTCTTCATGTTTTCCTTCGTGCTTTCAAATTTAACAGACGCAAAAAGTTTAAAGACGACAGCGAAATACATAGAAATAGGGTACCTATAATCTTAGTAAGTTGAAGGTAAAACCTCACCCGAATGATTTCTTTTCTTACGATTCTTTCATCTTTTGGCAAAATCACTCGTTTGGCTCACTCCAAAGTTAGCTCATCTCCTCATTAAATTTTTACGAAAATAGTTGAATGGCAAATTTGCCGTTAGTTCAGTAGTTGAAAGCTTTCTCAGCAACTCCTATTCTCGCTTAATCTGGCAATTATCTGTTCTTTCCATCTCAGAACCTTTGCTTCGTTTGGCAAACTTCATTACATCAGTCGATATTTTCTTTCATGCAAAGGCGCTTCATCGTAAAATAAACTGGTTGAATTAATTAAAAATTTGAGTTGTACACTACAAACATGTGTGTAAATTAAATTTTTGGTTAATTAAACTGCTCAGTTGATATTTGGTCGGTGTCATATCATACAAAATGAGTTATTTCAATCACCTTGCAATAAATATTGAAGACACGAACGATATCGTGAAGATGACGGAATTTCGTCGAAACCGGTCGTTCTTTACTAATTTATTGTACTAGCTTGTATTGTATTGTACGAAAATGTAACTCTCATTTTCTTCCTCAGGATGCCTCCCTCTTCAGTTTCGATGTCCTTGTTTGATGAGTGCTGAAGGACGCCGAGGGCCAACATGCATCGACGCTGAAATGCTTCGCGACGGCGTCGAGGACTGTGCCGACGGCGCCGACGAAAGTAAGAGGTTATTTGTAAAATTATCCATTGATAAATTACCATTTTTAGAGTTTACTGATGCTTCCTATACAGTAAAATGTTGACCTTTTCATTTCATATTATGAGGGTCGAGTCCATCTTTGTCGCCAGGGCCAAAAAGTCATTTATCGTCATTTTTATCAAAATTATCGATTTAAAAACGACATTACCTTACCAGAATAAGAATCTTTATTGAATTAATTTCTTTTAGTACCTGCCTCGATTTTTTATGACGATTATTACTAATTTAATTCTGCAAAAGAAAAGAAGTATGCAATTGGTCAAAAGTATTTTACGTGCATTTCTTATGGTAGTGTTTCCGAGACGTCCTGAGTCGAACCAAGGATAGTTTTAGTAGAAAAATATCAGTATGTGTTTGGTCACTGATGAATGTTTCATCTCATATTTCTATCGCGTGCATGAAATCAATGTTTCAGTATTTCCCTCGCGTATTTGCTGGAGTCAATTACATTGAATTAATACACACTGATTATTATATACTCAAAGTTACTATATCATTCATATTTTGCTGCATTATCATACTCTTGGTTCTCATTATTCGGCTTTTAAATAGTGTCGAATAATAGGTTGTATTAATTTTGCCGTGGTATATATCTAAAACCCAAATAAAAGCACAAAATATTTAATGCTGGAAACCGACCTCTATTAATATATGTGAAAATAAATGTAAATCGTGTAGGTATCAAAGTATAATCTCATTATTCGTCTGATGAGAACCTCCGCTCGTCCAGTCACAGAATTTTCGACTTCAAAACAATTTTATCCTTCTTCCCTCTCCGTCAGTCTCAGCAGCCAAAATATAAATGATATTTCCACCGATCCTCTCAGTTGAATTCATGGAAAGGAGTTCCAACCGAGCCATCCTATCTTACGAATCTTTGGAATGCTCACACAGCCATCGTCGTCAACTCAATATTCATCCCTGATACAAAAGGCCTTAAAAATGCCTGATATAAATCGTAGTCTTTCCAAACAAATAGGAATATTCGAGAAATCACGTTACTATTCCTTCTCGCCTCACATTTTTTTATAAAGTTTTGAGGAGAAAAATAATAACATTCCTCAAGAGCGTCAATAAAGGAATATCTTTTAAACAATATGGAATTAGAATAAACTTTTAATTTCTGATCGTATCGGGCATCGTGATCGCAAATTTTAACTCAAAATGTTTCAGTCGGTCTACGCATGAATTTTACTCCAAGTCTCCTGGTTTAAACTTATATATTTTCGAATATTATTAAATTAATTCGTATCTGTGTTACTTATCATAAATCCTATCTTATCTTACCGTTATTTAAGTTTTATTTTATTTCTTCTTCAATGTAACACATTTTTTCTTCTTCCTTTCCTTGGAGACTCTGGGCTAGTAAAACTAAGTCTGCTGACGAAACTAACGTCTTTTAAAAAACTGAAGCTTACCTAATTGCACACTTAACACTGAGTTATGTAATATCGTTTCAATCGGCAGGTAGTGGTTGTTCTGAGTATTCTATAAACCGGCCCATAGTCATGTATTGCGGCCTTTGGTGACAGCCTCCCGGTGGAAGCCTACTATACAATCATCTAAACTCGAAATATTTTCGAATATATCACTCTATACTTTTCCTCGATATGTTACCTTGATAATTCTAAGTGTTCCTTCAAAATATCTCCTCTGAATCTTTGAGATGCAGAAAATTACATTAGCGGTTTCCCTTTAATAGGAGAATAGTTTATGAGAGATACTTTGAAACGTCGTAATGGCTCCCTTCATCTCAGCTACACAATGTGATCCTCCGCCAAGTAATCAGGAATGCATCAGCACGCAATTTTGTTGTTTTTTCAAAGATTGATATTTTGAAAATACTGTTCTTTTGTTTTGACAAACTTCATCGCGACATTTTCATTCCCGTTATTCTTAAGATTTTCCGCAACGCTATCTATCGGCGAAACTCGAAACCAATTCTGAATTATGATATCAAAAACTGCTCTCCCAAGTAGATTTCAGCGTATTTCTACCGCATTAATCCAAATTGGTTATTTCGGGACACGCATGCGTGCATAACACTTCTTCCCGATGATAGTGCGGTTGTAAATGAAAGGTGATTCGCATTAACTTGTGTAATGTTCTACTATTATATCCCTTGTAAGGTTTATACAGCTTTCACTAGAAGCATTGATTACTACACATCTTTATATTTATTTATTTATTATTATTATTTTTTATTTGTCAGCTTAGAATCAATTCGGTGGCATTATTTTCAATGTTTTCGAGAATGAAAACATTACATGTATAGTAAGATCTGGGGATTGCAATAGCTACAGTGAAAGTCCTTTTTTACCGTCAGGGCCGGCGGGGGAGAGCGAGTCGGAGTGTGCGCTGAATAATCAAGTCGAGCGATGGAAGCGCCAGGCCTCCGGTAAGTGCTGCATTTTCTCTCTAAATAAATATTCTGTATTCGGTACATATGCACTTTCTTCACTGTCACTGTCACTTACGCCACTCCACAATTTAGTTGGAGGAAAACTTGATTGTAAATATTTCACTTTTAAAATTATTAAAAGCTTTGAAGCTGAGAGTATTAGAACAGAAAATTTCCAATGTAAAAACATATCTATAATCCTTAACGATTTCTCACTAATTATTTATCACTGCAGTTCATGTGTTAATAATTTTCAAGCGAGCAGGGTGGATTCGTCGGAAATTTTTACTTTTTTTACGAAAGAAAAAGCGTAGGGCTAATGCCATTATTCGCAGATCTATTTCTTTGATGAGCTGAATTTCACTGTTTTAACTAGTCATGCTTTATTTTATAAAATGAGTAAATAAATATCGTCTTTACAGTGGGCGAAATTGAGGCTGCAATGTCCCCTCTTTTATTTAACGTATATGGAATACTTATGAGAATTTTTCTGCATATTCTTAAATAAAACAGGAAATACTCATCGCTTGCATTTCGTGTCTCGCGTCAACTCTAATTGTAAAAGATGATACCCTTTCATCTCACCGTTAAAAATGTATAAAGAGTGTATTTATGATTTAACTTCCCACCGGCGATGTGCTACGGTTAAATAGAATGTGCTTACAGAGTGAATGAACGAAGGATATCAAGAAAGTAAGACTCCCTGTACTGTATAAAATCAAACTCTGAATCAAGAAAACCATTCAGTCCCTTTTATCGCAATCTTCCTGTTTTTCGAGGCACTTTTGCTATTTAAATATCTACTTTTCAACTCCTATATTCCTCGCCCTTTTCAGTTCGCCGCACTGGAATCCAATTTGACGAACGGCAACCTCGATAATCTGCTTAACTTTGGTTAGCACATTTCGTGATTGATCGTTTGCTGGAAGAGTCCTCATTGATCGGCGAGAAACCGTTTCAATCGAAATTATGAAAAAATTATATTAAAAAATGAATAGGTCTTAATTCTCAAACTGGATTTCCATTTTCAGAGACACAAGGTAACTAACCTCTTGGACAAAGTTTGAAATTAAGCTTCAGAAATTTGTTTTGCCCGCTCACTCGAATTATAGATTTGACCTGAAACTGCAAAGTCGGCCAATGCCAATCAGAAAGTGATCGTATTTCCGCATAAAAGCATTCTTATATTAGCCCTCGCTTCTCTTTTCGATAATATCGGTACATTTGACCAACTATTTCAATAATTCGAAACAAACGTTTTTGATACATGCTTCGCAAGAACTGATGAGACGCAATCCCAACACGGTAGATAAAACGCACGTTACGTTATTAAAATATAAATAGACGGAATTTCGGTCCGCCATCCTGCTCGCTTGGCCTACACAACTCCTCCTTTCTTGACATACTGTCCTCATTTCCATTCTTCAACTGTCTCTCTCTTCCATTTCCTGTCTCCACACCCTCTCTTACCCCTCGAAGAGGTTAGCACCCGCATCGATGGACCTGTCACCACCTCCATGTTTGCCGGAGGCACCCGCCGGGTGCGACCCACGGGCATCCTCACCTCCACGGCGGGAACATTCGTCCTCGACGGCACCACCACCGAGTTCGCCACCAAGGTGTACGGCACGCATCTGGACGACGGCGTCTACGCCAAAATAGTCAGCACTTCATCGCGGGTGTTCTTCGCCGTGCCCTCGGCGGGTCGAATTCGTCCCACCGGTCTTCTCTCTAGCGCCACTTCGACGCGAGTGGCAGGCTCCCAAACTACGTACTACACCACAGAGTTCAGCGGAACCTACATCGACGGCACGTATGCTCAGCTGGTGTCCAGCACCTCCAGAGTAGTCATCGAACCGACGGCCGCTCTGCCGCTGGAGGAGGTGGTGACGGTGACTGGGACTCGTGGTGCTCTGGTGGATGGAAGCGAGACCAAGTACGACGTGTTCACAGGCACGCACGTCAAGGGAGACAAGACTTACCAATTCTTCTTCGGCAACACGGCAGTCTCTCCAACGGCCGTCTCTGAAGAGGTGACTACAGTAAGCCCTGAGGACCAACTGGTGGTGCGAACTGGTGAAGATGATCGTATTGTGGTAAGCGTAGACGACCGCGAGCTGAACCTCCTTCTACCGGAGTCTGCGAAGGCATCTGCGGCGGAGAGTGAGTCCGTGATGAAAGGCGTGTTCATAGAGGGCTCCTTGGGAGGCTTTAGCATTCTCGGGGCTTCGGAGGTGCCCGCTCAAACGGAGATGTTGACGGTGACCGTGGGAAGGGGAGTGGCGCAGACGAAAATTGTGCGTGGACGTTACGATGGACTGGAATCTTTGGCACCCTCCAAGTCCTCCGCTCCATCTGAGAAAACGGTGTACCGATTCACACCGCGCATTCCAGCACTGAGACCGCAAGAGGATGAAGAAGATGAGAATTTGTTGAAGGCGAAGAAGGTGGAAACGAGTCCTCTCATTCGACCATCCAAAGTGCATAGAGTCAATCTGCCGACTTTCACCGTCGGTCAAGACGGCATTCGTGAGGACGAGGGTAAGGTCGTTGTGCGCGTCGATCAGAACGTGGAGGCCAGAGTAGGACCAAGAAAGGATTACAGAGCTCTGAGTAACCGACAGAGATTAGGCAAGTCCTTGCCTTTCAGAGGTTTCCAGGTGATACACGAAAAAGAAGATCTGGTAAACGCTGAGTCGGGTGGGTCACTGCCTGTACCTACCATTACGTACTTCGGATTTGCAGAGTTCACGACCACCGCGCATGGAACGGTGATTGTGTTCCAGCCGAGGACTAAAGAACCTGCATCCGCAACTGCTGTTTATTCTCCAAAGGTTACTGCGGTTTCTGCTTATCGACAGTCTTCATCGGCTATTTCAGAATTAAAAGATGGACCTACCTCAGAATCTTCGAAGCAGAAGGTTGCAACTGGAATAAAAACGTTTTACTCGCACACTCCGGGCATGGTGACCAGGACGGTGACTGGACACTCGCTCAGTATGCAGACATCCCTCCCAACTATTCTCGTGGAGCCAGTGCAGGGACTCTCGGCAAACGGACGGGAAAAGGGGGGTCGTAAAGACGACGATGCAGAACTTGTATATCCCACCTCAGATGCTCCTGAAGAAAGCTATGAAGAAGTAGAGCCATCTCAGCTGACGACAGAAATCCTTACATCTAGCACTGCATTTACCGAAAATGCCCACGGAAGACCTTTCTCTGTGGATTTAGAGGCATCAATTTTACCAATGGAGTCTTCTCAGGTCGGCCCTCAGGTCTTCTCATCCGCCTCTGCAACTGAACCGTTGCAAAGCTCGGACGTCACGGAGAGCCTACCTGTGGGTATTATACGCTCTATCGAAGGAACGCGGGCTCTCGATGGAACAACTACTGTCTTCACGTCTCTAATTTATGGCACTTATATCAATGGGAGTTATAAAAAAGTCATTCAGACGACAAGCAGCGTCCTTAAACGAGGCGAGTCATCAGATATTCCAACGACGCTCCCGACTGTTGACGAACGAGTAACTACGGAGGAGATGACAACGGAATTCAGTGAGCCCACGATTGGAGAGACATCTGATGGAACGTATGTTACGAAGGAAATGATGGAAGAAACTACACCTGAATCGATGACCACGGAGGATGACGTGATGAGCACGATTCCAATGGGCACGACGGAAGAAAATGATTTGGCGAACGAAGTGGAGACCGGAAGGAAAGTAAACAATCAACCAGAAGAGCAGAATATTATCGCTGATGATAAGGAAATGATCTCAGCGCTGGGTAAAGAGGCACCTTCAGTAGATGAGACCTCCTACATATATTCCGTCATTCCCACAACCGTATATCAAACTTTTACATATTTCACCACCTTTTACATCCCTAGCGATGGTACGACATCGACCTCCATCCGATCCAGAGAGGTGATCGCCTCGGACGTGTCCTTGTTGACCATTAGACAAATAGCCCCGACTGCCACGGCAGAGACGACTACACAAAGTCAGGCGCCCACCACTCCAATGGAAGAGACACCAGAACTACCCGAGACAACTACGATTGAGACTCTCATCACCACAACGCCTCCGATCAAAGACGAAGAAGGAGACGAACAGAGTGAAGAAATCGAACTCATTTTCAAAACACTCTACACCACTTACACATACTTGACTACATTCTTCCACGACACTACGACTAGCGTGTCTAGCCGCGAAGTGGTGATAACCAATGTGCTTACTTCCACTCTGAATAGCGTCACCTTGGCAACCGAACCAGCCCTTGCAGGTCTTGTTAGGGATTATGATTCGTCCACCCCTCCTGAAGAAGAACAGGTTGATGACGATTCTGTACCTACAAGTGTTGGAGTCGGGCGGCCGACCACTCAATTCTTTTCAGAGGATACTCTAAGCAGCACACCGACAGCACCTCTCTTGACCACACCGACTATTGCTAACACAAAACCGAATACAGTAATTCCAAAAGGAGCATTCCGCACCTTCTACACCACCTACACATATTTCACAACGGTGTTTGTGGATGGAGAGACGGAGCTAACAAGCAGGACTGAGGTTTACACTAATATCATCCCTCCAAGTGGGTACATTGAACCCACTTCCACTCTAGATAAAGAGAGTCCAGCAACATTGGTGCCATCACTTGAGATTGATACTGAAAGTCCAGTGCGGCCCTCTATTTTGGTTTCGAATCCAGAGCGATACAGTAGCACTATCATGAATCGTTCGGGCAAAAAACAGGAAGTTACGATATCAGATGTCACTACGGAGCCGATGACAGAAATAAAACCTATTGAACAGGATAGCCTTTCAATCTCTTCGGAGAATCATGAAGAGAAAGAGAAACCAACCTTAGATGACACACAATCCATAACTGATGCAACGTCCATATCCGAAATAACTTCTTCGTCTTCAAAATCGAATGAAAATGATACATCTAAGACAACCACAGAAAAATATTTCGGGGTAACTAAATTCGAGGAAGTAGGCGAGC
The DNA here is from genome assembly GCA_036926295.1 of Pachydiplax longipennis. Classification (NCBI taxonomy): domain Eukaryota; kingdom Metazoa; phylum Arthropoda; class Insecta; order Odonata; family Libellulidae; genus Pachydiplax; species Pachydiplax longipennis. Next base: position 69,456,411 of record JAVFKF010000015.1, read on the forward strand.
CAGAAAAGTTAGTAAGCGAGGAGGATGACCAAGAAAGCTCTGAGAGTAACACAGAAGTTGTTTTGCCTCTTCCCAGCCCGACGGCAACTCAGCAACCTGAAACCTCCATTCTGGTGCAGACAACTTTCACTACATTCACCTATTTTACTACTCTCTATAGAGGCGGTACTTCTGAAGTAGTTAGCCGACTGGAAACAGTGACGAATATTATGACCGTAACTGTTGATCCAACATCTGCTTTGAATGATAACATTCTGTCTACTGATGCCGTCAGCATCAAACCAACCGCAACTGAACCAGTCCAGGAGTTGGAAACTACAGATGTCGACGAATCACTCTATCCCATCACATATTTCACCACATTCACGTACTGGACGACAGCATATAAGGGAGGAAGTACAATAGTGAACAGCAGAGAGGAAACGGTATCAAATGTAGTGACCCCCACAGCAAGACCCCCAATAACTAGAGAAATAGAGCATATTCTTCCAACTACTTCCTCTGAATCTAGCTCAACTCCAACAATAGAACCTTCAAAAGAGGTCGTAACTGCTAAGTCTTTGCCAGAATCCACTACCATTTCTCCATCTGGCGTAGCAACGCCTCCACTCACCACATTTTACACGACCTATACTTATTTTACAACGTCATACGTTGGCGACAGCACAATAGTCAATAGCAGACTGGAAACTGTCACTAATGTGGAAGCAGGAGACACTCAAACAGCTAGAGCTATTGGAACATCTCCGCCATCGCAGCAACAGATCATTAAACCAACACCAGTTGCGTCGCTATCAACTGGGCTCTTGTCGACCATAAGAACAAGTTCAGTTGGTGAGGATAAGCGCACTACATTATACTCGACGGATGTCTATGGAACATATATTGATGGACTCTACGCGAAGGTTTTAGAGAGTTCTACCAAAGTATTGGAGGAACCTGCACAATCAACAACTTCTGAGTTGCCCACAGTCAATCTTCAACCAACAGGAATTGTATCACTAAATGCTGGTAGCATTGTGGATGCAGATAGCACAGCCACTACATACTATTCGACGATGGCGATTGGTACGTTCATTGGAAATCTATATGCACAGGTGGTGGAAAGCACATCTTCAATCGTTCTGAATACAGACAAAACAGACGTTCCTTTGAGCACCGATTCTCAGAGGACTGGATTAGTACGTCTCATAAAGGGTTCCATCGTAAAGGGAGAATCGACCACGTATTACGAATCTAGAGTAGTTGGGACTGTTATAGATGGTAGATATGCACAAATAATCGAAAGTACGTCCAGCTTTGGGAGCGCAGAAGCAACGATAATTCCAACGCAGACGACATCTGCAATCGTAACACCCACAGCGGCTCCAGAGCTAGAGAGTTCACTGGGAGAAGTGAGTTCAAAGGAAGAAGAAAAGAGCCAAGAAGAGAGCGATGAAGAAGAAGACGAGGAGGATGCAAACAATGCCAACAAAGGACGTATAACTTCTAGACTGACATTCTCCTCTCGGAGGAAGACATTCACACCGGTCATACGGCCATTTTCATCCCGCAATAGACCGACATTCCACCCCAGAAGAAGACCCACAAGCGCCACGACCATCACAAGGGTTACACAAACACCAACGGTCACTGCTACTCCAGCGCATACAGATTATTTGGCCGCCACAGCTGCTAGAGGAAGATTCTCAAGCAGAAGAGGAGGAGCTTCAGCCGATGTACGAGCCTCTGCAGTAGGAGGAGGAAGACGCTTTTCTAGGATTAGAGGATCCTCCTCTTCAGGAGTATATGGTTCATCCTCATACGTAGGTGGAGGAAGGGGAAGAGGCACCTCTAGTAGGATAACTCCGACAACAGCATCCTCGCTTCCTTTTGCTAATAGCAGAAGTCGTCCGGGAGGCTATAGGTCATCGTTTGTCGGAAGAACTAGTTCGGAGTACCCATATGGAAGAACCACATCGTCTGCAGCACTTTTTGCGGCAAACTCTCGTTACCGCATCAGACCTTCTTCGACTCTGACTCAACTGAGAACATCAGCAATCTCTTCTCCGCCACCTTTCGATCAGAACACCGTGGAGGATGAGGACGAAGAAGCAGAAGGAGAAGAAGAGGATGACGTAGGAACCGATAAAGAGGAAAGCTCCAGATCTACAGAGCCTACAGAGAGCAACCTTCCAGAGAGTGCATTTACACCAACAACAGAGGGCACAACTTCATCTGTTCGACGGCCACTGCTTCGCCTCCGAAGACCAAATCAATACCAGCCACCCTCTCCGCCACCCACGACCACTTCTCCTTTGCCCCGCTCTACCGCAGCCAGGAGGCTCAGTCTTTTGAGGAGACCAAGCAGCGAGGAAAACCTTCCAACCGAAGACCGTAAGCAAAGCAGACAGCGCTATAAGACATCCACGACGTCAGCCACGAAACCTGCTCTAACTACTCCACGGCCGCGACCTCCGCCAAGACTGCAGGTGTTGAACAGACCTAGACCTACGAGTAGCCTATTTCCTCGTAGAGGACTGTTCCGTCGTCCAGGAGAGACCTCAGAAGACACAAAGGAAGAAGATTCAGATGAGGACTCAGAAATCGTGGAGGAAGCAGAGTCATCCGCAAATGATGCAGCGGACGAGGACGATTCTTACAATCTGGAAGAAACGGTTGCCGATAATGATTATGAAGCATCAGAGGATGTAAAAAGGAAAAATGAAGCCCCTCAAGTTTTAATTCGGCCATTTTCTCCCCGGAGAAGACGGCTGAAGAGACAGGCAGAATATGGAACTAGAGGTAGCAGCAGTGGCGCGCTTCGGGGCTACTCTAATCGATTTCGTAGGCCTGGAGGATCTAGGAAAAGTGTTCCAGTACCAGAAGCAGAGGCTAGGGTAGGAACTGAAGAGGACGAAGCGTATGTCGAGGAAGAGGTCGCTCCTCAGAGGTTGACTGAGGCACCACGACAATCCACTTCCAGATCTAGGAACGGTGGACAGCAGTCTCGGGGACGGCCATCAACTCCTCAATCACGCTCACAATACAGTATTAGTGGCACCCGCACAAAAAATACAGACACCAATACCAACACTAACACTTACAGGGAACCAGCAAATAGCAGAGCAAATTTTCGTCGCCCATCGACGTCTTCGGTAAGGAGACGAAATAAAAGTGAGTCGAACATTAACAGCCAGCAGCAGCAACAACAACAGAGACCGAAGCCACCAAGGCTAAGAACACAGTCTGAAACACATACTTCGACTCCATCAAAGCCAAGATCTAGGAGTCGCTATTCCAACCGTGGCAGAACACAGTCTTCATCCACATCGACAAACACAGGGCGTGGAAGATACAGAGCAAGTGACTTAGAGTCTAATGATTATACAACTAGACGCCAGCAACTCTCCTCATGGGATGGAAAGGTGACAGTGACACTTCAAGTGCCAATGGAAGCTACCATCCCAGTAATCAATGGGAAAAACACTGAATATCGCCGTGTTGTCACAGCTTCACCTTCTACTCAGGTATTGACACCAGGACAGTATGAGGCAACTGAAATAGCTGGTGTTCCAGGACTACTGCTTCTTGGGCGGGATGTCACTGCAACACCAACACCAGGATTGATCCATGTGACTCAATATATTGCACGTGAAACTCCAACTACTAGTGTAGAATTCACTCCTACAGTGATTCGTGGGAGAAAGACCTCTTTCTCACATGTTGTCCCTTCTACAGCATATGGAGTAGAGGAAGTGGTTAATACTTTACCAAGTGAGAGTGGCCTACTTCCTAGTTCACCTCTAGCAAATATTCTTCTATCACAGTTGCTACTAGGGCAGTTTGGACTCCAGGGTAATGTCAATCCACTCTTGGGCTTGCAGCAGCAGAATGCTGCGGCTCTGGCACCTCCAACTCCTACCACTGAGTTCAAAACTAGATCGACAACTTTTGTCACCACTCTTACAGATAAAACTTCCACAGTGATCCCAATAACATTGAGAGGAAAGGCTATCTTAACAACAATAGTAGACTCATCAGTACAAGTTGTTACTGCTACTGAATTCATCACAGACACTATAGTTGTCACACCAACTGCAGCTCCTCAACAACAACTGAACTCCTTGCTGCTACCTGCTCTATTGCAGGCACAGCTCCTCAATCAACAGCAACAACCAACATTAAACCAAAATATTCCAGGAGGACTTACGAACCTTCAGGCAGCACAACTTTTGCAGCAGCAGCAGGGAGTTCTTCGTCCTGACCACCTGGATATCGATCCAAAGGATTTAATCCAAGAAGAGGAATTTGTAGACAATGCATCTCCAGTGGTGGAAAGGAGGAGGCAACCATCTTCATCTCGACGAAGGAATAGGCCACATAAGCGAGTTGAGAATGTAGAAGATGAGGAGGAATCTAGATCTGCTATTCTAACTTCTGAAGAAAACCCTCGTCCTAAAACACGCAAGAAGCAACCATCTTCAAATCGCAAACAGAATCCCCCAGCTGAACCTCAGTATGAAACTAGTGTGATTACACTCTATGTATCAGGTCGGAGGCCAGGAGACTTTAGCACTGTTCTTTCAACCATAAGTGTGGAGACAGGGGGCAGTTCCCTGGTGAAACGTGAAGCTGTATCTCCTGAAAGACCTTATTTTGTTCAGAAAGTGACAGAATCACCCTCAATGAAGAAACCTAGCAATCACAGAAGCCAAGAGTTTGGCAGTTCCCTATCACAGAAAGATCCAAACATACTTATATCCCCATCGATGTTTAATTATGTCCAAAGTTTGGAAATGGATAAACATTATATAAAAGATTTTACTCAGGAAACTGAAAGCTTAGAAAGCATAGTTGGTGATGTTAGTAAGCATGTAATTTACCAAACCTCTTCCATCCCCAGCTCTCTGTCATCCTCACATACCTCAGCAACTCCCATATCAAGTGACAAAGGTGTTTCTACCACCAACAACTATCCCCAGACCGGTCATTTTTTAGCCGATGGACCCGCTGAGTCAGCCCCGCTCAAGCGAAAGGTCCTTATGTTCAATGAAGGGGACGAAGAGGAGAATGAAGACTTCCCACTTAGAGTGAAAAGAGATGAGAATGAGAGTATAATGCACCAGCATAGATTGAAAAGGGATGAAGAAGATGAGGATGATATAGTACGCCCCCAGAGACGCAGAAGGGTAAGAGTCAGGGTTCCAGTGCGTAGGCAACAAGAGGATGATGAGGAGAGGGAGATGAAAGTCCCAGTTACAGAAGAGGCAGAATTAGATACTCCCAATGGAAGTAGGAAAAGAATCAGAGTGAAAGTATTACGAAAACCAAGCAGTGAAACAAATGATATTGTTCCATCTGAAATTAAGAATCAAGGGGCCTCCCGTAGTGGTAGAAGGAGAGTGATTGTAACAAAGAAGCGTCCCCTAAATTCTTTTCTGTTAACAGAAAGTGTATTAAAAGAAAGCTCCTCAGCTGAAATCAAAGCAACAGAAATGACAGGGCGACATCGTATTGTAGTCACCAGGAGGCGGCCCATTCAGAGGCAAAGCTCACAAATAACACCATCCATAGAGAGTCAGAAGAAATTGAATGTGCAACAAGACACAATTAAAGAGGTACCCTCTGCAAGAAAGATCCCTCAAGGGATTCAAAATGAAGGGTTTGGCTCCCGTAAACAAGTCACTCCTGAGGAAGAACATGTGAAGTATGCATCAAAGGTTTTAGACTTGAGTGTGGTAGCACCAGAACAGGAATTACAAGCTCAGGAGAATCTAAAAGAGGTGCCAGATTGGGTCCCTTCCAAAACAGTGGCTCCAATCATCAAGTCTACTGAGGTGCCATCTATATGGAGCAGTGAAGAAAGCATAGATGCTGCACAATCAGCCCTCCATGAAGATGAGACATCAGGTCCAAGGATTGTGAGACCAACAAGGTTCAGTGTGACCAGGCGTCCAAGTGGAGAGTTCTTGCAAAAGGTTCAAAGTCTAAGGACAAAAGCTCCAATTGTCTTTCCCAGTAGAAGGAGGCCACCTGCAACTACCAGACAATCATCTTATCGGTCAAGACTCTCACGTCTGCGTGGTAGACCTTCCAGCACTTCAGAAGTTCCAGCAGTTTCTTCTGAAGACCTCTCCACTCAGTCCATAGGGACAAGTATAATACCTACAGAAGCCCCAGTGCTTACCCCAACCTCAACTTTGATATTGACTCCAACTTCAACCTTTGTGCCAATTTATACAACAGAAGTAGTGACTGAGACTCTCTGGAAGACATACACATATGTGGTATCCAGGGTTGAGAGTAGTGCAGAGGCTGGAGTGGATGAGGCTGCACCCCCATCACTTGCAGCTGTCTCATCTTCCACAGAAGTGAAGCAGGTGTTGAAGACGCAGACAGTAACGCGCCTTGTCTCTCCAACTGCAGTCTCCTCCTCAGGTGAATCAACTCAAAGAAACTATTGACGCTATATATTTCATATAAGTGAATTGGGTAGATGATTACCGTAACATTTAATGAATGTATGCTGTGTTTATTATATTAATAAATTGTAAGGATGTCCATTACTTCTGTTATTCATCATTTTTGTTCCTCAACGATGACTTCTAAATTGCAATATCCATTGCATTTAATTTTTGGAGTAAAATAACACTCATAATTGAAAAATATGATCCTTAACATCCTGATTGTGATTCTCTGTTGAGAATTGAAACTCAAAATGGCATTTTTGTAAATAAATCTCAATATACTGAACCACAGCTTGTGATATTACATGTAACAAAACTGAAAAAAACTGGCATCTTTAATTCAACTATTTGAATATTAAAAATGAATTATTCCCTAAGTTTACTAGCTCCATTTATATCTATTTTCCTTAAACTTGTCCAATTTAAATAATCTGCCAGTGAATGTCATTATAATGTATTTTTGCCCTTGATATACCTGCATGAGATATAATTGCATAATATTTTGTACAATAAATTAAAGAATATGATAAATTCCAAGTATACTATTTTCTTATTTTTAACTCAAAAGCTGTTGAACTATGGTTGCAACATATTTCAGGATAAACTCCCTATAAATTCCTCAGATCATATTCTGCATATGCCAACAATTCTTCCATGTCAACCTTCTCCTTTTGAAGTGAAATGTTGCTAATTTTCATAGCAAGGTTGGGAAATAACTTTATATGCTTTTCCCATTTTATTTTGGAAATTTCAAAAAGAAGGAAAACCCTATGAAAATTAATCCTAACTTATGGTAAATACATTTCTTACAACTCAACTATTAATAAAGAGAGACATATTTGCATCCTTCAATAAATAGGAAATGCAACTTATTAGTCATTGGGCTCAGAAATTTTGAATTTCCTAATTTCCTCACAAGTCTATGTTTTTGCCCATCTTCATCCTTATTAAGAATTCTGCCATTCATAAACCTTCAAATAGGAGAAGATTCAAAATTAAACTTATCTCTAGATGCTCTAGATATATTGTTTTTAAATTAATAAATTCCATATCAAAATTTATTATTTTTATAAGATATTTGGAGAAGTCTATCACAAGATAATTAAAAATCCTAAAATTTATTTAAGTATTTTGCAAGCAGGAATAATTGATAAGTGTCCCAAAGGGGATTATGAATGGTATCGAATTTCTTGAGTCTAGATCAAAATCATTTACAGCTAAGGGATACAGGGCATAAGATGTGGAGGACAATTGAAATTTGCAGGTAAACTTTGAATGTATATGATAAGTCCTAATGCTATATTTGTTTTTACATCATATGAATATGATAGAACATTCTTTCCTGTGTGAGAGTTATTCAGGTTTTATAGTGTCCTAGCCCATCATTCCTATCTTTACATTGGTAGCAATCAGAAAAATTATATTGTAAAATACAAGTTTCCAAATGAACAGACTCATCTACTATTAGAAGCTGCAGATGCCAAGCAGTATATTCCATTTTCTGCTTATTGATATTTTTAAAGATATTGATATTTTGTTAATCACCAATTTTTAAGTGTTTAAATATGTGTGATATCCCATTGATCCACGTATTTTATTTGACATAGATATGTAAGGGGATATACTTGACACATCTTTTACACAAGTATAGTTGTGAAAATAAATTCATAATTAGAAATGAATAGTTATCAATGATTAAGTTATGACTGGCTATTAAAATTAAAAACTTTGGCAAAAATATGGATTTTTATCCATTAAAAGGAATATAATTAATTAATAATTGCAATATTAATTCTTATACAAATTTGGTTGTAAGAAAACAGTTCCAAATTAAAGTCATTATTTTGCTACAAAGATATCACAGAAGCAGTGATTACCCTTTATTTTCCATTAATTTTTGGCTATGAATTAAATCATATAATCTGTTTTTTATCATGTAACTTCTTTTGAAAAATGAGCATCAAAGAAAATTGAATACCTGATGGCAATTATTTACTCTGATCATATGAGCACATGGAAGAATGTTCTAGAATGCCCTTTCGGAAATATGTCATGGTTTTTTGTTTCATTTAACAGAATATCAGCTTGCTTTCAAAAACTCTATTGTGTGATAAATCAAGAAGTGAAGGAAATAGATTATCTGTTTTAAATTTTCATTAAAAAGTCCAGTGATTTTGCAAGAAAAATGTTTTAAGGTCACTTTGCAGCACATGCAAACCAAATAAGATCAAAGCAACAATCTCACCAAAGACTTCTCTTAGAGTTATGTTTTAAGTGTTAGTAAAATTTTGAATCTAATTTGTTTTGACTCTCCAAGTATCAATTTTTTAGATGGCAAATGTTGTTCCATAAAAAATAAAGGCAAAATTTAATCACAAGATTTCAGAAATCAAGTCAATGAATCTTTACATTTTGTGAAATATGATTGATATGAGCATTTTTTTATAATATTTGTTCTTAGCAGGAGTGAAGCTGAATGAAAGGAGAACCATTCATGAATGAATCCTCTGCACATTGTTCTACATAAAAATTTTCTTTGTGTATATATATCTTTTCCATTTCATCTAATGTTTATTGTCTGTGTGTTCTTTGTTTATGTATATTTATGCTCCGTAGATACCTTCGTTATGAGAAATAACTTTGTCAAGTCGATGATTTCAGTAACAATGGTCACACCCTTTTCCATTCTTTCCTGTTTGTTAAACATAAATCTGCTTAATATTTCCTCTTCTGAATTCTTTTATCTCTTTAAACTTTTGAAACTGTAAACATACATGTTTGAATAAGAGCACAAGTATAAATTAGCACCAGAGAGTTCTCTTAGATCTTTGAATCTACATTACAGCAGCTGCAGATGGCTCAACTGCAATGTTTAACGACACTACTGCTACAGGTAAGAAGTATGGCATTAACTTACCAAATCCATTGGTTTAGAGTAGCCTGTATGGTGTTGCTATCCCCTCTGATTGCTGTCTGGTGATGGATCACAAAAGGATGAGGGATCAAACAGCCAATACCTTAATTTCCATTACTTCTAAATTCCTACTTTATATGTAGATTATTGTTTTTCCTGATTATATACGACATGAATATATGAATTTATGCAGGTGTGTATTTGCCATGTCTTTTGCACAGGTAAATTTTTTAGTCTTATTTTGACTCTTATTTATCATCCATTCTTATTTTAATGGAGTTATTTGCTAAAAGTCATTTTACTCAATTTTATTCTGGCATTCTAGATATTTATTTCTGAGCTACAGATATTTGTTGTAAAATTCTCTTGCCTATTAATAATTTATTTCAGTATTTATGCTGATATATAAATAAAGATAATGGCTAAATATATATAATAAAAATTTAATTACTTCATTTTAAAATGAAATTACTTTTCAACAAGTAAACATTTTTGTTTCTTTAACATTATTGTTTCTAAGTAATCTTATATATATATATATATATATATATATATATATATATATATATATATATAGTTTACTGCATTAACTTTTAACCTTTAAACTATTCTGCTACTTTGCAATATCTACAATTTTAATATGTTTAACAAACAATAAGGTGTATACTGAAAGGTTAACTGAGTCAAGTTTTGCTTAGAAACCTAATTTAATCTTTACCTTATAGTTATTGAAGGAATGAATTTTATTTTTAGATACAAATGATCATTTTGACTGTAATAAGTATTTAATCATGTTCTCATTCACAAATTGATCTTCCTTTGCAGACACAGACACCAATCGCAGAGCAATTGGAAGTAGGATAAATTTAGAGGCTGGTCGCTTTAATCTGGCAACCCGAGTCATGAGTAATGGAGTTGAAGTAATTGTTGCAGGTTGGTATGGTTTAATGAGTTACATCACACATCGTCTAGTACTTCTGCTTTACATAAAATTAAACTTTGAGAAAAAAACGCTGAGAGATTTCATTCTTAACCTCTCTTTTAGGAGACAAGACAACGTTGCCTGGAGGACCAGATGTGTTACGTATACTTTCAACAGCCTCTAGACCTATTACTTTAGCCCCAAGCACCCTCTCTGACCAGATGCAACTGACTCTACCCACAGCATTGGGAAGGCCACTGGTTAGTTAGCCTTTCTATCTTACTACAAAGTAGATCCATGACATCTCATTGTCATTGAAATTTCTCATATCATCCATGATCTACAGATTTTATGGCCTTAACTCATAATTTGCAGGTAATATTTTAATTTTCATATGAAACTTTCATAGAAAGATTATTATATATGGCAGGACTCTCTTATTTGTCCTCTGTATTTAAGAATTACTTTTACTATCCCCTATTCCCCAAAGAGTTTATCATTTTTATAGTTAAGATGAATTGTTGCTTCAAGATACTTTAGCAGGGAAATGAAGTTCAAGGCACTAATAATACATAGATAAAACTTTAAAAGTTGATTTTAAGAAGAATAGTATAGTCAATCAGAAAGAATATCTTCAGAATCTGGTAGATATACTGCTTTGGAGATGTAAATATTTTAAGCTGTTGTTTTGTATTTTCAATTACAAAATTATTATTCTTAATTTTTAAAAGAATTTATATCAATATGAGCTTATTTTACCACAAATTTCTGTAGGCTGAAAAATATATTTATTTTCCCCAATTCAAGATGAAAAACCATATAAATGACTTTTAAATCAAACTGCATCATTTATGTAGGACAGCTGCAATTAACTATTTCTGATTTATACTCCCAATAAATTGTTTAAATGTATTATTAATTTTGTCACCATCTTTCAGAAGGCCTCTATAGCTTCATTATTTTATATGTGTATATAAAAACCACTCAATAATTGATTGTATCAAGAAATAAATAGAAGTAAACATGCCTAGCAATATCGAAAAGAATTGTTGAAGATATAATATATCCTGTAAATATTTTCATCTGGTATCTTTGACTCTATATGGAATAAATATATATTTGTAACATTTTTAAGTATACCAGACCACTGAAATGCAACCAAAACTTGTCATTTTCCAAAATACCCTAATTAAATTCATTTCTTAATATCAGTTAATCACTTTTGTTACCTACATGTAATATTCTCATTGTATATATGATTTATAATATGATCATATCTTTACTTTGAAGGGTGACCCTGAGAATCTGCTGCTGTCCCTACAGTCACAAGCAGCCAATTTTGTTACAAAGACATATGCAACAACATACACATATCTGACAACATTCCTTGAAGGTAGTAGTACAGTTGTTTCTAGTAGAGAGGATGTGATCACTAATATTGTGACTGAAGAATTGAGACCCACAAAACCAATTCAACAGAATACCATGACTACATCAGATATAAATGATGCCCTGACATCAAAAGTTGATGGACCTCCATCATTTGTAACCAGTACATACAAAACAACATTCACTTATCTGAACACAATTATTGATGGGGAAGTACCAGTAGTTCTGACAACACGTCAAACAGTAGCAAATACAGTTACAGCTCCTGCAATGCCTTCTAAGATATCAGACAGTTCAGCTGAAGGATCAGATCACTTACAGCCATCAGAACCATCTCTTTATGACACCAACACATATTTCAACACATTCACACTCACAAAAACACTGTCTGATTCAGCATCTGGTGTAAAAGTGATAAGCACTGAAGATGTCCTCACTCAAGTAGTAATTACTGAGGCTTCAACATCTGCCACAACAAAGCCTTCATTAAAAATAAGTCCAACTTCAACAACTAGCATTGTTAAGACATATTTTGTTACATATACATATTACAATACATTCTTGGAGAAGGGAATTACAGTTGTGAAAACAAACATTGCAACCTCTTCAGATGTAGTCACTGAGAAATTCTACCTAGCTCCTACTAGAACACAGCCTCTCAATAAAACACCCTCACTACTAAGTACACCATCATTAGGTGTTCCCAATGAGAAAACGACTACCTCCATTACTTCACAGCAACCACTAAGGGTTTTTGCTACCAAAACATACATGACAACCTTTACTTATTTCACAACCCTTTTAGAGAATGACCATACTATCACTCGATCTAGTGTCAGTGTGTCTACCAATTTGGCCACAGAAGCAATTACAGCAGGACTAGACTCTGTTTATCTTGACTCATTACGAAGCTCCTTTTCACAGCAGACGGCAAATGCTCCAATAGTAGCAACAGTAATGCTTTCTGGGACCCCAATGGAGATAACTGCATTCCAAGGTTCTATGCTAGATAAAAGTGGAAGTAAGACTAAAATCTCTTCATCAACAATCACCTCAACAGATTTAGCTACGAAAGGTGAAGAGTCTACTGCCACAACTGTGTCACCTTCTACACCATCAAATGTCATAGTTGGGTCAACAATAATATTTTTCGATGATATTAAGGCAGATAAACCTCAGGAGAGCAATGAATCATCTGGAACAATGGTACTAAATAGTGAAGCAGCAACAAACATTCATGAAATCAAAGATGAGGAAAAAACCCCTCCATCATCAACTAGCACCACTCCAACAGATATTTCAGAATCTCAACTGCAATTTCATACCTCTCCAACTCCTGTAGAGGGAACCATTGCTGCAGAAAATGTAGTCACTTTACCTGATAAGTCATACATTACTAGCACCATCACTGCATCAACTGTTATTGCCAGTGGAAATGGTCTTGCAACCACATTAGTTCCAGGGGATGCTGTGATTGTTTCCATGGGATCTGATGGTAATGTTTCCTTGATACCTGTCTCAGACCCTGCAAATAAGCATCCAGATGGAGCTATAATTGGCACGGGTGCAGTGGAATCAGCAGCAGGAGGTGGAGGTCTTCTAGCAGCAGCTTCTGGAGGTCCAAATATTGGAGACCTCATAAATCTTGGATCTCTATCACTCAATGGATTAAATGCATTGGGTCCTGTGTTTAATGCTATGGCAGGATTGATACAAAGTAACTTGAAAACGCCTTCTCGAAGGAATGATACAACCACTCCCAATCCTCCTACAACCCCACGCACTCCTCCTCCCATTTCTCTTCCTAGACCTCCAGCTCCACAATCTGCTCCACTTATTAGAGACCCAGTCTATATCCCTGTTGGTGGGTTGGCCTCAATCAACTCAGAAAACATTGACCCAATCGCAGAAGAATCCAGTCATGGAGAATCTATTGAGTCATATTTTGGGCAGGCCTTCCCCATTCATGGTTTCCCTGATACAGAAGCTCGTCGACCGCCACCATCCCCAGTGAAGCCATCTATGCCCACCACACTAACCCTGGATAACCCTTTACTACTACAAAATGGAATTCCCATTCAACCAGGGCAAGTAATAACTACTAACAGTGATGTGATTGTTGGAAAACCATCTGTTCTTGGCCCAAGGCCATCTCCACATGGAGGTATTCCACAGATATTTCCTCAAAATCATCCTCCATTACCTCCAATACAGAATCTGCCATCTTCAGCCCATGTAGCAAACCACCTACCTCCCACCATATATCCTCCAAAGCAATCTATAGCCACACCACCTAGAGTGAGACCATCAAATGATGTCCCTCCAGAAATGAAGCCCCCTCCTCTTCCTAGATATCCTTCCTATTCAGGAGTAAGTCCAACTCGTGTTTCTGTTCTATCTGGAGTTGAAACTGTCTTCATTGGCAAACCACTTCCTCCTCATATGATTCCAGAAAATAACCCTTCCTCAACACATAGTATTCCTCAACTTCCTAATCATCCATCTGGACCAATCAGACCCAATCATCCATCCCCACCCATTGCCCCTCCAATTGTTGTTGGATCTCCTTTGGATAACCTTAATCCCCGCCCAGCAGTACTTCATAACCACAACACTATAGATCGCTCCACAGGATACAAAATACATCCATCTCAACCCATTAATACTCACATAGATGCAGTCACTGTTTCTGTTGGCTCAGAGACTAAAGTACATAGTAATCCTGGATCAGTTTTTGATGTTAACGTCCAGACACCAACAGGAAGTCGACCTGGAAGTGTTTTGAATGAGGGAGAACCACATTCTGGGGCTCATCTTTCTCTTGGCCAAGCTCAAGTTCATAATGTCCCTGTTGGAACCAGTGGGGAAGTTGTAGTGGAGATAGGTCGACCTCCTATTACTGACATTCTAAAACAACCATTTAGTGAGGAGATGAAGATAATTACAAATGAAAATTCCTCTGAGGAAAACAAAGGGGTTGTTCATGAGGAAGGTGATATTATAATAAAAGAAGAGCCATCAATAATCCACACAGGACATACTGATAAAAATAATCATGCCAGTAATATTGTTATTGGTCATGGCAGACCACAACATCAACCACCTGATCAGCCATATCATCAAAATTATTACTTGCCAGGAAGACCAAATTCACCTTTTGGTAATATATTTTCATACCCAAATCCTCAGCATCCTCCTCACGGAAATCGTAGACCACCACCAAATTTGTATGTTCATAGCTTGCCTTCCCAGCCAAGTCCTGTTGACCATCTCATGCCACCACCTCCTCCACAAACTACCCCATCTACCAAAATAGAAGGACCACACAATAATAATCAACCTATTATAATACCAATAAGTCATGGCTCAGAAGATACATCTCAAGGAAATCTTCATAATAAGGTACACCCAACAATCTCTAACAATATTAATCACCAATTGATCACTGATGCAGATGATTACCTTGAAGAGCCAGAAGATGTAGAAGGAGCTCAAGATGGAGAGGTCCTTCAGGAATCTAATAATCATCCAGTTAGGCCACAGAAACATCCAAGTGGTGGACATCAGACTTTAGATATAATTGGTAAACGTCCTGATTTCATTAAAAATAAAGAGACTCCATTTGGAACTAATTTCCAAAACTCTAAACCAGTCATAAACTTGCAGCTACCTTCCTTTGTCTCTGATGTGAATAATTCCAAGTTATCTGATGACTTTAAAATAATGAACATATGGAATACATCATTAAATGCTACAACCTCTAAACCACTAAAGAATAATATTTTATCAGAGACACCACCATATCCTTTTGAAATCCCTGACATGTCTCCTCCTCCCCTACCAAACCCAATGCAACCTCACAGAGTGAATGTCCAGCGTCCCCCTCTTGGAGCAGTAAACAGACCTCCCATCAGGCCACAAGATTACAATCCAGATTTTATTGACAAGCCAGTCAGAGTTCCAAATCGACCTCTGCCTCCAGCAATACCATCTGAAAGTGCTTCTACTCTAGACAATACAGTCAAACCTGATGTACCACGACAACCAGTAAGAGTGGTGATTCGTCCAGTGTCTCCTCGTCCAAGACCACAATATCACAATCACCACATCCCTCAATCAAGGCCATCTCAAATTGTCAATTGGCCAAGACCATTAAGACCAATCAAACCTCCTGGTCCCATTCAACCAGTAAGGCAATCTCCATCCCAATCATCTGCATGGCAACCATCTTTCTCTACCACTCCACTCATGGACATAATCCATTCCTCCACTACCTCACACTTTGGTATTAAGCCTACTATTGTCACTAGATTTGACAGTAATAAAGGAAGTGCTAGTGAAACTCATCATTTAGGGAGTCCATTTTCTTCAGAAAGAGAACCATTGGTTGTGATCCCTTCACCATCATCATCTGAAATATTTGTTGAGAGCAGTGGCGAGTCTGTTTTATGGGATGGAGAGCACTTCAATTCAATACCAACGGTGGAA
This sequence comes from Pachydiplax longipennis, assembly GCA_036926295.1. Taxonomy (NCBI): domain Eukaryota; kingdom Metazoa; phylum Arthropoda; class Insecta; order Odonata; family Libellulidae; genus Pachydiplax; species Pachydiplax longipennis. The sequence goes on from JAVFKF010000015.1 coordinate 69,472,573, forward strand.
CTGCCACCTCCAATCCAATCATCCACTAGTAAACACTCGCAGGGATCAACTTTGTTACTTTCCGGTACCTCAACTATATTTGGAGGACTGTACTCTCGACCATCATCATCCAAATCCTCAGAGTCTACTCAACAAATCAGCGATCTGTTTTTATCTCCTTCATCTCATGGAGCCATTGGAAATAATAAGGGTGAACATATTTATGAAGATGATGATGAAGAACTAGAAAATGAGTTTGAAGAAGGTGAAGGTCTTGGGGCTGCAGGATCTAATGATGCAGCAACCAGCATTGTGGTGGTATCAGTAACATCAACCCCTACAACACGCTATATTACTCGTACTGAAACAGAGACCCATACAGTTACACAAACAGTAGTGGAGAGCCACCCAGGAAGTCCTCCTTATACACGAACAGTCATTGTAACTAGAACAATCCCTGCTGAAATGGCACGTCCTGTCACCATTGTGTCTACAATTGTTGGAACAGTGACAGAAGTTCACACTACAGTGCGTTCTAGCACAACTACTGCTGTGACAACAGTGACTGTGACAGCACCTACACCTTGGTCAACACATACTCTGGGAGGCTATGACATCGACCACAATTCCAAAGACACATCATCCGGTTTGCAACATTCAGATGAAAATGACACGGTAGGATCCATTTTTCCAGGGAACAGTCATTTACAGAACTCTCACTTTGATGGCAATGATCCCTCATCGACTTCCATCAATGATAATACTCATACAAAAGACAAAGATGTTTCCCTAATAGTGAATGAAGTAGGATTAGGAGATGAAAAGATCTCAGGCATGAAAGAAAATGAAAATATGGAAGAGGGTTATACTACTGATTCCATACCTAAACATGACACTGAAAAGAAAGAACAAGAGCCTTTGTGTAAGCCTGAATGTGATGCTACGAGGAATGAAATTTGCATGAAAGAAGTGACTGAGGAAGAAATGAATGCAGGTATAAGTGGGCCAAGATGTCTATGCCGGCCTGGATTTGCCAGACTCTTCCCAGACAGGCCATGTATGCGTAAGTATTTTTGTTTCGTATTTTTTATCGACTAACAAAAAATGGTTCTTCTCAATAAATTCTGCCATCAACATCTGTCATAATCATTATGAGAAGAAATCAATCTCAGCATTTTAGAGCTCAGTATCTTTAGCCAGAGGACTACCATTTACTTTAATTCTCTTAATTTGTTAATTTCCAGCAACTTACACCTACCAGTTACGATTACTTCTTGACCGCATTGGTAAGCATAGGCTCATCTACCATCCCAACCTTCAAGATCCACAAACGGAAGAATTTCATGAACTTCAAGAAGCCACACAAGATGGACTAGAGAGGGTTGCTATGCAGTCAGATATAAGAGATCTTTTCCATGGAATTGCAATTGCTGGATTTGATCCTCTCGCAGAGGATGACTTAGAAGATAATGAAAAAGAATTAGAGTCTAAAGAAAGTGAACTGGCTGATGATATAGAATCCATAAAAGTCCAAGATAGATCTCAAGAAGGAGTGATAGTTAACTTTTATGTAAAGGTGAGAATTTACTCCTGAGTTAATGTAATAGATGTAATCATAATGTCATACCTAAAACATTTAGAAGTAAGTATCTTGGAAATATACTGTAAGTTTAGACCTTGATTAATACCTCTGACTATAGGTCTTGATTTTGATAATAAGAACTACCATTTCTACTTTACTTGCTAATGCAATTGTGGACTGAAATTGTCAAAATAACTGATTATACTAGCTTTTCAAAGCAAAACTTATACTCAATTCACATTTTTAACTTGTAGCTCAATCAAAGTTACTTGCTTTGAGATAGTAATTGGAAATTAGATTTCAAACAGCTAATAATTTAATTTCCAGTCAACTCATAATTCTGTAAATGTTTACTCACCTTATTTTACATTTCTATTTACAAGGGTGAATTGAGTTTTTCATGACAACCAAAGCTTTTTCATGAATAAAAATTATTTTGAATGAAAATACTTCATAAATCATAAACTATTAAAATTGAATAAATGAAAAATTTATTATATATATTAAATTTTCTGCCAATTTAATCTTTCATTATTCTGGATGAAAAATTAATAATTAATAAATTCAACTACCTTTAACGTAGCTGTCTGACAACATAGATGAAGAGAAGTTGAAAGATATGTTTGAGAGGACGTTAAAACAGACAAATTACAGCGTTGGAGGAACAGATTTACATGCAAGAAGACAACCAGGTCTACTAGAAATATATGGTAATTTATTTTTGAGTTAAATCAATATAAAGAACTTTATATTGTTTATAAAAATATTTCAAAAATACTTGAAATTCTACATCAAAGTTTTAGAAGTAGCATGAACCAAAGTGATCTGTGGAACATTATCTACCATGCTGCTAAGAAATAATAATATTAAATTTGTTTTAAAGAATAATTTTTATTCAAATTTTTAACTTTGCTCTTTATTTATCAAAAATAAGAAAGCAAACATTTTCATTTCTCTGAATCACCCACTAGATTTCGATGAATGTAGCAACCCTGACTTCAATGACTGTTCTGACCAAGCACAGTGTTTCAATCTACATGGAACATATACTTGTAGCTGCAAGGAAGGCTATGCTGACCTCTCAGAAAACTCTGAATTTCCAGGCCGAATTTGCTCAGGTAAATTTATGCTTCTAATATCCCTACTTAAAATATGTTGAATATTCATGCTAAAATTAAAGCATGAGTTTTCTAGATTAAAAATAATTGTACATAACATAGTCCATATTAAATTAAAGAGTTGAAAGGGGCTACAATATTCAAAGATAATTGATGCATTAATTGTACTTGCAGCAGAAGTCTTGGGATGTGAAACATGCAAATATCATGGCCAGTGTTACACAGATACAAATGGAAAAATTGGATGTAAATGTTTCCACTGGTACACAGGTGATAACTGCCAGATAAACTTGAAAGGTGAGTCATATTGCTGCTTATGTGATATATGCATGCTCTTGTTGGAATTTCTTGCTAATTGGTATTGAATTTATTTGCAGTATTGTTAATAGCTCTGGTCACAGTTGGAGCCATTCTCTTAATACTACTCTTTATCTGCATCATGCTAGCTTGTATGAAGAGGAAAAAACCTGATATAAGACATGCAGGTCAGTATTCATTTTAGTCAAAAATGGTGAATCTTTTTTGTGTATTATACATATATTTTTATCAATTTGGACACGTATTCAAACATTTTGCTTAAAGTTTTCCAAATGATATAAGGAATTAGTTGTATAAATATGTTCTGTCACTTTCATTTCATAAATTAGGCAGCATAAATCAAGAGTATGATCAAATTATTTTATTTATCACATTGATGTTACAATCTTTAAACTTACAATTTGAGACATTTTACAATTGTTTATACATATTCAAAAACAGCTCCAGGATTCATGAGGTATAGGGGGCCTGCAGGCATTGTAAGGGGTGGTAGCACCATGGATAAGACTGCTATGATACCTGATACAAGCAGTGAAAGCAGCTTTGATGGAGGTCTTCCTCCTCCCCCTCTAACCTATGTGCCATTGGTTCATCATAGACTGGTGAGTACCTTCATTTGAATAAGTAAATACAAATTTCCTGTCAATGATGAAATACCACTCTTAGGAAAAAATACTTACTCAAGTATTATTAGACTCTTAATGAAATATTTCCCTCCAGTCAACTAGCACTCAAGGATCTAAGTTAAAAAGTGAGGTACCAGAAAGGAGAGAGAAGATACATCCTGCACCACCACCAATTAACACAGGGTTCAATGAGCAAGACAGGTCTTTAACAGTAATGATACCTCGAGCCAAGTACAGGCCAGCACCACCATTGCTCAGCACTGGAATAAGCAGTTCCCAGTCTCCAATGACATCTTTTGGAGTTGTGCATTTGGATGGAGACAGCAGGGAAAGGAGAATGTCTGCTCCTAATGAGCAGAAGTTGCTTGCATATCTTGACGGCAATGATCCACAGGTAGGATTATATATTTTCCCGGAAGTCAAAGGTAATACAAAAAATTGCGACAAGCAAAGTTTTTCATCAGTGCACCTTTTAGAAATTATTTTAAAGGAGAAGAATTTCCTTCCCTTGAATACATCAAGTTTTTGATTAACTTTTGATGGTGTTTTAATTTAATGATGAACACTTATGTTACGTTCGTACATATATTTTGAAAGAGATAAAAGACATTTTTAATAATATAATATTTTGAAAGAAGGCTGAATTCCATGCATAGAACTTCCTTGAAATTAACTGCCCAACGACACAGATTTATTTGTTACTTTGTGGTATTCATAAATACAAAAAAGGGGAGGGAGTAAAGAGTAGGTGGTGAACCAATGGAATGAAGGAGGGGGTAAGAAGTAAGGTTAAGATAAGTTTACAATGAAGCAGTTTTGTATTAACTGCCCAATAAATTCAACGTTAGTGGATGAAGATATATTACCAGAAAGAAACTAAGATCAATATTTATTATCAATATTTATTGATAAAGTTGGTGTCAGAGATGGAAAGATTAATGTTTTTTATGTAATAAGAAGAACACAAATTCCTTATTTTATCATAAAGACTCAGACAACCTTAAAGAATAAGATTAATATAATATTAAAGAGGAATAAAATTTCGTAAGCTTTTCCTACAGTTATATTCTTTTCCTCTTATTTTCCTTGTCATGTAAAGAATAATTAAGAGAAAACTAAGATATGATTACAATTGAGTGAGAAAGAAAGTATTTATCAAAAAATTTCATGTCTATTTTGTATTATAATAGAAACTAATTAGTTATTAAACTACAAATTTGTTGAAATAGCAAATTATTTCCAGTAACAATATTATAGACTCAATGTTGAAGATAAAGTGGTCCTTTTCTTAAGGTAAAAATCACATGTCACATTAAAAGTTTTGGTAAGATTTATGTAAAATTTTTCAGTCATAGTGAAACAGAGCTCCAGACAACTCTGGGTAAATTAACAATATCTATTTCAATTTTCTGCTATTTCATTTGATCATGTAATTAAATTCAAGATATTGATAAAATAGTGTACCAGATATTAATGTAGTTAAAGGCTTACACACTTATTGGACCAAAAGCCCCTCAATGTATTGGAAGCATGAAGCTTCATCTGGTAACAACTTTATCGGCTTAGAAGCAACCATGGAACACCTATAATTCCTATAATTCATTTTTCAAGCTAAATTATTTTTGCAAGTCAGAATTATCAATTCCAGCTATTAACAATATATTTAATTATTTTTATGTCTTAGTGAGTAATTTTTGTAACAAATAGATTTAAAACATTTATTTCTACTTTTCATTATTCTATTAAACATAAGAAGGTTAAAAAATTATAATATTTTCCTGTAATTACATATGGTTAGAATCCTAACTTTAGAAGTTGAGTGATCAAACTTACTAAGAGGTACTATGTATTGAGAGAAATTAAGAAAATATTCACAAATGTATTTTGGCCTTAAAGTCAATTCATGTCAGCCTGAAACTTTTCGTCAATCAAAATGAGAATTTCGAGAAATCAAACAACATCACTGACCTCTAAGAATATTCTGCATAAAGAGTGAGTCAAACCAAATGTTACTGGAATATTTGAACATAATGGTATGATCTATCTAAATGATTCATCCCAATGAGAATATTGTAATTGTTTTTCAGAGACTTGGCACCCCTACGAAACAGAAACAGATAGGACCGGTAGTTACCAATCATGAAACCTCAGGGAACTCCAAAAAAGTATCATCAAGCAGAAAACCTACAACAGGTTAGATTATCATTTCCTATTTTAAATGCTATGAAAGAAAGATATAGTCTCTGCAAAGTTACAGCATGAAATATGATAATTCCCATAGTAAATGATCAATGCAAAGGTAAATCATTCCTTTTATCATTATATCTTTAGTAGATTCACTGCAGCAGCACAGATTTGTGATGCTAAACTGCACATCCATACATCATTGGCATCAAATATGCATTAATTTCTGTGTATGATTGAGTTGAATGTTGCAATAAATGTTCCATGTTTGACTTGCCCTTTCAAATTTTAGGATTGGATGGAATGATTTTATGGAACTCCATCTGCTTAAAAATAATTTTTAATGTTCATAATTATCATTCATTTTACCAGATATCAAATTCATAGTCAATCAATCACAATTGATGATGTCTCTCTTTTGATTAGATAGGTATCATAACTGCCTTGGGAAAAGCACTGATCATATGAAAGAAACAATCAAAGAAATCCATGAATATTCATTGTGTAATCACAACAAGATGTAAGAAAAGTAGTTCCTCTATGAAATTTTTCTTCCAGTTTCTGTGTCTATGTGTTTATAGGTAATTATTTATAAGATGAATTGCTTCTTTGTTACACACACTTACACACTTATAAGTTGTCATTGGTTGAAATTTGAGCCATTTAGATTCAAAAAAGTAAAACATTTACTGGAGTAGGATTGCCATCCACCAAATGATAAATAACTTTAGCATCATCTAACCTCCACATAATTCAGAATTCAATTTCTTTTCTGTGAATTAATCTGAATGTATAGGTTACAAAAATTGTTTCTCATACATGTATTTTTTTATTTCAAGGAGTATTTTTAGGGTATGTACAATACTTTTGCTGTATTTTATGATTTAAAATATTAAATTGAGATTCACACATGTCATGAATTCATGCACAAAGATACTAAAAAGACCACTGAAGCAGAGGTCTGTGACGAGGTTTGGCATGCAATACCCCACCCTCTTATAGCTAAAAGGTCTGTCAGCCCCCCAGCTAGATCCCTTGCTATAAAGCAAATTCCAGCTTTTTGAACTGCAGAGATTGTCTCCAGACTACTACTACTATTAAGTAGCATTATCGACACTACAGGAGGACCTCTTGGCATGATTTTGGTAGGCACGAGTTTTAACTGTATGTAAGTGCAAAATATAGACTCACTCTGTCACCTACAATAGCACCTAAAACCTACATTCTACCAGTAAGAAAATACGCATATGTACCTTAGTATAGATAAGATACTCTAAAAAGACCTTAATTTGTAAATGAAATCCATGCCCATTTTCACAAAATCATCAGTGACTCGATGGTAGAGTTTGCCTTTTGAGGTTATTTTGAGATTGCATGCAATAGCCCTATCAAACCATTTTTCAGGCAGACTTGAGCATTTGCCAGCATCGCTCCATTGAGTCATTTACTTTCCCTATAAACTTTGAAACTTTAGAAATTAGATTAATGGCACTGATTTCCTATAAATACTGATGATATAAACTCTAATTTTCTTGCATTTCAAGACATGCACTGCATGCTCTGACTGCACACCACTGCACTTAAGTATCAACCTCATAATATCATTGTGTCACATGAAAACTTGGCTTTTTAGCCATAAATCTCTAATATATCAGGACTTTAATATTCTTCTTAGTGATCTTTCCTCTTATTGGAGGAAACAGGCATTCTATATAATTATTTGTCAGTGTTTTCATGACACATACATCCCTCAAGTTATTGCATAGAACATTTGGAAATAAAATGGTGTGTAGCTAAAACTGTATTTGAAAATGTTTTGTATTGTTTCAGACAGATTGTTTTATTTTATTAAAGGAGCCTTAGTTTCTGCTGGGTTTGAAGTATCAGCCACCGTAGTGAAGGACAAATGGCCACCAGAAACGGGAAATGGCAATGAAATAGAGAAATATACAGATGATGCCTCAGCAACTGGAATTGAGGGTCATATGCACCACCATACTTTAGCAAGCAATGGGTCTCACTTCACTACATTGCGGACAGGAGACAGGTGATCTTAAAACATCTTTACATTTATTGCATTTCAATTCCTACAGATAAATATTTCAATCAGAATTAAAAAAATGTCACACAGTATTTGAAAAATGTAAAGAGGGCTATGGTAATATGATAAATAAGATGTGATCAATTAATATTTAGAAATAAAAATCCTGAATTGCAGCAGTAAAATACCCAAAGCTTAGCTGTTAGAGTAATACTTTATATGTGAACTTCTTAAGATAGAATAGAAATTTCACTGTAAATTATATTAAAAAATATGGAGTAATGAAATATAAAGCAATAATGATATAAATTATTAGAATAAAATGAATTTGTCATTTTTCTAACTAAAATAGATAAATCTGATGATGCCTGGTTTAATACTAGTTACTTCTTATACCACACCAATCAGCTTATGAGTACTCTTATTGTAGAGACCACTTTACAATGTAGCTATCTGTTTCATAGCCTCTAATATTTCTTTCTACTTTTTCCTCAACCTTAATAACATGCAATAATTGCATTATTCCTCAGAAACTGTAAGGTTTGAATATTAAATGTGTTAAATAAGTTCCAAGATTTGAAATTATGCAATAAGAATATCATATTGCTTTAAAGCATCAATGAAATTACTAATTTTATTTTTACAATTTCATAAAATCACAGAGTAAATTAATATCCACTTTAAAATAAAGTAAAAATCTTAATCAATATCACTGGATTGGCCAATATGGTAATAAGTCCTTGGGAATTCTGATTTTTTTGCCCACTATATTGAACGAGAGTAGCTATTCTTTTTGTCACATGAGAAGCATTACTGATGGAGGGGGAGAGAGAGACTTTTTCCTTGGGCCATAATTCCCCAACCACTTGTGCTTTGATGCCATTTTCTCAAATTCCATCATTTTTGTGTACACATTTACTACATTGAGGGGAAACAAGAATCTTCTATCTATCTATCTTCTATATATATTAAAAACGTAACGGTGTCTGTCTGTCTGTCTAAAAAAAGCGTTTTTCTCGCCAATGCCAAGAGCTAGAGCGATGCTGAAACGTGCATTTGATGTAGACTGCTGCACCCTACAATGTGGCAAAATTTTCTTTTACCTGAACGGCCCCAGTTCGAACCCAGAGAAGAAAAACCGTTCTCATAAGAAATGCACGTAAACCTCACTTTTATCGGTTGCAGGCTACATTTCTTTTGCAAAATTAAATTAGAAACAATAGGCTTACGAAATCCAGATAAGCACCACAAGAAAGAGAAATGAATAGAGATTCTTATTTTGGTCGCCAAATATCGTTATCGGGTTGAAATGACGAGAATTCGGTTAAAATAAACGGAAATTTCGTGAAATTTTGAGGCTATAAACAACGAGTCCCCTTGACTACGGATGCAATTGTTGAAACCGAGGTATTGCGTTTTCCCATAAGAATACACTATGATTGATATGTCCATATGAAAGTAATGATTAAAAATGAATGATAGTACATGCTCATAGTCCAGATGTCTGGTCAAGACCAAACAACTGCACCCAGAGGGTGCATGCAGGCGGCTAGTCTATATATATTAAAAACGTAACGTTGTCTGTCTGTCTGTCCATCTGTCTAAAAAAAAAACATTTTTCTTGCCATGGCCAAGACCTAGTAATTTATGAAATCCATTGTTGCTATGGAACATATTGTTAGAGAATTGCCATGTTCAATGAAATGAGAGACACATGCAAACCATAATTTGAGTTGGAACTGTTCATGTAATGGCATCAAGGGTAGACTATTGTATTATTGATAAAAATCCTTATTTATGGATGAAGGTTTAACAGAAGAATATAGAGCAAATATAGTGCAGTTGGAGTTCCATATGTTGAAATAGTTCTCTCTTAAGCCAGTTTGAGCGATTGTCCCATATCTTCACCAGCCCTGCTATAGATTATAAAAGAAAACAGCCATAAAATAACCATCAATCCGTAAAGTTTCTTATATAAAACAAATAGCCATTGAAGCTACTATATTAACTCATACTATCTAAATGACTTGAGAAGACAATGCTTTCACTATCATTTGTAAAATAAGTGAGGATAGTAATTAAATTTTTGCTTACAACTAATAGGACAGTGTCAGAAGCAAGGTCATATGATGAAACAATAGTGCACCTGCCCAAAAAGAGCTTACTTCAAAGCGGTTTGAGCGGCTGTGGATCCAAACCATCATCACAGCATGGCCTTCACCATAGCAACGATGTAAGCATTAATATTTTCAGAATTTCTACTCTGTATATAATTAATAATCATGAGAGATGATCACTCAATTTCTTATCTATTTCAATTCCTGTATTTTACAGAATTACAGGCAATGTTTAATTCAACCCACCAAATTTTTAATAAAAATTTTTAGTTTTAACATCTGTAAAGTATAAATCAACAAAAGTTTTTTCCGTAGTTATTAAATATTGTTTGGTTGATTGCAGTAGATTGAAATCACTTAGAGATTGTGGAATTTTTCCTAAAAGTAAAAGCCCTTTTTACTCTTTCAAGTAAAAAGGGCTAAAAGAAATATGCTTAAACATTCTTAAAAAAATATTTGAAATTTTTATGTTACAATACCTTCATAAATATCCAAATAAGAAATAGGCATGAAACGAGTGTTGGGACTAGAACATGAACCAAGATCTCCCATTTGCCAGCTGGGTGCTCTACCATTGAGCTATCTAGTCAGAGAATTATTCTATTCCATTTGGAATACTTTGTAGGCAAGAGCACCCAACAAATAATTGTGAAACTCAGGTTTGCATCCTGGCCTCATTGGACTTTTTCCTCCTAGGAATTTTCTTTCTTTACCTGCCAATTTGCCTAAACCCTTTTCCTTATACTTTCATAAGAGTTGAGATATATACAAAATCATTATAATATTTCTGCAAAATTCAAATAATAAGGAGAACAATTTTTTTGCTCAGTAGTAATTGATATATTTCACATCAATGGTGCAGAAAACTACATAACCCATTATTCTGAATATTAATCATAACTATCTTTCATACAGGTCGATTCAAGATTCTTTTCCTTGAGATTGTGAACTTTTACGCAGATATACACCTAATATGTGCATAAATATGTATAAGTTGCATTTGTATTAAATCATCTATTTACTTGTTGCTGTAGGAAGCCCATACAATGGCTGAAAGGGACATTGGATCTACATTTGTGATGCCTCAAACTCAACTATATAAGCCATCTCGAGTAAGTAATTTAATCCATTATGTCGTCTAAATCAGTTTTATCTAATTGAAAATATAAAATATCAATGGTTGAAATGCTTGACATTCCCTATGAAAGTACCAAAGCGGGAATAATTTACATCAGCATTCATTATTTATGAAATCTGGATGCAAATGATAAATATTTAGCAATGTAAAATATAATTCTGGTCCATAAAGTTTTTTTATGTTAAAACATTATGAATATTTGTAAAAATGTAGACTGATGGGAGTAACCTAAGGATTTACCTAACCTTTATCTCTTCATCACATCTTAGTTTTTTTGTGAGGCCTAATCCTTTCTGGAATTTCGAAACGGAAAATAGTCCGTTTCGAAATTCCAGAAAGTATGGAGAGCTTACGGGAGAAAAACTCAATGTAATCTGCCGTAAGCGAAGAAATTAGCCACGCGCCTTTACGTGGAGCTACGGATTCGGACGGATATAATTACAATCCGTGGTTTACATTGATCGATTCAAACTTCAGTTCTTATGAAATTCGAATGAAAACAACTTTATCAACACAATAGTGAAAATTTTCCCCTTTTTAGTAAGAGCAACAAAGTCAAAAGCTTAAGCTCATAAACTTACTGCAATTAAAAGTATAAGTTTATCGATCTAATCTACCGACCATAAACAGAGCAAATTAATGGTAGGTGTCAAAGGGGACTCTGAAGCGACTGAAATTATTTATCCAATCTCAAGTCAAAATATATTCGCTTAAAAATAAATTTTTGAGTAATTTACTTAAAATTTAATTTCCTTGAAAAATAAAATAATAAAGACTAAATTACTATCAACTTCGGCCGGCTTTCCTCGACTTCGGTTCGCAATAAAGCTAAAGTGAGGTTTCGAAGTCTCGGCTATTCGAAGCGCGAAGCGGATTACGCTCTTAGATATAAAAGTCAAAAATTAAAGTTCTATTCAAGATATCGTCTCGAAACAAACTGTAAATGAAAATTACAACATTTACCTCGATTCCTCTCGCGAAAAGTTCTTCCTCACGTGAGAAATCAAAATGTTTTAGGAGACGTATAAATTGGACTGTACGACGATTTTTTCTTGGGTAACGTTCCAACTAAATAATTTTTAATAATATGTGGTTACTCTAAAATAATACTCATGTGACTTTTATGAATTAATTTGATATAATGAGAAATTGAAGAAAAAATCAGCATTATATGTTGGATTGCAAGAGATTAATGACAGTTTCAAAAATGTTCACGGGTGAAAACTCGATGATTCATTCAATTTTCGCTTATATATATAATATTTAATGATTGGTATATATCTTCAACATTGACAGGACAGGAGGACAGGTTAACAACAGGAATTTTAGTAATTATTGTTCCCGATTCGAAATCAATGTTAAAGATATATACCAATCATTAAATATCATATCAGCCATCACCTAAAATAGAGGTGTTTGGCGAGTAATGTTACAGAGAGTATTAGTCGAAATTAAATTGTAATGTTTATAACGCGGAATATATTTCCACTCCATAAGTAGCAGAGGTAATACCATCCTTTCGTTCGCAATATTTACGTACAACATAATTAACATAAAAAGCACAAACGAATTCAATTGCAGTAATTTGACTCCACAATGCCTTCGTCACCGCAACTTCATTAAGGAAACGACAAAATTCTACCATGAGCCTTTTATGGCTACTTAATTCATGTCTGTATGATTTCCTTCTGCTGCCGGGTATGTTACACGCCGAGTTTCATTCTTCATGTGTTGATTTGCTTGCCTTCCGTTGGTTGGGATGAAGCACGTGACCGTCAGCTTCGGAAATATTCGGGAATTTCCTCCTAATATGGGTTAGGCCGTGCCTCCCGTTGAAAACTGCAAGTTTCCGATCCGACTAGCCTACGGAATCGGAAAGAGAGTACGGATTGGTCTTGAGTCGGAAAGTTGAAAATTGATTCCGATAGGAATGATTCCGACAAGTTAAAGAATACTACCCAAGTTAAAGAATACTACCCCAGGGGTAGTATTCTTTAAATTTGCGTCTCTTTCCGATTCCGTATGCTAGTCGGATCGGAAACTTGCAGTTTTCAACGGGAGGCACGGCCTAACCCATATTAGGAGGAAATTCCCGAATATTTCCGAAGCTGACGGTCACGTGCTTCATCCCAACCAACGGAAGGCAAGCAAATCAACACATGAAGAATGAAACTCGGCGTGTAACATACCCGGCAGCAGAAGGAAATCATGCAGACATGACTTAAGTAGCCATAAAAGGCTCATGGTAGAATTTTGTCGTTTCCGTAATGAAGTTGCGGTGACGAAGGCATTATGGAGTAAAATTACTGCAATTGAATTCGTTTATGCTTTTTTATGTTAATGATGTTGTACGTAAATATTGCGAACGAAAGGATGGTATTACCACTGCAACTTATGGGGTGGAAATATATTCCGCGTTATAAACATTACAATTTAATTTCGACTAATACTTTCTGTAACATTACTCGCCAAACACCTCTATTTTAGGCGATGGCTGATATGATATTTAATGACTGGCATGACAATCTTTAACATTGATTTCGAATCGGGAACAATAATTACTAAAATTCCTGTTGAAGTCTTATAGTATCTACATAACGATATCGTCGTATAATATCTACCTAAAAAGTGTAACCATCTGATTATACTTTTTATTAATAGATACTGAAGAACCTGACTTATTATTGAATGAAGATTCATTTCTTCAAATTCAAAACAAGGAAATGACAAATATTCCATTCATCGAAACATCGTAGCAGGACTAATCATTCTCTAACCGGAGGATTAAAAAATTTATGAGGGATAGCCTTTTCGTAGGTCTCATCTTTACGCCTTTTCAACAAATTAAAACTAATTACTTCTAGATGAGATGTTGAAGCACGAACTTAGAGAGCTTCCTAACTATGCATGGACAGGCATGTTGTGAGAGTTTAGTAATGTACTGCTGCCAAGATATATTTACGTGTGCACATTTGTATCGGGTGTAAAAGAAAAATCCTCCCACGTCTGTATGTGGAACGGCGTAAAGGACTCGCACATAATTAATACCTGTACAAAGTTTTGCCTGGATTGATGGCACTCTTCAAGTATCATATATAACGTCTACATTGCGAACGATGTTCATGCAACAGAAGCAACAAACTAAAGGAAGCTAGTCAAAGACCTAGGTCGGACAAGTTCTTCATATTTTTGGTAAACTCATGCATTCAAAATATGAAATGGGCTACAAGCATCCCCATCATTTTAATCATATGAATTATTGACGATTTGACATTTATTATTAAAAGATGGCTTTATTTTACTGAACATACCTTGAAAGATACCGCGCTGCAATGAGCTATTTACTTTACTGCGCATGCGCACGGAATCCGTCCTAGCTTTCCGACACCTTTTTGGTGTCGAGAAGATTCCGACTAATTCAGCCGTCTGAAGTTTGCCCACTTTCCGACTTTGACTTCATAGAATCGCATCGGAATCCCCTCAAGTCGGAATCTTTTACTTTCCGACAACATGGCCGACATTCCTATCGGAATCGAGTTATAGAATACCCCCCCAGGCCCGGCGCGAGTCCTTTCTCCCATAAGACAATACTGACTGGAATTTTGAAACGGACAATAGGATAATCATATATTAGTAGTCAAAAAAATTCCTAAGCCAACATGGCTATAGGATATACTTATAAAAATATATGATAACTCTAATAAGATACAGTCACTGAAGTTTGATATAAATATAAGAACGTGTATATTTCGATCTATGATGACAGAACTTAAATAACTGTAAAAAATATTGCATTTTGATGGAAGTAATATATGTAAGCATGGTGTGGAATAAGTGATATGTGTCCCTTTCACCAATGGAAGTACATATATGATATATATGAGAATAATAAAGTATAATATATATTTTATAATTATTATAACGATATTACTAAAATTAATCATTTTTATTGACTATTATAATTTACAAATGAAACACTTTTTCAGGGAAGTGACAACTCCAACTTTGACTCCCTATGAGTTCTGTGCCATGGACAGCATTTCAGAAGAAATGGAATCATTTTGCCAAAGTTAAAAGTCCTGGATGGACATAAATGTCTATCCTTGAGTGGTGTCAGTCATTTTCAATGTGAATGAAGATGGTACAAAAACATTTAGCGAATTCTTTTTGTTACAATGGCTCACAGGGTTGTCTAAAGAACTCTTTCAATTTTCTTAGTGTGACACTGCCTTGACTTTCCTTCGGAACATGACAGGATCATGTCGAAGATAGACATGTGATAGCTGAATTTTTGAGATTTTATTGTTTATAATGGTATAAAATATTCATCTTTATCACAATTGTTATCGAAGATGTAGTATATAATGTTTTAAACTAAGAAAATGTTTTGAAAACTAAAAATCATTATATCAAATGGCAAATGAGTGTAATAGTTACAAAGATGTACATTTAAAAGTTGTCTGTTACGTCCAAATGAGTATGCATATAATACTTAATAATTTATACTATAAATTTATACATATTTTTAAATAATGAATTTATTATTATGTTGATATGAAGATGACTTTTCATGTCATTTGTAAATAAATATGTAATTTATGACAAATATAAAATTATGTGTATAAATCTGAACTACTATAATGCCCATGTGCCAAACACAGTCCAAACATTAAATTTAATTAATGCCCCATCACATATGATTAGGGTTGAATTTGTATCATATGACTAGACAATAAATGATTGGGTCTTCCAGAATGTATTACTTACTTGGTATATAAGAAATAATGATGTTTAAGGCATTCACTTCAACTTGTTATCACTAATCACAACCTTGTAAATTTCTATGTTTCTTGTATAACAATCACCTATCTGGCTAATGTGCAGTTGCAGTTCAGCAGTGATAAATTGCTAATGATATTTCTGTATGAATCAGCAGCTATCATTCATTCCATTTCATAGTCTCCCATCCCAGTGAGTGAATGATGACACTAACAAATAGACCCATGCATTCTTAAGGTATGTGATGAAAGTGAAGTCCCTGGTACTATGATGGAATTTGGCCTAAGCCAGGTGGTATTCATCATGGGTGGCACGTCATTAGCTCATCGACTCCCATGCCACCCTAATACTAGACCTCTTAATTCAGGTAGCTTCCCAATTTTTTCAATGCTGGGTAAACACCACTGGGTCCTGGGTTCGAATCCAGAACCGCTTCCGCCAAAAGTCTTCCGCCTACATGGCCACCAGGGGCGGTAAGCATGCATGTTTGAGAAAACCACTTCTAAAAATATGTACCAGTTGTGCACGTCCAGGTCATCTGTAATAATCCCTTTGATGTTTTTCATAAACGATTTTTTCATTATGCGACATTAGAATCTTTTATTGTGAAATGTAAAAGAAGCCAATTTTCCCATACATCCTACAATAGAATCATACTGAATTATATTTTTTAATATTCTACGTTAGGTTGATTCGGCAATTCAAATTTCTCTCCTTGTACATTTCACATAAACCTTACCATAATTGCAGCTTGCTTAAAGAGAAGTACAAATACAGTAAACTTTGTTTATAAAGATAGGGTAGATGGGGACAGATTTTACACCTGTGTTATTATGGGAAACTGCGTGCAAAACAATGTAAAACCATTTATAACCAATTTATTTGCAGAACACAATAGAAATTGATGTTCTCAGATTTAAATGCATACTCTACTTAAACGAGAGTTACCACAATACCTTGATGTTTTCTTTTGGTTTTATTTGAGAAAGGTTCTATGTCTGATAAATCTTAATGCTTTCAAATTTAAAAGTTAAATTCTCGCAGTTGTCTCTTTCGTATGCTATTACATTTTAGGATGGTTTCAAGTAGTGCCATTGCCATGCGTCTGTCGGCCCGACAAAATAAAATTCACTACAAAGTTTTTCACTTTGTACTAGTTGCAAAGAATATAGACAATGTGATCATTTTGGGGTACATGGTGAGGCCCGAAGCGAATCCAAAACAGCGGTGAAGTGAAGCCTGCTATAACCAAATTTTACCGTATATGATCAAACCCAGTTGAAACGGTTTCAGGGGATCAAGCGGAAACCACACTTTAAGCAGAATGATGTTATAACTGCGTTGTGCACTACTGGTAACCTTGCATCATATTTTTGAAGAATGGTCTGCTTTTCAAACAGGATTATTGTGTCCATGAATTAAACTCTCCTTCAGAATCTAAAGTGACAGATATATTTATTGATGATCAATCAAAATAATAATGAGAATAGATTTCAAATTATTTTTGTGATTATTTAAGTTTCGATTTTTGCATTTAATTTACCAGCCTCACGAAAGAAAGTTGCAGAGTATTATTGACTTAGTGTTACCTGTTGCCGTTCATTTATCGACTCAACTATCGTGCGGAGAATGTGCAAGATGCTCATTGACTATTTCTGGGCAGACTGAAAATTACATAGTGATGTTCGAATAGCAAGTGGCCTTTGTTGGGTGAATAATTCTTTTCGTTTATGATATATTTGATTTTAAAAAATATCCCAATAATAATCCTACACGTTCTAAATTTCTTAATAAGCTCAGTAACATTCATGGGAACCTCCAATAAATGAAAAATTTAATGTGATGTTATAACTAGCAATTCTTTGGAAAAACAGAGAGAATTGAACAATACAAAGTTAGAAAGCTCGTTGAAAAACACGTTTAATTTAGGCTTATTACATATCAATAGAATGCTTTTTCTGTACAGTGAAGTATCATTCTAAATTAATTGATCATATTTCGAATAATTTTTTCTGTCTTTTGGTTTAAAAATTTGAATTTCTAATACTTCCATCATTGTTTTAACTTTTTCTGTGAGTTCAATTTAGTCTGTCAATATTTTTATCCATCGTAAATAAATACGTAATTTATTTTCTTAGAAAGTGTAGAATAACCAATACTTATATACAATATAATATCTTCAATAATCATCACATTTTCTAAGTTTTTCACAGACTAAATTTATATTTAGCTGTGCGGACATTTGATTCTCCCATATAATAAACTTACTCTCAAAGTCATAATGTTACCCTAGACAATGAAGCCTAATGAAAATTTTCATCTGTAGGTTCCATTAGTGATCTTTTCTAGCTATTTGATCTCTCTGTTTCAAAAGTAGAAATTTCTTATCAAATTTTTTAATGTTCGCAAATCTTTTTCCTTTGTTTTATTGAAATCTAATTCATATTATTCAGTGTGATGGAAGCGCCTGGCTGTAGGAGGTAATTAACAAGACAAGATTGATTGCTTTAAAAAGTATCCAATTACATGCTAGTCCACTGCTTCTGTGAAGTGATATATGTAGTCCTCTTCATGGGTGAGTGCATCTTTTTTTAAATGCTTTCATGAAAGAATTTGTTTATCTTTAGCAGTATGTGATTAAGAAATTACGGATCGAGTGTCAATAGTTTTAAATGTTTTGGTGCCAAAACTTGCTTTGGCATTTCATGAACTTGAATTTTTAATAAAGTCAGTTTGCACTATGAGGAATTGCATATTTTAATGAATGTTTTTTTTTATTTTACAAATAAAAGTAAAATAAAATCTTCTTGTTTGACTATCCACAGGTCACATGTGAATTAAAAATTGAATTTTTAAGTCACGGAAGTGTAAATACTAGGCGTCAGTATTGCTTTTTTGATTATTTCCATGTAAGGGTGGTTTATTTGAATGATTCCCTGCTGTTACTGTGGGAAGGTTGTCCTATAAGAAGAGAGAAGGATGGCTGTAATTTTTACTATGTTAGTTATAGATATAGTATAACTAGTTAAGAGCTAGTTAAAGAATGAAGTTGTGTAAAGATAATGGAAGGTGCTAAAAAAAAATCATTTGGAAGGAGGAAGCTATTCCTCATTTGTATCTCTGGTTTACATGAAAATTGATTTAGGGAATTAACATAGTACCTTTTTAATTTGAATTTTTCTTGTAGCAGACTCAAAAAACAGAAAGATCAATAAATTACTATTTTAGCAAAACATCTTATTTCCATATATCATTGAAATTCCCCATGGAGTTTATTCATGTCATATTCTGAGTTTTACTTTTCTTTATTTTTGTTGAAAGGAAAGAATAACTAAAATTCTTCTTGAAAATCATGACATGGAATTTTGCAAAATATTTTAATATGAGAAATAATTTAGAGTATACTTCCAGAAGTTATTCAGGACTATCATGTGCACTCAATTCAATGTATCTGAACAACTTAACTTACTTTCATTTGGTAACTTAATTTGCCATATTAATGTAATATTGTGTCATCCATATGACTCACTTAGTGCAGTGCTCTGTGCAGAAAAAAATCGCGTTCACTATTATTCTAACACTGATGATTGCTGATTTTTTGTAGAATATTCATTGGAAATAGTTGATTTTTAGTTTCAATGTTTTTGAAGACATTGATATTGACACAATTCTATCAAACAATTCATGGTTAGTTTTGCATTATTTATGGAAGTGTGAATTTACTGTTAAAATTAGTATAGACTTAAGAAAATTTGGAAGTATAAATTCTCTTTTAATAGTGTAGTTTGAGGGATATTATTTTTATTATTTATTTATGCCCTAATTATTTAAATCCATCAGTTTTTTTGAAATATTCACTAACCACCCTTAAATTGCACTAAGTTTGTTGCCACTCTTGCATATATATGCCCCATTTATTTTAGGACCTTCCCGACAAGATATTGAATCGAAACTTTGGAACAAGTCAGAATGGCCCTTATATAATATTAATTTGATATTTTTCTCACGACAGGGTCCTGAGTTCGACGCTAGGCGGTCTTTTGCGCGATTTTTTGCAAAATGTTTTGAGGCTGTTCTCGGTGCGATAGCAATCAAGATCACGGTGTTTGCAGTTGAGATGGTCTTCCATAGTACCAAAGAAAGGAATGTAACCAAATGACCGTGTGTTCGACGCCATGTGGGTGCAAAATTCTCCCGTATAAAATGCATGGCGGTCAATTTTGACAATAATATTTAATGCTTATCCGATAACCTGGAATGATATTCAGCAATTCATTTCTTCCGGAAGAATTTCGGACCCACCTGGCATCGAACACTCGATCATTTGGTAACATCTTCATTCATTCATTTGGGAAATCATTAACGATTTTTTTAAATGCCTTCCCGATAAGCTGGAAAGATAAAACCCAGAATGGTGACAGAGGCGTTGAAGGTAATTCTTCCATGTTATTCACCGTTTCTGTAGTGGTCCTTGGTTCGATGCAAGAGTGTCATTCTGATTCCACCATGCATTTCAAACGGGAATAACGGAATCTTAGTTTAGGACCTTCCCGATAAGATACTGAATTGAAACTTTTAAACACGTCAGAGTGGCACTTATCTAAGATTCGTATGCCATTGTCTCTCACAAACGGGTCATGTGTTCGACGCCAGGCGGTCTTTTGCGCGAATTATGGAAAATTGTTTTGAGACCTTAAACCGAACGATAGAACAGTGAAGATCACGGAGGTTGGAGATGCCGTGGTTATCTTTTGTTTCAACTGAAGAAATGTTACCAAAAGACCGTGAGTTCGACGCCAAGTGGGGGCAAATTTCTCCGATATATAATGCATGGCGGTCATTTTTGACAATTGTTTTTAATGCTTATCCGATAACTGGGAAGGATATAAAATGGAATGTACATAGAGGAAATTTATATGTTTCATAAACGCTGTTCGCCTTTCCTCTGACGGTTCTTGGTTCGATGCCTGAGCGTCATTTCTATTCTACCATGTATTTCAAAGGGGGAAAGCGTAATCTTATTTTAGGACCTTCCCGATAAGATATTGAATTGAAACTTTGGAACATGAGTAGTATTCTGTAACTCGTCGGAATCATTCCTATCGGAATCAATTTTCAACTTTCCGACTCAAGACCAATCCGTACTCTCTTTCCGATTCCGTAGGCTAGTCGGATCGGAAACTTGCAGTTTTCAACGGGAGGCACGGCCTAACCCATATTAGGAGGAAATTCCCGAATATTTCCGAAGCTGACGGTCACGTGCTTCATCCCAACCAACGGAAGGCAAGCAAATCAACACATGAAGAATGAAACTCGGCGTGTAACATACCCGGCAGCAGAAGGAAATCATACAGACATGAATTAAGTAGCCATAAAAGGCTCATGGTAGAATTTTGTCGTTTCCTTAATGAAGTTGCGGTGACGAAGGCATTGTGGAGTCAAATTACTGCAATTGAATTCGTTTGTGCTTTTTATGTTAATTATGTTGTACGTAAATATTGCGAACGAAAGGATGGTATTACCTCTGCTACTTATGGAGTGGAAATATATTCCGCGTTATAAACATTACAATTTAATTTCGACTAATACTCTCTGTAACATTACTCGCCAAACACCTCTATTTTAGGTGATGGCTGATATGATATTTAATGATTGGTATATATCTTTAACATTGATTTCGAATCGGGAACAATAATTACTAAAATTCCTGTTGTTAACCTGTCCTCCTGTTAAATTGTTTTTGGAATATATTTTCTCTTAAATGTTACAATTACATACATTTTGGAACAATGCTATGATTTTGTTTAAACCTTCTAAAGTATCATGGAGGCTGGATAGTAGTAAGCGAAAGCTTCTTTACTTATGTCTTACATACCAATAATTTAATTCTCTAAGTCATGACATAATTTTACAAATTTAAATATTATGTCTTCTATTCCTAAAGTAAATGTTAGAGTATATATATGCTCATTGATGGGTTGAATGGAAACAATTAAGGATAGATCTTAATATTTAACATTGTTGGTTGCAGCTGTCATATGAATTTATGAGATGGTTTTTATCTTATATCTTGGTAATTCCTATCTGGGTTTGAGATGAAGGTAGTATAACTTAGCCTCCTGTAACACACAAAATAGTTTTACCACTGTAATAAGTTTCTTAATAGTTTCAGGTAGTATTGGGGTAGAATTATGAATGATCATGGAAGACTTGGGTGCTTTTACTTGCTGGAGGTCTATTCAGTTTATGTTCTGATAAATATTTGGTGAAACCAATGCAAAGCCGTTTTCCTTTGTTGTATCCATAAAATTAGATTGTTCATGCATAGATTGAACATTTACCATGTTTTCAGAACTTCTTTTAAAGTAAATTCATGATGGTTCTATTTTAAATATTAATCCAAACTTAAAGAAGATATATCTCTTAATTTTTTTGCCTTTGTTGAAGTCGATTTGCAAAATGAGAATTTTGTTGCTCAGCTTAGTAATCCTAATAAAATACTTGTATGCCTTAGTGAAATTTCTATTTAAAATATTGTTGAGTATAGTTCCAACTCCCATATTTCAAAAAAATCAGATTGAAACCAATTACAAAATAATTTTATTATTTGTTTTTCAATGATGTAATTTTACAGAAAATCCCTCCTGGAAGTGAAAAGCTAGCAAATATATCTCTAGATGAAGAGAAAGTATTTATTTGATTGTGCTGTATCCTTCAGTGGATGGAAATTTTTTGCGCCCTCACATTCTTCTGAAGCTGAACTTGGAAAGAAACTCATTCTTAATTTAGGTAAATAGGGTAATTAAAAATTCCAAAAGCAGGCAGGTGGGGGTCAGGCAACGAGAGAAGCTGGAGGAATGTAATAATAATGACAATGTTTAATACATAATGACAACTGGGTTTGATTCCTGGTGGGAGCCCATGTGTGGAATGACCTCAGCTGGTGAAGCACTTTTCACAATACTACTACTATATCATAATGACAATATGTTATCTGTTATATATTTTCAAAAATCTGTGTAATGCATACTTATGGGAAAATTCTGATTTTTTGGGACCTCCTGGTATCAAACCAAAAATGATAGCTAGCATCTGAGGGATACAGGGGATGCAAATATATAGAGGATACAAACCCTGACCATGTTCCACAAGTGCCATTGACATGAAATTCTTACAATGCACTGGCCCTACCATGTAGCTGTCAGAATAATTCAGCCTTAGATGCTAGCTATCATGGGTTCAATACTGGAAGGCCCCAAAAATCTAAAATTTCCCATAAGAATGCATTGAGTATAATTTTGAAAATTATTTTGAGGTCCTTCTCGGTAAGACAATTAAAAATCATGGAGTTTGCAGATGATGTGGTCTCCTATAGTACCAGCAGATGATGTCACCAAATGAGCATGGGTTTGATGGGTGCAAAATTCTCCTATTTGAAATATATTACAGTAATTTTTTTAATGCTTTCACAATAAGTTGGAAAGATAAAACCCAGAATATTATCAGAGGTGATTGTTAAATATGTTTTGAAAATTTAGTTTATTGTTTCCCCAATGGACCTTGGTTTGATGCCAGGGCCACAATTGTTTTCTACCATGATATCAAATGGGGAATATAGGATTATGCTTGATGACCTCCTCCATATGATTTAGACTTAAAATTCTGTACATAGGTTGAGAGGACCTTTCCAAAACATAATGAGCAAAAGTATCCTCCAGAATGCCTCCGGTTCAACACCAGGTGGTCTTAATGCTCCTATAAGAAATGTATGGTAGGAAATTCTATTTTTTTAATGATGCTTTTCTGGGAAGATGAAAGTCTGTAACCTGGCATGTAAACAGCAGTCATAAATATGTTTTAAAAATGCAATTTGCTGTTCCCCTGATGATCTTTGGTTCAAGGAAAGAGGACCATTTCCAATATACAATACATTTAAATTCGAAATACAGAATTTTGTTTGGGGACCTTCCTGATATGATATTGACCAGAAACTTTATGGTTAAGATGGTTTAAGAAGCTCTTACAAATTATACCAATTATGGTTCTGGGTTTGACTCCAGACAATCTTTATGCTCCCATTTCAAATGTGTGGTGAAGATGGCAAATATTTTTATGAGGCACTCCCTGAAAACATAGAAATCAATATTTTGGCCTGTGAACAGTTCTCATGAATATATTTTTTAATGCAGTGTATAGTTTCTCAAATTGTCTTTGATTCAACTCCAGGGCATCATTTGCATTCTACCATTTACTGAAATGGGGAATTCGGATATATGTTTGAGGATCTTTCTGGAATGATATAGACTTGAAATTTTGGGTCTGGTTAGAGGACTCATTTCCATAACTTGATATCTAATGAGTTCTGCAATGGTTGAACCCAGGACAATTACATGATACACTTTTTTATACACAATGGTAAACTGTGGGATATTATTGTAAGGATGTAAAAATTAATCGTGTATTCTTTAAACTATTTATTTTATAAATATTTGAAGTATGCAAGCAACTTTTACTTACTTACACACACGTGCGCGCACACACACACACACACCAACAAAAACACACAAACACAAAAACACACACACACAAAAACACACACACACACAAACACACACAATACTTTACTGTAGAATAATACTTTCTACTTATACAGTCACTCTCAACTTAGAATCAGGTTATGCCAGAAGCAACAAACTAAACGAAGCTAGTCTAAGACCTAGGTCGGCGTAGGATCTTCATATTTTTGGTAAACTCATGCACTCAAAATATGTAATGGGTTACAAGCGTCCCCATCATTTTACCCATATGAATTATTGACGGTTATTTTTATTTATTATTAAAAGATAGCTTAATTTTACTTAACATACCTTGAAAGATGCGCGCTGTAATAAGCTATTTATCTTAGAGCGCATGCGCACGGAATCCGTCCCTAACTTTCCGACACCTTTTCGGTGTCGAGAAGATTCCGACTAATTCAGACGACTGAAGTTAGCCCACTTTCCGACTTTGAGTTTATAGAATCGCATGGGGATTCCCTCAAGTCGGAATCTTTTACTTTCCGACAACATGGCCGACATTCCTATCGGAATCGAGTTATAGACT
Organism: Pachydiplax longipennis; assembly: GCA_036926295.1. Classification (NCBI taxonomy): domain Eukaryota; kingdom Metazoa; phylum Arthropoda; class Insecta; order Odonata; family Libellulidae; genus Pachydiplax; species Pachydiplax longipennis. The sequence goes on from JAVFKF010000015.1 coordinate 69,497,557, forward strand.
ACCCCCCAGAGGGTTGCTACCTCATGAAATTTTTTTTTCCACCCTTTCTGATGTTTTAGGAGGCAGATCATGAAATCACTATCAAAAGATGGGAAATGTATCAAATGACTGGGCTCCAAGTCCCAAGATTTTGTAGGACTGAAAGTATGTACACTTTTGTTTGATGCATTGTATTTTTTATTACCAAGAATAGAAACTGAAAGAGAAGCAGAGGTTGCCTCTAAAGATGTGGAGCATAACTTTTTGGGAAACTTCAAGGAAAACTCATGAAAATATTTGACATTGTTTGCTGATTGTATTTAAAGTTCAGTACTGTAACATGAACCTGAAGGTCTATCTCTTACATTCACAAGAAGACTAATTTATTTATGAGCCCAAAGCAAGGAGCAGGGATTAAGGTTTCACAAAGATTTTATGTAATATTCAGACTCAGCACACTCCACAGAAACATAGGCATGTTTAAAAACCATGCAGTTGACAAAAAGTTTATTTTGCAGACCTTTGTAATTATTAGAACTGATAAGTAACTCAATTATTTGATAACTAGTTATTGTTGACTGTCATAATCATTGTCATCTGCAGTCTTACTTAGCCCTTTTATAATTCAGTAGAAGAAAATCCTCCTCCCACTTGGCTTCTCAAAACTTAGGTTGAACTTAGCATTATTAGGAAATGCTAAGTTCCTAATGACGGTCTGCTAACCTGAGATTTTTAAGAATTTTTCTTTGCTCTTATCTCAAACTGGATTATTGTATTTAAGGCTAATCTTTATTTTTTCATATCCCCTTTCACACCAACTGTTCTGACATTCAACAAATGAAGTTTTTTTGTATTTAACTGTTTTAACAAATATGGTAAGATTCAGAGATTTTCTTTCACTCTAAACTGTTTATTTCAATTGAAGAACTTAGAATTACCTCTGTGATATTCATTGGTCACCTAATCACAATTTCTCTTGAAACCTTGGTGTTATAGTTTTCTTTGACAAGAGAATTTTGAGATATGTCCACTATAATGGTTTTCTAAATTTACTCACTTAGCACATAAATATCTGTAGCTACTTGCTTCATTTCAGCACCATCTCATTCTCTTTAAACCCATCCATCAATTTGTATTGTTCTTTAGATAAGAAGCAGGTATGCTGATGTCCATTTTGCTGAAAAACATTAGAGGCTGATTAATTATAGCTTATTTAATGGTGTGTCTACTGATTATTATATATTAGAATATGAAATTATGAGGAGGTTCTGTTGAGTATCATAATGTAAGAATGTAAGAGTATATCCATGTGAGAATGCCTTCTTAATGCTTTACTCTTCCCAGGAATAAAGGGCTCATCATTACTTTCTCATCAAATCCAAGGAAGGATGAGATTGAATTTACTCAAGATAACATTAATTTACTAAACAGAGCTTCCATCTTCATAGGGGGTTCAATGCTGAAAGATAGAAGCTTTGTTTCGGAAATGCGCATCGGGATTCTGAATAACTGGTGACCGCCAAGCGATTATCCTTTTCCCAGGAATTGCCCTCGAGGATTGCCGCTGTCGGCGTTTGGAGAACCTTTGTCTCTTAGTTCATTGAACGCAGAGTTCCTTTTTCTTTCTTCTAACATTAAATTTACTTGATATAAGTGTGAAGATCGTATTATTTCATTTATGCATTTTTATATCTGAACTGATATTATACTTGTGAAAATTATTTCAAATAATTATAATTTTTAATTAATATTTAGTGACTTCAATGATGTAAGTTACTTCTTTGGGTGCAGTTTGCTGTATTCGGAAAATTACTTGGCTTCCCAGACAGACTTGTCAGTCAGAAAAAAAATTCCCCCAGGGAAATTTTCCAATTGGTAAAAAAAAACTCTGGGAGATCTGGTGAATATGGTGGGTGTAGCTGCAATTAGAATTTTAGTTTGGGCAATTTTGTCATTGCAGAATTGCAGGTAAGCACCTGAGTACATATTATGTTATTAGAACAGCACATTTTTGTTGGTAAAAAATCAAATTAAATAAATTATATTAATGTTATACATGAATGATTTTTACTTTCGCAAGGTAATCAAATTATCCCATAAAAGTGTTTCCGTCATATTACTTTCACAGAGACTCGCTTTATTCGGAATAGGTTCCATCGTTGCAATCAGGTGCATTGACTGACTGCTATTCATCTCTGGTACATGGTAATGGATTCAGGTTTCATCCGCAGGGATTAATTTTCGCAAAACTTCGGTTCGATTTTTTGCAGGTTCGCATTTTAGCGCATTCGCGCCGTACGCGCTTTTGATAGATAGCCGAATATGCGGTACCCAGAGTGTGGATTGTTTTCTCATCTACAAATCGTGGTGTAAAATGTGCTGCCCTTCACATGATTTCCCACGATCTTCCATCCATCACAGTTCGACGCTGTAAATCAACAGTTTCTTCCATTGAATCAATTTAGCTGTGTATCTGAAGTTTTAATTTCAAAAGACTCCTTGATTTACGAATATTCCGTTGACTATTTTGCAACACATTTAAGAGACACTGCAATTGCAATTTAACAATAAAACAATATACTGAGGACTTGAAACAATTTCACTGTTTTTATGAAAAGTAATGATCACGAAATTCTCACTGCCGTCGGTAATTTCTTTTTATTCTTCCGTGAAAGTCTCGAGATTTATAACCGGAAATTATATGGAAAGCATGGATTATGGTATCGAAAATACTGAGTAACGAAACGAGTTATTTTCGTCATGTGACTGGGCCCTTTCCGTTCTTCTTTCACTGTTAACGACAGTAGTGAATGGGGCACCATGAACAGACAGACATAGTCTGGCGCCAGTTCATAGTACGCCAAGCCAGCCCCACCTCAACCACCACCCCCTCGACCCAACCACCCCGATGTTTCCCTCGAACCCGGTGCTTCAGCCACCGATGCTCTCCACCAGAGACTTCACAAGCATTTAAATTTTATTTTATATTTCTCCAAGCAGGATTTGAATCGCCTCTCGTTCCGACTCAGCCAAATGTGCCAAAATCACTCGGCCATCACAGCGTTGAATGGTAGGCGGTGAAATAAGGTATAAGATATGTTCTGATGAAGCTGTGGTTTGAGAGACACGAAACAAGGACTATCTCCTCATTGGTCAATGAATCTCGAACGTTGATTTCATCTCCGCCCTCACTCCTAACTGGTATCTTTGAAATTCTATCCCGACACGAACTGCAAACCTTAAGTTCGTCGACAGATGCTAGTTCTTTTTTCACCACTTTAACCAGCATCTAAGATAGAACTCGACGCAAGTTCTTTAGTTCTTTCCTACCGTGATTTGATAATCCAAATGGATTGAAGCAGCGAGTGTACAGCTGGAATTTCTTCTCCATTGTACTTTCAATGACGTATTAAACTAAATTCAGTAGAAATCGGAAAGAATGTCACTGGACACTATTTGCCGTTGAAGCAATGTTAAAGATACTGCTTTATAACACTGAAGAATACCTAATAGCAGAAACACTTAATAATTAAGAACACCCCGAATAAAAAAATGACATTGCAAATTAAGTGTTTACTTTGTAATTTTCACCTCAAAAACCATTGCCGCAATAAAAACAAGATTTTAGTGTCACATCGGAAACCTTAATCCTCTCTGATATAAAGTCTCAGATTACTCATATCACACGGTTGAAAATGTCATTCATTTTGTAGAACAAATTTTCTCAGTAACAGATGGGCGTGAAACTGCATTATTAATTTAATTTATTTATAGAAAATATTTACAAAATAAGAAGTCGTACGTATATACGAAAATAGTCCTGTTTACCCGAATTTAATGGGTAAGTCGGCTACCGACAGTTGGATTGCTATATATAAAAAACTATGATGAAATAGGAAAATTTTCCAAGTTGATGTTGATTTTCACTCTGTGGTCTTTATTCAGTAAGGATATTTATGACTGGAATATTAGATGAATTTGTAAAGCAAGAAGTGGGTACCAGGGACTAACAATGAGTGGAGCATTCATTGCGGTAGCGAGCGGCGCGGCGCCTTGACTCAGAGGTAAATCATGTTTTTTTAATTATACTTAATATCCGATTACCGTTTTTATACTTTGACCACTTAAAGAAAAGTTAATGACAATTTTGGTGATATTTTTTTTAACGCGGCAGAAGTGGATTTTTTTAGGTTACAATCTATTCAAAAAGTTTCATTGCCTAAAAGTAGGTATTGTCTCCTAGAAATGGAAACAAATTCCATATTTAATGAAAACACCGTTTAAGAGCTTTAGAATGAGGGTATTTAAAACATCGTACGTTTTAAGCTCTCTGAGAAATGGGCGTTCAACTGAGAGCGCGCGCGCCGGATTTCGAGGTTTTCTGCGAACTTTGTTTAGCCGCCATTTTGTAATTATTCGGATTTTTGGTCTAAAAATTGGTAAAGGTGACTTAATTGTTACTATCAATAATATGGCAAAGTTTCAGGAAGATACAAAAATGTCATGTTTTTTTCTGTTCGATTTGGTGTGGAATGACCCCTCTATGGAATACAAGCGTAACGAAAGCCCAAGCTTGCATTTCCGTTCGCTATGCCTAGAGTACAAAAAGATGCTCAACCAATTTAATAGTATGAGTAGTAGTAGACGTAAGAGTAGTATTTTAAAATCTAAGTTTTGTGAATGGGTTAAAATACCATGATTGACTACAATCTTTGTGTGAGAGACATTCAAAAAATGCGGGCAATGGGTTTGCTACTTTGCACTTTTACAATGTACCACAATGTATGGTCTTATGAAAGTGAGACTCACACCGCAGATGCTTCCCCCTCTTGCTTCCCTCTCCCAAATTAGTAACATTTTCTCTCATTCTACGCCGGCAGGACAACAAGCTTTCAACTAATTATTGCTGACTATATATCTTTCAGTAACTGAATAAATCTGATTCAGTGAATTTATGAGATGCAATTTCACTGAAGACGAGTAGTAGTTATTTTTGTATTTCGTGTACGAAGAGAAAAAATAGAAAATAAATAAGTAACGTGGATGCAGGAGGTATTTTTGTTGCTTTATCTTAGTTATATCTGTTAAACACGAAGCCTTAAGTGACACATCATAAAAGGAAGTGGTATTTAGAAAAGAACAGAGTTTACCAAAATGTGATGGTGGCAATGTGGTAGCGATGTTTGTATTTTTGTCTAAATTCGTGATACGTCGTTATATCAATAACACGTAATATTCGTGATTATAGTGCTAAAAGAAAATTTTTAAAACATTCTACGACATTTACATTCTCACACTGTCTAAGATATTAGGGACTTCGTTAAGGTTCAAGTGGTAAGGGATTAGAGAACACAAGAGTTTGAATTTGCCCATAGATTTTCGTTACTGGATATGTAGATACCAATTCCTATCGCTACTAACGCGGTATGTCGAAACTGACATGTCATGGAATATGACGGTGCGATTTTTTTTGGTATGTCTTAGTATTTGTGTATTCGTCTGTAGTGATTAGTGTTTGCTACTATAATATATATCGTTGGGGAAATCGAATATCAGTGTCGTCTGCGAAAGTTTCGCACGGGGCAACTAGTATTATATAATATAATAGTAGGTAATATTATACATCGTTCAAGAGAGCAGTTATTAGCCTTTAAAATTATATACGTAAAGAGTTCATATCGATCACCTGTTTTATCACAGCCTGGGTGAATGCAATCTACACAAGAAAAGTAAGGAAAACTCTTGGCCATATCTAGGCTATTACTTTAAATACATTAAAAAAAACTATAAGTAAATATTTGGTATGAAGTCTCGAGCCATTCTCTGTATATTTTTAGATAAATTTTGTTTCATTTGATAAGCATCGAAATTAAAACTCGATCGGTAAAAAATCAGTAAATTTTATCATCTATACAGTTGGAATTTTTACTACACCGTCCAAATCAATTGAGAGAAAATGTGCTAGGATCGATTTTCCTGAATGAATAAAGATGACGGATACGAGACTACCATCTTTCACATTAATTTTTAATTCATTAATTAATTTTTTCGGTGTCATTGAAGTGTGAATCGAATAAACTTGATTTCTTCTGTGGATTCCTCTTGACATTCTTCTCGCTATATTTATCACCTTTAAAAGTTCTAAAATACGCAAAAAGATAGTGCGAATGAGGTTTGGTCATAATGCTCATTGAATGCTATTGTTAGCTATAGTATGAATGTAAAATTTTCAATTAATTTTGAATGTATACAAATCTACCTACATTATTTATATTTCAATTGTTTATTATAACGCTTACAATTATTGTAATATAGAAAACGTTAAAAATACGCAAAATAATAGGGACTTGGTGAAATAGTTTTTCCCAGGGCCTTTTTACCATTAATTCCAACCCTGTAAGTATAACACGGGGATAAGAAGCGCATATGAGGCTCATGTTGAAATTTTGCTCCCCTCGGTTGATGGCTGACCCTGCGTAACTCTCATATTTTTCGACAGAATTTTAATGATTGGGATGAATGGGTGGTGGTTTGGTATGGCTAGTCTATCTACACATTTATCGCTTGGTGATATTGAAAATATTTCTTCGTATTTAAAATGTATTGGCTATGAGAAACTTTTTATCTCTCCACATTCCATGACAAATTTGAAAAGCAAGATACAGGAGTGATTGGAAGAAGTGAATAAAGTGATGAATTCGCCAGGATTTTAAGAGGGGGACTGTTTTGATAGAGATAGGGAAGTGAGAAGCGACGGCAACAGTAATACATACACTCAAATGGATTTAACAACCGAAAGTGTAAGAGGTATATCAATTCCAGATTTTTGGATAAATCACAATAGGTAATAGCATTTCTTGCGTTCCTCGTCGACCAATTGGTTACTTAGAGTAGGAGCAACGACCTCTTTCAAAAGTATAACGCACTCACTCACCTTCTCAATTTTCTCATCCAACACATATTTTTTCCGTTTATGACAGCCTCCAGAGAAACTACTCATTTATCCGATTTAAGTAATATCTTAGTCAAACATGGTTAACATTCAAATATACAGGATATAACGTCGATTGCTTACCATACTTTCAGAAATTTCCTTCTGATGCATCAGTTTATTCCCAGGATTCCGAAATTGTATACAATAGCGATGTTCAATGTTTTGTAGCAACCTTCTTTTAATTCTATAAGAAAGTTCGAGCAGTTCACTAAGCCAGTACCTAAATCATCTTCTTGTCAGCAATTTATTTTGGAAAGAGATTCCGAGGCCTTTTCAAACCGATAGAAATTGCTAACATTAGTATTACTATCTATGCAAGCCAATGGTTTCTTCTAAATAACTTTAGAGATATAATTTATCGGTAATCGGCGTATAAACTTCAAGTTTCTGCGATGTTGAATATGCGGAGTGTCTACAATTCCGTATTTACATTTCAATTCATATTTTAGTGGCATTATAATAGAAACTTTAGTCGATCTAGTAAGATCATCTTCAACGCTCTATCTACTTTGTATCATAGATGTTGTAAGAGAAGTTAAACGATTTGGTTCTCGTAAGCGTAAGGAATAAATATTAGATGGCATTTCTCTAGTCCATTGTTCATTTCTCAAGTTATTTCAAACTACGAAATTTTGAGCTCAATATAGAGACAAAATAAATCATAAAAAACAATATTTATAAATAAACAATCATTGACGAGGATCTTGATTCATATAAATTGACGATAGGCAGCATTACTTATTTTTTCATTTTTGTTGTTGAATTAGTTATTTAGTATAAGCTAATACAGTTTATGCCATTCACATTAAAAGCAGAATATAGAGATACTATAATTCTGATATGATACACCCAAACATTGTAAACTTTATGTTATCGTTCAGATTTTCCGAAGGTCCTATTTCAACTGGAATGATCTTCCTTACATTACCATTAAAAAAATTCGAAACATCTTCGCAAAGTTCGTAGAGAATTATGATGTGCCTAGGATGAAGGATGTTACGAAGGTCCTTGGAGTGAATGTTGGAATGATGGATTTCATATGGAACCAAGAATATTTTAACAGCTAAGGTATGAATCATGAGAATTAGTGGAATATTCTCATGTAAGTCCGGTTACCATCCGTTGGTTTCTATTTTTAACGTATTCTTCCATGACTCCTTTTACTCATCATTCATAATTATTGACGGTGATTTTTCTTTTAATTATTATACATATCATGCACCATTCAAACAATTCGGGTTATATAGTTTACTTGAGGCATTCAGAAACCGAAGCAGCGATCATTAATCATTAGTCTCACTTTCACCTAGTGCATAGTTCTGAAAATCATTTCAGTATAGCAATGGAAATCGTGTTGTTGGTGTTTTCACACCCCCTGACATACGTCATACGGCGGCTCGCCCGGTATAAATGAAAATGTAAATAAACAAGGTGTTAACATGTAAACCTGCAATATGCAAGTATAAAAAAACCTGGTATTTATCTGCAATATGCAAATCAGTCTTAAGGTTCTGATTTGCCATACTGCTGTTTCTTAACCATCTGGATTCCTTGCAAGAAGTCCTGAAAGGTCGTCTACCTCAAAAATAGAGTTGAATATCTTCATTCCCTAAGGGAATACCCACAGCGAAGATTACAAATCGCGGATCTACCATTTCCCACCTTACTTGTGATCGGTCGCCGCCACCATACCCTAACCTTAGATACCTGCTCAGCAGGGGTGCGGTCGGGAATACACATTAGCGCTTTCAAATTCGCTACCCCGGATACATACGACCATCCACAATATGCCGAAAAGGGGGTTTTTCTTCTCAGAGTGGAGTTTTATGGTTCCTTTGAGAAAATAGACAATACCTTTCGATGGACGAAACAAAAGAAAAAGAAGCAACAAAGGAATGAATAGGGGATACTCCTAGGGCCAGGGTGGAGGGCCTCCCCTCTCTCTGAAAGACTTCGTAAAACCTCAGACGCGAATTTGTCAGAAACAGCCAAATCTCATCTCAAAATCATAAGGCTTCATCTGATACCGTCATCACGAATGCCTGGTGGAGGAACAGAATGACGTGTTGACACATATATTCTAAAATACCTATACACATATATTCTAAAATACTGCTCCGTTATTTGTCGTATCAAGCAAATTTTATACTTCTTTGTTTTGCAGAATAATTCAACAGCAAAGAAATCGAGTCAAAATTTGCACCACGGGGCAAGAAAGAGATTTAGCATCAGATAAAAGTTGGGACAGCATAATTTTGCAAGGAACATGAACTTGATTTAATTAAAGGGGTAGTTTTTCTGGGACTGGCAATGAACAATATTTTCGGAAAAGTGTTACGAGATGCTAGCGTTAATTTCGTGGTAAATTAATTTTTTATTCGATAGGTGAAAAAATTTTGTAGTCCTCAGTATTTAAATTAAGAGTGCTACTATTCTAATATCTATGTTATTTTCTAAAATACTAAATTAGCAAGTTGAATTTTAAACAATTGCCTTAGAAAATGATGATAGCACACCAATTAATATTTTACTTTCTATCAATTGATTTAGTGGTACTTAAAATTTTTATATTTGATGTGATTATCTGATGTAGTTGATCGTAATTTACTTGGTTTACTTAATTGTAATAAGTTTTGAGTCTAATTTTCAGAGCTCTTTACCAGGTCGACTTAAAATGATTCTTTCTCAGTGTATTCGCACAGATAAAGTCTCTTTTCATCTTTGCTTTCCTTAGTAGTTTTCGCAGTGTTTTCATGCTCCCCTGCTCGATAGCATTTTTCTGCAACATAAATTAGTTGAAATACAGTTGATTGTGTTCTTATTCATAATTATTCTTTATCTCTTTACAGAGTTTTCGTTCATGTTTCTATTTGAGTGATAGTCGTGAATTTCCTCTAAATAAATTTAAAAGTTCTTCCTGTAGGCGTCAAGAGCATTAAAAACGTAATAATATAATCCTTTTTAATCTTGCAATGACATAATTTTTTATTTGATAATAGAAGCAGCTAAAGTAAGTTTACCCGATGCCTTGGACCCAAAAATAAGAGAAATTTCATTAAAACCTTTTTATTTCTCAATATTTTTACACTAAATTTTTACCACCTTCAAAGTACTCTCCATTAACCAATATACATTTGTCTAAACGTTTTTCCCATTGATCAAAACAGCTCTGGAACTCACATAATGGGATGTCTTTTAACCCCTCCAGCGATTTTTGTTTCACTTCTTCCACAGTCCCAAAACGTTTTCCTTTCATGTTCTTTTTGAGCCTAGGGAACAAAAAGAAGTCACAGGGGGCCAGGTCAGGTGAGTACGGCGGGTGAGTAATCGGTGTCATTCCGTTTTTACTCAAAAACTGCCTCACAGACAACGCAGTGTGAGCCAAATTTGGCTGCAACTCTTCTCATGCGCAAATCCTCTGATAAAATCCTCTGAATTGAACTCCATGACATGCCAGAAATATTAGAGAGCTCATCAATTGTTCGGCGACGATCTTCACGGACTAGGGTGTTGATTTTTTCAACGTTGTCGTCAGTTCTTGAAGTTGAGGGGCGCCCGGAACGAGGTTGGTCTTCAATCGTCATTTCGCCCCTTTTAAACCGCAAAAACCAGTCGTAGACCCGAGCTTGACTCAAAGCATCAACCTTGTAAGCTGTTTGAAGCATTACAAGAGTTTCCGCAGCCGTTTTCCCCAACAGAAAACAAAATTTTACCGCCGCGCGTTGCTCTCGAGCGTCAGCCATCTCACGTTTTCGCCACATGGGAAAAAGTTACTTTGATAAAAGAAATGCTGCGCACAAACAGTTGCTCTCACGGCGACGAAACGTTGCATACTGACTCATGAGAGTTCCCGCCAAAATACCCTACCAACCAGAACTCGGTCCCCTGACGTTCCTCCCCTCCACAGCCCGCTTCTCGTTACTTCTGTGTCCCCCCACGTATATATATATAGGGGATACGAATTCTGACCATGTTCCACAAGCGCCATCGACGTCAGATTTTTTCGACGTGTTGGCCCCACACAGTAGATGCCAGAGTAATGCAGACATCGACGCTAGGTGTCATGGGTTCAATACTAGAATGTCCCAAAAATCGCAATTATTCTGCTATCTCCTCTCACGGAAGGGTCCTGAGTTCGACGCTGGGCGGGCTTTTGCGCGAATTTTTGCAGTCTGTTTTGAGGCCGTTCTCGATGCGACTGAGCAATCAAAATCACGTTGTTTGCAGATGAGATGGTTTTCCGTAGTACTTTAGGAAGAAATGTTACCAATGGCCGTATGTTCGACGCCAGGTAGGTCCGAAATGATTCCGTATGAAACGCATTGGTGAAATTTTGGACGATTTTTTTTAAATGCCTTCCCGATAAGCTAGAGAGATAAAACCCGGAATGGTGACAGAGGCGTTTGAGAAGATTCTTTCATGACGTCCACTGCTTCTCTAGTGGTCCTTGGTTCGATGCAGGAGCGTCATTCCGATTCTACCATGCATTTCAAACGGGAAGAACGGAATCTTAATTTAGGACCTTCCCGATAAGATACTGAATTGAAACTTTGAAACACGTCAGAGTGGCACTTCTCTACCATTCGTATGCCATTGTCTCTCACGAACGGGTCCTGTGTTCGACGCCAGGCGGTCATTTACGCAAATTTTTTTAAATTGTTTTGAGGCCTTTCTCTATGCAGGAGACTATTCAAAATCACAGCGTTTGCGTTTGAAGTAGTTTTCTATAGAACCAGTGGAAGAACGGTTGCATATGACCATGAGTTCGATACCAGATGGATGAAAATTTCTAAAGTAAGAAATGTATTGCGGCAACCTATAAGAATTTTGCTGGATAAGCTTCGACGATGACACCCGTAAGGGGAGCTCATTGTAAATTTCACCAATTAGCTTGCAGTATGCAAGCAACTTTTACTCGTATATATATATATATATATATATATATATATATATATATATATATATATATATATATATATATATATATATATATATCATCATCATCATCATCATCATCAGCCATTTTCAATCCGATGTCGGATGTAGGACTCCCCAAGCGCTTTCCAATTCTCTCTATTCTGAGCTTCTCTTTGCCATGTCACACCTAAGTACTTAATGATGTCTCTGTTCCATCGGCCCTTTGGTCTTCTTCTTGGTCTCTTCACATATCTTGGTGTCCAGTTCAGAACCGCTCTTGTCCAACGGTTGTCGTTTCTTCTCGCCACATGGCCTGCCCACATCCATTTCGGTGACCTTACTTTATCTATGATGTCTGTCACTCCGGTCTTCCTCCTCACCCAGGTGTTTCGTTTCCTGTCTCTTCTTGTGATCTCAAGCATACACCTTTCCATACTTCTTTGCATTGTCTGAAGTCGCTGGGTTATTGCTGCATTTAACACCCAGGTTTCACATCCATATGTCAACACTGGTAGAATGTATTGGATGAAGACCTTTCTCTTCAAGACCATAGGCATTTGTGACTTTAGAATGTGTGCATTTCTTCCGAAGGCACTCCAGCCGAGTTTGATTCTTCTGTTTACTTCGTTAATCCTGTTGTTCTCTCTTGTCGTTATTAGTTGTCCTAGGTATGTGTATTCTGAGCAGACATCCAGAGGCGTCCCTTCAAATTTGATTGTTTCTTGTGCTGCAAAAGAGTTATACATTACCTTTGTTTTTGTTAAATTTATCCTGAGTCCTATCTTCTGTCCTGCTGTGTCCAGTTCATGAAGTCTTGAAGCTAGATCTTCTCCGTTGGTTGCGAAGAGTACTATATCATCTGCAAAGTGCAGATGACTGATGTGTTCCCCATTAATCCGCAGACCTTTCTGCTCCCAGTCCAAGGTTTTAAAAACTTCCTCCAGAACAGCTGTGAAAAGAATTAGGGAAAGGCAATCTCCTTGTCTAACTCCCTTCTCAATCTTGAATTCTTCAGTAACTTCGTGTAGCATTACTGAGGCTGTGGCATTTTTATAAATGCTACGTAGGAGACGGATGTACTCTGCATCTACTCCTTGTTTTTCCAGAGCTTCTAGTGTAGAGGAGGTACTTACCGAGTCGAACGCCTGAGCATAGTCCACAAAGCATAGTACTAATGGCATCTTATATTCATTCGTCCTGCTGATTATTTCTTGTAGTGTGTGGATATGGTCCATAGTACTGAAGCCCTTCCGGAATCCTGCTTGCTCTCTAGGCTGGGCAGATGATAGAGTAATCTTTATCCGTTCAGCTATTATCCTCATGAATGTTTTGTAAACAACAGGAAGGAGACTGATGGGGCGGTAATTCTTCAGCTCTTCCTTGCTTTTTTTCTTGTGCAAAAGGACTATTCTTGCATGATTCCAGTCCTGGGGGATTCTTCCTTGTTTCAGGCAAGTTGTGAATAACTGCGCTAAAACGTGTGCAACTTCTGTTCCACCAAGTTTTAAATATTCTGCTAACACTCCATCTATGCCTCCTGCTTTTCCGTTCTTCGTCTGCTTTATTGCTGCTGTTACTTCTTCTGGGAGAATAGAGAGGGGATGTCGTTGGTTTTGGCTTTCTTCTTGGTTTTCCTCTTCATCATTTTATTCCTTCTTGTATAGGTTGCCAAAGTATTCTGCTACCGTCCTTAGTATTGCTTGTCTGTTGCAAGTTCTTGTACCATCTTCCTTCTGTATGGCTAAAATCTGTTTTCTTCCAATTGCTAGGCGTTGTCTGGTCTTATTCATACTTTTGCTGTTTTCTATAGCCTCTTGCACAATTCTCTCATTGAATTTTCTCAGGTCTTCCTTAATTGCCCTTCTGATAGCCTTACTAAGCTCGACGTATTCGATGTTATCCTTTTGTGTATCTGAATTCTTCAGTTCCTTACGACGTTTCATCATTTGTCGGGTGCTGTCACTTAGCTTTCTATCTTTAGCTCTTCTTGGTGTGCTTGCTACTTCTTCTGCTGCTTCCTTAACAGCTTGTATGACTTTGGTTTCTATTTCTTCTTCTTGAAGTGCTGAGAATCTATTTTTTAGCTCAAGCTGATATTTATTCTTGTTTTCTTCAAGTTTCTTGATGCTTATTTCATGTTTCTTGCATGAAATCAACTTCTTGCGTTCCATTTGGAGATTAATCTTCAATCTGCATCTTACGATCCTGTGGTCACTTCCAGTGCTAATGTTATTCAAGACTTCACAGTCTGTTACTGTGTAGAGTTTATTAACCAAGATGTAATCTATTTCATTTTTTACTCCGTTGGGTCCTCTCCAAGTCCACTTCCTTTTTGGGTTCTTCTTGTAATATGTATTTGTTATGTACATATTGGTGCATTCAGCAAACTCTACCAGGCGGTGACCACGTTCGTTTCTCTGGCCCAGTCCGTATTTTCCTGCGACGGTGTCATCGGCTTCCTGTTGACCTACACGAGCGTTAAAATCGCCCATAATTATTTCATAATAGTGGGCTTCCTTATCGTGCTCAGTGCCCAGAGTTTGGTAAAATTTTTCAATTTCTTCTTCGCTGCTTGCTGCTGTTGGTGCGTAGACTTGTATGATCTGAACAGAGTAACGCTCATTTATCTTGAGTATGAGCTTGCAAATTCTGTCAGATATACTTTCTATCTTCTGTACATTGTTTTTCCATCTCTTGTTGATCAGGAACCCGACACCTCCTAGTCTTCCATCCTTAGTACCCCTGTAATAAAATAAATTACCTTCCTTGAGTGTAATCAAGTCTTCTGATTTTCGTCTCACTTCGCTGAGACCGATGACGTCCCAATTTATCTTATCTGCTTCATTCAGTAGTTCCAGTAGTCTGTCCTCACTCTTAAAGCTGCGGCAATTGTAAGTCGCAAAGTGGAGGGTGGTAGCTCTTTTCCTCATGATGGACCTCTGTAATGCCACCACCTCCCGGACATCCGAATGGGTGGTGCTTTTACGTCCGGATAAATTTCCATTACAGAAGCTCATCATGAAAATTGTATTTGCATTTGGGGGATGAAGGACACTAATTCACCAGGCTGTCCTACTGCCGGTTGGTGAATGCCACTTTCACAATTTGGCCGGAGATATTGTTGAAGCCTTCTTAGCATGGTTGAACCTGGGCTATGCATCGCCTCCAACCTCCGTTAACACCCCTCCGCCACGTTGAGGCAATGAACTGTGGCAGTGTGAGGAGGGGTATATATATATATATATATATATATATATATATATATATATATATATATATATATATATATATATATATATATCTATTATATATAGCTAACTCTCCGGATATACCTATATATATAGATATATAGATATATATATATAGGGGATACGAATTCTGACCATGTTCCACAAGCGCCATCGACGTCAGATTTTTTCGACGTACTGGCCCTACACTCTAGATGCCAGAATAATGCAGACTTCGACGCTAGCTATCATGGGTTCGATGCCAGAAATTCCCAAAAATCGCAATTTTCCCATAAGAATGCATTGCGCGGATTTTTGAAAATTATTTTGAGGCACTTATCGTTAAGATAGAGTAACCAAAATTTCGGAGGTTGAAGTTGAGGTAGTCTTCTATGCTTCTCATGGAAAAAATGTAGCCAAATGACAGTGAGTTCGACGCCAGGTGGATGCAAAATTCTTCCCTAAGAAATGCATTGCGGAAATCTTTTTAAATGCCTACCCGATAAGCTGGAAAGATAAGACCCGGAATGGTGACAGAGGCGTGGGACCTTCCCGATAAGATATTGAATCGAAACTTTGGAACAAGTAAGGATGGCACTTATCTAATATTATTTTGCTCTCTTCTCTCACGATTGGGTTCTTAGTTCGTCGCCAGGCGGTCTTTGGCGCGAAGTTTTAAATTTGAACTGAGGCAGTACTTGGTATGATACTGTATTCAACGGATAGCTTGCAGTATGCAAGCAACTTTTACTCGTATATATATATATATCTATTATATATAGCTAACTCTCCGGATATACCTATATATATATATATAGGGGATACGAATTCTGACCATGTTCCACGAGCGCCGTCGACGTCAGATTTTTTCGACGTACTGGCCCCGCACTCTAGATGCCAGAATAATGCAGACATCGACGCTAGGTGTCATGGGTTCGATACTAGAATGTCCCAAAAATCACAATTTTCCCATAAGAATGCATTGCGCGGATTTTTGAAAATTATTTTGAGGCACTTATCGGTAAGATAGAGGAACCAAAATCTCGGAGGTTGAAGTTGAGGCAGTCTTCTATGGTACTTATGGTAGAAATGTTGCCAAATGACCATGACTTCGACTCCAGGTGGGTCCGAAATTCTTCCATAATAAATGCATTGCTGCAATTTTTGTCATTTTTTTTCAATGCCTTCCCGATAACCTGGAAAGATCAAACTCCGTGCGGCGACGGAGGCGTTTGAAAACATTCTTTCATGAATTTCACAGTTCTTCTAGTGGTCCTTGGTTCGATGCTAGGGGGTCATTCCGATTCCACCATGCATTTCAAACGGGGAAAACGGAATCTTATTTTAGGACCTTCCCGATAAAATATTGAATCGAAACTTTGAAATAAGTCATAATGGCACTTACCTAATATTAATTCGCTATTTTCTCTCACAGAAGGGTCCTGAGTTCGACGCTAGGCGGTCATTATCGCGAATTTTTGCAATCTGTTTTGAGACCGTTCTCGATGCGATAGAGCAATCAAAATTACGGTGTTTGCAGATGAGATGGTCTTCCATAGTATCAATGGAAGAAATGTTAGCAAATGACCGTGTGTTCGATGCCAGGTGGGTTCGAAATGCTTCCGTAAGAAATGCATTGGTGAAATCTTGGATGATTTTTTTTTAAATCCTTCCCGATAAGCTGGAAAGATAAAACCCGGAATGGTGACAGAGGCGTCTGAGAAGATTCTTTCATGACGTCCACTGCTTCTCTAGTGGTCCTTGCTTCGATGCTAGAGCGTCATTCCGAAACTACCATGCATTTCAAGCGGGAAGAACGGAATCTCATTTTAGGACCTTCCCGATAAGATACTGAATTGAAACTTTGAAACACGTCAGAGTGGCACTTCTCTAACATTCGTATGCCATTGTCTCTCGCGAACGGGTCCTGTGTTCGACGCCAGGCGGTCATTTACGCAAATTTTTAAAAATTGTTTTGAGGCCTTTCTCTATGCAGGAGACTATTCAAAATCACAGCGTTTGCGTTTGAAGTAGTTTTCTATAGACCCAGTGGAAGAAAGGTTACATATGACCGTGAGTTCGATGCCAGATGGATGAAAAATTCTCACGTCCGAAATGCATTACGGCAATTTTAAGATTTTTGCTGGATAAGCTTCGAAAATGATACCCGTAAGGGAAACTTATTGTAAATTTTCACCAATTAGCTTGCAGTATGCAAGCAACTTTTACTCGTATATATATATATATATATATATATATATATATATATATATATATTTATAGGGGATACAAATTCTGACCATGTTCCACAAGCGCCATCGACGTCAGATTTTTTTGACGTACTGGCCCTACACTCTAGATGCCAGAATAATGACAATAAGACAATAAATAAGACATCGACACTAGCTATCATGGGTTCGATGCCAGAAATTCCCAAAAATCGCAATTTTCCCATAAGAATACATTGCGCGGATTTTTGAAAATTATTTTGAGGCACTTATCGCTAAGATAGAGTAACCAAAATTTCGGAGGTTGAAGTTGAGGTAGTCTTCTATGCTTCTCATGGAAAAAATGTAGCCAAATGACAGTGAGTTCGACGCCAGGTGGATGCAAAATTCTTCCATAAGAAATGCATTGGACGATTTTTTAAATGCCTCCCGATAAGCTGGAAAGATAAGACCCAGAATGGTGACAGAGGCGTGGGACCTTCCCGATAAGATATTGAATCGAAACTTTGGAACAAGTAAGGATGGCACTTATCTAATATTATTTTGCTGTCTTCTCTCACGATCGGGTTCTTAGTTCGTCGCCAGGCGGTCTTTGGCGCGAAGTTTTAAATTTGAACTGAGGCAGTACTTGGTATGATACTGTATTCAACGGATAGCTTGCAGTATGCAAGCAACTTTTACTCGTATATATATATATATATATATATATATATATATATATATATATATATATATATATATATATATATATAGTTTTTAATTTCACCCACAGTTATGGTTAGTTCAGCATTCACATGGTCATTCCATATATTACATTCATCTAATGCGTCTCCGATACATCTCCTTAAACTTAGGAGTCCATCCCATGATTCACGTCCCAGAAGAACACCATATTTATTTCCTTTCACTATATTAATTATTTTTTCACCATATAGTTTCAAGAAACGGATATTTACATCGTCACCAATTTGTACATACATCACTTTCAGGAAAATCAACTTCGCCGTGAAAGTAAGAATCAATATAACTTCTTTGGTTGTGTATAAGCTGCCACGTACTCCCTGGGAAGTATATTCCACTATTCCCATTCTTCGCGATGAAAACAGTTGTTGTAAAATCTTAAGGATTCAATCCAATTAAAATCTTTTTGTTCCTGATTTATTCGAACTGTAACACCGACTCAGCACTAAAGTGCACCGTTGTGGCGGTAGAATATAACTTATACTAACTCAGTCACTGAAGCCGTCGACACCCGCTTGATTTTCATTCCATGAAGTTCGGTTGGACGATGAAGATTCTTTCTCGATTCCGTAGAATTTCTTCCATTTCCATGTCCCCCCACGTAGAGGGATGTCATATGTTTCGTATACGCTGTTCGCCGTTCCTCTGACGGTTCTTGGTTCGATGCCTGAGCGTCATTTATACTCTACCATGTATTTCAAAGGGGGATAGCGTAATCATATTCTAGGACCTTCCCGATAAGATATTGAATTGAAACTTTGGAACAGGTCAGAATGGCACTTACCTAATATTAATATGCAATTGTTTCGCACGATTGGGTCCTTAGTTCGACGCCAGGTGGTCATTTGCGCGAAGTTTTGAACATTGTTTTGAGGCCTTTCTTGGTACGATACTGCATTCAACTGATAGCTTGCAGTATGCAAGCAACTTTTACTCGTATCTATATAGGTATATCCGGAGAGTTAGCTATATATAATAGATTTATAGGGGATACGAATTCTGACCATGTTCCACAAGCGCCGTCGACGTCAGAATATCCCAAAAATCGCAATTTTCCCATAAGAATGCATTGCGTGGATTTTTGAAAATTATTTTGAGGCACTTATCGGTTAGATAGAGGAACCAAAATCTCGGAGGTTCAAGTTGAGGTAGTCTTCTATGGTTCTTATGGAAGAAATGTTGCCAAATGACCGTGAGTTCGACTCCAGGTGAGTGCGAAATTCTTCCATAAGAAATGCATTGCTGCAAATTTTTGAAATTTTTTAAAAATGCCTTCCCGATAAGCTGGAAGGATAAAACCCGGAATGGTGACAGAGGCGTTTAAAATACTTCTTTCATGAGGTTCACCGTTTCTCTAGTGGTTCTTGGTTCGATGCAAGAGCGTTATTCCGATTCTACAATGCATTTCAAAGGGGGATAACGGAATCTTATTTTAGGACCTTCCCGATAAGATATTGAATCGGAACAATAACGTTGGAATATGTCATAATGGAACTTATCTAATATAAATATGCTATTTTCTCTCACGAAAGGGTCCTGAGTTCGACGCTAGGCGGTGTTTTGCACGATTTTTTGCAAACTGTTTTTTAAGTCGTTCTCGGTGCGATAGAGCAATCAAAATCACGGTGTTTGCAGATGAGATGGTCTCCCATAGAACCAAAGGAAGAAATATTACCAAATGACCCTGTGTTCGATGCCAGGTGGGTTCGAAATTTTTCCGTAAGAAATGCATCGCTGAAATTTTAGACGATTCTTTTATATCCTTCCCGATAAGCTGGAAAGATAAAACCCGGTATGGTGACAGAGGCGTTTGAGAACATTCTTTCATGAGGTTCACCGTTTCTCCAGTGGTCCTTGGTTCGATGCAAGAGTGTCACTCCGTTGCATTTCAAACGGGAATAACGGAATCTTATTTTAGGACCTTCCCGATAAGATACTGAATCGAAACTTTGAAACACGTCAGAGTGGCACTTATGTAACATTTGTATGCCATTGTCTCTCACAAACGGGTCCTGTGTTCGACGCCAGGCGGTCTTTTGCGCGAAGTTTTGAACATGAGGCCTTTCTTGGTACGATACTGCATTCAACTGATAGCTTGCAGTATGCAAGCAACTTTTACTCGTATCTATATAGGTATATCCGGAGAGTTAGCTATATATATAATATATATACACACACACACAATAATAATTCTACTATTTCGGAATTGTTCGTTACAGGTTCTCTCGCTCCGCGAACGCGAGATGGATCATCAAAATTTGGTTCTGAACTCTCCGCGAACGACCTAGGTGTTCTATTTATCAGAATTATTTAGCATTTAATTCACCGAAAATAAAATTCAGAAGAAAATCGCAGAAATTTTCAAATAAACAGCTTTAAAATTGTTTGGAAAAATTTTACACTTATTTTACCTTTTGTTATGATTTGATACAGTATAAATAGCTAGTTAATTAAAGGAGCATTCATCCATTTTTTATCCATACTAAGTAAAATTTAGCCCCGAGAAAATGCGTCCATATGAACGATCGGATACAGCTTGACTTTAAGTTTATTGAGAAAATGTAGCAATTTTAACTTTTCTTAACGATATCCAGCTGACGAATCAATTCTACGTTAAAGAGACGTAGACTCACTACCTTAGTAAAATGTCTCCTAGGAAAGATGATTCCACTACTTTGTATTACTTTGTGTAAGTCTGGGTTCTCGTCCTTCGTGAAGAATTAGTTGCAAAGGAGAATATTTTCCCTTAGTCGTAGGTGCTCAAGCGAGTATTTTCCAGAAAAAAATTAAGTGAATATCGTACACCTAATTGAACTGACATCATAGATAGATAGCAATGGACAAAGTTGCGGAAGGGATTTCTATTCTTCTTGCGATGGAAGATGTCACGGTTAATAATTTCGTGTTTCGACTTCATTATAAGGCGACGGTTATAATACTTTTGGTGTTTGCTTTGGTAGTTACTTCTAAAGAACATATCGGTGATCCCATCGAATGTTATATTTCAAAGAATTCAAAAGATCATTTGGAAGTAGTAGATAAATACTGCTGGATATATTCTACCTACACCGTACGGGAGGAAGCTCAACATGATAATTCATATTCAAAGAATAGTCTAAATTCACATCCAGGAGTAGGAATGGTTCCATCTAATTCCTCGTACTCTATATCTTTCGAGGATAAGGTAAAATTTCACAAGTACTACCAATGGGTCGGCTTTATTCTACTCTTTCAGGTGATGTATATAACATACGTATATTCATAAGTAGTTTTACTGAACATGAACTCGTTCGGACCCTGCCATGCTTTTATGTTGAAAGGAAAACTAGATATTTTCTAGAACTTAATCAAAGCAACAAACTTAGGTATTATTTCATTTTATTGATCAGACTGATTTTTTCGATGCACATTTAAGTGATACAGAAAATATCTTCCATAGTAATCGTTAAGAATAATGTGTAGGTGTTTGTCATGAATTAACATCATTTATAATTTACTGTTCTGAAATCTTAATCTTCCCTAACATCATTTTTCTACGGTGTTACCTTCATATACCAGTATAAAAAATCCATCACGAGACAATATGACGAATGATCGCATTTTAAAATGTTAATATTGTGGATTTTTCCTCTCCCATTTTGGGTTGTCATTGTTTATCATACCAGTCCATCTCCATTAGTATTTCATCTCAAACTATTTCAATACTTTCTTCTCCCCCAATGCCTTGCAACCATACAAGGAAACACTCCATCTCAGCAACTTCTTGTTTCTAGATCTTTCGTGAACATCAACTCATTTTTACCATTAAATGTTCCTTAACTTATCCTCTTCTATTTAAATTATCTTTTATTCCATCCATATTCTCAAGCAGGTGAGCTCTTCAACTTCTTTTATTTTTTCCAGTGTAATAGTAGAATTTTGTTATCCAGTTTTTATTAGCAGCTGACTTCCTATTTATTACTGTATGAATTTCTTATAACTTTATTTTACCTTTATTTAAATGTTTATACTTAAGGATTGCTCTCACCATTTAGATCTGCGTAATTAATCATTATTCATTCTCATTAATGACAACATTATCAGCAAAATGTATCATAGTGATTCTTCATCTGTATATAATTCCTTTCCTTAAGTTCCTTATATTACCTTTCCTAAGTTTACTTGTTACCTTAATTCATATGATACTGCCTTAGCTGCTAAGGAGAAAGACTACAACCTTTTCTTACTTTTCCTTATTGCTCTACTTATCAATGGTGGCTCATTTTTATGCATTTGCCAGGACTTCTATGATACCACAGCTGAAAGATTAATTTGTGAAATGATGACCACAATCAACACACCTTACCTATTATTTGACACAAATATCTTGCAGCCTAATATTGTTCTCTTTGTGCACTATACCTCATTAGTTAAATTAAACTTACCAAATGCTTTCTCTACCAATCCCAAAATGTCTCTCATTTCCATTCTCCCATCAATCACTGATCATAGTATCACTAAAATGTTCCTTGTTCTCCTATCTTTTCAGAAGTCATATTTGTCTTGCTCATAGTTTCTTTCCGAGTTGGTCTTTGAATTGCTGTCCAGTGAATTAATTTTTTTTCATTACTAATCCATCTTATTTACATCTTTTATCATTTGGATTATTTTGTTTCTCAAAATCCATTAGGATATTCCTCTCTAGAAAGATATTATTGAATACCTTTTAAAGATCCTCTTCAAAAATCTCTCCTGAAATTTTTATTTGCCCAGAATTCCATTTGCCAATTATTTCAAAACTGCATATCATTCCCCTCCCTTAAGAAATGTTCTTTTCTCTTCTTCACTGTCTGATTTTTGTTCGTGAACCACTTCTATAATTGATTGTGCATCAGAGAGTGTTACGGTTTAAGGTTTCTATTCATTTTTTCTCATCTAAGATTAGTTCACCATTCTCATTCAACGCTGTCATCCAGATTCTTATGAAGTAATTTGAATGGTTGTTTTTTATCCTTCTTCCATATTATTTTCAAGAAATTGTGTTGTTCTCCTCAATAATTGCCTTTTTTAACTTAACTTTAATACTTATTGCTTTTCTTGAGACTTGGTAATTAAGTTGATCTTCAATTTTGGATGAATTTTTTGTAATATTCTTCACTATCCATTTTATCTGTATCTTTATTAACCCAGCTAAACCTCTAGCTAATTTTTCCTTTACCCTAACACTAAGAATAAATTTTAATTGCAGGCCCTATTGTTTTTCATTCCTCACTACCTTTGGAGCCGATGGGAAGGAGGTCGGCTGAAATCACTAGTATTGGAAGTGTCTCGTCCTGTAGTGGACCTGACTGACACAGTGACCAATCAAGGGAGTGCCACTAAAGTTATCCACACAATTATCCAATACTGGGAACATCACATGCATTACCACGATGGCTATGGTTTTACATACGCCATTTGCGAGTGCCTCAATTTGATTAACGTCGTTTCACAGTTTTACTTTCTGAATTTTGTCATTGGAGGAGATCTTCACGCTTACATTGAATCAATATTTAAGAGTTCGAAAGCAGAATATCAGAATTTAGTTGAACGCATTTTCCCTAAGGTATGATTCTCAGTGTATTGAAACTTTTGGAAAGATAAGGTATATTACATCGGCCGTTATTTGTAATATATTATATATGCCATTTAATTTTATACGGACATTTATTTTTTTGTATGCTTGAAAAAATGCTTCCGTTCCAAAAACTTAATTTGTTGATTAGGTTATTGTTTTTATACCTGAAATTGGAAATACTAATGTAAAGTTTGTGAAATTGTGGTCTTGTCGTATAGAATAAGTTGACCTCCAAATTTCACTATATCTAATTAGTCTCTTCCGTTATAGGTTGCCAAATGCGAATTCCAGCTTTTCGGACCCTCGGGAGGAAAGAATGTCATAGATGCTCTTTGTGTTTTGCCTCTTAATATTGTAAACGAAAAAATATTCGCCATATTGTGGTTTTGGTTTATAACAGTATCAATCCTTTCAGGATTTGCAGTACTTTATCGAGTGATGTGCTATAACAACTATAGACTTCGGTTATACTTAATCCTCTCCCAAACTAGATCAATCAGCGAGTGTCGAGTGAGGGGAGTGGTAAGAAACATGCATTACGGCGATTGGTTTATGTTATATTTAATGGGCAAGAACATGAATCATCTTGCTCTTGAGAAATTACTTCATTTAATGTCTGAAAATTTTGTCCCCGGACATCACACCATTTTAGCCTAACAAAGAATTAACCAGGCACTCAATCTATGCGGCGGAGCTCATAATTCATGACTTGCATCTCCATTACCGTGAAATAAATTCGATTTTTTTACAGCTGTAAGGTTTCTTTTCACAAATATTTCTCATAAATAATGCAGGAGAGCAAAGAAAGCATGCTGAAACTTAGCTATAATTTGAACTAAAAGTACCTGTGTGAAAAGCAAACTGCCATCTACCGAGTCAATTTCTAAGTAAAATGTACTGTAAACATTTCGGCGACTGGTGAATTCCTTTCGTTGATTTTTCATGTTTTATGTGTAATATATATTTTAATGTTTAATAAATATATCTGAAATGTGCCTTTGCCAACCAGTTTCCTCTCCAAACGTATGCAATTTACACGTTGAAAAAACTCGTTTGAGAAAGCTTTAATTACTGTAAGTATTTTTGTCATTTCAAGTCATTCATTGTTTATTTCCGTTTTCTTTTGTAGTTTACTGACATTTATTTGTTTCGCCATTATGTATCTTATAATTTGACCTTTAGATGCATGATTTATACTTCGATGTCGTTAATTTTCAGTAGTGAATTGCTTCGAATCGTAATACAATGAAGTTATGATGGAGGAGTTTAGTAGAAAAGATATAATTGATACCATAGATACTGCTAAAGATTATGTCGGTAAATTGGAAGGATTGATTAAATCTCTTGAGGAGGCTGAGCAGCAGGTTTGGTGCACATTTTTTTAACTCTAGTAATATTCTTATCATCATCAGTTGTTGCTTAGACGGTATTGCACAATTAATCTTGCTAATTTTCCACCGCACCATACATTTTTCGATGAGTCGATGTTATCTGAACATTCCTCGCATTTTGAGAATGAGTTACTTTTTAAAGGTGCTATATTTCTCATAATTCATAGGTTGATCGCAGTGCGTCTGCAACGCAGCAAGAGATAGATGAAAGCTTTAATGGCATTATTATCAGATTATCTGAAGCGTTAGAAAAAAGACGCGCATCCCTTAAATCCGAAGTAATCGGAATAAAACGTGAGGGGCTGGCACCCTTAAAAGCCTGCCGGGAGCTGGTATTTGAGAAGCTCGAAGAAACTGAAGATTATATTTTAGAAGGTAGGAGACTTCTGGAATCACTGGAACAGCAACAAGATAAGAAAAGCTCCGTAGTGTTTTGTCAAAAAGCTTCTATATTAGGAAGGTATGCCACTCTTGATTTGGTGCTTTTTAATAAGGGTTTCTACCACACTTCTAGGATTTTCGATTGCATGCTAGATAATTACCCAATCTTTTAGGTTGCTAAATTCTACTTTATGAATTTAATCAATGGTATTGGAGGTATTATATTTCCTCTGGTTTAGTAGAAAGTAATATATTGGTTTTCTTCGATATATGTCCTTATTTACCTAATCATATGAAGTGCCAATAAATATTTTCCTTTTTGGTCCATTTTCTATACTTTCTGTATTTTTATTAATACGCATTTAAATTATTTCCGCATAGTTATCGTTATGTAGTTAGATAAGAGAAAGATAAATGTTAAAACTCTCGAGAAGGAAAACACATTAAATTGTTGTATTGTAGTTTACCTGCTGTGCCAAAACTTGAGGAAGTGCCAAAAATCTCATTTGAAGTGCCATTGGAAGAGGTGATTAGTGAATTAACGAAGGCAATATCATCAGCCGGGCGTGTGTCTAGAATGGGACCTGTGCAACTCACTCAACTTGAGCAGAAACCTGGAGCCCTCTTGGTACATTGGGAAGAGGTAAGGTGACTCTTCAATAGAATTTCATTGAATTTTACATTTAAAGGATAGATATAAAAGAAATCATCGAAGAATAAGTACATTTTCTTTTATTTAGAAATTAATTAATGTGTTTTAAGTTACCATTGCATATGTGTATTGAATAAAAGTACTTGGCTTGAAGAGAATAAAAACAGAAAAAAATATGACTTTGGTTAAGGTTCAAGGATGTTTGGTTGAGGCATGCTTCTCTATCTAGTAACAGTTTTTTGGTTCCAATTTGATGCCCTGTTAACAGTACAACTCAACAAATAAAATTACTGTAAACTAAGCATGAATATGTTATAGGAGCACATCTCGAAGTAACATCCAGTCTGTTTGTTTGTGATTAGTGCAAAATGAATGAAGGTGTAGCTATTCCATAATCATGAGCATATTCTGATTTGAGCTTTATGTAAGGTTGTCAGAGTCTTTAAGGATGGTTCCTACTATGAATTATTAGAGTTAACATTTGATTTTTTCATTAATTATATACCACCAGTTGCTTCACTACTACAAGAAAAAACATGATATTGAATTATAAGTAATATTTACATTAAATATTTTGAATGATGGATAGCATTTACATTATATGGTAACATTAATTATGTAGTATATTTATTTGCAGATGACTGCATTGTATATAGAAAGATTAAGAAAATAGGGAAGTTCCAAGATTTAACTTTTTAGAAGAATGGGTAAGAAAGAGCAAAATTAATATTAACATGAGCAATAGTAGGTGTATCAACCTTACGAGAGATTGCCATATTCTCTCAATTATCAACTGAATGGTGAATTAATGAAAACTTCCAACCATTGCGATATTTAGGTATCACATTTTATTAAAACCTGAACTGGGAAAACACATCAATTAAATAGTAGCAAACGCATATAAAATGCTGCATGATGAGATGAATAATTTAAAGGGATGTAGCTGAAAAGCAAACGAAAGGGATATGTATCCCTCCTTAGACCGATTCTAGAATACGCAACAGCCATGTGGGATCCACGTCAAATAAAGAAGGTATAAAATGTCTCGAGTAAAGCAGCTCAATATGTAATGAGCAGAGTTTGAAAAAAAGGACAGTGTCACCAATATGTTAAAGGTTCTTGGATGGGGTATACAAGAAAAGAGAAGAAAAATAGACTAGGCTGCCTGAGCAATATTATTGCAGGTATTGATGGATGGGAAGATTTTAAAAATTCAATTAAGAAACCGGAATTCCTCAGGAAAGAAGTCACATATTTAAACAGCCTACAAGCAGTTACTGGAAATATTAAAAATAAAGATATTGTGTAGATTTAATCCACATAAGTTACTCTTTATAAAATAAGTACCAATCAACACTTCATACCTCTGAAAATTTGAAGAAAAAACTTTTTGTTAACCCAATGTCAATCTTGCCCTGAAATGGACCTTAGCAAGTGCCTAATAATAAAATCTATCTCTATAGCTGATGATCCCTGTTGCGGAGATTTGAAGTGGCTGAAACCAAACATAAAAAATATGTGCTTGGCTCTGTTTTGTTATTATTATTGTGGAACATACAGCTAAATACATTTCAGACATTTTTATTTATAAAAGTTCTTCTGTTAATACTCATTCTGGCCCCAATCTTTAATGTGTCCCTTTCCATGTCCCAAAAAATATCCTCCCTGGTTTCAGCCTCTAATTTTTTGATTCTTCACCTATTCCGATAAAACAATCCATGTTAATATTTACGTTTAAAGTTAAATAATTTATC
Organism: Pachydiplax longipennis; assembly: GCA_036926295.1. Taxonomy (NCBI): domain Eukaryota; kingdom Metazoa; phylum Arthropoda; class Insecta; order Odonata; family Libellulidae; genus Pachydiplax; species Pachydiplax longipennis. Next base: position 69,525,417 of record JAVFKF010000015.1, read on the forward strand.
ACCATTTTCTTAATTATGAATAACTTTCTGTTTTTCATTACATATTGTGTAAATTTTATATTGTAACTTTTTGATTTTTCTGTATTTTTTGATTGCTATATCATTTATTATTATTATTGCTATATTTTACTCTTACATTACATTTTATCCATTTTTGAGCTGTAACTTTTTCTGTTATGTTTTGTGCTTATGAATATATCCTAGAGTATTTTAAACTATTTATTACGAGTAAAAGTTGCTTGCATACTGCAAGCTAATTGGTAAAAATTTACAATAAGTTCCCCTTACGGTATCTTCGAAGCTTATCCAGCAAAATTCTTAAAAATTGCAGCAATACATTTCTTACGTGAGAAATTTTCATCCATCTGGCATCGAACTAACAGTCATATGCAACCTTTCTTCCACTGGTTCTATAGAAAACTACTTCAAACCCAAACGCTGTGATTTTGAATAGTCTCCTGCATACAGAAAGGCCTCAAAACAATTTTTAAAAAATTAGTGTAAATGACCACCTGGCGTCGAACACAGGACCCGTTCGTGAGAGACAATGGCATGGAAATGTTAATAAGTGCCACTCTCACGTGTTTCAAAGTTTCAATTCAGTATCTTATAGGGAAGGTCCTAAAATAAGATTCCGTTATCCCGTTTGAAATGCATGGTAGAATCGGAATGACACTCTTGCATCGAACCAAGGACCACTAGAGAAACAGTGGACGTCATGAAAGAATCTTCTCAAACGCCTCTGTCACCATTCCGGGTTTTATCTTTGAAGCTTATCGGGAAGGCATTTTAAAAAATCGTCCAAGATTTCACCAATGCATTTCTTACGGAAGCATTTACAACCCACCTGGCATCGAACACAGGGTCATTTGGTAACATTTCTTCCTTTGGTACTATGGAAAACCGTCTCATCTAAAAACACCGTGATTTTGATTGCTCTATCGCATCGAGAACGGCCTCAAAACAGATTGCAAATAATTGCGCAAAAGACCGTCTAGCGTCGAACTCAGGACCCTTCCGTGAAAGAAAACAGCAAAATAATATTAGATAAGTGCCATTCTGTCCTCTTCCAAAGTTTCGATTCAATATCTTATCGAGAAGGTTCTAAAATAAGATTCCGTTTTCCCCGTTTGAAATGCATGGTGGAATCGGAATGACCCTCTTGCATCAAACCAAGGACCACTAGACGAACGGTGAAATTCATAAAAGAATGTATTCAAACGCTTCTGTCACCATTCCGGGTCTTATCTTTCCAGCTAATCGGGAAGGCATTGAAAAAAAAATTCAAGAATTGCAGCAAATCATTTCTTATGGAAGGATTTCGCATCTACCTGGCGTCGAACTCACGGTCATTTTGTAACATTTTTCCATGATAACCATAGAACAGTACCTCAACTTTAACCTCCGAGATTTTGGTTCCTCTATCTTACCGATAAGTGCCTCAAAATAATTTTCGAAAATCTGCGCAATGCATTCTTATGGGAAAATTGCGATATTTGGGACATTCTAGTATCGAACCCATGATAGCTAGCGTCGATGTCTGAATTATTCTGGCATCTAGAGTGTAGGGCCAGTACGTCGTAAAAATCTGACGTCGACGGCGCTTGTGGAACATGGTCAGAATTCGTATCCCCTATATCTATATAGGTATATCCGGAGAGTTAGCTATATATAATAGATTTGTGGCTCCTGAATAGCTGTGTGGGCAGCACATTTGACTTCAATGAAAGCGGGTTCAATTCCTGGTGGGAGCCCATGTGCGACATGACCTCAGCTGTTGAAGCACTTTTCACAATACTACTACTATTATTTATTATTATCACCATTGTCATCATCTTTTTGCTAATACTATAGTTAACAATTTACTACTTCTAAAAATTAGAAAAAATGTTGCATGCAGTAGAGGGTCCATGAACACGAAAAGCCTAATTATAAACCTCCCTCTATCCATGTAACAGGTTGATCTTGAGCGCACAGTGGATGTCCTTTCCTTCAGACTGCAGTGTGCCCATGGAGACTTAAGTGAGAGCAGCAGACTGTCTGCAGTTGAAGGAGGATCATGGGAAGGAACGCCTACTCATTGTTCCCGCTTCCTAGAAGGAAACTTCCATGACATGTACCAAGGCTCTGAGACTGAGCATTTAGTTAGAGATCTGAAACCTGGAGAGCCATACACATTCCGAGTTTGCTGTCGTTTAGAAGGAGATGCTGAATGGAGCGCTTGGAGTTTGCCTAGAGTTGCAGTCACCAATCAAGAACCCTTTAGTAAGTCTTCTTAACCCTCTTGGCCAATTGATTTATTCGTCCAAGTAAAACGCGCTGCTAATATGACTATCTGGAAGCCTCTATTTTATTTTGGCATTAAAAGCCCTTGAGTGCTCCGCGCTGACTGGCCCAATCATTACAATAAATATCCAAGTTGGTAACATGTCCTCCGCAATAATTTATGTTCATCTTCGAGCTTTTCTCATACAAACCTTTTCATGGCTTGATTTAACTTATTTTTAACCATTGGAACCAAACCTATTTCCTCAGCATACAACAGAGATAGTAATGTCGGAATTCTCTAGTAAAGTATTAATTCTTCGCAGAATTGTAGCGGGAATGAGAAGGAAGGTCCCTGTCTTTGGATGGCCGGATAATATTTCAACAAAATAAGAATATGGAATACACTAGTGGTTTACCTCATTAAGACCATCTGGACGATTTCATAAATGTATCTTGGAAAAATTCTTTTTATAATACGTGTTTTTACTTTATATTTCTTATCACAGTTCTGCAGATGAATCCCCTTAAACACTTCAATTCCCTTCTCACAATATCTCCTTTTCCCGATGCTTATTTCGTTTAACTCATTTAAATAATGAACCATTTGCCATTAGATACGGTTGACTTTATCCTTCATTATGTATCACTTCGTATGCATGATCATAACACATATCTGGGACTTTATTTATAGCTCTTATTTCAGTTGAAATGCCGCTATGTCTAAAAATAAAATTTTTAATTAGGATCTTAAATTGTTTACGAATTACCGTAGCTAATAACTACTATTTATTTGATTTCAAACGTTTTATTCAGTACGAATAACCCTATTTTTATGCCTTTTATATCGTACTTATTTTTATATACTGTATTCCTAACTAAAACTTGAAGTAGAACACCTAATATCCCTTGCATCAGTTTTTTTACACAGTGTTTTTTATGTATGTAGGGTTACTTACTTTAGAAAAGATACCAGGGAACGAATTTTGGAAAATCTATCATTTAAGGCTTACTTGTAGCTTATTTAATTAATAAGGTATAAGTAGCTTAAGCATCATGATATCGATTAGATTCAGTCTTCTACTTATTTCAGTCACTTATATTTCACTTCATCGTAGTTATACATCCAAAACGGGACAATATAAAGAATTGATTAGAGACAGAAATTATTGTGGAAGAGAAAGAGTAATACCACTCGAAACGGTTAAGGATTAGAATGTTCTTTAGGATATCAGTATCCCTCAGTAAAAGAGCAAAATTATCCCTTTCATGATTGAAACACTGATAATCTTCGAGATGAGGTAAAAGAGGAAAAGGATTTTGGGGAATGGGAGATTCCAGAACCCTCCAATCGCTGTATGCTGGGAACCATCAGGCGCAATTCCTAAGAAAAAGGCATATCTTGGTTATGCCTTTTTTCAGAGATACCATGTCGTATCGGTTCAAATATCAGAGAAGTTTGCAGAAAGTATTAATTTTTATGCTGATCCTAAACATTCATTTCTCTGTCAATGATGATAGCCTCATGTTATTAAAACATTATGGAATCATAAATGGGTTTATTTGAATTTTAAGCAATGTTGACTGAGATATCACTATAATTGGATGAGTAGTTTCTCTGTAGGCAGTCATAAAAGGAAAACATGTCTGTTGGGTGAGAACATTGAGATAGTCAGTGAGTGAGGTAAACTTTTAGAGGAGTCATTGCTCCTGCTCATAGTAACAAACTGGTCAATGAGGAATGCAAGAATTGCTACCACTTATTGTGTTTCATCCAAAAATCTGGAATTAACATACCTCCTACACTTTCGGTTCTTAAATTCATATGTGTGTATGTATTACTGTTGCCGCCGCTTCTCGCTTCCCTATCTCTATCAAGCCAGTCCCCCTCTTGAAGTACTTATGATTTCATTGCTTCATTCACTTCTTCCAATCACTCCTGTATCTTGATTTTCAAATTTGTCATAGTTGATGTGAATCTACTTCTGTATCATCTTACCGAATATGGAGAGTTGCTCACTGCCAATACATCTTAAAAGCAAAGAAAGTTCTTTTCAAAATCACTGACCAATAAATATATAAATAGACCATCCATATCAAACCACCTACTATAAAATTTCAACATGAGCCTCATATGCGCTTCTCATCCCCGTGTGATACATATAGGATTGGCATTACTGCTAAGGAGGCCCTAGGAAAAATGTTTTCACTAATCCCCTATTATTTTTCATATTTTACATATATTTAATGTTTTCTATGTTTACAATTGGAATATAAATCATTTGTATGCATTCAAAATTAATTAAAAATTTCACATTCATAGCTAATGTCATCAGAATTCAATGAGCAATATGACTAAACCTCATTCACCTTTATTTTTTGTGTGTATTTTAGAACTTTAAAGGTGATAAATGTGAGAGAAGAATGTTTAAAAATGTAATGGTTTGTAAATGCAATTATCTCAAGAGAATCCTCAGAAGAAATAAGGTTTATTCCATTTGCACTTCAATGACATCTAAGAGAAATGAATTTTTATTTCAAAATTGATGTGAAAGGGCATTGTCTCATACTTGTCACCCTTAGGCATTCAGAAAAATCAATCCTAGCACATTTTCTCTCTGTTGCTTTGCACGGTATAGTAAAAATTTCACCTGCATAGATGATAAAATTTACTGATTTTTTACAGATCAATTTTTAATTTCGATGCTTATCAAGTGAATCTAAATTTATCTTGAATATGCAGAGCATTCCATAGAACTTCATACTACACATTTCCTCAAAGTTTGTTGAATGTATTTAAAATAATGGCCTAGATAAGGCCATGAGTTTGCCTTATTGTACTTGTGTTGACTGCATTCACACAGGCTGTGATAAAACAGTGGATCGATATAGACTCCTTATGTATATCATTTTAAAGGCAAATAAATGCTCTTTTGGACAAAGTATCATATGACCCATTAAAACTGCGGAGCTTTGAAAGCATCAAATTTGAGATCTATACATTTTTGGTCCGACACTGATTCAAACTGCACGGAAATTTTTCGCGGTACCAATGCTTTCTTACACTCATCTTTTTATCACAAAATATCTTGACTACTGTTGCTGATAATTTTTGCTGATTTTTTCCTCATGATTTATTTTAATTATCGATCTCAACAATGGTGTGATATATAAACAGTTTCATCTTTTTAATTAGTCACAATATGTTTTTGAATGAACACACACCAACAACTTTGGAAACTTTGACACAAAAAGTTCAGCTGCTACCAACTTTTTTGGTATTAGTTTCAGGTTGGTTAATGCTTGGTATGAAATTTGGAAGAAAGTTTGAAGTTTTCGATGAAAAAAGAGTGGGAACAATAACTATAACCGTTATTGAGAAATAGAGTGATATGTTATGCCGCTCGCAATGCCTGGCATCGCCTCTATGCATCGTTCCTCTCCAAATTCTAATGATATATTTTGAACGTAAGTTTATTTATTTAATTGTCTTTAAATAGAAATTTGGTTGTGAGATATGTGGAATTATATCATGAGAAAAAAATTTAATGGTGTTGTTATTTAGGTAAATTCCATTTGAAATAGAACAAAAACATTAGTATATCATTATAGTTAATATCCCTGCTTTCTAGCATCCTGTTTGATTTTACAGTATATTTTGATATTTACAAAGTTTTGCTCAGTTATGAATTATTGCTGTTTACATCTACAATAATTATGAATAATTTATGAGACATCACTAATACTACTTAGTATTGAAACAAAAAGAAAGTACAAATCAATTGTGAGGTTGTCTTCACCTCTTAAACATCATTTAACAACAATAGTTATATAAAGAAGTTAAAGATAACAATAATACTAGTATTTGTAAAGTATGATATCATACTTGCACAAATACAACTGATATAATCTATATGTATGCTCTAACATTAACGAAGCTGAGTTTAGTGATAATGATATTTAAGTTCTAAATATGCACTTTTATGTTTAAACCCAGGTATGTGAGCATATTCCTTTCAAGTAAAAACTGATACTCTTTTGAGGCTCTCTTGAGTTGAATGGACTCGGCTGCTTCTATATGTTTGGAGAGTTTGTTACTGAGAATACTTCCAGTGTAAGCTGGGCCTTGATTATACTCACCTTAAGTGAGTGTGGGCCTAAATTTATCTGTTTCTTGTATCATAGTCATGCATGTCATTTCTTAGATCACTATTCTCTTCTATGAAGATCAATGTTTAATCAATGTACATATAGAGAAGAGTAAAAATATTAAGATATTTAAATAGCTTTGAACAGCTGTCTCTCTTTTTGGCTCTAGAAGTTATTCTGATGGTCCACTTTTGTCTAATGGCTTTGCACCCTTGCTGTGATACCATGATTGACCCCATGGTGCATGGTGCACCATTGTTTCCTTGTTGGTGATGTTTATTATTTTTCTTAACATGTTGCTAGTTGCTGCATAGATTATTAATGATCTCCAACTTCAGCAATTATTAATAAGGAATTTAATATCTTTCAGAGTGATATCCATAAATTTTCGTTTACTGTAGTTCAGAGATTCCCAAACTTTTTCGAGTCACCGCCCCCTTGGATCCATGAAACAATACTCAACGCCCCCAAGCGGTAACTTTATAATAATAATCAGAATCATAGGCTAAATAACCAGACGAGGAACATTGTAATAATTAAATTAAAAACAATGACTAATCAAATGTTTATTTATAATCCAATGAATGTATAGTTTTCATAGCACATTTATGCAAAAGGGATAATACTTAGGTAATACTTGGCTCTTTTTGCCCCCATAACCTAGAGCACCGCCCCCCAGGGGGCGGTAGCGCCCACTTTGGGAACCACTGCTGTAGTTTTTCTATTTGTTGAAGAAAGCTGTCAGCACTTGCCAGCAAAACACAAAGTTTTCATTTCCAAGGCAATATTTACTTTTTATGCTTCAAATAATTCTCTAAGAAAACCAATGCAAGCACTCCTAGTTTTCCATCAGCCCAATCTGTGATATGGACTATGAATTGCTAATGGGAGAAATGGTATTATTGGAAGCTCAGTTTATGGTTCCAGCCTCCTCTATGTCCTCCTGCATAGTAAAATCTCTCTTTTGTATCCAAGACAACAGGTGTGAAAGGGTTAACTGAATGACTTTGAAATCCAAAAACTATTGCCTCTTATTAAATGTACAACTAACAGTTTCTCTTTTACTTGCATTCTTTTGTCATTGTACCTTTTCACTAGAATTTCTGTATTAATGTTGCAAATCTCCTCTTATTAATTTACCTCTTAAACATTTTTTCAATCTCACCTTTATATTCCAGGTTGGGAATCAACAAATCCTAATTATTTAGTAACCAATGAATGTAAGATTGCTGCCAAAATCACCAGTGAACCATCCATTTTATTTTCCAAGTCAGCCCAGTTTGGATCCGGGCATTCTATTGAATTCACGGTAAGAAATTGTGTTTTACGCTGTAAGTGTACAAGACATTGGATAGGATTTCAGGAGGGCACTATTTGAAATCCATCTCCTAAGGCAAGCAGTCACAATATTGAAAAATAGCAGGCAAAATTATTTTTAAAATTTTGGATATTGGATGAAAGTGATGCTGCAAACTATAGTATGATTCCATCCAGATTAATATGTAGTATACCTGCAGGAAGAACAAAGTTATTCTTTAAAGAAACAGGTTTTATATACCAGTTTTGTTTGAATGGGTGTGTTTAGTTCATTAATTGAAGGAAGAAGGGATTTCAAATAAACAGAAACTGGATGTTTTATTTTGCTCCTTTGTTTTCAATCCTTTAAAGTTTGTTTCAATTTCCTCTAAAAACAATTGTTGGACTTATTGAATATTTTGAATTATTTTGTGGCAGTGCAATGCATTCCATTTATTATTTTGTGTAACAATTGTGGATGTTTTTAACAATGAAGGAAGGTGGTTATATGCTGGAATTGTTAGGTCCATAGAAAATGCAGGAGAATCCAGCCTGCAATTCTGAATAAAGGGAATTCTTACATTATGAACACTTCAGAAGTAGTGAATACATAGGTAAACCATTGTATACTAATGAACTACTGAGGGAAGGATTTGTTGAGACTTTTGTGGCAGTTAAACGTTGTACCGACTCTTTGAAAAGTATAATTGGTAGAAAACTTTTTCATATCCATATAATCCTCTATGTATTATTTCTAAACATCTATTTTTGGTAACCACGGCTTTTCTCCTTCACACTCCATCAAAACATAAATCACTGACTACTTGAAAGATAAAGTTTCCTGGTTTCTATTAAAAATAGTCCAACTAATGAAAATGTATCATTTGGTCAAAAAATCGAGTTAATATTTTAATTTTCAGTTTTGTTACTTAGTGTGTACATATCGGAATTGCTGTGTACGGACTTCATTGTTTTCTTGGTTAAAATAGTTTATATCATCAGACAGATATATATTTATAATCTCGGTCTTAAAATGATGAAAAGAATTTTTGGAAGTAATATATATAGTCTCCATAAATGAAGACTGATGTTGTACGTAACCATAGTAGTTTAATAAACCGGCCACCTTGCAACTTTTGGGAACAACCACAGAGACATGAGCGTTGCTGAATATGAAGGTTTGTGTCACACTTAAAGGGAGCTTATATTGTCATTTCATTCAAATTACTTTATTTTATCGAAATTTATATTTGCAAAATGTTGGAATATGGATGTATATATGTAAAGAAAAGAAATTGATCATTTTATTAGAAACTTTCCCAAAAAATTTTGAAAACTCTGTCTTTAGTATTGGTAGTAGTATTTTGAAAGTGCTTTGACAGTTGAGGTCATTTGGCAAGTAGGAATTGAACCCATCATTTCTTCAAATTCAAATACGATGCTCACTTTGTCTGTTGCCCCTCAAGTCTACAGCTGCTTTCTCAATATATTTTCCTGGACTCAAAACTCAATCTCTGATTTCATTTGCCTTAATCATTTACCTCAAAAATTAGACCCTTACAAAAAATTAATACTTGTTAGAAGAGATCCAAAGCAGAATTTGATTATTTACACATCACTCCCAATGATTAGAGCAGAGAACTAAATATGCAGCTGTAAATAGAAAAGAAATAACAATAAAATGTCTTTACTTGGGCAAGATTGAGACTAAATAGTCTCTTCTGACATCCAATCCTAAAAAATCACGCTGTAGCTTTTGATATCACTTTTACTCTTATCCAAAAATATACTAAAAAGTTTTGACTGACCATTACTTGTTTTATGCATTGAAACCAATGGCAGACAGACCACCACCTCCAATGGTGCCTTCACCATTGGAGGTGGTGGTTTGGGGTTTAGAAAAGCAGTTTTGGTTTAATTTTAGTTACAACTATATCTTAGAGAAAAATTTCTTGACATGATTGGGAATGTATGTAAAACATTTACCTAACTCAAGAATAAGCTCAAATAAAATGGTATTTTCACAATGTGTAGTATTTTAATTTAAGCAAATTTAATTAGATAATTGATTCATAAATTTGGTTTATGAAGTCAACCAAAAGCTGTGAACAGTTATGACTTATGGAAATATTTTCATAAGCAGCCCATTAAACTGTCCTTATAAATAGGAAAGCGAGTTCTCTAAATGTACCTCAAACACTACCCAAATGGCAAACAGAAAAAAATGTCTTCATTGTTCTTCTGTCTGCATTCCCTTTATTCTTGGAATGATTTTTATAGCTTTTATTATTATTCAGAATACCAGCTTAAGTTCATTGGTTTTGACAGAGTATTATCTGTATGGTAATCCAATGGAATGCAACTCAGAATTTGAGGTGTGTAATTCACTTTTCTTCAGAAATAGGTATTGGACAATAATTACTTTCATTGCCAAAGTATCCCCTATTTCTTTCTTAAGTAAATATGTGGTAGTTATGTGTAACTAAATTAGTAATGTAGTTCAGAGTTTTTGAGGTCTTTTTATTCAGCCTGAACACCTGAATAGCCAATTGGGCAGGTATTCCAAGGAAGGTGGTCCTGGGTTCAATTCCTCGTTGAGGCCTGTATGTGGGAAATTACCTCAGTTGCTGAAGCACCTCTAACAATACTACTAGTCTATTAAGCCTTTTCTCTACCCATTGGAACTCACATTTAAATGATCATCAGTATAATTTATTTTGTCAATTGGAAATGGGAAATATTGTGAAAGGAATTTAGCATAGAATCCCAAAATTAAATAAATACTCTGTGCAGCCCTTTCACAATGAATTATACAGCTAAGTTTGGAGGCTGATCTCAATAGGCGAAAATATTCCTTTTTGTTTTACTGGAAGGTTTTAATGGAGTAAAGCAGAAATGGTTAAAAGTGCTTCAATAGCTAAGATCATTTTGCAGATGACCAAGAAATGAATCTGCTTTCACTAGAGTCAAATGTGCAGCCATCTGGGAGTCTGTGGAAGGAATTAAATTCAGTAACAGCCTTAAGTTTTCATTTGAGGCCCCATGCTGCAACCCTGGGTTAGGGCAGATTTGATTCAGGGTATTTAAAAAATATTTAATAATTCCATTAGATATATGTAGTAATCCATTTTCAATTGCCATTAAGATATTAGAAGCAGGTGTGGGGTGCAGTGAAGAGGGATTAGGTCTGATCAACTCAACAGGAAGTCTTCTTCAGGATGGAGCTCTCTTTCTCAACACTCAGGGTAAGTTAGTGTTGCTTTCCATTCAACGTACTTAATATTTAGTTTTGTCAGTTGTATGCATTTCTTCAGTATTCCTATTAAATCTCATAAAATGCATAAATTCAGTTAAAATTGGATTTAAGAATTAGTACAGGAAAATCCCGATAGTTCGTGGTTGGATTGTCTAAGTAGGATTCTTTAGACCTTTGCAATTTTCTGCATTCTTTTTAATGCAGAAAATTGCAAAGGTGATTTAATTAATAAAAAAATCAAGAACAGAAAAGTGGACAAAAATCATCACTGTATACAATCGAGGCTAATTTAATATTTTTTCATTTCACTCAGCTCATAAAAAGTAATTGTTCTCATCACAACCAATTATTTACATTATTGCTGATATGTAAAAGCTACAATCGAGTGAAGAAAATTCTTTTGAGTCCATGATACAATCTAATATAACAGAAAATGTATGAATGATAATAATCAGTTTATTTACATAAACTATGAACATTTAAAAAATAAAACTTTGGATTATAATGTTTTCCAATTATTCAGGTATCATTAGCCCAGATATTCATAGGGCCGGTAATCAATGATCTAATTCCATTTTGCCCTTCAAAGCTTCTCTTTTTTTGTATGTAAAATCCTTCATTCATTAATATTTTATTCTTTCCTAATTTTATTTTCCAGAACATTTTTCTCAGCTCCTTTTCAGAATCCTCATCTGTCTCATTTGTTTAACTCTCACTTGGGATTTTTCCTAGAGGCATGCCATTACGCGCAAAATCACCCTTCTCCTTGTTTCATTTGTTTAAGTCAAACCCAATTCACTTTACACTGCCTAAATTCGTGTGTAGTTTTTGACTGTATTTTCCTGAGGCAAGTTGAGTATAAGATTATCCCACATTCTCAGCATTTAATATTAGGAAGAATGGGAATTTATCAACCTTAATGAAAATTTAGGGAGCCTCAAAGATGCAGGTTAATGCTATAATCTATAAAATTAATATTTAATAAAAATTGCATGTACAATAATGCAGTCAAATTGAGTATAAATATGCTTGGTGCAATTTACCACAATTAATTATTTCAAAATTTTGAAATACATCAATTAGATAATGGTCTTTATTTGGAGGAGATCGTTGATGGTAACTTTTTTGCTTTTTAACAAGAATCACACATTTGAGTTAATGTGATAATATCGTAACTTTAAAAACCAAAGTAGTTTTGAATAGATTTCAAGATTGTAAAAGTATCTCTGTTCTAATCAATCAAACTTCATCAAGTTCACTTCCACTGGAAGATTCTTAAGTTTTTTCACCATCATTATTAAGGAATCCATTGTTAACTTGGTCCCCATCTAACCAATATATTCCTCATCATCCATCTAGTCTCATTGCACTCCAACTTGCCTACTGTTCATTTCAAACATTATTACCTTTCAAATTACAAATTAAGGCAGTTTTCTTCCATCAGTAAATGAAGTTATAGTTAATACCGTTCGAAATTTTACATTTTCAGTTCTTTGTACATTAGCTGTATTTTGTACATTTTGCTTCTTTTTCATTAGTGGTGGGATATCAAAATGCCGTGGCAATTCATCAACATTTCCAATCTGACTTAAAATATAACTTGGTTCACTTCACAAAAGGATTATATGTCTTTGATACTCCATCAGCTTCACAATGTGTTCAGTGGAAAATGTGACTAATTTCATTTTCATGTAACTATCAGTATTACCTCTGGTAAAAATTAGGTTATCTGCTAATACATTAAGACCACTTTCTTTGAGTATCATAACAATTTATGTTAATGTAACAGATGACAGTACCTTCTGAACCATGGTCAGAAAAGGAGAAGAACAAAGAAAAGATTGTGATGCTTGTTCACCAATTGTTCTCACATGATTTACTTCTGTTCTTGCTGTTTCCCAAAGTAAAATTATCAATGTTTAATCCAGTATCCTCCAGAAAACTGTGACTTACGGCAGTTCCAAAGATTTAGGAATCCTTGAAAAAATGTTGCAACTCCTTCCTGCTCAAAATCACAAAGACTATTTTGAATGAAAGCTAATGTCACAAAAAATTAACATTTCATTTAAATATGGATAAATTCCACCACAAAAAATTGCTGAAATCAGTTAATTAATATTCCTGTGTATTTTATTTCTCATCAATCACCAAGCAGACCATGAATTATGGAGTGTCTTTGCAGGATGTGTGTTTGTGGATGGAGCAGAAAAAACCACTCGTCTGCCTCCGTTGATCAAGGGCTCCAAAGTGGCATTCTCCTGCGAGCGCATTAGAGGCAACCGTATTCGAGTCAACATTGACAGCAACAATAAGACAGTGACATACGACTGGAGGGTGAACTCTACTGAGAGTGATCATTTTCGGCTCTATTTTGCAGTGTGTTTTGGTGAAAGCTGTTGGAAAGTCCTTGTTGAATAACATAACCGTGGACTAATATTCCTAAATTATGTCTTGCCATATTGAAAGAATGAGGAGCATCTTATCAAAACATCCTATGATGCTGAGCAAATAATGTTTCCATTTCACCAAGTGATAATATCATGCTACAAAATATTAGGCAATTGCTTGTGCCATATTTTCTTATGATTGTGCAAATGTTTTCATAAATATGTATTTCTAATGTCTGCTTTTACAGAGTGAATTTGATAAGGTTCTTCTTTGAATGAGGAGAAAACCGAAACATAATTCAAATTCTCTGAAACACCAATCTTTTCAAGGATAGAATTTGAACTTTTTACAATTTTTCGAACATGACAAGTGTAAGATATTTTAATTAATATTATTAGACTTGTTGGCCAAGCTGCATATTTTAGATTTTTCACATTTTTTATCAAATGCTCAATGCTTTTGTCTGTCAAATGACATAAAAGGCAGTTCCCTGAGTAAGAGATGTTTTCAGGTCTTGTACTAGCAAGTAAAACAATCAAAATAACGTATTTTATTTCAAACCTACTTCTATATTTTATTAATTTGACTATTTTGATTAAATATTATGATATTGTTGATTAAGTAATCTGTGTCTTTTATTTTTGAAATTCTTGGAAGTGCCTCTTTCTCCATTACTTTGTTTTAAAACCAACAAGTGAAAAACAGCAACATGACTTGAACCCAGGTCCACTTCTTGTGAAGCTATTCATATCACTACCCTCAATTTCACTTCTGTTAAATTTCTTGTTAATAGAGCACTCAGCATAATAGTTTAGAATATCTGCTCAGAAAGTAGGAGACCTTCCCAGTTATTATATAGGAAACCCATCCCAGTTATTTTGATAATTTTTCACATCTGTTTCTCTTTGGGTTTCCAGCTGTGTGGACATTGTGCTAAGTTAAATACTTTTCCCTCATTCTTTTAATTTCCTTATGAAGCATGGAAAAAATATTTCCACAATTTTGTGATTTACAATCTGATGCTTCTGTGGAATAGTGAGGTAAATTTACTTTTTTACATGTATTTTTGCAATCTTTTCTTTAAAATAATGTAAATTCCAAATGGATAATGGAGATATCTCAGATTTATTTTCATTGATACAGTTGGATTGAATATTGTTTCTAAACCATGCCAAGATAGAGAATGAAGCTATAGTCTTTCTCGTGGATATGAAGACATTTTTAAGGAGACCAAGCAAAATCTGCATCTTATGTAGGATAGGATATGACTAGGTTGTGAAATGCTGGTTGCCTTACATTATACGAATTGTATGTTCAAACAATAGTCTGCTTTTCACACAGAGAGAGCATCTTAATTTGGTCACTTTACACCCTAAAATGAATCATTTTTTATCTGATAGACAATGAGGGAAGAATAATGATTTATTTAATAGCAGTGGTGAGAAGGCATTATGATGAAAAGCAACTCTGTAATTTGTTTTTTATCCTGTGAGAGACTGATAGTAAAGATCTCAGAGTTGGTAGATTGTATCAACTCCAATGGTGGGGTATAGATATCTCTGCATTGTGATATCTTAATATTACTCTCACAAAATTAGTCATTCAGAAAATAAGGAACACTTAGAAGGTGAGGATGTGTGTGTCTCTCTTTCCTTTATCCATCCTCCATTCAGTCACTACTTGTTATTGCTTCTCTCAACCCTAATTAAACCTCTCTTTTCTATCCTTTTAAACAGGACACTATATTGAAAACTGAGTAAGCTTATTTCCAGTTCAGATCAAGGAATGGAGTCTTCCTTGCCATGGACTCAAATGATGTACTTTCCTGGCAGTTGCTTTATACAATTATGCTACCACAACAGAACAATCAGGATTAAGGAACTGACCAGCAAGTGGGAGATATGGGTTCTAGTCCCGGCTATAGCAGAAATTTTCTCCTTATCTTCATCTAAATTTAATCATGTGTTTCAGTTCTTATCATTTACTCACTGTCCAGCACTGTTTGCATATGTCTTTTTTTCTTCTCTTTAGAATTTTACATTTCCCAAAGTTCATTGGAATTTTTCCAAGAGATGTAAAGAGACCAAGAAGAAGACCAAAGAACCAATGGAACAGAGATATCAATAAGTGCTTAAGAGTAAATCGGCAAAGAGAAACTAAGATATATATTCCTGAATAAGTAGCTATGTATATTAGCTGTATAGCTACTATATCCGAGTTTCTCTTTCCCAATTTACTAACATAACAAATGACAAAAAACATCGCCATTGTTATTACAAAAAAATAAAAATTAGTTGTAATAGTTAATATTCGTTAGTTCTATTATTTGTAATTTTTTTGTTATCATCATCAACACTAAGAGAAATTGGTTATAATATGAGAATAGAATATAATTATTATTTTTTCCTGAAAGACATTTTCAAAATATTTGAAGTTTTGAAACAAACTCAGGACATGGTTATAAAAAAGTGAATATCTGGAGAAGGAAATAGGATGAGTGAAATGACCATGCTCTCTAGAGTGTGATAGATTGTTTTAAATAAAATTATTTTCTCCATGTTCCCATGGAATTCCTCATAATACCTGATAATAAGTTAAGACAATAGATAATCTATATATGGTTACTTAATGGAGACCCAATACAGTGTCAGTTGAGGTTCATCTAAAATATCCTCTTGATTGATTTTAATTAATAAGCTTTGCTCCCCAATTCTTACCATAAAGAATCACCCAAAATCATAATTGCTTCAAGAGAAGAATATTAATAATTATTCTTTGAATTGCCTTTATTCTCTAAAGTTATTACAGCTAATTTCATTTACTTATACAAGCAAAGGCTCCAGTTGTTGTCAAGGAGTTTTTCCAAATAATGTTTTTAGCCCTAATACATTCTATACAAATTTTACCATCTCATAATAATCAATGGTTTGCTACATTTTACAATTTTTTTCATCATAATTGACCCAGAATTAATTTGAAAATGTATCATCATGCAATTTTAAGACTAAATTTCCTGGAAAGAGATATTTTAATTGGTAAAAGAAAACCATTGTATTCATTGGATTTAATTTTTTTTACACCATTCCTTGACTGAACTATTTCCTAGGGCAAGATGCTTCATTATTACCAAAGGATCCTGAGATATTAAAAACTCAGTGGGGTATGGGCATGCATGCAGATGAACTTTAGAAAATGAAGATAATGGAGAAGGCTTGGTCAAACCTCATTGAAATGAATGTGAAATAAGATTATGGAAGCAAAAAAGTTATTAATGCCTCTCAAAATGAAGAGGAAGCAAAAATCTTTATGGCTCAAGAACAGAAAATCTCATCTGTACGTCATTTATGATATGGATAGCTATTTTTCCTTGCATAAGAATCAATTGTTTCAATTTCTGAATGATCACAATAGACAGCTCTATAAATTCTACTTTATTTGGCTTCCATTCCATCTGTTGTTTGGGCAACTGTCGGTATAGATATGCACCAATACTCAACATCTTTATCTTACCCCAAGAAAAGCTTGGCTCCTCCTCACCTTTAAGAAAGTACCCAAGCCTATAACTTTTATAGTACCCTAAAGACAGTAGTTCCTTCGATGCTCATTCTAGAACTACACACATAATTAATATAATTTTGTTCATGACTGTACATTCTCTCTGAGAAAATTGTCTGTGCTGTCTGGAGGAAAGCAAGATATCAGAAGAGATTTAGATTTTGACAAGCATAAGCTTCTTCGTCTGTATAGCAGAAGAAGGTATGATTACGTTCTTGTTCGGATAAGAAGAATTACCGTAGGGAAGTAAAACCTACAAAGCAGAAAAACAAAGGTAACACAAGTGAAAGTATTGGATCTTTGATAATCTAGTCACTCACCGAAAATGTCTAATTTTTGAATAGGATTGTAAAGAAATACACCTATAATTAATCGTCATTATCGTAAGGATTACCCGTCCGAATGAAGCCCGAAAAGACCATAAATGCATCAATCTTACTTGATGAGAGACTTGAAGTCCTCACCGGGGCATACCAGACTGAAATTTTCAACCCAATAGTACAAAGATACTTTATCTGAGATAGATTTATCTGATGCACACTTTACACAATATATAAAGCTAGAGGTTTACTCAGAATAGTTATCTTATTAAAAACTCATTACTAGGAAGGTATCATCATTTCAAAATTCTTATCAGACAGTCATACCATCATGGTGGAATATGGATACGCTCTTGATGAATTAGACATTATCAGCCTAAGGATTTACTACTTAGGAGATATTCATCTAAGAATTTACAAATACGGTTTTCGATATCCCGCATGCGTTTTCTTGAAATGGTGCAAGAAGTCGGCGTAATGATTCTTTGTATATTCGTGATATTACGAGATACATTTCGTTCGAAGGTTGGCAAGAGAAGGTCTTAATAGATAGCGGACTGAGTCAATCATTTATTATTGGGATATCGCTGTAAGAAGGCAAGAAATCATTCTTTAAAACATTTTTGAGCTGATCAAATGGTAGTGACGAGATTTTTGATTGAAAGAATCGATTGAGTAAAGACTGTCATATTTCGACCGATCATTGATATTTCAGACAAAATCATCTCGCTTTGATATGAGAACTGCGACTTGACTTAGTTGTGCACTTTAATGACGATTTACAATGGTTAATAAGGAAGAAGGAACAGCTCTACTTTTAACACAAGATGAGCTGTCGACTGAAGATCATCCTAAAGTGAATTATGCGAAGCAGAACTCATTCTTAGCTGCCACGCTTGCTGTCTCATGTTTATGTGGGGCTGGAATATTCATATCTACCGATAAAGTGTGGTGTTTTGAACCTGAAGTATCATACAGAGAAAAATATCTCCTAAGATTTTATGTGCTAATTGGAGGTATATTGTCTGCGCTTTTGACAGGTATGAAATTAGTTGCATGACATTACAGATCTATAAACATATATAGAATTAAGTTGGCTCATCATTTCCTTTTCTCCGTTCATATTGACATCGAAATTTTAAAAAGATGAGCAAATTCTCAAAGAATGCATTTTTGGATGACTGTTCAAGTTTAATTTATTACTTACAAAAGCTTATATTATATTATAGATAAATCTATCCAGTGCCTTAGTAGCACGCTTGTGTACTTGGAAAATGCTTTTAAATAAGGTGTGGTCCTTGAAATAAAAATTTCACATGCACTCAGTAAGAATTAGTGACATTAGCATATCATTTTACCTTATAGCTCTTTCTTTACTTTACTCTTTCGAATTTGAGATTCAGTTAAATGATTTTGAAGATAAATCTAAGAATGTTTAATCTAATAAAGGAAATTTATAATTTACTTTATGTGATAACTATTATCCGATTTTCTGCAAATATATTTAAGTTCACTTATTTCTAAAACTATTTCTCTGACATTCTGAAAATTATCTGTTAATATTTTATCTGAATTGCGATTTAACCATTCTTGGCCTTCGAAGTATTATCAATAATTTGAAGAGTTACTTATTCTATTATATTATAGTTAATAATTCAAAAACAAAACTATATAATTTTCTCAGTATCTTTTTGGTCCTGGTTAAAAAATAGTTTCACATCTCAAATGGTTGAGAAAATTTCATAAATAAATACCATATTTGATTTAAATGGTCTATTATCCTAAGGAAAAAACACAACAAAGTCATTGTTATTTTAGGAATTCAGTTAGGATAATTTGCAATGAATTATGATGCACTGATTCAGTCAGTCCTACAAATCCAACCAGATAAGACAAAAATTTGATCAGTTTATCCTAAAGGCATAATTCTGTAGTTGAGTTAAAGCACAAATATTTGAATGAAAATATTTGGATGCTTTAATTCCTTTGTGTAATCTGTATTATGTCATTTATCCATACCTGTACAACATTTATTTTCTTGTCCCTCTGACAATACCCGCATTATTTAACCTTAGGATGGAAATGGAAATAAATAAATAATCTATTCTTCTTTGGACTACTTTCCTGTATTTCTTTAAGTCTGTTATTATAAGAGTCTAGCTCAGTTATAACTTGGTATTAACATCTTTTGAGCTGTCTTTTATCCTTATCATGCTCTTGTTACAAAAATCTTCTTTTCATTCAGATTTTATGTAACCAATCATTTACTGTCCTTAATTTAAATAATTTGACATGGTTTTTTAATATTCATTATCATTCTAATCAATGTAATCACCAGCAGTTTATGTAAATAGTGTATTAGAAATTTTTGCTTATTTGGAAAACAATCACCTACATGTTTGCTGTAGAATAATTTATAAATATGACATAATTGAAAGTAAACATTTTCTTCCTAGGTCGAGCAGTTGATTTCTTCAGTAGACGGTCATCTGTGATATTTGCAGCTTTGTGCTGGCTGCTCTCAGCAGTTTTCCTTTCATACCTAGCCATTTTGCAAACAAATTCGCAAAGTCCAATCATAGAAGTTTCAAGTAAGCTTCTGAAATCCTATCAACCATCAGAGTTTTCTCATGCTCTCATCAATTCTTCAGGAAAATATATTCCTGTTTCTCAGAGTCTGTATGTCAACATTAATCCACTGGCCACCAAACCAGCATCAGCTTACTCACTGTCATCAAAGCCTATAAATGGTTCAAAGGTGTCACATGATGGAATGAGCTCTCCTTGTGAACATTTAAAGATCAATTCTCTCAGCAGCAGTAACCTTGAAGTAAGCGAGTTACCTCTTCTTCCACAAATAATTACCAGTCTACTTGTCGGTGGGGCATCAGCAGCATCTATTGTTTCTGTCTCTGTTTATGTGTTTGAAATATCTAGGGCTGGTGTTAGAGCTCGATACATTGCTTTCTCAGACTTTCTTTGCACAGTTTTTGGAATCTTTTGGCCTCTCATCAATTTTAATATTCTGATTCTTACCGCTGTTGCA
The DNA here is from genome assembly GCA_036926295.1 of Pachydiplax longipennis. Classification (NCBI taxonomy): domain Eukaryota; kingdom Metazoa; phylum Arthropoda; class Insecta; order Odonata; family Libellulidae; genus Pachydiplax; species Pachydiplax longipennis. The sequence continues at coordinate 69,545,692 of JAVFKF010000015.1, forward strand.
TGTTTGCCAGTCATTTTTCTTAGCCTGCTTCTTCCTCTCAAAGTTCCCAGTTATTTGTCTCTGCCAAGCTCACCTTACCATCTCCTCCTCAAGTCTATTATTCAGAAAAGAAAATTGTATGAAAAAAACATTGCAGGAAATGTGGTCAATGGAAGAACTGGTAAAAACTGTGTGCATAATCTTTTGAATTATTTTTCCTACTCATCTGAGAAGACCCCTTTCAGCTTTACTCACATAATAAAACCTCCTTTCTATTTTCCCAAAAATAAAATTTATGATTCAAATTCTAGAAAAAATTCTGCAAGTGACAGCGAGGATGTAAGTTTCTGTGTAAATAATATTGTTAAACAGTCTGAAATGGAAGTAAATAGATCACAAAGTGCTGAAAGTCAGGAATCATCAAAAGAATGCTTTGAAGAGAGCCCTCAGTCCAAAGTAGGCATTTGGGATAAGGAGGCGGATGTTACAGATTGCTGCTATTCCGATTATGATGATGGACTAACTTTTGGAAGCTCTAAGAAGGATTGCGAAGCTAGAAAAGCTCTGAGTTACTTGTATGGAACACCTGAAGGGGAAGATGAGGCAGAAGCAATTCATAAAGAATTTCTATTAGACAACGGTCCTGACAGTCAATATAAAAAGGAATCTTATTTTAATATGGAGATGAAGAACCTGCATCCCATTACTCATACTGTATTGAAGTTAGGTTTTCCTCTATTGATAATTCACATGTGTGCTATTGACTTTAATGACGTGGCTACTTTGACTGGTGCCGTTATGTCCAAACTGCATATCTGTGGCTCTGCTGCTGAAACTGCTGTGTCCATGTTGAAGGTAAGAATCCCATTGTGGCATTTACAAGTACAAAAATTATGAACATAATACTCTAAGTTTATTTATGAAATGAAAAAATTAATGTACTAGGACCTATTTGAATCTACGCATCCTTCAACTGCTCAAAATATTTCTCCTGTTCATTTATCATCAGGTTGCTACAGGAGTTATACTTTCCTCCACTTCTTCCTTTATTATTAGTGCCAACTTTATTTCTGGAAATAAAAAATGGAACAATCAACATTTTCTGACAGAACATGAAAAGTCAGCACTGAAATGTACTTTCAATGCTATTTAGCTGACTGATCAATTTGAAACATATTGTCCTAGAAGATACTAAGAAACACAGGAATTCTCCTAGCACCAAAATCAGCCAACCGTTGGGGGCAATTCCTCGGAAGAAGGTTATCCCACTTGGTCGCCTGTTTTCAGAAGTGGCCAATGCACATTTCAAGATCCCATCATCAGGGATCAAATGATTGATGTCAAATTCTGACCCCCCCCCCTGATGATGGGAGCTTAGCTCTTGGAAACCTTCTTCCAAGGAATTGCCCCCCATGGTTGGCCAATTCGGCGCTTGGAGAATTCCCGCGTCTCTTACTCATGGAATGACAAGTTCCTTTCCTTTTCTTTTAGAAGATACTCCTACTTACTTAGAATATACTTAAATGAAGTGCTGTAATTAGCCACGAATGATGGTTGCTTCGTAGAGCAATCTGTCTGATTATTTTGTGTCAGATTCCATGTTATGTTTGTGGTCTGAAGTCATTTGAAAGACATAGATGCATCTGATGTGTAATTTCTGTAAAATCATATAAAAATGATTGTAAATTTTGGTTGAGTAGAGTTTAGAAACATATCTGGTCTTGTTTCTAGAACTAAACAAAAAGATATTTCATCATACTGATGCTATCCTAATGATCGATCATATTTAAATGTAATTACAACTAATTAATATTATTTAACATGCTTGCAGAGGACTTCTAAGAAATTATCAACCATAAGTATAATTTTTACAGTCCTAAAATTTAAACGTATGATGAGCTGCTTCCTCTTTCTTTTGTATTTTGGAGAAGGGACCTAGTTTTATAAAATGCTTGTTAAATTTTCTATTGCTCATAATGATAGTAATAGAAATTACTTTTAGATAATTAAACTACAGTCACTAAAAATATTAAGGCAAAGAAATATTTTCATTCAGGATAGTGTTCAGTATGTTCCTTTAAAAATTCCTGCAAACAAAATTGTTTGTTGAACTAAAATATCATTGATGTTTCACCATAATGATAAATGCCATTGTTTGTTGGAAACAAACTGCTTACTATTGATCAGTGAAATTTTCATTGTGTTATTGAATGTCTCATTTCCTGTAACCTACTTCAGTTAGCACCAGGATATGCTTACTGATGCCTGATAGATATGCATTAATATTTTGTGTGATCTTGCTATTGATAGATCTATACTACTATTTTATGAATCATAACTGAAACATCCAGCAAAATTTATATACTTTTCCTGGAAGTGTAAAAGATGTAGTTTTTGGGATAAATATGAAGTTTATTTTCGCCTTTTAATTCTACTAGAGTTCATCACCAGAGTGGAGGGATGTTAACAGAAGTTTGAGGTGATGCCCATGCTCAGAAAGATTTAACTATATGTTTTACTGAATAGCAAAAGGACATTCAACAACAAACAATACATCAGCCTGGTGAATTATTCTCCTTTTTTCACCGAATATTATGTATATTGGCAGATACTATATTTTCATGATCAAATTTGAAATGACATTTGGGATGCGATTGAAATTGATAAACTTATCTAGTATAAAAGTACCACTTGTTTAAATATCCAGAAGGTGGCAGAGGTATGCCATGAAGAAGAGTTCACTTCACAGCTTGAATAGGGAAGATAGACTCCTTCCAAATGAAGCAGGAAAACATGGGATATTATTGCACTCAGCAAAGTTAGAAGTAAGTTAAGCAAACTGAAAGAACTCAAGATAGGACGCCCATCTCATTACAGAGGCACATACATAATTGTGTTTTATGGCAATAAGTTTTACAAAGGACGACAACTTGAGTTGAAAGCATTGTTAACTTGAGTAAATATTGCAGCCATTAGAACAAAGCTTCTAAAAGTTTGTATATTTATTTTATTTAGTTTATATTGCAGTTTTATGGAACTTATTTTAGACATACAGGAAGATGATCAGCTAGCAACTGACACAGAATTACTGAAGACAATACTTGTAAAAAGGAACTCCAAGAATGACAAAATTCTACTCTTCCATTTAAATTACTTTAAAAGGTGGGACAGAAAAAGATAAGCTTTAACCAAAATGAAAGATATGTATTACTTTTTGCAGCACAAATAGCAATAAATATACCTTGTATAAATATTCTACGAGATTAATTAGTTTAAGTGATATTCGGTGGATTTGATTCATGATTAAGGTGATTGGATACCTCGAGACGGGATTTAAATCAACGGTCGGCCAAAATAGTTCGTAAAACCTCCACCATTCGGAGGGAGAGGTTTCCCCTTGCAGAGGTGGAATGGGAAGGACTATCAGAGAGGGGTGGAGGTGGGGGTAGTCTCAATACATTGTAATATAATTGCTGTTCGTTTTGAGGTGTAGAGTGACAAGTGGGAAAGGCGAGGAAGAGATCGCGTGTAGTCTTCAGAAGCGAATCCGAAGGTGCTCGAAGTGCATCATGGGAATTCGCCAGACGAATTTTGGTTCCGCCAGTTCGACGTCAGACAGTATTTTGCGCGATTGTTGAAAATTGTTTTGAGGCCGTTCTCGGTGCGATAGAGCAATCGAAATAGCAAATCAAAAATTTTATTGTGCCAATTGAAGAAATATTACCAACCGACCGCGAGTTCGACGCCAAGGTGCAACATTTTCCGATATATAATGCATGGCGGTAAATTTAGGCGATTATTATGAATGCTTTCCCAATAACCGGGAATGATATAAAACGGAAAGTACATAGAGGTGATTCGTAAGTTTTATATACACCATATCCCGTTCCTCTGACGGGTTTTGGTTCGATGCCAGAGCGTCACTTCTATTCTACAATGTATTTCAAAGGGGGGATAACGGAATCTTATATTAGGACCTTCCCGATAAGATATCGAATCGAAACTTTGGAACAGGTTAGAATGGCAATTATCTAACATTAATATGCACTTGTCTATCACAAACTGGTCCTGTGTTCGACACCAGGCGGTCTTTCGCGCGAATATTTGAAAATATTTTAGAGGCGTTTCTCCGTAAGATAGAGGATTCAAAATCACGGACTTTGCATATGTAGTGGTTTTCTACAGCAACAATGAATGAAACGTCACCAAATGAGCTTGGGTTCGACGCCAGGTGGATGTGAATGTCTACCTTCAAAAATACACTGCGGTGATTCTTTCGATAAGGATTCTTTTGAATACCTTTTCGATAACCTGGAAAGGTACAACCCAGAATGTAGATAGCGGTTATAATAAGCTTTCATATGCGCTGTTTACAGTTTCCTAGATGAGCCTTGGTTCGACGCCAGGGCATCATTTCGATTCTATCGTGGACTTCAAACGGGGAATCCGGAATTATGACTTAGGAACTTCCCGATATCTTATGGACTTGTAATTTTAGAAACGGACGGCGTTGCATTTACCAAACAGTAATGTTAAATCTTATTTTCCGAGAAGGTCCTGGGTTCGGCTTCAGGCGGTCCTAAATCTCCCATAAGATATGTATGGCGGAATGCTGAAATTTCTTAATGAGACATTTCCAAAGAAGATAGAAGTCCGTAACCCTGTATGTGAGTAGCAGTCAAGAGTACGTTTTACAAAAGCATTTTACCGTTTTTCTGATGGTCCTTGGTTCGTCCCCAGGGTACTAATTGCATTCTACCATACAATTAAATGGGAAATTTGGAATGTTACTATATCGTTTCGAAATCCAGCATACAGTAAGAAGGGTATTTACCGAAACTTAATCGGCGGCAACGTTTATGGTAATGGAACCTGGTTCGACTCCAGACCGGGTATATTTCCCCGTTTTAATCATCGCTTAGCAGAATTTAGAAATGCTTTTGCAAGCAGTTCCGAGCGTAATTGGATGTTTTGATAAATATGCGAAGACTAGCTTGCAGTATGCAAGCAACTTTTACTCGTATGAATATATAGGTATATCCGGAGAAGTATCTATATATAATAGATGTATATTTAATTCGAGTATACCTGCTCTCAACTTGTGTGTTCCACCAAGTGAAATGTGGGATTGCAATTCATCTAATTCTCGAGTGAAGAACTCAGCGTTTCTGAGGTTCCAACGATTAGATTCGATTACATTAGAATAGGTTGTGCGTAGGGTGGGAATGGAGGGGAAGAAGTGGGATGAGGGCCTGCCGAGGCTCTCGACATCAGTGCCATTCCTCCAGAACAGCTTCTTTGGCAGAATGCGCTTAACATTGGTTTTGAGGAAGCTTTCTCATCATCAGAAGAAGTGTAAAGCAGAATTTATACAGTACAACAAGGGGGTACAGAGAGAGGGGGCAAGAGTGGGAGAAAAGGAATTACTGGAGGGTGAAGGAAGAACAGAACTGATAAGAATGGGTCTGTTTTCCTCGAAAAGATACTCCAAATCCACTTGTGTGTGAAATGGAAAGAATGCATGTTTTGTTTGTGATAGCAAATTTGAAAGTATGAATATCCTATGTCTTGTTCAGTTGCCACTATCTTTTCCTTTTGGGATGCATTTGAAAGACAACTTTTGATTTGTGGGCTCATGATCAAAGTTACTTAAAAAGACTTTCAGCAGCTATCTTTTGTTATGAAACAAAGCAATATATTCGTCTATAATTACAGATATATAATCAAAAGACTTGTTGACTTATTCAAATATGAGTATTGTAATAGGTACTTTCAAAGTTGATCTTCTTTCTTTTGCAGATCATATGCACAGCACTCTCAATGCTTCTTCTGGATAAGATTGAACACAAAAGATCTCTCATGTGTGCTGCAGCAGTGTTAGCCAGTTCTTCTCTTTTGCTGTCCTTCCTCTTTCCTCATGTAATGCCGCATGTGCAGGATCACCCAAATACTGCTGCCATCATCCCTCTTCCTACCATGTATCCTCTTCTTCCAACGCCGTTACCACAGCTGCTTCATCAACGGGAAGGCATTCACTTGGATGATGAATGGAATGATTCTCACTTGTTTGGTGAGAGTGCTCTGCATTCTTACAGTGAATCTGACTCACCTGTGATTTGGTTGACTTTAATATCAGTGATTTCTTTAATAGCTTCAGGATCTATATTATTGGTGCCTCTAACTCGTTTGTGTATGCTATCAGCTTTTCCCACTTGCAACCGTGGGAGTGGCATTGGATTTACATTTGCAATTCAATATGTCATTCATTTGATTATTTTCTTCCTGCCATGTGCTTACTTTAATTCAAGCTTCACATTAATGTTTCGTTCAGGTGCTTGCTTTGCATCAACCATTTTGTTGCTCTTTTTTATGAGAACAAAAAATCAAAGGCAGAGGTGTGGTTTGCAGATATATAGTTTCGACAAAAAGTTTAATCTCTTTAATGGTAGAATTTGTAACATGTCCATAGTAAACAGTACTGCTGTTTAACTTCTGTAAATGCATTTGATAAACCTGTACAGTTTAATTATGCTCATTGAGTTTAAAAGAAAATTAAAGCACAGTAACTACTCCCTTAATATATCCTATGGAAGTCAAGTTTCTCCAAATTTTAAAAAGCAATATCTATTTGTCTATTCAATGACTTGATATTAGCATCACTCACTAATGGTTTAATTTAATGAGGTTTTAATGGGTCGTCTCAAAAGTAAACTTTTAAAGGGCACAGGAATGCCATAGTATATTTCTATAGTAATGCTCCATTAACTCCTTTGTTACCTATCTTCTCCATGTTTTCTCATACAAATATGTAATTTAAGCTTTCATTCCTTCTACCAACATCAAATAACTGTGTATGAAGTTCTTCCCTCATCATCCTTCTATGTTCATTAATCAATCAGAGTCATTTATTCATTTAGAACTTCCTCGTCCTCCTTTTTTCTTTAACAAATATTACTTGCACTTAAAGTAAGTTTATTATGATCCTATGTTTTTGATGAAATCATATATCACACACTCAAATTTACATCTTTCTCTTTGACTACTTAATGTTTGTGACTTTATTTCTATCTTCCTCAATTTTACAACTTTCCCTTATCAAGGCAGATTGATCATGATGAGAACTAAAATAAACCCTGCTTGAAATACTTTTCAGGGAAATGACTAAATAGGCCATTGTAAACAGGAAAGTCTTTTTCAGTCATTAAGCATTATGACAATAATTTGTTTATCATGCATTCAACCAGTTTTGAATTTTTTATTAGCTCTAGAGACTGCTATGGCAAAACCCACCATCAAGGGAATTTCTTTGAATTGTATTGACAGAAATAAGTCTATGATCTCCCTGTATCTCCCTTAGAGAATATGAGGAATAACAAATTATTAATGTATCAACAATTTTCAGGATTATTTACTATTAATCATCAACTTCAGGAATGGAAATTAGTTTTTATCGGTCAATTCCATTTATCCTCAGAAATTTTGTGTTTCTAAGTTCTGCATCTGCTGTGGTAATTGCATCAAAATATTTCTTTTTTCTTAATTAATCATGTTTTTTTCAATTACTTTTGATTGAAGCAGTTGATTCTTTAAAATAATTTTCCTTGTTAATTATTCCATCACCAAAGGTTTGATAATTCAAACAAAACTAATATACATATATATATATATACATATATATATATATATATATATATATATATATATATATATATATATATATATATATATATATATATATATGTATGTATGTATATGAATAGGAAGGTATCAAAGAATTATTTTATTCATCTAATTCCTTATGTTTTATTATGTTTACTTCCAATAATTTCCATTAAGTTAAGTAAAATTAAGTTTTCTCAATACTTGACTTTCACAAGATAAAAAACACAAATTATGATATTTATTATAACTGAACAAAAGATCACTTGTTATTACTCGAAGGCAGTTGCTGGTAATATTTTGCTAACATAGTTATAGTTTCCTTTGATTTTGAATCAGTTTCTTCTGGTTTCTTACATCTTTCTTTATGTTTAAGGTGGCCAGGTGATCTGGTAAAAACAAAAGAATTTTTGCAGTCTAGTGAATTCCTTTGTCCTTTTATGGATTATGTTATGAATACTTTGATAGCACAAATAAAAATACCAGTATAAATTAGTATTTTAGTTTAGTCTTTCAGGACAAAGACTCCCAAAACTAGTCTCAGCCAAACTGGTACATACATCTTATTTATTTTAGACCAGAGAGCACTTTTTGCCCAGAATTTTTTATTGCGCCTGTATAAATTATTTAAGCATTGTGGCATTGCTGGTACCTGAAACTCTTTGTCATTGATTGAGATATGCAAGCAGTGGTTTTAAAGTCACTTGTTCCTCATGTACTAAGCATCTTTGTTTTTGGCTGCACTCTTATAGGTAGAAAATTCCCCATTTCAATAGGGAAATGTAATTGAGCTAATGAAACTTTGAGATGTAGATCTTGTGAAGTCATTTGCTTCTTCAGCCATATCTCCTTCTACCGATTCACTTGTAGGTTTCTGTGGATCTTTGTGGCTTATAATATTTGTACATTTGTAAATGTGTGTTTGTAAGTGTCAATGTAATTCATTCAAAATGAGGTTTTAGATGGAACTGAAGGGAGAAAAATACTTCATTCAGAGAAATTTGTATTGAGACCAAAGATTGATTTTAAAGCAATACTTATATGAATGGTAGAAAATAAGTTTTTACAAAATAACTTAGGGTAAGTAATCTTTGGGCTTCTTTTCTCTTTGCCTAGGAAGATTTTAAAGCTATCAAAGTTAAGGCAAACTTGACTTTTTTTACTGAAATCTGATTCAGGATAATCATACACCATTACCTCAAAAGTAATCTTTGAATAGAAATTGAACATATATTGCACACTTATTTTAGAAAATTTTATATTGTATGTACAATAATGAATAACACACCTCTGAAAGAGAATGGTTATGAAGTACTACATTTAAGGATTGTATATCATGAGTGATTGGAAATTTTGTATGGAAAGACACTGTAAAGATGTCATTATTTTCAAATTTTGTGAATATATCTCATGAGAAGTGAGGAGAAGAGTTTCATCACTTTGATTTTAAAGCCTCCATTTGTAGAGAAATGGAAACTTTCATTGTCATTTGACAGTAATAGATTATTTATTAACATGAATAATCATTATTATGATTACACCTGTAATTGATAGTCATTAAAAATCAAGTGAAGGCATGAGTATTTTTGAGGTAAAAAGTACATTCTATTGCTCTTATAAATTGATATCAGTGATTTATATTTTTCAAGTGATTTTTAGACTGAATTTGTAGATTGTGAATCACTTGTGAATCAAACACATGGATTTTAATCCAGTAGTCCACGTTTTGGGCAATTGCTTTATCTCCTTTTACGAATGGTATCAAAAAGTACTTTACCACCTAAGCAGTTCTATTGCATGAAATGTCATGAGCTCTGTATCTATGAAGACATTCCATTAGGTAACTTTGTTTAAAAATAAAATCATTAAATAATTTATTAGTAACATGATGTGTTTTAACGATATATTTACACTTCTAGAAGTAACTTTTAGGCATTTACTGTGTGATATCTGTAATTTAAATACATTCTGTGATAATATTTCCCCATTGTAGGGAGATGATTTATACTGGGCATTATGTATTATTTGAAGTGGGTTAGATTGAATCTTAATTATTCATTAAAATATCCAAACATCAAAATTGTATGAAGCAAAGTGAATTAAATTGATTATCAACCCTTCCTAGATTATGTTTTGATTTACTTCTTAACACACTAAAAGAGACAGGAAAAATAAAATGGTTTAAATAAGTGTATTTGATTCAGGATGCAATGAATGCTCTTCCTCCTCTGTATTCTACTATTAAATTGTTTTTGTATATTTTCTAAACATTCTTCAAATACTTATTCTTTATTGTAATTATTTTTCCAGTGCTCATCTGATGTATCTAAGATTTTACCTGTGTGATTTTGTCCAAATGTTACATACTGTGTTTCATTTAGCAATATACATTAAATTATTGAAATATTTGACTATTTTTTTTCATTACCAACTGTTATTTGATGCAAGTAAATCAAGGTAAAGTACAGTACAGTACAGTAGTCTGTTATAACAAGTACGGCATGTAACAAGAGTTTCGTTGTAGTTGGTGATCTTTTTGCCCGTTGTCTGTCAAAAAGCAAAAAGGATAGAGAATTGTGTTCATTATAACGTGTGGTTATTTCCGAAGTATCAGTATAACGAGTGCCATGTTTCTATATTTGTCTTGCAGGATGCGTATCTTGGAATTGTCATTTGACGTGAGAGTCCAACAAACAAACGTTTCTCTGAAGTGCGATATCTCTTCAAAGAGCAGAAAAGAATTCAATGCAAAAATTATTGTAATCTAATTCATCCATTTGTTTCCCACAACTTGCCTGGCTTCCTTGGAAAAAATGCTTTGATTAGAGATTCCTCATGAGTCTCACTCTCCCCTTTGTCCCTCTTTGGTTATAAATCAATGAGATGAAATTTTTGACCCAAATGTACTTTTATACATATTCTGAAGCATTAGTGTAAGAATAAAAAACCCATCGGTTCCATTCTGCCTTGGATTCAAGACAATGGACATTTAGTATTAGAAATTGGCTATGAAAAGTATCGTATATAATGAGTACTTTTCCAATTTTGTCAGCCATCATTATGAGGGACTTCTACTGTATATTAATAGGCTGTGAGCATTTTCTTGCCTGAATTTTTGTTGAAAAAGCAATAGATTGTTGACGTTCAAAACATAGAACAGTCAAAAATTCTTGCAAAGAATCTCTTATTAATCACATATACTATTCCAACAATCAATATATCTGACGAATTGCAATCAGCTATTAAGAGAATTACATCTATTTATTTTTGAGAAAATTATTGCCATAGCTACATTTGCATTGATTGTGGAATGGAAATTGATTTCAAGTTATATTCAAACACAAAATCTGGAAAAGAATTTTGTTACAGAAGAACCATGGCTGCAGCAACTTGACAAATAATTCTTGAATAAATGTCTATGGAACCAACAATTGTTGAACTCTGGAAAGTTTCCTTTGAAGTTGTTATAATTTTGAAAAGGATTGATCCTTGTTAATATGAAAAATAAAATGCATGAGTGTCAAAATTTTATGAATAATGTAAAATTTGCTAATTAATTAATTAATTAACAGATTTAATTATTCATCAAATTCAATTTTGACGTCAATTGCCATACAATTTTAATCACCAGGACTGAGCAGGTTAAACTTTTGAAATGTTCACAAAGAAACATGTAATATTCTCTGAAAAAGTATGAATATGAGAATAATTAAAATTTATATCATGATAAACATATGTAAAAGTATAGATATTTTTTGAAGAAATAAATTTCATCTTTGCTTAATATTTCTTACAGGTAGTCAATAAAAATACCATATTAGTAAATGTGCTTCGGTTTAACACTTTTTACTAAAATATATACATATAGGAACGTTATTTTTTGCTATTTCCTAAATCTCTAATCAGAAAAAGTGGAGAATTAATGAATTTTTCCTATTCTTTAAAACATATGCCTCTTATTCAGTTTAATATCAGGGTTTTGGACCAAAATATGTGGATCAGATATCTGCACGAGGCGGTAGTTTCATTTTAAATTCATATAACTGATAGGTATGTTATAAAATCAAGAAACTTTTTAAACTTGAAGATTTTCTGAAAAATTTGGAAAATTCTTAAAATTATTTCTGTCAGGTTGAAAGAATAACCTCCATCGTAATATGATAAATTTCGGCGAAAAATTCACCGGAATTTAATTTTTAAGATAGCAAACGCTGTAATAAACATTTATTAATCACGTGAATGGAGTGATAACTGTCCACACTCTTCACTTTTTCTAACTTATCGCGGGAAATTTCATTAGTGCCATCTGCCGCAAAATATCTTTCATTAACACTACAAGATGAGGTTGCCTCCGCGTGAATTCATCGCAGCAGAAGTCGGCATGCGTTTGAGTTCATTTCAGAAAATTTAAACACGTGCTGTAGGCACAGTTGAATTTGAGTTAAATATATGCATTTTCATTTTAGATATAAGTGAAATTCGTTTTGTTTTGGCAAAGCATTTGCCTTTCCAGAACATCTATTTGCTGCTGAATAACTCCTTTCAGATGGTAATTATACTTCGAAAATCATGAATGAAAACTTTCTCTTTAATGTTAAACTTATTTGCGAAAATTTCTCTTCCATCGCATCATATTTTCATTTGCTTGTTAAATTAAGTGAAGATAAAATTTTGTTTTGTAGGCGTTACTGGGAGTTCAACTAGTAATTACAATGGTGATGGCAAGCATAATTCAGAAGTTAGGGCCTCATTATTCCTTGGGAAGATGGCTTTTGTGCTCCACAGGGTGGGTTATGATTCTAATCCATCGTAGGAGCGCAATCAATAAATGTTTTTATAAGACTAAGCACAAATTTGCGTCAGACTGAGCATTCATTCCCTCATTTTAAACTTGTAATGCATTATTAATTCTATTTGATATTTTAAGTATGTCATCCTTTAGGTTAACTCGGTACTTGTATCCTACAAACGAAGAACTTAAAGCTTTGGCAGGAATACCGAAAGTGAAAGGAAAAGGAAAGCGATTCAAAGAAGAAAATGGTAAAAACTATGACACATTTCATGTGGCAAGGAATCTGGATATTCAGGTAGTATATGGTTGATATTTCTTTTTACGGAAAACTCTCCCATAAAAAGATATAGTTTTAAAGTCTCCTAATTTTGCATCACTATGAATTTTTGTGATAGAAATGAAGTATTATGAGTAAGAAGCGGTTTGCCTGAGCGAACCCACATTCCATTCATTAAGTTGCTTCCTGCATGGAAATTTCAGGGAAATTCAGAAATAGAGAAAATGAGGTTTTCACAGAAAGGGAAAATGGTCACTTAAAATGGGCTTTGCGGGTAATGAGGACAGTAAAGTCTCTTAGAGTAATCAAATGCATTGCCTCTACCAGTTTCTTCAAAATTATTTCTCTCGCATTCTCCTTCCTTCCCTCTCTATTTTAAAAATTATATTTCACCATTGTTAATGTCCTAAATCTCGTCTATTATCTTAAGTTTCATTTCAGCTTCGAGTTTGGCACATAAAACTGCAGGTGAGGAAGGGTACTTCATACTGAATACACATGAATATTGAGCTTTTACATAGTATATGTTGACTTATCATCATGGATGTGCAATGATAATTGATTCTTCATTCTGCTGTGATAAACTAAAATATCACCATTCTGTCCTAGAAAATGTATGATGAAAGTACATTAATTCAATCTAAATTTGAACCAAAGTACTTTGCTGATGAAATGTGTAAGAGGTGCAACGTTATCCTAATTTTTATCTCTGAAGTTTCTTTTAACAAAAAGGGAACCTTTTATCTCTTACTTCATTTATTTAGATCAGCTTTTTAAATTTGTTTTGTTTTACAATAATAATTGCCTACTCTTGTAATTGTTATTGAATTCCTGAATTTTCTGAATCGCTTTATTTTCTAATCATTTAGAGGATTTTTTTCCTCCAGTTACATATTCACACAAAAGAAATCAACCAATAGCATAAATAACATGCATTCTACACATATTTTTGCTAATAATAGATTTAGCATATGCAACTGAGTCTTGATGCATTAGATCCAGCAGAAAATATTTATAATGGTCAGTGTAATATTTAATTAAATTATTACTTGCTGTAACAACTTCTACAATGTAAGATCTAATCAAAAGGAACTAGGTGTCAGGTGATGAATCAAATATGAGAATATAAAAATGAAAAGTAAAATGAATATTCCTGAATCCCCTCATGGATATTATCATCATCAATCATTGAAGAGAGATGGAGATTAATCATAGGTGCAATGCTTTCTGAGATGTCTCAGAAAATATCATATAAATAATTAAGCTATGAAGTACATTCAAACTTCTTGGTTATCCACTTTTTTACCAAAAGTAACCTACAAAACTCTTTAACACTATGTAATGAGGACAGATTTTAGAATTATGATTTTGAATTACATTATAGGAACCAGCGGTTGAAAATAATATCTCAGAAGTTTTAAGTATGTAAATAACGTTACAGCAGGAACTTCAATAATTGTGGCAAATTTTTCCATATGCCATGTTTTATGTTTGCCAATGTACTACTTTTATATCAATCATATTCCTATGAAAACCCAACATTTATCAGAACTTCTTTTCAGTGAAAATATACAACATTTCAAGAAATCATCTCATCTAACTCATTTTCATGGAATAAAAGCATCAAAGTGATATTTGCGGGTTTTCTCCTAAACATTATTTAGCCATGGCAAGGCTTGCCAAGTAGATCCAAACAATGGGAAATTTGAGAATAAACTATCAAGTATCTCCTGATTGTCAGAAATACTTTTTTATGACAAAAATAAATATATCAAATTCTATTTCCATTGATCCTTCTTGATTTTTCCATTATCTTGGGATAATTTAAACTCTAATCTAAGAAAAGACTGACAGTATCAAGATCCTGCCAGTTGATTTCTTTAACCCCTCTACAATGCTATTTGGGTTGACCACTAAGTTTCCCAGTGTGTTCTGACCAGATAGTCTTGGGGACCAGCTAGCAATTGGGATTGATTCCCAGTCTGGTCAGGCTTTTATCATCTCTGTTTCTATTTGTGATTATTTCCCAGATGCACACATTTATGTGCCAAATCACTGAAGATTCTTTTGAAGTGTCTTAGTGCTTTTGAAGATGAACTTTTTCAGAAGAAATTTCAGAAAAAGCGTCATATTTAGATTCACATATGTTATAGATTATACATAAACTATTATTCTATTAATTTTTAAGTAGCTTTTCTCTTTTTTTCAGCTAGAAACTGCTGCAGTGACAAGTCTTGATGTTGTTCATTTAAAGTTTTATCCAGAGTTCCAGTGGCTGGTTGACTTTTCTGTGTATGCTGGCATTGTTTATGTTCTGACTGAGGTAACTTCAATGATAAGTCCTTATTGGATGAAGCATAATTATACACACACACGCAGGGTGTCTCATGTTACCACATTTCAGAACTTCTTGGAAGGATTGTGCGCACCCCAATGACTAAGAATCATATAGTAGTGCAGGGTCCGAAATGCTTTCCTAATGCGGTGATGCACAAAGAAACATCAGAAATCAAAATATGCCACATAGTGATATCTGTAGCACACTTCACTAGATACCATTAGGCAGTAGCAATTCAAGGTGCATAATCATTTGGTTGAAGTGCCTGTATATGCTGAGCATGATATGGATGCTCTTTGTTTTCTGTAAGAATCCTGTAGACTGTGGAAGGGGAAACTGACTGATTGCACTTTACTATTCTCAAGCATGAGAATCTCCCGATGTAGCACATTATCCATGCTGATTGTGTCCAAGGAATCTGTTTCAGTTAACCTCCGATGCAGTCTTGATAAGATATCATGGTTGAAAGTATGCCTCATATGATATTGTCCTTGCGCTGTGCTGCTGGCCCACTACATCTGCAGCCCCATATGCCATATGCGTATTGACTAACTCTGTGTTCATATAATTGACCATCCTACCAACTCTGCATCCTTGTGCGAGATGATGATACCCTACAAGAACACTCAGAACTTCTATCATCTGATGTTTCTGTGTGCAACACATCAAAAAAGCATTTCTGACCCTGCATCACTAAATGATTCTAAGTCATTGAGGTGCACCCAACCCATCTCAGAAGTTCTAAAACATGATACTGAGACACCCTGTAATATCTTTTCTTTGTGTCTCCACAGAGGTCATGGAAACATAGCTGTCTGATCTCCAGTTTTAATGTAAAATGAGAAAATGATCACAGATTGTGACCTTTTTGTTTTATTTTGTAGAATTACTAGCAGTTTGTGCTAAACCTTGTGCAACTTAACTTTGCCTTTTCTCTCAGCATTGCGAATAGATCAACAGATGCACAAAATATTTCCATAGTTGATTTTGTTTGTATATTTTCATATGCCAGCTGTTAAAAATAGAAAGATGAATTTATGATTTTATGTGTGAAATATATGTGTAATATAATAATATGTGACAATATATTGAATTATGCTAAATAAATATCAAATACATGGAACTGAAGAGCTTGTGAAAGACAGAAAGTAAATCATAGATATTCAAGGTAAAGATTTAGAGTCTGACCTACAATTAAGATTAACTTATTCATATATATCATATTGTTAAATAAGTTACTTTTTTCTTTTCATAGTTTTAACTTCCTTTTGTTTTCTTCAACAGCATATTTTAATTGAAATCACAAGAAATTTTGTGAAAGGGGCTCAAGATTTTCATGATTTGTATCACTATTTGTTCATCTAATCAATTTTCAATATCATTGTTTAATGATGGAATTGCTTCAAAATGCCCTTGAG
Source organism: Pachydiplax longipennis (assembly GCA_036926295.1). NCBI lineage: Eukaryota > Metazoa > Arthropoda > Insecta > Odonata > Libellulidae > Pachydiplax > Pachydiplax longipennis. The sequence continues at coordinate 69,562,155 of JAVFKF010000015.1, forward strand.
AGAGAATAACTGCTGCAAAAATGCAATATACCTTTTTTCCTTGTTATGTTTTTTTCGTGTTACTGATCTGATAGTTGTCAAGTAATTGATAATTCAAGTTCCCTACAAAATATTTCTTGTTAAGTTAGTTTTTTATCTTTTTAGGTGTATTATGCCTTGTTGCCAGTGAAGGATGAAGTGAACTTAAGCATGCTATGGTGTCTCCTTGTTCTTGGATTTGCTATGTATCCTTTACAGTATATTCCTTTTGTATGTTAACTTAGTGCTAATCATATGTGGTTAACACATTTTCTATTGAAGGATTTGATGTTTTCCTGGTGTATGTTGCTTAGAAAATATTCTCAGGTACACAACTGGGTGAGATCTTTGGTGTGAACCGTTGTTTCGGTGACATCGGTTTACACCAAAAATCTAACCCGGTTGCCTACCCGAGAATATTTTCTTAACATTTTCAGTATTCAGTCAAGAACCCTAAAGCCTTTCATGATAAGTAACGTTGGTAAGTGCATGCTACATCAAAGTAATTGTAAATTAGTGTTAATATGAAAACTATTAAAGCATTTGCATGAGAATTAGAAACCCATCAGTTCCATTCTGCCTGGGATTCAAGATGATGGACATTTAGAAATCACCTATAATGAGTACTTTTCCAGTTATTGTCAGCTTTTGTTATAATAGACTTCTACTGTGCTGTGTGGCCAAAATTTAAGCAGCACTTCTCAGAGCAGCCACTGAATGTACTATTTGTGCAGACTTTCAATGGCAGAAAAGATGATTTGTTTGGACGACAAGGGTTTAGTTTAAAACAAGTTATGGGAAGATTTGAGATATGTTCAGAAAACTGGCGATGAGTATTCTAACCTAGAAAATACTTTGCATGACATAGTGAGGATCTGTAGTTCTGAGTGGTATGTATCTTACAGCTATAGGGTTTTGGAATTGTATATGAATCGAGAGAAGGTCAATTGCAGCAGGGACTAACACATTGTGGCACTGATTGAAGATTTTCATTGCAAAATTTTCATTTATGATTTGGTCATAGAGAAAAAAATGGTCTATGAAACGAATAAACAGTTGTCCCTTCGCACTTTGATTTTTACAGCTTCACTCCATTGTGGCTTTTTAAAATACGTATATTTATCAATAAGTTACCATATTAGGATATTTTTAACATCTAATATGTCTTATACTTTCTTATTTAGTCTAATATATTGGGCAATACTAGTATTGTGGTGACTAAAAAGTTTTATATCCTATCTAGAAGCTCTAATGTTAAAAAACGTATTGAGGTCATAAATAGGTTTTCTATGCTCTGACTGCAAAAGTATTTGATTTATGACTAAATAATCTTACTTCAATAATTCACCTATTTTGGTAGATACTGAGTAACTGTGATTTCTCAGGGCTGAGAGCACAAGGATAAGAGGATTTGGATAGAATGCTGCCCTTGTGTCTCTTCTTCTCATTTCCAAATCATTCGGTTTCCTCTGGCATTTAACAGGGTTGGCTGTGAGCAGCAACTCTCCAAATGACTGACTTTTGAGATGTATCCTCTTATCATGTGTCAATCAGCTCTTTATCTTTTCTAGTCATTCTTAGAATCATTTTCAAATACTGGAACTTCTGCAAAAGAGAAATCAGTATACTTCAGTAGCCAGCAAGAAGTCCGGATTTGCATCCCATTGAAAATGTGTGGGTTGTAATGGCAAAAGAGGTCCACAAGAGTAATGCATGGCCAACAAACAACAACGGAACCTCATTGAAACACAGTTGGGAAATATAAGTAATGAATTGCGTGAAAAAATTCCTTCTCATGGTTTGTTTTAGAGAAGGCCTTGTCGGGCAAACACATTGTCTTTTCTGATGACTGTTGCAATTCAAAGTTCATGCAAGTAATACATCCAGTGGCTGCTTTGGATCACTGCAAAGTGCTGCGTTAATTTTGGCCAGCACTGTACATGCATGCTGTAATAGTAGTTGTAGAAAAATATTTAAATTATGATAGGATATTGGGTGGTTGATACGTATTCCAATTCTTTGAATTTTTGTGTAGAACTTTGTATTATTGTTTGAAGTACTTGTTGAGTGAAACATTGCCACCTAACCCAGTGTCTTACTGTTGGGAAATGCATAGCAATAATAATGAAAATAGTTTGATGGTTTGCTTAATAAGACATGCAGGACTCGAAATCTCATTGTATATGTTGAACTTATGAAGTAGACTTCTTTGACTGGTAGATTTACAGGAAGACTCTTGGGACCCTAGCAGCTCAATATTTTGGTGGTGGAGCAGATTCTGCTGGGGAGCGTGCAACTGTTGTAGTATCAGCACTGGCACATCTGGTCCTCTCAATGGGTGTTCTGGTGGCTGATGAAGGAACTTTGGAACTGGGCTTAGACACTGCATATTCCACATTAAACCGATCTTCAGCAGCTGCCCTATCTCTTGTTGGACCACAGAACTTACTTTCTCATCGGTGAGGGCCAACTGTTCTGTCCTTCATTTGATCAAAACAAATATGCATTGAAAATAATTCTTCTCTTAATGGTGAACTGTCTGTTGAATCTTTTTTAGGCTCTTTGGTCATTTCAGACATCATCTTAAAAATTAATCTCACAAATGTTAATTATAGGTAATGCTATTGTTTTTCTCTCATTATATGCAATGTTTTGATACAGAAGCATTTGTTTGAGGCATGGTAGTGTGTAATTATGTTTAGTATTTATAAATTCATGAATTTTAAGGGGGGCCCCAGATAGCCCCTGGCAATGCATTCAAATTCGAAGAAAGCATTCTCGGGTTCAATTTCTAGTGGGGAAATGTCCTAAGCTGTTGAAGCACTTTTAAAAATTACATTACATGAATTTTAAGTTATTCTCTTTAAATAAAAGAATGAAGTAAGTATTTTAAGAGTTAACAAAAAGATATAATGTGAAAGAAATTTGGTGAAATACAGTATTGTTTTCTCTCCCTCTCTTGTAAAAATTGTTCTTTTTGTGATCTGTGTTGTTGACTTTGATATTTTTTAAAACAGCATCTGAGGATTCTTTTTTTTTGTTTTCAGTGGCCCTGCATCAAAGATTGTTCTCAAATTCTGCATTGCTTTGTGGTGTGGATTGGTTGGAGCGCTATTTACTTTTCCAGGTCTTCGGATGGCAAAAATGCATTGGGATTGCACAAGGTATTAAAAATCGTCTCTAAATTCAACAGGTTATGACTAATTACTCCAGTTATTCAAATGGTTTTAGCCTTTAATAGAGAAGGGAAAAATCTTTGTTAATGCAATCTTAGGAGGCCCAAATGCTCTCTCCTCAAAAGCATCCAAAAGAAAAATATTTTGGAAGAGGGAAATGATATAATGAAATTGACCTAATCTCAGATTCTCAATGTACAGTAGAGGTCTGTTATAACAAATTTAAATGCAAAAATTATCATAATCTAATTCATGGATTTGTTTCCCATAACTCCCCTGACTTCCTTGGCAAAAATACTTTGATTAGAGATTTCTCATATGTTTCACTCTCCACTTTTTCCCTCAGTAACTTCTATCCCTTTGTCTTTGTTTCTTTACGGTGAGGACCCCTAAAGTCAGCACTGGAATTTTAATTGAGTTCCGATCATATTGACATCCACCCATTTCATACGTGCTAAATTGTCTTATCCAAGATGGGTGGGAATATAGGAGTTTAAAGCAGTGCTGATTCAGAGTCCTAATTTTATATTTAAAAATTCACTTTGGTTATGCTTAATAGATCAATAAAATAATAATTTTGACGCTAAAGTACTTTTTATGCATTATGAAGATTTGCGTAACAATTAAAAAGCCTTCTGCTGCACTCGTTGCCTTTGGATTCAAGAGGACAGAAATTTATCATTAAAAATCGGCTAGGGGTACGTTTTATAATGAGTACTATTCCAATTGTCAGCTCTCGTTATAACAGACCTACTGCATTTCTAAATACAATGTTGGCAAGCAAAATGCATTAGCTACCATGACTTAATTTTCTTTTATGTATGACAGGATTCTTTTATCATGCATCTCATTTTACTACTGTATTGAAATATCAATAATGAAATACTTTAATTATTTGCTCATCCTCACAGTCATTGTAAGTGCTATTGATTGTCCAATTAAGCTATCAAAAGCTCAAGTAAACAGCAATTCCTGAAATAAGGTCTATAAAAAACCAAAGGCATTGATGAGAATAAACGTTTTTCTCAATTAATACAGTATTCAACCACTCTATTTTCTGTAATTTTGTTATACTTGCCTGTTAATAAAATTTATTAAAGTATTTCATTATTACACTTTTCATAGTTAATTTTATCACTTAATAATATTTGAAATCTTAATAAAATCTTTATATCTGTGGTGGGTCTACAAAATGAAAAAATGAGTGAACAAATGAAGTTTAAGAACCACTGATCTACATTACAAACTCTAAGTAATGCACTTTTCTATTTGGTATATCTTTCAGCTTCAAAAATTCCTAACATTAAGTGGAATTTTTCAACTAACAAGGAAAGCTACCTCAATTACCTCTTTTAATCGTTGTGGGTCCTATATTCCCATAAAATATTCACAATATTACAATACGATACTGAAATAGTTTTTTTTTCATTTCAGATACAGTCAGGAGAATAGGTTTCTGAGGATTCTGTTAAACCTAAGTTTTGCATGTCCACTTCTCCTAATCATTCTCTGGATTAAACCAGTCAGCAGAGACTATCTTGCCAAATGGATTCCCTCTGGAATGAGTCATCCTTTGTACGTATTCCATTTAAGTTATAAATGTACATGGGGGCAATTTACAGTCTCTTATTACATTCCTAAAGAGGGCTCAGGTGTGAAATGATCAGCTGTCAAAACACTTTTAAAATTACTAATTCAACTATTTGATACCAACATGCAACACAAAATAAAACAAGTAATATTTTTCTAAGAAATATTATTACGTAAAAAGAATTGTAATCTGTATAAGGGATAGTTGCAGAAAGAATTATTAAGCAAACTTGCTGATAGGAAGTCTTAGCTTACATTAAAACAATTCTTAGGATTCCTCAGAATATATGCATACACAGTTCATAGACACTATAAGCCTAAAGGAACCAAATAATGAAGATGTGGAAGAACGGAAGATTGGTTTTTGTGGAAAAAGCTGTGGTATGATGAGATCATACAGAAAATAATTTATTATTATGGAAATCAAACCGTCATAGCATTTAATTTAAGGGTTTTCAAAAGAGTATGCAATATTTGGATTCTCCCTTCTTTCACTATTTCATCAATGGATCGAATTGCAAAAAGTTTTCATCTTGAACTGGTTCAGGTGTTATGGTTTAAAAAAGCTTGGGAACCGCTAGATACTGGCATTTATTAACCAGAAATATGACTGGATGGAGTGTTTTGAACTTTTCTTTAGATTAAATATGTCAATATGTATTTTTACCCAGCATAATTAACTAGTTGATTTTACTGTATTCAGACATTTAATGTTTAATCTGTTTTGGAGTTCTGTGTTTTTTTTAATAAATCAAGTTTACATAGTATTTTTGGATTTCTGTTAATGACAGATATCTGAGATTCAGATAATAATCAGTTCGTATTCTTCAATGTTTGATGTAATAAACACAAGCATCTGCTAATCTTTAATATATATTTCATTTTTGATGGCCAAAATCGGACATCACCCAACATTTTTACTGACTCCACAGAGTGCAAATCATTCAGTCTGGGGGTGAGTAAACATTTTGAGAACTGAGCAAAATGAAATAAAGCTCTTCAGAATTTCCATTTTTGCAATACCTGAATGGTTTTCTACTCAGTGTTTTGGAATAGCTTTGGTTGTGTTGCATTGAGTCCTGTTGGGTGGGGGCAGGGTATTCTATTTTAGATATCCTTAAAATAAACTCACACATATTATGATTAGACACTACCTTATTAGTAACCTCATTAAGAATTTCAACCACAGTTTGCATGAGTTTATTTTAGATGCAAAATATAATACCTTGACACCCCACTAACTGAACTCAACCCAACTTAGCAAAGATATTCCAAGTAGCCAAGTTGCAAACCATGATTTCGTTTACGCAAAGGCCAGAATGAAAGTTTCCTCACAGCATTACAAAAATGGAATGACTCCTCAGATATTTCATTTTTCCGATTGCTTGATTTGCACCTACTCACTCTGCAGACTGAGTAAAAGCATGTTTGGACTCTGCAGAGTGAGTAAAAATTTTGGGCAATGCCTGGATTCAGAAATTGATAATAACATGTAAATGAAGTCAACATCTCTTTGAAAGATAAAGCATAGCATTCCCTGTAATTGTCATGTGGTTGCAAACATATACCGTAAAACCCATTTAAGATGCTATCCTGCTTAGTATATGATCAGTCCCTTTAATATAATTCTTATGCTTAAAATATCTCTTAAGATGCTTAAGGCATGGATTTATCCCAAGATGCATTGCTTTCCACTTTAGCCAATCATTAGCCTCATACGGTAGGAAAATTTTTTTTACATAGGTAGTGTCATTCTTTCATGCATTGCCTTATCTCTAGAATGGTTCTTTTTTAATTTCTTCTTTGAAATTACTTACTTTGTGTTGAGTAAAACTGTGTGAAATAAAGTGAGTCAACATTTTTTTATTGTAGAGGGAAAGATGACCAACCTTAAGTAACTAAGACATTCTCATTATGAGAAAACCAGGCCATTCTTCTGAAATGTGATGTAAGACAACAGTATTGCATAACATTACATTACAGTTATAATGCTATCCCTCTTATAATACAGTTTCCACTTGGTCCCCTGAACAGCCTGTTAACCAGGTATTACTGTATGTATAAATGAGGCCTTACTAAATTAATGTAGATTATGACAAATTGTTCTCTTCTTTCTTAGATTTGGGCTGTTAAAATCTCTATTTCCTTGAATTGCAGAATGTCTGAAGGGATCTTTGAAACACTGCGATTGATTGCTGTGGCCACTATGGTGCTTCTAAGACTGGCGCTGATGCCTGTTTATTTGCAGGTGATTAAGTGTTTTTTAGTTTTTTCATGCAAATCATTCGTTAGCCCTCAGACCTTATTTAAGTTGATCATCAAATGAACTATAATTTATGCTAATTATTTGCTTTCTAAACATGTCCTTCATCCTATTTTGAGGCAGGAGCAAGTGGAATCTCTAAAATTAATAAATTTGATGTCACTCAGATTACTCACCTTGTATTCCACGAATGGCATGTTTAAATTGATGGCTTCAATTCAGGGGGGTTGAAATTTATGAATACAATTGTCAAGTAAAATAGTATAAAAATTAATGTTGAAAAGGACTTTTTGCAGGCTTTTTATATAGCCTAAACCAGAAGATGGGAATGTAGATTTCAGAATTTTTAAGAATAAGAATATTGAAACAATGAGAAATTTCTCATTTGTCCCGTAGATAGAAGGATTTGACTGCATAATATTGCTGAGGTATTTTACATAAGCATGCTTTGTGACAATGAAAATTTAAAATGCACTTCAAATTTTGTTTTGTTAAGATATTCAGTGGAAAACAAGGGGACTGATACTAAAAATTGAATCTTTACTTTTATGTTATGGATTTTATTCCAAAGGACTATGAAATTTTTCCTTAAGAAATATGGTTAAATTTTATTTTTCATTTTCAGCATTTCTCTGCAGAGTTTAATGGTTGGGATGGGATGGAAGGTCAAAGTAAGGAAAATTTTAGATTATTGTTAAATATATGAAACATGTTTGTCAGTTTTAGTTGTATTGCACTATTCTGTCTTACGATCAGAAACTGGAAAGTATATAATTTTAAAATTATATTTAATTTATTTTTGATCCACCAATGCTCCTTCTTAGTGAGATTTGTTCTAGTATATATGTGTACATATATATATATATATGTATATATGTATGTGTATGTATGTGTATGTATGTGTATATATATATATATATATATATATATATATATATATATATATATATATATATATATATATATATATATAGTAGCAGTTGTACTGTTTTATTGCAGAGTTATCTAAACATGGCATACCATCGCCTAGAGGAGCAAAAGAAGGAGGCTGGACGAATTAAGAATGTGGATCTACAGAAGAAGGTAGAAAGTCTTTTATTTCCACAGACATTGATGTACAACTGTGTTACGTTGTTCTGTTTAGTATAAAAGATATCAGTTAGAGAATGGATGAGAAAGAGCAACCCTAAAAGAGCTCCTTTCACCTGTTGTTTCCCATTTCAGTGTTTCACAGCATTTGAAATCCTATCTTCTCTTTGCATATTCTATCTTATCTTTTTGATACTCACTGCTTTATAGTTTCTTTCTTATCTTTGCCCTAAAACAATTCTCTAATAATATTGTTTTAAAAATATATTTGTATACTTGCATGGGTTATTCAAAAAGAAAATGACTCTTTTCACCAAAAATATGATAACTTTTCACAACAAAAGCAGATCTGATTGTACTTCTTTTCTGTTTTTTTTTATTTCTTCAGTTTAAGGACAAAGAAAGATCTCTTGACTCCCTGAGTGACTCTCACTATTGCCTGGGGATGAAATTGTCTTCCAAAATTTAATAATAATGCTGATCATTGGGCTCTTAGTCGCTGGTGGGGTCATAAACAATCAGCTTTGACATACAAGCAGATAACCCTGTAGCTAACAAGAAACTTTTCACCAGGTTATTCAGTGTCATAAAACGACAGAAACATGTTGCAAATAGGTGGTGTATCTAGACTCCACAACTTTGTGGCAGCTAGGGTTAAAATGGCTTCTAAAGCAGCAAGTTCAAAATTAAATTGCTCATTGCTTTCAAGAAGAGGCTCTTATTGTCTTATTGTGTTGCATTTACTTTGCAGATAGCAGCAGTATTCTATTATCTGTGTGTGGTGACTCTGCAGTATGTGGCTCCAGTACTCATGTGCCTCTTTTTCATGCTCATGTATAAAACTCTTGGTAAGTAATTCTTTAATGACTGTATTTCATATGTATCTTTTATAATAATCACCATGTGTTTATATCTTCATTTATCCAATGTCAGTCACTGCAATAAGAAATACATGGAAGTAACTTTTGAAAATAAATTTCACACATTTCCCAGGATAGAATCCTGAAATTTGGAGATTCTTTAGAGTTTTTATGGGCTGTCTATGGGTATAGCAATGTTTGTGGGTCCAAAGTATCATGGGTTCGACTCTGGACAACTTGAAAATACTGTCATAAGAAGTTCACATTAAGTTTGTTGTGAGTGAATGCAGCCTTGTTTTCTTTTGCAGAATTAAATTAAAAACATTGATTCAATGAAATTAAGACTTGTAGCAAAAGAAAGGCAATTAAATAAAAAATTTATTTTTGGTTGTTTACTAATGTTTTTAATTGAAAATTGGAAGAATTTGGATAAAAATTAATATTTTGCAGAATTTTGCAGTTATAAACAACCAATCCCCTAAACAACGAGGGGGTTGAAATTGACTCTCATATGAATATCTATTATATATAGCTAACTCTCTGGATATACCTATATATATATTATATATAGCTAACTCTCCGGATATACCTATATATATATACGAGTTAAAGTTGCTTGCATACTGCAAGCTATCAGTTGAATACAGTATCATACCAAGTACTGACTCAGTTCAAATTTAAAACTTCGCGCCAAAGACCGCCTGGCGACAAACTAAGAACCCGATCGTGAGAAAAGATAGCAAAATAATATGAGATAAGTGCCATCCTTACTTGTTCCAAAGTTTCGATTCAATATCTTATTGGGAAGGTCCCACGCCTCTGTCACCATTCCGGGTTTTATCTTTCCAGCTTATCGGGAAGGCATTTAAAAAAATCGTAAAAGATTTCCGCAATGCATTTCTTATGGAAGAATTTTGCATCCACCTGGCAACGAACTCACGGTCATTTTGTAACATTTTTTCCATTCGTAATATAGAAAACTACCTCAACTTCAACCTCCGAGATTTTGGTTCCTCTATCTTAGCGATAAGTGCCTCAAAAAAATTTTCAAAATTCCGCGCAATGCATTCTTATAGGAAAATTGCGATTTTTTGGAATTTCTGGCATCGAACCCATAATAGCTAGTGTTGATGTCTGAATTATTCTGGTATCTAGAGTGTAGGGCCAGTACGTCGAAAAAATCTGACGTCGACGTCGCTCGTGGAACATGGTCAGAATTCGTATCCCCTATATCTATATATCTATTATATATAGCTAACTCTCCGGATATACCTATTTATAGGGGATACGAATTCTGACCATGTTCCACAAGCACCATCGACGAGGCGCTTGTGGTAGATCGAGGTAGTTTTCTATATTACGAATGGAAAAAATGTAGCCAAATGACAGTGAGTTCGACGCCAGGTGGATGCAAAATTCTTCCATTAGAAATGCATTGCAGAAATCTTTTACGATTTTTTTAAATGCCTCCCGATAAGCTGGAAAAATTAGACCCGGAATGGTGACAGAGGCGTGGGACCTTCCCGATAAGATATTGAACCGAAACTTTGGAACAAGTAAGGATGGCACTTATCTAATATTATTTTGCTGTCTTCTCTCACAATCGGGTTCTTAGTTCGTCGCCAGGCGGTCTTTGGCGCGAAGTTTTAAATTTGAACTGAGGCAGTACTTGGTATGATACTGTATTCAACGGATAGCTTGCAGTATGCAAGCAACTTTTACTCGTATATATATATATATATATATATATATATATATATATATATATATATACATATATATACATATATATAAATATATATAAATATATAAATATATAATATATATATATATATATATATATATATATATATATATATATATATATATATATATATATATATATATATATACATACATACATACATACATACATATATATATATATATATATATATATATATATATATATATATATATATATATATATATATATATATATATATATATATATATATATATATACATACATATATATCTTATATATATAGGTATATCCGGAGAGTTAGCTATATATAATAGATATATATATATATTTATAGGGGATACAAATTCTGACCATGTTCCACAAGCGCCGTTGACTTCAGATTTTTTCGACGTACTGGCCCTACACTCTAGGTGCCAGAATAATTCAGACATCGATGCTAGCTATCATGGGTTTGATACCAGAAAGTCCCAAAAATAACAATTTCCCATAAGAATGCATTGCGCGGATTTTTGAAAATTATTTTGAGGCACTTATCGTTGAGATAGAGTAATCAAAATCTCGGAGGTTGAAGTTGAGGTAGTCTTCTATAATACGAATGGTAGAAATGTTACGAAATGATCGTGAGTTCGATGCCAGGTGGTTGCAGAATTCTTCCATAAGAAATGCATTGCTGCAATTTTTGAAAATTTTTTCAATGCCTTCCCGATAAGCTGGAAAGATATAACCCGGAATGATGACAGACGCGTTTAAAAACATTCTTTCATGAATTTCACCGTCCGTCTAGTGGTCCTTGGTTCGATGCAAGAGGGTCATTCCGATTTCACCATGCATTTCAAACGGGGAAATCGGAATCTTATTTTAGGACCTTCCCAATAAGATATTGAATTGAAACTTTGGAACTTGTGAGAATGGCATTTCTCTAATATTATTTTGCTACTTTATCTCACGAAAGGGTCCTGAGTTCGACGCTAGGCGGTCTTTTGAGTCAATCTGTTTTGAGGCCGTTCTTGATGCGACAGAGCAATCATAATCACGGTGTTTGCAGATGAGATGGTCTTCCATAGTACCATAGGATGAAATCTTACCAAATGACCGTGTGTTCCACTCCAGGTGGTTTCGAAGTCCTTCCGTAAGAAATGCATTGGTGAAATCTTGGACGATTTTTTTAAATGCCTTCCCGATAAGCTGGAAAGATAAAACCCGGAATGGTGACAGAGGCGTTTGAAAACATTCTATCATCAGGTTTACCGTTTCTCCAGTGGTCCTTGGTTCAATGCAATAGCGTAATTCCGATTTCACCATGCATTTCAAATGGGGAAAACGGAATCTTATTTTGGGACCTTCCCGATAAGATATTGAATAGAAACTTTGGAACAAGTAAGGTTGGCACTTATCTAATATTATTTTACAAACGATGGAAATGTTTGAAACTACCTTGCCCATATAAGCTCCCGTTTACAGAATTGAGCCTGCGTGACTCGGTAGTTTAATGGATAGAATACCTGCCCGGAAATTGGGAGACCCGGGTTCGAGTCCTGGCCAAGCCACAATTTTTCACTTCTTGTATAGCCTTAATATTATTTTGCTATCTTCTCTCACGGAAGGGTGCTGAGTTCGACGCTGGGCGGTCTTATGCGCGAATTTTTGCGAATTGTTTTGAGGCCATTCTCGATGTGAATGAGAACATTCTTTCATGACGTCCGCTGTTTCTCTAGTGGTCCTTGGTTCGATGCTAGAGCGTCATTCCAATTCTACCATGCATTTCAAACGGGAAGAATGGAATCTTAATTTAGGACCTTCCCGATAAGATACTGAATTGAAACTTTGAAACACGTGAGAGTGGTACTTCTCTAACATTCGTATGCCATTGTCTCTCACGAACGGGTCCTGTGTTCGACACCAGGCGGTCATTTACGCAAATTTTTTAAAATTGTTTTGAGGCCTTTCTCTATGCAGGAGACTATTCAAAATCACACCGTTTGCGTTTGAAGTAGTTTTCTATAGAACCAGTGGAAGAAAGGTTACATTTGACCGTTAGTTCGATACCAGATGGATGAAAATTTCTCACGTAAGAACTGCATTGCGGAAATTTTTAAGAATTTTGCTGGATAAGCTCCGAAGATGATACCCGTAAGGGGAACTTATTGTAAATTTTTACCAATTAGCTTGCAGTATGCAAGCAACTTTTACTTGTAGAGGAAATATAGGCCCATTCTTCTATTACCTTATATTTAAAGTAAACTTCTTATAAATTAAGCTTAGTTTTGTCAGTTTTTGACTAGGGAATTCATTACTAAATGTGTAATTACCATAAGAATTGTTTGTTGCAAACTGTAGCTGCTGATGGCTAAACATTCTAGGGTTTGGGGAAACACCTTTTGCATTTCCTAAGCCATTTCTAAAAATAGATATCATCCGAGATTCTTGCATTGAAAGGTTTTATGCAATAGGATTGCTATATTTAATTATTTTGCATGAATTTCGTCATTACAGATCTTTTTCTCTCTTTTTCCTTTTCCATTGTTTCTATTTTCTCTCTAATTTCAGTTTCTTAACTCTCTTTCCTTGTGGTCATCCTACAACTTCACCTGATTTAATTCCAAATTATTCATTAATATTCTTTTATTATTGTTTCTGGAAAAGGTTGTGCTGTATCCTCTGTGAATTCTGACATTTTACTCAATGGAATTATTTCAATGATAATATATAGGTTTCAGTATAAATTTAGTCTATGCTATAGAAATGCAGTATGTTGCTCTTTCTTCCCTCTAATTCTCAGAATAGATTGTTATTGAATAGTGAATGACTGGCAAAGAAGAACTTTTTCCTGCTGAAGATTAGATCCTTTCCCTAATGAGTCTCTCTTGATGTTTGCTGAAATTGAATAAATAATAAATGACATGCTGCTGAAAGATCCCAAACTTTTGTGCCAAAATTGCAGAATACATGGATCTTATTCATAGCCATTACATTCAGAGTAGTCGTCCAAGGATTGCAAACACAAAATCCAGAGCTTCTGTCTCAAACCAAATGCATTCTTGAAAAGTAATTTCATTAATTAGTTCAACATCATCCACGATTCAACTTCGATCTCCACTATCCAGTCAAATCTTTGCCCCTTCAAATTTTGTTTTATCATTGGATAAAGAAAAATGCCACAAGAAGCCAAGTGTTGAAAGTAAGCTCATTGAGGAACAATGGTCAGTTTGTTTCTGCTAACAAGGTCTTGTGTTGTTTGTTTTGCAAAAATAGCTGTATGATAAGAGCCTTGTATTATCATGTTGGAGATCCCATTTCTTCCTGCGTCATATCATTGGCTTCCCACATTTTCACTTGGCCACCTAAGGACATTGCAATAGAATACTACATTAACCTTCTGATATGCCAAAACCTTGGACTTTTGGGTTTGGGTTGGCTTTTCCATAATGATAATTGTTTGATTTTGTTTGTAAATGTTTGGTTTTGGGATGATACCCATAAACTCAACTTTTGTCACCTGTGATGACCTTGGAGAGAAAAATCAGTTCAAAACTGTTCAATTCCTTACAGACATTCATGCAATAATCTATCTGAGATAGTCATTCAAAAGTGATAGCTCAAACTTTGCTGCTCTCCTTCTATAATAATAATTCCTTTAATAGAAACAGGAAGATCACAATCACATCTATTTTAATAATAGCTATTGAGGAACACACACGACCATTCCCTAACCAGAAAAATCTGGCTAGCCAGGATTCGAACTTGGGTCCTTGGTGTTGGAGCGATAGCATGCAAGGACACTAACAGCTCTGCCACCATGATCCACGACTGCTATCAATCTTTATTATATACTTCCTTAAACATTGTGTGTTTCTGCTGCAGTTTTACAGAGTTTATCACAGTACTTGATATTGATGAGCTGTTCCTTCAAATTTGCCATTACAAAGTCGTAAATATATTGTTTTGAAACTTAGCATATGATAAAAACAACCATTTTCAGTTCCCTATCTCTTATCATATTCAATATCATGTCTCATGTTTCCTAAGCTATGCATTTTCCTTTTATATTGCCTAATTATTTCTTTAATGGTTCTTCTTCACCCCCTTCTTTGGGTTTTCCTGCAATGTGGGTAATTATCTTTGCCAACCTTCAGTTGAAAAGATTTTTTCCAAAACTGTATTCTTTCCTTTTGCTTTTGTTCACATTTGCACATATAAATATGTGTTGCTGTGTTTAAATACAAAACTATCATTATGGATCTTAAATTGTTTAAGAATTGCCTTTTAATTACTATTTAAATTTGATTTCGATCATTTTATTCAGTAAGAATATCCCTATTTTTACTTCCTTTTATTCCTCATGCTTATCTTTATATACTTTTTTAGTAAAACTTGAATGAAGATGGCCATGGTAATCTCGTGTGTCCATATATATAGTCCCTCCCACCATTCCCTCTCACGTCCCAGAATGCCGGAGCCCTCCATAGTACTTTTGTCGGGTCAAAATTAATATTGTGTTTCTCTTCAAGGGAGTGTTCCGCGATGGCCAATTTATGGGGTTGTTTTAAATTGGGCCGTTTGTGGGACTGTGAGTAAAGAACCTATGGAAAAACCTAAAACCAGAATCGGGCCAAACCATCAAAACACGAATCGCAGAACACTCCCGCAACATTTGTTTAAAACAACCCGATAAATTGGCCATCGCAGAACACTTTCTTGAAGAAAAACACAATATTAACTTCGACCAGACAAAAGTACAATGGAGGGCTCCGGTGTTCTGGGACAGAAAAACTAAGGAATCCATTGAGATGGAAAAGAAAAACAGAGACAATGGGTTCACACTCCACAAAACATGGCAGCCCATCATCCGGAGAGAGTCATGGAAGTGGACAGTGGGTAGGAGGCTTTCCTATATACGAGGGTCATCCGGAAAGTAGTACCCGCTCGTGAAATAAAGACACAAAAGTAAATATTAGCAAACATAAAATATTTTATTTGAAAGAGGATACTTTAAACTACTACTCAACATAATCTCCAAGCAAATTAAGGCATTTGTCATAACGTGTTACAAGTTTCTGTATTCCTGCTGCATAGTCCTCCGCCGCCAGCTCATTGAGATACAGGGTCACTCCTTCTTTAAGTTCTTCATCGCTGTCAAATCTTTTCCCCGCCAAAAAGTCTTTAAGCTTTGTAAAGAGATGAAAATCTGAAGGGGCCAAGTCCGGGCTATACGGTGGATGGTCGAAAGTTTCCCATTTGAATTGCTGCAAAAGTCTTTGTGTTATCCCAGCTGCATGAGGCCTGGCATTGTCATGAACGAGAATGACACCAGTAGACAATAGACCTCGCCGCCGATTTTGTATTGCCCGCCGTAATTTCTTTAATGTTTCACAATACGCATTGGCATTAATAGTGTCTCCACGGGCCATAAAATCAATAAGCAATACACCTCGTCGATCCCAGAAAATGGTTGCCATGAGTTTCCTGGTGGACAGAACTGTCTTGAATTTTTTTGGTTTGTTTGGTGAATGAGCATGATGCCACTCCATTGACTGTCGTTTACTCTCAGGTGATGCATAACAAACCCATGTTTCGTCACCAGTAATTATGCGAGTCAAGAAAGAGTCTCCTTCATCAGAATAACGTCCCAAAAACGTCAGTGCTGCAGCCATACGCTTGGTTTTGTGCTCATCTGTAAGCATGCGAGGGACCCATCTTGCACAAATTTTTGCATAATGCAGATGGTCTTTAACAATTTCATGAACAATTGTTCGAGAAACATTGGGAAAATGCTCACAGATGTCATCAATTGTGACGCGCCGATCGTTCCTCACGAATTCGTCAACTGAGCTCACCAGTTGGTCTGTAATGACAGACGGTCTCCCCGAACGCTCATCGTCGTGTGTGTTCCCCCTCCCCATGTTGAACCCATGCGACACCACCGCCGAACAGACGACTCGTCCATTACATTGTCTCCATACACCTCCTTTAATTGGCGATGAATATCACATGGGCGAACGTTTCTTGCATTGAGGAATTTAATCACTGCCCTCACTTCACAACTGGCGGCGTTCTCAATTTTTTTAAACATTGTAAACAATCACAGAAACAACACAGGCAATGCTAGCGTCACGCAACTTGGCTCAGAGAAGGCAGACAAGCCACTGAAGCTATCTGACCTTGTCCAGCGGCTACTCGCGTCGTCAGCACTTCATGTGTGTGTGTGTGTGTATATATATATATATATATATATATATATATATATATATATGGAGATTATTAAGATGGCCACATGGACAAAACGTCAGTTTTATCCGGAACCCTTACCTGGCTGGAAACCAGAGAGTTTTTCCTCCAGCACTTATGCCAGGAAAGCACAAAGTCCTTTAGATTTAGGATTGCCTGGAGCCAATTCCAGGACCTTTTCTTAAAATAAAAATTTTAAATAACTCTTTGGTAGTGGCAACACTGACCATTTCTAAAATTTCACGGCCATATCATATCAGGATATTCTTCAGCCTTAGTTCTGGATTCCCCATTTGAAATATATGGTAAAATCATCTGACATGAATCCAAGTGCCATTGTAGAAACGGCAAACTACGTGTATAAAACGTTTATTTAACCCCTGTTCTGGGTTTTACCTTCCCATGTTATATGGAAAGCAGTCAAAAAAATTCCTACATATTGCAACAATGCAGTTTAAATGTGAGTATTTTGCACCCGCCTGATGTCGAACCCACACTCATTAAGTGGTAATTCTTCCACTGGTACTATAGAAGACCATGTCATCTCTGTGATTTTGAATTCTCCATCGTACCTGGAGGGCCTCAAAAATATTTTCGAAAATTCGCGCAAAGACTGCCTGGCATTGAACTCAGAGCCTTTTCGTGAGAGACTATTGTTCATCAATGTTAGATAAGTGCCATTCTGACCTGTTCCTAAATTTGATTCAATATCTTATCAGGAAGGTCCTAAAATAAGATTCTGTTATCCCCGTTTGAAAGTCATGGTAGAATCAAAATGATGCTCTGGATGATGGTATAAGAGTTCAGTTATGATTAGGAGATATATTCAACCCAAAAATTAGTTATTTCGAGTGTCATTTTGATTTATTAAGTCATAGCTAGTTGCATTGTTGAATTTATGAGTTGAATTGTGACTCAATTGATTCTGTATTTGTGAATTGGAATGTTATCTTTAGTACAGAAGTTAATAGCAGTTATAATGATTTAACTTTTGTATGTATCTTAGCATTAAATATGTTTTGTGAATATAATGTCCAGTGATAATTTTTATTCATCACTTTATCAAATTAAATTTAACCCATGAATATCAGGTGCTCTGTCACTTGTGCCATGAGAGAAAGAAAATCCTCAAAGGCAATTTAAAGGACACTTAAGTTATTACATTATTTGAGTGCAAAAATATACTATATATTAACGAATACCTATGATCTGGAAATGAAAGACTTTTGGTAAAATGATAGAATCTGGCATGACTCTTTTGCTTTTCTTTTTTCAGGTGGTTACAGTTGGCTTGGAAATCCATTACCTGAAGGAGAGTGTTTCACTCCAGATCTTTTACGGGACCAGTTTGATTCAGTTGAAGAAGAGAGTATAGAAATCTCAGCTCGCAAATTCACATTGGCGCTAAGCATACTTAAACAGGTGAGCAAAACTTTGGTCACTTAATGTATTTTTATGCATTAGAAATTTATAAATCATTTACTCATTGATCTGTTTAATTTGAGAAAGTTTGTTCTTTAGCAATGAGATTGACTTGATGTAAAACTATCTAAAGAGCTGTTTATAGCTAAATTTGTCCTTTTTAATACGTTTAACGTTTAATTTATTTTTAACATTGGGGTTTTGTGAAAACAATATGTTAATAAATTCAGATTGTAACAAAGGAAAACACTTCTGAATGACTTTTCATCTATCTTTTTACATTGAAAAGGGATTGATATGGAAGAGCTTTCTCAATCCAACCTCACTCAAGTCTGATGATGGAGGTCTAAAATTACACTTTGAAAAATTAGAGAACCCAGCTCCTTTCCCTGATAATTATCAATCAATAACAATGAAAATGAAGTTTTATGGGTATCACAATGAGATTTTCAAATATAGTTGATGCTTTCTGACGATACTTGGTGGAACATTTCCATACTCAATATGAAAGAAACAATTTGTCTTCGTCCACAAATTTTATTTAAAAAAAAAACACGACCGGTTTCGAGGTTATCTGAAGATGAGATAACCTCGAAACCGGTCGTGTATTTTAAATAAAATTTGTGGACGAAGACAAATTGTTTCTTTCATATTGAGATTTTCAAAATTCAGTTGATGTGTGTTCCCAATGAAATGATATGGCTTCAGTTTATGGCTAATTATTACGTTATACTTCATTCACCTAGTCGTCAATGGAATGTGTTGTTCAATTTTCTACAAAAAGTTTTACAGAAAGTTTATTTATGCCATTAAAAATGTTCACAGTTTTGAATTGAAACCTACATTCTATGGTGTAAATAAGAATGTTTATTCTGTTTCCTTTCTTCAAATGTTTTATAATCTATCAGTGTTGGCTGGACTTTGTTGAAAGATGTCATAAAATTAAAAAGAATTGAAATTAGAAAAAACACATATTAGCTGAAACAGTTTATGTTTTCAATTAAATCATGTGGAAGCTATAAAGTTTTTCTTTAAATTTTTCAATGCTTTTTTTGATTTCATAAGACCTTTATTTTTGATTGAATTTTCTAAAAGTGATAAAAATGTGCATTTGGATGCTCTTCTGAACGTTCTTTACTCAAACCTGACAATACCTTGTGTATTCACAACTTAATATACTAGATGCAAAAGTCAAGTAAAATTTGCTTGAAATCTTTGGAATGGTTTAGAAGGAAATAAATATGGAATAATATAAAATAAAATGAATCCATAAATGTTGCTTTGTGTATAGATAGATGGCTATTTATGAGGAAGTTTATATCCATTTCGATTTTGTACATTTTCAGTAAATAAATGGAGTTTTTACAATTTATTTCCAGTTTCCATAGTTGAACGCTTTGGTCCCTATCTTAATGCATAACCTTTTTTGGATAAATAACCTCATAATGAACTACTAGAATATGCTCTAAATAGAGGATTTGGGAATAGACTGCTATTTTTCAATTTTTGCAATTGTTAGTTGTAAAAAGAGAAATTACTTAAAATCACCACAATTTATTTTGAATATGAGAATTCTGCACCCTTATGGCGTCGTTTGGTGACATTCCATTGAACATTATGCAGTTTGTGAGAATCACACCAACGCACTTCTTTAAAATCACTGGTATAAAATATTTTGCGTTAAAATTCTGTCCCTCAAAAATCTTCCTCGCCACAATATTTCTTTGTCATCTTGATCACCACAAACGAACCTATAAATGTCTTTTTGTAATGCGGTTTGAGAAAGAAAAACTCCAAAATGGCTGTAATTTTGTTCCTACTATTTAAAAATTATAGTTTATAGTACATTCGCTGAAATCTCAGTAAATTGCCTCCTCTTCATAAACTCTGACGTCAGTTCCTACCATTAATTCGGTATGGACTTAAAATCCCCATGTATTCTTGTGGGAAAATCAATGTATCGGATTCAACAATCACCTTGGTCATCAGGGGGACAGGTTGTTTACTACGGCAAAATTTTACAAAATTTTTGTTTATTTTATCATAGTTCTCGTAATTTAGATTCGAAAATTATATTTTACGATAATAATAAGATTCTTCATTTGATTTACCTTCGTTTGGTACTTTTCTTGACTTCGTAGGACCATTATTTCCAATTTAATTCTGTAAAAGTAATAAAGCCTGCAGGGTACAAAAACGAACTTTACGTGCATTCCTTATGTAAACGTATTATGGAGTCCTGGGTTCGAACCCGAGCCTTCATAAAGATGAAAATAGTTTTCCTGGGACTTTCAGCATATTAGAAATAGAATGCAGTTTGTCTCATGGCTCTAGGACAAATAGTTTCCAAAATAAAAGGGGAGACGGACAGACGGACACACCACTAATTATATATAAGATGTTCAAAGGAGGGAAAAAGATAAATCTCTTATAGTAGCATACGGAAGATCGTTCCAATATTTTAAACCTCGTACCTGAAATATTTCGAACACATATTTGTTGTATCAATGGGAATCATAAGTTTTCCCAATGGCTGTGTACCTAAATTGTGGTAGCTATTGAGATATTTAAAGTATGACGAAGGATAAGTGGAGCAATTATGGTTGAGTGTTTTATGTACTAGATTAAGAGTATGAAGCTTGCGTCTTGAATCAAGTCGTAGCCATTTTAGTTCTTTCAGAAGAGGAGTTACATGATCAGTTCTCTTAGAATTGGAAATTAATTTAATTGATTGATTGAATGCCCTAACTTACTGCTTACTGAGTTTGGCATTTCATTCAAAATTTTGAGGCAGTAGTCAAATAACGGTAGAATTAGTGCTTGAACTAGGGTGTTTTTGAGCTGAGTAGGAAATATATATTGGAAATGTTTAAGATTATGAAGAGTATAGTAAGTTTTGCAGACAGATGTTACTTGAGGTAGCCAGGTAAGTGATTGGTCCATGTGTAAGCCAAGATTCTTAACAGATTTGCCGTATTCAATTGCTCTATTATCATCTTGACTTTATGTATATCTAATTCATTCATTGCCTTAATAATTTTGGGAAGACCAAATATTATAGCTTGCGATTTTTGAGGGTTAATGTTCAGCAAGAGGAAGGGAAGAAAGAATAGGATTTTATGGTAAGATAAACGCACAGTGGACTGGAGTTTCAGCGGCCAAGAGACGATTTTTAAAATGTTTTCATAAGGATTCAAAAACTTACTGGTGTAGACAATACAAGTCCATTTCAATTGAAAACGGTCATTTTTCTTCTTTGATAATTTTTTTGCCGAAAAATTTGGGGTTCAAACTTTAATGATATGGATGGGCGTAATTTCGTAAAATTTTTCCCTATATTCCCTCTTAAGATTTCTTCAGTATAATTGCTTCATTTGCTATGAAAGTTATTTGAAAGCATTAACATATTCTTTTCTGGAGTTTTACAACAATTATTTACTCCATTTACCCTTAAATATGTTAAAAAACTGTATATCTCTGCATTACTTCCAATTCACAGTAAATTAAAATAATTTTAATTGATTTTAATATCTAATAACAAGTGGATAACAAAGAATCAGCAGTGGTTCTGTTAGTTACTCGACGATTTTAAACATTACTATGCCAACAGCTGTGCGCGCCAGATTGGTGGTTGCAGGTAAAAACAATGAAATCTTAGACAATTTTCAAATCCATCATCCTCTTTCTCAAACTAACATAGAAACTTCTTCATTACATATCTAGTTAACTAAGAGGCTTGTTTTTATTGCTAATATATTGTTTAATTGCTCAAAACATTTGGAAAGGGATTTGAGGACAGTAGTTTTGATGCTTTCAACGAACTAAATTATAAGTATTTCTACATAAACTAGCTGAAGAGTCACATACAAAATAGTCATACAAAATACTCCACCTCAGGGTCAAAGGGCACCTCAGACACATGTGTCCGTACAAAAAAAGTTAATGCTGCAATTCACAAAAAAATAGAGACAAAGATTCCTTCGGTCATCTGTACTTGCCATACTGTTTTTTTCCAAAACAATTACTCACCTCTAAACAGTGTTTACGGAAACATGAAAGTGAAATTTCTGAGAAGATGAATTTTGCCAAAATATACTGAAAATCGTTTTGAAAGCTTTCACTAATGGCTGCTTGTGAAAGACATTAAGAAACACCCGAAATCACGTGTGGGACTTAGGAGAGAAAGATATGCAGATAATAGAATGGGTAGGGGGGTAGCTTAGGTAGGAAGCATGTATACAAAAGGGGTTTACTCAATTCCGCGTATACTGAGAGTTATGAATAGGGAGGAAAATGAGTGAATATAACTGAAGGATCTTGAAAGAATAGAAAGATCTAAAAATACACGACGTAAACAATGGGGGATGTGCCAGATGCCAGTCGTGAAAGTGCTTTTTAAATCGCCTTTCCTTCCTATGAAGATCTTCCTTATCACTCATTTTCTGTATACCACTATTCCAGATTAATTTTCAATAGTATCCTTACCATTCGCGGATTGAATACTTTTCTCTGTGCACCACAGCTTGGATTCTTTCTTTTATTTTTGAAGAATAATCTTCAAAAATTCCTATTCAATCCAAATTACATGTAACAAAATATAATCGTTATCATTAATCATATTACTATGAATATGATATTAAAATCTAATGAAATAGATTGTATTATAGTATCGAAGCAGCAAGCACTATTCGTTATGATTCAATAAGTACATTAAACACAATAGATGCAAGATTTTCAATTAAGAATATGATAACCAGAAAATTCCTTAAAACTTTAGATTCTACATCATTCCATTAGCAATGAAATTCAAAAACAAAAGGTTCTTGAAGCTCTTACTTTCCGCACCTTGCCCCTTTCTCATTGTTGCCTGGCTGTGGTCAGATACATTAGGAATTCTACTGGAAAATTTCATGCAATATGACAGAATGAGTGTGCTTTGAAATGGTCCCAGACCAACTTCTTCATTACACTCTCTTCTGGACACCGCTTCCTAAAAGGAGTTAATCCTGAAATTCCCGTTTTCCACTTTCTTCCCATAAGTGACACCAAAAAACCCCACCCCAAAGCCCCTCTCGCACGATAAACAGTTACATTTACCTCAATCTCCACACTTTCTTTTCATTATGCATTTAACCTCCCTTGATGAGAAAGGCATTGTCTCCAAAATGCACTTTAGGTGTTTCTGAAAATTGGCCACCGCACCTGGCGTTGATCCTTTTCTTAGGAATTGAGCCTGATCCCAGCATACAGCGATTGGAGGGTTCTGGAATCTCCCATTCCCCAAAATCCTTTTCCTCTTTTACCTCATCTCGAAGATTATCAGTGTTTCAATCATGAAAGGGATAATTTTGCTCTTTTACTGAGGGATACTGATATCCTAAAGAACATTCTAATCCTTAACCGTTTCGAGTGGTATTACTCTTTCTCTTCCACTATAATTTCTGTCTCTAATCAATTCTCTATATTGTCCCATTTTGGATAGATAACTCCGATAAAGTGAAATATAAGTGACTGAAATGAGTAGAAGACTGAATCTAATCGATATTGTGATGCTTAAGCTACTTACACCTACTTAAAAATAACTTAAATCAAGATATGAACGGGTTTGTATGAGAAAAGCTGAAAGATGAACATAAATTATTGCAGAAGACATTACCAACTTGGATATTTATTGTAATGATTGGGCCAGTCAGATCGGAGCACTAGAGGGCTTTTAATGCCAAAATAAAAGAGAGGCTTCCGGATAGTCATATTAGCAGCTCGTTCTACTTGGATGAAAGTGGCCCCGGGTTCGATTCCCAGTGGGAGACCATGTGCGAAATGACCTCTGCTGTCGAATCCCTTTTAACAATACAACTCATAAAAGCGAGAAATAATGAATGTTTAGCCATTGATATGATTTGCTTGATTGTGAATTCCTTAGGATAATCTTAGCATAAATATTTTACTGCATTAGTTTGTGTAAATATGGTTTCAGGAAGTTTGAAGCCCTCATGCATTTTAAAATATGATTAAGTCCTTTAACTAAGACGAACAACATTTTAAAAATGTTGTGTTCCTATAGATTGAACCTTTATGGCTGCTATTTTCAATCCTAACAAATTTTATGCAATTTAAATATGACATTTCAGGATTTTCTTCCTGCTATTTGAAAGCCTGAGTCAGGACATCCAAGGGCAATTTGATGGCATCAGAATTTTAATTCCTTTTCTTTGATTTAATGATTAATATCATTATATAAATCAGTTATAGTCCTCAGTAATCAATGCAGCCGGAAATTATGTCAGGGTGAAAATACTGGTTCTCATAAAGAATAAAGAGGAATCTGTTTCCAACTTACAGCTATTGCCCTTTTAAAATATAATTCCTTACGATCTACCAAAAAATTCCCAGCAATCGCTGGTATCACATTCCTTTAGACCTCGCAATAGCCCCCTCATAGGACGGAGCATAGGCACATGGGTACCCCCCAGCCAAGCCACGGTTAAGGCAATATTCCGGTGTTTCCAAGAGGCAATAGAAGGACTGGTGGAAGGGGTAAATCCTGAAATTTGAAACCCCTCAATCTTATGCACTACGGACTACACCGTTTGATTTTATTGTGGAGAACTGTACTCGATGGTTTTGGAAATGCTGCTTAAATTGGTTGATAGATATATTTGCAAATCATTAGTGTACAAATGGTAGGAACAATATGAGAGACATTTAGATAAATTCAGGAGATATATAGAGAAAAGTAAGAGACCTAGAATTGAACCTCGAGGAACTCCATAAAACAAAAAGAAGAGTAATGACAATTGATGAGGTAAGATTGGGATCTTCCAGATAGAGATAATGCCAGGGGACATTTGGAGCTTGACTAAGAGTATGTTGATATATACAGCTCTTGCGAGATCGATTAGAACTTTCTTAGTGTCCATTGCAATTTTTATGTCATCAGTTACCTTAGTTAATGCATTAGCAGTACTGTGGTGACCTCTGAAGCCAGATTGAAAAGGATCATAAATATTGTTTTAGTTAAATATTCACTAGCTGTTGTTATACTATGCGCTCAAGACCTTTAGAGCAAGAAGGGAGTATGTTAATTGGACAGAAATTATTAATAGAAGTAGGAGTGGAAACTTTTGGTATAGGGTGGATTATAGACAATTTCCATTGATTAGGGAAGACGCCTCGAGAAAGCAAGAAATTAAAGATATGAGTGATGACTGGGGTAATAACGGAAATAATTTTGTGGATAATATTAATAGGGATGGTGTCAATACCACTTGCTGAAGATTTAGTATCTAACAAAGCTTTCTTCACATCATTACAAGAAACAGGTGTGAATTTAAATTCAGAGTTCGTAAGTGGTGTTCGACTTAATATTGAATATAGAGCTTCATTTTTTACTTCAGTGGAAATTCTTGTGTAATTGTTTATAAAATGATTGTTTAGTTTGTCCAGTGTTGCAGTTTGGGGGAAAGAGAGAGATTTTATTTTGCCAATGCCGAGTTTAGAGAGTGTTATACATAATGTGTTCCTAGTATTATGCCTAATGAGTTTGCTGGCAACTTTGGCTTTAGCTTTCTAATTTCTATCTTAACCCTGTTACGAAGCGATTTGAAAAGGTTGAAATCGATTACTGATTTGGAATTTTTGTAAAATTTAAGGCTACATCCCTCTCTCACATAAGTTTTAGAATTTGATCGTTTACCTATGTAGTAGGATTGTTTTTGACTCGCTTAGCCAAAAGAGGAGCATGCACATCAAGTAATGTGCTGAGGAAATAATTTAGCACATATACTTCCTCATTTATGTTATTAGCTAGACCTGATCAAGCGGCAGATCTGCGCAACTCGTTTAAATCGATATTTTAAAAATCACGGTATGTTATTAATTTTGGTGTATGTTTGATGCTACTGATTCCATAGCTCAAATAAATGAGTTCATGCACCGATATACCAGGTGCAGGTAGCTGTCCATGATTGAGTGCTAGTCTTGGGTTGTTCACTGTAATTATGTCTAATAACGAATCGGAGTGCTTAGTTGTGAATGTCGGTCCTGAGGGAAGAATGCTAAATTTTAAATAATTAAAAGTAGATGTGGAATTATTTGACTCAGAATTATTTATTCGTAAGTTAGTGTTGAAATCAACCATTAATATGATATCCTCATATCTGTATAAGTCTTTAGATAAAGCATCTTCAATGTCTGTTAGAAAATTGGCTTTAGGGGGCAGATATACGACACAGTAAGGAATTTTACGGGATTTGGTTTTAATTTTGATGTAATATATTCCGCATGATGACGATAGTTACCATTCGAGGAAGAAATGAATTCATATTTTAGGCCGTTACGTATATAAACACATACACCTCCTCCTCATTTCCCAATTCTATCGTTTCTAATTAGCTGTAAGTTTGGAATACTTACTGCAGATGTTGGAATGTTAGGATTCAATCTAATTCAACCTAGGCAAATGATTCCCTAATACCTATTGTATTTACTTTACATGCATTTCTTATGAGAATGCTTTTATTGTCTGGGGTCAAACTGGGGACACTTGGGTAGATTAAAAGAAACCTGTTGTCTATGCAGGGAGTACATTTAACAATTTTGAAATTTTGAATGTTGTGCAATTTATTATTTTCGAGTTTTAGGCAAACATAAACACATAGATACATACCCATACACACACACACACCTTATTTACTATATTAGATTCTATATGTTTATTTTTTCCTTTAATCTTTTGTGAAAACTGTTAAATACTCTTAATTTCTTTTACTATTTTATTATTTATACATTTTTTAATATGTTCAAGTGCTAATTTCTTTGTTATTTCTATTTTTCTTTCTTCTTCTTATGGGTGAATGAATGCATTATGTCCATGTATTGGATTATTTTCATATAATTTGATTTGTCATATTCAATGTGATGCACAGCTTTCCATTACACATTTCAGCTTGTACTAACAGTATGTTTGTGCACCCCCTTTGAGGTTGTGCTATGAATCGTTTTTCCTCAGATATTACTTTTTTCTTTGATTGATTTTACATCCCCTACATCTAAAGTTTTCCACTTTATTTCTTCTTTACATATTAATTATGCTGTCGTCAATATTATTAAAAGCAGGTTAGATGGAAGAAGAGACTTTTTAGTGTCAATCTCGCCTAAATGAAGACCCTTAAGAGAATTAATAATGATCGAAAGGAAACAGAGGATTACTCCCTAAAACATTATCTTTTCATGTTAAATAATAAATTAGTCTGATTGAAAGCATCTCTCAACTGAAACTTTATTTGGTAAGCAATATAATTTATATCATGCTAGAGTTGTTCACCAGGCTGTTTTGCATTTAAATGCAGCATATTTATTCATCCTTTCAATTAAGCTTACCTTAGTTTTCCCTTTAAAATTTAGTATAACTTGTGTTAAATTTTCAGTATCCTCTCGTAAACAAAAACATTTTTTTGTTTTTATTAAGCCATCGCTTTTTCACTATCAACACTTATAAGTATTTTACTGCTTCTGATCAACTTCTGTAATTCAGGTTCAGTTCTGAGTGAGAGGTCAAATATTGATTTGCTTATAGGTTGAATTTCCAGATTTAGTGTATAATTTCCTTAAGATTTTAAGTATGCAACAGGAAATGGCCCTCAGAAGTCATCGTTCTTTCATCAGCTAATCTCATGCTATCTTTTAGATGTCCTTCCAAACATTTCTTTATTAATTAAAATTCTTTATTAATTAACAACTTTCAAAATCCTTTATCTTATTCCACTAATTATAAGGCAGTGAAATGCTACAACTGAATGGCTAAATGCTCAACAGTTCATGAATAAATTATATCATCAATATAAAAAAATTCACATGGGTTTGATGTAGTATAGTATATAGATACTGTACTGTATCACCTTTCATTAAATAAGTCAGTATGTTAATTGGAAGAAAATTAAGTAAGCATATAGATTTCTGGATTTCCAGCATCCTAATTTTCATATGATCATGAATTGCCTTCTTGTATCACTACATGAAAACATAGATTTCATTATCAAAGTAAAGCACTTTATTACTAGTGTGCTATGTTAGCATAGATAGTAAGTAGATGACAGTCTGAATTTACAATTATAAATGAAATGAAATAAATAAATTTGCAGGTCTTTTCTGCTGAAGTTTACCGAGGGCTTCTTGGATTTGGGCTCTGGTGGTGCTGTTTTGCTATATTTGTCACCTCGTCACTGGGGATGGTTTACCAATCATATTTTGGCCAAATGTAGTTGTTTCTGGAAGAGCTTCATGTTGCCTTTCTTGTTAATATTTGTTATTTGCTGTTTTCAATGATTTTGAAAATTTTCTGTTTTTGAAGCAACCTTTGTAAGGGAGTGCAGTGGTTTTATTCTGAATATGTCAGCCACCCTTTTCATTTATGAAATATTCAAGCAATGCTATATTCTATATAGAGATTCTGTATCTAAATATTCTATATTCAAGCAATTTGCATTGGTGAGCTCAAATCTATTTTTCTTTCCTTGACATTCTGTATGCCTGGGAATATTCTTTAAGTATATTAATTTGGTTGAAAGTCTGGTGAAGGTCATCAAAACAGTACATTTTCTAGCTGTGGCTTTCAGGTAAACCATATATTCCCTTTCCACTTTTTCATTCTGCACTCGCAGTTTTAATTACTTTTCTTTGAATTGAGTTGATTTTCATTGCAACAAAAATATTTTAGATTTTCAAGTTTTATGACTGATTATATTATTTATGATATATTTAATGATGGAAATCTGATGAGAATATTTGTTGGCATCTTTCTTCATGATTTAGTAATAACTTGTATTTTAATGAGCTAATATGTTATTATAAGCATTGTTTCCATGATTGTTATTTGTTTTTAGTGCAATTGATTTTAAAATCCAAAACGAATTGTAAAAATGTTTTTAAATTAACATTTGTATGTTTTTATGCTAAAAAATAAAATTGTAAACAATATCCTTGCTGTTTCTTTAAGTTTAACATAATTCACATTATTATGTGAATATAATTTAAGTGTGGTGAAACTAAACGCTCATGAAATGGAATTACCTTTGAGCGACTTGTAAAATATGAATATTAGTATTTAATTTTAAAATCTCTAAGTAATATTCAAAAGAAAGAAGTAGAAAAGAATTTTGACCGCTGATTATTGAGTGCAAAAAGAGCGAGAATCGATATCGGATCTTGCAAGATCGATAGTTGAAAAATCTTTCAAAATAAGGTAATAAAAAACGAAATCCCCGGAATATGGGCGTATGTAACTCGATCTTTGAAAAATATTCCAATAATAGGGGGAAATCATCCGAAATAGGTCTTACTTTGCTCGATATTCTACAACTCTTCCAAAATAAGTCCATGATTTCCAGAAAAGTGGCGTATTCTCCTCGATATTTGAAAAAACTTCCAAATAAGACTAAAATCGGCCGAAAAAGGGCATATTAATACAATGATTGAATAAACATCCTAAATAAGACCAGAAAAAGGGGGTATTTAACTCTGATTTGAAAAATCTTCCAATATAAGACCGAAATGGCCCGAAGAACGGCGTATTTAGATCGATATTTGAGAAATCATTCAACATGAGGCCAAAATCGACCGAAAAAGGGCGTATGTAGCACGACATATGAAAAATCTTAAGAAATAATGCCGAAATACACGGGAGAGGATGTAATCATCTCGATATTCAACTAATCTCCAAATTAAGGCGGAAATCGCCCGAAAATGAGTGATATATAAAATTGGACCGAAATCCCCGGAATATGAGCTTATTTATCTCGATGTTTTAATAATCTCCAATATTAGTCCGAACTCGCCCAAGAAAGAGCGTAATTAGCTCGATATTAAAAAATCTTCCAAAATACGACCGAAATCTATCCAGAAGAGTCGTATATAGCATGATTTTCAAAATATCTTCCAAAATATGACCAGATTCGCACGAAAAAGGTCGTATTTAGCTGCATGTGAGAGATATCTTCCAAAATAAGACTGAAATCATGCGAAAAACGGTGTATGGTGTATTTTGCTCCATATTTGAGAAATCTTCCAAAATTTTACCGATGTCGCCCGAGAAATGGCCAATTACCTCGATATTTGAGAAATCTTCCTAAATAATACCGGAATCGCACGAAAAAGGGCGTATTTAGCTCGATCTTCCAAAATACGACCTAAATCTATCCAGAAAAGTGGCATTCAAAATATCTTCTTAAATTTAGCTCGATAGTTGGATAAAGCTAACTGCCGTGAAGAGGAACGTCATGGGTTCGATTCCCGGCGCCGTCAAAATTTTTTCAATCCCTTTACTTCGGTTGATTGCATTTCTTCTGAGCTAAAGCATTGGGAAATTGAAAGCTTGCCATGTTGAATTCAAGGTTAAAATTTTTCATGTCGTCTTTGATAAATCATGCTTCTTCCGTTTTGTATCTACTATATATCCTCGAACTTAAAAGCTCTCATAATATTTGAAGGAATTGTAACCACTAGTAAACGGGGTTAAGGTATTTTTGCACTTAATGCCTCTTACCCATGATTTATCTCAAGAAAGACGGGCTAGAAAAATATATGACGGGTCTAGGAAGCGAACCTGCAATCTTCGGCAGGTTGCATTATCCAAGGTATCCGAGCACAAGTTTTCGTAAGGCATTTCACTAAACGGATAGGGGTTCGGATAAACGTCGTGAGTTCGATTCCCGGCGCCGTCAAAATTTTTTCATGTCCCTTTTACCTTTGTCGAATGCTATTCTTCCGAGCCGTCCAAAATGTTTACCAAGTTGACTTCAATATTATCATGTCTGTTTAGATAAATGAAATGTTTCCTCCGATATCCAATCGAAGGTGTCATAATGTTTGAATCTAATTGGAAATGGATTTCAGTCTTTTTGCACTTAAGCGCTAAGGGTAAATCCCAACGAAAAACCGACTAGAAAAATATGGGAATCAAATCAGCGACCTTCTTCTTACTGGCAGTTTGCATAACGAGCGGGAGATTTCCATAGCGCCTTAGCCTCGTTGGAAACCGCCAAAAAGAGGAACCATGTAGGTGCCGTCAAAATCTTTACAAGTCCCTTTTAACTTTTTCGGTTGCTTTATTACTGAGCCTTCCTGGCCTTCCGAAATCCAATGCATACCAAGTTGACTTCAAGATTATATAATTTTCGTGTTAATTTTGATAAATCAGATATATCTCCCCTTTTGCTTATATCCACTGGAAGGTAAGATCTTTTATAATGTTTGAAGAAAATGTATGTACCAGAAAACTTTCCTGCTCTTAATAAAGTCTCTAAAGCATCAAATCAAATATCCGTGGAAAACACTGAAGTTATCAGGAAAAGCATAAGTGCGATTCATACTGCAACGTCAAAAGGTGAGAAGAACAACGGAAAACGAGCTAAGGAACTAATCCTCCTCCCATATCACAAATGGAGCAAGAAAAAGCTCATCCTGAGGAGGAAGACGTGTCGCATATTCAGGAAACGCTGCAGGAATATGCCGAAGGAAAGACGAGAGCTGAAAAATTAGATCAAAGTAAAACTTCACAAATTCACAGCGACCCTGAGAATATGATTATAGAAATTGAGGAGGGAAACATCGCTTTAATGGAATCGGATGCAACAGAAGACCCACGCCAGGAATTCGAAGAAGCCGAATCTTCCTGATAGACCGAAGAGAAAACACAATTAGGCGTACAACACATGCCTTCGAAAGAAACAACAAATGTGCTACCAACAGAGATGAAGCGACCAGAAACCTTCGAAAAGGCCCGAAAGAGGGCCTTTTCGAAGGTTTCTGGTCTGAGGAAGAGGAAAGAAACACAAACACAGGCTTAATTATCTTCAACACTTCAACTTCATCCAATGCAATGCTACTATAGTTGGATGTACAGCCCAATTCCTTCTTTGGTGAGAGGAAGCTGTTGTGAGCTATCTGCACAGCTGAGTTTTCTATCTCAATTGGCTCTTCTTTTATCCTTTTCATTGTTCTCTCCATTCTCTCAGTTTTCAATTCTTTTGCAATAATAGTTTGTTTATGATTATTTATCACCGTTTCTTTTACAAATTTTCTTCTGATGGGGCGTTGCCGTTCATTACCACTACATTCCTCATCAGTAAGGCGTTCTTCAGTAGTATTCCCCAGGCTGCTGACTTCACTGAGTCTATCCACCAAACTATGGTTCATCTGGTTGTTGAACTCAGCTTCTCTATTCACCACCTTGTGTTTCACACTCAGCACATTTTTACTGTGATGAAGAAGAAAGAGGATTTACTAAATTCCACTCATAAGAACATACCATATGTAGTTATTTATAATTCAACCTTTAAAACCTGAATTTTGATGAAAATATTTTAGAGAAATGATCATGACAAAGTTAAACTTATTTCAACAGTCCAGATACCAGCTCAATGGTGCTCTTCTCTCAAGAGGTTTGAACATAACCAAAGGTGGGCAATATATATAAAATCCTAGGAGAATAAAAGGTGGTGGTAGTAGCCAGCCAGTTAGGAAGAACCCTAGGAATTTCACAAGTTCACCAAACCAAATAAATAGTAGTAGAAGAATATACATGTACATAAGTACAGCAATCAGCTTGTTACAAAAACACAATATCATCGTATAGAATCAATACAACATAATTTGTCATTCTTAATTCATCTCAAAGTTTCATAAACAAAATTTAAATCATAATTAGAAAGGCATTTTATTATGTAGGAGATCACCTTGAGAAAATATTATAATTAAAGATTGCACTAATAAGGGGTTGCTTTGTGAATGTCTCCCACTATTACAATAGGATATCCTGCTCCAACCCAATGTCAGTAACTCCCATAATAAATACAAAGGAGAAATGTGTGATCAAATTTCATGCCCTTCCCAACATGATAGGATTATAAAAATTAGTGAGATATTAAAGGTCCAATTGAGTATTACATATTGCTATTTGTACATCCAAGTTATCCTTGGTTCGACTCTGGATAAGAAATGCATATAGTCAATTTTTATCAATTGCAAACCTTTTCTCTTTTGCAGAGTTAAATCAGAAATAACGGTCCTACAAAATCCAGAGAAGTACCAAAATAAAAGAAATCAAACAAAAATTCCAAAATAGGTCATGTTAAATCATTTTCTGGATGAAATTGTGAGAATTTGGACAAATATTATGAAAACTTTTTGTGATTTTGCAGGTATATACAATTCGTTCCCCAAGAGATGAAGGCAATTGTTGAACTCAACTCTCATAAGAATACAGGGCAAGATAGACTAATATGAAACGTATGGGGAAGGAGAACTGACATTTATTGGTGAGAAAAGCATTAGCTAACTTTGTAAATTGAAATTCAGCAATATATATTTACAGATTATGTAACCTAGATAGTTTAATTACGTTGTGAATAAAAGTTCAACGGATAAATGCGTCTGTTATCAAAATCAAGGAAAATTTTCCGAAACTTTTGAGAACTACCGAAACCGGTAGTTCTCAAATAAAACCTTATGTGGAAAAGTAAACATCAGCATTCAGTTATGTATTTCCACCACATCACGGCCGAGGCTATAGATTATATTATAAATTATTTTTCAGTTTTCAGTATAAATCTATAACAGAAAATTTTTTGCAAACTCTACTGCTAGCTTCTTCCAGTTGAATCCACAATAGGCTCAATATCTCAGGCCCCAATTGTAATTTTAACGACTGTATTTCATAGAGGAAATCAAGAAAACCCTAGTAAAGAAGTATTTCCTGCGTAAATAGTGCACAATGGGAGAAATTAAATGGCAAAGTTCGGCAAATATCCGGCAAATATTCGGCAGTATCGAGAACAACACCAAAAGGAAAATCTTGTTAGTAAATCTTGGTTTTCATCGGGAAATATCGTTTTTAATTCGATTAAGTCCGAATGTCTCGATTGCCAGAATTCAGAATGTCATTTTAAAATTAGCTGCAACGAACGGAAACATTTTCCTTACGTGGTCAGATAATTTTGTCATCTACGAAGCCGGGAGCGCAGTTTAAAAATCCAGATTACTTCGAAGGAAATAGTAGCAAACCAAAAAAAGTTTCTCTACAATCGCGTACCTCTATCAAATTCTCTTAAAACAATATATACCGCAATTAAATGAACCATCTACTATGAATCTACACTATACAATATATATAATCACTTTCATCTTTCTATATCTCGATGAATGAGGATTTCGTACCGCTGCTGATATTCTTTGTCTGCCTTTTCCTAATAAGACGAAACGGGAAGAAAAGAGGTCGGAATTCTGAAAAATGGTAATAGATAGATGCAAAATGTTCACCGAGTTGGGACTTTCATCTTCAATGTTACTGTGATTGTTTCCCCTTCTCATCGTCTCTGTTATAGCCTTCACCAACGCTTTTCAGATGCTAGGATAGTGGAATGCATTGCCCTGTATCTGATGGTTTTGTACTACTCACCGTGTAGATGGAATAGCAGATCTTCGCTGCTGCACTGGAATATGGCGGCACTTGTACTACATACGAGTAAAAGTTGCTTGCATACTGCAAGCTATCAGTTGAATGCAGTATCGTACCAAGGAATACCTCAAAACAATGTTCAAAACTTCGCGTAAATGACCGCCTGGCGTCGGACTAAGGACCCAATCGTGCAAAACAATTGCATATTAATGTAAGATAAGTACCATTCTGACCTGCTCCGAAATTTCAATTCAATATCTTATCGGGAAGGTCCTAGAATAAATTACGCTATCCCTTTTTGAAAAACATGGTAGAATAGAAATGACGCTCAGGCATCGAACCAAGAATCGTCAGAGGAACGGCGAACAGCGTATATGAAACTTATGAATTGCCTCTATGTACATTCCATTTTATATCATTCCCGGTAGTCGGATATGCATTCAAAATAATTGTAAAAATTGACCGCCATATATTTTATACCGGAGAATTTTGCACCCAATTGGCGTCGAACTCACGGTCGTTTGGTAACATTTCTTCCGTTAGTACAATAGATAACCACGGAATATCCAACTTCCGTGATTTTCACTGTTCTATCGCTCCGAGTAAGGACTCAAAACCATTTTCGAAAGTTCGCGCGAAAGACCACCTGGCGTCGAACTCAGGACCCTTCCGTGAGAGAAAATGGCATACAATGTTAGATAAGTGCCATTCTGACTTTTCCCAAAGTTTCGATTCAATATCTTATCGGGAAGGTCCCAAAATAAGACTCCGTTTTCCCCGTTTGAAATGTATGGTGGAATCGGAATGACGCTCTTGCATCGAACCAAGGACCACTAGAGAAACGGTTCACCTCTTGCAAGAAGGATATTGAACGCCTCTGTCGTCACACCGGGTTTTATCCTTCCAGCTTATCGGAAAGGCATTGAAAAAAATTTTCAAAAATTGTAGCAATGCATTTCTTATGGAAGAATTTCGGACCCACCTGGAGTCGAACTCACGGTCATTTGGCAACATTTCTTCCATAAGAACCATAAAATACTATCTCAACTTCAACCTCCGAGATTTTGGTTCCTCTATAACCCATAGAACCATGTATTCTCCGTTTAAAAATGCAGTCAGTATGGAGAGTTTACGTGGGAATAACTCAATGTAATTTGCCGTAAGTTGAAGAAGTTATCCTCGCGTAGGTTTGCGTTTACGCGGGGCTTCGTATTCGAACAGGTATAATTAAGATTCGTAGTTTACATTGACCATTTAAAACTAACGTTCTGATGAAATTTGAACGAAAATAACTTTATGAACACAACTGAAAATTTTATGCATTTATAAAATAAACAAAAAAGATAAAAGCGAAATTTGAATGAGTTGCCGAGTTATCACCAGTGAACATTTTTAAAACTTGGATAATGATGATTTTTTAAAATTGCTAATTGTATTATGTAAATGCATAAAAGTTACATGAGAATAATTTTAGAGCAACCAAATCTTAGTAAAAAATTATTGTTGCAACTCAAGAAAAAATTCGTCGTGCAGTCCAATTTATACGTCGCCCAAAACTTTTTGGTTTCTCATGTGAGGAAGAACTTGTCTCGAGAGAAATCGAGATAAATGTTTTAATTTTCATTTGAAGTTTTTTCGATGCGATATCTTGAATAGAACTTGAATATTTGACTTATAAATCAAAGAGCGTAATCCGCTTCGAATCGCCGACGCTTCGATACCTCGCAGCTTTACAAAAATTTCAACTGCACCTCACGAAAAGTAGTAGTGAAAATTTAGTCTTGATTTCCTTATTTTTAAGTAAAATAAATTTTAAGTAAATAACTCAGTAATTTATTTTTAAGTGAATAAATTTTGAGTTATATTGAATAATTAATTTCAGTCACGTCAGGGTACCCTATCACAGATAGGGATTTATTCATGCTGGCTTTAATTTATATCTGAGAGCGTAATCCGCTTCACGCTTTAAATCGTCGAGGGTTCGAAAGATCATAGATTTACAGAAATTTCAACGTCACCTCACGAATGGTAAAAATAACTAATCACAAAACTTGTGGTGGCACATATTTGATAGATGAATATAATGATCCGATGATCAAAAGTACTTGAAACGGAGAATAGTTCAACTCAAAGAAAACACGGGGTTCTATCGATAGACATTAAGTGAACTTTAGTGAAAGATTTAAGGTCGTGTAAAATAAACAAGGAAACTTTGAACAAAATTGTATCTATAGCTTCATTGAACCGAAAACTAGTATTCACATTTCATAACTTCAAGATCTAGGGATGCGTGTGAAATGAAAGTTCGAATATTCCTTCCGTATAATTACAACTGAATTTACTGATATCAAAAACCGTTTATATTACGTGAGGATCATTCTCCAATAAGATTTTATTTGCTAAATTTACGTATCGAAATAATATATACCCGGGTGTGCATGAACTATTTGATGTGAGTGATTTGAGGTTAGTTTAGTATACTATCTTCCCTCCCTGGTTTTGATCGCAGAAACTTTAGAAGCATGCAGTTGTTGAAAAAGGTACGTCTGCAACTAACATTTATTCAGTGGAAATATTACTCCTATTTCGTCAATGTATCATTTGCTATTTTTCCATTTTTTAAGATTAAGTATCATATTTCTTACTTTAAAACGGAAATACCGATATTAATTGACTGGTAGGAAGAATTGAAGAACACGGAAATAATAATTATTACTGATAGAAATGATTTCATTGGATTTATCTTAACAAATTCCATTGCCTTAACCAACGATGTTTGTATCCCCCAAGAGTATATAAAGAAACATCTCTCGTTGGTAAGTCTACGTCCTAAAAAAAAAAATATACTCGGCTATACCTGTAATATTGGACCAGTCCCTCACCTACGACACACACACCACTTCAATCTGCAAGAAGACCTATGCAACGCTTTATAGATTAAAACACATACTACCCATTCAATTAAAATGACTCTTGTGCAATCCCTTATTCTCCCTATTTTCGACTACTGTGACATTGTATTATACGAATTG
The DNA here is from genome assembly GCA_036926295.1 of Pachydiplax longipennis. NCBI lineage: Eukaryota > Metazoa > Arthropoda > Insecta > Odonata > Libellulidae > Pachydiplax > Pachydiplax longipennis. Next base: position 69,600,030 of record JAVFKF010000015.1, read on the forward strand.
CCTACCTCAGTATCTTCTAAATTAGACCGTGCCTTCAATCAGTCTGTTAAATTTATCTTCAATGCCAAAAAGTCTGATCATGTTTCCCCACTTCTAATGGAACTAAAATGGCTTCGGCTTGATGGAAGGCGCAAACTTCATACTCTCAGTCTTGTACACAAAGCTCTCAATCAATGTTGCCCGAATTATTTATTCTCATGGCTCTAAGGCTTTCGCTGTGAGTTTCCATTGGAAAATGTCGTCTTGCGGGATACAACAGCGTCGTCAGATTAAAACAACACAACGTTTCGCCAACACTACCGTTGGCTTCTTCAGGTGAAGTGAAATGTACTTCCCAGCACCTACTATTTGTATATTTCCCCCCCCCCCTTTATCACTACTGTCCTTTCACCAGGCGCCGTGAGGTCTTTGATGCGCTCAGCAGTCGCTTCCATGTTGCAGACAATGGATAACCGTCCTCGCGATTGAAATTGTTGGGCGTTTTTGCTATTTCAATCGACTCCCGTATAATCCTGGGAAAATACTTGGTTTCTTTGTAGATAACCTTGGTATTTTCCAAGTCGATATCATGGCCTGGCTCCGACCACGCGTGATCTGCTATCGCTGATAGTTTTCGGTCTTTGTTCTTCACCGCTCTGCGGTGTTCTTTTATCCTGCAAGTAACAGAACGTCCCGTTTGACCAATGTAGGACTTTCCGCACTTGCAGTCCATCTTATAAACACCTTCGAATGCGGTGGGAGGTAGCTTATCCTTCGCGCTCGGAAAACATTCTTGGATCTTCTTTACAGTTTTGAATCTTGTTTTCACATTGAATTTCCCCAAAATTCTCGTGATTTTTTCCGTGGTCCCGCGGACGTATGGGATGCATGCATAGGCCGCTGGTCGTTCCGTCTTTTCGTCGCTCTCGATTTTCCTTTTTCTCCTCGCCTTGTGAATAGCATTTATTCCATATCCAATTCTATTTAAGGTATTCATAAGATGACGTTCTTCAGGAATGATAGACTCAACGTCCGATATGGTCGCGGCTCGGTGAAATAAGGTTTTGATCACGGCACTTTTTTGTTGGGGATGATGATGGGAATCCGCGTTGAGGTACAAGTCCGTGTGGGTGATTTTTCTGTAAACAGAATGTCCTAAGCTCCCGTCTGTTTTTCTTGTCACTAAAACGTCCAGAAAGGGAATACGCCCATCTTTTTCACATTCCATGGTGAATTGAATGGCTGGGTGCTGCGCGTTCAGATGTTGCAGAAAATTATGTAGTTTTTCCTTTCCGTGAGGCCATATCACGAAAGTATCGTCCACGTATCTCACCCATAACGAAGGAGTGAGTTCAGCGGTCTCGATTGTTCTTTTTTCAAATTCTTCTAAGTATAAGTCCGCGATTACCGGTGATAATGGTGATCCCATGGACGCTCCTTTTCTTTGTTGGTAAAATTGTCCTTCCCAGATGAAGTAGGAGGTGTTGAGACAGTGTTCCACGAGTTTGGGGAAATCTTTTGAGAGTCCTCGACTAGTGAGTTCCTTTACGATCTTCATCGATTCGTCAATCGGGACATTTGTAAAAAGGGATATTACATCGAAGCTCACCATTATGTCCGTATTCTTGATATTGATGTTGCTTAAGATGTCCACAAAATGGGCGGAATTCTTAACGTAAGAGTTCGTGAGACCAACGAAGGGGCGAAGTTTTCGTGCGAGATATTTCGCCACATACCACTTGGCGAAATATCTCGCACGAAAACTTCGCCCCTTCGTTGGTCTCACGAACTCTTACGTTAAGAATTCCGCCCATTTTGTGGACATCTTAAGCAACATCAATATCAAGAATACGGACATAATGGTGAGCTTCGATGTAATATCCCTTTTTACAAATGTCCCGATTGACGAATCGATGAAGATCGTAAAGGAACTCACTAGTCGAGGACTCTCAAAAGATTTCCCCAAACTCGTGGAACACTGTCTCAACACCTCCTACTTCATCTGGGAAGGACAATTTTACCAACAAAGAAAAGGAGCGTCCATGGGATCACCATTATCACCGGTAATCGCGGACTTATACTTAGAAGAATTTGAAAAAAGAACAATCGAGACCGCTGAACTCACTCCTTCGTTATGGGTGAGATACGTGGACGATACTTTCGTGATATGGCCTCACGGAAAGGAAAAACTACATAATTTTCTGCAACATCTGAACGCGCAGCACCCAGCCATTCAATTCACCATGGAATGTGAAAAAGATGGGCGTATTCCCTTTCTGGACGTTTTAGTGACAAGAAAAACAGACGGGAGCTTAGGACATTCTGTTTACAGAAAAATCACCCACACGGACTTGTACCTCAACGCGGATTCCCATCATCATCCCCAACAAAAAAGTGCCGTGATCAAAACCTTATTTCACCGAGCCGCGACCATATCGGACGTTGAGTCTATCATTCCTGAAGAACGTCATCTTATGAATACCTTAAATAGAATTGGATATGGAATAAATGCTATTCACAAGGCGAGGAGAAAAAGGAAAATCGAGAGCGACGAAAAGACGGAACGACCAGCGGCCTATGCATGCATCCCATACGTCCGCGGGACCACGGAAAAAATCACGAGAATTTTGGGGAAATTCAATGTGAAAACAAGATTCAAAACTGTAAAGAAGATCCAAGAATGTTTTCCGAGCGCGAAGGATAAGCTACCTCCCACCGCATTCGAAGGTGTTTATAAGATGGACTGCAAGTGCGGAAAGTCCTACATTGGTCAAACGGGACGTTCTGTTACTTGCAGGATAAAAGAACACCGCAGAGCGGTGAAGAACAAAGACCGAAAACTATCAGCGATAGCAGATCACGCGTGGTCGGAGCCAGGCCATGATATCGACTTGGAAAATACCAAGGTTATCTACAAAGAAACCAAGTATTTTCCCAGGATTATACGGGAGTCGATTGAAATAGCAAAAACGCCCAACAATTTCAATCGCGAGGACGGTTATCCATTGTCTGCAACATGGAAGCGACTGCTGAGCGCATCAAAGACCTCACGGCGCCTGGTGAAAGGACAGTAGTGATAAAGGGGGGGGGGGAAATATACAAATAGTAGGTGCTGGGAAGTACATTTCACTTCACCTGAAGAAGCCAACGGTAGTGTTGGCGAAACGTTGTGTTGTTTTAATCTGACGACGCTATTTATTCTCATATTTCCAATTTTTAAACCATAATCATACACAAGGAACTCGCCCATCTGGAAAGCTATTAATCCCCAAACACAGAACTGAATTATGCTCCAGATCTTTCATGGTACTAGGTGCAAAATATTGGAATCAATTATCTAGTACCAAAATGAATTCCCTACCATTTTCTTCCTTCAAAAGGATGGTCTATGAAGAACTTTATGACCATCGAATGTCGAGAAAGTAATGGAACTTCATTTCTATATCGATACATTCTGACCTATCTTCAAGTCGATTTTGATTACTCTCACTTCAAGCTTGTTCATTTTTAGATCAGCTTCCCACTCCAACATTCTCAAGCAATGATGCTCAGGTAGTCTGTGCCACCTGCTCTTTCTCTTCTCACTTTATTTCAGACGGTGCTCAACCTCGACTGTTGTTGATGCGGAGCATGTCAGCTGAGGAGGGGACAGGCATATGGCATCGGCTGCTCATTATTATGTTATAATTATGTCATTACTCCATTTTCATTATATTTTTTATTACTACTTTTTTATTTTTTTTTGTATTTTTGCATATGTATTTTTCGCTTTACTTTTGTACTTTTCTCCATGATTTGTGAATTTTGGAAAATTATTTTATTAATTATGTGTTTTCACTGTGTTTTCGCGGGTTTTTTTCGCCCCCCTTCTTGTGTGGGTGTTTTCCCGCACTGTGGGTTTTTTCTATATCAACCTTCAGTTATGGAGATTTTTTCCCACAAATCAAATCTTTCTTTTTCGTTTTTTTTTCTTTCTCTTTTTTTATTCCCTTAGTATTATTTTGAATCTTTATAGCGATGTATCTTCATACGAGGTTAGGTGGAAGAGAGGCCCACTCGGGCCTAACCTCGCCTAATAAAGGGTCAAATAAATAAATAAATAATATTTGACTCGACTAGTCATATTAAATAGCTTCCCTGGTTGATTTAGGTCATAGAAAGTATACTTTATTACCATGCGGTTGTTTCAAAAACCTTGACAATTATGGGCATTAAATCAGTAGATACATTACTCCTATTTCGTCAAATATTCACTCACTATTTATCAATTTTTTATTACTTGCGATTTATGAATAAATTTTCTATACAATCGTATGATAGAAATGTCGATATTCATTTATTGATGTGAACAATATAACAACACGGAAATAATATTTTACGGATAGTGACATTGAAATGGATATCAATGTAATAAATTCCAATAATAATAACCAACGAATCATCTTGCAGTTTAACTATCATCTCCGAAGACTACTTAAGGAATCGTATTACCGTAAAGTTTTACAAAGAGTGATGTTGGAGAAATAAAATAGAAGTTAAAACTTTCTACCATAACCCCAGTTCATTAGATTTCTAAAACTAGTTTGATAACTGTAAAACAACGTATTTGACAATTAATTGATTTCGAAACTACGAGGGACTGAATTTACTACGGATGAAGTCGATTGGATTTGGAAGGAACATCAGCGTTGGTGATGAACTCAACTGTGAACTGAGAATTATCTTAGCCCGAAGAAAGTTGACTACTTTATCTTTTATCAATCATACGTAAATGATTTTCTTCAGGCTAAGTCTTCCAGATACATAACACAGATAGATAATATAAAGCATTCCAGCGGATGTCAAGTGGCACCGTTTGTAGTATCCCCTGGAGGAGATTTTAATTACCAGAACTCGATTGTATCTCTTCAATTACTTAGTAGGGTCGGGAGGAACATCTGTGTCCGTCAAGAGCAAACCTAGATTTCGTGGATTATCTTAGACTCAAGAAAGGTCTCTACTTTATGTTTTATCGATCATACGTAGGTACATGATATTCTTCAGGTTAAAACTTCCATAATCATCACGAATGGGAAATATTCATCGAGGATGACTACTTTTCGGGACCAATTAAGAATAATTCCTATTTCTTATTCTTCATTCGACAATTCATTTGAATGGAAGAGTATCACCTATTGTGTGATTATCGCCTGGATGAACGCAAGGAATATTTTTTATCATCATGAGACTTGCTTCATAAGTACTCAGCGTCGATTATTTTGCAGATTCGCAATTATTACCTGCCGATGACTTCTTTCTCTTCGAAGTTATTATGCCCGTACAATCCAGGGGGCACTGTAGTCGAATCCCCTCTTAGTGAGACCAGCTTAACATTTTTCATAGAGTACGCTTTGGGAGGATTGCCCTTTCTCTCCCATTTTCAGTACCGGTTGTTCCTCGATATCTCTCAATGCCATTGCTTCAAAATAATACCAGTGAAATAACGGAATGGGTTTTCTTCTTCACCGTGCGTTGACAGTGTCCCGGGGTAAAGTGAGAGCGCAGGTGATATATAAGACTGTGTAGGCGGTAATGATGAAAGGGAGACGAAAATCAGTGCTTAATCGATTACAACAATAAGTGCCATTTCTTCTAGTATTCTTTCTTTCCAGTACCATTTGCATTCACGCTGTAATTACACTGTGGGATTATCTGGTGCTTGAAGTCGAGTTTCAAATTTTTGGAATCAAAGGAACACTTACCATTGTAGTTTTAATTCATATTTATAGTCGTTTACCCTATTGAGGCCTTGATTAATTTCGTAGCTTTATACACACAGTCGCTTAGACAGCTTTCGTTAACTACTTATGTATTCCTCTTGATTCAGAGAATGAATTTCAATCTACTTTAAGTTAATGGTGCCATTTTAAGGAAAGCCGGAATGCTGCGCACCATTGATCCCTAGGTGATAGTAAGAAATTTTTTCTTACGAAGTAATTTTGAATATTATTTTTGAAACAATACATCATTTCTTCACATTCTTAGGTTGCAAGTTATTTCGGAGGCAAAGCTTTCCCGTTCACAGACATTACTTGTACTATCTTTAGCATGAAGTGAATGCTCCAGTTCTCGTGCATTTCGTACGGCCTATACTTCCCATAGATTCGTATGGAATTCGAGCGTAGCAATCGCTTTAATTTTTCAGAAGCCGTGTTAAAGGTCACAGATTGTAAAATCGTTTCGCGTTTTTGTCCTATTATCCCACTATAAAGAATATTTCTCGGTCAATAGCAGCATTCCTATTTAATTTGATTTTTTTGGTAATGGTTTTGGTTTATAGAATAACATTTCTAGTTTAATTCTGTTAAGAAAAGTCGTGTTTTCATCAAAATTAAGTTAAAGTACACTATTTACGAGTGTTTAACGAGTCTTCCAGACTCGAACCAAGGAAATTATGAACAAATATTTATTAGTAGGTTAATTGAACCCCTAACTAATTTCTTCATTTCATAATTAGATTTCGTGGGGAGGGGCGCGAAATAAAGTTCAAAATTATTTCCATATAATTCTCTGAGGAAATGTTCACATAAGAGAAGCTTGTATCTATCGCAAGGGTGATTTTCCATTAGGATATTGTTGCGTATATTGGGTTTATGTATTCGTAACAAACGTCGGCTATTCCCGTCATTTCATCTCCACTTCATGATAGGATGTTTCCTTAACGGCAAAAGATTTGCATACAGCAATAATACAACATTAATCCATATGAGGAATATCTTTGGACAGTAAATTTGAAACTCTCTGTAGAATGATCATGAAGTACTGTAGCTAAAGGAATATATAGTTTAGGATAGGTTGTTTAATACATTACATCATGTTTTTGAGAATCGTCTGCGCATCGCACAAATAAAGCATTTACGTTACTTAATGTAGCACATTTTTCTCTCTACTATAAAATATTTTTACAATAGATACAGACAATTTTGGAAGAATTAACATTTTTTAACGGCCGTGGGGAGAGGACATCACGGTCTCTCCAATCCGCTCAATAGCACCAGAAATCTCCATTTTTCGATATGATTACTTCTTAACATAGTGACGTGTGTAACCACGGAGGAGTGAATTTTTATTGTATGTTCAATGTCGAGAAGAAAAATCTAATATAATAAAATAAGGTGTGTGTGTATGTGTGTATGTATGTTCGCCTAAAACTCGAGAACCATAAATGGCACAAATTTCAAACGTTCACTATTGTTAAATGTATTCCCTTCGCAGATAATAGGCTACTTTTTATTTACCTAAATGTCCCCAGTTCGAACCCAGATAAGAAAAACTGTTCTCATAAGAAATGCACGTAAACCTAACTTTTATCGGTTGCAGACTACATTTCTTTTGCAAAATTAAATTAGAAATAATAGGCTTACGAAATCGAGATAAGCACCAAAAGAAAGAGAAATGAATAGCGAGTCTTATTTTGTCGTGAAATATCGTTATCGAGTCGAAATGGCGAGAATTCGGTTAAAATAAACGGAAATTTCGTGAAATTTTGAGGCTACAAACAACGAGTCCCCTTGACGACAAATGTGATTGCTGAAACAGAGGTATTGCATTTTTCTGTAAGAATACACGGTGATTTTAGGTCCAAGTAAAGTAATGATTAAAAATCAATGATATTATATGTTCATAGCAGGCAATATTCTGAAATTTCAGCATTTGCATTTACGATCAATTTGCAGCGTTGATTCACAGGAGGCATCGTATGATCATTTAGGGAAAGTTTCTTTATCACCTCGACTTTGCCATTTCTATTTGAAAATTATGAAGCTACTACGCGTGATTTACACTGGAAAAACTTTAAATTAATTAATGTATACTGTGTGCAGCCTCTCGGCGTGTGGCAGTGGGTGCTTGAACCATGACTCTACTTCCCTAATCGTCTAACACCGTGTATTACATTAGCATTTCGAGTAAATGATAACTTAATCAAACGCCTCATTTTTTACACGGGCGATCTTTTGTATTCGTCTTCTGAAGATTAATCTTCGAAACCGGTCGTGTAGTGGTTGTTTGTGTTAAAAATAAAAATTTTTGTGGTAAAAGTACAAGTCCTTAATAGTTCCTTTCCATTACGGATTACCACAACACCTCGCCTGAATCTGTGAAGTTCATACCTAAGATAATATCTACTGCTTATTTATATATCCCCGTTGAGAATCAACGGGCGCCTCAGCTAGTTATAAATAAGATCTCATTATATCTCGCACTACGATTCGGCATTGACGTGAAGATGTATATGCTTCTGCTTTTTTTTCTTAACAGTTCGTCATTCAAACATGAAAGTCTAAAGAAAAGATTCTAGAGCGAAGGCGAAGCGTGGGAGTACGACACCAAAATCTTTGGTCTATGGAATGGGGGTTAACTATTTGGTAAAGCAGCTTACTGTGTGTTTGGAGACGGAAAAAATCTGCGTCTTAAGCGGGAAGAAAGGCGGAAATTATACCATGCGTATAAGGAACGCGGAATGTTTGCAAAAACGTCTTCCACCACATTATTTTATACTGGGTTTTGCTCTATCAGTTTCGTATTCCCTCTCCATAATTCCATCGCATCTTTCGGAGGAATGAACAAATCAACACCACCTTATAGTCTCATTGCAATCTTATAATATGGTTTGGTCCATCCAGGTAAAGGACGATGATAATCATATGTAAGAGACGATTCAATCCTAGCCTTCCATAGATATTGATGCCGTCTATTATAACCAGCTCCGTTATCGACAGCATTGCTTCTGGTAAAATCGGAGCCGTACTCACGTTCTTGCGTATCTTTTTAGGATTTACCAACGTAATGATATGAAAAGCAGCATTTAACACCGAGAACTACTTATGGATTAGGGAATTGAAATCTTCAGCCAATATGACAGCGCGAGGCTAGGAATAAGACTAGTAGTGATGGGCGAATATTAACTACTCATTACTTTGATATTCGTTACTCCCTCGGATCCGAAGTAACGAGTTCTCATTCCCAAAAATACTCCAGTAATCGCTTGGCGATCATCAACTGTTCGCGAGTAAATACTAATGGGATAAAACTATTTCTTTCGGTTCTCGGATTCGCGGGACTCAAGAATGACAAGCCTGAGAGAGAAAGACCGAAGCCAATGAAATCTTTAATTTGTGACATCCCATTAACAGATGTGTATTCACTCTCAATAATTAGACTATTTGAATTGTAACCCGATGGATAATATTTTAAAAATCTCAAAATTCTGTATTAAACGTATGGAGATGAGTGCATACATTAAAATATTTATCTTGATTTTTAAAATCTTTAAGAAAGAAATGAAACATTTGATGACCTACCATAAATTGAGAGTTTATGTATAAGTCAGGTTACCCTAAATTTATAATGGGTAACGAATACAGAAAACAAATTCCGACTCGATGACTACCGAAATTCGTAAGACTGATAAGACATTAAGTGACTGCGCATCAATCAATTCGATCATCGCGGAGGAACGAGTATCTAAGTAACGAGTAAACCCAAAAGTAACGTGCATCTACTCGAAAAGTAACGATTACAAGAGAGGCCCAGAAAAAAAGACTCGTAATCTGAAACGATAACCCGTTTATACTATCGATGTCTTCCTTTTAAGGAGTTTATTCCTTTTGAGGGGTTTGAACCCCTAAAACGTCCCCCCTCACTGCGCCACTGGAGTAAGTTTATTTATCTATGCCTGTACTAGAATGTGTAGAGTCTATCGTGCATCAGAAATATCTCACGCAAAAGCTTATAAATTCGCCGATCTGAATACAGGACGAAATAGTCTGATCCAACAGGTGCTCAAATTAAGATCCTCCTCTTAATCCACATTTGACGAAATAAGGCCGGCAAATTGCAGACCCGGGATCGAGTTCAGGTATGGTAATGTATTCTTTACATCAGTCTCCCTAGAGCACTACTTCTAATAATTCATCTAATTGATTTACTTTCGCTATTACGATTTGAATCCATTAGAATGCTTTGTTCCACAGCAATCTGAAGAAGTTTCATCTTAGTAAATCGAATTTTTTTATCTGAAGTAAGATAATACTTACAATTAGTATAACGTAAACATAAAAGTAACGAAATACGATTCGACAAAGGATCGCAGAATTAATTAAAGAGCTCTAGGAATAAATGGAGTTGCCGTTTTATTTCGATTAGCGAGATAAGATCTAATTGTTATGCAATTCAAACCAACGAAATATTATTACCTCTAGTGCCTACATGAGTAAGGGCTTATTCTTGACAAGATTTCATTCTCAATTTTAGTTTCCAGAACCCTCTTTTATCCATAATCAGAAGGGAAAAACCAGGTTTATGGAAAAGTGATTCACTCGAAACTTTCAGAGCACATTAAAAATAGTGGACATGTGTCTGACCGTTCGACTAAATGGGCCTTAGCTTATGAAATTAGCCTTCGTTTACGAATCAGCAACTGAATATAGGAGTTTGGCAACCACGCCTGCATTGCCGTATTAGTTTCGAGATTTTACATTTATCAAATTAGTTAATTTGTGATAAAAATTTCATCTTTGCATTTCACCTCGCAAGCATTCCTTACATTTTAGTTAGCATATATTCTAATATACATAACGTCGGAACTCAAGCATCTATCATATATCAAAGCTGCATATCGACTGCAAATTCTTTGTCGAATCCGCAAGCGTCATTTGCTTAGCCTCCGTTGTCTGGGTCCTAACTACCGAATCCTAAATAGCGAAACCCATTTATAACAGGTTCGCCTCTAGGGGGCCGCAAATTTCCGATTTTTCTCAATATAAAGTATTGCGCGGATTACTTCAAAATTTATTTTTCGTTCTTTCCGAAAATTTTCATCCTGAGAATCGGATTATTTATTGTAGATAAGCCTCTGTAACATAGTGGTAATGATTTTTCGAAGATGGCCTTGCATATTACGCTGCATGAATTATTTTACTAACTTATAAACTATAGTATTAATATGTATATATACATAAATTACATACATATTTAAAGGCACGAAAATATGCTATTTACCTATTTGAAAATTATTATTAATATACTTTAATATTAATACTATACTGCATAAATTTTTAAGTGTCACTATATTTTTTCTGATGGTAATCTTTACTTAGCAGTTTAAAATGTGTGAAACCAGAAATTCAGCATTTATTTTTTAAATTTTATCATATAATGCGTGTTAGCGTAGATGGTGTTTTAATAAAGCAATTCTTTTCTTTGTTACGCTATTGCTTATTGTAATGAAGCAAAACCTAGAGTACATAATATAGGAAAATTTTAAAGTTACTATTAAAAATTTTCGTACTCTAAAATGCATCCAACGTTTCCTTCTCATTTTTTTCATACATCCACGGCTTGTGTTAATGGAAAAGGAATCCCATCCAAAAATTGAATGAATTGTGTACTTTTATCTTATTTAATTATCCGTATATCTACATACTACACCGTTTTGGGCATGTGGCAGTGTGTATGAGTTATTTTATTTCGTTAACAGACTAAAAATTTAAGCCTAGAACCGACTTGCTTAGGCAACTGATCCCTTTACTCACTATACAATATAATTATGGCTTTTGTAACATGGTTTTCTATGTCATCTTGTGAATTCCCCGAAAAAAAGACAGAAAATAAATACACTTAAATACACACACATCGGTGATCTACACTAAACATTAATTTCGCACAGGGAGTCTTTCCTGCGCATTATGGAATTTTTTAAAAAATATCGTATTGATCGTCAATGGAATTCTCCCATGTCTTTATATTGGGAGTTTACCGACGTCAGATTAATAAATACACACCGTTGATCTACACTATGTAATTCATACTTACAGGGGGTTCCATGTATACCTTGAATAATTAAAAAAAGTGGTGCAGATGATCATTATAAGTCACCCAGAGTCGGAAACACATTTTAAAATTTAAGCCTAACAGTCCTTAACAGTTTTCACTACCTTTCATGTTAACTACTCACTGCATGACAGATGTTGACGAAATTTGATACGTAAATGTTCCATGCCTTCAGTGACGTAATAATTACTTTTTATACCGATGAATGAATGATAGAAGGCAATATTCCAACGAAAATTTAGCATCTGCGGTTATGAAGAATTTGCAGTATCGATCCGCAGGGAACAACGTACGACTTTTTAGTGAAAGTTTCCTAATCCATTCGACTCTGCTAATATTATTTAATTCTGATGAAGCTACTCATTACGATAAATAAATTATGATTTACATAAGTTCCTACGCGCAGTATTTCGGAATGTGCGTAGGAGTGCACAAATCACAGCTCAAATTCCCTTATTGGTTAATTTCCCGAGACGTAGTAGCATTTCGAGTAAGATCAAAAGTTTTTCAACGTCTAGTTGTTTCCACGTGCTATCTTGTGTTTTCTAGAGGATCGTGTGTATCGCAATTGGAAATGAGCAGTCAGCGGACAGTTCAGCTATTCTACGTTGAAAGATTTACTTTATTTTTTTTTAATTTAAGAGAGTGAAGAGTTAAAAAATTTCAGGTTATTGTAATCAGACGACGCGCCTGCTTTAATGTATATATTTAATCTCATTTTCGACCATAGTTATGATAAAGTGTTCTTCAGAAAATAAATATAAAGTGAATTTGTATCCTTGACAAGTTCTGTTTCTATCGAAAAATTGAAGGAAATCACCAATTGGACGAACTTGAGCCGAGTTCTAAGTAAAGGGAAATTCTATACAGTTTCACATTCTAATCGTCGATGTCCGGTTTCCATTCAAAATTGTGAGAAATTGAAAAGGTTCATTTTGCAATTTGGATTGTGCGTTACATTCAATGACAGAGACGTGAGAGGTGTTTTAATCTCTTATTCAAAAATATTTAAACTAATATTGCTTATTTCTATTATTCCTGTTGCTCAACGTCCATAACGATCTGTATCTGAATACAGTACAACCCGGTTAAAAGGCTTTTCAGGGGAAAAACCAGTTACCATGTTACAAGGGTACTAACCAGGTTGTGTAATGTTGATTGCCTTATATAATATTTCTGAATAATGGCCAGATATTCTAACAAAGAGAGAGCATAATTTACTTAATTTTGGCTATTGTTACCGGGAATGGGTCAACTCGCCGCGGGCATATTTTTAATACGTTTAGAACTATGAAATTACTCGTTATTCGCAAGGGTTTTGATTATCTAATACCATAGAAAGAAGAAACCCTTTAATTAGTCTTGTGGGCTCAATATGACCTTTCTTACAAAATTAATTTAAATAATTATATTATAAGCATATTATTTATTTTTAGCGGTGATCTACAAAGTAATTCAGCAGTAAATATCAGGTGCATGAAATTAAAAATCATATTTGGGAGTTAATATATCACCAGAATTTTGCTATATCATGATACGACAAACCAAGTTTGTTGATTTAACCGATAAAAATGCATTAAATTTTAGTAGTGTTACCAAATTTACGAAATATATGTAAATAATTATATAATTAACAGATCATGGTTTTTAAGTGCCCTTATATTAAGTAATTCATTTGTAAGTACTATGTTAAGAACAAAATCAGATCATGCATACCAACTGATAATTACATACAAATCAACTTTTCATAAACAGATACCTCTTCCTAATTGATCTTTACGTAATACAGTAGACGTAATTAACCCTTAATTAGTCTCGTGGGGTGAATGTGACCCCAGGTGGTGTAATTCCCTCGGCAAAACAAAAACTAATCAGCATATATTAACCAATTTTTTTTTTGAAAAGATTTTTAGCTTCTTACGATAATATGAGAATCTAGTTAATTTTAAGCAATCAAAAGTATGCAATTTTGGCAGTTTCGCCAGATTTCCAAAAATAAATTTGAATAATATTCAAACAATACTTCAATACTTATTAAGCGCCTATACATAACATAACTTATTGATAAGTACCAGAAAAATAATGAACACCATATCTTGCATATATTTTGCATTATAGGTTCCGAAGCGTCGGAGATTCGAAGCGCGAAGCGGAATACGCTCTTTGATATAAAAGTCAAAAACTTACGTTCTGTTCAAGATATCGCATCAAAACAAACTGCAAATGAAAATCACAACATTTATCTCGATTACTCTCGAGACAAGTTCTTCCTTACGTGAGAAACAGAAAACTTTTAGGCGACGTATAAATTGGACTGCACGACGAATTTTTCTTGAGTTACGTTCCAACTAAATAATTTTTTACTAAAATGTGGTTAATCTAAAATTAATCTTGTGTAATATTTATGAATTCAGATGATACAATGAGCAATTGAAGAAAAAATCAGTATTTTATGTTGAATTGTGATAGAGAAATGGCAGTTTCAAAAATGTTCACGGGTGAAAACTCGGCAATTAATTCAATTTTCGATTTTAACTGTGCTGTTTTTGCTATAAAAGCATAAAATTTTCACTGTTGTGTTGAAAGTTATTTTTATTGAAAATTCATTAGAATTTAAGTTTTAATCCATCAATGTAAACTACGAATCTTAATTATACCCGTACGAATCCGTTGCTCCACGTAAAGCGAACCTGCGCGAGGCTAACTTCTTCACTTACGGCAAATTATATTGAGTTATTCTCCTGTAAGTTCTCCATACTGACTGGAATTATGAAACGTGCTATGATCGATCTGCCATGGTAACTGTAAGTTTCATACAGAAATTTATTGAACATTCTATTTAATGGTTTTCAACCACGGAAATCGATTAGTAATATTTAAACATCGTATAATCACTCCTTATCATTGTCATCAACCCATGAAATAATTCTTTAATACTTGCTCTACGATGCGCTACAATGGTTGGTCTATCGGCATAATCTTGCCTTTGGGAACTGATACCCCATTTTGTAATTGAATTTTTAAAAATATTAATTGTTGACATCAATTTTTAATAAATATATAACTATTAATATTTACAACCGTTTTCAATATTTTTATTCAGTTTACTCCACCTTTGGTTGGAAAGCAGAAAAGGATATATTTGTAGGAGACAATTAAAGCGGAAAATAATCAAATCCCGAATGTAATAAAGAAGTAAAATTTATCAAAATCTTACTCGTCAATAATGAAATATAACTGTTTATTTATTATAATGTGAAATACATTATAAAAATCGATTCCTCGTATTAGAAAAATGTTTTTTCGTAATTGTGTTTGCCCTGAATTAAACACCAAGAACACATTGAAAATTTATTTTTATTAATTTTAAAACTGCGACTCTTAATTTTGAATGTGAGCAGAATAGTTATATTTATATAATATAAAAACATTAGGGAGAGATAGAAATATAGACCAAAATATTTGTTTCGGAAATTATTTTTTCATTTGGTTATCAGCATGATTTGATTTTTAGGGTGTTAGGGTTAGACGGAAGAAGAAACTTTAAGTCTCAATCTCGCCGACCCGAAAAAAAGACTATTATTATTATTATTATATTAATTATTAACATTTTACTTACTAATGAATTATTTTACGTATAGGCACCTGCAAAATGCAGTAATATGTTTATTAAATAATGATTTAATTTATTATATTAGTGAAATTTTTAACTGCTAAAATTAAGTGCTTTTTATAAGTGGAATTGACAAAATTGGTTTGTCGTATCATTATATAGCAAAATTCTGGTAGTCCATTAACTCTAAAATAGTATTTTTCATTCTGCGCCTCGTACTTACTATGAATTACTCATTACTGACTATGAATTAGTTCATTGATCATCGCTTAAAATAAATATAATGCTTATTAAATAATTATTTAAATTTATTTTTGTAATTTGTTAACACCGCATTAATTGCATACCTTTTGTTTCTCAAAATTAACGAAATTCAGATCATAAATGTAGTGCAAAATTTTTTATGTAAGTAAAAAATTGGCATACAAATATCTTAAATAGCTTATGTTTTATCGAAGGAAGTATATCGTCTGGGGTTATATCGACCCCACGAAACCAATTAAGGGTTAACAAGGATTAATTGCTTCTATGAAGTGGTGCTGTGGTCTTACCGTAAAATTTAGCAGATATCTTAGTTTCTTCTTTCTGTGATATTAGATAATTAAAACTCTTGCGAAGAACGAGTAATTTCATAGTTCTAAACGTATTTAAAATATGCCCGCGGCGAGTTAGCGGCGGCGAGTTGTCCTAGACCCATCGTTACCATCCAATCAAGCAGAGTTTATCATAGAGACTAAAGGACGGTACTGAAGAAGATAAAAGACTGCTCCATCGAATTAAGCGAATGATAAGTTTAAGTGTATCTGAAAAGGGAAAATCCGCGTCTTGAACAAGAAGCATTAAACTTATTAAGGCTTATTAAGCGAGAATTTTACACGTGTTTCGCATGAAAGGGACCGACAATTTGAGACAACCGCTTCTTAAGCGGAATAACATCTAGAGAAGTGTCTTCGCCCTCTTTTCATACACTGTATTGGAGGTATCTTTTCGAAGGATTTTCGCCCAAAAGCAAGTAATGGTAATTACAGTAATGCTTGACATTCTGGTTTCTAATTTATGAAGACAGCTTATCCGTTATGGTATTCAATACTTTTCTGAATCTGTATTAGAATAATGCCCAGCAAGTGGCACCTATTACCATAGCACCAATACTATGTAATTTGTCTATTTTTACTTCCTTGTCGAAAATCAACGAGTAGCTTCGCTATTGGTATAAGTAATATCTTTACGGGAGAAATGCAGCAAAGACATGCTCAGTTATTTAGATTTTTAAAGGAAATGCCGGCAATATTCTTTTACAAAACATTACTTTAGAGAGATTGCTATTTTTCGCCATCTATTTATAAAGTTGTGCGAGTGTGTGTGTCATATACTTACATATACTTACTTGTCGGACCTACGTCCGATCCTCGATAGCAGGAGTGTAGATCTCATTCCTTAGAAGCACAGCATGTCACTGGATTTGGATCCTCTTGAAGTACATTTACTGACATAACTTTTCAGAGATGAGACTTACCGTGATAATTATTACACATGTACTATTTTTCTACAGGGATTGCGCTAATTTTCGAATAATATTTTAGACAATATCTATTAGGATAGAGAATTCAAAATGACGTAGAACAGAGACGTTGTGGTCTTCTATATTGCCAGTGGATGTTACATAGTAAAATAAGCGTGGATTCGACGCCAGATGGGTGCTGAATTCTCCCCCTTGAAATACATTGCGGCGATACTTAAGAAGCTTACTCATGATAGCATTTGGTCTACGCCGTTAAAATTGCATTTTGATTAAAGTCCTGTTAGGGACGTGGATATCAATTGATTTAATCCAGGAAGAGGCGATATTCTTGGAAAATATTTTGGAAATTCATCCAAAAGGTAGTATAAGCAGGAAGTCGGCAAAAAAAGAAGCATGAAAACCCAAATCGTATGAATCTTTTGCAGGACAAGGTCCTTTTAAGAACTCTGTATGTGTGGGATACGAAAGAAAGATTTTTGAGGTATTTTCCATTTGTATTCCTGTCCATTTTATATTTCCTTGTAAGTAGACAAATAACGTGCATTCTAAATTTACCTTGTACCGAATATTTCCAATTGAATTGTAGCGCAATTTATTAGGAGAAAATACCGCATGGTATGCTTGAGTACTTAGGGAGAGGGAGTGCAAACTTGTGCCTTCATTATCATGATAATCGAGGGACAGATAAGGAATTGTGGGTGCGCGGGAGGAGAGGAAGGACCTTCGGAAATAAAACGACACAAGGATGGCAAAAGCACCTCTAAGCCGCTATCCGAGGGAACGTTACACATTTCAACGTTAACATCCGATGTTTCTGAATAATAGACAATTGAATAAATCGCTCTTCGCTAACATAGTGGTTTATTTATATATATATATATATATATATATATATATATATATATATATATATATATACGAGTAAAAGTTGCTTGCATACTGCAAGCTATCCGTTGAATACAGTATCATACCAAGTACTGCCTCAGTTCAAATTTAAAACTTCGCGCCAAAGACCGCCTGGCGACGAACTAAGAACCCGATCGTGAGAGAAGACAGCAAAATAATATTAGATAAGTGCCATCCTTACTTGTTCCAAAGTTTCGATTCAATATCTTATCGAGAAGGTCCCACGCCTCTGTCACCATTCCGGGTTTTATCTTTCCAGCTTATCGGGAAGCCATTTAAAAAATCGTCCAATGCATTTCTTATGGAAGAATTTTGCATCCACCTGGCGTCGAACTCACTGTCATTTGGCTACATTTTTTCCATGAGAAGCATAGAAGACTACCTCAACTTCAACCTCCGAAATTTTGGTTACTCTATCTTAACGATAAGTGCTTCAAAATGATTTTCAAAAATCCGCTCAATGCATTCTTATGGGAAAATTGCGATTTTTAGGAATTTCTGGCATCGAATTCATGATAGCTAGCGTCGAAGTCTGCATTATTCTGGCATCTAGAGTGTAGGGCCAGTACGTCGAAAAAATCTGACGTCGACGGCGCTCGTGGAACATGGTCAGAATTCGTATCCCCTATATCTATATCTATTATATATAGCTAACTCTCCGGATATACCTATATATATACGAGTAAAAGTTGCTTGCATACTGCAAGCTATCCGTTGAATACAGTATCATACCAAGTACTGCCTCAGTTCAAATTTAAAACTTCGCGCCAAAGACCGCCTGGCGACGAACTAAGAACCCGATCGTGAGAGAAGACAGCAAAATAATATTAGATAAGTGCCATCCTTACTTGTTCCAAAGTTTCGATTCAATATCTTATCGGGAAGGTCCCACGCCTCTGTCACCAATCCGGGTTTTATCTTTCCAGCTTATCGGGAGGGCATTTAAAAAGATTTCCGCAATGCATTTCTTATGGAAGAATTTTGCATCCACCTGGCGTCGAACTCACTGTCATTTGGCTACATTTTTTCCATGAGAAGCATAGAAGACTACCTCAACTTCAACCTCCGAAATTTTGGTTACTCTATCTTAACGATAAGTGCCTCAAAATAATTTTCAAAAATCCGCGCAATGCATTCTTATGGGAAAATTGCGATTTTTGGGAATTTCTGGCATCGAACCCATGATAGCTAGCGTCGAAGTCTGCATTATTCTGGCATCTAGAGTGTAGGGCCAGTACGTCGAAAAAATCTGACGTCGATGGCGCTCGTGGAACATGGTCAGAATTCGTATCCCCTATATATATATATCTATATATATAGGTATATCCGGAGAGTTAGCTATATATAATAGATAGGGGATACGAATTCTGACCATGTTCCACAAGCGCCGTCCTCTTGCTCGCACCCACCGACTTTTCTATTGACGAAACCGTGTTTCATAAGAACCTGCCCACGCATATCATGGATGTAGGTACCTCATACTAAGCTAATCGAAGTTTTAATGAGTTAAATTTACCGAATCGACTGCTCATAAGTTTTTGTCTCCGGGGGCATACGAATCTGACCATAGCGAATAGATAAACAGCCATCATATCTGACCATAGCGAATAGATAAAACAATGACGGCATTTTCAAAGACAATCTGTATTTGTTTGGATTTTCCTATTATCAATCTATTTCTGTGACGTTGCTGGTTAATGATTTATTTAAACTTCAGATTCAAATTTTTTCCGTATCTAAATTTTTTTTTATACTCTGTGTACTTTCATATAAAGACTCAGTCAGACGTATAATATACGTACAACAGTCTTATAAAATAATTTAACTCTCATGCAAGAAGTCATCAAACAGTAATATTCTATGATTCAATTTTATGACATTTAATTCTAAATGCATTCATTATAGATTTATCTTCTCCTCGAATTCAAGATATTGAATGTTTGAATGATTGCACATATTCGATATCAATATCGATTGTCACCGAAAAAGTTGTCGTCATTTTAACGACTGTGGCTTTTTTCGTTTCCTCTTTCTTTTGTGTCTTATTCCTGTGAATTTTTATCCTGTCACTTTTTCACCTGTATTTGAAAAGATCTAGCATGCGAAATCTGGTTGCAGTCGATAGAAATGTCAAACAGGAAAGTCTCATAAACGTAGATTTGCGGAGAGAGAGTAAGGAAATAATCGATGCGGTAACTAAAAACAAAGATTTACAATTTAGAGGTAGTGTGATGCCTCGATGAAAAAATCATTCAAATCAAAACAGTCGTTAACCACCGTATTAAACGCAGGTATGTTAAATTTATGGAAGTGATCTTTACGTTTTGTATGTTTAGGAAGTCTGTTATTAAAATCCTATAAAAATGAATCTTTATTTTCAGTCTGCTACTCTGCATTTTAATGCCAAATTCGTTTCTTGTGTGGTAACTGTAAAACCTATCCTAACGAACGTTTCCCCGCTTCTCGATAACTCTCGGTTCCACTATAGTACTCGCTATTTTGTAGAGTAGCTGCTGATTGTTACTCCTGTATTAAAGGACCTCTAAATTTCTCTCTCTTATAGTGCATGGTTCTAGTTGGTATTTGGCGAGTGACACCCAATTCTATGTCATTGTCACCATATTTCTTATAATAGCAGTCAAGTAAGTCGAGGATAAAACATGGTTTTACTCAGAAAAAAGAAGATTAATTTAATTTATTATTGCACATACTTTTCAGCCACTTTTGGTTATCAGCAGGAATGGTTGTAGTTTTCATGCTGAGTACGTGGACTACTACAGCATTGATCACCATTTAAACAGAACACACAGCCACGTAGGTGATCAGATGGAGCTCACTCCATGATTCCTGTCAAGAATTTTGGCAAATTTTATGTCTAAATGTTAGGGTCTAAAACTTCTTTTCCTCAGTATTCAGGATCTGTTTGCTAATTATAATCAATCAATCTTTATTGTCTCATTGACTTTACAAGATAAAGTAAAAGACATCGTCAACAGTCATAGGTATAAGAAATATTCACAAGTATCACATTAAACAATTATTGAACCAATATACATAATCATGTAACAAAATCATAATTATAAAAGTCATTCAGAGAATATAAAGTGTTGCATCTTAGGAAATTATGCATAAAAGCCTTTTAAACCTTTTTACATCCAAATCACGTACGTTACTAGGCAATTTATTGAAGAGTTGAAGGCCTTTGATTTGGAAATGGCTACCAGATTTAGATAACCTGTGGTAAGGTATATCTAGAGTATTCTTGCTCCTGGTATTAAAAGTATGCACATTTGATCTTGAATGGAAATTATGGATATTCTCCTTGACAAATAGTAAACAATAAAATGCATATTGGCTGTATATGGTCATGATTTTTAGACTTTTAAATTTTGGTTTACATGTTTCCCAGGACTTTAATCTGGACATTATTCTTATTGCTTTCTTCTGTAAAAGAATTAAATGCCTGACATTGGTTGCATTGCCCCATAGTAGAAGGCCATAGCAAAGATGGCTATGGAAATATAATGAATTATACGACAAGGATTGGACAGTATTTGGTGGGAATGTGTCTTGAATGGATACTCTTTAAGACAAAATGTAAAATGCACATCAGGAATGTGAGTAGCAGAAGAACTATCTTATTGTTTATGTATCATTTTACAATTTATGTATTTACTTTTCTTGTATTTTCATCAGAAATGATGGAAAGGCAATTAGCATTGCCTGGTTTTAAAGCTATCATGCTAGTATTTGCTTGGTCATCATTATCAATTTTTACTGCGGTTGTAGTATTTTGGTACAGAATAGAGACTGCATCATTAAATTAGAAACTTCTGTATAGCTCACGGCTGTTAATATGAAAGCTACATATATGTAATTGATGCTGAATTCTGATCTGAACTCTCAATCGAATCTCTATAAACTATTTTTGGAGAGTTATTGTGCTACACTTACTTAGAATTTAGTATTCTTTCACTGAGTGAGGGAAATAAGGGCATTTGTAATCAGTATTCTCTCACTTTCTGTGGCTGATTGTGGAGCAATGGTGGTTATAATCAATATTAACATTGATAAATTTGCTGATAAACTCTGAGAGGATGATGAAAGAGAAAATGGCTTTAATAATAAATATATCAATCCAATGGTGCATAAAAGCGTGTATGGGACAAATCATTTTCATTTGTTGCATTACAATTAATTAACAAATAAATGAAGGACTAAATGCTTTAAAAACTTGGCATCTTATTACATCAACCACATTACAGTTTATAACAATTTTTTGCCATTCACTAATAATCGCAAAGAAAGTTACTACACTATTATGTATTTTATTAAAATAAGGATAAAATGCATTTATTGTAGTCTGCTTTTACAGTTTTATTTTATATTTACATTATAATCTAAGTAAACGTGTATTTCATTGACAAACACATGATAATATTTTAACAGTAGACGTGTATATTTATAGAAATGGATATAAACAGGGATAGTTGAATTGAAACAACTAAATTCTCAGTCAAATATTTCACTTACTTAAAAATTATTCTGCACTATAAAACGACATTCAAAGCAACTATTTCTAAACATTTTTTGAGGAAAGTTTGCCCTTAATGTTCTTTAATTTAACCGGTAGCAATTTGTATGTTTTCAAAGCTGTTATCTCAAACTCCATATAAACTCTGATTTTTTAAAAATTGCAAGTAATAGTTGTTGCAAGTTATGCAAAATGTTTTGTTTGCTCTTCTTTGCAGTGGGTATTGGCCTTGGGATGGACTTTGCCTGCTGTGTCTTTAGCTTTGGTAGCTTACAGCCTATATTTCTTTGATTTTGGACCAGCAGCATCTACTGTGTATACATCATTGTCACATACAGCATGGCATGGGCATGGATTGTTTTGGTTGGCAATGCAAGTAAGTATGGAGTGAGTTACACATCCCTTCAAAGAAGAAGGGAAGCATTGTTAAATCAATTACCCCCACAAATTGAAACTGGTTTCATCAATGTTAAAAATGATGCCAACATGAGGGAACCACAATTTCAGACCTTAGATATTAGTAATTAACAATAGAAATTCAATTTATTTATTTGCAATCTTGGCTACAAAAAGTCTTAATTCACAGTGGTAGTATTTAGAAAGGGTCTCTGGCTGGTTGGTAGGAAAACCTATCCCCCCAAAGGCAGTTCATCATACATTGATTATGAACGACTACTGGATAATATTTCAACAAAAATTGGCAAATTTATAAATAAAATTTCAGTATCTTTGTCACAAAATGAAACAACCAAAAATATCATATATGCGGTTGATAAATTCAAAATAAACTCATAACTAAATGATGTTGAATGATTATTATCACTATGTTTGATTAAAAATGTTTGAGAATTCACTTTGGAAAAAATCTTTCCTCCTCGGAAATAGTTTAATTGAAAATTTTAGGTCCCAAAATCAAATTTCTCTGGTTCTTTTGATTTTCAATATGTATCGATTCCATAAGAGAAATATTATAACTCCAGAAATAAATTTAAAATGTATCAGTAAGCATCCATTATTTCTAAGTAGGAATTATTTATTTTCAAAGAAAATCTCAAATCTTTTCCATTTTACATATAAGTGGTGAGCATTTAACAATAATAATGACTTAATGTCGAACTTCTGTACTACATACATGACCTGTTTATTGCATTTTCTGAAAAAGAAATTGAGCTTTCACTGTTTATTTTGAATTCCCATGGTGCTTCTCTCCTTCTTTCAAGAAGTTCTTACAGAAAATATTTGGCTCATTATCTGACATAAGTCACATGAAGAGGGTTTTCCTCATTACATGTAAATATGCATAGATTACACTTTAGCACAAAGTAATATACTCGAGGCCATCCATCTCCGAGGAAGTGGATTGCAACCATTTGCATCCTCTGCAATGACTCACCTTAAAGATGATGTTGGAGGCAAAAAAGATAGGCTGTTTGCCATATGTAAAGTAAAAATGTTCCCTTTGGAAATTTCTCAAATTGTCCCCCCTTTTGCCTGGCCTTGATTAATAGTGAAGGAACTAAATATAACTTTATGTACAACTATTATTGCATTTATCTGATCCTTCTGAATAATCAAAAATAAGATTTATTTCTCTCCAGTTATAAATATGCATTATGACAAAAAGTGAATCTACAAATATATACTACTCACAAAGGGTAACCTGGTATTATTGAACCTAATACAATTCAAGGAAATGACCTGAATTCTCACCACTGAATCTTCATTCTACGTCTAACAATAAGTGGCTAATTTTCTCTCAAATTCTTCTAAAAGTTTTACTTTTTCTCTCTCAACCATAATAAATATCTTGATGTGGATGAAAGACAACCTGAATTGTATACTTCCAAGATTTTCACTATCACATACATTATAAAGCTTAAGTGCAGCTTCCTCACAAAACAATAAAGTTGATAATTTTGAATTGATTGCTAAAACAATATGTTGTTCTTTACATTGTTACTTTAGAAATCATTTTGACAGGGAAAATGTGTGCAATTGATCAAAATGAACTTTGCATGTATGTCTTTTGGGAGTATTTTCAAGTCATCCCGAGTTGAAACCATGAAAATTTGAGTGAAAACGTCCAATAGAAGCCTTAATCATAAACTCTCAGCTAAAAGGACCACTCCATAATCTTTAAGAGACTGACAGGAAATATTAAGATCCTTACTCTCTCCTTAAAAAATGTTTGACGAATTTCTGGAAATGGCTGAATTACCTAGAATAGACCATCTTGTCTCTGTTAATAAAATCCTAACCGTAACCCATTTGTTTGTGAGAAAGGTAATTTAGATTTAAGGTAAATTCTTAACATAATTCTCTATGTAATTATTTTCATTTGCTTGCTAAACCATTATCCCAAAATTTCTGAAAAGTTAAATAAAGTTCTAAAATAAAAGCTCATACATATCGCATGTTGTCTTTCTATCAGACAATTTGTTAGCAACTTTCTTGTATTGGTTTCATCTTTCTTGGCATTGATATTGATTGCAAACTACATTGCAAGCGCATTGATTTCCTCAGCGGTTAACTCTCAAAATGATTGCTCAAACTGAGGACTCCAAATATTTGGACCTTTTATCTGCTTATTATTCTCTCTTCTGTTTCCACCTTAGCCATGACACACTTTTGCAGGGCAATGTCAGGCAAATATTCTGACTCCAAAAGAAAGCCATCAAGGTAATATCTGGGATTAAATCCTGGGATACCTGTAAATATGAATTTTCAACTCAAAATTTTGTCTGCATATATATAGATTGTTTATGTATCTTAGCCTTAAATATGCATAAGAAAATATCAGTGAATTAGCTTAAAGTTCAAATGTGGATAACTTTCATACCAGATACAAAACCAATACCATAGTGTAGACTCAGTAAATCTCTGAAACAGTTCTATGTGAAGAGCCTTCACCTCTTTAATAAGCTCCCTACAAACATTCACAATCTTAATTCTAACAAGTTTGTCTGTTTTATCAAAATTCCTGGCATATAAAACTCTGCACTGTTTGGATGAATTCCATGTCTATATTCATGAATTGCAAACATATTTAATATACTGCTCTTTCTTACCTTCGATGACGTCTCTCACCTTACATATTTGCTTTATGGACAGAACATTTTATTATTATCTTTGTGGGTTTGTATCATATGTTTGTAACTTACCTTTCTTTGGCACTTGGTAATAAGTCTATGGTGTGCCTAATGGTAGGACAATAACTGAAAACTCAAGCTAATAGCTATATAATTGTTTTCATTCACTGGGCCAATAGTTTTGCTTTAGCATTTTTTTCAAGTCTTCATCCATGTCACGTCCTTTTGCTGAGAAGTAGACATAATCATATTGAATAAAAGTGGGATTAGGAAAGCTCTGTATACAGAAAACAACTGTCTTTCATGCACTTGTGTAAGAATCTAACTTTCCTTCATTGTTTTTAATTTTAAAACATTATGGAACATCAAAAATTGAAGAAAAGTACATTGAATAGGCTACCTATTCTTTTCCATTCTTCACAGGAACAATTTCTTATAATCATTATTCAAAATCAGGGAAGATATAATTTCTTGTACTAAAATTGATTTCTATTATTATTGGATCAGTAGTAAAGTCTACGATTAATGCAATATTTTCATACTCTTCAGTATTTTTTGTTTTTTAAGTAACTTTCGATTCAGCTCTTTATTCACCATATCTTTTGGTTCGGCAATCATAGAAATCTTCATCTGGAACTGCCTCTAAATTAGATGATACCACTTCCGTCCTTCCTTCTTGAAGGCATATATAGTGAGCAGTGAAACACTCTAATAGAAATATTTGGTTGTTCACTCGCTTCTTCCGAACAAGTGAATCATTTGATTCAAACAACTCTTGATTTATGCTTTACTTGTTATAACAGACCTACTGTATGTTTTTTCCAGTCTTTTCCAAAACTATTGGCCCAGTGAATGAAAACAATTATATAGCTATTAGCTTGAGTTTTCAGTTGATTGTCCTACCATTAGGTATGACATAGACTTATCACCAAGTGCCAAAGAAAGGTAAGTTATAAACATATGTTACAAACCCACAAAGATAATAATAAAATGTTCTGTCCATAAACCAAATAGATAAGGAGAGAGACATCATCAAAGGTAAGAAAAAGCAGTATATTACATATGTTCGCAATTCATGAACCAAATGGATTCATTTGGTGATGATAGAGTGAAAATTCTTTCTTAGAATTATTTGATGGAAGCAAACAATGAATCATTGGGTTGTTTCCATTCCACCTTTCTTGATATCCTCTTCTGCTTTTAGTATGGGAGAGTGAAGCCATGACTCGTGTGGGAATCATCTATGGAAATGTTATTTGTAGCAGTTGTTAGTG
This sequence comes from Pachydiplax longipennis, assembly GCA_036926295.1. Lineage (NCBI taxonomy): Eukaryota > Metazoa > Arthropoda > Insecta > Odonata > Libellulidae > Pachydiplax > Pachydiplax longipennis. Next base: position 69,626,818 of record JAVFKF010000015.1, read on the forward strand.
ATGTATCATGGGTTTAAGAGCAAAACGTGGATAGTGAATTTTATTAAAAAGACACTTAGTTCCTCAGCAACCAACTGATCATAGATGTGTCACCAAGATATCTATGATCCTTGGGCAAATCATAGAATTCGTCAATGCAAAGCCATTGGTTTAATTCCAGGATATCTGGACAATGCATTCACAATCTTGGGGTCTGAGTTACTAACGTGACATCTTTTCTTTGTAATATATTTGGGTATTGGCTCTTATCAACCAATGTAGAACATGCATTGATAGAATGTTCTTGTTGAAATATAGTTGCTCCTGTTTATGGATATGATGTTCTTCTCATAGGTGACAACCCATTCCCTTCCCCTACCAGAGGCTCTGGTACTGAGACACCCTTCATCCTCACTCCACTTCCTCTCCTGCACTTCCTTTGTTTCTGCATTCTTTTCTCCTAATGATTCGAGGGGGGAGTTTATTGTGGTAAAGAATAGTTACTACGATGGTGAAGCCATTGAAATAAGTGTTAAGTGGGGGAATTCATGAAGGATATGATTGGTCTAAGAGGGATGTCTTTGTTGTGTATTTTGGGTAGACTGTACATTTTCGTAACAGTTGGTTTGGACATATGGAGTTTTATGTTTATGGGATCTGTGATGAGATTTTTGCAAATTTTTAGAGTATCTTTGGTGAAAGTGATCATTTTGTTGAGGGGGTATTTTGGAATAGATTCATAAGGGCCTTCCTTTAAGGTGGATGTGACATTTTCAATATATTGTTTTTTTTTGTCAATGTTCACTACTTTGTATCCTTTGTCAGCTTTAAGGTAAAAGCAATCTTTATCGTTAAGTGTTTCAAAAATGTTGTGTTCTCTCTTGCTGAAGTTGTTTCTGTCGGTAAGTTTTCTATTTTCGTCTTCCAAATTTTCTCTGATTGGCTGAAAAAATAAATTTCTGATGGTGTTCTTGGAGCTTTCTGGTAGGAATTTGATTTGGGATTCTATATCTGCGATAGTGTCTTGTGAGGAAGAGTACATTTTAAACCTTTTGAGAGAAGCGTAATTTCATCTTTGTTGAAGGATTCTCTGGAGAGATTAACTATGTTGTTTAGAGTGTTGACGGAATGAGAGGAGTTTTTCGAAAGCTGTTTCTGTTTTAAAGAGTTGAGCTTTAGGCAAAGTTTACCATTTTCTTGGGTGATATTTTGCAGTTAATGGAAAAAAATTAGAACTTCCAAACTAAATGTATTAAACTCACTGAAGCTCGGCCCAACTTTGATATTGATATCATTTCAAATGTGCAGATTATCAATTCTTTTAATATGCCAACAATTTCCTATTGCCACATGCACTCAGATATTCTCTTTCTTATTAATTTATTTACAAAATTTTTTGATTCCACAGCTTTACCCTCTACTATCACTTTTCAAGTACTTCTCTGCCGTGCTAATATCCTTTCTCCCTCACATAATAGAACTAATTAATGCCCCATGATATTCATTTCTCTTTAAGTAGAAAAATAAAAAGCACCTTTTGAAATTTACAATAATCATTTATTTAAATTATTTATTTTTATAAATCTCTTCTCACTTAAAGTTTTAATTTCCAATGCTGATCATGAAACAATGGGAGGTCATATCTGGTTGAAAAGGAGCCTTCTACCGCATTGACCTCAATTATTAAGAAGATAGTAATTTTGAAATGATAATAAATAAAATAAATATTTTTTGAACCCTATGTATACAAGTTATTAACTTATGGATCCCCACCACTCTTGAAAATACCACACTACTTGCAAAATGCCAATGTATGGATAATGTAATATTTTGTTGCATCAGATGAATTAAAGATTCATTTATAAGCATTTTAATACAGAGAATGTTACCTTCTAAACTTATGGAGGGGGAAATGAAGCATTGCTCCTTGCTTGATTTGAGAAACTTGAAATTTAAACTTATCCATTGAGTATGCTTTGACATCATAAGATCGTTTTAAACTATTTGAATAGTTACATATAGACAACTGTGTGATGAGAGAAGGTGATTTTTCCCTCAATCTTAAAAGTGATGTTATCAAGGAAACATAAAGCTGGGTTTTAAAATTCAATCTTACTGAAGGCAAGAAGAAATGTACATTCATAAAATGTGATAAATATTGTCAATCATTCATAATTAAATTGAATAATACAGAATCATTTGATAGAAATGAATTAGTTTTCCTCATATTCTGTAATATCCGGTCACTATCGATATTTCCGTAACATGGAACACTTTATTAGAACGTTTCTTGTTCCCAAGATGATGGGCATTACTTAATGTGTTTACTAATTTCCCCTGATTTACGTATCTTGCGAATGATCACCCTGTGACTATAATTACACAATAGTATTTAGGGAGCGCGATTCATTTTTGTGATTAACATGTTCATTGTGCTATATATCAGTCAGTAAGAAAGAAGCAAGAATGTAGGGCACAGCACAGAAAAATATGTTGGTCATTCACTACATCCTTACATACATAAGTAAAAAGGTATGTATATTTATTGAGATAAACATTGATACGATACGATTTGCAGCCTTAATTAAAGCTGCCAACACTTCCCAAACGGAACAAATTGTAGGTACCCAATACTACGCTTCTACCGCCGAAATAAAAAATTACCTTGAAAGCAAAATATGAACGCTGCCGATTAAGTTTGAAATCGGATTGAAAAACAGAACGACAAACCCTGCATATAATGGTAAACTGCAGGCATTCAAATTGATCACTAAAATAATAAGATTGAATAATTATTCCCGGTGTCAGCTCGATATCATGTGATCCTCGCATCCATATTATTCATTAACGTGATATCGTTTCTCGGGATTATTAGTATTGAAAACATCGTACTCGTGCCTAATAACATCCTGAAATGGCAATTAAATTTCAGCGCTTTATCCCTTAAAGTCAGTTTGCTTCGAGTGAAATTTTCTGTTGAAATGAAAGTTCTTCGCGTAGAGATGACAGGTAAGTAATGAATAGCTCCGACAAAAACAAAGAAATTGCTTGTATTTACAGTACCACGTTCCCTACAAAGAGGGACGTGTTAAATGAGATATGCACGATGAAATATTTTCTTTAGTAAAACCTTTTACAGAGACTGATTATGAAAGGCATGTACTAGAATACACGCTCATGTAATCAATAAGCTATGAATAACTTGGCTACAATTCAGTAAAACTCAACCTGTCTCCTAAATAACATAAAAATCACTCAGTAGCTAGATTTAATCGCGGATATACTATGTATATCATTCAGCTTATCATAAACCTCTCATAATTTGACATATCACATCTTTCAAACAGCTGACGTTAGTTGGAGATGTTTACCATATTCGAGCTAAACAAAACATGTCATTAAGCCGCAATTCTTCACGCATTACCCGCTATCAAAACTTATTTCCATTCAAACAAAAACCCATCACAGCTCGCTTTAATTGTTTGATGTTTCTACTGTAAGCCTTGTGATTTCGCATTCCGCTAACTCTCGACTTCGGTGTGTGATTTTCGGAGGTATTTTATTTCCTCTTCACCGCATCAAAAGTTTTTAAATAACCATGTTTAGGTTTTGATTATATTAATATTTGGGTAAATAATAATATGTTCATAAGTTTATTTGTTGAAAGAAAATCATTACCTGCTGTTTTTTAAGTGTAGCTGGTTCTTTATAAGTTCAGATTAGATACGCAGGGATTTGTTTGAAAGGTTTATTTTATGCATTTTTACCTCTCTTTGATATAGGTGTATTTCGCAGATTTACCTCGCTACTATTTGTTGAAGTCTGCATAGCGTTTATAATTTTCTTATTCGGATAACTATACAAGTGCGCCGATATCGTTTCGCATAATTTCTTTAATATTTTGCAGAACATACCTGGTGCACTTTATAAATTGGAGTTAATTTTTAAGAGTTTAGTAAGGAGTATCTTCATTGCTACGAAAACGATAAAGCTCTCGAAGTTTTGATGCCTGTTACGGATGTGGTAAAACTTACAGTTACGTGGACATGAAGCAGCACTTGAGGCTGAGTTGAGTTCTGGCTGCAGTAATAGGAAGTGCATAATTTTAATTAGTTAATTGACGTTATCCTTACATTCAACTATTGGCTGTTCAACATCTTTTGCTGATGATACCATTCAAAATTAAGCTTCCACAGGCTGGGAGCAGATAGAGGGCGATATTAAATAGAATTTGGAGTTTAAATGTCATTGGTTTCAATAGAATGCACTTCAGTCAAGTTAGAGAAATTCATTCATTTTTTATAATCTTTCTAATATCCATAACTGTTCTAGAATTTAATATGTAATGCCGTGATTTGTTCTAAATAAGATTGCCATAGTCCTATCCTTGATGGTGACTATCAAAAATTACATTTGTACAATTTCAGAGAACATTTTATTTTGCCCTTGTTCAATCAAAATGAAATGATAGTTTAGCTTGCTGGAGTTCAGTGTATTTTAATGCAGTAAAACCAAATAAATCTCAGTTGAAAATATCAATAAATATAGATAAATAGAAAAACAAATATGAGCCTTCTTACCAATCTCTTCCTCAAATCTTAATCAGGGACCATTGTCATTAATTTTCTTTCCTCTCATGAAAGCTTCTTTTGATATCTATATTCTCGTTCTAATATCTTCAGTACTTCTTCCATCTCCTCCTGTTATAACACACCTCAAATGAGAAAACTGTTCTTCCTTATCCAGTTTTTCCCTTATTTAAAAATTAGATTTCAAACCTTAGGCAAACCTCATGACTTTTGTGTTTTTATGTGTTGATTCTCATCCCAAAATCTCTGGCTCCATCATTTAACATTTGGGCTAGCCTCTTTAATCCTTTTTCAGAATTGCTTATAAGAGCTTTTCTAATGCAAATCTAACTGACATTAACATCTTTTCCCCCAAGTTCACTCTTATATTAGAATCTCCCCATGCCTCTTTTAATATTTCTTCAGCATATTTATTAAAAAGTTATAGTGGACAACACACTCTCTCTAGTAGTGATATGGATTGGTATCAGGAAAAAGGGTTACCAGAATAATTTGTTTGAAAAATAGATTTGAGCATTCTTATCTTTCATTTGTGAGTCTGAAATTGGTCCCATGACAATGCCAGTATGTGATTAATGGTTAGAAATTATCTTTTGTAATGAGTGGTAACTTGCAAACTCACTGATAGTGCTGACAGTTTAACTTAAGTAGAGGCAATGTCCGTTTAATTAAACTTAGCTAAACTATTTTTAATCGATCTTTGGTTTTTATGGCCCCAAAGATTTTTCATTTTTTTTCAGAAGAGGTAATAAATGAGAAACAGTGGGCCAAGTCATGGATATCGCTTAATGATAACGTCGGTAGATATTTTGGAGATAAAATTTTGTTAGCTCTGTACAGCTAGTTCCAAAGAGAACTTACCTCCAAAGCTGCAACCCCCATAACAGACGTGAAGCTCAATGAGAGCGAGTTTAGCTTTCCATGCATTCTATTGGCTCTTGGAAGGAGGAGCACTGTGATGGCACCTTTTTAAACTGTGTGAAATTAGTTGAATGCTTTTGTATCATTATTATCAAGAAATCTTGTTAAGATTTACTGTCACTTTTTACTATGTCAGCAGTATAGTATTAAAAAAGGAATGAAAGTTGGATTTCCTTATTTCGGCCTGAAATTAATGCGTAACACACTCTTTTCTGGAGGTATTGGGTTAACTTACTTTAGCTGTCTCAATTTTCCCCGGATAAAGATGATAGCTTAGTAAGATTGAAAAGAATTATGTTATTATGTTTTTTACGCTCTTGATGTCCACAGGACGAACTTTTAAAGATATTTAAAGGAAACTACCTACTATGACTCAAATAGAAATATGAAGAAAAACTCTGTAACATATGAAAGATAAGATGAAAAGAAACGTTATCTGGACGAGTATACCGAAAAAGAATCTTTCTTAGTTAAGCTGGAAAAGAACTCTGAAAATTAGATCCAAAACATATTATGATACGGTAAAAGAGTAAATTAGAATCAACTACATCAGATAGTAACATTGCACAGCATAAACATTTTAAAGACTACCAAATCATAAATTATATAAGGTAAAATATTAATTGGTGTACTATCATACTAATATATAAAGCAATTGTTTAAAATTCAAATCGCTAATTTAATATTTTAGAAAATAACAGAAATATTATTATAATAGCACCTTTAATTTTAGATGCTGAGGGCTACAAAAATCTCGTTTGTGTATCGAATTAATAATTAATTTACGAAGAAAATAACACCAACGCTCGTAAAACTTTTCCGAAAATATTCTTCACTGCCAGTGCCTAAACTATAACTTTAATTAAATCAAGTTCATTTTCCTTGCAAAATGATGCTGTCCAAATCTTTATCTGATGCTAAATCTCTCTCTTGCCCCTTACTGCAACCATACTTCCAGAGAGAAGGGAGGACTTCACCCTGGCCCTAGAAGTATCCTCTGTTCACCCCTTTTGTTATTTCTTTTCCCTATGTTTCCTCCATCTATAGATATTGTCTGCTTTCTCCAAGGAACCATAGAACTGACGATGGGTGCAGGTGAACTTTTCTCTGAGAGGAAATACCCCTTTTTCGGCATGTTGTGGTCGGTCTTATCTTTCCGGAGTAGCGAATGTTTGAAAGTGCAAATTAGGATTCCTGACTGCACCCCCTTCAGAGCAGGTATATAAGGTTAGGGTATGGTGGTGATGACCGACAAAAGTAAGGTGGGAATTGGTGGAACCATGATTTGTAATCCACCTTTCATAACTTCTGGAAGAATTTGAATGATAATATAAAGTTCACAATGTTTTGGTCACTTTTTATCTCTATCCTCTTCTTTTGAGTCAATTAAATAAAAAGTAGGTAATGCTGACCATCGTCAATTAATATTAATTGAGCTCCTCCTCAATAATTGTTTGCATTGTTTATAACTATTGTTTTCAATACTTCATTTCTAGATGCAGCTATCAATTTCATAGTTTCCAATAACTTGAGAAATGAACAAGTAACTTGAGAAATGCTGTCGAACATTTTATTCTCTACGCTTATGAGAACCAAATTGTTCAACTTCTCTTACATCTATGATACGAAAGAAATTGAACCTTGAAGATGAAATTACTAACTCGACTAAAGTTTCTGTTATAATGACTTTCAAATATGAATTTTAAAAATAATAACACAATTGTTAACACTCCCATGACTCAATGTCACAGTAAATTGAAGTTAATACGTTGATTACCGATAAATTATAGCCCTAAAGTTACTTAAGGATCAGAGGAAACAATTGTATTGCGTAGATGGTAATACTACTGTTATCAATAGCTACAAATCTATTTCCAAAATAAATTGGTAGTCTGAAGATTGTTTAGGTACTGGAATAGTCAGGCACTCGTACGTTCTTATAGAATTAAAGAAGGTTGCTTTAAATTAGTGATGCATTAAAAGGAAATTTATGAAAATGTAATTAAGCCATAGTAGTTGTATTCTGTATTTTTCAGAATAATTGAGGAAATATCAGAGAAGTTTGCAGAAAGTATTAATTTTTATGCTGATCCTAAACATTAGCCACTCTAACCGTCAATGGTAATAGCTTCTCGTTATTATGACATTATGTAATCATAAGTGAGTTAATCTGAATTTTAAGCATGTTTGACTGAGATATCATCTAAATTGGATAAATGAGTAGCTTCTCTGGAGGCAGTCATAGCCGGAAAGAATATGTTGGGTGAGAAAAGAGAGAAGGTGAGCAAATGGGTTATGCTTTTAAAAGAGGCCGATGCTCCTGCTCAAAGTTCAACTGAACTGGTTGACCAAGAACGAAGGAATTGCCACAAACTATTGTGTTTTATCAGAAAATCTGGAACTAACATACAATTTTACATTTATGGTTGCTAAATTCATGTATGTATTGCTGTTGCCGGTGCTTCTCACTTGCTGTTCTCTATCAAACCAGTTGAACTCTACCAAACCTCTTGTAGGATGAATTTCCCCTGGAAATGGTAACTTTTTTTTGTAAGTGACTGTTTTATTTGATAGGTATAGTAAAATTTTCTTACAATTACTATGTATGTATTGTAATTTTTGAAAATTGATGTTTATTATTTCGTGTAAAATGTAAAGAACACACGTTTTTAGTAAGTTAGTTATTGTATTTGTGGCAGATGCCTGCCTATTGTTTATTTCTATTTGGTGGTAACCCCAAAACAGGTTTTACCTAATTTTCATTCAAATATCTATTTTTTCTGTTGTTATATGTACTCTTGCAAGATGGAATGGAATAAAATTTATTTTCATTTTCACATATTGTAATTTATTGGAGGAAATCAAAATTTCCAATAGCTAAAACCAAATGTTATCAATTTTATGAGCACAGATGATGTTAGTAGAAGTTCTCTGGGTCATTCATTAGGTACGAGTAAAAGTTGCTTGCATACTGCAAGCTATCCGTTGAATACAGTATCATACCAAGTACTGCCTCAGTTCAAATTTAAAACTTCGCGCCAAAGACCGCCTGGCGACGAACTAAGAACCCGATCGTGAGAGAAGACAGCAAAATAATATTAGATAAGTGCCATCCTTACTTGTTCCAAAGTTTCGATTCAATATCTTATCGGGAAGGTCCCACGCCTCTGTCACCATTCCGGGTTTTATCTTTCCAGCTTATCGGGAAGGCATTTAAAAAAATCGTCAAAGATTTCCGCAATGCATTTCTTATGGAAGAATTTTGCATCCACCTGGCGTCGAACTCACTGTCATTTGGCTACATTTTTTCCATGAGAAGCATAGAAGACTACCTCAACTTCAACCTCCGAAATTTTGGTTACTCTATCTTAACGATAAGTGCCTCAAAATAATTTTCAAAAATCGGCGCAATGCATTCTTATGGGAAAATTGCGATTTTTGGGAATTTCTGGCATCGAACCCATGATAGCTAGCGTCGAAGTCTGCATTATTCTGGCATCTAGAGTGTAGGGCCAGTACGTCGAAAAAACCTGACGTCGATGGCGCTTGCGGAACATGGTCAGAATTCGTATCCCCTATAAATAGGTATATCCGGAGAGTTAGCTATATATAATAGATGTATGATTGTCTAGTTTTTTAAGAAAGTTAGAAGGCATTAGAAGTGTTCTGTATTGGTTTGTGATTCAATCATGCCACTGCCAGCAATGCTCACAAACATTTACTATTTATTTCTGGTTTAAATCTCCCTTGCGTTTCCTCATTATAATGAAAGAAATTATTACTAAGAATGAAAGTCATCATGAAGTTCATAGTGTTAAACATCTTATTATTCCATTATCCATTAATTGCCAACTTCTATGCAAAAATCAATCCAAAAGCTGTATAAAGAATGTGTTTTTTTATTATGCCCATTTACTACCAAAGAGAGAGTATGCAGAGACCTCTTTACTCACTGTGATAAAATATTGAAAAACTCAAAGTAAGTCCTCGAGTCAAGTCAATATGGGTGAATAGAATGCCTTAAACTAGTCACTCTAACATTTGTGGTTATGTCTTCAAATGCCCTACTTTTTGGTAGGAAAAAAACGATTTGAAATGTAATACATTTTGCACAACCACGTAGAAAGAGTGAGAGTTTTGTTACAGTAAGATGATAGGTCTGCCACGAATGCCATCTTTTGAAAGTAATTTGAAGTTCCCAATTTTGACTTTTCCAGTTTTTGGCTGTTCTTTTGGAGTTTCTCAGTTTCTTTTATCGTATGAACCACCCCTGCAAACAAAACAAGAGATTAATATTATTCGAGCCATTTTTGAGTTTTAGCGGTAGTAATGAACAGCAGTTGATTTTCATATATACAGATATACACAAGTGCCATAGACTTAACAACATTCTGACTAGGGCGGATGAAGATGAGAGGGGAATGGTGATTGCAGAAAGAGAACAAGACTAAAAATATCATACTTAAATACATTACTAGATACTAGTAGAAATGTTAATGAAAAGTCAAACAAAATTTTATCCTTATTTATTTACTTTTGCTATTCTCTTTAAAATATCATTAAACGTTTCAATGAATTGAGAGCACAGTAAAACAAATCATACTAAACTGTATTGGTGGACAACGGTTAAATATTTTAATTATGACTCAAGCAAAAGTTTATTTCACATTCATTCATTTTAACTTAAATTTTACGATTACAGCGATATCTGATTCTGTCAGAAATGACGGGCCTAAATTTAACTTAAAAATGTACAGCTATTATTGCATACATCTGACCTTACTGAATAATCATAAATAAAAATAATTTTTCTCCAATAACAGAACGGTTTCATATATTCTAAATAAAAATTATCCGAATTTATTTTTCCGTACTTTGCAGTATTATACTCTTATTAAGTTTATATGTAGCCTACTCAAAAACATTAATGGATATCAATAAAGAATGATGATGTAAAAATTGATATAGGCATTTTGGACATTTCACGTTGCTTTTACAATAATCGCATAATTATGCTGCCGTATTTTCTGTCCGCTTCGCATATCATTTGACGCAAAAACCATTAAGATCTGACTAGCGACAATTACTTCGCTATGTCGTTGCTATTCTGGATATTACTGTCAAGATTCGTTATTTATCCTTATATTCTATCTGTCAGAGACATTGCAGATTCTAAGAATGCGATTATGGATTTATTCAAGAAAATTGTAAAAGAAATATAAAACGCCATCAATATATACTAATAATGCAACATGATATACTTAATATACAATAAGGCATTTTAGTAAGGGAAAAAGTGGCTTCCACCCGTATGTTTATACTCTTTGATACTGAATTATCTCTATTAGACTCCAGTTCACCACAATAGACTCTTATCTATCTCAGATACTTAATGGTGATTGAATCTCAATTATGAGCAGCCGATGAATCGCTTGTCGATTCATGTTATTGTTATCTCTCGATCGATTCAATCTCCTGTTGGAGATCACTTCCGATACTATATGCATTCTATAGGAAGGCCCCTCTAATGCATCTGCTATCTAGATTGCAAGGTTCCCCGGATGACGTCAATACAGCCTCATCATCCGCCATGGCCGTCCAACAGTGATGTGTATCAGTTTTCATATCCCCTATGGAAACATCAAAAATTATCCATATATGCGGCTGAACAATCTTGAAATGTACTCATACTTTTTTCGCTTGGTAATTGGAGGATTACCCGCCGGTGATACTCTTACTTGTATCATTGAGGAACTTGAAATCATATGCTGAAGTTATAGTGTTTCATTTTTTTATCAACTGCTATCAAATTTCTCGTTCGAGAGGCAGGGTTAATATAAGAAAGGATCTACCAAAGACTTATATTACTTAATAAATCATACAGTGTAGACTACGTTTGTAAAAGATGTATTATGCGCCTTCCTTGTTACATAGACGGTCATGATACTGCGAGGAAGAAATGAGAAATAGATGAAAGAGTCGAACCAGTCGATTCAAGAATATATATTTCCTGAGAATGATACGCGGAGGTAATCCGTTAGGAAAGTAGTGTGACCCTGCCCTATGCCGGGAAGCGGATTGAGGGGCACACATAGGGACGTTAATTAAATCTCGAGAAGATTTGCTGCTTTTTCCGCTTAATTTCTGGGATTTTTTTACGGACAGAGCAAAATTAATTTGAAATCTGTTGGATAATATTTGATGGATAAAAGTCGTTTATAGTGTAATTTATAACGGAATGTTACGGAATGGATTTATTACAGAGCTTAAAATATATTTAGGCGGCTATGATAACTATACACTACATCTATTAGTCCCTTACAAGGAAAGCTAAGAGAGTTTGAAGAGGTTATAGTACTATTAAGTAGGATGATAATATTTCATCTCGTTGAAAACGGGATATACCATTTTTCTGGAGGAATGTTTTCATTACTTCATTGCTGAGTTACTTCAGAAAATTCCTTGTAATTTCTTTGCCTGTTCTTGACCATTTTGTAGATGTATTTTATATCTTAACCAGACACCATAAAGAAATACAAATCCTAGGAGATTAAGAGGTTTCAAAGGTGAAATAGTGTCATTTTTGGAACATTACACTTTTCACCGCAACCTGGTAAAAGAATTTTTGTAAAAGTTAACAACCACTAAAATGATAAAATTTACTATGAAAAATATTGAATATTTAATACGTTTCCGTTTTTTTTAAAGTATAGCTGAACTCTTTCAGTTGATATTTAGTCGAATATTTCAATTATTTCTAATTTTTCATTGAATATAATAAACATATCACAATGTTTGATAAAGGTTTTAACAGAACAAAGCACAGTCTTTGACTGTATCGACGGCATAGAATGCTCAGAATCACGACTGTTCTTACAAAAGAGGAACGTATGTCCAACCTTCAATTAAGGATAGCGTAACAAAAATTGACTGCCGATTGATATTCTCCGTTACCATTATTATACATTCCAGTCCAATATGAAGTCTACTCGTCAAATGGCGCACTGCATATCCCCGTCGTTTGTTTTTCCCGCCGTTTCTTGCGGGGTTAATTCTCTCTGCGAAATGGAGAAATACTTTATTTATTCGCACAATGTCTTCCTTAATGAGGGAATGCCTGAGGATTCACAGTGATCGTACTCGAGACAGGCGCATAACGTTTAAGCCGTGCAGGGCCAATCTCGTTATTGTCAATTCAACGCTCTGAATGGCAACAAATGACACGCTCTCGATGCATCCGCCGTATTTTTTCTCAACATTTTCCCGTTCTCTCGAAAAAGAAACGATTTCGTATATCGATCGAAAAAAAATTCCGATAAGCGGATGTGATACACTGCCCCATTTCCATTCCTTTGTGTGCGAGTATAACCGGCGCGACGTTAATTGGGCCCTGAGGCGGATTCGTGTTTGATGTGGCCTGTCTAACATGAAGGTGATTTGAATCCTGTAAGTTCCTGAAGGCACATCATCATGACCAGCTTTCCATCGTTCGGTGGATAAGGAACATGTGCGGGAGTATACTAAGTCCTTGGGAAGTTTGTATGATGGCTTCAAGCAATTTATCGCAATTTAATTACATTCGACAGTGATATAATGTTAGTAATCAAGAATACTGAAATGATAGAAGACCGTCAAAGGCATAAGATTAGCAATATCTTCTTAGAACTTCGAGTTTTAATTTATTTTGTTTTGATAGTAAGTGTAATATATTGTAGCTTTGAGGGAGATGGTTCCTTCTTATACTCAGACGTCCTCTTTATCTGTATTTTATATGAAGAGCGCCATGCTTTAATTCATTGCTGTAACTTAAGTTGGGAAGAGAGAAAAGTGGGAGAAAATTAGATGGAAGACAGATGATGTCAAAGTGAATTAGTTATGTGAAAATCTTTATGTTTCTGGATAATAAATAAAAACTCCAGCCTAATGAAGGAAAGAGTTTGAGTAAAGTCTAAAGTAAATGCTACTGTATAGATTTTGGCTTTCAGGTTAATTTTGATGTATTCGTTATAACTTTATAGAATTTTAGCTACTACATAGACAGATATATAGATTATAATTAGATTTTATTCGCCCTTATGCTTAGTTATCAGAAAAAGGCTTGTTGAATTGTACAAATTTCATTAACCACAAGAAAGCGAGGAAAGGGAATGAGGGTAGATGAGTTTATTTTATTTATGCTTTCTCCAGTGAACCAGAATGTTTGGTCTAATAATCTGGCGTGGTCAGAATAAGTCTACATCTACCTGCAGCCCACCTCTCAGCGTATGGAAGGGGTTGCTTGTACCATGAATCTACTTTCCAAATCGATTACTTTCGCTTATTGTTCTCGGAAAAATAAATTTCTTTCTTTATCGAAAGGCGAATGCGCTACCAACTTGGCTATCCTGTAGATGTGAATAATACTCGACAAAGAGACTGATATATACTAGGGAATTTTCTGTTGACCTCTTTGCAGTGTGTGCAGTGATAATTCCTAATTTACAGTTGACTAATCTTTAAAGCAAGTTCCCTTTTGAGTTATTCTACAGATTCTGGTTAGTTTAACCAAAGGCGAATACGCTACCCCCTTGGTTATCCGGGTGAACGTAAACGATTTCCTTATCTTGTGCGTAGAGAAAATATAAAAATATTCTGTACTAATGACAATCTTACATGAATCAAGGCATGGTGGAAGAGTAGTATATTGCTCGTGACTAGAATGAATAAACAAGTAAAGTGCATATGATGGAGTCTATCATAAGTAAAATTAACTGCCGGTGGAGTGTAAGAGGTTGCCATGTTTTGGGAAGACTTTGGTGGTAAATATTCCGGTAGCAAATTTTAAGTCGGTGAAAGAGTGTTGGTGCATTCCTCCTTGTCAGGAGTCTCCTCCTCACGCTCCCTATCTGTTAAACGCAGCCAGTTGTCGGGTCATTATCTCACACTCTTTGTAAACAGCACCCGTTTCCTTTACAAATTACCCCCGTTTCTCAGGAAGAGTGAGTGGTTGCGGACGTTCAAGGCGCCAACCTCATTCGCGGCGAGCAGGGCGCCCTCATGCGGCGGCCGCTGTTGACATTCCCCCGCTCAGCGGTCGCCGACCGTTAATTGTATGCAAATTGACGCTCTTTTGTCACTTGTGGTGGGAAAGGGAATACAGATGCAAACAGGAGCGGGCGGAAATGTTCCCCTCATCTTTCCCTGGATGGGTAAAACTTCTCGGAGGGCATTACTGTTTCCCCTCTCATAAGCGATGTCGTATGAAAAATGAGGAAGCGAGGACGGGAAATATATTAGGGAGCAGGTAGTGTGGAAGGGGAAGAAGAAGGATTAGCAGGCAGGAAGGAAGAATGAAGGAGATGAAGAAGCGAAGAAGTCTCGATTTTTCGCTGAAGCGGAGGAAATTGACTTTGGATACGTGGAAACATCTGATGAGGAGATGCAGGAGTCGATATTTCCATAGGTCGCAGATTTTCGAAGTGGGATGGAAGAGATTTGAGGAGAAATATTTCAAAGGAGAATTCCTGTGTTGTGAAGGCTGTGGAATAGAGCGGATATGGAATGAAATATAACCTAGTATTTTGGAATTATATTATCGTAGTGGTATTTCGAAAAGTGCTTCGACAGCTGAAATCATTTCGCACGTGGACTCCAACCAGGTATCGAACCCGGGACCGCTTTCATTGAAGTCAAACGCGCTGCTCACACGGCTATCCGGGATCTCCTAATTATATTATCTTTGTAAATGTTAAATTACTAGCTGCCTATTATAAAATGACGGCAACATTTCCTATGCTGTAAACCGTGATTTTTACATGACAGTAAGCCCCAGGCAAAGACGAGCTCGAATCCAGGAGTGGATGATAAGTTCCGTTTGAATTACGTGAGAAATTTCCCGTTCATGAAAGAGAAAAATATCACGTAATTTATTTCTGTCATTGAAAGGGAAGTATTTATTTTGTCATTCTTTGATATATTTAAAGAGTAGAGATCTCTATTGTAGTTGACTCTTTTGGTGTATGAAGTAGTAATCCATCTTATTTTTTTGATGTGTCTATATTTTTAGTCGAATATGTCATTCGGTTGTCATTTTCTTCAAAATACATTGAATACTTCTTACTCTTTTCAGTCATTACTGAAGACACTATCATTATTTCCAATAATTCATCTACCGATGTAAATGAACTCTGAAATACCTTAGGAATCTATGAACTGGTTTGGAAACCAGAATTTTATTGATAGCTACGTAAACGTACAACTTTCTCTTCGTAAATTTCATTTTATTTCATATAAGTCACTATACTTATACAATTATGTTTACTTACTTATGATATTTTCTCAATCTTTTTTTGCCATCTTATCCCTTAGAAGAATATTTCGAAAGGATAAGAATATCTACTGATTTTCTTTCTTACTATACTCATTCTTTTATTAATTGACGATTATTTTCTATCGAATTACCACTAAATAAAAAAGGCCTACAACGAAAGGAATATTGATTCCGCGTGTATTTATGATAGTACTTTGCATAATCGAATAAGAAAATAAATACATTTATAGATATGTACGCGACGATAATTATTATGATAGATTCTTTCAGCCATGTTTGAAGGAAGATTTCGAGTTAGAAAGCCGATCCGAAAATTGAATACTTATCTAAAACTTCTAATATAATCTATAACTTATTATTAAAATTAATGAGGCAATATTTCGGCGTTAGTTGCAATAATTACATGAAAAACGTTCATTGTACTGAGAAAAGTAAACTTGGAAACAAAGATATTTAGAAAGAACAATAACATTACTTAAACAATCCAGAGTCGCAAACAGGTAATGGAGGAGTATAATGTAAGAGGAGATGTCAGCGAAAGAGGAGAAAATCAAAAGATAAGGGAAGAGAGAACAGGTCAAAAGGTAAGGGAAGGATTAAAGAGATGAGAAAACAACGTGGATTTTCACAGTGAGTTGCAAAGGAAGAAAAATGAGAATTTTGAAACAGGGGGGAGTGGAAAAGGGAAAGTGTATGATACAAAGACAGGGGCAAGAAAGATAGTACTGCCAAAGGAAGGTGTGGAAATTTAACATTTGTAGAAAAGATGAACAAATAAGAATTATACTTCAATAAGAAAGATTGGTAAAAGGAAATATTATAGAGGAAGCCTTTGGTTGATTGGAATGTAGGAAACGCCGGTGTAAAGGTTAGAAATTATTGGAGAATTGAGCCAATGGATGGGATGAGGAATAATCCATTTCCTCAATAATGATGCACAAATTTAGTGTTATGAGCCGCAGCTTCTTAAGAACTTCTAAAAATGCAATCTGTTGTATATCTACTCTTAATCGGCTTTTCATTAATCGTTTGACGGATCAATCGGCCTGTTTATAGCCTTTTCTACCTTAATTATTAACTCAGGTATTTAAAATTACAAAATAATTTCATTCTACAAACTTGTTTTCAAGCTATTCTATTCTTTCAAATGTTGCATGAGGAAGGGTTAGATGTAAGAAGAGACTTTCTAGTCTCGCCCGAATAAAGACACTTGATTATTAATAACCAAGTTGATTTACAACGAATAACTCACGCAGAAAAACATGATGTATTACGTTTTCTGTTTAGATATTTTATTTTTCAAGAGTTATTTTTCATTCGAGATGAGAAATTAAAGGGATTGGGAATTCAAAAATTCACTGGAGGTGAGAAGAAAAGAAGATTATGGACTTATTCAATGAATGAATATAAGGTTGTTCGGAAAAACGTTTGATTTCATCATTGTTTACATATTATTACGTATGAGGATACTATGGTAGTACAATATAGAGATATGAGTCACTAAATCAGCATGTGTTGAAATTAATCTTTTTCCATTTTTATTCATAATACATATTCATAATAACATAGTTCCATGTGGAAATACATAAATGCATACATAATGTATACGTCGGCCAAGAGGGCAACCGGCTAGATGTAAAGTCCGAAGAAGGTTGGTCAAAAGGGATTGTACTGTAAAGATAAAAATCATCTCATTATTGACATATGCATTGTTGTTCACCTCAATCACCACATCCAGAATTTCGTCAAATCAACCACAGTCAGTCATTCAAATAATTTATAGGTATCGATTTCGAACAAAGCTGAGTTGCTATACCGGTTTGATAAGCCGTCGGAATTAAAAATTTATCATATATCTCCAATTGCCTTGATATTGATTCGTATGAACCCTCTCAGAATAAATACGGCTTCACTGGTGAAAAGTATTGAGTTGCCAATAATAATGATTTAGTGAATCGTCGGAGGAGTAATGATGCCCTACCTGGTGAGGAAGAAACGTCACGGATTTAGAAATATGAGTTTCTTCGGCGAAATTGGATTTTTTATTGTAATAGAAAAGGAAAAGTTTACCGTGGCGACGGGATAATCTCTCTAGTAGAGAGAGCTGACTTGAGCTCTTCCCTAGAGAATCCCTCGGTTAGTGAATGTCAGATGGATTTATGGGAAATTAGATTTTGGGTAACGGAGCGCTAGTGTATCCCTATTCATATACGTTAAGGAAAAGAGGGCTTTAACAGTCATCCTGTTGCATAGCTTATTAAGGTGTATTATGCCCATTGTCAGGAGAATTTTCACATTTACTATCGCATATAAAATCATGTGCCTTTTATTAAACGCACAATAATGAGCATAAAATCACCAAAACTAAAAATCTAAACTAAAAATCACACTCCAACAAGGTGGTTTAGGGGAATTAAAAAGATATGATAACTGATAACCCTGTAACATTGGATAAAAACAAAGCAAATATACTACTTGTGGTATCGTTCTGTTTAATTCCAAATTATCTTAATCTATAAAATGTTATAAATTGTAATTAAAATATTTTGTCACATAATTGATATGACATACTTCCTTTTTATTTTAAGATTTTAGAGGGGTTTCCCTCTCGACTAGGATGAATCCTAGCCTCTTTGTTACCTTTATCTTACGAGCTTCTTAAGTATAACACCTGGATTTTTGCCTACTTTTAGTCTTCATGCATAAATTAATAAATAAAGATATATTTTCGGGACTTTTTATTTTCCAAAAATTACGACTTTGTTCGATATGATAAATAATTTAAAATTATAAGGTCATTAGTCAGTTTAAAGTAAGTCAACATCCATCTTCATTGCAGACTCACATATTTCGATAATTCAAATTTATATCAGGCTTCTTCTTTAAAATGAATAGTGTAAAAATGACCGTTGTCATGTCGATTTCCATTTGGTATCAATTAATCGAAATTTATCACAATAATGGCGAGGCATATGATGACTCTATAGGAGCATAGCTACTCCCATATATTTTACATCGATATTCTCCGTTTTTAACGTCATTCAGCGCAAAGAGCAAAATTCCTTATAATTTAATTATGTCGGTACTAAATCCAACGAATTTGCAACATATATAGCGTACTAGAGCAACGTGACAAACTGACAGCAAGGCTGCCCTTGAAATGGTTTTTTAAATATTAAACTCCATCATGTGGTGTTTACCAAATTTGAGATGACATTTTGTTGACGTGGATAAAATAAAAATGGAAACACTAGATGATTGGGAGTTTCCGCAGGTTCTCCTTTATCGAGGCCATGTACATACATACGTTTGGATTTAATAAATACATAGATTTATAGATAGAAAATGCCTGAGAAGTACATACTCGTATTTCTACATTACGTAATTACGTCGAAATTAGGTAAGAAATTTCCGTAAGAATGTGCATTGGTAAAATATTAGCAAAATATTCCTGCTCAATTTCCAATGGGTCAGATATGTACAATTAAGTCGTGAGAGGTCCCAAATGAACGCAAAATATCATCACTGTTCTACTGAAAGTACTCTAAATTCGATCACAGACACCGAAGAAATTCGATACGAAATGAATGCAAAATTCATATAACGTTTGCGGACACTTTTTTCTTACGTGACGTTGAATGAAAGATAATGTTCAAGAGACACCAAAGTGAGTTGCTTAGCTAAGGAGGTTCAACAGATTTTTCTTTTTACTCAATGCGACATTGAGAGACGTTCCAAAAACGCCTACTTTCCGGTATTTGTTAAAGATTTTACTCGATAATAAAATAACATTTGAAGCAAGGGAATGATAGTTAATGTACTAAATATTAAATAAATATATCTATCATGTAAAATTCCCGGTTTAAGAAATTCCAATAAACTTAATCAGTGCTCGTCCTCACAAATGAATCGGTTACCAATGAAGACGAATAACTAAATTTCCTTCATTTCTTTCAGCAAGGAGAGAGTGCGATTGTAATAATAATGGCTAGAGAAAAGACCGCTGTTTCCAACGCACAAACGGGCTCAAGATTGTAAGGTTTAGGTTCATCTTAAACAAGAAATTGTTAATTTTTGGAAGAAAAAGTTTATCGCCAGAATCTAAATAGATTTTGGGTGAGTGAAGGCATTACTAAAGCGAAAACTAATGACAAACTTTGATTTATTCTGTCTCAGTTTTAAAATATATGTAAAAGTTCCTCATACCGCTGCAGTCTAATATTAATCTATAAGTACTCTAAATGAAATTTAATTATAAACCAAAATCGAATGAAATCATCTATAACATATTATGTAATCATAGAATTTTATGTCACTGATCATAACCAGTAACTGCAGCTTTAACATGATCCTGAGGTTCCATTTCTTACATTCACACGTAGACCAATTTCCTGAAAAGCCTAGAGCGAGGATTAGGTATAAAGATTTCACAAAGAATTTACGTTCGTGGAGAGCCGTTACCAAGGAAGATGGGATATGAGTGTTATGGCTGACTACTCTTGGATGCATAATCGGGTAACGGGAAATACCGGAAACCCAAAAAAATCCAGGAGAAGGATGAAAGAGAGCAATATAAGGTTTCAAAGATCAATAAAGAGAATACTCAGCATTTTTCAGTCATAAGTGTGTCATGAATGGGAAATTTAATTCTGTTTTGCTTGTTCATGAGACAGTGATTTTTGAAAAATCAGTGTATTTACCCTCTTTATTATGCAAGAAACCTGCACGTGATAGGAAATATTAATTTCATTTTCAGATTTAGTATAACCCAAAACATAAAAATCAGAGAAAAATCTCTTGCACCTGACAAAAAATTATTATTTATGGGAAAGCATTATTATTTTTAAGGACCAGTATTACATATATATTTGATCGAAGACGGTTCTCGCAGCAGATTATGATGGATAAAATAAATTTTAAGTCTCATAATCAAAATGGTAAATGTAAATACTAAGAATTCAGGTGGAGGAAAATATAGCGATTAGGTAATACCATTAATTATCCGATAGTGATACAAAACTGTGCCTATTTTATAGTCGATAGGTTCTTAACTTACTGTACTGAGAATGGAAATTTACTAGAATAGACACTGAAAAAATTAAGTAGAGGTGATAGAAAAACAAACACGAAGATGCTAGCGATGATTGAGGAGGAGAGGGTATTAATTGTAAGCATCGACAGAGGAAATGGGTGGCTCAAATATTGAGAGGAGAGCAATTGCTAGAGAAGGTAATTGAAGGTAGAATGCAAGGGAAGGCAAATGTGTTAAATGACTTAAAGGGTGGGGTAAGTTACCAAAAGACGAAAGAAAGAGCATTGCATAGGGAATATTAGGGCACTCGAACCTGCAGAAAGGTAGAGCACTTATGTTTGTACTGTACTGTGAGTCAGCTATTTACATGTACACAATACATAACCTGAGTGTACTTAGGATTCACGGTTTAGAGACAAATTAAAGCCGCTCCTTCATTGAGTGGGTCACAGCCTTAATTTCCGTTGTTAGTGGTGTTATTGCAGTGCTACTTCACGAAAAGCAAATAAACACGTGGTGTAGATATAGCGGTTGGAATACTCGACACATTCATCCAGTACGTCTAACAAACGGAAAAGCTAAGTTCTTCTGAGGGAATTTATTACACAGATTAATATAAAGAGATTAAGATCAAAACATGCTGTACAATCTGAAATTGTTCATAATGGGATTCTTTAGTTAGGAAGTATTCTAATGTTTCTCAAACTAGAAGAGTCATTTGAATTGCGAATGACTTTTAGACCAGAGAAAATATACAATGAAATGTTATGCACTAATAGCTCATATCTTTACAAAATATAATTATTACTTTAATTGCATTGAATTTTTTACGTAGGGAAGCAGAAAAATCTATAAAAGAAACATTTATTTTTCACAACTAATTTGAAAGAATACGTCTTTGTTATTCACGAGAAATAACGATTGGCTAAATTCCTTATCTACCTTTATTTGCTGATAAACTGTTTCTGCAGTCACTGTTTATTTCCATCAGGAAATTGTGATCACTCTACCAACTCTAACAATGAGCCAGAGTAGTTAGCGCCTGTGGTTTATCCGGCAAGAAGTTTAAGCAGGGTTACGTGATGGCATTTGCTAGGCAATAGGGATCTCTACCATTGCATAGAGACTTGATTAGGAGAATAGCCTCCGTATGGAGCGATCTCTTGAGGTTCCAGTCCTTCTGTTCCGTACAACGCTTCAGAACTATGCGCATGTGTAATATAAGTGCGTGAATCTCCAATAAGCATTGAATACAGATTCCGACGTTTATCTGATGGGAAATTGATCTCTTTCGTGAGCGTTTGGAATATTTTATTCCGACATCATAGTGAGGAACTTGCTGGTTAGCGTCCTAAGAGTATAAATGAAAACAATATGTATAAGATCCTTCTTTGTATAAAATTATGTATTTATTAATTTAAAGTGGTCGCACCTGATTCGTTAGTTAATGATTATTTGAATTGCCCTCAAGAAGTTAAAGATAAAAAAAATTGCATTTATAGACTTAATAAAGTCTTTGCAGTTATAACTGTAATAAAATTCGTAGTAGAAAGTGATATCTTGTGAAATTCTAGGGATATAACTTCTTCGAGATAAATTTTTCTATATTAATTTATTAAAATATATAATACTTAAATTTGTTTTATTATTTATTTATTGATATTATTTTGATTAATTTCTCCAGAAAAAAACATCACGTAATCTCAAGAAAGTACGAATGTCTAACTTTTTGAAGTGATTCGAGCGGTAAAGAGGTGTTGAATTCGGCATATTACCATAGTATACTCTTTGTCTTTTAATTGCAGTCATTTCAAACTTCTGCTCGGCCACATGCTCGATGTGTTATAAACCATAGCGTTTCTCCATTGTCCATGCTTTGAGAAACTCGTATTTTCCTCCTTTATACCTCCATTCTTAGCCTTCAAACGCCTTGAAACAGCCGTGCAAGCCCACCATTATTCACAGCCCCGTGAGCTCTATCTGTTGATTCTTCCGAATCAATCACGCTCTTTGGCTTCACCTCAGTATATTCGCTCTACTTCACAACTGCACTGCGTTGGACGTTCCTCGCTCTCCTCACCATGCCTTTTTGCTCTTAAGGGTAAACACGAGCAGTCTTTTCTTATGCAGTAACACCTTTATTAAAGTAGCCGTGAATGCCATTGTTTGCTTTTCAGGCAAAGGACTATTCTCTTAAAGTCTTGTTTCATTCAAAGAAAAGAACTGTTTTCTTTTTAGAAGCATTTTCTTTTTGGTGACATTCCTTTAAGTCCTTCACTAATGATATGCCATTGTATTCGTAAGGGATATGGATTGCTTCTTTTGTAATTGAGATAAAAATTCAAGAGCGAAAAACAAATAAAATTTAAGTATACCAAATGATAAAATTAATTCAAATGTTTAAATTGTAATAAAACAATAAATATGAAAATAACAGAAAAAATAAAAATATATAGTTACAAATAATGTTTATAGTTGAAATAATTACTTCGATTTATAATTATTAAACATATTAAAATATTTATAAATATAAAATGCAAAAAATAATAGTAATGCACATTTAAACAGAAATGTTATTCATCCGCTTCTCTTTATACTGAGGAAGTCAAGAACCTCCTTAAATTTACAATAGAAATCCATACTTTTCTGTCCTTCTTTCTTATTTCGTCTCAAATAAATTCCACTCCTCAAGCAGCTAAATTATGCAATGCGTTATGCACTCGTAGAGGTTGAAAAAAATTCTGCCTGTTCCAAGACAGAATGTTTCCATTATTAGGAAGTAAAATGACCGAATTTAAAATTCAGGCACTGAATGACTTGGCATTCCAATTACCTTGTTTCACTTATTCGAATACTGTGCAAATGCTAGAAATAACGCGGTCATTTACCTTTAGTACACTATGTAACCGTAATTCCATTTAATGAAAAGTATTAATTCGTAACACCATATTCATTCTTCACCAAAATGGATTCACCAACTCTTATACATTGCAATATGCAATGAAATTATACTCTTTCATTTAATTCTTAGAGAATATGAAGTAATTCGAAGTAAGCGAAATGTATTCAACATTTCTCGATCTCAGAACTCTGGATATGAAAATCTGAATGTAACTGGATTTGACAACTTCTAATCAATATTTCATGCTGATTGAATTCATACGTATAACTGGTTTTCTCCCGGAAAATGTGTGACAACTTAACCGTATTACATCAGTATTTATTTATGTATTGAACCCCACGCAAAATATCATCTGCTTTTATGGGAATACAAATAAGGAAGTAGCATTATATGCCATTCGTATATGCGTATTGGCGAAGTAAATGTTTACAAAATTATTTTATGAGAAATAATAAATCAAGAGAGAAAAATATGAATATATATACTCGTATTTGGGCTTAAAATTCCGAGTAAGAGCATTTACAATTTCACTTATATCTCAACTTTAACCGTAGCAAATAAAGTAAACTAAAGAAGCATCATTTTGATTTTAGGCTTAAAGCATTCATTTAAAAATTAGAGAGCCAAAAAACAATCCTAAGCCTTTTTTCCAACGCAAAAAATACAAAGTTAACATAACCAGGTTATCGCAACGTCATCCCTTTTATAGCGCGGTTGTCACTTGTTCCTTAATAAAACGTCTCAACCAGGCTTTACTGTAATAAAATAAAGGAAAAGTAAACAAACAATTCGGAGGAAGTAGGAAATGTGATTTTCCTTCGCAATTACACAAGCAGCCTTGAAGATTACAGAGTATGTTTGGAGGCAATATTTATCCTGGAAGAGCGTTCATCTTGAGTAAGACTTTCTCCCACCGCAGGACTCAATAAATCTCCGCCCAATCTCAAGACCGTGTTCGGCTGAACAGCATTGTGGGATGGACAGCCTCCTTACGTACCTCTCTCAAAGGGAGGAAACCATTCTCTTTGCTATAATTTTTATTTCTTCCTTTCCCTCTCTTAATCACCCTCCATTTCGTGCGCCTTTAACCGAGCACTTGCGCCACTCTGCTGCCCCAACTTCCGCCACGGCTATTTTTCCTTCCCATAAAGTAGTTTTCACGTTGCAGTAACTGTATTCGTATATAGTATTCTCATAGAATTTATGCTGGTATTTAAAATGAAATTCACGGAATTATAAATAATAATTCTTTTAAATGTTTGTTGAATTTGATAGCTTAATTATGATTGTATTCCTAGGGTATCATATCTGGAGTTTAAAATCAACAATAAAGGTTTAAAGAAAAGAAATTGAAACTTTTTGAATATTTATTCAAAGCGATACTAAATTTATAGAAAAGTTTATACACGAATTCGATTTCTGTCGCTCACCTATCTAGAAACTATAATAATAATAATAATTATTATTATTATTATTGGACCCTTTATTAGGCGAGGTTAGGCCCGAGAGGGCCTCTCTTCCACCTAACCTCGTGTGAAGATACATGGTTATCAAGATGTAAAATAATACTAAGAGAAAAAACGAAATTATTAAGATAAAGCGAGGCATATAATTTATAAAAAATCCAGAGGAAACATACAGAGAAGATATTGGAGACACATATATTTAATGAAACAATGATCAATTGGCAAAAGATATTATATGATAGATCCTACTAAATTGTAATTTATTACTGTTTTTATATTCTCTTGCCGGATACTTATGACCGTTTGGATCAAGATGTAATCTTTGGAATAAGTTGCAAACTATCTTTATGGAGGAAATTTTGTCATTAGTTAATCTTGAACTAGAACTAGCTCAATTAAGTTTTATGTAAAAAGTAATTGTTTATATCAGTAGGAGCTTTTGTTGTAGTATAATAATTCTGGTGCAACATTTTTAATCCCGGGGAATTTCTTCGCAAATAAGATTGAATGATAAGAGATGCTTCGAACTAAAAAGCGATTTTTATGTTTTGTATAATGAAAACAACACTTGCCTTGAAAGCCTCACGTGATCTCATTACGTTTTATGTAGTATAAATAAGAAAAAACACAAATAGTCATTTTAGAGTACATTTCAAGCCGTTTCCCCTCTGCTTTGCTTAGAAAGTTAACTAGTTACAATTCACCTTTACTGAAAGTTTATGCAGAATAAAGCCTTCAAAAATATCAGCTTAGATTACGCTCCTAGTTACAAATACACACTCGAGTAATTTTCCGTCTGTATGGGCCCATATGTCACGGTTGCACAAAAACTTCTTCGATGCATACTAACTCTGCAAGATTTTTCAGGGATCACCACTCAGCGGCGCTCTACGTAGTTCGTAACTTTAAAAAGGCGATTTTCATACTCCTATTTCATAAGGTCACCGACAGCCTCTTTTTATAATTTGAATAATGTTTTTACGCTCTTTACTCGCTGGATTTAGAAAAGATGCAGTGAAAAATATCGGTGAAAAACGAACTCTTAATGAAAAAAATTCAATTAATCGTAACTCATCATCCTAGGAAATTATCTCGGTCATCAAAAATTGAATTTCTCTTCCTAATGCCGAAAAATGTAAAAATGTCAAAAAATAAGCTTAAAACTAGTAACGTAGTATTTTTGGGACAGTGGAAATGTAATATTTATGATTAGTGCATAAGCTTCAATGAATTTCTGTGTAATATTAATCCGTGTTTTGTATTAGTCATCATAGACTTTTCAATTATGTAGATGATCATATGTATCTTCCGTAGCAGGAAAATTGTAATTTGGCGTACCCTCCTTAAAATTTTACTATCGTAAAATATTTGATGTAAAATTTTTCTATGACGAATTATGTTCTTCTTACGGAAAGCGTAATGTACTGTATGCTAAGGGAGGATTTCTTTCCAACAACATTTTTAATATTATCATGATATGCTCCCCTCCAGCGTTCTCACCTTACCAGGAAGCCAAATTTTAGTGCAATCTATGCCAAAGGAAAAATTTCAGCAAATATTTTAATAATTGCAAAATAATTACACTTAACTATGAAAACTTCACTTCCGAAAGGGTATCAGGATATCATGTCGAAGGTTCATATTTCTATTAATAAGAGCATGAGTATTATTAGTTTGTATTTGATACGTTTTCGAAAGGAGAATAGGGCAGCAAATTCGGAAGCTACATTTAACTATATGTGGTTTTATAACTTAAAGCCTTTTTTATAACAACCGACTACAGCCTAAGCTCAAGGAAGACATTGAGACAAACGTATGCGTTGTTGCCATGTATGGGTGTGATGATAGAAGAAGAGAAAAGGCGGCTGAATTCCTTTGGTCAGTGGTACTACGGAAGAATACTCAGAATTGGTTGGAGGGATAGAGTGACTTTTATCTTTTGTAGATAATGTCTATCATAGTAAAAAGGATAGCAATCTAGAAAAGTACAGGAAACAGGAGGGCATATTGTAGGCCACGAGAGTTTGATTAAGACAATATTAGAGAGATTGATGGTGGGAAGAGATGTCCACGTCATATATAAGTCCAACAGATAATGGAAGATGTCTGCACCAGCTGCACGGAAAAGAAAGCAGAAAATATAGCCGAATGAAAGACTCCTGAAAACCAATCCAAGGATTGAAGAAGTTCGATACATGGCCATCAAATTCTTCACTTATACCTCTTTGATTCTCTTATAACGCGCAGATTTCATATCATTCAAGTTCTTCTTTGTCTTCATTCTATCTTTCATTCGAGTACCAGCTTCAATTAAGGCATCAATTCTATTTTCAGCAATTCATTCGTAGTAGTAGTTGCATGGATAGATACCACTTAAAAATCTCAACACAAGGTTCAGGAATTACAATAGAAAATGTCCTTAAATTATTCATAAACAAACAAGGCTTATTGATATGAGAAACACGTTTATGAAAACTCCTTAAAAACCTTGAAAAGATCAAATAAATTATAACTTAACATAAAATACATTCGAAAAACTCTCCTATCGCCTAATATGCTGGTGAAATCGGGTCAATTCCTCGAACGGAGCAAGAAAGCCTTCCCAGAGGGTATTTGCAAAATGATTATGTATTTATCCCCTAAGGATGGCGACATAGTCACCGAATTGCGCATTGGGTGATTCTTAGCAGATTGCTAATCCACGGCTTTCTTTCTGCTTTCGAGGAACAGCACCGACGTTCACCGGCATATTCGGCTATCGGAGAGTTTTTCGAACGTCTTCTTCATTAACGGCCGAGTTCCATTTTTTCCCTTTCGACATAAAACGCATAAAAATTTTAAGCTGAGAAAAGTCTGCGTTTAATTTTGTGCGAAGTGTGAGAACTCTTTGACCTCTCGCTCTAGAGATTCAGAACTAACGAGTACACTCACCTGGCTAGAATATACACTGGTGTATTGAGATAAGTTGGAGAATTTTAATCGCAAGATTTGAATCCCTTTTAATGAGATAGAGAAGGAACATGCATCCACGATCTCCACTTTTAATCTCGAATGTCCTTGGGAATGCCCTTCTCTATTTCCTTCCATCGTTTTAATGCCTTCTTTCCTCCATTCTCTCCCTTAATCGCTCTGCATTTACTCGGCCCCTCCTTCTTTCCTCGTAAATAACCTCCTCTCCTCAAACCTTTTACTAACCGATGTCTTCATTGCCGTCCTCAAAGTCCATCCGGAAACAAGTGATCCGCTTAATTAAGCCCAGTTTCCGGTTGTTGGCGATGTGCGAGCCCATTCCCTGCGTACCTACTCATTCGTAGGCGTTTATTCACTTTTTCCGAATAGGAAGCCCTCTCCTGAGTCACCTATTAGGAGCTCACTTTCCATTACTCTGCTCTATCTAACGCTACAGTGGATGCTATTTGAGGCATATTAAATACAAACTCTATGATGATTACTGTACTCCGTTGGCGAGAATAGACCGGAATGGCCTATATTCAACCTTTATAGATATTACATGAAAACATACAAAATTAATTCCAAGCTAATATCATCTTATATCTAAAGAGAAAAACTCAATTACAAAGAAAACAAGCAATTTATTAAGTGCTTATTTTGTAAAATATAATATAATGAATCTCATGATGTAGATAAATAATAAGAAAACATAAGGTGTCAAACTAGATCTAAATACAATTAAACAGAAAAGGAATGGTTGTGGAAAAACACTCCTCAACTGAAGGTCTACAGAGAAAACCCTCGATGTGAGGACAACGTCCGCACAAGAAGGGGGTGAAAAACCGCAAAAACGCAGTAAAAACTGGTAACAAAAAAGGCAACATTTGACATAACAAAAATCAATATGTGACGAAGTGACTAAGAGAAGGTATGTGACGAAGAAATTTGAAGGTCCTTACGAAAATCAAAAAAGGCTTTGAAGAAACTCTCGTAAATTCTACTTAGGTTAGGGATTTAGGTTAAGCTTTACATGGTGCGTAGTGGTAAAACCCAAGATATAAACGGATGGTTATAAAAAAATCATGAGACCGACTCTCGAACCCTGATATTCCCAAGGGAGTAGTACATGCATACATACATACAAATGTTTTTATTAACTGGCGAAGTATGAACTAGATAGTCCCATCTTTCATTTACCCTTTTTTAAAAGTACATAGATATATAAATTCATATTCAAGGAATTTTGTAAAATAAAATACATACAGAAAGAGGAAAGAAGGATTCCTTTATGGAGAGAAAAAACATGTTTAGGGTGTGTACATATTTAATATTTACGAGGAAAAATCTGAATTCTTAAACGTTATTTCGTTAGTCATAGATAAAGCATTATTTGATTATAAGAATGATATAATTGAGTTATTTCTAGCATACCTTTTTGGCAATCTTAGGCAAAAATGGTCTCTATTCCTTCTTATATCTAAAGTTATTAAATACTAATCAACAGTTATATGAAAGAATTAACAACAGTTAACTTAAATCTAGAAAAATAAGACGATTAATACAAACAACGAAGGATACTCGATGCTTAACAAAGGATATGAACAAAGAGATAAATAAATACAGATAATAGATATAAATATGCAGAGAGATTCAGATTGCAGAAAAAAATCTTCTGAACTGAAGGTTAAAAAAAACAAGATGGGGGTTCAGTCTTCATTCATTTTCATCCCATTTAAAATTAGGCTTCACCAAAGTGCTGCTGATGGGCCATTCCGGAGGCTAATGATTACGAATTACCTTGTCATATATAAACATTGGCTTGTCACACGGCATGGCTGCTTTCCTCCCTCATTAATTTTCGGAATCGCTAATAAAGAGGAAACTAGTTGTAAGGCTGGGCAACGTGTCTGGAAATCAGAAAATTGATAAAAAATGCAAAAATTGGGAGTCACTCGATGGCAGGAAACGGTCTGAGATTAAAGATGAAGATCGAGGGCTCCTTCTTATTTCATTAAAGGTGATTACAAGCTCTACTTGAAATGAGTTCAAAATGCTCCGGAAAATGGATCCCCTCAGTGTACTTTCCGCGTTTTATATTAAGGTTAAACCGATCTAACATGCCTTGCTAAAGCCTGACGAAAAAAACCTTTCTGTAAGATTGGCCTTTTAAGGCGATGGTTCCCCAAGCCGGCGTTGGAGATTGGCTTCTTCTCTCTTTTATCTTTCTCTCTTTATTTCACCTCTCCTTTCCTCCAATTTTTATGCCCTTCCTCTTTCTCCCCAGTCTGCACACCCTCTAAAAGGGACCATAATCACTTGATTAAAACGTTACAACTTATTAGCTTTTAATGCTCATAACCTTCAAGAAATTATCACTCGTAAATCGGTACTTTTCTACAGGTGTTGAATCCGAACGTGTGCATGCTCGCGATTAAGAATTAAACCCCTTGATCCCTCCGATTAGCGGATAATGTTTTACTGAACTTAGCGATTAGACGAAAGTTGAAAATACAACAACGATAAACTACCAGAATATCATATATAATAATGTGTAGCTTTCACATGATTTCATTCCGGGGAACAAAGCCACAGTAATAGTGGTAGCTGTTTATAAACGTATGATATTTAACTATCGTAATACTGACAATGCACTGAAACTTTGAAAGATATCCTTATCTACATGTGTTTCCTGTTATAAATATCCCCCTCAAACACTTAACCACATTACTTCCTCACTAAATATAAATCAGCATTATCATAGAAAGAAAAGAAAATGGAACTTGGCTGTTAGAGATAAATGAATAGGAGAGACCCTCTGAGTAAGACACAGTCATCGTTGATCCTTTCGAGGAATCGACGCCGGACAGTCGGCGATTGGAGAGTTTTTAGAACCTCTTACTTAAGCTTTACCATATACAAACGTGCACCAATAGATTATCATACATTAATGGAAAGTATATAAAGGAATTGGCATCATGAAGTTTCATTCAAGAGACGTACCATCAGAAAAAAAGAAAACGGTTTACCGGTGGAATTTTCACCCTCAGTCATAACCTTTTTTCGAATTCTTTCAATCAAATTAACTTTTCTTAAATTTCATCTAATGCTTAGATGTAAGAAGGAACTCATTCGTCTTAATCCCTCTCCAAAAAAATCATACATTACGATTCTGATAATTTTCCTGGTGATCGCTTCCTGCATTGAAACTGGTTGTTACTAACATAAGATGTATGGAATGGAACACAAATTTCTCTCATAACGTACAATTAAAGAATATCCTTATAGTAACAACGAAACGTGTACAGATTAATGCGCACCTATCGATTCGAAAATTTATCACAATCTATTTTCATCTACATCACCAACTCTTCAGCGTCCTCTCTTCGAAAAAATGTTTTGACACAATATTTGCAAAATTTTAAGCTTTAATTTTGTAATAGTAACTATAAGATGCCTAGTACCTCCAATGTCATGTAGAGAATGGTAAACTTCGTTGTAGTTCCTCCTCAATATTGCAGCCGCCCAAAGTACAGCGTACTTACCTTGATGTGAGTTACTCATATACCCACAGAAGTTTTCGACTTTTTCATATCTCACCTCGCCGATGAAGTTCCTAACTCGTAAGCTGCTTTTCAAGATCTTTTCTATCGAACTGTTCTCTTATTCAAAGGAAGTAATAAAGGGAAATTTATTGCAAGAAACAGAATCTAATCTGCAAGGTTTTGGGTCAGCTATATGGTGGTCATCCAGGGGAAAACATGAAATTCATAAAACAATCAAATAATCAAATTCACAATTTTATTTTTATTTTAGTAGAATTATTATCACGAATGTTGCTTGAATATTATTTTTATGTTAAGGAATATGATCGTAGAATACAATGATTTACTATTCCATATGCTCTGATTTACATAAATTTTAATGTGAAGTTTACATACAGTGAATGAATTTTTAGATAGCCCTATTTTGCAATTAACGTAGTCTTTTGCTTTACTGTTAGATGTTTATGTATATAGAAAGGTAAAAGATCATATCTTGTGCATTTATAAGATAAAAAGGATAAAGAAAATTTCCAATGGATAAAGCATCCGCCAGGAAAGTGGAAGATTCGGGTTCGATTCCTGGTCCTGTCAGCCTTTGTTCATGTCCGTTATTTTCATCTTCGTATAATTTACCTTAATTACTGTTTTCAATCTTTCATATTGTTTGATGGCGGGTGAGAAAGGAGAAAAATGCCCAAGTGACCGAGATTAGTACCGAATCCATGGTTTTCGGAATGACTTAGCTGTTTAAAGACCAATGACATTTTGACTTATGATAATGAATAGTGATAATTATTAAATGTTTGAAAAAACTACAGCTCTAATTCGAATCTTGGATATTTAAGAGAAGCTAACTAGACAAGTCTTCCTGGTTATCCAGTGAAAGTGAATATTTCAAGGCACAAAAGCAGTCTAATAAGTGCTACGGGGTGATCTCCATGCTTTTCTCATGAATAACTTTTTAATGCTTACTCAATGATAGATTCATCCAAGAATGTACTCATTCTTGTTCCTATAGGTGATAATAAGATTTTCTTGATGATTAAATTTAGCTTAATTTGTACGTAGTGAATTGTAAGAAATTTTACTCTACATTTTGTACACTGCGTATAATTTTAAATAAATTTTACTAAAACTACTTCAGTTTTACACTATAGATAAAATAAATATATTTATATCTCCGGGTAATTAGCTAGTACATAAATAAAATATTAATTAAACTGCAAAAAGATTGGCTACCTGTTAATCCTTAAATCAGTAATTAATCATTATTATCTTCTGAAAAATTGACTTTGAATATCCTAGAATTCAACTTCTTAAGATTTCTTCCGTAATATTTAACTCCTTGGATAGATTCAAATAAAAATAGATAGACTAATAAAAGACTATTGTAGTGCCTGGTTTTGTAGGAACACCGGGTGTGGTCTCTTAGGACATTCATAGAATGTTCCTGTGTTTTGCGCTACAATCCATTCCTTAGGTGTTTTCCTTAATGGTTACAATCTGCAGTTAAACCGTGAAAGTTTTTGCTTGTGTGAATTTCTTGTGGTTCTTGCAGACACCACTCTGAATCTTTCCTTTTCTAATCCTCTTTGCTTCCCCTTCAGTTCTTTCTCTCTTTCCTATTTTTATAGCTTTTCTCTCTCCTCTTTCTTCACCTTTTCAATACCATTCTTTCCATTTATTATATATATATATATTCATTTTTAAATTTTGAAAAGAATTCATACTTAGCTCTTTCCATACTTAAGTATCTCCATTTAAGATTCACTATAATTTTTTAGCCTCTCTTGTATTTCATCTTTCACCTTCATTTCATCGGTTGAACTAAATTCTATATTAGTGTCATCGCTGTTAGATGCCTTCATTTTGGTTGGAATTTATTACATTAGACAGTTTATTTACTGTAGTGGAGTTGATTTGGTACGCATAATAGTTTTAATATTGCAGAAGAATATTTGTTAGAATGGTTTATATCTTTTAGTCTGATTTGAAAATGTGATGTGTATTACGTTCTCTCTTGATTATAAGTTCAATGCGTATCGCTATATTTTTTATGCAATGTATTATATTCCGTATAGTTAAGTTTAGATGAGTATCGTAATAGTGTTAGTAGAAGTACCAAAACAAATCAAACTTTATATTAAGTCTATCTTATCAAATGAAACCGAAACAGAAAATTAAAATGTAGCAGAATTTCATTAAAATATATGCAATAACCAACATGAATGTAATATTAGAGGAGACCAGTTTAAATATACCATAGCCTTCGGAAAAAGTAATTTTCTGTGCCTTCGTTGCAGTATTTGATGTAGTCTTTTCGGTTTTTAAAAATTTTTCTTTAATCCATCTTAGTGATGATTTAAATCCCTTGTCCCACTTTGTCGATGTTATTACTTCAGAATTCACTGCCGTTGATAAAGAATATAATTTCTCATGCGGCATTACATTATAAAAGTGGAAATGTGCGAAAGAAAAATAGTAAAAAATAAGAAAACAGGAGTTTAAATTTTCTATTACAAAATCTAGGCTTCATTCGAGATAAAATTTTTACGCAGATAAATCCTCGAAAGAAATGAACTATTTAAGAAATGCGTAAGAGATTTTCCTCAAAGGAAATGTAGTTTTTAGATGTACAATATGGGAAAACTTCTTCATGAAAAATGCAAAGCAAAGGAGTAATGTGAAAGCAGATATTCGACTCAAAGGTATGACCAGGAAAATATACTAAATAACATCATCGAATATAAAATGAACGAATAAAGGAAATTTAGAAAAGATTCTGCTATGTTAGAAAAATTTAAACGATTCTTTAAAAAATTAATTACAGTTTAGTCGGTGTCAGTCAACACTTTATAACGTAGCTTCAGGTAAAATAAGACTTTATAATCTCAACGTAACGACTGTATCGTTAACTCGTTTTAAATATAAAATTATGAATAAAGATATTATAAGTTTACTTTTTTGAAATTTTTAAAAATATAACTTTTAAATGGAGTTTAATTAGTTTTTTGTGTACTGAAAATAACTATTTGTTAATTGTGCTATTACCTTTATGTCTTAATTGTATTTGCCTCGTACTTCGATTGTCATAGTAATTTGAATTTTCAACATTTGTTACGCATGACGTATGTTTGCTACATTTACTGTACTATAAAACATAATTCCTTCGGGAGATTTTAGAAGGGTTTTCTCCCAAATTAGGGTGGATTCCAGTGAATTTTTTTAATAAAATCTACTGAAGTGTAGAGATATTTACATTATGATTATCGCCGGCTATTTATATTCATTCCAATCGTAAAGAAATAGAGAAACATTTTCATTAATTATGAAGCATTTATAGGTTGAACTACATAATGTATAGAGCTGCTTCGATAGTCCTATTTACAAACATTAACAATTTTGCTGGGAAGTCTTGGGATATTTAGTGTGTTTAGAAGTGCGTTTGGCCACGGTGTGGACAGGCGTGAGCGTCCCTTCTGAAACATTGCCTTCCCCTTCGCACTCAACGCACGAAGGTCGTTTTTACGAAGGGTCAAATGTATGTAAGCACTCCTTCTTCCACTTCCTTTTTGCTTTCGGCTCTACCTTGCGAGGCCATTTGCCCTTATGTTTACTTGGCCGCTATTTTACTTGGGACAAAGGAAGGTTCAGCAATTGGGTCTTCATGGACATACTTATTGCTCGATATTTACGTCATTGACCATTCCACAGCGGGAGATTTCAAGAGTTCCTGGACCGTAACTTATTGCTTTTACTGGTTTGAAAATAGGAAAACGTCAAATGGAACCCTCAACTGCAGATATGACTATTGAGAGCTGATTTGGACTTTGGTATGGCGAAGATTACGAGAAGATCCTTGTTTCAATTCATTTGGTACGTAATTATTGGTTAGTGTCCATACGGATTTAGATTTCTGTGGGAATAAAAATGATGACATTTATCCTTTGCACTCCTTCTCTCCGAACAGCGACTTGTTTTCGTTCACTGAGGAAAACTAACCGCCGAAGAGGCTCTGATGACGTCCTTCAGAAGTATGCATATAGCAAAAGAGGAATGTCCTGTAACGAAAGTTCTAGAATCACATTCGTTCGTAATGCGATTTCTTTTCAAACTCGAAAATGTAAAGTACATTTTTGATTTAAGGAGAGATGTAGCATTTCTTCCACAGTAATTATTTTATTTTCAATTAAGACATACGATCAAGTTTCAAAGATACATGGCATGGTTGCCTGATGGATATTGCCTTCTACTGTGAATTTTAGATATTTATGACGTAATTTCACTACTTTGCACCAGGATGCACCAAATATCATTTGGCAATTTTTATTTACTCGGTGCATACAATCATGTGCTTAGCCAATATTCGACATTCCAATCAAGCACTTCCTGGTCACCGGTTAGCCAAGGTGGTGTCACTTTCAAAATGCCAGTTCGTAGCTCTATCGCTGGACTTGTTTTTGTTTTGTTTTCAGTGGCTGTGAGGGGAGAGGGTTCATAGGCCAATCACGATGCAGGAGGGTTAAGGGGAAGGTGAGGATAACGTCCCTGAAGAGACATATCGTTTCAGATACTTAGAACTTACTTCGGAGACACTTCGAGTGGTGCTGTCATGGCTTGTGGTCGAACACGAGGCGATTCGGCACGCGTTTCATTCAGTGCGGGTGTCACGTAGCATAATAAACAAACGAATAGTGTTATTGCTGATAATAAATGGCACGCGACTTAGAGAAGACTTTTCCCGATACTTAGAAGACTCTGGTTTCGACCAACGGAGTGTTTTCCACCTCTAATTCAGTGCCATTATTCTTCTGTTGGATTAAATCATCAACCACTAAGTGCCGTACCTTCAGAGTCTGTCGAATGCAGCTAGGGAACCTGTCGTTAGGTAAGTTTTATCTGATAATCACTTTATTTTTCCCTCGTTCTGACTTTGCTGCTGACCTTCCTTATCTCCATTTATATCTTTTATTAGAGCTATTTCTACTTGTCACAGTGTGTTGATAAGATTAAGCTCATTGGGTTCGTTGGGTTGTCAACAAATTCATAGGAAACGAATCAAAAAGTCAATGATTATTGCCCTGTAAGCAATGAGATTTCGTCACAACGTCACTATCGAGTTGACTTGAATATTTTTACCCCTGGCGAATTTTTCTTTCCTTATCAATTTAGATGAAATAATGTAACTTGTTATTTACAGCTTCTGAGAACTTAAAAAGAAACCATAATCTAATGGTCCCGTCTCTACCGTAGACCGTGGGGGGGATAGTTAACTGAGGTCACATTCTGAAATAGTTCTACCATTAGCCAATACACCCTCATTTTATATGCTGCGTGTATATTTACGTGATAACGCTATTACATTTCCATATTATAATGATGTGACGATGATGTATGTACTCAAGAGTTGCTTCCTGAGTTACTTTCTTCTTCATAAAACCCGATAAAATTATTAGGCGAGTACGTTAAGGTGCCGCACACTCTTGATCTTGACCTTCTGCTCTATTTTGCAAAACCTCTATCTTTATAGAATAGGAACATTTTTTGGTTTTACTTCTGCTTTCTTAACATTTGCAAACACTTTCATTTCCTGAAGTTCGTTTACTTTTTTCAGAGGAATTTATGTCCTCTATTGAGATGCTAAAGAAGTAAACTTACGCTTAAAGATCATGCGTTATAACGCTTATTATTACCCGAGTTATTACTAAATCAAATATTAAACTTCTTTAAGAACACAGAGCGATTGTCTTTGTTGTAACTCACCTATATATACAATATGCACTTAATAGTTTTTATATCAGAATTTTCTTTCTTTTTAGTCATCGTGGATAAGCACAAGGGATGCGCATTAAACTTTGGCTTTCTGTATGGGTACTTCGCATTGATATTGGTTTTTAAAACAATTTTTTATCGAGTCAATGTCTAATAGTGTGCGCCTATTGCTGAATTGTTTACTGGAGGAAGCAAGGAGATCTTATATATCTATATTAGCATACTTTAAGCCACCTATTTTTGGGCGGCAATGGCGAGCCATACAATGATGCCTATACTTATTATCTAAATGTTGAGATTTCGATTTATACCCCGAGAGCCTCCAGCAGTGTATGGCAGTGTACTCTGTTAGATTCTCTGCTGTTCTGCCGGAAGAAGGATTAGAATTAACTACTTATTTCAAAGATAAACCCCTTATAATGGTCTGAAGAAGCCTCTGAGTGCTTTATATTAAGATCAAGATGCATCTACTGGAATCACTATCCCATATAATTCGTCAAAAAGTTCTAAACCTGTGAATTTTTTGAAAATCTTCTTTGAATAATAAGATCGTATGGAGCGAATTTCAATCGAAAGAATTTCTGAGACTAACCTTACTTAGTGTGGATCGCGCAGCTGTGCTCGATGCTAAGCCTAATAACTCATTCTTATGATAGAGTACTCTTGTATACAGAGGTAATAATAATCTCTCTCTTTTACTCTCTATTGGCATCCTCTCAGAGATCTGGGTCTACATTTTCCTTTATATCCCGCTAGTCGCCTATCATAGAATACAAATGAATAACCAATGTAATTATTTACGTTTTTTCAGGGACAAGCTTGTAATTTGGAATTAAATTAGAGGTACATATTTTAATGACTGAGGAAGACTTATGATTTCTGCGTTTCCATCTAAAATTACAAATAATTACAAAATTTGGTAAAATAAAAATTCTAAATCCCAAGTGGGCGGGGTCAATCTAGCGTTTCATAGCGATTAATAACCTCAAGGTTGATTATAAATAAGTAAAAGACAATTGATAAACGATATGCACAGCTTGTTGGTAGCATATTCTGTTTTCTCATCTATTTTTCTAATTTAATTTCAATAATAATAATAGTTTAATAAACGAGATATTATTGCCCTTTCTGTCATGAATGCTGATAATGAGGTAATAACCGAAATGTTGAAGCAATGATAAGATACCTTTGAGCGGATATACCTTGGTTTAACGCTTATACAACATTCTATCGTTTCCCCTTAATAATACACTGCCTTAATGGCGTTGTATTTATTTTGAATGATCAAACGTTAAGCGGCACAAGGTTTATTCGCAAATGTCGAGATCCTGTGTGCTGAACTCAGATGTATTCGTCATTCAGCCAACTAATTGATGCCGACATCACGTACGTGCTCATTATCCCTTTTAGGTAAATGTTGAATGGAGAATGCAGTATGTATCCTTGCAGAATTTTTCACACATTGTCCCTATTTTAACTTCCTCACGTTGAATATGCCGCTTTCACTTCCCTTTCTCTGCCTTATATTTTCCCTCCACTTTGTTTTCCTCTTTCCATCTCCATGAACATGAAAAGATCGTTTTTTTC
This sequence comes from Pachydiplax longipennis, assembly GCA_036926295.1. NCBI lineage: Eukaryota > Metazoa > Arthropoda > Insecta > Odonata > Libellulidae > Pachydiplax > Pachydiplax longipennis. Next base: position 69,665,869 of record JAVFKF010000015.1, read on the forward strand.
TCCGTCCCTTCCCTTTCTCTCATCTTTATTATCTCTTCTACATCCACTTTCACTTTGCTCTCTCTCTGTAGTCATTTATCACTTGCCTTCTCTTTCCCTATTTTACTCATTCGCATCTGAAATCGGGAAAGATTTGATAATACACATGGAGATTCAGAGGAATAATTGAATGTATTTTTGTCACCGCTCAGCACGTTTGACGAACTATATCAGGTATACACAAAATCCGGCATACGAACATATGCAGTCCGATAGATTTGACCCTGCGGCCCGCCATCAGTTTTGGAAATTAAATTTGTTCCCATTATTTTTTACAATTTTATAATGATACATGATAACCAGCAAGAAGTTCTCAAAGAGGCATTTTAAGAATGTCGACCTCCAATTTAATTCCTAATTACGAGTACAACAAGCTTTTCACTTGAAGAAAGATAAATTACCATTTTTTTATTTATGCACATTTTTATGATTATATTCCTCTTCACAAAATTGAATTTATATTCATGATTTTTGTACATACAAAGAAACTCAATTTTTACAAAATTCTTCATATGCGGTCCGCGATAATTTTTGTCATATTCATGCGATTTCATGCACTTTCCTCCGTTTAGTTGTGCAGTCCTGATTTGAATTACTCTAAAGGTGCTGAGATTTTTTATTATTATAACCATCATTGATTTAACTGCATGTTAAAAAAAATTATGCTACATGAACATATACGAATAAATCTAATTTTTAGATATATTACACTTAAAACTTAAGATCTATTTACCTTTAAAGTGTCTGTAATACTTTATGATTAAAATGTAGGAGCAGCGCGTAAGCAAATTCAAAGGCAAAGAAAATAAAAAATTTATGGAAAAAATTATGAAAATATTTACGGCATGAAAGTGTATAGAACAGTTACTTAGGAGGTGTAAGTAACAATCATTGACGTGGTAATCTTAGTACACTTAGTTTGCTTATCAAGAGGGAAAAATATGCTTTCTACGTGTATTTGCTTTAAGAAGGAATTCCCTGGAATACCCCTTAGGCATTATTCATTACTTATTCAGTAACATAATGTTTCCCTTTTGAGGTTCGGAAACCTAGACCAGTAGTGTTCAAAAGGCAGTCCAGCGCATACATTCTTCCTTAAGATGTTCGGAGTTAAAATCATTGAGGATCATTAGACTATATATAAGATAGTGTAAAAGTTTAATTACTCACCCATGACTCCTATCTAGCCTTCGCTAATTCAAGTATACTATAAGAGGAATTAAGCATAACGATCGGGAAAATATGAGATATTTTATAAGTATTACTTCTAAATAATTAACACACATTCAGAATTTACACACGTCCAGAATTTTTGCTCTCCGTCCAGGGAGTTTATGTATTATTTTGACAATTCACAATAAAGGTTACGCACCACTGTTTAGGTCAATTATTACCTACAATAGGCTCTAGGGATAGATCCTATAAATATTCCTGCACCACAGGCGATGTCCTTCTTCTTGTTGTAATTTAATTACGATAAAGTGCGTTTAAGTAGTTTTCAGGGGTCCGACTGAAAACTGCGCTATAAATGGAATAGAATTTTAACCGGAATATGACAACTTTTCATTTCTTAAGCGTCGGAAAACAACAAGAAGAGTTGTATGGCTCTTTCTCTAATAAATAGTTATTCCAAAACAAAAATTATTTTTCTGCAATTTTTCTCATTTACCACAACTGAATATAGGATATCTAGCATCTACATCTACATCTACATCTGTACCCTGCAAGCCGCCTTTCGGCGTGTGGCAGGGGGTGCAAGCACCAGGACTCTATTTGCCCAGTCGATTATTTTCGCGTATTGTTCTCGGAAAAAAGAATTCTTGAATCGACTGGTTTTAGCATCTATTTCTCTGATCTTTCTCGCTGGATCAGAACGGCCTATATAGCAAGGAGGGCGCATAATATCGGCTACATCTTCTATGAACGTGCTCTGTCTGAATTTATCAAGTAATTTAAATCTCTGATTGAGCCTTCTTTCTTCTAAAGATTCCCATCCTGCCTCCTGAAGCATCCGAGTAACACTTACCGATTTATCATAGCAATTTTTTACAAAGCGTATTGCCTTTCTTTGTAACTTTTCTATCTCGCGAATGCAACACTTTTCAGCAGGGTCCCATACACTGCATGCGTACTCGAGGTGAGGCCCAACTAGCGCAAAGTAACATCGCTCGCGGACTTTTTCTTCGCTTTTACCGACTATTCTTTTGACGAAGCCTAGTTTCTTAAGAGCTCCCCCACATATGTTATGGATGTGGGTACCCCAAGTTAAGTTATTCGTGAGGGTTATTCCGAGATATTTTACCGAATCGACAGTTGATAATGTTTTCCCTCGAAGGCTATATGAATTATGATTGGCAAAGGATTTTCTTTCGAAAAAATTAACTACTGAACATTTATCTACGTTGAGCTCCAATTGCCAGTCGTCGCACCATTTTACTATTTTATCTAAGTCATTCGACAGACTTAATCTATCGTCATTACTTTTTATTTCTCTGTAAATAACCGTGTCGTCCGCAAATATTCTAACGTTACTGTCGATGTGTTCATTAAGATCGTTAATGTATATTAAGAATAATAATGGCCCGATTACGCTTCCTTGTGGGACGCCTGAGGTCACCTTGACTAGGTTGGAACTAATACCATCTAATATTACTCGTTGTTCTCTATCGGACAGGAAATCTTTTATCCAACTTATTACTTGTTCGTTGATGCCCGCAAGTTTTAATTTGTACAACAATTTACGATGTGGGACTTTATCGAACGGTTTCCGAAAATCCAAAAATATTGCATCGACTTGTCTTTTACTTTCGGCCGATTTCAAGATATCGTGAATTAATAACGCTAACTGTGACTCGCAGGAACGTGTCTTACGAAAACCATGTTGATTCTTAACAATGAATTTAGAGGTTTCGAGAAAACCCATTAAGGAACTAGTAATTATATTTTCCATTATTTTACCACTCAATGAAGTTAACGAAATGGGCCTATAATTCGATGGATCATCTTTTACGCCGCTTTTAAAAATTGGGGTGACATTTGCAATTTTCCAATCTTTTGGGACCTTACCTTCGCTTATAGGTTTTTCAAATATTACTTTAAGAAAAGGGCCTATGCTCTCTGCTAATTCTTTAAATACTCAAGCTGGTATATCCTCAGGACCAGGAGCTTTATTTGGCTTAATCTGCTGTAAAAGTTTAATAATTCCGTCTTCCCTGAATGTGATATTCGACATTGTTTCTGCTTTATTAACTACTGGTAGGGCGCCTAATGTAATATCGGACGTAAATACGCTATGGAAATATTCATTTAAGATATTCGCTTTTTCCTTAGAATCGTTAATTACATTGCCGCTGTTATCTTTTAACGAACTTACGGTTTGAACTTTACCTTGGACCTCACGCACGTACGACCAAAAAGCTTTTGGGTCCTCGTCTAAGTATTCGTATAAAACTTTCTTTTTAAATTGACGGAGGGCATCACGCATTATTCGTTTTGTTTCTGATTTTACTCGTTTATATTCGGCCTTTACCTGATCCGTTATTATGTTGTTAGGAAGCCTCATAACGGTTTTTAATTTCAAATGCAATCGTCTTTGTTTCTTTAACGCTTTCCTAGTATCTCTATTATACCATCTAGGCTCATTATTTTGTTTAGAGTATTTGGAGGGAACATATTTATCCATATTATTACGCATTATCTGTACAAAAAGGTTCCAAGTTTCTTCGGTATTTAAACGCATCGCGCGCGTTTCGTAAAACGTAAAATCGGAATTGAGTTTATTACGAAATCCTCCAAAATCGGCTTTAGAGTAGAGATAAATTTTGCGCTTGGGTTTTTGGTGCCTTGTCAAGTTAATATCGATATCTATAATCACAGCTCTATGGTCGGATAACCCATCGCATACTGATGCGCACCTTACACGCTCGGGGCTGTTAGTTAAAAAAAGATCTAATATACTTAATTCCCTAGTTGGCTCCTTAACGATTTGATGTAACGAATTCTTTTGCATAACACTGAACAAAGTCCTACAAGAATCGCTATCCCGAGCTCGTTTCTTAATTACGTGATTCGGCCAATCGATATCCGGGAGATTAAAGTCCCCTCCAACAAAAGTAATGCTGTTATTATTTTTACGAGAATAAAAGTTCATTCATAGCGATCATTGAAATCCTGCCATGTAGGTATCTTCTTATTTTTTTAAGAATAGATTTCGGACCATGAAAACAACTTTCTTTTACTTCATTTAGGTCTTTTTTTACCCTATAAAGAAGAAATATTTCCCATAAGGATAGTTGGATATGAATGACGACTTTTTTCACAGTGTTTAGAGTAGTGAGAGAGAAAGAAAACTAAATTTAATTAATCTCCTGCCCTGAAACGAAACTGATCTATCAAGATTTCTCTGTTAAAAGCTTAAATCTCCTCCATTAGGGGGATATAAAATTGATTATTAAGCGATATCTTCAGTGGTTAGAACACCTGCCAAGAAAGTGGGAGACCTGGGTTCGTGTCCCAGCCAAGTCACAATTTCTCGTATAACTTTGGGTCAGTCGCACAACTTCATGTGCAAAGTTTCTTTCAATTCCATCAATTGTTCAGGTGGTAACTTCGCTACGAAACCTAGGTCGTGTATATTTAATTGTGTGGTGAAGTGAGTAATCTAGTCATGAAGCCATTTTGTAGTTACTCATTTCAGTGTAGTTTCTAATTACTCTTAAGTGAAATATTCATCGATAGGAACGAAAAATTGGAGTAAATTGGCGAATTGTGTTCAATGATAATTTTTTCGGTTATCTTTCAGGCAGAAATAAGGGTATTTTCGGTTCAGTACCGGCCCTTTTGGAGTTTACTCTATAAGACTCTACCAACTCGGTTACCATGGAGGTCTTCTTCTCTTTTTTGTTATTCTTCTCTCCATACATTTTCTCTTTCTCGTTTCCTTCCTCACTTAATTCCTCCATCTCTGTTTTTCCTCGCGTGCTCATGATCCAGCCGAAAAAGCCCCATAAAGCCGCTCACACTTTAATGGGGGGGCGTTTCTCATCGTCACACAGCGAAGCGATTCCATTCCCTCCTTCTATTCCAACTAAGAAGACTCAACTTTTTAGTTATAGCTCACGTGTTTGAGCGGTCATTAATTAAGCGGACGCTAAACGGATTTGTACAGGGTTCATCACATATTCCACCTTCTCTTTTATCTATTGCTTGCGAAATATACGCACATGCTAGGTTACAGGCTAACTCTAAAATGTATAACACGAAATTTCGGTTAATTCAAAGCTTGGTTAGTTCTGTTTCGTATCATCTAAAACGGCATATGTAACCTAAAAGCCGTCTTTCGGGGAGTGCAACCACCATGTCTCAACTTTCATAATCGATTACTTTTGCGTATCGTTCTCGGAAAATATGAATTCTTGAATCGGCTAGTTCTACCATCAATATCTCTAATCTATCGCAGTATCAGAACGGTGTAAGAAGGACGTCTCTACTTTTCGAATCGATTACTTTTGCCTATCGTCGCGGAAATTTGAATTCTTGAATCGACTGATTCTAGCAGCTTTTTCTCTGATCTTCCTCGCAGTATCAGAACCTCCCATATAACAGTGAGGACTCATAATATCGGCTACGAACGTGTTCTCTCTGAATTTATTATGTAAATCATGTCTTTGATTGAACCTTCTTTCTTTTAAAGATTCCTATCCTGCCTCTTGAAGCATCCGGGTAACGCTCACCGATTTGTCACACCAATTTTTTGCTGAATGAATTGCCTTTCGTTATACTTTTTCTAATTCGCGAATACGGCACTTTTCAGCAGGGTCACATATAATAAATGCATACTCAAGGTGAGGCTTAACCTCGAGGTACCCCATGTTAAGTTATTCTAGAGAGTTATTCCAAGTAGGATTTAAGTCAACATATAAACGAACATTCTATATTGAAATGGTAAATAATTTCTTTCATAAATGTTACAATTATATCAGAAGAAACCGAATTAACGTTGTTAAATGTTATGAGATCTTTGCTTAAAATTCTATTTTTTAGTCAAAATATCATCAGGATATATTGTTATATACGTATATTATTCATCAGTACATCCTCAAAAGTTACCTACTATTTTCAGTAAAAAATAACTTGTGTTACTTATTTGGACAGACTATTCAATTAAATAACGGATCTAATTAACTGTTCAAAAGATAAAAAGGAATCAGAAAACAAATACATTCCCGAAAATATTTACCTATGCTAATTTTGATACAAAAACAGATGTAAATATATATAATCTAAATTATACAATATTAATTAACATGCAAATATTCTGGTTACTTTCTCTGAATTTCTATTCAAAAGGGAGTTAAGTGGGGCGAGGAATAAGTTATACAATCAGCAAACGGACGTTCTTTCCGATTGGTGGCTCTCAAGAGCCAAGAAATCGTAAAAAGAATCTGCAATTAAACGAAACGGCGGCGAATCGTCCTTGATCCACTTCTTTCTTCGATCCAATGCTCATATCCATTCAAAGAGCTCACACAAAGGACGTAATAATCATTCTTTTCATGGGAGAAATCGAGTTCTCACCCACTCATAGTGTAAAGAGAATAATTTATTACAAATTACCTAGTTATATTGAATCTCATACAAGATGGCGGCCGTTTATAAACTAATTAGCACTGTTTTTGTCTAAAAGCGTCATTGCAATCATCGCTTAATCAATTTTATAGTCGAAATTTACACGTTTTAAATTGATGATTAGCAGCACGTTAATGTTAAAATAAAAGGTTTTCCTGTTGCATTTATTTTCGATACATTTTACTATGCGTGTAGTTTGTCACTAAAACTTGGGTCCTGACGGATTCAGGCATATTTTATATCCGTTCAGTTTTTTTTTAGCATTTTTTGTTTTTCATACATCTATAATTTCACTCTATTGAATTAAATAATTGTATTTCATAGAGTTCTAGTCTGGAGTTGAAGACAAATACGTTGCATCAATATTTGCTTGTAAAAGTAAGACCAAGGTAACTCTTATGGAATATTTTATAAAAATAATACTCACGATTTACATTTATCATGAAGGGCCTTCACGTTGTCCATTGTCCTCTATCTCAGGAGAATCCTTGAAATGAAAGAAATTCAGATTGGAAAGAATCTTGGATAAAAAAGAAATGGTGTATATGGTAATTTCTCACTCAGTGTCGTTACGATTTAATTATTAAGTATCTCTTTCCACTCTATTTTTAGAACGGTATTTATGATGAGCCAGAAAAGAACAAGCACTAGGAAGAAACGTACTTAATGTTACTGAGCATTCACTCTTACCTTACCGATGATGCTTTGTAAATGGAGGATAATTCTTCGTGTGCATGAATGACATTGGGTCTTCATTCGTCTCCCTTTTGATCTTTGTATATTCGGTATTTTATCGAGGCAGTTTTTATCTTTATATAAATACAGAATATAAAATTAAAATGGCGTTGATTTGAATTCATGCTTATCATAAAAGTTCCTCACATTTTATACTTCAGTATAATGATTCCGAAAGATATTTGGAAAGAAACATCAATCCCTTTCCAAATATCTTTCGTAAACACAAAATATTATGAGAATGTAAGTACTAATGAAAATAATAGTACAAAGTATTTATTACATTTCATTGGTAGCCTTTATCTTTTCGTGGACTTGGAGAATGTAATCTGCAAAATGTAGATGTTAAAATGTGTAGTAAAGTTGCAACTTAACAGCATTTATAGCTGTGTTTGTACGTGCCTATAATTGAAATGCAATTACAGAGGAATATCTACTCTATCTTATCGAACGTAGAAAGCACTCGATGGATTCATTAAATGATAGAAACCATTTCTAAAGGTCTTCCGCCATCCATACGTCAGTCCCACTTCAGTCATTCTATTACATCTGCAAAAAGTTTTCATATTTTTCACGTTAGCATCACCAATTGTAACCTGTAGAATAGAAGCGAGTCGTCGTTTATTTTTGTAAGAACGGACTGCACTTGTATATTTACGGAAGTTGTCTCTGAAATTCGTGAAACTACGTGACTTTCTCTATTTGGTCAGCGATACCTCCGGCGAATATTTACAATTAGCCAGTAGTCGAATCTGCACAGCGTAATGCAAATACTTTTCCATTTCCTCAGCATTCATTTCAATTTGAGCGAAACTTTCAGTCTGCGCTACTGCCCTTGATGTTATTCTTAGCCTTTCCCCTCAGAATATGAATAGAAAACACCTATTGGTACTAAATGAAAGGAAATTCACTGAGGAAACAGGGCTGAGTTGATGTAAACAATCCAATTATGCAAAAATTTTTCCGCATCGCAAAATTCAATTCATTGCTCAGAGCCTCATTTGCCAATACAGTGATTTTTCTGCTAGATAAAACGAACTTTTTCTTATTTTTGCGACTCATCTTTTTTGGCGACTTCTGGCTCTCTATCTAGCATTCAATGACTCATAAACTCTTTTACGAACTCGAAGCATAAGGTGTTTGAATTAATAATATCCTAAGCAGTCCTTTCCAACTGATTAATTTTTATTACGGATGCGTTTGAATTTGCGAGGAATATTTTGTTTCGTAAGAGTTTGTGTTAAATGATTTAAAAATTTTCACTTCTGGATTTAAAATTTTTAAATTTGGATTTTGGTTTTGTTTTTTGGTCTTTTTAATCCGAAATTTGAATTGAAACAGGAAAGAAGGGGTTTAGTGTGCCGCGAAACTTGATTTTTAATGCCATCTGGAAGACAGAATGTTAGTTATAAAGCACTGTTATAAAGCATTCACCGATGAAAATTGTCATTCTTTCGTAAAAATACAATAACTTACCACCGAAATATTCTTCTTCGGTCGATATCAATCCGACGCTGGCCATCGCAAAACTTCTCCAATTATCTCCATTGTGTTGACAGGTTACTTGAGTCCGAGTACTTGATGTCCCTTTTCCATACGTCATTTGGTTTCTTGGGCTCTCATTATCTTTTGCACTCTAATTGTGTTTCTTTAAGTTTTCAACCAATCATCATTTCCCCGTTTTCTTGCAAATGTTTTCAGCGGGATTATCTCCCAATACCCCTATCAGGATCCGCCAGTGTACCTAAAATTAGAGACTTTGTTTCTTAAAATCAGAGTAAAGTTAGTCCGAGTAGAAAATAGGAAGGTAAGGAAACAAACTTAACTTAGGAGGGTATCAAAGACTTAGGTATTACTCATAACAATTATTTATAAATGGATTTTAGTAATAGATGAAATAGAAATCTTACGTTCTTATTTAGATATAAAAGAAATCGATTTTAATTACTTATATAGAAACAGTAGAAATGGATTGCATATTTTGGCACAACAATTGTATTTCATGAACATCTCTAATCTGAAGAAATAGAATATAAAGAATTCCATCTCACTTTTATCGCATATCGCAGAATAAAAATATCTGTTTCTTTTGATTAATAATATCGATCTTTTTCCTGGTTAATAGTAGTTTACAATGTATCAATGATGATCCATTAGAAATTATTTTTCGATGATTTTAATTATAATCATAATCATTTTTATGATTGTTAATTTCACAATTATTATAGCTATAACGAGATAGCATCTAATAATGAGCTGTAGGCTTAGAGAGACTTAAGTAGGTCTCAGAAAGAACCTTAAGTACCCATTTCAAGCGTCCATGACTCGAATGAAATGTTTTTAGTGAAAATGTAATATTTGGAGTTATCGTTGGAAAATAAGAAATCGTGGCTTTTTATTTATCTATTTCTATCTATCATTCTTCAGAATCGAGATAAATGATGCATGAAGCTTATTTATATTTAAACTTACGATTAGACTCGACGAGAGGGTTTGCGTTATCAAAAATTATTTATAAACTATTAAAAGTTGACATGTTTGACTGAAAATCACCGTTCTTGATATAATCTCATGTTCCCATTCCTTTTTAACATTCCCTTTCCTTCACAGTCTTTTGATAAATATAGAAACACTTACTAAGTTACTGATAGGATTATTGAATCGTCGCATCGTGTTATTATTTTTAAGCATGGCAACGAATACTAATCTTGAAGTATTCACTATTTAAAAGAAATTACGCAGTAAATCTCGTCTTTCTTTATATTTCCTATGCGATTGAGTTGATTTTAACATTTCACGATGTTCATTAGGATATGATCTCATTAGGATAATCACGTCTGAAGAGCGATCTTAAGTTTCGGGTCAATATTACCCGACGTGAACTTTTACGTAATTGCATGTCCCGCGAATGCTTAAGTTTTAATGCAGAAACAGCCACAGTATGTGAGTGACGCTTAAATGTTAACTCAAAGAGGGTTCTCTTGTATATTCCTTTCTTGTCCATCAAAATTTTGCTCAGGTTTATAATACTCTCTAAAGCAAATTCAAAATTTTTGAATAGCATATTATAATTGCTCTAAAATATAATAAATGCGATAAAAAAAACAATTTTAATGAGGCCTAATGGTATGGTGGTTGTAATTATTGAGTTATGTTACCCCAAAAATCTGTTCTACATCCTACATGCTTGCATTTTTAACTTTATTTTCTGCCATATTAACTATACTATAAACATTAATATTTTCTCATTGCATAGTAAATCTGTGCATAAAATGGAATAAAGATGTAAATAAATAATATTGGGATGGGAGTTAGGCTCGAAAAGGCAAAAAATGTAAATAAACTGGAAGGCCAAGGATGTGGCAGAGCGTTGTCCGAATATTTATTTCAGGATGTGTATACAGTATCAAAGGGGAAAATCGAATCGGATATATGAATCAAGAGAGGCGTAGAGAAGCTAGCTTTCAATTCCAAACATTTTCCGTAAATACTCCTGGAAAAGGATCCACTACCTCACTTTGGAGATAATTCTGGTACAGCTGTAACTTGGACTGCTTAAAACTCTATTTACGAACTATTTGATTGAGAACTTCATATCTGTTTCATACTCAAAGAGCGCTCTTTAGCTATGATATACGTCAATGTCAAAATGTCATTTTCTGTGTCTAGCGTAGAATTAAACGCTTAGTAAATGTTGTTTGAGCGTAAGTTACGCACGATACCTGTCCTCATTATTGTACTGGTTTTGTTGTTTACTAGTTCCATAGGTGGAGTATTTTGAAACAGCTGAAATAAAAAATGTAAATAAATCGAATGTGATAAGTAATCAGTTGCATTGGACGGAGACTCCTGTCCATTAATATCACAGCGATATGGAAATCATCAAGACTTCCCTTTGAATCAGAAAATGGAATTTTAAAATCTATTCTCTCTTCTAATTGTTAGCTTTTGATAGTTTCCTTCCTGATTTCCTTGTGATTTCAATTGTTAAATCTTTCTCAGTGAATTAGTGCAATGTGTCTAATTAATGATATCATTTTATTTATTTCTTTATAGTATTGCTTTTGTGATATCCATGCTATGTCCAGTTTTCCATTGCATTACAAAATTATTTTTACATAATTAGTTTATTCTAAGTTTACGCAGGTTTCTCACACCCCCTTCTTTGTTGAAGTTTTTCTGCACTGGATCTTTTGCCCTAAGATCGTCCCAGACTCACCCTATTCACTCGATTTTGTATCTTTTTACCTCATGTAAGTTTATTAATGCAAGTGCAAATAATTAGAAACGATGACTGCATGGCTACGTAAGATTTATTTCTCGGCTGAAGATTGCGTAAGATTTATTATAAAAATTCTAACATTTCGTCGCAGGACTACATCTCTGTGTAAGACTTGAATTATTGTGTAAGAATAGGCGTTACATTACTGTGCTTTGTAATTACGTCTCTATCTACTCTTAATATTTGGTACTACAACCCCTAATCCCACATTAAACACATCCCTATCCTTTGCTTACTGAAGGCTTACCCTACAGCCGTGGGCAAAAGTCAGTCTTTTCCTCCCCCAATAAAAACAACAGCCCTGAAAAGGCAACAGCTTAAAGATGGCCGAACGCTAATCCTTATCGAAAAAGAGAAAATAAACGACTGAATGGAACTGAATAGTTGTCATTTCGTAATAACATTCCAAACAAGTTATACTTTAGATGACTGAGATTGACTAAATATTTCATCTGTAATGTGTTTTCTGAGGCAAGCGTACCTAAAGTATTCAGGAGGTTGAATTTTTGTAACGGCATTTCGACTGTAATATATTTACGATTATTATCTCTTTTACAAATGGAAGCTTTGTGATATTTAATTCGTTAAAAGTACATAAGCCATAGGATTTTGACTGAATTTACATACCATCTATATATTTAGTACAAGCGAATTTCGTGCTGCAGAAAGCTGCAACTCTAGTGCTTGAAACTATAGTAAGAATTGGATACTTCAGAGATCAAGATTGTTATCATTACGTTTGCATATTTACCCTGCTATCCACCAATGGCGTATGTTAGGGGTTGTGTAAATATTTTCACTAACTCTGTTAGCTTCTCTAATGCTCTGCGGTAAAACCGATCAGGAGTAGCTCTCTGCCCCAGTGATTAATTTATTGTAATGATTTTCCGTTTTCTCTGGGAGTTTGCGAATGTCATTTACGTGAGTAAAAACATTAACGATTTCGTCAATTTGTTTTTCAAAGATAAACTTTGTGAATGGCTCTCTTCAGTAATCAATTCTTCTATCTTCAGGCGAATCCCACTTATACTTATAGTCGAAACACAGCTGTCGAACCTTAAATATTCTTTTAAAAACCCAGCAGCTCTACGTTGAACCATCTATAAATCGAAGATTAATCTTTGTGAATATTTCAAATCGTACATTTAAATTCTAAATGAGATCAAATCATGAAGGAAAACGCTATTATTACTCTTGATGATCATCTCTCCAGATTCCTGCTGACTTATCCTTGTACTCCATCCGCTGTTCCTATGCTTCAAATATTCTGAGGCAAATGTCCGAGGCAGAGCTACAACTTAGTACAGTCAGGGCCGGACGACAACATTTACATTTACATTTACATTAATACCCCGCTAACCGCCGTAAGGCGTATGGCAGGGGGTGTGAATACACCGAACTCCCTAACCAACCATCTGGTTTGCGTACCTAATACTATCTGGAAAAAGAGACCAGAAATAGCTATCTGTTCTCGCTATAATTTCGCGGAATCTTTTTGACGTCTGGTCTCGAAAACTACGCTCACTGAGTACGGGAATCACGAAGTCGCTTATTTCCTCATGTAAATCGCTACTCAAAAATTTCTCGAAAAGTTTATGCCTATACTCATTTCTTCTATCCTCGAGGGATTCCCAGCCGAGGGTTTTAATCATCTCTGACACACTGCTGTCGAACTTGTAGTCTCCCTTGACGAAACGGGCCGCTCTACGTTGCATGCGCTCTAGTTCTATGATCAATCCTTTCTCATGTGGATTCCATACGACAATACGAGCGAGAACCAATTGAGGCAAAGATTTTGCTTTGGTAGACGATATACATTTTCTTTTGCATTGGCAGCTGACAAAAGAAACAGGAATAGCGTCAGATAAACGCGTAAACGATTTGAGGATAGATGTTTAAAAACTACGGCTTAAAGAAAGGGAGAAAGGGTAGCATATGCATTCCTTCATTTTGGAATCCTTGCAAACATTTCACAACAGACATTTATCTTAGAGTAAGAATGCTGCTGAACGACGATTTTTCCTTTCTTTAATTCCTTATGATTTAAAATTAAATATTTCATTAATGTAGGGTGTTATCAGAAGACCTTCCTTTATCAATGAATACTATATTCTCCTCAATAGGATCTATGGAAATTCAAAAATTACGTTATACCGACGGTGGTGCTCAAAATAACTGTCCTAGCATATCTAGAGCCATTACTGATTGTGAGTACAAATATGAGGTATTGATGACGACGTACAAACTCTAAAACTCCCGAAATTTGGTTTTAAATTTAAGATAAAAATGTATAGAAAATTATAATCCTTATAATAGATCATTTTATTGCCTATAACCAATAAGACGAAAGAAAAATTTACAATTTTATCAGTGCAGGTGACTTCCTTATTCCACAAGCCCAACAAAAGCGAGCACAAGAGAGTCACCGATGGTTTCCTCAAAATCTCACGGAGTCTTTCTGAGGGAGAGGCATTTTATGGGATCTTGCGAGGGAACTTCGGACGTCCGGTGGACGGCAGCCCTAAAGCCATTCACGCTTCGTTCGCATTTTCTGCTGTTGGTGTTCGCAGGGGTTGAAAAAGCACGCCTCAGTTGCACCTCTTTCTTGCCTCTGCTTCTTTCCACAGGATAAACACGACTCATTCCAGACCGTTCTCTCAGTTACTTAATGAATCCCACCGATACCCCACCGTCTGATAGATTATGGTACTTCCAGCACGCGCATTCTATTTGGTTATTAGGAATTTAGTTCTGATCAGTATTCTATCAGTGTTATGGAAAATACCACTGTAGTTACTAGGACAGGTGGCGACGTCAATTTACTCTACAACTACGCACTCTTGTAAATTTCTACGAACACAATTATAGAACATAACTATTTACAAATCCCATCCATTTCTCAAGCTATACTAGTTTACAATTTAAAAATCTATAAAGTACTACAGTAAATAAATAATAAAAATAAATCCTCAACAGCTGCAAAAACTATATGACTTTAATAGTTAACTAGAGAAATTCCCTAGAAACCTTACATGTACAGCTAGTTCCAAAAAAAACTTACCACCTAAGCCGCAACCCGCATAACAGGCAGTGAATTTCCTCCGAGCGAGCCTTAAGGCCTGAACCCACCGGTGCGGCGACGCAGCCGCAACGCGTTTTTATGACACTTGGGAGGGGGGCCTAAGTCCCGTTAGGTGACGTAGAAATGCACCCTGTCCGCATGGTAGGCCCCACCGGCGCGGCTGCGGCAAGAACGACCACCAGTCGTGAACACATGTTCTTGTCTATCATTAGTATTAGGAAAAACTTAAAATGAACTCCATCTGATTCTATTACGGTCGATTACGCTTGGATCCGCCTGGGATCGAAACGAGAACCAATATCACAGACGAAAAACTTTTATTCATTCTTAGGGGATGGATTTTCATAATACGCATTTTTTAAGGTTTCACTAATTCTTGTTCTTGAGTTTTAAGTAAAAATGAACACAGACCCCGAGCTGATAACCAAATGATCGTCCCCTGTAAATAAATCGATCCCGCAAATTGTTCGTAACTGCAAATGTTAAAATTTCAGAATATTAATGACTCCTATTAACATATTTTATTTCTTTTGGTGCTAGTTTCGATTTCGAACGACTATTATTTCTAATTTAATTTTGCAAAGGAAATGTAATCTGCAACCGATAAAAGTGAGGTTTGCGTGCATTTATTACGAGAACGGTTTTTATTGTCTGGGTTCGAACTGGGGACCTTAAGGTAAATAAAAGGTAGCCTATTATATGCGCAGGGAGTATATATAACACACACCTGTTACTTTATTTTAATTGCCGCATATATTACATTGAGGAAACATACAATTAAGTAAAGTAAATATGCTTGACATAAATAAATTAAACATTCTGTCGCAAGAATTTTTATTGATAATTTTGAACGTCTTGCGACAAAAAGTATCAAAACTATACAACTCTTGGCCGAAAACAGTCACTTGTATGCCGAAAACACATCGTACGTATCATTTTTGCAGTACTTTACGGGGACGAGATTCTACGGAGTACTATCGCTTTGATTGTTCTGAAAACTTATCACGGTGTACAGATATTGTTAAGGTATCGTGTACAAGCATCCTTTTGAGGAAATTAATCAAAATAACGACAATATTTGATTGCAAACGGGCTGCGGCAAATCGAAAAATTGTGCATGCAGAGTTCGTAGCCGAGCGGCGTATTTGCCGGCGCGAAAACGCTGCACTAATCCCTTGAACTAATCCGCCGGACGGCGCTTTCCGCGTCGGTGGGGTCGGCCCCATAAGAAACCATTGAATTTGAGTACGTGACGAACGCAGAGGAAGGACCAGGTACCATCATAAAAACGCATGCGGCTGCGTCGCCGCACCGGTGGGTTCAGGCCTTTAAGAAGTGAGAGAAAGAGAGAGAGAGGAAAAACATGGCGGAGATGGCCTGCTTGAGTCATAACTCCGCCTGCAGAGTTGAAATGGATTTATTTGCTTTATTAATATTGCAAAGATTTATTAGTATCCTGAGTTTGGTGGCATTGGCCTAGCAGAATAGTATTATAACAATACGGATGTCGTAATGCAAGAATTCAGTTAATATAAAATGGTTATAACGAATCAGTATATATTCTAGCATTGCTTCTCGCACAGAGGGAAATGTCGCACACGAGGTCCCGTTATTCCGAGGATACCGAGGCAAACCCCCTTCCCTTCCCTTCCTGTCATAAAATTCGAGTCTGAGACGAAAGGCACGAGCAGGCTGAAGGAAATTTTCGCAAACCCTGCCTCTGAGCCGCTCTGAGCTTATTTAGCACTGAGATGGGAGAAAGAAAATTTCCGCGCTGTTTGAATCAGTGTCGGACCAAAAATATATAGACCTCGAATTTGATGCCTTTGCTTCCAAAACTCTGCGGTTATAATGGGCTATATTATATAATATAATAGTAAGTAATATTATACATCGTTGAAGAGAGCAGTTATTAGCCTTTAAAATTATATACGTAAGGAGTCCATATCGATCACCTGTTTTATCACAGCGTATGTGAATGCAATCTACACAAGTAAAGTAAGGCAAACTCATGGCCATATCTAGGCTATTACTTTAAATACATTAAAAAATCTATAAGTAAATATGTAGTATGAAGTCTTGAGGCATTCTCTGTGTATTTTAGATAAATTTTGTTTCATTTGATAAGCATCGAAATTAAAACTCGATCGGTAAAAAATCAGTAAATTTTATCATCTATGCAGTTGGAATTTTTACTATACCGTCCAAATCAATTGAGAGAAAATGTGCTAGGATCGATTGTCCTGAATGAATAAAGATGACGGATACGAGACTACCATCTTTCACATTAATTTTGAATTCATTAATTAATTATTTTCGGTGTCATTGAAGTGTTAATCAAATAAACTTGATTTCTTCTGTAGATTCCTCTTGAAATGGTTGCAGTCACAAACCATGACGTTCTTAAACATTCTTCTCGCTATATTTATCACCTTTAAAAGTTCTAAAATACACAAAAAGATAGTGCGAATGAGGTTTGGTCATAATGCTCATTGAATCCTACTGTTAGCTATGAATGTAAAATTTTCAATTAATTTTGAATGTATACAAAACTACCTACATTATTTATATTTCAATTGTTTATCCCAGGGTATTCCAGTTTTTACCAGGGCTTTTTTACCAGTAATTCCAACCCTGTAATATCACATGGGGAAGCGTATATGAGGCTCATGTTGAAATTTTGCTCCCCTCGGTTGATGGCTGGCCCTGCGTAACTCTCATATTTTTCGACAGAATTTTAATGATTGAGATGAATGGGTGGTGGTTTGGTATGGCTAGTCTATCTACATATTCATCGCTTGGTGATATTGAAAATATTCCTTCGTATTTAAAATGTATTGGCTATGAGAAACTTTTTATCTCTCCACATTCCATGACAAATTTGAAAAGCAAGATAAGGAGTGATTGGAAGAAGTGAATAAAGCAATGAATTCACCAGGACTTCAAGAGTGGGTCTGTTTTGATAGAGATAGGGAAGTGAGAAGCGACGGCAACAGTAATACATACACTCACATGGATTTAACAACCTAAAGTGTAAGAGGTATGTTAATTCCAGATTTTTAGATGAATCACAATAGGTAGGCGCATTTTTTGCTTTCCTAGTCGACCAATTGTTTACTTTGAGTAGGAGGAACGACCTCTTTTAAAAGTATAACCCACTCGCTCACCTTCTCAATTTTCTCATCGAACATATATTTTTTTCCGTTTATGACAGCCTCCAGAGAAACTACTCATTTATCCAATTTAAGTAATATCTTAGTCAAAAATGATTAACATTCAAATATACAAGATATAACGTCGATGGCTCATCATACTTTCAGAAATTTCCTTCTCATGCATCAGCTTATTCCCAGAATCTCCGAAATTGTATACTATATCGATGTTCAATGTTTTATAGCAACCTTCTCTTAATTCTATAAGAAAGTTCGAGTAGTTCACTAAGCCAGTAACTAAACCATCTTCTTATCAGCAATTTATTTTGGAAAGAGATTTCGAGGTTTTTTAAACCAATAGAAATCGCTAACATTAGTATTACTACCTATGCAAGCCAATGGTTTATTCTAAATAACTTTAGAGATATAATTTAGCGGTATTCGGCGTATAAACTTCAAGTTTTTGCGACATTGAATATGCGGAGTGTCTACAATTCCGTATTTACGTTTCAATTCATATTTTAGTGACATTATAATAGAAACTTTAGTCGATCTAGTAAGATCATCTTCAACGCTCTATCTACTTTGTATCATAGATGTTGTAAGAGAAGTTAAACGATTTGGTTCTCGTAAGCGTAAAGAATACATATTAGGTGGTATTTCTCTAATTAATTTTTCATTTCTCAAGTCATTTCAAACTACGAAATTTTGAGCTCAATATAGAGACAAAATAAAGCATAAAAAATAATATTTATAAATAAACAATCATTGACGAGGAGCTTGATTTATATAAATTGACGATAGGCACATTACTTATTTTTTCGTTTTTGTTGTTGAATTAGTTATTTAGAATAAGCTAATACAGTTTATGCCATTCACTTTAAAAGCAGAATATAGAGATACTAATTCAGATATGATGCACCCAAACATTTTCAACTTCATGTTATCATTCAGATTTTCCGAAGGTCCTATTTCAACTAGAATGATTTTCCTTGCATTACCATTAAAAAAATTCGAAACATCTTCGCAAAATTCGTAGAGAATTATGATGTGCCTAGGATGAAGGATGATGCTATGAAGGTCCTTGGAGTGAATGTTGGAATAATGGATTACATATAGAACCAAGAATATTTTAACAGCTAAGGTATGAATCATGAGAATTAGAGGAATATTCTCATGTAATTATTGACGGTGATTTTTCTTTTAATCATTATACACCATTCAAACAATTCGGGTTATATAGTTTACTTGAGGCATTCAGAAACCGAAGCAGCGATCATTAATCATTAGTCTCACTTTCACCTAGCGCATAGTTCTGAAAATCATTTCAGTATAACAATAGAAATCGTGTTGTGGGTGTTTTCACACCCCCTGACATACGTCATACGGCGGCTCGCGGGGTATTAATGTAAATCTAAATAAGCCAGATGTTAACGTGTAAACCTGCAATATGCAAGTATACAAAAACCTGGAATTTATCTGCAATATGCAAATCAGTCTTAAGGTTCTGATTTGCCATACTAACTGTTGTTTCTTAACCATCTGGATTTCTTGCAAGAAGTCCTGAAAGGTCGTCTACCTCAAAAATAGAGTTGAATATCTTCATTCCCTAAGGGAATACCCGCGGCGAAGATAACAAATCGCGGATCCACCATTTCCCACCTTACTTGTGATCGGTCGCCGCCACCATACCCTAACCTTAGATACCTGCTCAGCAGGGGTGCGGTCGGGAATCCTCATTAGCGCTTTCAAATTCGCAACCCCGGATACATACGACCATCCACAATATGCCGAAAAGGGGGTTTTTCTTCTCAGAGCGGAGTTCACCTTCACCCATCGGCCGTTTTATGGTTCCTTTGAGAAAATAGACATTACCTTTCGATGGACGCAACAAAAGAAAAAGAAACATCAAAGGAATGAATAGGGGATACTCCTAGGGCCAGGGTGGAGGTCCTCCGCTCTCTCTGAAAGACTCGGTAAATCTTCAGACGCGAATTTGTCAGAAACAGCCAAATCTCATCTCAAAATCATAATGCTTCATCTGATACTGCCATCACGAATGCCTGATGGAAGTAAGAACAGAATGGCATGTTGATGCATTTATTCTGAATTACCTAATGCTCTGTTAATTGTAGTATCAAGCAAATTTTATACCTCTCTGTATTGCAGAATAATTCAACTGCGAAGAAATCGAGTCAAAATTTGCACCACGGGGCAAGAAAGAGATTTAGCATCAGGTAAAAGTTTGGACAGCATAATTTTGCAAGGAACATGAACTTAATTTAATTAAAGGGATGGTTTTTCTGGGACTGGCAATGAACAATATGTTCGGAAAAGTGTTACGAAATGCTGGCGTTAATTTCGTCGTAAATTTATTTTTTATTCGATACGTGAAAAAATTGTAGTCCTCAGTATTTAAATTAAGAGTGCTACTATTCTAATATCTATGTTATTTTCTAAAATACTAAATTAGCAATTTGAATTTTAAGCGATTACCTTAGAAAATGATGATATCACGGCAATTAATATTTTACTTTCTATCATATGATTTGGTGGTATTTAAAATTTTTATAATATTTGATGTAATTATCTGATGTAGTTGATCGTAATTTACTTGATTTACTTTATTGTAATATGTTTTGGGTCTAATTTTCAGAGCTCTCTACCAGGTTGACTTAAAATGATTCTTTCTCAGTGTATTCGTCCAGATTAAGTTTCTTTTCATCTTTGCTTTCATTAGCAGGTTTCGCAGTTTTTTCATGCTCCCCTTCTCGATAGCATTTTTCTGCAACATAAATTAGTTGACATACATTAGTTGATTGTGTTCTTATTCCTAATTATTCTTTATCTCCTTGCAGAGTTTTCGTTCATCTTTCTATTTGAGTCATAGTCGTGAATTTCCTCTAAATAAATTTAAAAGTTCTTCCTGTAGGCGTCAAGAGCATAAAAAACGTAATAATATAACCCTTTTTAATCTTGCAATGACGTAATTTTTATTGGATAATTGAAGCAGCTAAAGTAAGTTTACTCGATGCCTCCAGAAAAAGGCGAATTACGCAGAAATTTTAGGCCGAAATAAGGAGATCCGATTTTCATTCATTTTTTAATACTATGCTGCTGACATAGTAAAAATTAACACTAAATTTAAACTAGAATTCGTGCTAATAAAGACGGTACAAATACGTTCAACGCGTTTCACAACGGTTTTGAAAAGGCGCCTTCCTTCCAAGAGCCAATAGAATGCGTGGAAAACTCTAGACTCGCTCTCATCGAGCTTCACGTCTGTTATGCGGGTTGCGGCTTAGGTGGTAAGTTTTTTTTGGAACTAGCTGTACAAATACAGTATATACATTTCATTGTATTGAAAAGTGTGAAATTATTACACTTAATATTTAAATTTACTTGATCTAGCAATAACACACTTGTTAATATTACTTATTATGTGAGATTTTTTTAGGGATAGGCTTTCACGGCTATCGTGGCGCCCACGGGCCCCCACCGTACATAAACACCGTACATACTGTACATTACCCTGTTAGGCGATCCCCTACTATTTTCTCGTGTTAAATGAAATCTGAATTTTATCGTATAGATGATTTTTACAGCTTGCTTACTTTAAGATGCGTTCGCCGTCCTTTTAATTAATAATTAAGGGTGACGTAATTTTATTTGAATTGGACTAACATCAGGACATTGAACTAGAGCCAAACCGAAAACCACAACTGAATGTAAATTATATTTTCCTGAGCGACAAACTAATTCTAAAGGAGAATATTTTCAATCTTGAGCTACGAACCGAAAGCGAAAACCGTTATTAATTCCGTTCCGGATTTTCATTCCCAAAATTTTTTGCTTAAGTATAATTGGTGTCAGGTTTACTAAACACGTGTAAGTACATCTTATAACTAACTGATACCAAGTTGTAATCTAAAATTAAAGGTAATATAGTGGAAACGAAATAAACTAGATATAAGAAATCCTACTTTTTGGAGGTTATCACATTACAATGGTCAGATCGAAGCAACTGGTACGACGTTGGAAGAAGGAAACAAAGCCGGAACTGAACCGATATTTATTCTTTTTTTTCATTGAAACGGAGAATAAAGCGGAAGGAAAAATATGACGGTTCGATGCCCTGACCGAAATCACTCTAATAAAGAATTGAAGGAACGCAAATAATGCTATGTTATGTCATGCAATGGGTGTAGTGGTGTACTTTTTAAGGGTAGATTCTAATCTCAATTTTCCGTTTTCCACTTCGGTGATCAAGCGTTGGAATAGGTTCAGATTACTATTAGTAGTAATTTAAGTAAACAACGAGCGAGAACTCCGAGAGGCGTCGACAAAGCGTTACAAGGAATTAATCGTTGAAACAGATTGTTACATCTGGCCGGTCTTTTCACAGAGCATTAGAAAAGCTAATAGAATAGATTTGGTATGAGCATTTATATACATTCCCTTCCACAGGATATTGGTGACTCGGTTATATATCTGAATTTACTAAGGGAAGCATTTCGAAAAAATATCGGTAATTAACTCATAATAAAGTACTTGACGTTGCTAAGACGGACTAGTTCCTTAGGCAGATATTCAACTTCAAGCACTAGAAAGCTACGACTTTCTTAGCAGCCAAAACTAACAGATATTTTTGAAAAGTTATGTGTCTTCCCTTAAAATTTCCTGTTCTACTAAAAATATGTAATAGTCTGCAAGTTTAGAGCGTCCTTTTGCAAATTAATGTTTTCTGCAAATTAAATTTCTTTAATTGCTGGAATAATTGTCAATTTAATTTAATTTTCAAGAGGTGAATGTTATAGTTAGACTTTACGTTATTACATTCACGATAATAAAGTTCCTGTTTTCTGCTGAAACCGAACTTTTAGAAGCAAATAATAAGCAACCCGTAAAAGTAAATAGACACATTTAACCTAATGTCGCATCTACGTATAGTAAGGTTATAACTGCATAATTGTTTTACAAAAGCATTTACTTAAAATTATCATTCTTTACCTTTTGGGTTCAATTTAGTTTTATGTATGTTTGTATTAAATGTATTTCATTTTACAAAGGAATTACTGTTCTTACCGAATGATATTTTTCATTTAAAGATAAATGGGGACGAATTTATACTTGAAATTTTAACTTAAATAAATTAAATTTTAAAAAATGGTCTATTGACCGTCGATTTTTTCTTTCCTTGTTTAGCTAAGACCTTAAGGCGAAGGCAAGGGGAAATTTCGTGTGTTCTGTTTCCATTCTAATATATCATTGACAGATTTAGTTATTGCCATATCGAAAACGGCTTTTCACCCTCATAACACTAACCTCTCTTATACTAAGAGTTTTTGATACCATTTCTGAAACTCATGTATATAGGAACTTAAAATGTTCGCTGTCAACAAATAAACAGCCTGAAGAAGCGAAGAAAAACTCCACAAGACTCATTAAATTACGATTTTTAGATCCCATAGATAAATGAATACGTAGATGAACTCTTTAGTGGCTTTCTCCACTTAATATTTTTAACTGTATTTATTGGAGATAGGTGACAAACGTCATATTCTTCCACTGTAATATTTAATAGCCATTAGTTCAGCGGAGAATCGCCAGGATAAATTGATATACTTTGCAGATATATAAATCCATATATGGTGGAAATCGTAAGAACAAAGCAAATCAAGACTTAGAGTGGAACTTTTTACTTAATCTGTTATTCTACGTTCTCAAATACGCATTAAATAATACATGAGTTCACTACTTTACTATATATACCGATCTATAACAGAAGAACAATTACATATATAGATGTTGACATCATAAGAAATAACTGCAAGAGATACGGGATATACTAGGCAAATAGATTGAGCTGTGGATATATTCCCTTTTATAAAAGGCTGTTTGAATGATACATATTCAGACGTAGATCTATATCAGATGTGGAAAACAATATGCCTTCAGGCCACATACGGCCTCTTGGGGAGCTCATTGCGGCCTTTCACTTATGAAACAAATGCACGTATGTAAATAATTCTGCTTTCCAATCCAGCTAATGATGCCGAGGGAAAATAAAGTAGAAACTTTCATCTTTTTTATTCAGAGAATGAATTCGTTTTCTCATATACAATTCCGATGTTACGCTATCTGAATATAGGCAATATGAAACTCACAAGCCGCCCGATAGTTTCACATATGGCCTTAGTATATGCATGCAATGCTGCCTTTCGTTGAAAAATTGTTCCCAGATGTTCATTCGTAGCTGTTTTAAATATCAAATAGCATTTGTGATGCAATAAGCTGTAGGCTTTGTACAGAAATGAAAAGGTCCGCTGATGTAACCAATACTGAATGAATAATCAATACCAAAAGTTATGTTAAAAACTATCCTTTACATTTCAGTGAAGTGTCTGTAATTGAGATTTCTTTGGTTGATTACGTGTTCGGATACTACGAGCGAGAATTTAATTTTATCCTTACCTCTATCCTCAAATAACAAAAAAAGACAAAGAAGAGGAGCTAAAGAAATATAAACAGCGGCCTTTTCATCTACACATTCCGCCTATACTATGATGTGTTGTGCGGTTTCCTATTTTCCAAGTTTTCAATTATTCATTAGAGCGTAAAAATAGGAGCGACGTAATTTTCTTAAATGTCTCCAGATGAAACCCCGAAAATTACATAAAATGAGGAAAAATACATAGCTAAATTGTATATAAAGTGACTTAAACTACCTTTTAAATTAAAATATCCATTAAGGAATAGCATAAATTAAATGTCTAGCATGAAATTTGTCTATCATCACCAAATAATGTTATGCGATTCAATTTGCAAGTAAATCGAGCATTTAAGGTAACATAATTGCTTGGCTTACTTAACTTAAATCAAAATATCATTAAATTCTTGGTGCTGATCTCAGTGAGTGAGATGAAGTAAGGTTTTACGGAAGTCAGTCAGTGTATAGATATGTCGGAAGTGTAGTTTCTGCTTAATAGAAAATAGAGTTCAATATGTCTCTAATACGAAAAAAAGCCGAAGGACCTTGTGAAAAAATCGCTACCTTGCTAACAGTGACCGAAATTAAAATCTGTGCTGGCGAATCCCTGAAGGCTTTACCTGCTACTCTACTATTTGAATTTACATCAAAATCGAGCTAGAAAGAAGAGCCATTTCTAGTTTGAGAAGGGGAAATAAAATATGATAAGTATAGTTCATGGTGCGTCATCTCTTTGGAGGGATGAAGCCCAGCCAGGTAAGGCAGACTGAGGGGGATTAATAATTAGGCGAAATTGGTGCTAACTGAGGGTCTCATACATTTAAGGCCTTCACTAACATTGTATTAACAAACTTTTCAGAAAGTATTACAATATTTCTAATATTTGAAACTGCGACTTGCACACGTGTGCTCGTTTTTCACTTCAGGAAAGAAATTTATACGAAGCAAGTCTGCATAAAATATTTACAGAATGTATTAAATAATTAATTTCACTGATTAATGTAAAGTATATCCATTATTCACACAATTTTGTGAAAATACTACTTTTAATTCAATATTTTGTTTATTATTGCCGCAGTCAATCCACTGAGTTTCCTAAAGACATGCATTTTATGAAAAATCAAATTTTAACCCTAATAATTCATAGTGGAGGTCTCGATGCCTTAGGGCTTCTGATAGCCTAAATCCGCCCGTTCTCGTAGACTAATGAAAATCATTGAATTCTTCAAAATATGGATATGTAATTACATACAGGGAGGATTTTTACGGATAAGTTATATTACGAGAAACCAAACCATTGAATTGGAAGATATTTCAACTAATATACATAAGGTTTCCGTCAATAACAGTTTTTCTTGCGTATTGCGTGATTAATTACACCCTTGAAAGAGGGAAATTAGCTTTTACTAAACTTTTCTCCTCCCCCACTTTAATTTCCCTGTTCACCTTGGTGAAAATTTAATTTCATTGATTCAAGTTGTTGCCAAGTTATAAGCTCTTTCCCTTTAGGTTTAACCGTCCTTTTATAACATTTAAGTCCCTTTTGTGAGAGCTGTGTTTGATCCTCTGAAAAAATCGCCGATTACAGGGTAATGATCGCAGATCCGTGAACATTCGCCAATCCGATATGAATTTTATTGCTCATATTAAAGAGCGCTTTTGACAATAAATCCCAGTATTTACACTTCGTTAAACTTTTACTCGATTAGAGCACCGCTCTCTTTCACGCATCGAAATTCTATATTCGCCCAACTGCGGCGCTGCCATCCACACGGTTTTACCGGTTTCACTTGGCGTATGTTGAGAATTATAATTAGCGTTTTCACGGCCTTTTCATACCATGTGAACGATTTGAGGAAAACGCCCTTTGTTATTTATAAAGGAATCATTCTGAGTTTCCCTTTAGTTATGTTGCTGTAGAAAGGACACAATGGAAATCCACAACTCCTTTCAGCATATCTCGATAAATGGAATGTTTTCCATTTCTATTTTGATAACGGACAGGGAAAAATGTATCTTCTGTTTACTTTTGTCTCAGTTCTGGTCATGGCTTCAACTGCAGCAAAACCCAGTAGAGACACTTTTCAGGGGACCAATGAAAAAGCACGCTATACCCGTGATCGATCAATATTTTATTTATTTTGCATTAGAAAACGAAAGTGAAGGGTTCTTTAACTCATTAATTAATGTATGATTGATTTATATCTGAAATCGTAAAGGAAACTTCTTTAAGTTGCTTTATTTGCTATAGCTTTAGTTTTGCATCACTATTGATTATTCTTTTGTGAACTGTAAACTAAATTCAATATCCTTAATTAACTAGCACTGCAATGAACTCCCCGCTGACATTTGGGTAATCCTATCATAATGAATTTAAGCCATATTGGAATCAAAAAGCATAATCCAAACGATTGCAGATAGTTATCGAGAAGTTTATAATGTAGTGGCAAGTTTCTAAAATATGTTTATATAAGTAAATGTTCTCTTCATATTCATGTGTTGAATAGAAGAGACATCTATAATTTTGCTCATAATAAAGACACTATTTATTTATGGAATATATTTATTTATATTCGATATGCCGTAAAAAAAACTTTCCGTAACTAGTGTGCTACAAGATAAAATATGCTGACATCGCTGTATAGGTTTTAAGCCAGGGGTGATCTAATGATTATAGTGATAATACACAGGATAATTCCAATCTATGAACATTTTCAAGTGACATGATATCAAGAAACAGAGAAATAATGGAATTAAATATATATTTTTCATCAGAAATTTTCGATTTTCAGGGGTTCAAAAGGAATCTGAAAGATAAGACAGCTTTCGCAATATTTGTCCTAGTAGAGTTTCGAACTTGCAATGTGAGAGCTAGAAGAAAACAATTCTTCAAAAGTAGAGGAAGTTGGCTCAACTGTCACTACAGCTCGATATCGACTTTATAGTTTGACCGTAAATTCTCCGCCATTAGTTTCGAACAATCATAACTCTTTATTTGCACTCATCTCTTGAGATTCTTTCCCTGTTGTCGCGGTAAATAATTCAAGTAATTCTGGTTTTCAGCACCTTTAGTTCGACTTTCCGACTTTAAGAAACTCTATAGTTTCAAGACGACGTTCTCTCAAAAGATAAAAATTTAAAAACTCTTTTTACAAACATATAAAGCAAATAGTAAAGCGAAATAACCCCTGCACTTGAGTACCCTGTGTGCGAAGGAAATACCGAGTGCACCGAAATTTGCTTAGTAAACAAGTCTAAACTTTATCGGGAAACCGTACAAACAAACATATCTTTAGATAGCATATATGCATATCGACAGCGTAATCGATTTTTGCCAGTGGGAATATCTTAGTAAAATAAAGCGGTACCAACATCAAGTTAAATTTATGTTATCTTATTTTGTGACCTAGCTTTGAGGTCTGTTCTTATGGATCGCAAAACAGATGTAACTTGTATAAAGTGCCAAGTTTTGCGTCTTTATTTTAATATATCTTTAGAGTAAATCGGGGTTCAATTCTTTTCTAATATCAAAGAATATAAACAAACAGTAAGTGCCTTTGATTTCATGCGCCAAATATTATTGTGTGTTGTTTAAGATGTCTTTAGTAAATTATAAATACCTGGTGCACTTTTCAGAAATTACAAAGTTGATTATTCCTCATGCCTAAACTCATCCATTATGATTTGAATCATACAACTCCGAGAGTTACCTAATGCGTGGGGAAGGAGGTTCTTGCACCAAAGATTTCTTTCTCTAATTATTTTCTGCCGTGTAAGGTTCATGGAAAAATTAATTTTTAGAAAGAATAGACCTATCAGTGCTCGCTCATCCCTTCTCTACCGCCTACTAATGGGTGTTTAAATTTTCATTTGGGCGGTAAAGTGATGAAAATGGACCATCAAAGGACAATGACATCACCATGTACAAAAATTCGAATGGCTATTATCTAAATTAATTGCATCGATATAAATTATTATTATAAATACATTTACTAAAACATTAAAGGACAAATGTATCTGAGATAGAAATTTATATATCATGTTTCGTGGACATTGGCGGGCAGGTTTTAAAACCTCTGCGGGCCGCATTTGGGCATTCTGGGCCGCGAGTCGTTTCTCATACAACCTTGGTTTATGATGAATTTTTTGTGTGGAAATTACTACCTTAATTTTCTTTGATATAACGCCATTTGAAGAATTAATACAAAAGGGGCTTATATCGAAGCCTTGTTTACCGCTGAAAAATTAAACATTAATAAAGGCTAAACTTCATTTACTAAAACTTCTACGGTACGAAGTACTGATGTATATGGTGAATGTTTAAAAGTAATATTTACCTCTATTAAATGTTTATTATGATATTATGGAAATGAGAGAGATTTATTTTGGAATGAGTACTTTAGATAACGTTCTCTCCCGAGTATTATAAAGTGATTAAAATCTGGAGAGGGTAGGAATTCTTTTGAGTGTACTCCAACAAAGTATTTACTCAAACAGTTCTTTCTTTCTCAATTAATATCTTTTCGATATCAGTTATATTTCAACATTTTACGGATACATTTCTATGGCTATGTTACAACCCCATTATGGGATTCACGAATTAATTACACCGAAAATAAAATATCTACTGCGAAAATCTTCTAACGATTTTCGTATTGTTTTATGCAATTTTAAGAAGGATCAATATTATAAATTTTATCGGTTCATATCCATAAGAACTCGTGATGATACTTCTTTTACTTCAAATGCTGCCGAATATGCAAGAAATAAGAGAGTTAGAATATTTATATTTTGTTTATTATTGAGTATGATTCTATTATTATTATTTGCCCGTTTATATTAAGTTAGGCCTCTCTTCCACATAACCTCGTATAATGTTCTCATAAAGGATATAGGAGAAAAATACATAAATTTAGAGTCTGTAGGGGTAGAATTAACGAAAATCGTTGGAAAACGGCTGTGTTAGATTTAAAGTACTTCTAGGAATCGTGAAATTTCCCTCGTCTGAAGAGAACGGCGCGAGAGGCTAAATTCATCAAACAGGTGACTCTAATAGAATTTGGAGCTTCTTTCTGTCGAAGGAATCGGAAATCGTTGTCGAATCATTGAAAAAGAGCTATGTGTTATCTGGAAGAAAATCTCAAAAAGAGTGTCTTTGGGTGAGTAATAGTTCTTAGAGGCAATGCTTATAGTCGATAGGATAGATAAAAATACTCTAGGAAAGTAAAAGAAATTCGTCTCGCTACCGTAAAATACATCATGTAGACATTTCTGTATTATTAGCATGACTCTTAAATCTTCTTATATAGCTATGCTATGCTAGAAGCGTTTCGATATATGAAGTGAGGAATACACCATTCAGTCAGTTTTCCTTCTCATTCGATACCACGCATCATTCGCAAAAATATGAACTATGAAACGACCTGTCCTAGCATCTATTTCCCCGATTTTCGACGCTATAGCTTTCCGACCTACGCAGCAGGTTTGACACATGTCATCGAGGTCTTCCTATCATCTGTTAATTTATTGATGCAATCCGATCTATATTTTCATCTTCTTTCTCTCATGTGCATAATACAGCAAGGAGCATTTCTATATAGCGAACAGAATAATCGTAGCTTTTCTTAGCATCACAAATCTTCTTTCACTACATCATTTATAATTGATAACCCAACGCTCGTTATGGCATCATGAAGATATCAACTTTGTAGAAGTACTTCTTATCCTTAATGTCCTTCTCCTAAGCTATAATCACTACATGCGAATTAGTGTTACAAGAATGACCGATGTTCTGTAGCACACTGTAGTGCCACACATAATCCCTTTGCAAGCCCATTTCCGAATATACAATTCCCTGTAAGTTGAATATATCCTTTTTTGGGGTTTAATACATATAAATATGCTAAGAGAGTTTGTGTAAAGACCTCAGAAATATGTACAGTTTTATCCTTTAATAATGCGGAATATAGCTTACGGGCGCATAGTGCAAGTGTGTCACGTAGCTCAAGTAAAAAAGGTGTTGAGAAACGTTATGAAGGACTGTTCATTGATTGGCTGAAATTACGTTTCTATTAATTTTCATCTATTTTTTCCATTCTGATTAACTTCGCAAACTCACTCTTAAGCTTTTATCTATCTTATGAAGTTTTTCTGTCCGCTTTCTACTCAGTACTTATCTTAGAATCCTAACGAAAATAATAACTGAAGGATGCTTTTCTTTTTAATTTTCAACAGGTATTTCTCGAGGGAAAATGTTATTTTATTGCATTTTTGGGTTTGTTTTAGCACAAGAATATAACTTTTCTCTAAATATTTTTTTGATATGATAAGAATTCTAATTTTGCAAAAATATTGACCACATGTTTGTTGAAGGGTATGTTACTGCTATCAATATGGTTATTCATGTTTGATTTTCACTTACATGCGTGAATATTCACCAGAAATGTAATATCTATCTGAATTAATATTTTTTCGCTTACAAAAAACAGCGAAAAACCTTTGGCCGCAAATTCATCTTTAGATGAAGTTGACACAGGAAAAGCATTCCCTCAGGATTACATCTGTCGATCTCTAAATTTTATTCGCATTTTCTATCAGCCTCTAAGTGTAACTTCTTGGTATTTATAGAGACACACAAATTTCAAGGGACATCGTGAAGTTTCGATAACAACGTTAGTATAAGAAGTGAAAGCCGTAGCAGCCTATTTATATTCACATCAAGTTTCCGATAGCTTATACTTAAAATGTTTATATCGTACCTTATACCTGATTTGATTTTCCTAGAGGTTTTTCCTGCGAAAATACAACGAAAAGTAGCAGGCGAATAGATTTCTCTTTCCATTTTCCCGAAAACTCCCGGTATCCTCATACATTTTCCAAAGATATTGGTCTCAAAAGTTTTAGAAGCAAAATTAATAACGTAACGTAAGGAGGATCAAATGAGGCAAATTTTAATGTAAGAACAGATTGTGTTTCTTGAAAGATAGACGCAAAGTTCGGTTATCGGTTCAAAGAAAATCGTAATTTGTCAACAATTTTCTTTAGTTTTTTTCTCCCTTCGTTCATTATACGATTGAACCTTAATTTAGCTGTGCTGTCAGAAATTGATTTTATACTGAATGTCCTCTTATGAAATTTTCGTCAACTTTCTTTTTCTGTATAAAAGGCGCGCCATTCCCTGTTATTCATTATATGCTTAATCAATAATAGTATCTTCTTTTGACGCACTCTCTTTTTATATGAGTATTATTACTGTCGAATATTTAAACCCTCTCAATTAAATCATCTACAAGGTAAACTGAAATTTATGGTAACGAAGGACGGTAGCTTATTTTATCCAACTATTTCCAATTTATTATCATGAATTTATCAATTGTCATTCTATATATTTAAAACTTATATAAAATAATGATTCATAAATTATTTCTACAATAACCTTGGTCGGGCGGCAATAGTTTCTCCATGGTGGTTTATTCATAAGAAACTCTTCAACTGATTGTATATTTAAGAGAAACCAAGTTCTTGCAAGGCTCTGAGGTGATCAAAAGCTTCATTTTATCATAAATAATACGTTTCATGCAGTTTTAGTTTTATTTAGTGTTTCCACGTAATTCCTGTAAACTCATCCAATCCTTATAATACCTTTCATTCCCTTTGAAGCTCTTTTATTGCCTGAAATCCTTTCCCTAACTGTTGCTCTCCAATTCCCCTTCATATTTCATCTCTTCAGATCCTCTTTTGTTCCCTTTTCATATTACTTCTTCAAGTCTCAGGGATTCTTGATACCTACAAATTTAAGCCCTCATCTCTGCACTTGCTTTTATTCCTTTCCTCTCTCTCCATTCATGTATCGCACAAGCAATGAAAATATGTTTTCATCTTCAGTAAATCGATTACTATGCTTTCCTTAATATTAAACAAAACAGCTTCCTCTTCCTTAATATTAAACAATACATCTTTAGGTATGTATTTGTTTAAGTTGTTAGTGCCTTCAATTTCTGTTTTTATACCCAATTTACTACGGAATATGTGATTTTTCTCTCACAATATTTAGATTGAGCGGCAATTTTCCAAGTCTACGAAATTAAATGAATATTTGATTAGCATAGATCATAGCCAATGCAGAAATTCACATGTGCACTTTTATAGGAGTCATTTATTTTTAGTATCACGATCACTTCAATGATAAACGTGGAAGTCTTGGCTCGATGATCTTATGATATTTACTTTTGGCGGATACAGAGATGTGGGTGATATTTGATGGCTTTCAGATAATTGAATCCGGTGTGAGAGATAGAATTCAATACAGGATTAAAATTTTCGCTCTGAAAAATTCCACCATTTCCTGAAGAAATATTTCCCTGTGGGCCATGTAATACTTTCATATCAACCGTTGATCCGTTTTAACCGCTGTGCGTAAAGCAAATCATACATGCTGAAAGTTTTGGGAGACAGAATGGACCAACGGTGAACCTCAACCATCCCTGAGTCAATCGATATTTCGTGTAATTTTTTGTAGTGATGACCGCTTTCAATACTTTAATTTTGAGACGTACATGTCATGTGCAGATTTCTTGTTTTTATTTCTCTTTCATTACTCTCTTTCTTCATCTCTAATTGAAAATATTCCGTGTAAACATTGCCACCATCGAAGCTGGACGTTTTTAGGATGTCTAGGTATCTGTTTTCGCGTCGGGAACGTGTAAATACTCTCTAGAACTTCGTTTTCGGGGATATATTCGCACACAAACATTACGCTATGCTTATTCTGTGTCCCAAGGTCCAGGCGGAATAAATTCCAAGTCGAGACGGGAGAGAAATACGGAATCCTAGTATCTGTGCTCGAAAATAGGATTCTTAGGAAATGTATTAAGGCAGAATATCAGATTTGGCAATGGGGAGTTTGCCATTCATTCAGACCCCGTTGTCCTTGTTTTGTAAGGGTTGCATCTTCATCATTGCCTGTTCCATTTGCAATTTTAATCAATTCTGACAGATAAATCTCCTTAGTTGGTGGTCCAAGTGTATGGAAGATGTATAGCTGAAATATATCAGAAGTAATACGCAAGGAATGAGGATAGTATTTGAAGTATTGCCTATAATGTGAATAAAAAACTTTGCCTCCTCTTGTTGAGATTATAGATTGAAAATTGGGCACATTTCCATCGAAGCAGGACTTCTAACGATTTATCTCTTTATTTCTTAACTATACAAGTAGAGCCGCCAAGTTATGCGCAGAATTACAAATGTATTTGAGTAAAGAGATGATAATGGTGTGTTTGGAAACGTAAACTATGCATTTGCTACTGTTTTTTGCAAAACGTGTCTCAGTTTAAGTAAGTTCGAAAATATTTGAGACAGTGAGTTCGACGCCAAGTGGGTGCAAAATTCTGCAATATAAAATGCATGGCGGTCAATTCTTACAATTATTTTGAATGCATATCCGATTACCGGGAATGATATAAAATGGAATGTACATAGAAGCATGTCATATGTTTCATATACGCTGTCCGCCCTTACTCTGACGGTTCTTGGTTCGATGCCAGGGCGTCATTTCTATTCTACCATGTATTGTAAAGAGGGATAGCGTAATCTTATTATAGGACCTTCTTTATAAGATATTGAATTGAAACAGGTCAGAATGGCACTTATCTTACATTAATATGCAATTGTGTCGCCCAATCGGGTCCTTAGTTCGTCGCCGGGCGGTCTTTTGCGCGAAGTTTTAAAATTGATTTGAGGCATTACTTGGTATGATACTGCATTCAACTGATAGCTTGCAGTATGCAAGCAACTTTTACTCGTAAAACATATTCTTAGAGCAAATAGTGGAAAGGGAACTCAATTTGAATAATCAGGAAGAATTCATCATTGCAGAGTGTTGACTTAAATGGTAAAAGAACATTCCACTAGTTTGTTCGGCCACGTAAAATTATACATTATGGTATATAAGCTACAACCACTATTAAGAAATATCTTTTCTTGAGACTAAATGAGATTTTACAGTCTCAAAAATAATCTATATGTATATTTCTACTCTCCATTTCTACTCTATGCGTGTGAGAGGAAATGTAAACACATTTGAGCTACTTCTTTATCCTTCTGTTATTGCGCATCTTTCGCCAAAAAATCAGTCTTTAAACCATTTGCTTCATATTTACTTTATCGCCTATATTTCGGATATCCGTGCTCCAGTTTAAGTTGCTTGTAAAGGTGATCATATTGAACTGACACGACTGCATTTATGCGAGATTTATTATTTATTCCATTTATTATGTATGCGTCATTTTGACGCACTTGTTTCCTTTCGAAGAAATTAAATACAGAGCATTCACTCACGGTAAAATTTAGATTTATGCCTAGTGGCCACATTTCTCACCCGCTTTGAGAAGGAACTAAATAAAATAAGTCTTGACGTCTTTTGAATACGCACCCATATGCAGCCAGTAGGATGTATTTGTAAATAAAGATGTATGTCAGAGAAGTAGATCCTTCAATTTCGGGTATTTCGTGGGAGAAATGAAGTGTACCACTAATAGGAACATCCATGTCTTATTGAGGGAAATTGAGGGAGGGCCTCACCCACTGAGATATATTTCATGCGGTTCCACAGATACCTATTCCGGAGGACCTTTTCGATTCATCTGCGAATCCGATATCAATTCCGAGGCTCTAATTTTGAAGGGATTCCATTCCATTAATGGGTAATTAAAAGGGTTGAGCTCATCTTGGAGCCAAAAGGACAATACCCTGGAACCAGACGCCGATTCTCACCGAAATAACGCCCGCTTTCAAAAGAATTTATTCGCGGGCCGCTTGTATTCAGAGTGGGAAATTTGAGGAAATGCAAAATAGGTACGGAGTTAGAACGTGTATGAAATATGAAGAAACAAAAAGGGAGATTCTCATTTATATGTTTTCAAGATTAGATAGTTTTAATAGTAGAAATAGTAGTAATTTTTGAGTGCTGCGGCAGAAGAGGATATTTTGAACGTGGAACCCAACAGAAATCAAACCCGAAACCGCTTTAACTAAAGTGGAACGCTTTGCCCCCTTGAATATCCCGAGAACCTAGAATAGTTTGAAATTTATGAACTTAAGTATTAATTCACATATCTCTTGATGGCGTAGCGATAAAATTCTTCTGCCAAGTACAATCTTTCAAATAAATTTCTACAAGATGAAAAACGATTTGAGTATCTAACCATGCTGTTTTTTTCTGTTTATTTTTGGGTAGAATGATATAAAACAAATTTAGATTCAGTTCTGATTTTCTTCCGTCTACTTACGTCGAAAAGGTTGAAACAGTTTCATTTCGCTCGCACAGCTAAAATATTATGCTATTCCGAAAGGAATTTTTCTGGAAATGGATATATTTAATGGTATAACAAATGGCTTTTAGTTAATTATTCGGTTTGGGTATAGTATTCATTCCGGCAAAATTACTGTTTCTTACTCGTATGCATCGGCTTTCGGTTCGGTTCTAGTTCGACTTTCCTTCGGCCTTAAGATTCATATTATATAATATTCTTTTATGATTTCATATAAAATAAAGATTACCTACTTTGATTTTACTTGTCAATTAAGTTCTTTTACCCCGTCCCGTTACGTGTCAACGTTGGACTAGCTAAAACACAAGAAGCACGACTCTCACGTACTTCCAGATGATTTCGTCCTATTGTTTTCTTAGGCGGTCGAACGGTATATTCCGCTGGAAATAGCTTCCCAACCACTGTTCCATACAGTCCCTTCAAGGTGAGCTCTAAGTGAATTCCCCTCGTTCGTCTGCCACTTTGCCGTAAGTAACGTCGAAGTTGAATTGAGCTCGAGTGCTGCCACAGGTTTGCTTAGGAATTCGCCTTGCCCTAAATAGCCTTCATATCCTGAGCTAGTGCTATAACCTGACCACCGCTGAAAATGTCCATTGTGCGATTGGAGATGCTATAAAATTTTTGTTTCTTAAAGTCCTATTGTTTTAAACGGTATGGAGTGACGCAAGAGAGGGTTCCAGAAAGAGAGAAAGAAATTTATTCTTTTTTAATTTTTTCACATAATTCGTAATAAAAGGCAATTGCTTTAAAAATTTATCATGTAGAATGAAGAGAAGGCTTACTTTTTGCGCTACTGTTGTAAGAAAACATAGAATAAAATCACGATTAATTTCAGCGAAGGACAATGTTATGAGCACATATGCATTGTGCATTAACTCCTATGGATGACAACTTAGTCGCTGAAAAGCGCATTGACTGCCTCGTAGAATCCAGGTCGGACTCAGAATCAGTCAGTAATCTATGGCTTACTTCTCCTTTGGAGGAATTGGAGAGTTTTTCGAATCTCTTATCGGATAGTTAATTAAAAATCATTGAACGCTTAGATTATTATCAAAACAGCTTGAATTGATCCAAACTCTTATTCTATTAGAAAATGCGCTCTCCAAGGAAAATTAAATAATTTCTATATCAGAGTTCATTATGACTGATGGTAAATTTCTTCGTTATCTCAGTTTAACATGCATCCAGAAATAACTATAGCAATTCAATTGATTTTATAGTTGGTGGTATTATTTGATAAGATGGGTGAATGAAGAAAACTGTAACTTAAGAAAGAAAAAGATTATGATGACGATCATAGTGATAAAAGTTTTATCGATTGTTCTGATTTACTCTTTGTTAGTGATAAAATTTTCTATAGCGTTACCTAAGGAACAGTATGAGTACATTTAAACTCTACTATTAATCATGCCGTGAAATAAGTCAATTTAGATCGCTGGAATTAGAATTAAGAACTAGGTCATCCTGTTTAACATAACATGTTCCTCAGCGAATCGTGAGTCCAAAAAGTGCACAAGTTATTAAAAATATCTCTTTCGTAGTTTGACGGATGATATCTTCCTATCAATAGATAAGTAGTCCACGTCTAGATTGCTTCTCTTATATAATAGAAATGGATTACAAGGAATTTTTATGAACTTTCACTACTTTTTCTAACTTGTTTAATATAAGCGTTCCTGATTGAGTTTTCTCACTACCACCAAGTTTTTAATCAATGCAGGTGTTATGCCGAAGCAGCAAAAGTGTAATTAAATCTTTAATTCCGCATTCAATGGTTCATTTTCCCTTGGGGTCATTCCCATTTTAATTGTGGATTCGAGAGTTTGCTAAAATTACACGATTTTTCGGTTCCTATGTCGACCAGGTTGTTAACCCCATCATTAACGTGGGAGTCCTTACAACGTGCTTGTGTTAGAGCTTTCGTAGTCTTTCATGAGATTCTGGTATTTGAATTATTCTCGAAAGGTTTTGTGAGAGTAAAAATACCTCCATTTTTCTTCTTTGAGCACTTCTGAATATTTTGCCTCGCCTGCTTCCATTTTTGTAGGGTTTCACGCGCTGGGAAATTTAATATTTATTTTAATTTTCAGCTCTTTGATATGGAACAATAAATTTGCGCCAAAAAGAAAGCTTTACGAACAATGTCTGTTTATCCAAACTATTAAATTTTTGTACCATTAAAATATCTAGAGTGTAGATTCTGGGATGCCATTTCGTTGGATAAATTTTGCGTATTATTTACTGATATTGTTCTTCATGTTTTGCTTGAAATATTATCTCCTTCCTAAAATAACGGATGTTAGAGTTCCTGTTTAGATAAGCATCTTGCGTTATTATTTGCTATACTTTATCAATGAAAATGCTCAGTGATTAAAAATCCTCACACGTTTTTCAGTATTATGTTTTAATTAATTATTATTCGATCTCTCTTGAACTTTCAATTGTTAAATGTTATTATATCCTTTTATATAACATTTTCTCAGTATAACTTGCAGAATATCAGTTTTCGTTTGCTTTCTCAATTCGTTTGGAAACTTTTAACCTTTAATATTATAACTTTAACTCTGTCCCTCAAATTTTTAATAGTATTACTTCTTTATTATGAAACGTTTTCTCATTTGATGCATTTCCAACTTCATTGTCGCGATCATCATATATTCTTGAATTCTAGGATTTTGCATTTCCACAAATTCAAAAATATCTGTAAGGGGTTGTCAAAGATATTTCTTTATCAAGGGTTATAAAGACGAAATGAGGAAGGAATCTCAGAAAGATAGCCATCTCACTCATAAGGAACATAGCACATGAAGTAATTGAGTTACGTTTTTGTTCTCACAAGTCTTAGGTATATTAAATTTCGATAAAGAAATAAAATCCTTTGCCATTACTTTCCGGTTCAGTTAATCGAGGAAAAATTAACTCATTTTCAGACGCTAAGACGCGAAGAAAAGTGAACAGGAACATATTGAAGGTGCTGAAACGGTTAAGCTTAAAATCAATCGGTTGAGGATAGCATACTTATTCAACTTCGTTTTATTGTTTTTTCCCTTCAAGATCTTTGAAACATATACTGTATTTTTCTTAGTTTGAAAAAGTAGATTTAATTTCTATATTGATATCACTTGTACTCTCCCGTCTAGTGATAATAATCCGCGATTTCCTTCACTGGAAACATTCCTTTCAGTCGATGTTGGGAAATTGAGGTCAATCCGCTCCATAGGTTCTTCGAATTCAGGTAGCAATTTTAGTCCTTCTAAGGTGCAAGGCTAACATTGTTCCCAAGGCGATTCTCTCCGCATTAGGTGAGTAAACTCTCTCCGTTTGATTAATTCCCTTACTTTACTCAAGACTCACCTCCGGATTAACACCGATTCGTATTGGCCTATCCCTAGCTATGAACAGTTTATCTTTCCGTTGCTATGGCATTTATTTATTTATCCTTAATTTCGACAATTTTCCTTCATAAAGCTGTTGAACGTATACAATCTATCATCGTAGGTCGTACTTCGTGAAACAATTTAGCAATGAAAAGAAGTAGTTTTTTGTTTCCACACAATTAAGTCGATTGTTTCCACACAATCGTGTGTTACTGTTACAAATCATCCGAATTTGATTTATCAGATTTATATTATTTATCAGATTTAGAAATTTTTAGAAACTATAATGTCAGCTACGAATATATTTTCGAAAGCATGATTAATTTAGATAATGGAATGGCATCAAGTATGACGGTCATTTTCTTGTCACATTCATGTATATCTACATTACTTTGGTTGAAATTCCTCCAGTGATTGCTACTTAAACGTTACGTGGGAACGTAACCCCCAGAATTGAATATGTTAAACAGTTAAAATAGCGACCTGATATAAAATATTAGAGTGTCGTGGTAACTTTTGTTCCGGTATTCGCTCGGATGTAATGAAAATCTCAAATCAGCAACGGTAAAACTTTGGCAGCTACCGGCTTTCGTCACAATTTTTCTGATTTTTTTTACGCTAAGGGTGTCACTTATTATAATCGAAATGAAAGGTTCTTTTTCATGGGAAGCTTTTCAAAAACGATCTTTAGTTAAATTTAAGTATAACACACTTGATGCATAAAAATAATCGGATCGTTTATAAAAATGCATCTCCTTAGGATAGTTATAATTTATCTTTACGCATTATTGGTTAATATTAGTGCTCCTACGTTTGACTACCTTGCAAATGGAAACTAATGAGTTGTGGGATTCGGATTCGATTCAGGTTCAAAATATCTAATTTTTCAGTTCGATTTAGGTTTACATCCTGGATAAATGACATGCTTTTTGAAAGAATTGTTCTGTTCGTTACCACTATAATATGTTATAAAAATGAAAAGATTTTAATACGATACGAGAGAGAAAAACTCGAAAGTTAGAAACCAGTGGCATTTATCTCAGGGCTACCACATGTGCTATATAAAATGGAATACAATATATCCTGAATATAAAATAGCATTTGAAAAATGCTCTTTACTTTTAAATTTTTTCCTTGTAATCATTGAAAATCCTTAGCTTCTACATCAGGATTTAGGTCAGATGTGGTGAAAATATCCTCGTGATATCTTTCGTTACTAATGGAGTCTAACTGGACGTTGTAAAAACGGTGACTCGTTTCTCTACATCGCTATCTACGCAATTAAAACTTTTTAAATTACTCTCATGTTTTTATCGCATTAAATTTATGCTGCGAGTTAATGTGGTCTAACCCTTCTTGTCTAAACAATTTGTCGGTTATAACATGAACGTAAAACAGGTCTACGCCCTGAGGACCCCCCTAGAGTTTGGCTTCGTATAGGATGCAGCAACATTTCATCTACGCAATTAAAAGTTCTCATTTCTGTTATCGGGCAAAATTACCTTTCGCGAATCCCTCGGGCCGAATGCGTCCCTTTGATCTGCCTTACCCTATCTCCAAATGAGATTTTGGTTTTTCAAGCGCTGATCTGCTTGTTCATTTGAAGGATTTAAT
This sequence comes from Pachydiplax longipennis, assembly GCA_036926295.1. Classification (NCBI taxonomy): domain Eukaryota; kingdom Metazoa; phylum Arthropoda; class Insecta; order Odonata; family Libellulidae; genus Pachydiplax; species Pachydiplax longipennis. Next base: position 69,706,597 of record JAVFKF010000015.1, read on the forward strand.
TACGGCGCGCGCAATCTTCGGGTATACAACTGCTCAAACATCGCCAAACAGCGTTTTTAATTTCTCGCAAACAGGCGTAAACGTTCATAAAACATTATCCACCTCGAGAAAGCATGATCCAATCAACACGTTCCGATCCAACACAATATCAGCCAATTCGAGCCGAAATACAAGCCAGGGATATTCGTCTAAATTGGCAAATACAATCTTACCTCAACATACCAATCGCTCAACGTTCGAATGATCAAATGTATGAACGTTTTTAGCATTGTATTGTTACCTCGAGATACGAAATTAATTTCCGCATATGCGCTTTCATTATTCCGCAATGAAGATCTCCTTGGTGCAAACCTTTGTCTAAGTTGACATGATTTACGTGTATCGCCTTAACGATCTCTGATGAAAACGAAAGAAAGATATTACGAGTCCTGTTAGATTTTCTTTGAAACGATGAACGAGCTAAGTAGATAGATATATAGATATGGGGGATGTAGCTCTTATAAAGAGAGAGCCTTCAGTGTTCTTTTTATACGCACTATTCGAGTCGATTGTTCTACCAATGTGGGAATTAAGCATGAAATATCCAAAGCGTTAAATTACGAATCTTATGAATTATAATGGTTGCATATTTGTATAGAAACGTTTTATCCAAGATTTTTATGATAAAACGAATTAACTGATTCACAATAAGACACAATAAAAAACTGAGTTCCAGGATACTGACCATTGTTAAAAAAACGAAATAATGCGTCATTCGTATTTAGTAAAAATACATCGTTTGTGAATAGTGTCATGACAATAATGCATCGTCGCCAGGGTCGGACTTTCCATTAGGTGCAAGCTAAGGACCCTTGATGTGGCTCAAAAAACTTTATCTAAGACAAATAATCTGTTGTTGTGGTTCTGAAATGGGTCCCTGATGAAATCTGCCCTTGATCCTCGCTTATCTATCCCCACAAATTAATTTCATACGTGAAAAGTATTTTTCTTCATCGAGTTTTCAAGTTATTAAATTATGTTTATAATTTCTATCAGTGAGACTACAAATTATTTAGATTATATGAAGTTGTCAAAATCTGGAACCACCTTTGATCAGAGTAGAGTTCTCTATTGAAATTCGTAGGCTAGATAAAAAATTCGGTTAATCTATTTCATTCTAATCTCGGAAATAGTCCCGGAATTTTATTTATGTAATATACAGCAGTAGTATGTAAATCCACTGGAAAACTGGTTGTATTAAAAGTATAGTTAAGTTTAAATTCAACTTAATGATCTTAGAACAGTAGCCTCAGTAAAAAATGAAAGAATCTAATTAAAAATAAAAAAGAAATACATTGAAAGAATACAAATATAAGATGTAAATAATGGGAAGTATTTCGAAGAATTGGATTTCTACATTACTTTGCTTGATTTTGTGACGTTCATTCAAAATAATATATCCAGCTGCAATTACCTTACACCAATACCACATCATTTTCATATTCATTATCTTTTAATTAGAGAATGGCTCTATTTTAGGTTAAAAATAAAACTATTCTTGCGGACTAGTAAGTTATTTTTATAATTTCTATTAGTGAGTCTACAAATGATTTAGATAGAGCTATCAAACTCTTTAACCCTCACTGGTTAGGGTAGGGTTTTCAAATCAAATGCCTCAGCTAGATATAAGCAGATATATCCAACGAAACGAGTAAACTCGAACTGCAGTACTAATCGCTCCCGCCGCAATCACTAATACGAGACTCAAGTGTTGGTCAAATAAAGATCCTAACTTTGGCCACATCCATAAAAAGAGTTAGAGTTTTTCGTCCTTTCTGGAGAGTGGATTCCTTCCCAAAAGTGAGGATGACTGGAATGAGTCTAATTAAGGTAAAAATCCTTTCATCTCGGAAAAAAGCGAAGGTTTAAAGGTTGGGAAACAGAATTTCAAGAGCGGTTATGAAGGACAGTGGGGTTGTGTTTTCGTATTTCGAAGATGTTTGTTTTCAGGAATGTTACCTCACCAGAAAGCGGAATTACTGGATGAAAAGTACACTTCTAAAGCGCGTTTATTTCGAAAAGCCTCACTTTAGCGCAGTAGGAAAAGGGCATTTCAAGCAAGAGCGATAAGAATATATATTCAAATGTATTCATAATGTAAAGTATGTAAATGTAAAGGAACAATAATTTTGCCGAGATTATTTACTTGAAACTCTTGAACTCTTCTACAACTATCCATTGGGTGAAAAAGTTTCATTTAATGTGGAAAAAATTAGAAAATACATATTAAGTAAATTTACAACTCTTCATTTTAAATTAACAGTTTTATGTGTTGGGAATTTTTTAAACTTCATTTAGATCTTAGATTTGAAGTGGATTTGTTTGATATCCATCTAACATTCTTGTATACCATAAATATGTGCACTGGTTATAATTTTAAAAAAGCCTGTACCAGAATGAATACTTATTGTGAATTCAAGTTGGTGGAAGAAGCAACTGTGAGAGAACGTAACACTATATCCTTAATGCTATCCCATAAAGATCCTTTAACTGTAGTAGCTTATCTTATCAATGGCCTGATTAATACCAATTTAAACGTTTCTCTATCAAATATTCGAAAGTGTAATTGGTAATAAAATAAGTAGGATAAGCAGCCGAAACGTGGTAACTTATAATAAGAGTATTGATACTTCAATACATTGCCATTCTTAAATCCATTAATTAGTGTCCAAATGACGCATGACTCCATTAACTTCACGGTGACGATGTACAGTAAAAGTGAGCGAGAGAAATCTTGCTTTCTAATGAGTTCTCGAGTGTTAAGTAGATCAGAGCGTAACCTACATTACCAATTGAAATTCTTACTGAAAAAGTAAGATTCTAAAACGCCATCGCCATAAGGACTAAATGTTTCGAGGAGCGCGCAGTGTGAAATAGGGTTACGATATTCTCTAGAGAAATAATAACGGTTTTGAAGAGGTTAATTGATAAATCAGAGAAAAGAAAGTGTTTAAGGTGATGCGCATTCCTCTATCAAGACAAGTTCTCAGTATGTTCTTACTACCAGTATTCGGTAATGTGTTTCGCTTTTAAAACCTAACGCCAGCCTACTAAGATTCTAAGATTTCTCATTTCTGATTGTATAGTAAAATGTTCCTAAATAAAAACTTTGAACAAAATCTAAGCACTGTAAAGATAATTGTACTCATCATCATTAAAATTTCCCAAATATTTACTGCATGAAATTCCTCCTGAATCTTCTAACGCACTCTCAACCTTAACCAACACCAAGACTTACTCTTGAGTGCGGCACACCGTCGTTCCTGTTGGATCAGCTGATGAGGGAGGGAAGGGAGGGCGTGGGAGGGAATTGCCCTAGAGCCTAGCGAGGGGACCGCCCCAGGCCGTTGTGACGTGCTATAGGGTTCACCTCTATGCCTAGAGGGCCCCCTGCCACAACTTCAAGGAGAAGCTCCGACCTCATAGACAGAAAGAACGAGCAGGTGAGAAGTGAGTGCTTAGTTACCTCACCCCTGCAGAAGAAGGTGAAAGAAGGGCCCCTGAAATAGATGCCTGCGTCTGTAGGCCTAAGAGTAGGCTAGGTTTGTAGGGAATGCCTTCCCCACGCCCCCTACAGAGCAGGTGGTTAGTGCATTTACGGTGAACTACTAAAGAAAACTACTGCTAATTGTTCATATATGTAAATTCATTGCAGCATTTATTTTTAATCTCCTTGCAACAAACCACCCATCTTGTTCAGCGTCAAAGAAATCATTGAAATCGAAAATAATTAGTTAAATCGGTGGTTACAATAGTTTCATTTTTAATATATAGAGGATATTTAACTGAGAGACTGAAAACAAGATTAGGAAGAAAAGTAAATGCCTTTAATGGTGCTCAACGTTCATGAATATCTACTTAAATGAAGATCTGTTTGTTGAACTAAATGAGCTAAAGGCTTTAATCATGTGAAAAGAAAAGAAACGGAGTACTCACGTCTGACTCACGTGAAAAGCTGATATTGCTGAATTATCCTGCAAGAATAGAGAACAATTTCAGTATTAGATAAAGTTCCACTTATAAAAACTACCACATAGATCAATTTTTTATAAACATCATTTTTTATAAGCATCAAACACCAATAAACTGATATACGAGGACTTTTAGATCACCTCCTCAGTGACACATTTTAAGTTAAACTAGATTGTAATGTGTCATCTTTCAGTTGCACAAATACTCGGAGAGCTGTTCATTGTTCTATTCATGACCACTCTATGTTGAAGCTAAAATATCAATTCGTCGAATATGGAGATTAAAATTTTCAGATTCTCAGAGTGAAGCAATAATAAATGCACAGAGTGAAGCAATGAAATATTCGAGAAGCAAACACAACAAGAATTTCTAAACTTCCTACTTACGGTGTACGTAAGACTATTCATATTGCTTCCGACACAAGTTGAAAATTTCCTGCTAAGAATATTTATCGAGGAAAACATATTATTGAAAAGAAAGCATAAGTATATTGGATGGGAGTCATTTGTGAAAAGACACTTCGCCAATGATCATTTGTGCAAAAAAATGTATAGAGCATTAATAAATGTATGTTGATAATCTAATTACGATGTATTGCGATGATGAGAAACAGACGAAGAAAAGGCAAACTCCTTCATAGTCATTTTCCGCTTCACAATGAACAGATCGTTTAGTAAATATAATACTGATAAATTTGATCCGAATTCTACTTGAACTGTAAAATCATGTTAACAAATCCTGTGTAAACCAAGAACATTTAAGTTTAAGTAAATTTCTCAGCCTTGTTTGGCAAGTTGTAAGTCGGCGAAATTGTGCTGAAATCTAACATATATTTCAGGCGCAGTAGGGCGTAAATATTGCAGGAACACATTATCATTTTTAACTGTTTCAAGGGATAAGTGAGCGATATTATGTGAAAACCAAAGAGCGGTTCATGGACAGAGAGAAGGTTGAACTAGGAATATAATAAACATAATGTTTACTATGTTTGTTTACAAACATTACAAGGAAGTATTGCTTCAGAATTGACTCGAAGGTCAGGGTTAAAGAGGCTAATATCTTAAGGGTGAAAGCAAAGGAGAGTCGTCTGTCCTTGAGATAATTACGAACTCATTTTCCTAAATTATCATTGTGCACTTCACAACCCTCTTATTTTCGTTGACTGCAAACATAGGAAAAAAGGAAAGTGACGTTTAATAGACATTGACTGTTCTACGAAACGGAACGGTCCGATGATTCATTTCGAGCCAGCCGGGATTACATGCTATCCGTTGTGATGTTGGTAAGTTCTAACTGTGTTGTTCACTTAAGTAACAATCTAAAATACAACGAACTAGGTAATAATTTTCAACAATAACACTGTTCCATTGAAAGAGGAAAGAGAAATAATTCTTAACTGCTCACCAGTTGTGGTTCTCCGGGTAGCCTTAGTCCTGCATATTCCTCTTCAGTGCCCTTTCTCGATCAAATAGGAGAAACGCACAGGTATAAATGTGAAGGGAAGGAATTCACAATCTGGAAAAATAGAAACACCAAATTAATTTATCGTAAATGGCGAATATATTCTTCGTTAGTATTGTATTTTGCACCTGTAAGAGCGAGCAGCTACCAAGGATTATTCAAATTAGGATTATATTCAATAACCTTCTATTCCGCATCGTAATTATTATATTAGAATTATTTTTATATTTTAGTCAATTAATGCAATTCAACACGGAAGGCACAAATAAAAAAATCATATTACACACAGAATCTAAAAAGCACAAAGGAAAAATATTTCCAGAGTGAATAATTAGGAACAAGTAGTAAAAAAAGAACTGTATTTGTTTATAAAATGAACATCTGTTGAGAAAATTGTTAAATTTGATCTATAATTTATTTCTAGCTTTAGTTAAATATTTCTTTCGGATAGTGGTTACAATATAATAGTTTCTGGAATTCAGTTAAATTTCATTTCAATTCAGCACGAGCCTAAGTAAGAAGCAACTTTTAAAAATTATTTCCTGAAAGCCAACGTTTAGTAGTGATACAAAGTATCCCACCGATATAAAATGAGTAAGATGATGAAATTTTGGAATGAGCTGTATCTTATACTTTAACTGATAATCAAAATGAAGGAAAAGAGATTGGGAAATGTTAACGATATGTTAGTGTTTAAAATTTAAACTCAAATTCTATGCATAGAATTTTGTTTATGCTATTTGCTCATAATCTCGAAAATAGTCCCCGAGATTGTATTTAAGATGTCAAACTCACGGGGAAAATTTGACTTATTAATAGTAGTGTTCATTTTAAATTTGACTAAACGTCCGGTGTTGGAACAGTATTCTCTATCACCGGAAGTAATAGAATATAATAAATAATGAGAAGGAAATACATGAAAAAAATTTAAATGTAATCACGGAACCTTTCTCGAAAATAATATTTCCACACTATATGTCTGATTTAATGACGTTATTTGAAGATAATATCATTGGTAATAATTTAATTGGTAGTCAATGATTAATAAAAAGAACTGGGGATAAAACTAGAAAACGTTACTATAACGCAAAATAGGACCTTGGCATAACGACTTAAGGAAAGAAGAAAAATGCAACCAAATTACGTTTAATTTTGTACAAATAATAACAGAATTGCAGACAATTACAAATCAAAGAGTCTATAAACGAAAAATTCATATAAATAAGTGATTAATTTTAAATTATGGCTTCTGTATATGAATTCACACATAGAAGGTGAATTGAAGGTCCGAATTCCACACATCCTTTAAGAAAACAGTTGACTGTATTATTAATATCAACGATAAGTATAATTTCAAGTTGTTTCATGTCCATAATGAAAGCAACAAACCCAAAAACACATATGGATCCCTCACTTGCGTGGCAGTACCGAGATTGCAAGAGAAACCCAAGGGGTTGCCCCCGTTAAGTAAGAGTTCGAGGTTTGAGACCTTACTACCTCAGTATTTCACTCGATTTCTCTCATAACTATGAAAACCATATACCATAGACTCCTCATCGTTCATATAAAGCAGAAAAAAATTATCTAAGACATCTGTATTTACATGTAATTCCCATTATGTTACGCCTATAATTAAATTGACTTTCCAGTCAATATTAAATATGGAATAAGAATTCAGCGCAAATTCAATCGAATATCCAGGTAGAAGATTATTGAGATTAATTAAATTAAATAATAAATGCAAATTTATTCAGAAATTCAAATAAAAAATTCCGTTGTGATAAAGGTCAGCAACTATTCATTCTTGGTAGGGTATTTCCAAAAATTGGTTCTAGGCCTAAATTAAGAGAAATTCTAGAGAAAAATGTGGTATCGGAAAAGATTCGAAGCATTCTTTCATGCTTTCGTCTTATAAATTCTTCAGAAGATATGAATCAATGTTCATCATTTATAAATATCCGACTTAGCTAGAAGTTAGATAAAAAAGATAAAAGATAAATTTCCGAATTGGAATTCATTCGAAAATAGAGATACTAAGTTAACTAAAGGGCGAATCATTCAGACGTCGGTTTCATAACTAATCTTATGAGTCATACGTAACCGGAAAAATACTTCACCGAGGACTGTCTTATTAACTCAAATCAAAGATATCAATGACTGCCTTTAAATTCAGAAATAAAATAAGTAAATTCATTTCCATTTAGTCATGTTACATACCAAAACTGAAGGAATCCCAAAAATGAGCCCACGGATATCTTGACGCCAGAAATGGATTAACTTTCTGATAATTCACTTATTGATCATCTATTTCTTAATCTTAAAAGTTGCAAATTTAATCCGTTACTCTTAAGGTACTCTTCGTGATCAATCAATTTCTTATCTATCGCAATTAAAAAATTCAAACCTTCCAACGGTAAATTCTGTAATTCATTGCTCAATAATAAGATTTTCGAAATCATAAAAATGATATTAAAATATATGGAACACGATTTGAGACATATTAGTAAATCAAGAAGGGAATTTGTTTGAAAGATGATTATTTAATTCAATTTTGAAATTCTATAACCAACTTCCGTTAAGAGTATTGTAAATTACTGAATCACACCAAGAAGAATATCCTTTATTCATTAAAGGTGTAAATAGTTTGAAGTGGATTTTCCTCGAGTATTAATATGGAGGAAGCTACTTACTGAAATCCTTACCTTATCTATTGCATATATACGCGCTTAAATAAAACAATTATAGAGAACTTAACTTTCATAAATCTGCAGCACCTTAAAAATGAATATATTAATAATAAAGGATATAAATGCAACAATTTAATCAATATTTAATTTTTCAAAGTCAAATGCTAAATCCGTTACACATTTGCTTCCAAAATCGAATCATCAACTCAAAAATGTGGCTAAAACATTACTCATGCATTGCGTTACACTGAAAGGTAGTCTTACATTTTTCACTGTGTGGCACACCTGAATATTTTTATTGTGATTTGAAAGACTATACCTGATCAAAAGGTGTAAGTAAAAAATATGCCTAACTGCGAATTAAAGGCATGTATAAAATTTAGTTCCCAATAAGGATTAATTTGAAAAAAGACATGAAAAATTCAGGTAAAGCTAAAATTGGCATCAAATTTATGATAAATAATAATGAAGCTGATTTATGATTGATAAGTAAATCTTTAATTCCGAAATTTTGCTTAAAAATTTAAACGTAAATTTCTGTAAAACTTTCGATTGGCAGAAGGCGTTAGTAGTTGAAAAAAAAACACTCCATTCTAGATCTAAACAGGCAAAATAAGAAGATTAAATGTCGCAGAAATGTTTCAAAGTATTATTTTTGAATTGCCTCGGATAACGTCTTCAACACTCGAGAATCATGGCTTCATATCTAAAATATTATCGTTGATAATAAAATGGGTTTAATGAGACGTACATAACTGGAATTCATTGCTAACTAATAAGATTTTTGAAATGATATAAATCATGAGAGATCAAGAAGTATGACTCGCAGCTTAGGGAAAATATATCATACTCCACGAATTCATATAACCACTGAGATTACGTCTTGAAAATAGGTACATATAAAAAACGAACACCTATCGATAAAAATATTGCGTCGAAACCCATAATCCTTTCAATTAATTTAAATAAGATTAAGTAATTTTACTTACCAAATCAGAAGGAATCCCAATGATGCACCAAGGACACGGTGACGCCGGAAATGGATTTCACTTCGGTCAGTAAAATACGTAACTAATTAAAACCAAAAGAAAATAGAGAATGTAAGATAATGACAAAAGGATGAATCATTCAGACGTCGGTTTCATAGCTAATCGTACGAGTCATACGTAAGCGGAAAAATACCTCACCGACGACTATCTTATCAACTTAAATCAATGATATCAACGACTGCCTTTAAATTCAGAAATAACTTTAGTAAATTAATTTCTATTTAGTCATGTTACTTACCGAAACTGAAGGAATCCCAAAGATGAGCCCACAGATGTCTTGACGCCAGGAATGGATTAACTTTCCGATAAATTACTAATTGATTATCTTTTGAATTTTAAAAGTTACACAATTATTACATTACCTTTTTAATTTATTTCACAGTTAGTCAATCTCGGATCTACCACACTTGAAACAATTCAAATTTTCTAACGGTTTTTTTCAAAAATTCTTCAACAGGTCCATACGAGGCGATGTCTTCCAGTAAAGTGAAGATTTAGCGCCAAAAATCATTTGTTCAACAAAATGGCGACTTCTGATTGGTCGATTGGGTGGCTGTTCCGGTCGCTGTTACTTTTTCCGTACCTCACCCCACTTATCCCCCTACCGTAGAAATTTGTTACTTATTAATAATTATTTATACATTTTTTATTGAAATATTGTTAACATGAACGTAAATTAAGTTTAATTTGAAATTTATTGGAAAAATTACGTTCGTATCATTTTTACGTTTAAGTATTTCGTGATTAAACTCGATGTAAAATAGGTGATGGTTCCGTGTGACGTCATTATGGCGACCATCGAACGGTATCATTATTTAAGATCAGTAATAAAATTCTGACGTGGTTATTTTTTTACACATACACGGGCCAAAGCCCTTTTATAAATACATTGTAAATTCTACAAATATAAATGGATGGTATGATAAACAAGAAGTTTCTATGATGGTTGATATAATCAGAGAGGTATTAATTATTGCACCTGAAAATTATTACGATCATAAGAATTGATCTTAATTTTACAAAGTCGCAGAACAAGAAAATATACATATAAAGAAACAATAATACTAGTGGGAAAAAGCTCAAATATTAAAAGCCACAGCTTAACAAAAATAATATTAAAAGAAGATATAAGAATGTAAAATTTAAAAAATTGAAATAAAATAAGCAAAAAAGCAAAGGAACTTTAGTTTATAATGTTCATTACTTATTACCTTATTTAGGGTAATACATTAACTGCATAAAGATTGGGGGAGAATAATTCAATGTAGTTTACCTCTAAATGTATTTATAGGACTTAATATATTACGGTTATTCGTATATACATTTGCTGTCCTCTGAATTCTATCTATGGATGAATTGTAATTATGATTAGATTTCTTGAAGGTCACAGAAAATGTAGGATTACTTCTGGTTTGATAATAGGGAACATGGAAGTTGATAAGGGGTAATAATTCATTGTGGTCAATTAACGATTCATCATTTTCCTATTGTGGTGAGTCAACGATTCATCATTTTCCTATTCACACGTCATACGATAGTCTTTCCATGAATATTCCCAGACATATTGAAATTAATTCCGAACCATTGGAAACTCTCCTGATTATTTGTTATATTCACATTTACATGCATATGTTCATTATATTCGGAATACTGCATCTGGATATACTTTCTAACTTACCTTCATATGGTCAGAAAGCTTACGTTAATTGTCTACGAAGAAATCGCCACTTCAAACTTCTCCTCCCCTCCTTAAGGCCTTCCTAAGACATATTATTATCTCCAATGCAAACGAATTCAACAGTTGGCGAGGTACGATTTCATGTTAACGTCGCCATTACAAGTGATCCGTATTCGGCAGATGCAATGCACTAGATACACCATAGTCCTTGATTCACACTCACGCATTTTTCAAGGAAATCACTGAATCCAACACAGAATTTACACTACACAAACTCAATTTCACTCATGGTTATATGTGAAAATCGCAGGAAAATGTAAATGCTACCATCTTGAACACAATCTCCTTAGCGAGGCAAAGAGAAGCACGAAGGTCACATGGTCGGAAGAACAAGTTTCGTTATTCACGATTTTGTAGACCATGATTCTTTTCGAAAGCGCGGAAACCTCGTGATGCCATTAAGGAGAGGTTGCCCATGCATCTAGAAACTTTACATCTTACTTATTTGTTATAGATAAGTTATTTTAAAAGTTTTGAGACAGTTTTATCCGGTGGAAAATAAATCGCAGTATGTTTGACGTGATGTGAGTGTATGTGGAAGAGCATGTTAAAGGTGTGTTGGTGGATTAGAAACTAAGCTTTAAGATCGGTGATATTTCGAGTGCTTCAAAGTGTAGCAGTGAAAACAGTCTTCCGTTGAATACTTATTTCTTTGCAGTTCTTATGAAGAGACGAATCTGCACTTTTCCTAAGAAATTCTAAGTCTGTAACTCGACAGTGTTGAGATGCTATCGCAATCAAAATGGATGGATCTCTGGTTTGAGCTAAGTATGATTACGCTAACAAGTAGATATACGAATGTCGTGATTTATTTCTCTTAAAATCTAGGTGGGTATTGTAAGGTAATGGGCATTGTATATCCATATTATTTCATTGTGAACCCAATTATTCATTTCATAATCTCAACTCCAGCTTTGAATCGTTATTTATATAACTATAGGCAAATTTTGAAGGCACAAAAGAACAAATGGTGATTAGTGAATCTTTTGATTCGACATTTCCTTCATCTTATTGCTAAATGAATATTATTGATGTCTTTTTATATCTTCATTTGTTTAAAGGCTGAATGGAAATTCCAGCTTTAGCTATGCAATCCTTTGGAGAGGAAATTGGGCTAGCCATGCGAGGTAAGGGATGAGGTAGCTTCTTTCTGTTGCTTTACTCGCTGAGACAGAATGCTATGAGTGGGAAGAATTCATGAAAATGTAGCGTAAAAGGTATCTAAATATCCATTGAAAAAGGATTGAGGTTATTATAATGATCAATTATCACTCTTAGCTCAGAACATATCTTATTTTCACTGCCATGAACAAAACTAGGTATATATAATTAGAATATTTCAATTTCATTTTCAAAGATAACAGACGAATCCCTTCTACCAAATATGGTTTCAAGGATATCACATGGTTAAATTTAGCATTATATTAAATTTCCTTATGAAAGCATCCTATCTTAATGGTTAGTCTGCTTTCATTTTTATCCACTTAATTCGCTGACTCGTTTGACACAACGGGATATATTTAACAGAAAATCATAACATTTGTAAATATCTTTGCAAATTTATTGAGAAAATATATCCCCCATTTACTATTGACAATTACTAGTCTTGAGGATGCTGTTATAAAATAAAATCTCATAAGGTATGACTGATGTTGAATCTAATGTCTCTTTGAATGATATAAGCTGCGTTTTTCATAGTTTCTTTATCTACTCTATGCTGACACTCATAACATTCTGGTTCAGTGAGGAAAGCGAAGGCAGAGTACCTCATTCCTCATCTGCCCTGGCAAGCCTCATCCCTTCCAACAACTCATAGGAATGGTTCTAGTAAACCAATTAACCATCATATAATGATATTACTATTACTATTAAAAGTTGCCTTCAGTGGTCTCCTCCATTCTAAACTCATACAAAGCCTTATACGGATGTTATTGTTAAGAAACATGTTAAGTTAGTATTTGGTATGTTCTACTGGGATATATTGTTACAATAATAAATAAATATTAATTTATTTACAGTAACTAATCATTTAACAGTAATTTTGGTAAATTATGTACTTTACACTTTGTAATAATTGTGTATCTCTTTGTAATTATGCATTATGTATTCTAAATGGGCATTATGCTCATGAATAATTTTCTTAATGTTCTTTACCATAAAATTCTCTATCAAAGGCCCTTCGCGACTTCCAATGCATATTTTAGACGTGATTCATAAGGTATTGTGAACGTTTTCTAGCTCATTGGAGGAAAAAAGAAAATACCTTCCTCCCCCTTTTGCCTCATGAAGCTCATTCTGTTTTCAAACAAGTCTCTTTCTGATATTTAGAGGACGGGTGTAAGGGGATGGATAATATATAATCTAGGTAGACAATTAATTTCTTGTTTTCTTATGCATATGACTTTTGCATTATTAAATATGTAAGATTAATTTTCTTTTCCATCGTTTAAAGTATATAATGTAATTAAGAGGCATCCATAATTTGTAACATTGAATGGAGAAAAGTTTTATACATAATCAATTTTAGTCTTAAAAAAATAACTTGTTTGATACATTCAAGACGTGCAATTATTTCTCTAAGCTTAGGATAACATATATCCTCTAAACTTTCTAAAAGAAATATTAAGGAGTCGTTGTTTCTCTCGAATATAAGTAATAGAAATACTCGGTGGAGTTGCTTGGATTTAACGATTTAAATAGCTTTGTGTATTTTATTTCGTTGAGTACTACATGATGTAAAAAGATTAATAACTGTATTTTTGTAAACATTCTTACGTTTTCTTCTTGAGCAAAGGATCTTCGTACTCAAAAAATATATTACTTACGTATCGAAGACGCAGGTTAATAACCAATGTAATATAAATTATTTGTCATTTCTTTTTCTTAAGAAAACATTGAAAGGGAATTAAAGGTTATGATTTTATTAAATAGAAGGTAATAATACGGGTCTAACTGGATATCATATCGTATTGAGAGGTCCGTGAAATATTCCTGTAATAAGAACATTGAGCGTCAGAGTAATGTGTTTTGCACCTTTAAAATTTATTTTTAATAACCCTAAACCAATAAAATTTCAATTTAATTCTTATCAAAAATCATAATCAATTAATCCCAAATACAGTTTCTTTATAATATACTGTAAAATGAATAACTTAAAACAATCTGTAACTCATGTTTCATCGTGATTATTATTTTTACAGTAAAATATAAAAATGGTTAAATAAATCTAATAAATTAACAACTAATAATTTATGCATTTATTATTTAAATTCCAAGGCGTCACTTCAAAAATGGAACAGTTGATAGTCATACATTTTCGCATAGCATTCGAACGTACGCCATAATGACGTCACACGGAACCATCACCTATTTTACATCGAGTTTAATCACGAAATACTTAAACGTAAAAATGATACGAACGTAATTTTTCCAATAAATTTCAAATTAAACTTAATTTACGTTCATGTTAACAATATTTCAATAAAAAATGTATAAATAATTATTAATAAGTAACAAATTTCTACGGTAGGGGGATAAGTGGGGTGAGGTACGGAAAAAGTAACAGCGACCGGAACAGCCACCCAATCGACCAATCAGAAGTCGCCATTTTGTTGAACAAATGATTTTTGGCGCTAAATCTTCACTTTACTGGAAGACATCGCCTCGTATGGACCTGTTGAAGAATTTTTGAAAAAAACCGTTAGAAAATTTGAATTGTTTCAAGTGTGGTAGATCCGAGATTGACTAACTGTGAAATAAATTAAAAAGGTAATGTAATAATTGTGTAACTTTTAAAATTCAAAAGATAATCAATTAGTAATTTATCGGAAAGTTAATCCATTCCTGGCGTCAAGACATCTGTGGGCTCATCTTTGGGATTCCTTCAGTTTCGGTAAGTAACATGACTAAATAGAAATTAATTTACTAAAGTTATTTCTGAATTTAAAGGCAGTCGTTGATATCATTGATTTAAGTTGATAAGATAGTCGTCGGTGAGGTATTTTTCCGCTTACGTATGACTCGTACGATTAGCTATGAAACCGACGTCTGAATGATTCATCCTTTTGTCATTATCTTACATTCTCTATTTTCTTTTGGTTTTAATTAGTTACGTATTTTACTGACCGAAGTGAAATCCATTTCCGGCGTCACCGTGTCCTTGGTGCATCATTGGGATTCCTTCTGATTTGGTAAGTAAAATTACTTAATCTTATTTAAATTAATTGAAAGGATTATGGGTTTCGACGCAATATTTTTATCGATAGGTGTTCGTTTTTTATATGTACCTATTTTCAAGACGTAATCTCAGTGGTTATATGAATTCGTGGAGTATGATATATTTTCCCTAAGCTGCGAGTCATACTTCTTGATCTCTCATGATTTATATCATTTCAAAAATCTTATTAGTTAGCAATGAATTCCAGTTATGTACGTCTCATTAAACCCATTTTATTATCAACGATAATATTTTAGATATGAAGCCATGATTCTCGAGTGTTGAAGACGTTATCCGAGGCAATTCAAAAATAATACTTTGAAACATTTCTGCGACATTTAATCTTCTTATTTTGCCTGTTTAGATCTAGAATGGAGTGTTTTTTTTTCAACTACTAACGCCTTCTGCCAATCGAAAGTTTTACAGAAATTTACGTTTAAATTTTTAAGCAAAATTTCGGAATTAAAGATTTACTTATCAATCATAAATCAGCTTCATTATTATTTATCATAAATTTGATGCCAATTTTAGCTTTACCTGAATTTTTCATGTCTTTTTTCAAATTAATCCTTATTGGGAACTAAATTTTATACATGCCTTTAATTCGCAGTTAGGCATATTTTTTACTTACACCTTTTGATCAGGTATAGTCTTTCAAATCACAATAAAAATATTCAGGTGTGCCACACAGTGAAAAATGTAAGACTACCTTTCAGTGTAACGCAATGCATGAGTAATGTTTTAGCCACATTTTTGAGTTGATGATTCGATTTTGGAAGCAAATGTGTAACGGATTTAGCATTTGACTTTGAAAAATTAAATATTGATTAAATTGTTGCATTTATATCCTTTATTATTAATATATTCATTTTTAAGGTGCTGCAGATTTATGAAAGTTAAGTTCTCTATAATTGTTTTATTTAAGCGCGTATATATGCAATAGATAAGGTAAGGATTTCAGTAAGTAGCTTCCTCCATATTAATACTCGAGGAAAATCCACTTCAAACTATTTACACCTTTAATGAATAAAGGATATTCTTCTTGGTGTGATTCAGTAATTTACAATACTCTTAACGGAAGTTGGTTATAGAATTTCAAAATTGAATTAAATAATCATCTTTCAAACAAATTCCCTTCTTGATTTACTAATATGTCTCAAATCGTGTTCCATATATTTTAATATCATTTTTATGATTTCGAAAATCTTATTATTGAGCAATGAATTACAGAATTTACCGTTGGAAGGTTTGAATTTTTTAATTGCGATAGATAAGAAATTGATTGATCACGAAGAGTACCTTAAGAGTAACGGATTAAATTTGCAACTTTTAAGATTAAGAAATAGATGATCAATAAGTGAATTATCAGAAAGTTAATCCATTTCTGGCGTCAAGATATCCGTGGGCTCATTTTTGGGATTCCTTCAGTTTTGGTATGTAACATGACTAAATGGAAATGAATTTACTTATTTTATTTCTGAATTTAAAGGCAGTCATTGATATCTTTGATTTGAGTTAATAAGACAGTCCTCGGTGAAGTATTTTTCCGGTTACGTATGACTCATAAGATTAGTTATGAAACCGACGTCTGAATGATTCGCCCTTTAGTTAACTTAGTATCTCTATTTTCGAATGAATTCCAATTCGGAAATTTATCTTTTATCTTTTTTATCTAACTTCTAGCTAAGTCGGATATTTATAAATGATGAACATTGATTCATATCTTCTGAAGAATTTATAAGACGAAAGCATGAAAGAATGCTTCGAATCTTTTCCGATACCACATTTTTCTCTAGAATTTCTCTTAATTTAGGCCTAGAACCAATTTTTGGAAATACCCTACCAAGAATGAATAGTTGCTGACCTTTATCACAACGGAATTTTTTATTTGAATTTCTGAATAAATTTGCATTTATTATTTAATTTAATTAATCTCAATAATCTTCTACCTGGATATTCGATTGAATTTGCGCTGAATTCTTATTCCATATTTAATATTGACTGGAAAGTCAATTTAATTATAGGCGTAACATAATGGGAATTACATGTAAATACAGATGTCTTAGATAATTTTTTTCTGCTTTATATGAACGATGAGGAGTCTATGGTATATGGTTTTCATAGTTATGAGAGAAATCGAGTGAAATACTGAGGTAGTAAGGTCTCAAACCTCGAACTCTTACTTAACGGGGGCAACCCCTTGGGTTTCTCTTGCAATCTCGGTACTGCCACGCAAGTGAGGGATCCATATGTGTTTTTGGGTTTGTTGCTTTCATTATGGACATGAAACAACTTGAAATTATACTTATCGTTGATATTAATAATACAGTCAACTGTTTTCTTAAAGGATGTGTGGAATTCGGACCTTCAATTCACCTTCTATGTGTGAATTCATATACAGAAGCCATAATTTAAAATTAATCACTTATTTATATGAATTTTTTCGTTTATACTCTTTGATTTGTAATTTTCCTGCAATTTGTTATTATTTGTACAAAATTAAACGTAATTTGGTTGCTTTTTTCTTCTTTCCTTAACTCGTAATGCCGAGGTCCTATCTTGCGTTAAAGTATCGTTTTCTAGTTTTATCCCCAGTTCTTCTTATTAATCATTGACTACCAATTACGAATTGTTTAATTTTAAACAATATAGTGTTTTTATTTAATTATATTAGTGTAATTCTTATAGTGAAATATATTATATTATTAATATTTGACATAGTTTATTTTTATAATGCATATAAAATGTTTATCTGGTATTGATGTACGTTAAGTGCAATTTTTATGAAATAACATAAGACAAGTAGTGTGGAAATATTATTTTTCGTGAAAGGTTCCATTATTACCTTTAAATTTTTTTCATGTATTTCCTTCTCATTATTTATTATATTCTATTACTTCCGGTTATAGAGAATACTGTTCCAACACCGGACCTTTAGTCAAATTTAAAATGAACACTGCTTTTAATAAGTTTACTTTTCCCCGTGAGTTTGATATCTTAAATACAATCTCGGGGACTATTTTCGAGATTATCAGCAAATAGCATAAACAAAATTTTATGCAGAGAATTTGATTTTAAATTTGAAACACTAACGTTCCATTAACATTTCCGAATCTCTTTTTCCTTCATTTTGATTATCAGTTAAAGTATAAGACACAGCTCATTCCAAAATTTCATCATCTTACTCATTTTATATCGGTGGGATACTTTGTATCACTACTAAACGTTGGCTTTCAGGAAATAATTTTTAAAAGTTGCTTCTTACTTAGGCTCGTGCTGAATTGAATTGAAATTTAACTGAATTCCAGAAACTATTGTATTGTAACCACTATCCGAAAGAAATCTTTAACTATAACTAGAAATGAATTATAGATCATATTTAACAATTCTCTCAACAGATGTTCATTTTATAAGGATATACAATTATTGTTTCACTACTTGCTCCTAATTATTCACCCTGGATCTAATTTTTCTTTGTGCTTTTTAGATTCTGTGTGTAATAAATTTTTTTTTATTTGTGCCTTCCGTGTTGAACTGAATTAATTGACTAAATATAAAAATAATTCTGATATAACATTTACGATGTGGAAAAGAAAGTTATTGAATATAATCCTAATTTGAATAATCCTTGGCAGCTTCTCGTTCTTACAGGTGCAAAATACAATACTAACCAAGAATATATTCGCTATTTACCGATAAATTAATTTGGCGTTTCTATTTTTCCAGATTGTGAATTCCTTCCCTTCACATTTATACCTGTGCGTTTCTCCTATTTGATCGAGAAAGGGCACTGAAGAGGAATATGCAGGACTAAGGCTACCCGGAGAACCACAACTGGTGAGCAGTTAAGAATTATTTCTCTTTCCTCTTTCAATGGAACAGTGTTATTGTTGAAAATTATTACTTAGTTCGTTGTATTTTAGATTGTTACTTAAGTGAACAACACAGTTAGAACTTACCAACATCACAACGGATAGCATGTAATCCCGGCTGGCTCGAAATGAATTATCGGACCGTTCCGTTTCGTAGAACTGTCAATATCTATTAAACGTCACTTTCCTTTTTTCCTATGTTTGCAGTCAACGAAAATAAGAGGGTTGTGAAGTGCACGATGATAATTTAGGAAAAGGACTTCGTAATTATCTCAAGGACAGATGACTCTCCTTTGCTTTCACCCTTAAGATATTAGCCTCTTTAACCCTGACCTTCGAGTCAATTCTGAAGCAATACTTCCTTGTAATGTTTGTAAACAAACATAGTAAACATTATGTTTATTATATTCCTAGTTCAACCTTCTCTCTGTCCATGAACCGCTCTTTGGTTTTCACATAATATCTCTCACTTATCCCTTGAAACAGTTAAAAATGATAATGTGTTCCTGCAATGTTTACGCCCTACTGCGTCTGAAATATATGTTAGATTTTAGCACAATTTCGCAGGCTTATAACTTGCAAAACAAGGTTGAGAAATTTACTTAATTTTACATGTTCTTGGTTTACACAGGATTTGTTAACATGATTTTACAGTTCAAGTAGAATTCGGATCAAATTTATTAGTATTATATTTACTAAACGATCTGTCCTTTGTAAATCGGAAAATGCCTAAGAAGGAGTTTGCCTTTTCTTCGTCTGTTTCTCATCATCGCAATAAATCCTAAATAGATTATTAACATACATTTATTAATGCTCTATACTTTACTTGCACAAATGATCATTGGCGAAGTGTCTTTTCACAAATGACTCCCATCCAATGTCCTTATGCTTTCTTTTAAATAATATGTTTTCCGCGATAAATATTCTTAGCAGGAACTTTTTTCAACTTGTGTCCGATGCAATATGAATAGTCCTACGTACACCTTAAGAAGGAAGTTTAGAAATTCTTGTTATGTTTGCTACTCGAATATTTCGTTTCTTCACTATTTGTATTTATTATTGCTTCACTCTGAGAATCTATAGTTTTAATCTCCATATTCGACGAATTGATATTTTAGCTTCAGCATAGAGTGGTCGTGAATAGAACAATGAACAGCTCTCCGAGTAATTGTGCAACTCAAAGATGACACATTACAATCTATTTTAACTTAAAATGTGTCACTGAGGAGATGATCTAAATGTCCTCGTATAAATTCAGTTTATTGGTGATTAATGTTAAATGTTTAAAAAACTGGGTCTATGTGTGAGTTTTTATAAGTGGAACTTTATCTAATACTGAAATTGTTCTCTATGCTTGCAGGATAATTCAGCAATATCAGCTTTTCACGTGAGTCTGACGTGAGTACTCTGTTTCTTTTCTTTTCACATGATTAAAGCCTTTCGGTCATTTGGTTCATCAGACAAATCTTCATTTAAGTAGATATTCATGAACGTTGAGCACCATTAAAGCCATTTACTTTTCTTCCTAATCTTGTTTTCAATCTCTCAGTTAAATATCCTCTATATATTAAAAAATGAAACTATTGTAACCACCGATTTAACTAATTATTTTCGATTTGAATGATTTCTTTGACGCTGAACAAGAAGGGTGGTTTGTTGCAACGAGATTAAAAATAAATGCTGCAATGAATTTACATATATGAACAATTAGCAGTAGTTTTCTTTAGTAGTTCACCGTAAATGCACTAACCACCTGCTCTGTAGGGGGCGTGGGGAAGGCATTCCCTACAAACCTAGCCTACTCTTAGGCCTACAGACGCAGGCATCTATTTCAGGGGCCCTTCTTTCACCTTCTTCTGCAGGGGTGAGGTAACTAAGCACTCACTTCTCACCTGCTCGTTCTTTCTGTCTATGAGGTCGGAGCTTCTCCTTGAAGTTGTGGCAGGGGGCCCTCTAGGCATAGAGGTGAACCCTATAGCACGTCACAACGGCCTGGGGCGGTCCCCTCGCTAGGCTCTAGGGCAATTTCCTCCCACGCCCTCCCTTCCCTCCCTCATCAGCTGATCCAACAGGAACGACGGTGTGCCGCACTCAGGAGTAAGTCTTGGTGTTGGTTAAGGTTGAGAGTGCGTTAGAAGATTCAGTAGGAATTTGAATACTATAAAGATTTAGGATTTTTTGCTCTGTGATGGACGTAACACACGACAACACACTTGAAACCAAGATTTCTCACGCACACATCTACTGTTTATCTTAACCGTCTAGATAATGGAATCATGCGTTATTCGGACACTATTTAAAGAATTAGAAATATGCCGATGTTTCTGAGATTCTTTCCTTTTATCATTAATTGCTGTTATTTCAATATGGTGTATACTTTTAATCATTACCTTAGTTTTAGAAGTTCGAAGGGCAATAAATTTTTGAATTTTATTGGAGAACAGAGGATAATGTTTACTTACGACTATTTAAACCACTTAATCATTATAAATATGTAGTATAATTTCTATTAAGTGGCCGACAGAATAACTAATATGTTTACATGGAAGGACACGACTCAATTTAGTTTTTTTTTACTTATTCTCTCCCATAATTAATTTAGTAAATTAAGAATAATTCCAATTTCCAGTCAGGAGATATTATATCATATCCTCCTGTATTTTTTTATATAGGATACTAGCTAGATGACTTCTTTAATCAACTAGCGAGTTATTGATTTTTATTTGTTAATTTTGAATTATCTGCAAGCTGAAAGCTTATAGGAGCCACTCATCGTTGACATGCTTTCCGATAATTTGAATGCTAAATTGAAATATGCTTAAGAACTACAATTAAAGCAAGAACTTCTTAAAATACTAGGACTAGAGTAGTTTTTATTAAAGATTGCTTTGAATTAATTTATAAGCATCGCGAAATTGATTAAATTAAATCCGTCTTGCTGAATCCTATGTATTCTGAATAAGCCATGCTTACTGTAATACGAATTGTAGAGTGTAAATTTCAGTTTGACCTTATATAGTTTTGATTCCATGAAGGTCTATTGGTGGAATAACTTAGTATCAATATAATTACGTTGGAATTGTCACATAAAAGAGCATCACTTGGATGAAAAATGAGTGATATTCTGACGATTGTGAATATGCATTTTATTTGCCTGATCCATCTAACTTTCCACCTTCTTTTAAATGCTTTTTTCATATTTACTTAGGATAAGTGTAAACTTTAAAAGGAAAACTGTTTGTTAAAAGACGATAAATTTAACTTAGTTTGAAATGAATGGAAGACTTATGCCTCATTACTGGCTCCGCAGTAACCTTCATGCCTAAGAGATATGTGGTAAACTGCCCATTTGCGTAGAGAATCACGAAAGTGTTTTGGAATTCCAATGAGTAGAATTTATCGTGATTCGACAATCTTAAACAAGAATAAGAGATTTCTTATTGAAGTTATTGACATCGCTTTTTTATAAATCAATATTTATTTCTACAAGGCTGTAATTTAAACATTAGAGAAAATCCTCTTTCATAATTAGTGATTCATATTTCTCTTTAATGAGCCTATTGATGTTTATCAAGTTACACTATATAATTGTCTAAAATTTATCGAACATAGTAAGCGAAATAACTGCAATCAAAGTGACACATTATAAAAGAAATCTTTAAAATAATTTACTATGCCAGTTTTAACTTTTAAACAGAATAGTATCCGTGGTTCAACATATAAGATTGATTTCTAACATATTTATCGCCATCGAAGGTTAAATCATAAAATAAATTCTTTCTAAATGTGATACTAGTGTATCATATTTCCTGATGCATAAGGTTCGAATATCTAGTCTAAAAGAAGGGTATCTGATTAAATTGTCATAGATTTAATTGAACGAATGCAGCGATGGTTCACGGCGATATGAAAGGTCATTGATAATAATTTTTGCGTTATTTTATTCTTGCCTTTGTTTTACTTGGGCTCATTTATTGTACCTATTTAACCAGCCTTACATAGTTTTTACGTTGGTTACGAGTTGAAAATTCCGGTTTCAAAATCAAGAATCGCCTTAAACATGGGGAAGTATGGTACATTAATCTCTGGTGGATGTTGTCACAACTCCGCCTCCCTATCCAAACCAACACTTCGCTAAAATTCTTTCGTACATGTGAAAACATTGCAATCACGTGCAGTCAACATGGTTAGATCGCTTCTTTGAGAGCCAGTTACCACTCTTTGGTCACAACTTATTGCAAGCAGCCAACAAATTAGAGACAAATGCTACCTTTCCTCCTGGATTTTAGGAAAGCATTCGAAGTTCCTTTACAGTCTTATACAATCGATGATCAAATTATTCAGAGGATTAGGTCGTTCCTAGCGTGCAGAATTCAACACGTATTCAACTTTTCCAAAAGAAAAGCGATTATCTGTAGTGTTCTTTGCTGAAACGTCGGGAATAGCACTATTCACTACTGTTTAAAGGGACATCAAGCTTGTTGATATCAACGCAAATATATATGGAATTGCTACTTGTTTCGGATCGAGGAAAATAATATGTGTATGCGATCATAAAAGGCATTTGAAATAAATCTCTTATGTACGTAACCGCTGCACCATCAAATCCCATTCTTAAGTACTATTCTATTAATAACAAGTAATAAGTTTCGACAAATAACTTAATGACGAGTATAAAAGGGAAGCGTATTTATTTCTTCTATTTGACCTAATCAGATGCATATTCAAGGTATCTGTTTTGTGTATTCTATTTTGAAAACTAGAGAGATAACAGCTATTGCTTTTCACAGTAATCTCATGAAATATTTTTGGCCTCGAAAATTGTTTTCGCTATGCATTAGACAGGAATTTCGTACTTACTGAAATGTGGTAGCTCAATTCATAATATTGAAACGGTAACAGTGCATATGGGAGTAAAATTATAAAATACTTGTAGCGTAACATTATATAATACGTGAATTATTAGAAGTTATTCCCTAAGGCAACGGATGTGAAAAATATATGACCACACCTGAACTCGATCCCAGGTCTTCCATTTGCTGAACTGTTTTCGCCTATCGTCAGATGCGGCTCAAGAGAAAGATCTTAGTTCAAGTCTCTTTAGCAATATAATTTTTTAGTCCCCGGCTATCTATTTCGGCAAATTATTAAACTTTTGGGTTAGAGTTATGCGATAAACACCATAGGCTCTACACATATTAGTATAAGCATAGGTACTATATCACCCACTTTAAATGTCACCTGGGATATTCCTATGATATCGGACCATAGCCTTATATTTGTTACAATTATAAACACCTTTCGCGTTTGAAGAAAGTCTTTAGCAGAGTCCATTGGGACTGTGATTTCTTCCGGATAAGACAGGTTTCCGTTTAATACAGGGTCGACCATTAGTGATGGGCGCACGCCGGGACAAAAATGTTTTTCCGCTTAGAGAGGTTTTACTGTATTTCTGCTTCATCCACTGTATTCTTCGTTTTTAGCTCTCCGGCCTGTTAAAATTTATTCATTTCTGAAGTTGATTAAAGAATTGATTGTAAATTTACAAGTTATTTATTAAGGACGTTACTAAATTATGGATTTCCTGAACCATCAGCGGAGAAATAACAGTGTGATAATTACTCTGGTGTGCTTTAGCAAACGCTGGTTTTAAAACTGTCTTTGTCTCGATAGTTCCCTTTTAAATTTTAAAGAATGAGCACATATAATCTATTTTGTGTACAAATAACTGTTTCACTCTTGCATTAATATAGTGCTCGAAATAAATATCTCACATTTCACATCATACTGGGATTAAAATCTACAATGGCTGCAAGTTTGTAATTGAGTCCTGGCTTTCGTATTTGTTCTCCGAACGGTAAATTTAAGGACGAAAAACTGCGTGGTGAGTCAGATGTAAAACCAGCGTCGAATTCGTAACTGTAGATTTTAATACACGTATAAGTCAGCCCATTTCCTATTGTTTTGCGAAATAGGCTGAAAATAATACGGCGTCATATGAATTTTGCATAAAAAGTAAAAAAAAGTTCCCCAGTGAGAGAAAGGTTTTGTGAGATAACTGCGGGAGGTCTCTGAAGATTTTGCAGCTCGTAAAAAGTAAAAAATGAAAAGGAGAGTTGGTAAAGCAGACTAAAATAAACATGGATTCGCTACGAGAAGCGAATTTCCATATTGAAATTGCGCGGAAGGGAAAGTATGTTTTAAAATAAATCATAAATACGATTATACAATTAAGAGGAGGATAACTTTTATTCTTCAAAAACAGCAGTTTTCGTACGGAATAAACTCTGGAATTCTTGTTTAACAACTAGAGTTCCCAAGAGGATACGTTCACGTGGATTTGATTATTCAGATTGTGATGCTTGGTAACGATCGTCGGGTAGTAAAACAATGAACCTTACAGGCTGATAGTTGCGACAAAATAAGTGAATATGTGATATTTACGAATATCAAATTGGATTCGACGAAACGCTCTAAGATATTTTACCAATTTAAATATTGTTGTAAGGGAATAAGTAAAGATAGATATATCGTTTATTTTTTGTTCTTTAATCATCAAACACCTCTATTTATTGTAAGCGAGTGATAATAATATTGTTATGACGTATTCATGTGACATAATATTTATTTTGCTGTAATCATCTCACTAAACTTAGAAACATATTAAATTAATTTAATTATAATCAATAAACACGTTTGATATCTTTTGTGTATTGCATTTTTTTATTACGACCCTTCTCAAGTGATTTAATATAATAACGCGTTTCTTTTATGTAATCCGTAAATAACGAAGAAATTGATGTAAATATATGGGTATACAAAATCCTGAGTAACCTGAAGTTGGGAGAATGAAGCAAGCTAAGAAATGTTTGTAGTGACTAAACTTCGAATATTTCGATTCTTAATACAATATTCTTATCCTGTTGAATAAAAAATACCAGGAATTATGAGAAATTAAGGGAAAGTATAGAAACGAACTTACTTTAAGAAAAAAACTTTAAAAACTTGTACTTAAGAAGAGAAGTTTTTTAATGAAATGGTTTATAACGATGAAAAAAGGGTACATTCTTCTTTCATCTTGGACCTCTCTTAAATATTTAATGACGATGAGTTTATATATTATCAATATTCCAATATTTCTTACGGCGGTAATTTCCAATATAACCCTATGAGGAAAAACAACTCGGCTTTTAAAAATTGCGCTGGTCGTAAAGGAGACTACATTTGAGTACGATAAACTTAGATGAAATTTTGATATACTTTAATAAATTTTGTTTGGATTGAACTCTCAATCTATGATCGAAGGTATAAGTTAGACTTAACTACTTTACTAAATTTACCTTCTCATTCTACTTATCTCGAGTTTGTTTCGCTATTTTTCTAATTTAATTTTGTAAAATAAATTACCGCAATCGGAAAAAATGAAATTTAAATGTATCAGATTTTATTTTGATAGTTTATGTATATTCTTCATGGAAATTTATTCGAGTGATATTGGTTCGAACCCAGCAGAATTGGCTAATAAAAATGCAACAGTACTTCTTTCTGGTCTTGGAGTACAAGTATGACACAGTTTACTTCGACACAGTAGCGTGGACACCAATGTAAGACAAACATACCCAAAACCCCGGAGAATTCTCGCTTTACATATTTAACTCATATGGTATTTCTTAAGTTTTCAAGATTCATTAGCAAGAAACTTTAACAAATACTAGTAATTTGTTTTAAATTTTTCACGTAACTTTCTTTCCCGTATCGAAACCATCCAAGTATTTCCTCGTTGAATTCAAGCGCAAACTTCGCGAGCTCGCAATAAATAAAGTAGTCCTGAAGAGCGAAAATATTGGAACGCGCACACGGAAAACTAGCTCACCATTCCTTAAAGCGAATCTCGTGATAGATGCGCGTGCATCATTAGCGCAATCATTCGCGTCGTACAATTTACGCTCCTTGTAACACGGTCGGCAGCCGTGGAATTCTGTCCAATTGTTTACAGTCCAAAAAAGCCTACCTTTTACCTAAGAATTCGTCCGCGGCCATATTTAAAGATAAAACAAACAGCGCCGCCGGCGATACAGTAAATGTGCGATCGGAGGAAAAAGTGCGATAAATGGTTGGCATTCTCCGCCGCTTTTATGTCCTCACGAATTGGGCCTCGTTTGCAGAGGCAGATGCATTGACCGGAGCTCTATCGCCTCTTCAGATTGCCAATTTGTGGATGGCCAACCTTTTCGCTCATTTTTATGGATTCGGAAATTATGGCCCAAAATATAAAATAGCCTGCGTTAAAATCCTATGCTAATACTTTTTGAATGTATTCCGTGTCGCGTTTGCCTTCTGAAACTTCTGTGGAGTGGCGCATGAAATTCTTTGCTTTTTCACGCGTTTTACTTCTGCGCGGAGGTGTGCTATTTTGGAATGGATTTGATCGTGGCAAACGGGGACGTTCTTAACATCGGAGGCAGGTTTTTGAGGTCCAAAGTAACCTGGTAGTTTTTTGCATTCGTTTATCAGCTTGACTACAGAGGAAATCAAATTTTCACCACCACCACGAATATAAATCTTATCGAATAACGATTTTTCTGTTCGTAAAAACCTACCAGAAGGCAATGGAATTTTTTCTCTCATACAATTCCTCATCATCATACTTATCTTCGTTTATATATTAAAAGAATTCTTTTCATCTGTTCGTCAAATTCAGAACGATTAATTCTCCAACATTTTCTTATCTTATTTTTGCCAAGTATGCAACCTGACTTTCATTTATCTTTTTCTTGATGAAATATATTTTAATGGAAGAAATAAAATGAAAACCTCTTTCACAAAGGAAGATAGTTCGTAATTAATAGAAAGTAAATAGTTCTGAAAATATCAGAAAACAACTGTTGAGTTTATGGATATATATTGTATTTGATACACGTGTGATTATTTTAAAGCATGATATATTTTTGTTATCATGAGTGTACAAAATCTTTATACGCATCCCTAATTTTAAGGAGTAAGTTTATGAGAAAAAGACCTCTTCTTACAAGAAACAGACTTCAGAATATCTCCGTTGCGAGGAAAAATTAAAATTTAAGAACCAGAATTATAAAATAACAAAGTCGATCATGATACATTTGAAAGCAATCAAACGGCAGATGGCCAAATATTCTCGTATGTAAACCAATGGAAAGTAGTGTTCGTGTATAAAAGACTGGTGGAATTTTGGTGTTTTTGAAAAAGTATTATATAGGCCCATTTATAGGCAAGCATTCTTCCATAAGCTATTATAATAAATTGAATTCAAATATGAATATGCTTCATCTACTTCTAAACTCAACGAATGTAAACTATACATAACTAAAAGTAATCGTATAAACCATCCACTATATTTCCAACTCTTTTCCTGGTAAATTTATTCTCTCCCTGATGATCTATAATTACCATTCACTAAGGTAACTTCTGAACAGTACGTCTACAGATGTTTTTGTTTCCATCATTGAGGCAAATAAAATTTCAGGAAAGCCTGGCGAAAGGGTGATTTGAAATGCAAAACCTGTAGAACGCTTCTATACGCTTAGTATGGATGCAGAGTGGTTGAATTGGGTTAGAATGTATTGGATCCAGCCGAGTTGGTTAGATTAGGATATTTCCCCATGGAATGACGAATTTGACTGTGTGATCCTGTGTTGAACTGAGTGCTGTTGATTCGGATTGCTTTCGATTGGTTTGGGTGGCATTACGTCGGACCGCTCTATTTTATGTTAGGGATAGCAATATTGCTCATCGCATGCAGCATTTTAACAAACAAGGAAGAAACCCTTCGGTATTTTTCTTCTTTTTCTTGAGATATTCAAGCATTTATTTTCCGCAAGTTTGGTAAATTGTATAGAAAAACTAATTATCAAGTTTCTTTCTCATTCAACTGTATAATGGAGACGTGGGAATTTATTTATTATGAACATTAGGAATTAAAGCGTGGGAAATGAGTAGAGTTTTACGGTGAATGTTTCAGGTAGTTGGATTTTTTTATTTAATTGTTACGTAATCTAATTCAGGATTGCAGATTAATTTTTATAGGAATGTATTTCTTTAGGAAAAATCGGATATTATATCACAAGAAGGAATATTACACAATAATAAATTATTCCTGAAGTGATTGTATTCTCGTTTTATTTTCGTCGGTGAAACCCATTCGTTAGTTCAATTATTGTTTTCTAAATATGTTAAAATTTTTAAAAATACAAGAATATATAAATTTAGAATATCTTGTGATTGTCATTGAGATCAATAAGTAAGATTCGAGTCCCAGTCAAGTCACAAATTTTCACTTCTTGTACAACTTGAACTATAAATCACGTTAATTAAATTCATGATCTGTGTTTGTATTTGAAGCTAGTATCAGATCAGAAGGATATTTGGTAAAAGCTTGATTTATTCTCTTTTAAACATTCAGAAAATTGCAAATAACGGGGAAGGCCATGCAATTCGTTTAAAGCTTTGATTTAGATGTCCAAAATAACAGTCAAATATCTATATTTTATGCATACAGAGGTCGGAGGCTCAAAAATTTGATAGCTTATTTAATTTAGTTATGTAATTTCATCAGCAGATATATGAAAAAATAACCCATAACAAGGAAAGGTGAAAACGTAAATTAAATAATGCTATTATAGTCTCAAAATGGACAATGCAAATATAACACTCTTTAAATATCTCATTTGACATTGATTTAATTGGAAAATATATCGATATCGAACGGAACCAACTCCAACTTCCGAAACGGCGAGTTTTCGGATGCAAATCTTGTGTTCTCGTGATATGTCTCGTTATTTCACGTCGCACAGGTATTTCGTGACATGCATGAGCACTCTCTCCATCTCATTAAGATCAGCAATTCGAAAATGTATTCCGGTTGTTTGATATCGATGATCATCCGCGATGAGAGGATGTCCCAGTGAAAGTATACAAACGATTCGGGTACGAAATTTTAGGAAAGGAAAACCTTCTGAAGTTTACCGAAGTTGAATTTGTTTAACAAGTTGTAATTTTTCATTTTCTACGAAAAATCGGTGAGCGTTATATGCTTCATTATGCAGGATGGAAGTCTTTAGAAGAAATTAAATTCAAATAAAAATTATTTGTACTTAATAAATTGTGAGAGTACTCTCGTAGAAGATGTAGTCGATCTTATGCCCATTCCTACTTACGTAGACCGCTCTTATTCTGCGAGAAATGCAAGAGAAATATATGCTAGAACCAGTCGGTCAAGAATTCATTTTTTTGCGAACCTTACGCGAAAGTAATTGATTAAAAAGTTGGAGTTATGGTGCATGCATCCCCTGCCACACGCTGCGAGGTGGCTTAAGGGGCACTGTAGATGTCAGGTCTCGACTGACATTAAAGGAATGTTTCTTAGACTCACTTCACTTCTCCTATTTTATGGAAGTCGAGTAGAACTCATTGGGTAACTTAACGTAGAGGAACATAGAGAAATAACTTAAAATTAACCAATGCACTGAGGACAGAGATTCACACACGTTCAAATACGCGAGAAAGATGTCGCGCGAGTTATTCCCTGCAGTAAAGCTGCGTAAATAGAGCGGCAATTGTTTCTCACTCTTCGTATGCTTTTTGCCCGTTAAAATTCACTTCCTGAGTTCGAGTTTACGTATACTAAACTCATGTAAGTCGCGAATTGTCTGTATTTCGTTTTACGTTTGCAACTCTATCCACCATTTTATTTTCCTCTCAGCCGTGATTCCGCACCTCCTCAGGAAACCTACTCCTCATACTTTGGGAAACCTGCTGAGGTGTGAATGATACTGAAGAGAGACATTCATTTTTACTTTCATACTTACATTCCATGAGAAGTCATAGTCATAGGGCCATCGTGCTGGATTTACGTGGGTGCTTTCCATTCTTAGTGTTATGGCTCAACGTGGAATAGTATGGGCAGACTATCTCACATCTTACCTAGTAAGACTCATACTCTGAAGATATTTTTAGCTGATGGCGGAGGCTTTAAGGTTTAAAACGGCCTGCAGATTTAACAGTCACTCATTGTTTACAAGCAGCATTGACAATAATACGTCTCTAATATTTGGTATCTGTAAAATAACAGGGTCTGCGATTTTTTTGCTTTAGTTGATGCTACGATAAATTTTCTAGCGTAAAACAGACGCTTCTTGAAGACAAATGGGTATTGTCAGAGAGAAAAGAGTTATTTACTCATTACTTTCCTATTTCTCTAATTAGAATAGTGAAATCTCGAAGGACGTACTGAATATTATGTGTACACTGTATTACGACAAATTGCTACAGACGTGATAATCGTCTTCGAATACAGTTGTCTAAATTATTCTAACTGTGAATCGAAATGAACTATTATTTGATTTGATACTTTTCCCGTGAATTTTTCGCTCGTATTTTTCGCCTCATACTTCTCTTACATTGAAATCCGCTGGAATAGCCCTGAATATTTATAAGGAGGCAATTTTTTGATAGGATATATATTTTTTCATTGTAGTCGAACTAATTGGTAAATTATATTTGATTAGAAGCGTACTAGTATAAAATTTGTCTTAACGATTTCATGCAGAAAATTGAGAAAAGAAGCAAAATTGTGTTTGGTAAACATGAATTTCCGCCATTCAAGTAAACGTTCGAATTTTGATTCGATTCGCTCATCTCGAATGATAACTTTGAGAAAATCGGAAAATAGATGCTAGGATTTGTCGCTTAGATAACCTTTTTGCTTCGCAAACTCTGCGCGACATCGCTAGCTAAAATAAATGGTGCGTTCACCCCAACTATTCACCAAGTTTCACCGACTATACGAGAATAGTTAGTATTAACGTAACATAAGAGAAGACTGACCAATATACAACATTTCCATTTTGAAAATTCAGTTATTTAAAGTTTAATTTAAACGCGATTCCCATCTCAACTAGAAAATAAAAAAAAGATTAACGATAACATGAATTCATAGCATCCGAAAATCACGGCAGGGAATGTTAAAATATCAAATTTTCATCCACACTCACGGAAAAGGCTTTATTTTGTGTCACTTAATTCTCAAAGCTCTTCTCTCTAGCTTTGTTTACATAGCCTCGAAAAAGTTTTCATGGAAGCTGACGAATCTGCGTACAAAAGACGTCAGGAGTGAAGGAACATTATCACAGATTTAGTGCGCAACGGGGTGTAAATTGAAAGCGTGACTTGATGCTCTCACCTTTGGTGATCTAACTCTCCATAATGGGAGTTGCTCATCTAGTTTTAAACCGCCGTCCTGGGACGCAAGGGAGCTCAAATTTACTTTCACGTCCTCAAAACTTTCTTTTGGAAACAAAATTTTCTGTCATGACTCCGTTATATGTTGTTTGTTCTCCTAAATCAGTTTAGCACGCTCCAGTCTTTTCATTCACCTCGTGCACTTTTACCATATTACCATTATATTTCACGTTCGTTTAAATTTTCGAAACATAAATGGACGTTGATAAAAAATACCCTTGATACCCAGGGACAGGTCGACTTTATTATAGACATTTTGCATTGAAAAGTCTTCTATTAAAAATTCTTCGGCCTGTTCTTTAGGGGGGGGGGGTTACAATTGCCAACCAAATTGGTGTATATAAAATAATAATCAAGAACCTAACGTATGTTAGAAGTAAAATATATCACTCATTTTCGTTATCCGCTATAACTTCCTGTAATTTGATCTTACAAGAACATTATCAACACATTACAATTGCGTTTCCTTAAGATAAAGCATTACTTTATGTAATTCAGAGCTTCATTTTGAACATATCCAGTTAGATATCTGTTAGTTATCCTGTTTCATGAGAGTTGGCGGTTTAGAAAATTCCTTAAGTTGTAATAAATGTTAATGACCGAAATTAGCATCAGGGTTTCTTAGATACAGTGATTCTCTTGGGAAAAAGCGTGTTTCTGTTTCTTCATGAGATATGAAAATAAAAGAATTAGTGATGGTATTTTAAAAGTCCTTCGAAACAATTCCGCAGTAAATGGATCGGCAGTTAAGGCTGATTTTTACCAAAGAATGAAATTTGAAGTACATTTTCGAGAGTTGGACTATACATGGTTTTAGATCATATATGTATATTACAGGTAGAGTGTCCCAACCAGAAATTCATAGCATTATATCAGCTTACTTCTCAGTACTACGTTTTTAAAATATATTAGGATAATATGAGCAACGGCTTTAAAGCTATCATCAAAATATAATTAAAGAGAAACTCAAAAACCTCCCAAAACGAGGCAAATGACGTTAAAGGAATTACTTTAAATGTCCATTTAATTCGACGCCTCTTCTTTATGCCAAGAGGATTTAGTTTTTTGCTCATCAAAATCATTTAATGAATACATAAACGTTTGAATTCTTCGCTT
This sequence comes from Pachydiplax longipennis, assembly GCA_036926295.1. NCBI lineage: Eukaryota > Metazoa > Arthropoda > Insecta > Odonata > Libellulidae > Pachydiplax > Pachydiplax longipennis. Next base: position 69,740,022 of record JAVFKF010000015.1, read on the forward strand.
GTTGCATTTTAACTCATGCTTTAAAATGAAAATTAATTTTTCTGAAAGTTTGTCGTTGCTGTTCTTGAAGCAAAAGTCAAAAAAAGCAAAATTTTATTTTCAAAGTTGTCATTTGTCATTTCCATTAGTATTCTGTTTTACTTTGTGTTTTAATTTCCTTTAATGCATTTAATTTTCTCATTTATTTAGATACATGATATGTATCATTTCATCTAAGAATATCTTACTGTTTCGGTACTATGGGTAAACTACCTAGGTTTAACTGTTTAGGATGGCACTAAATAGTTAACGATATTAGGCTGTGAGAAAGAGAGATACAATTAACCCAATGACGATACTAAGCGATAGATTATATATTGCATATTGCTGCTAGATAATCAATGTTTATGAATTATCGTTCGTCCCTTTATTTGGCGAGATTAGACCTCTCTCGTCCTCCCATCTCATATGACGTAGGTTCCTACATAGGAGGGAAAAAAGCATAAAGGAAAATGATTAAAGAAGGAGGGGAAATAGAAAGGAAAGATTTGATTTGTGAGAAAAGATCTCAACGACTAAAGGCTGATAGAGGATAAACCCAGGTAGCGAGTAAACACCCTCTGAAAGAGGGTTAATATAGCCGCGAAAACTCAGTTGCGCGAAATTTCTCCTTGAATCAAAACTAAAATAATTAAAAAATTTAAAATAAAAATAGATTAAAAATAAATAAATTAATAAATATAAAGTAGACAAATACTAAACAATTATTTTAAATATTAATCTTATCTCTCGTGGTCTAATTAGCCATAATTGTCTCATCCTTAAATATTCTATATAGTTTTAACGGCAGTTGAAGCTAAGCAAATGTAGTGGACGAGATAGAATTGACGGAATTGACCATTTGAGCATTAATAAACCGAATTCATATTCAAAAATAAGCTCTACTGTTTGTAGTTAGCTTAGGCTCTGGTTAGGTCCCGTGAATCTGAAAGCATGTAAAGTCAAACCAGATTGGAAAGAGCATTTTGTGTCTGAAAATTCTCAGCCATTGTAAGCGGTTGAATTAATGTCGCACGAATTTCCGCGAATTTCCCGATATAGGATATAACTGATGTTAGAAAATGAGGAAGATTAGTGATGCACCATGCATTGGCACATAGCCGAAGGTGATTTCCGGTGCTCCTGCATTCCAATTAATCAGACCCTCTATGAGCTGACCCGTCGAGGACCAGCTTACTATTTGTGCCACGGGTGGAATGTTAATGTTATCATTAATTTGATTATCTTTCTGTGAATTTATATTTAATGAAAATGTATAGCGTTCATTGAAACATCATAATACTTAAGATTTCATCAAGACAATTAAAACCAAAATGCCTTAGAAAAATCGGTAGTTCCGTTCTATAATTATTGTGCACATCAGGTCAAAGACTAAAAGAGTATCCGTATGGAAGGATTTACCATAGGTGAAACCAAGACACGTGATTAGAGGAGGAACAATATAAAGTGAAAATATATTTCGTGATTTGAGTTCTCATAAAGGAGACCGTATATTGACATTTCTATTATTATACAGCATTACGTTGCGATCATCTCTTCCGCTAATATTTGGTTGAGTATTCATTTTCTTCAGCATCAAATCTGTACAAACAGATTAGAGTAGCTCATAATCATAGTGAATCATCTCAATACTCAAGAAAACTTTACATAATTATATAAAACTGACAGATTATATAATTCGTAATCGCTTTAGATTGTAAAAATTCTAATAGTAGTAAAGAAATCACAAAAGATATCACTCAATTCACACATATCACTCATATCACACATATCACTCAATTAAGTATCAAATACACTTAAGTCCCTGTAACATGTGTAGCGGTCTTATCTTTACGGTTTTCTTTTCGTCTTTCTTCCATCGGATTTAATATCTTTCGAGAGATAGTCCAGTTGCCCTCCCCTTTTGTATTGCTAGCGATATGTTACCTAGAATTCAACCTGGGAACTTGAATTAAAATCAAATTGTGAAATTTCTTCACGATCACTATACATCTGTTAGATCTATGACGATAAGCGGCATCTTAAAAATTAATCAGAGATGAGGGTATTAGAAAATTGCGGTAAATTGCCCCTACCGCTTTGAATGTTTGCTCCACATCCACCTGTTCCCTCTCAAAAACAGCAATATTTTGACAAATTTGTTGAGAAAATGGAAGCGAATCGAAGCTAATATTGCCAAAGCAGACCAAATCAGATAACGCCCTTCGCATTTCCTTTGGTCGGAAGGCCGTTAGCGCTTAACAGCATTAGCTCAATCTGGACAGAGGCACTCCTTAATTTCATTAGATGTACGGGTAATAACGGTCGTTATGCCTTGTTTACAGTGAGGAGTATTTAGGTCACCTCCAAGACGAACGCATATGTCAGAGGCATTCCTACGCCAGCGCCATTTTCTGCTGCGGATAAATCAGCGCTCTACTGGTGTTCTTCCGCCACGAATACCTGAACATGGCTTGTCTTAGCGATTTTGCATACGCCTCACTCAATGCTGCTCCCATATGCTCTGCCAACGTGCACGAATTCTCTAAACCGAAATGTCGGGAAATTACGATGCGAACCAGCTCATTCTAAGACATTACTCGTTGATATATTACAGTTTTACATTAAATCTTAGTGTTATTCAGTATCTAATCAACATATTAACCAATGCCCACATTCATTTGCTTTAAAGGATAAGGTCTGGTATTTTAATCATTCCTTTCATTAAGTACGTTAACAATTTAAATGTGCAAAAGAGTTAGGCAAGATACGCAATATTAATACGCAAAAATCAGACTCGGAAACTATATCCTTCATATTAAGTATTTTTCTCTCCGAAGTTGAAAGGTTTGCAGACTTGTTCTCACACTTTATAGTAGTAAGTGTGAGAATCATCCACACATCCTGCATTTCGGTATGCTATCATAAACAGACAATAATCCAAAGTGTATTATTTTCGTACAGGGCTGCAAAAGTTAGAAGAGATGAGATATAAATCTACGAGAGTCCTTTTTGCGAATGTCAAATCTCATTTTACGTTCAATTCAGAATTTATTTTTTCTTTATAAATCAAACATTCGTTTTATATAGAACTTTACTGAAATTCCTCATCTTTACTACCTATCGTGAGGACTTCTCATTAACTGAATATTTTCATCGGATGAATGGCATTATTTTATTGAATGATTGCTTTCATCCTGTTGCTCAAAGAGAACTACAAAGGGATGCCTCTCTTTACAGTAAAATAAAATCAGTTCGACTAATAATTTAAAACGAAACTAAAACGGAACTCCACTCACTCACTCGAACATTGATGAAATCGTGATGGACTGCGCAGAGTAAGGCTTTGTAAAAATTTAATGAAATAAAAATAATAGTTTATTCAAGGTAAAAAAAGCTTTTGCAATCACGAAGCTAAACTCTGCCAGTGATGTAAATTTTGCTTTTAGGGAAATTCTTGATTAACGAATAAATACCTCATATAATCAAAGTAATTACGATGTTTACTCAAATGATAATAGTTTTTCGCAGTCTACTTTTTAAGGCTGAATTTTAGAGGTCAACTTTTATGTGGATACTATTTTCTCAGGGGCGATATTCATGCCTAATCAGGGTCGAAATTTTAATTATCTAAAGCCCAATTTAGGTGTAAATCATTACAGAACAAAAATACAAAGATTGACGGTAATTTTTGTATGATTGTACTCAACAGTGTATTCCAAGTTGTGTGATTTGGCAGAATACTTTGCTGCGAGAGGTAATATGTGTGTCGCGAAGATTTTGGAGGAAATGTCGAAGCGAAACTTAGTTACCAATTCACCATACTTTTGCACGGACTTAAAAAGTTCACCACATAAATTTTGCGTTGATGGTTGCAAATTCCAGTATTTTTGCACCTTAATAGAGAATTAAGTATGCTTGCTGTTGTAATAGATGGTTAGACTGAATAGTTACTCCTAGATTGAGTAGAAATTTTCATTTATATAGTAGTTCTTCGTTCACTTAACGAATGCAGCTGTGTATGAGTTACTATGTATAAGTTTCCAATAGCTTCGAAGATGTTGACATTTCGAGAATAAGCATTTTGACTCCAAAATTGAATACTCAACATACATTTACTTTATACATACATTAAACCTAAAATTGATTTGGAACCGCCAAAATACCCAATTCCTAGTGTGCCGTTGGGAAGGAAGTAAAAGGAATTGAAGTACTACCCGCGTACTGACTTATTCTTTGAAGATTTCGCTGTTGCATATCAAACCTTTCATAGCACTAATGCAGCGCGCAACAGAAAGTTTAAGCTTTACTGCAGAGGTGATAGAAATTTGTTTCTTCTCTCAAATTTAAATGTTAAAAACTTAAAAAATCAAAGATAATTTCGCATCATTGTGTATTAGGAATGCCTTAAGATTTTCATGCAAGGTACAAGATGAAATCTCAAGCAAGCACGATGCGTTTATTCTGTTCACAACGCATTTACGAAAATATTCACTCTAAAGTTCTCAGACTATATAAAAACGTAATTCAAGGGAAAGTTTGTTTTTAATGTACGTATTTGAATCATTATATATCATAATTTAAAATATTTTTCTTAGTTGGCACGAATTGTCCCGATTCAGTGTTAGAACCAGTGATTCTATTTTTCTTCTCGACTTGCATTTAAAACATCTGGCAACCTTAATCGTGATCGAAGTTTTGCATTACTTACTTTATAGGACATTCCCATTTTACAACAGATAAGTTAAAAAATAAAATAACAGTCTTACAAATATATAATAAACGAATAGAGAGAGTAGACGAGCTTTAACAGCAGAACTTGATTTAGCAATATACAATATTATAATATAAAAATGCTATATTTGGAATGGGAGGTGCATAATATTGATGAAATAATTCAAATTACAGAAGAAATAAAGTAATTGCAAGAATTATCATAGTTTATCTTGACAAATTGTGGTCTTTCCCCGAAATACATAAATCCGACTTTAATCCAGACTAAATTGATGCTCACTAGTCCCATATTATGTTTAACTTGTTACTAAGAACTTAAGTAATACAATCAAACGTCTTAAATAGAATTGTAGTATCTTTTTAGATGGCGGACGTAGTTTCCATCTCAGACACCCAGATTGATCTCTTAAAAGTGCAGACGCATTACAGTGGGCCATTCATTTCCGGCGTTTCGTTCGATTACAGTACTTCACACTCTTTGGTGGAAATTAGGCCCCACAGGTATCGGCGATCCTCACGATAATTACGCTAAGCAAGCAGACAGCGTAAGGGACGTTGATATTCTAGGAGTTTTTTTTCTAACGGGAAGGACTTTAAAGTTAATTGTTACGAGCGTTAAATATGTCCCAAATCCCGTTAATCTCTACCCCTTCCCTTACTCGAGTCGCCAGGGATTAGTAGCGTGCGGGTCCTTATCACCATGGAGACCGTTTGATGGGGCCCCGGGGCAGGGCCATTGGGACTTCCTTTAACGGGTGCTAACGAGGGAAAGGGAAGGGGATTAAGCCGGGGAGAGAAATTAGGGGGGTATAGAAAAAGGGGTAGATTCATAAGGGGAAGTGAGAGTAGCGTGAAAGCGCACGGGGATGTGTTAGGGTGAAAGGGTAAGTTTAGCCGGTGGATGTGAAGTAGTAGGGTACGAAATATGGAAAGGGTTTAAGGATGGAATGATGGGTTAGGTTGGCCAGGTTAGTTAGGGTCTGAGTGCCCTACAATACTGATATACCATAAGTCAGATGTCGGTGCACCGCAGGGTCTATGATCTATAGATCAAGATATCATAGATCAAGTTATCATAGATCAAGTTATCATAGATCAAGTTTGAAACAATATGCTTCCTTTTCGTGTATCTATTACTTTATAATTATTAGATTTAACAAATTGTATACTTATCATATCTTTAGTTTGTTTTGTTTTATTGGTTTTTTCTCTTGGCGTACTTTAGTTGCAGACATTAGTCATGAAATAATTTAATATATTTTCATGAGGTATCTGTTAAAGTTAATTGTCAAAGAGAGGCCGTTCTAGCCTAATCTTGCCAAAAGGGTACAATGATAATAGTAGCGTCTGAATTTATTTTAAATGTACAGTCGTCCAAGAAAAAATCGAACGGTGTACTACGTGGTGCATAAGATTGAGGGGTTTCAAATGGCACTCGTTACCCCTTCCACCCGCCCTTCTATTAGCTATTGGCAACACCGGAGGCCATCCCTTCAATTTTACCGTGGGCCGCAAGACCCGCGGTCGAATTTTATGGTATGGTCTACGAAACACACAGAGGTCTTGAGAGGCCGTTTCTGCGGACAGAAGCCGATTTCCAAAATATTTTCGTACGGACTCAAAAACTTATTCGTTTAGAAGTCCATCTCCATCGAAAACGGTCATTCTTCATCTTTGATAATGTTATTGACGAAAACTTAGCGTTCAAACTTGGGTGATATTGATGGGCGGAATTTCCAAAAAATTTTCCCCCTATTCGCTCTTAATATCTGCCCAGTAGAATTGCTTCATTGTCCACGAAAGGTATTCGAGAGCATAACGCGTATTGTGTTCTTGAATTTTATAATGATTATTTACTCCATTAACCTTATGTCTGTTAAAAAACAGTATATTCTAGGTTTACTTCCAAATCACAATAAATAATAAAGATTCGACGTTATTTCTAAGAAGCTGAAAATATTTGGAATGGTATTTGAGGACTGTAATTTTGAAGCTTTTAACGAATTAATTCATAAGTATCTAATATAATAATCACGAATGTGTGTATAATTGAATGAAAATTCATCTAGTTTTGAGTTATTCTGTATCGATTTCTTTAATTTTAAATTTTCTAAATTAATCCTATGGTTGTGTTCTTGTATGTGTTGCGCAACGCTTGATTTATAAATTTGGTTGTGTCTGAAGTGAGATAAGTGTTCTTTGAACCTATTCTCTATTTTGCGTTTTGAATAATAGATTCAAAGAATAGATTCAAAAGAATAGCTTTAAAGAACACTTAGCTCACTTCAGACACAACCAAATTAATACATCCAAAATGTCATTGGTGCGTTCAGAGGTCGCTGACACGATCTCAATGACCACCAGGCTATCTAGTTTCCTCCCTTTGTGTCCGCATTCCAAAGGGTTCTCCGCGAATGCAGATTTGGAAGTTCCCAATCGGTAGCACCTTAGATGTTCGGCCACTCTCACCTTTATCTTTTTGCCGCATTGTCCGATATACCCCATCCCACAATCATCAGAACTGAGCTGGTAAACCCCCGGTCGGTCTTTGTCTTCCACCTTATCTTTCACAGGCGGTAATGACCTCTCTAGACTGCATGGAGTGTGGAAACCTGCTTTCGAGTGGGCAGGTAGAAATAATATTGTATACTGTAGATGGTTTAAAACTGCACCTTGTAAATGAAAGTTGAAATAATATATGCTTTCGTTCTCAAAGCATTGATAATTTTCGTTGAAATGATTCCAAAGATACCAATATAAATAAATAGTAATATTCTTTCAGCTACTAAATAAACAAATACTCTCCACATCGATATCTTTAGGAAGGCTAGAGTTTAACATTACGGGGGATAAAATGGAACTTTCAGAAGGAAAATATTCGGATTCTCTCTTATTTAAAATATATAAAACCATTGTGATAGTTAAGAACGATATTTATCCCGATTACTCTAACGACAACTTCTTCCTCGAATGAGAAACCAGAAAGTGTTAGGCGACGCGTAAGTTACACTACGCGACGAAATTTTCTTAAAGTTACGCTCCAACTAAATAATTTTTACTTAGATGTGGTTTCTCGAAACTTAATCTCACGTGACTTCTATGCAATCAGATAATAGAATGAGCTAATGAAGAAACCTTTTATGTTGGATTTTAAGAGAGTAAAGGCAGTTTCAAAAATGTTCACCGGTAAAAATCTCGACAATTCATTCACTTTTCTCTTTTCCGCGGCATTCACTGCTCATTGTCTAATCATTGTATTATCCCGGAAAGCTTTGACAGCGAAGGTCCATCCGTGCATAAGTGCCATCATAGGGAATCGAACCGGAGACCACATAATGGCGATCCGGTGGTCCAAGGCGGTTTGCAGGCTTCGCTATCGTCTGTTTGTGAATGGTATTAGGAAAAACCCGAAATCGCGTGTGGGAATAAGGAGAGAAGGATTTAAAGATAATGGACTGGCTAGGGAGTAGCAGGTATACAAAAGGGGTTCACTGAATTCCGCGTATGCTGAGAGAGATGAATAGCGGGGGAAGGAGTGTATAGGACTGAAGGATCTAAGAAACAATGGTGAGGTCTAAAGAGAAACGAAGTGAACAGCGGGGGATGGGGGATCAAAGATGTGCGACAGATGCCCAGCCGTGAAGGTGCTTTTTAAATCTCAGTGTCACCTTTTCTTCATAGGGAGTTCTTCCTGGACGCTCTTTCCGACAAACGGATGCCTCACACTCCTCACTTTCTTTTCATAATGCATTTAACTCCCCTTGATATCCTCTGCGAAATGCGCATGAACAGTTCCTGAAAACTGGTACCTGGCGTTAATCCTTTTCTGAGAAATTGCACCCGACGGTCCCCGGAATTCAGCGATGGGAGAATTCTTAAATTTCTTATACATTAATAGCCGAATTCCATTTCCTTTACTTTCACTAAGAAGAGTCTTTCTTCCAGTCACTTGTCTGTCTTCCTACCGATCGTGTGCGTGTGTTAGATAGAGAGATGTCGCAGCTCACTCCCAGGCGTCGAAACCAAGTAGCAGGAATGCTTGCCGCTAATAAAGGCGTTTGCGAGATAGCGCGGGAGTTTAATGTCTCCCACTCCACAATTTCGAATTTGAACTACTTGTGTATAGTATATCATACTCTCATTTTGTCGAGATACTATCCAGCCTTCCGAAGACAGGGAGCTTCCTTCTCATTACCGCTACAATTCCACAAAGAATTAAACCTTTAACAGAAAATTATGACATATCTAACTCCGTTGTAGGCTAAGGATACCGGGTTGAAGTTAGTTACCGGGAATTGAAGGAGAGGGAATTAAATAGGGAATGTGGGGGCACATGAACCTACTTAAGGTTGAACACTTTATATATATAATCTTTTAACTGCGATAAACGACTTTTTAAAAACAATGGGTTGTTACTGATTGAATCTTCATGGATTTTCTAAATTCTGACGAATTTAACGTAATCTAAACATGATATTTCAGGATTCACATCTTGCTATTTGGAAACACTGCCAGAGCCAGGACATCCAAGAGCAATTTGTCGGAATCAGAATCTTAACTTCTTTTCTTCGATTTAACGATTAATATTATTTTATAAATGAGTTATAGTCCTCAGTAATCAATGCAGCCGGAAATTATATGAAGGTGGAAAAATGTTGGGTCTCATAAAGAATGAAGAGAAATCTGTTCCTAATTTACACTTCTCTTTTAAAATATAATTCCTTACGATCTACCGAAAATTTTCCAGCAATCGCAGGTATCGCTCTCCTTTAGACCTCACGATAGCAGCCCTCCTCATCGGACGGAGCGTAGGCACATGGGTACGCACCGGCCAAGCCGCGGCAAAGGCAAAATTCCGGTGTTGCCAAAATGTAATAGAAGGGCGGGTGGAAGGGGTAACGAGTGCCATTTGAAACCCCTCAATCTTATGCACCACGTAGTACACCGTTCGATTTTTTCTGGGCCGACTGTACCTTTTTAGGAGATATTTTATTTTTCGACCGGCTTTAGTTGCGAGATTGTTACAATTTCCCATTTTACATATAATGCTAAATTTCTTATCAACATAATGCGAATTTTTTAAAAGAGTAAACGTATTTTTTAGTTTTTCACTGAGAGTTAGTTAATTTTTGAGTGTTTCGTGGTAGAAAAAGTTGTAAGTAATCGGTGTAAGATCTTTGAAATGAAGTAAAAAGTAATGCAAGTAAAGTCCTATCAAGTCAGGTTGTAGGAAACGATATGCCATTGCCTATCGACATTTTCACCATCACAATACATTAATTTATTCATTCAAACTTATGGCATAGTAGACGGTGATATTACTTAATTCAGGGATATTAAATAACTTCAATGTATCGCTGGATTTACTTAATTATTATTTATTTATTAATCTTATCCACTGATACGCAATAGCCGAATTAAAGCACTTTGAGATTGATAGAGCCATGAAAAACTCTAATGGTTAATGATAAACAAACAGCTTGTCTCTGTGTTTCTTACACAAAGTTTGATTGCTAAGTCAGAGTTCAAACGAAAAGGAAGAGGAAAATAAAGCTATATGGGACAGCATAAAATGCGGCTGTAGCAAAATTTTATCTAAAAATGAATCTTACGCGGAGTTAACTGCACATTTTATGCAAAATTATAAAGCTATGATTGCGTTACAACGGTCAGGAAGCACTGCAATAGTCAATTGGGCGGATGAGAGTTAAAAATGAAAGATTAGAATAAAACATCAGCAGAAAAGCCATGGAATGGTTTGAAGGGATAGAGTAAGGGTACAAGATTATGGTTAGCAGCTCACAGCAAGATTCAAGATTTGATTATGGGTAAGAGTGAGGGAATAGGGTAAGGGACTAGGGTAATGGGATAGGTTAGGGGATGTAGGGGTTAGGATAAGGAATTGGGATGACGTAATGTGATAGGGTAAGGAAAAAGGATTAAGGGTGGAGAGAGGAAGGTATGTTGAAGAGAGAACTTGGATTAGAGGTTGAAGGGAAGGGTGGTTAAATACATGGGAAACGAAGAGAGAGGAGGGAGAAACAGAATAAATGGGATAAAACAATTTAAAGAGAATGAATGCAGAAGGAATGGAATATACGTGATGAACGAATGGGGAATGAAAGGGAAATGAAGTGGAAACAGTGGAGAGTTTGGCGATTGGTAGGGAAAAGAGTACTGCGAAGGAAAACCTATTATTCAGTGCCATTGTGATATTATTATCGTGATTTATTAGAGCCATCGTGATATGCATGAGAGGAATTGAGATCGGAATCAGAAATTCTAAAGAAATCTGTAATACTTAGCCTTTAAAAACTTTAGAGATTGAAGATTAGCATAGCTTTTTTAAAGGGAAGCAGTGTCAATTTGGAAAACGGGTATAAAGTCCTACGATGTCATTAACAATGTTAAATGGTAAAAAAGCAACATTTTTGTTTTTAACTTCATCTTTATTGCCGATGATACGGTTTTGATGGCTTGGGATATAGCAGAAGAGAAAAATAACAATGAAATGCAAGGGATTTAGAGTAATAATTAAAGTAAAAATCATATACTAGCTCTAATAGAGATCGATTAAATACGTCATGTACCGACGCGGATTACATTTTGCATCAATTATTCATTAAAATTATCCTTTAAGATGAGGCGATCTTCTATCAGAATGAATATTCTGTCCTAAATGGCGATATCATAGTCACGCAGAATATTTATACGAAAATATATTCTCTAAGAAACTAGAGTAAATTAATAAATTATTTGGAGATAAATTTATACTTTTATAAAAGTATAAATGAATCTTTTTTAATGTCGCTGAGCTTAGAATCTAAGGCGTAAATTTACACGTCCATCCTCCAAAGAATAGCATCATATTGCAATGCCCTTAAAATTCCGATTATGTAAACAAGTGGACCCATAGCAACGAGAGGGTAAAAAGATATGGATACGAAAATGTTTTTCTGAGTTACATCACGAGAATACTCGCATTGTTATTGTATGTGTTGTAATGTACTCGTGAAATTCTTGCAACAGCTCTAATGTAGGAATTTTGGAATGCAACATGCAATTCTTTTCTTCTTGACACAAAATACCGTTTTACGTTGAATCTATATCGCCTCCTACGTCCTGCATACGAAGCTTCATCTTAATCTCTTGTTTTCTTGTTGCCAGTACCACCGCTAGATGTAAACATGAATGTTTGTTTACTCTTTGTTTGTTTAGTAACCGAGTATCCAAAGCATTGAAAAATCATTGAAATTCTGCGAAGAGCATTGCTAGTTTAGTTAGGAATACTTTCAGATATGGTATCATCAAAACGTAAAATGCAAGTGCACTGGTGAATTATAAAATACTCCTTGATAATGAAGAGAAATGAAATAAAACGAAAATATATCCCTGTGGCAGTAAATGAAAATACAATCCTCCTTGGCCTACACAAATCTTTGTTCAAGCTCCGAAATTTATTTCGACACAATATCTTTTCATACAAATATACAAACACATATCCTTCAATACATTTCATCTTGAGGACAAAACTGGTGGATGAAAACCTTCTTTTTATTTCGGGATGATGATTTTTTTCTTCGATACGGATATATATTGTGAAAGAGACTTGAACATTGTGAATGAGGTAATACTGTGGGAAGGCACGAGTTACCAAGGGATAAAATGGCATTCGGAAGGGAACTTTACGCCGCACGAGGCTACAGAAAGGCGGAATATTATGATGCTGAATAAAACATCATCTGAAATGAAAAGGACATGTACCAATTCGAAATTTATCCTTCGTGATATAAAATATAGATGCGATACCAAGAAATAAAAGAAGGGCAATAAGTTGGGATTCCTCTGGCGTATAAACTTACCAAAGGTGTGACACTATATAAAGAAATCCATGAGCCTGTGATGATTGATACAAAAAAGACTCCAATGAGGGTGTGTGCTTAAGGGTTTCGTGCATTTCAAACGTGAATTTCTTCCTTTAAAGAAGCAAAACATTCTCACCACAGACTTCTCATTGATTCTTCCAAAGTATAAAAATCCGTATTATACTAAATTTATAAAAAAAATGTCGGTCATATATATCATTAAGGTGAACTATGAAGTCGTGGTTAATTCTGAATAATGTAACTTCTATATTTTGGACTAATTTCGTTACAAAATACATTTACATGCAAAGGCTCAGGAGGAAGATAATTTATAATGGTATTATACACTGTATTCCGGTTTTTCTAGTCTATTTCTTTTTCTATATTAGACTTCTGTTCTCCTTTTATCGTCTTCTGAATCTTGCTGCACTTCTCCTTCCATTTGCTTTGATATCTCGGGCAATATTTACACTTCTATTACTATCCATCCTATTTAAATGGCTGCTCCAATCACTTTTTCTTTTGTTCACCCATTCCACAACATTTTCCGACATACTTACATCATATCTTCGTTTCTTTCATGGTCTTATTGTGTCTTTCCTAATATTCTACGATTACTTTCTTCATTTGCCGTTTGTTTTAAAGGTTCTAGTCAGTATAATTCTAGTGAGTTGAAAACTATAGTTCAAATCTTATAATATAGGCTGCGAATCGCAATGAAATCGTCCGATTGAAGAATATCGCATACAGACGAACTTGAATGAGGCTATCCTTGCAATACGGAGAAAAAATAGATTTCATTCCCATATAATCGAACATTATTTACTTAGAAAAAATGGAATGCAATACTTTATTAGCAAAACTAGGCCCATAAGGCAACTCTATATTAAGCCTCATTTTCCATTTCTTCATTATTTTCAGGATGCAAGAATTCCATAAGAAAAGGAAAGGCTTTACAGTAAAACCCGTTTAAAACGTTCCCACTTAAGAAGTTATCCCTCTTATTACGCGGTTTTCCCTCGGCCCCTTTCGCACTTAACAAATGATAAGATACCGCTTTAGACGCTCTGTTACTATAAGGCGAACTTTTCCCACTCGGATTCACTGCTATAGCCAATGCACCTCAATTGATAAACATTTACATTATTATCCCCTAATTATCTACTTTTTTAAAACAGCTTCATTGTAGGGTGCAAAATGAAGTAACAAAAGAAGTAGTGCTCTTATCCTTGTGAAGCGGGTTTTACTGTAGTTCTTTTACTTTAAGACGAGACATAGCATTCAGAGACAAGAACTGCTGGTAGAAAGCTGAACAAATGTCGAGTCTAATTATAGCTTTAAGTACTTAAACTAGCGTTACCATTTATGATTTGGAAAGGAAAGGACGTGTGCAAACGGTAATGGATCGAGTAAAAGTAAAAATAGTGGAGAGAGCAGTAAGAAAGAGACAAATGACATTGTAATGCGATGAACAACGCAGTCGATGCTTTGGGAAGAGAGGAAATGGAGAAGGAGGTTTAAGGGGGTGTGGCCGTTGCTATCTAAGATCGGGAGAAGCTTTAGTCCTTGAGCTCCATTTCGGTGGAGATTTACTCGAGGAAACTCAAGTCTTCATCAGCCCCACAAAAACCACTCTTTTGTTTTACATTGGGAAGAGAGAGGCATCCCGCAAACAATACCGCGTTTTTGAAACTCGCAGAAATCGAGAGCGCGTTTCTTTTTACCATGGAGCCCATGGGATTGCCGAAAAGGATCAGCAGCACAGATAAAGAGTTACTTCATAAATCACTCGCGGAATAGCTGGAGATTAAATCGCGCCCTCGATGTTTATACTTATCTTGAGTGATCCTCATTTATGTCGAATGGAAGAGAACGCGGTCCGAGTTGCCTCTCTTCAGCTTTGAAGTTTAAAGTGGAATCAAAAGCTGGATCCTTCATATTTATTACCGTCTTTGACTGTCGAATCCACGAAATGAAGAGGTGTTTCTTTGAAATTAGCTCTTAATGCGTAAATACAAAGGGAGCCTGATATTTCATATTATATACTCTTAAAATTAAAGTAGATATTAAGAATATATATTTTATTTTTCACAGTTATGTACCATATTTTCCATGATACAGCCATCATAACTTTATGTATTATTTTGCCTAAATCTTCTTTGTTGCAGTACAAAAGTTTTTCCATGGTTACGAATTCAAAATTATAAATTGCATTAATTCACCCATACTTAAGTTCTTTGTGCTTATATCCACAATTGCATTTTGAGATGATCTCTCATTTTACAAAGGTAGGCTAGGAGATTCCTCGTTTCTATTTTTTACTACACTCTCCTGTAGTGGATAATTTCTTTCTGGCACTTATTTGCATGTGTTCTTACCTCTCCATTTATTCTATTTATTCCTCATTGGCCTCTTCTTTTTCTTCTCATTCAATCAGTGCTGCTGTGGTCGACTTCTCCCTTTAATTAAACTAGTGTAACACGACATTTCTGCCTGAGCCCTGAATATATACTTTCCTTTATCCATAATCCAGCCATTACTTGATTTATACGTCCTGCTTTTTAACACGCATTTGGATACGTGACCCTCTATGATCTGAATGCTAATACATTATTAGAAGAGCTTTAAATAAACGCAAACATCTCTGAAAAAGCCACTTTATGTTATAGCTCTATAATCTAGTATTCATTTAATCACGAAGGATAGATATTTCCCATTATAAAGAAAAAAATAATTCGTAATTCTCAATCAAGTTATGCAGGTCGAGGTATAATAAGGTAAAAGAATGAAATTTATGGGCCACTAATATAGTTTTAATTGCGAAGTAATGGTGGCTGAGTAAAGCAAAGACTGATTTAAAAAAGAATTGCTAATGGTGATACGCATTAATCATTAAGATTTGAGGAGCGCGCAAAAAGTCCATCGCTATTTTTTCCATTTCAGCGTTCGAATACACGGCAACAGAAGTTATAGTTCGAGAAAAAGAAAAACATTCTTCATTCTCCCATAATATTCATTTGCAGCGCAACTTTCAGTTTTTTCACCTTTTCGAAACGAACGTCTTTTATTCGGAGGTCGTAACTCTTCTGTCGACGCAGTCTCGTCCTAACTGGGACAAAGTTAAACGAACTTTTGTTTGAATCCTAAAATTTGCTTTAATCTGCTGACGAGATCTCCCCAAAGAGGGAAGTTTTTCGTTCCAGCCAAGTATTCTGATTTATAGGATCGTTGGAATTCCGATTGAATGCAATGGTGGGGGATATTTGGTAAGGTGACGGCAGATGCCCTTAAAAGGTGATTTAATTTCCTATCGAAGACGTCGTCTTACATTCACTCAACTCGATTTTTTATTGGTTCGGCTCTAAACAAGTAAGAAGAGCGAGAAGTCACTTCCCTCGGTATCGCAGTCCTAAGAACATTGTGGAAATGGAGACTTCCCTTATGTTTTCCCTAATACGTGTTTCATATTAATGTAAGCATTGAAATATTTTAGTATGCCTTACCCAGATCTGCTTTTATTCTTCTTTCTATGAGATATTTTGCATGCTTGTATAATTAAATTCCTCTTCTGAGCTCTTATTTCCTTCCAAATTCGCCTTTAGTAATCATTTATGGTGTTTTCTGCAATCATATTTTATTTACCGAGGTTTCGCGGTCAGCTTTTACTTCAGCTGTCTGTCTGTTTTACTGTCAGCTTTTCCCCCGAGGATCTTCAAAACATTAAAGATAATGCTAAGGAACCTATAAAGCAGCTTGCTACATTATTTGTCCTCCCAAATAATTCTCAAGCAGTCGAACGAACCGTAAAAGAAGTCGCAGAGGACTCACGGTTAGACTAAGGCCACGATGCAAGAGATGGGTTCATAGGCGATAGGATCCTCTCGCGAATACCAAAAACTGGAACAAAAGCAACCTTCAAAGACATCAGCTAGTATTCTGGTATGCGTCCACGGGTGTGTAGGCGGGTGGGACTCGATTAGCAGGCTCTACCTCATGATGAGTCCTGGGTAGCTCACTGCAGCTGAACCAGCGAGGAGCTGCCACTTTTCATGGTGTTTCCAAAAATTTTAAAAGTACGATATCTCGTCATATTCGGTTTTAACGGCTCAATATAATTGTTCCTCATTCAAAACGAATTAAAACAACCATTTAATTAAATGTATCTATGCTCCGTCAAAAAAATAAACTTACCTAAAAAAACGCAATTTTCACTAAAATTTCGAATTTTCGAGCTGTTTGGTCAGACCCAAGACGAACTTTGTTAGAGCCCATCTTTTGCACATTTCTTATTGAGCCTAAAAGGCAACTTTTCCAACCTATTACGTTCCCGCTATTAAAAATTTTTGTTCTTCGGTACGCCCTAGTGGGCATGTAAAACAGAAAGGGCATATACAGAAGAAACATGGGGATGGCCATTTCATTATACTGTTTTTCCCAAGAGGAAAAGAATCGAGAAAAGAGGGAAATGCGGCTCTTTTTTCATTCCTCCTTCACGGACGATTACTACACACGCGTGGGTGCACGCAAAGAAGACAAAAAAGCATCGAATATGCGCGGAGGATTCATTCCTACTTAAGAGATGCGATTGAGGGAGGGATGCTCCTTTGGGGAATGAAAAAGAGCTTCATCCAGACTCTAGAGAATCTCAGCCCACTTCTGCCTTTTCTCGCAAGAGGGCAGCGTCTGAGAAGCTACGGAAAGAGCCGAACTCCCACGAGGGAGTCCGACGGGGCCGCCGAGTGGCGCCACTTGGTCGCTCCGAATCTTCAAAGGATTCGTTTATGGGAAGTTCTTTACGAGCGATGAATGAGTTTGTGATGTCGACGTGATGATCTTTTCCGCAGTTGGAAACCGCAAGGGGCAGCCACCGGTGGCATACGAGTTACAACCGCTAAAGTTTCTTAATTTATTTTTTATGGAAAGCGCAGAAATTTGGTCATCAGTACGAGTGTTAACGCTCAAACGGAGTCAAACTTCTTTCCGAGACATCGAACCGTAACGGAAAAGGTTACTGATGATACCCTCCTTGTTTCGTATTTTTAAATTCGGCAGGTACTTGGGAAGTTCTAAAGTTGACATACATATAAAGTCAACCACATAAGAAGTGTAATGCAAGGTAGTAGGTTTATTTCACTCAAAAAATTCAATAATCTCCATCATCTAAGCAATTTATAGCATCAAAAACTGAATTTTAGTCTTCCAGTACATGGGTCTTGGGTTCAAATTCCGGAAAACCAAGTTTACCTTGGCTAGGGCATGGATATTTATTAGTCATCGGTATTTGTATCGACTTCTAGTTACTCGGTTATCCTAACTTAACGATAGCGAAATTAGTGAAGAATTATTTCTTTGAGTTACTCTGAACCGGTATTTTTCACAGATCATAGGCTTGAACATTCGGGTTTAGGAAATTCAAACTTCCCCATGAGTCTCGCCATAGATCACATTAACGGTACGAAAGATTTCGAGCATCGTATTATTTTCTCTACTAAAGTAATCTCTTACTTAATACAGTAAAAGCAACTGATACAATAATACACATCTAAATACTTGAAACCTTTTTCCATTTTTGACGTATCTTTCAATGTGATGAGATATTTATCGGATATACTCCCAAATCTATCCGAAGGGCCTTTATTTTCACAAGTTCTAGTGGATTTTTCTAGTTTCCCCTCCGCCAAACGCCGTAAGGCGGCTTGTTGTATTTATGTTGATGGTTGAAACTGAGCCAAAAGTATTGAAAATTCATTGTGGACCTCAGAAATACCAAAGTATTATTCATGCGGAATGTTGCATTCCCTGATTTCCTATAATTTTCTATAACGTTTTCCCCGCATAATACACGATGGAAGGAAACTTTTCTTCCATTGGATGTAGGCAATCTTACATTTTTCCATTTGCTTTGAACCTCCCCCGTACGCAAATTCTGCACTATCGTCAGACCAGAGGTGGGAAACCTGCGGCTTTTATGGGAGCTCAACTCGGTCTTTCAATCATACTAATTCACATTTTTTAATAAAGTTTCCACAACATTCTGATGCAAAGTCAAAATAAAATGAAAATATTCTGAAAACCCATTGCTTCGTCCTCAACTTAGTTTCGGCTCTTCATGAACAAGGCTTTCAAACGTTATTGTAGGGAGTATTTTAAACATTGCGTTTTTACATCCCTCTCATCAGAAAATATTTGTTTGTTTACTCAGCGAATCAATTCGTTCCTTCCCATACAACTTCGTCGTTGAACTGTTTGAATTAAGCCAATGCGCTACTGCGATCATGGTAGTTTGAAATGCAGCCTATTTTATTCAGCAGAATAGTAAATTACCTTCCGATAGAAAAAGGTTTCCGACTCCAGTCTCGTACCTTGATGGCTCGATGATATATTCTTCAGTATATTTGGGACTATTGGTAGTAGTTGACAAATTTATTCAAGTGTTCATCGCTTGCCAATATTCATAATGACATATGAGGAGTAATTCGTCAGAGGCCCACATTAATTCCGAGAAGGAGCAATTCAGAAAGTGGCGCTACCGAGGCGCCCGTATGGAAGGGCCCTTAATTCGGATTCTCACCGTGGGCGCCGCCACCGTCGGCTCCTTTCGCGATCGCAAGGGATGCTGAGGGGGGGACCCAACTGTCCTCCCCGTTCAGTTCTAGGCCCGGGAGAGTGAAGCGCTGGTCGCGCCCGTTGGAATCTCCTCACATAATATTGCAAATTGGTGTCACGAAATATTTTGTGGGGATTTAGGGTGACAAGTGAACAGCGCGATCCTTAACGAGAGTGACAGTGACAAGTTGCGGACGTAGTGCGCTCCTTCTCATGGAAGACGGGTAGTGGTCGAAAATTGTCTTTCCCCGAAAGAAAAATAGTGCCCCCCTCAAAGTAGAGTCTTGAAAGAAAGTTTCCAAGTTCCGAGACGTTTACAAAGGATTTTATCGGCTTTGTGACTGGTGCGAGGGTTTCTTTTCATTGCCATCCCAAACTCTCATATTTTCTCAAAGAGACACTGGATATCAAAGGGTTGACGATTTCTGCGGTTGGAGGATTTTGAAAAGGTAAATATAAAAGTTATCCCATCTTTTTACATTTTTCGAGTGAAACGCGAGGACTTGGGTGTGGTGGAGAAAACAGATGGTCCTATTGCTTTCTACTTCTTGAGGAAGTCGACCAAAGACTTTTTTTTACTTTTCGTATTCGCACAAAAGTTTTTTTAGCAAAAGGAATATGGTGTTCTGTGAAGAATACGTTTTCGTGTCGAAATTTCGCTAAAAGCGTTGATTATTTTCGGAGTTTTTGAGGATGTTCCAGAAAATTTTCGTCGATATTTGCGCTAAAAATTTAAAATTGTTTCGCTTTGCAGAATAATGACTTTGTAATTTACTGAGAAATGAAATGCAGAGTAGCAATTGAAAACTACGCTTCCACCATTGAAGTTGTTTTATCTTTGAATCTTTTTCTGCATACCAAAATATGCGAAAATTAAATAAATTTAGAATGAATTCCACTTTTTAACATAGTTTCTCGTATTTTAGCTTTTAAGGTCTTTCGGAGAAATCCTTTGCCTTTATTTAGATTTTGGTTCATCTTTGAATAGTTTTATTTTTGAAAATATCTCTTTATGAATTTACTAAATGGAATATGATATATATCTATATAATATGATTTCGAATTCAAGTGAATCAGAAAAATCCGTCGAGTGAATATAAGAACTTACTTTACATGTAAATCATGGCGATTTGAAAATGAGTATGCGTGATTTTTTAAAACGAAAGAATGTTATATGGCACTTTTTCATTCATTTCTCTCACAATACTCCCCTGTTTGAATCTAGGCATACATTCTTTAATCTGATTCAAAGTTATGTTAAACCAAGTTATATTGGTCTCTGATAGCAACTATACGTCCATCTTAGATCAAACACCAAGTATATTTGTTGAAAAATTACTCTTGCGTATTCTTTCATTCTGGATGGATTTCAACTATAGTTTGCCTAATTCTGTGAATTACACATTTTTAAACTTATTTAGCTATTTTATTGAAATAATAAAAGAATTACCCATTGGCTATATATATTCAGGAATAAAATTGTCCGTTTTAGTCCACTTTGGGATCGGAAGTTAGTCAAACGACAGAGATTTAATCGTGTTAATCGTCTATGCTCCACAAAGGGATATTTCCTTCAGATAAAATATTATATGTATGATAAAAGAATCGCTCGCAGCATTTTCTGTAAATATTAAGGAATATATATTTCCGGTTTTAGCATAACTGGAATCGAAAGTTATCCAAACGTTAAATGTCTTAATCGCCTATGATTCTCAAAGGGACATTCTCTTGAGGGTTACAGTAGTGTGGGTCAGAGTGGACCATATTGATCTCATACTTGGTTGAGTAGTTTCCGATTGTTGCGTCGATGAGCGGATAATTAATTACGGGAGCATAATTAAACAGTTGAGATCAAACGAAAAAAGGCGGCGAATGAACTTGTCATTTAACGCCAACCCCAAACTTTCGCAAACTCGGGAAACTCTCAAGTTATTTGCCAATAGATTGATTATCCTCACCCCGGCGGAAAACCACGCATAAAACTCTTCAGTCCTTTTTGCCATTTACGAGTTATTCCGTCAAATCAGTCACTGATACATTGATTGATACTGTTTTTGTGGAGAGACCCTCAGTCATATCATCATTTCAGTGCTTTTGGTGCGAACGGCAGATACGTGACGGGAAAATTAATCTAGAAAATATTTTGGAAAGCGCGACGCCGCCCAATGATGAGTGCGAAATTGTTTTAGGGTCGAAATCGACAAAAGTCTCTTCCTGTAGATTGGCAATTAAAAGAGCTCTCAGATTACCTCACCTAATTTGCGGAACCGAATTCCATATTCGGAATATTTTCTTTCAAAACAGATTTCCAGGATGGGTCCAGTTATATCGCCTTCGGCTACGTAACATCATAACTTAATGGATGTATTCAGGTGATTAATTTCTGTTCGTAAACTTATGTGTTTTCATAACCAAAAACAATTATGGGTAAATAGGTCTAATCGACCACCGGCATGTCATATTTATTTACTGATTCTACAGGACTTAGACTCGCATTACATGGCAACTTTCATTCTCTATGCGACTAAAAATATATTTAATGATCTATTAGGCATATTGAACTTCGTAGAAAGTCACCAAGTTATACGAAATTAAATTCATACAATAAACTTTACGGTAATATTACACTTCTCAAATAGTCTCGGAATAGTCCCTCAATAGTTCCTTATAGAATGTATAGGAAAGTTTAAAATCTTACTTAAGATGATTAGTATAAGTTGACGTATCGTACGCAAGATATGGAATTCTTTCAATACTAATCATTGACAAGAACTTAGAGGCGTTAATGCATAATAAGACTGTTACTCCTTTTCCACCTAATGAGACGTAGGTTACTAACAGTTTAATTTCTACTAAAATTTCGTACATGCGCTAATTATACAATGATTTTAAGTTGATCGATAATGAGGGATCTTATAACAATTCCTGTGGGATATCACTTTACTCTAGTCTTCATATTTAATAAGATGAGAAATTGGATCCAAGCTTTTCTAAAATGAAACTTATATTTGCAATCGTGCTTTCGTTGAATCACACCGCAACTTTTTTCATATTCAGTCATACATAAGGCAGTTTTGCTGTAAGTTACACATTAATAGTTCTCCTGTTCTCTTTTTTACAGAATGTTTTAAATTGCAAACATTATTCCACACTTCTAAAGAATAAAAAACCTTTAATTTTCAAGTACAATAAATGTATTCGTGACGAGTAGTTTCGTATTTTAGGTATCTTCTAATTGTAGATTACACTAACTGTAACGAATAAATTGATTATTTTTGGAATTTAAAAAGACTTTTAGTTCTTCACCATAGCTTCTTTTCCGCGAAGTTTAGCTTGGCCACATCAGATTTATTCCAACCTTCTTTTCTATTTATGTAAACCATTTGTTTTGACCTTACTTCGTAGAACGCCAAGGCATAATGCTCCGTGAATAGTAATTCGGAATCCTTTCGCAGTTTTGGATATAAATCATTATTTAGACTCCAGTGGTTCAGTGCGACATGATTCAGCTTCTCAGTCATATCAGTTGATAACGGTTGAAATCACACTTAACGCTCCGATTTCTCCATCATCCAATGAAAGTTAATTAAAAGTGCCAATAAAATAAAACATTTTAATGAAGGGGCCGTTAGCTGTCAGCGACCGTTCCAATGTAGAAATGCGCATCTTGTTTTATTATTATTTTTATGATTTGAATATAAAATGGGGTAATTAAATTAAGAGTCTCTATGGCTTACACGTGTTAAAGTGATCAAATTAGATAATTAAGTTCCGTGGAGAGGATTGACGTTTTCATACGACTTTATCACCTAAAACTCTCATCCCTTTTAGACTAAATCTGTTACATCTTTTATCATATACCTTTCGCATTATGTAGTTCGTATGATTGTTGGTGACAGCTTGGAAAGCTGAAAAATTAATTTTGAGTTTCACTACGAAATAAGAAGTCGGGAATCTCACGCGTATTGGATTGAGGGATACATCACTGTCTCACCTGGAGACGAGTTGATTAGTTTCTCAGGTGACTTATAAACATTCTTCCGAGAGAAAGGAAACCGTGACGTATATCTCAAAGTTCTAGTTCGCTGAGAGATCCTTCCGCGACGCCTCTTCAGAAGGCTTTTCCTTCACAAACTTCACTCTCTCGGGGAAAATGCTCTCAATTTATGGACATTCAAAATTTGTGAAAGTGAACCAAAGTTTTGTTCAGGCGATAAGCTGCGGTAAAGATTACAGATATAAAATTTGCGTTTCTGTGAGGAAATATTTCAGTTGTGACGTGTAATAGCTATGCTTGTGTGTTAAGGCAAGTACAATCATTGTAACTCTTCATAATAGTCACAAGTATGTAGGAGTGGAAGTCAATTACTTTTTTTGGTTTCAATAGACATTTCGTCCAAGGATTTTTTGCCCAAGTCATCAAAGAGGTGTTTATCAAAGGGATATTTATTTATTTATAATGTACAGGAAGATCCCATTAACATTAGAAGTATAACTGTAATAAATGAATAAAAAGGAACAGTTACAAGAATAAGTAGTATGCTATAACCAATTCAGAGAAAAAAATTATGGTTTAATAGATACTATCTTATATAAATTATATGAAAACAATGCAGACTTCATCTAATATTAAATTTAGAATAAAATATAATTATAGTTATACCATAGTTAGGACGATAATCATTCTTATTTTAAAATTAGAAGTAATCCTACTTCCAGCAGTAATGTGCGCTGAAGTTATCTTACCTTGAATGGTTAAACCGCAAAAGGCAAAAATATGATCATATTTGACCAAATATTTCGACCCTTGCTTTCATATCGAAGTATCATTTACTCTAAGCCAATTACTTGTGTGGCAAACATAACAAATTGGAATAATAATAGTGTAATTATCAGCCTTCTTACGGCATCATCTTGTGCATAGTTTCTTCTTCTTTTTCTACTTCTTTGCTATTTGATAGAATATCCATTGAGTAAAATTTTCTTTAATTGAAACGTCCCCTCCTTGAGGACGCCTTGAGTATAGCCTTTCTTGAGTGAACCGAATCTCGGATAAAAAGTCTTGGATGAAACGTGTTCTTATGAAACGTTCGGATACCACTTTTTCTATTAATCAGAAAATTTAGGAGAACTTGCCGTAAAATGTTTGCTCTGGAAATAGTTAAACATGACTTTATTCATCATAACATTTAGTATCTACTATGCATATCGTATTAAAATAGCAATGTAGGAGACGAAGCTGCTTAAACTAAACCCATATTGTAGTCACATGATTACAACGGGGGACAGAACTATCAGACTTCAATATTTTCGATTTAATAATTCGATAGTGTTTCGATAATTTTATTGCCGAAATGGTCGATATTTTAGGTACTTTGGCAAGAGCCTTTGAGAAAAATTTTCCTTTTATCCCTGTACTTCATGGCATCAATGAAAATATTACTTCAGTTCCTTCTTTTGCTTTCTATCAGGAAAGACATTCCTT
This sequence comes from Pachydiplax longipennis, assembly GCA_036926295.1. NCBI lineage: Eukaryota > Metazoa > Arthropoda > Insecta > Odonata > Libellulidae > Pachydiplax > Pachydiplax longipennis. The sequence goes on from JAVFKF010000015.1 coordinate 69,764,730, forward strand.
ATTTTAGAAAATTGATGCGTTTATATACGAAGATGCATATGGACCATTATAGCAGTAGTGTTGTTGAAAATGCTTCGACAGCCGAGGTCATTTCGCACATATGGGTCCCTTATTGACCATTATGTTTCCATCCGTGATAAGCATTCGAGTCACCATTATACTCTATATCACGGGATTCATCACAGCTGCGGAACATTTGCTGCCAAACTAAATTCACATAGACCGCATTCTGCGTATTATAGTTATGATGTCACTAATTCTGCTTCTTAATTTTTGCCATTTCTTGAAAATATATTATTAAAATATCAAATTCATACAAAGGTTTATACATAAATTCAATTTATTTTCCACTATAGAAAAACTATTTTATGATTGATTGACAAAATATTACAGTTCAATGATAAATTAAGCTAAATGATTATTTATATTATTAGTATTGGTGTTTCATATTTCCGCACTTCCATACTGTCATCATTTGCTTCCCGCTAGCTTCTCAAGACTTGGAGATAACTTTAATCCCATTTTATGGTGGAAAGGTTTTATTCGGTTAGTCTTGACTTCTGAGCTGTTTTATTAAGATTAATGCATAAAATTGATTGATTGCATGAATATGTATGTACTAGTACTTGCGAGGAAGCATAGAATTTGTGAGGGAATTTTCTTAAATTATTTTTGTATATGAGAATGAATAAAAAGAGAGTTTTGAAGCTTGAAATGCATATTCTATGAATACATGTTATGAAAATGACACTCTTATTGACATGGTGGGCCGCACGAAAGAAGTTGGAGGGCCGCTTCCGGTCTCGAGCCGCGAATTTGTTAATCCTCCTCTATATTTCTCTCTCTTGAATACATCTTTCTCTTCAGTTTTACTCTTATATCCTAACAAACATTCGATTTTACTTTTGAAACAGCACGAGGCTCTATCCCCTAAAATTAACCTCGGTTTCTCATTACCCCTTAGCGTTCCTTACAGTACAACTTCATCGTTCCATGTTTATTGATTTAGATTAAAAAGTTCGAAAAACCCGCAATTCCTTCATATTTTTCACATTTCTCGCTTGATATAATAAAATAATTCAGAATTCTCTTGACATAACTTTGCTAGGTTAGAATCATATATGCTCACTTGAATCGTTTTCTTATTAAATTTTTTTAAACTGAAAGGTTTCTCTCGGTGAACTTCGAGGAAATATCTTTAGTGTTATACAAGAAACACATAGCGATTTCTTCAAAAATCTTTTCTTTATCTTGGATTTACTCTCTTACATTAAGTAGAATTAGGAAAGGATAGATACAAATGACATTTTTAGCAAACTTGTATTTATTCTTCCATGAAAGCATATCAAAAAGTAGAGTAGAAAATTACACAGTATCAAGGTTGGAATTTGAAGTTAAACATCTTATCGAACTCTCCACTTTGATGTATTTATTAGCAATAAGCAGGCTGATAAAATCTTAGATAAGAAAATGGGTATAATATTCAAGCAAAAGCTTTCTAAGATACTCCATCCGAGCAAAAAGTCCTCTTAGTATGAATGAAGGATTTCCTAGAATAAGTCGGTACTTGATAAAATTCATTTGGAGAAGATACCGTAGGATAAAATTAAGCTAGATGAAGAGAGTTCGAAATAGATACTCAAGGGTATAATACGCTGCGAATAACGTTGCTCAATAATTAAAGTTTTTGATTAAACCCAAGGAGAAACAGAGCTCCGAGATGAAATGCTGTAAGCAACAAAACAATATATGAATAAAACGTTGATAAAGAGCTGGCTTTACTTCGAGTAATATTTAATTATGATTATTTTCTCCAAATGAGTTTTTAGATTACTTGAGTGTTGCATACTGTTTATGTTAATAAAGATTATTACTTGAGACTCTTTTATGTGCAATTTTATGGCCAACCGAGAGGATTCTTGTCGAGGAATTCTGACGAAATCATAATTAAAATTTCACAGACAAGAAACACTTCGTATTCAGATCTTTCTTACATTTGTTATCAAAGTATCACATTATGACCAAGTTGTATTCAACATGCAATCCTAAATATCAATAAGTGAAACACTAAAATGGTAATCTCTCTTTCATATTCTCTATAATTTCATTAGAATTATTTAGTTTAACATTTTGGTTCTTCTCGAGGATTTAAGAACGGCTTAATAGCAACGGTAATTTATAAAGAAATTTCGTTTTTATTATACAAAAACATCAGTAAAATGTGGTTTTTCCAATAACAAAAAGGAACCTCGTGCTTTAAATAAGAACACATTGTTATTTGAATTTAAACTCAAATACCGGGTATTTTTTACTGTCTGTAATTTAATACACTGAATACTAATAATTAAATAAGATCTGTAATCTATTATTCTTTCTTCTGTATCTTATATAGCATGATAATAATACATCTTTTCCCAATTTGGGATTTCAAAACTCACCCCCGTCCTAATGATAGTACATACATATAAGTCTAACTTCAGAATTAAGGGCATCAACTCTATAAGGAGCATCAAATAGTCCGAGCAAATAAATTCCCTTAATATTTTCGGCCCACAATTTCATAACGTTGCGATACCCGTTTCGCGGAATAGACTTCTTATCCAGTTGAGCTCACGAACTGTAATTCTTTCCTTCCAACGAATAGAATCGTGCCCTTTCATAGAAACCGTCGAACGAAGTGATTCTGTAAGAAACGTATCCTCGGAGGAAACGATGATGGGGAAACAGTATTACGGGAAACATACCAGGAGGAGATTTATTTGACCCAAATTTAGATAAAGCCGGGAAAATTGGAATCGAGAGAAATGTATTTGATCTGTGACCGCCGTCCGTCGTTTTTCTCCCAAACACTCTATCTGCCATTTTTCGATTCGCCGCACGATTTTTATCAAAGCAGCCTAATTTTTCCTTGGCTCCATCTATCTTCCCTCAGCGGACGTGATTGGGGTGGTGCGGACAGAGGGTGACGCGGTAATGAGGCATATGAAACCCCGCTTTGATCATGGACCGTACACCACTCGAAATGGATAAGCAAGGGCCTTGCAATGCGCGGGCCATATTCCGCTACCCAGAATTGGCTTTTTCAATTACAGCGGATATAATTCCAGTCTAAACTAATGGAGGTGGTCACAAAGGAGGTTACGGAAAGACATTTTTCGATACGTTTCCCGCGCAGTACACTTCTTTCGAGCTGATGATATACCTCGCCTTCGGCTTTCATTCCGTTTCATTGTGAATGTATACAATAATGTTTCATATCTATGACAGCGTATTACAAAAGGCGTGCAGCTAACCAATAGTGTGCCTCGATAGGTAATAAATGTGCCACAGTAATTTTTAAGTTTAAGTAATAGTAAGTGTGCTGTGAAAAACTTGACAGTAGAACCAATTCAAAACACGAACCGTTGTGAGAAGCGTTTTTATGTTAATTTTTTCTGAGCTTTTGTTTGCATAAAAGTGAAAAAACTTCACTGAAGAACTATTGATACTTACGAATTACAGTAGTTTTGTGCAATTACTGGTTATTCTGTTAGTGAACCGTTCTTAATTAAAAAAAAATACAACGCTAATCTTAAATTCAGTTGGAAATTTTCGGATATCTGCTGGGTTTTCATTTATTTGGCTTTTACTAGAAGGAATAGATCTTGATCTTTATCTTTGCGAATGACACATTTCTAAACACTCTTCAAATCTTAAAACTTTAAGGATAAGCATTGTACTTTTATGATTCCCAAATTCAAGATTTCATATGTCGCAAGACATCACATTCAAGATATATATCGTTTTCAACTTAACGAGAAACCTTAGATTAAAATTTGTTGGTGCAAAACAAAATCCTACTTCCTGCTATGCCATTAGGATTAATAGTTTCGCACACGCTGCTATAAAGAAATAGCAGATGTAAAGGAAAGCTGTTATCAATCGTTAGAAATACGGTGTAACATGCTATATTAAAGAGAAACAAGAATCCTCCAATCACCGATGCCGGGCAATTCCTAAGAAAGGATTATCGCCAGGTGCGGTCGCCAATTTTCAGAATTAGGAATTTCCCGCCGGTCGGCGACATCGGTGATTGGGAAATTCTTGGTTCTCTTATTCATTAACAGCTGTTACATATTTTTCTTTCATACAATATGTAGTCCATGAGTGTGAGATACAAGGAGAAAAATTAGTTCTACTTTCGACCACCATGGGAAATTGTTACGGCTAGCTCAATTCCACACGAAAGGTGAAAGACGTGGGTTCGAGTACCAGCAATGTTGATAGTTTTTCATATTTGGGACCTGATTTTACATTATAATTTGCGCATAGCGCGAACACTTTAAGTACTTTACTTATATTCGCCAAACTTTCGCAACAGCCAACGGTTTAAGAAGCTCTCTATAGTACGCTCACTTGGATTCTCATCTACATCCATTAAGCAGAACAATTTCTAGAGACGTGCAGATAGAGCAAGTGTAATTATAACCACCCTCTATATGTGCTGAATGTTTGAAGCTGCATAAATATAAAAATTACCGCAGAATGGCAGGAATGACTTTTATAATACCTCACTTGCTATCTAACGTTGTGATCGATATTAGAAGAATAATCACATCATCATAAAAGAAGGTGGTTCAAAATACGGTCTCATACATCAGAAACCTGTCCTAAATTATTTTCAATGTATTTCACGCAAGTGTACTTCAGGATAGTTTTTATATCCCGGCAGTATTTGAAGTTAGAAGCTTGATCGCATATTATATTAATATGCGATCATATTATATTATTCAGGGAGGTGCTCTAAAATTGATTACGCTGAGTTTACATTTATGTTGACAAGAAACTAAAAATTTAGCTTACATTGATTTTATTGAAACTTTTAAATAGTCTAAAGAGCTTTTACTTTATCGAATAATGTATTTAACCATAGGAGAATTTTAACGAAGTACATTTGGAAAACATACAATTTGACGATGCAAATAGTTTCTTACTGAGCAAGGAGCCGTGGTAGATGAAAAGTAGCAGGGCGAATCTCGCATATTTTATACCTCTTCGCAAAAAGGCAAATCTTGGCACAAAAATTTCAGTCGTATATCTTGATGCGTCGTTAATTATACCGTGAATGATATACCGTCAAGGATACCATTGAACAATTCTGACACCGAGTCATTCGCGGAAGCTGTCTACGAAGTATCAAAGGAAAAACAGATAAAGCACGAAAATAATATTCTCTGCTCTCTTCCTTATGTTTATTTCGGAAAAACATGGGTGAATTACCTCTGGTTTAATTTCTCTAGAGAATATTAGAGTGGTCGAGGAAAATAAAACTTTAAATTGCTTCCAAATGTATAAAATGTACGAGAGAAACAAAGCTGCAGCCTCCGTCGTACAAGCCATAAATCTAAGGAACATTAGGGTCAGAAAAACATCGTGGTGAATAATCCACATTTTTCGAGAAAGTAGGCTAAAAATAGCCAATGTCTATTTATGATTTTAATAAGCTGCGTTTTTGCCATGTTAATCTTAAAAAAAAGAACGAGGCCGCAAATTTATGAGGGTAATTTATGGATGGAGAGGAGGCAAAAGGGACCTCATGGTGTACAAAACAAGGGCTTAGTTATCTGAAGGTAAAAGTAAAGATCTCTATTTTACAGTATTACATGAACTAGCATCGGACTAGCACGGTATGCAGCAAAAGAAATAAATCAATTCATGGCCTTTAAGAAAATTATGCGCACTTATTTATCCTTGACTCACGTCAAATGTTTCAGTTTTCCAAATATATAATTATGAAACGCAACCTATTTTTGGAAATTTGCACCTCAATAAGTTGTACGTCTTTTACGAAGAATTACATTCATATGAAAGTATTTTTTTGTTTATAAGTTATATATTTCCGAAAGAAGTTGTGTTATCGTGATTGTAAATATCCTGAAGTACAGATGTGTAGTTCACTCCTACGAATCAACGCCAAGGAAGCCTAATCTTCATATTTTCTCAAAGTAAAATAGTTGTTCTTCAAATTTAGTATAAGTTTCATTACTTTATTACATTTTGTGATGATTACTATACAATTAAAAGAGAATTTTAATTAAGACCTATCGTCTTCTACTGATCTTTGCAAAGTTATGTTATCAAAATTATATATTTACTTAAAATCATAAACCGAGACATAATCATGCAGCAACAACTTGGCAACTATGCCAAGATTTATCTTGGATTATTGTATTTCATAGTGACAAATTCGGATTATACTATTAAAGTAAGGCGTTCTGAATTTATAATAAAATATATATTTATTTAGAATACTGTCGAAAAACATTGTCAGCCTTTTCTGTCCTGTCCTATAATTCAACGACGTGTTTAAAAATATTTAACTGAGGTTTTTCATAAATGCGAAGTCACGAGCTGGCATTTACGGATTGAAAGACTGAGCCCGTTATTTGAAACATTTTCTTTGTCGAACGTTTCGTCAATAGGTTTTAAAATTTTACCCTTAGAATTCAATTAGTACGAGGAAGTAAGAGCAGCAAAAGATCTTTGTTGTTGTAGCGAATTAGTTTTAGGTTTATCCTTCATTTGTTTGAACGAACTCAAAATGCTTTCTGTATTTTTCAATAGATAAATTGGGTCACCGTTTATAATTTGCTCCAAATTTCAGTTTAACAAAACAACGATAAATTTTTCTCAAGCTAGATTCTGAGACCACTCTTGCAAGTAATGCACTCACAAAGATTCTTAGTAAAATTTAAAGTAAATAATGGATCAAAAATAAAATATTATCTATAAATTAAAATTTTGATGAAATTTAACTTTGAACGCGGTCTGACAAAGAGGAGAAGAAGGCGTGGAAGAGCAAACAATAACAAACGGTAACGATTACTCATTAAAATCCCTGAAAATGCAGGTTTTAGAGATGCGCATCAAAGGATTGAGTCGAAGGAGGATTAAATATGGTGAATATATAAAGGGTATTGATTCAAATGCTTTGAAAGGAAAAAATATCTAGCTTGAATGAAAACACGCATCCGCCCATTTAGTTAAAACTGAAAATTCGAAGGAATAAAATATCTATTGTTCAGACATAATGTAAATAATGTATGTAGGAAAAGCGATAAAAATATAGAAAGAGATTCCGAAAGTTAGGAAATGAATAATTTAAGAAACAGCTCTCTTCTTGTGGCATCAAAGATTTCACTGTCTCATTAACCCAGTTCGGTTTATTCAGAACTTTTCCTTATAATTAGGCGATTTTTACATAGTAGGTACATACATACGTACTGAGTAATACTTTATTCCATCTATGGTAAAATTTTTGACAGGGTATAGATGTGTATATAACGTTAAAAAATATTAATAAAATGAAGGGAATAACTTCATTTATCGTATTTAAGTAACGTTGAATTGTTTATTTATAAAGTTCTTCATGTCCGGTGTCCAAGTGAAAACTGGATAAGTTTAAAATTTCGCTCCAAATGATACCGATATTTCAATCCCGTAATCTAGGGACTTTTTGTTCCCATTCCAGAGAACTGGGACTGCGATTTTGGATCGTATCCCAAATTTCAAATCGCAAGATAAGCGGTGGAATATCTTTAATCTCTTCAGTGATGAAATTGGATCAGACGTGACCTACTGATATGTATTTTGATTCTAAAAATCAAACCTTCGATATTCTCTCAATACTTTGTAACCGTATATGCTTCGAATTTTCCAAATATCCTCTGTTTGTTCAAATCTTAAATCACAAAATAACGTACGAGGTTAATTTTTTATTTTAACTTTCCCTCAAATTTTATGGATACTATCCTGAAGCCTTTGTGCTAATAATTATCGTTCGGCATTATCATGAGATGATGGGCCAACTGCACAATGTAATCCTATGACAGAATCAGGAGTATTGAGAGACTCTTCATAGTTCAAACGATTCCTGTTCCGCTTGCTAATGTCTATCTAACCATCCAGTAAAAAGAAAAAATCGTTTATCTTATAGCGTTATTATTACAATCGCATTTTTATCTGCTATCCGTATTACGCAATAAAAATTTAGAATTCATTGTTTATACTCTTTCTTAACAAACGATGTATTCCGGAATTCCTGCAACGCTTTCTCTTGCAAAAATTTTATCATTCCCGCAAATATATGATTGTTATTAAAAAATTTGTTACAGTTTGAATAATAACACGGTGGCAAAATTATCGATTAAAAAGCTATGCAACAATAATAAAATATAAATTAATACAATAATGTGATGTTTTATATAATACCTACTACAATAATATAACACTTTAGACTATTAGAATACACACATCTCAGCCATAACAATACATCATTACGATATCGAAATTTTCTGTCTGCTACAATACATATTATGAATAGATAACTCCATTATGGATAATACGTCTTTGCATAAAAGCTATCATTTCAATACAGATTTATTAATATGCACATTTGTTCCTTACTCTCTATCTCTAACTATCATAAAGGTTTTTTATTAAAAACTAGGGTTCCTGGTGTGGAACCCCTGTGCTACTTTCAAAAGTAATAGCATTTCGTTTTATTACGTCCTTATGATAGACGTCACACACTTCAGAACTCATTTATACAGAATGAACGAGGGCAATACGCTTGACCTGTTCGTACGAATCTATGCATAAGTTATTTCACTTGAACCCCTCATGAGCTACACATTTTGTTCCTAAACTTGCATTAATTAAAGTTTCGGCAGCCGCTCGAATTCAGTTCACAACGGTAATTGCTAATTTCCGCAGATAAGTGTTCAAAACTCAATGGCGGAAGGAATGACGGGTGGGTGTGTTTTTCGAAGCCATTTTGTCGATGGACTTCTTTTTGGAAAGTCAGACAGGACGAATCGTGGTCCTATTGAAAAAAAAGGTCTGAGTTCCAGAGGGAGTTGTGCGAAAATACTTCTCGGTCGTAAAAAATAATCCGAATTCTTCGATCGGCCCTAATTGAGTCAATCCTTCTCAAAGGACATAAACAGGAATATCGGATAGCGTTGGAATTTGTCGGCTTTACGAGGTGCAGATTAACTGCTTTCTTTTCCTCGCATTAATGAAAAGGCGTTTCTCCAAAGGCCGCTTTTTCCCAGTCAGGATTCGAATTAGTTCCCGAAATTAAGGGAATACGCATATAGTCTCAAGACGAGGTCGTTCACACCAACTTTGCTTGAGACTTTTTATTTCTGCGAATCGATATGCTGCTAATTTTCAGTTTAGCGCTCTCTTATACCCTGCTATATTTGAATTACCGTTATGACTACGTGCGAACTGTTCTTTAACTCACATTATACATTGATACCTCGACTTGCGAACTTGATCCGTTCCAGACCAGAGTTCGCATCTCGAAAAGTTCGTATCTCGAAACCCAGTTTTGCATTGTAACTTATGGTAGTCCGATTAATCCATTCTGTCGTGGAAATTTTGAGAGAGTCGTAAATCGAAGTACCACTGTATATTATACACGTTAAATTATAGGTGTAAGCTTATCAAATACTAAATCAATGTTATTAAATAAAGACTTCTATTATTAATTCCCAACAATATTAGAGAGTCATAATTCAGGCAGATATTTTCCATCTCTCTCGAATTTATGCATATCTATACAATTCTCTTTATTCCTCTTTCAATATAACCAAAGTTGATACATATAGAGGTGACTCTTGGTAAACCGAAGAAAACAATTTTCTTAGAAGTAGTGATGATAATCATTCAACTCTTGGAAGGGCTCCGCCTACTTAAATGGTGACTATTCGATAGCATTGTGCACACACCTTTTATCCTAGAAAACAGTAAAAACTGCATGAAAAGTAAAGGCTGTAAGAAAAGTCAATTAAGTTGGCATTAAAACGTGAAAGGACACCCAAATTTTTAATTAGAATTTTTTACTTGAGGTATATGTAAATCTCTTTTTTGGAAGAGGTGCTAATTAGTTTCTTGAATAATATATTCATAGGAAGTCTAATTTTTTTATCTGCGGAAACGTACCAGGACTATACTAATTTATTATTTTTATATTAAATATTCACGAAAGGCTATAACGGCTCAATGTTTTTATATCAAGCTATTTAAAGTGGGTACTCCATGTTTTCTAGTTAGAAAATAGTGTCTTAACTCATACGATCACACATTATGTCGGTTACCATTTTTTCGATTTTTTTAATTCCGCACAGCCATTACCAGAAGTGCATGAACGTAGCATTGAAATGAGGCCCAGCCGTGTTTTGATAATGCAATACAGCGAGAATTTATCGTACTTATGTATATTAAGCACAGCTGTGAAGCACGTTATGTTATGACAATAAATTTGATAAGTAGGACCATTAAACTAACCTGTTAAATACAAAATTTTAATTAATTATACCAAACCCATCTCGGTGTAATGCAAAACTAACGGATTTTAAAGAACTCTCGAATTGTAAATTATTGAGTCCAAGGCCAGTTTAAACCTAAAAGGGGAAAGGCGAATAACCACCCTTGATGTGGGAATGAGTCTTATTTGGCAAGATGAGTAGTGAGGTATAGTTTTGACCTTGATTATCCTTTTGACTAGAATGATTTTGGCGTAAAACATCCACGTATTTGCAGAACTGTCTGAATTAACAACACTTTAAATTGAGTTTAAATTTAATATTAAGTGACTAGGATGATTGCCCCTAAACAGCATCATTCATTAATACTCGGTATCTTTCATGTTATCACAGCCATGAACAAGTCATTGACGAATGTAAATAAAGACAGTGTTATTTATCCTTGGTTAGGCCTTTCTGATACTTCGAGGAAGATTAGAGAAATAGATGGTAGAGTCAGTCGATTCTCAGGACCAGGACTATTCGCAAAAGTAATCGATTAGGAAAGGAAAGTTAAAGTGTATGCATCTCTTACAACAGACCGAAATGCTGCAGAATACATCTGTATATGTAGATGTAGAATGGGGAACGTTTTGCGGATATATCGATTCAAGCGAATAATACGGCGTTTCCAAACAGCATTTCAGTGAACAATTTTGCTAGAGTGTTCTTGAGCCTCTTCGACCAATCGGAGATGGGGTTTGGGAAAGTATCTATGTGGTTCAAAACTACCATTTCAGTTATCATTTTCGGCACCGTTATGTATTTTACTTTGACATAGTCTCGCAACTTATAAAACGCATTTTCTAATTAATAGTTTGTAATAATTTAAGCAAAATTAAATGCATAAATTAATTTGGGATCCCAGATAGACAGTTGGGCAATGAGTTCAACTTTGGCGAAAATGGTTCCGGGATCGAACCACGGAATGCGAAAAGGTCTTATAAGTTGAAACAATTTTAAAATTACTACAACTAAATTAATTACTTTTGTAAAAACTACTAATTAATCGGCATCAGAGGAGAAGCAGCTTTAATCTCTTTCCCAGTCGGCGAGGCGTAAAGGAGCACTTTTATTAAATATGAAAACTCGGATGTTTAAATATTTTATATTCTGCGAGCGATCCTTATCTTTTCCATAAAAGGCCGTCTCTCACGCTCTCAAGTTGCACACAATTGAGATGAGGACGCAGTTAAGGAATTTCCTCCATTGTCCCTCTAATCTCTCCGCCTCTCTTATGCTAATTGGGCTTATTGAAAAGGCGAATTAAAACACTCTCCAAGTACATTCACCACTGTTTGCGCGGGTCAACTCTTTATCCCCGTCCGCTTCCATAACAACGAGCCGTCGAGCCATGCGAAAGCATTACCGCATTGTGCACGAGTAAATCCCCCATGTGACGGGATAGATAAGCGGCCGAAAACAAACAAAAGAAAGTGCGCAGTAATTATAGAGATATGTAACGAAATAGGTTTCGAATCGGCTGGGGTTAATTTTCGTTCAGATAAAGAGGGATGCTTTGTAGTTGAGATCCCAGCGATTGGCGCTGTCCGGCGTCCTCATGACGATCCCTCCCACTCCTTATCTGCCTTTTAATTTCCCTGTGACGTCGGCGATTCCCCAGGAGATACAGCAAATCGCGGGTTCATTAGTCATTCCGAAATGTTCCTCCAAATTAAGTAATTTTATTTTCCTCTGATAATTTCTTTAGAATTTCTCTGTAATCTTTGCTTTTCTTGGCATCTTCTATCTTTTCGTTTCCGATTTTTGAACCTCATTCCGTTTCTTTTCAATTCTGTTGCCCAAAACTTCATTTAGTATTTGTATAATAGCTTTCTTAAGATTCTGTATTGATGTTTATTTTATGAAATTGGAATAAATATTTCCAATTGTTCGTTTTGAAAATGTAAAAATTGATTTTGCATTTTTAGTACTTGCATTTGCGGTAGGTGGGAGGATAAAATCTGTTCGCTTTGCCGCTGGGGTAGAGTGTACCTTTTAATCGAAGGGTTTGAATCATGATAAGTAATTCTGTCATTCTCGAAAGTGCTATTGCCAACAGAACAAAGCGGATTCATCAGCGGGTGGTCTCGACTTCAGAGGGGCCCCTTAAATCCTCATTTTCTTCATAATGATACCAAGGGCAGCCGTCGCCAACCGATTGTTTACGGACTACCATTGTCCCGAAAGAAGGTTTTCGTAGTTGGAGAAAACTACGCAGTAATTGCAATCTCTTTGCATATCATACTCTGAGTACTATTTGTCTCACAGATGGTAGTCGAGCGAGAACATGTAAATCAAATGGAGAATTGGTGATACTTATTTTGTGTATTCTTGTGCATTTATAATAATCCATATCAATGGTCTTCGAGATTCAAAATGGTTCGTTGAGTAGACCGTGAGCTCAAATTCTTGGTGACCTCTGATCAAGGGATTCACCCTCTCTCCCTCATCACCTTGCTTCTTTCATTCTCCTCATTTTCTTACTCCATCGCCTATTTCACGTCCTTCCTCTTTGACATTTTTCGCAGAAAATACAATCGGACGCCACGTGAGTTTCGCTCACGACATTTGATTTGGTAAATTTCATTCCATTGAGTAAGATAAACTACGAAAATCCATTTCAAACGCAGTTCTTTCGATGTGAACACAAGCTTCTCATCGATAAACTTTTCCGCAGATCATATAGTAAGTGAAATGGATGATGTTGCGACAAGACCGCCGTAGACCTGTGTTAAAAGCAAGCATACTTGCTGCTACCGTAATCAAGTGGCATTCTTCTGAAAAAACTACTAACGTATGTCCTTCTACTCCACTCTAGCAGTTTATAATATTTAAAGCGATGTCAATTCCTTTACAAAATTAAGAATTTTCAACCAAAATCTAGGTAATTATCTCTGTCGATTCAATTACAAATTATAGTCTTCTTTATACTTGCAATAGTTAGCGATAAATATTATCACATTCTAACGAACGAATCGTAATTTATAATTTGTGAGTATATGAATATTTAAAAAAATAATCCAAATCTGCAGTGATTTCGCTCTAACTTGTATTCGTAGTATAATTTCAAAAGTGCTTGGACAGCGTCCTTTCGCACGCATAGGCCCCCACCGGGAATCGAACCCACGTTGCTGACCTCGCACTCTGAGTGAATCCGTAGAAGGGCGGCTTGCAGGGTACATATGCGACGAAAATCGTTGTTTGAGAGTCATTTTCAGGATTCAAACCGATCAAAATCTTTTTTGAACGGTTCAAATCGTAACGCCGATTCAACACTAAAAGACACTTCTCAGGAGGTAATATAAATGTTTTGATTTGGTTGGTGCCGTCACAGTCGTTACTATTACCGCTGCTCTCCATCTGAAGATTAGATGTACTGTAGGACGATACTGATGATGGTAATGCTTCTGATCTTTCATCATTATTACCATAGAACCTCTTCCACTTCATGGATGTCGATTTATTCTTCAGAATTGCAGCCTTCCTTCTTGATGTTTTATGCACCAAGGACGAATCGCCTGAGTTGTGATTTCTCTCCTTAATAGGAACATAAGGTAAAAATCTTTTACCGCTAGACATTATTCCAATACGATTGATGATCAAGAAAGAAATACAGAGGCGTGATATTGGTCTTCCACCGACTCGGAACTAAATGTTGGATTTCATCCTGATCCCGATTGTTATCCTGTATTTGTGTAAATAGTAATCACGTGATGTATTGAATAAATAGTATATCCCCTGCGATATCTTATGGTTATATAAGATAATGATTCATCAGCATGATGCTTATATAAAATAATGATTCGTGACATTCATTCATTCCTTTGGTGACGAGTTGCTGATCTTCTCAGTCTTAGAGTTGCTACAGGTAAAGAGCATATTTGTTTCACAGTAATAGTGCCTATGCGAGATTACCTTGTAATAATATTCTATCATAAATTATTCCCTTATTTATTTTCAAGCTTCATTGCACCAAGACAGGTATAAAAGCGACTATGGAATCGCATGGAGAATGGTATTCCACGAGGGTGAATCATAATCTTCAGCATTTGCTTTATGAAATACGGTTGGTCATGTTAATTATTATAAGATCGTTAAAAGCCAATCGAATGGTCACGTTGGGTATTAACGTAAAGAAAGTCGAAGGCCTAAGTGACATATCCATCCAATACGAACAGGATGGCTCAAATCTCTATCGATTATTTCGATTAAAACATCACAGATCGTTAAGAAAACGTATAACTGTTTCAGCTTTAAAGTCCTGTAAAAGGAGGACCGATTTCGGACTCCTGTCTTTATTTCAATCCTGTCGAGATGCAAAACGCGTATTTCCTGAACAAAATGAAATGTTAAGGGATTTTATTATATTCACGACGAGAGAATTAAAGATCGACAACCGCGACAGAGAGTTGAAACTATCTGATGCTTTCGTGGAAGTGGATGACGAAATTTTCGGGGAAAGGAATTTGAATCCAGGAGTTCTCTTATTGAGTTCCTAAAATCACATTGTGGCGGTGATGTGGATAATGATGAAGCAGAATCATTACTAGATTCGATAATCTTTGCGCCTAAGTCACCGGAGTCGGATACTCTCAAAGAAATAATACATCATGAATTAAGGTCGTATTTTAAAACGAGGAGATACGAAACCCTTTATTGTATTTTACACAGTAAAATTGTGGATTGGATGATTAATCCTAATAGAAATGTATTAACTATCGCGGAAATAACAGAATTAATAGAAAGACTAGCTGAATTGCCCGCTGATTCTCAACGGGGAAAATAGATGTAGTATTAAATTAGTAATGCTATTTGTGCAGAAGTGAAATGATCCTCTCCAAAGATTTTAGAAGCAAATATAGGGGGTCAAGACCCTCCGACCCTCCCTCCGTTAGTTTATAGGAATGCATTTAAGCTTTCATTTTATGAAAATGGACCAGGAACAATATTTATAACGTTTGGATAGTGAATACTTATAAATATAACTCTAGGAATTTTTTTCTACGCATTTAATGTTAATGTTAATATTATTTAAGTTGCTTTTATACGAATGCAGAAGATAAAGGAGCTTTAAAGACCCAAATAGGTCCCTAACCTTTACTGATAGATTCCAAAGCAACTGTTTCCTATTACTCCCATCCCACAAATACTGTACATTACTCATTAGACATTATTTAAATTCAGTGGGGTTTTAATCTCCTGGAGGAGAACTTCGTATTATTTTGGAAAATGGAAAGTGCTGAGGTGTATATAAATCACTTATGCTATCATATAATATGATTCGATAATCAATTATTTGGAAATCGTCGCAAGAAAACATTATTGAGTTCGACTCCATGCCTTAAGAAGATATATCTTAAGAGATCTGCAATATATAGTCTGTAGTCGAACCCATACAAATTTCGATTGATATCATTGCATGTTACGGGAGCGTCTCCTCTAACTTTCTAGTGCAGAAAAGAATGGGGAAGAGTATCGAAGAAACTTCAGTGTATCCCGTTCATTTCTTAAAGAAGATTGATTAAAGTTATAACGAAAATCAAGGAATAATCAAATAAAACACGCACTAACCAACACATGTATAGATAGTTGTATTTCATTGCTCAGAGAAGTAGGCATGAGAATCCACACAGCAGATCCACTGAAATATCCTACCTGATTCACAAATAGCAACAGAGTAACAAAATCGTTGGTTTTCATTTAAATTTCTCGATAATAATTGAGGAACATCAACCAATTAATGAAATAACACAATTTCCAATAAAATAATACCCCTTTCGTGTGAGTGCTTGTATCCGTTGTTACTTGAACAGGAGAAAATGGGATGCACGCGGCAATGTACAGTCCCTTACAAAAAAAAGTTACCACTTTCAAGGGGCAACTCGTCCAAAAGACCCCACGTTTCGGGCGAGCGAGCCTCCAGAAAAAAGAGAGAGAGATGGTGGAGATAAATAAAGATGGAGGACGTTGCTTGCTATGCAGGTCCACGTCGAGCGTTTGAAAGGATTTGTTATTGTTATTGAAATAACTTATTTAAAGCTATTTTAGTGACATTAACATGGCAGAGTAATATTATAGCGAATCGGAGGTCGGAATGGATTATTTGGTGGTTTAAAAGTTGTTTTTGATACAGTTTTACTTTAGATTTTTGGCATGTAGTATTTCAATGGTGAACATATTCTAAGCTAAAAATTTCAGAAAACGAATATTCCAGTTTGTTCTTGCAAGACCCTGAAACCTGGCGTTACAACATGAATTCTTTGACGATGTTCTAGTTTAATCCAAGATATTTTCTTAAACGTATCGGAAGTATGGTCATACTTTTTCAAGTTAAATATAAACCGAGCAGACGCATTCTGGGCACGTTGCGTCTTGCTAGCTACTTCTTGCGATAAATCATAGATTGAATTTACCAATTGCATTTTAATATAAGGCGTTAGGAAACTTCCTAAGCATCTGAGGATATGGACTAATTAATGGAATTACTGGACTTAAGTAAGGCCTTCGATTCTGTTGACGCGGATATATATTAAAAATTAAATTATATTAAAAACTGTAAGCATCATTTATTCGCTGATGATCTGCAGATATATCTCGATTCTACAGTTGTCTGCTTCCCTGAATGTGTTCAGTATGTGAACCATGACCTCCAGCGAATTCACAATTGTTGCAAGGACAATTTTCGGAAGATGAATCCATTAAAAGTGCAAGCCATTGTCATCGGGTATCCGCTGTTATTAAAACGAATTATTGGAGATGTTAATGCAAAGCTTATCTTGAAAATACTGAGGTCCTATTCTGTAACTCTCTTAATAATATCGGTGTTTGCATAAACATCTGAGGGGATGAATGGAAGAGTAAACTTTTTCAGAAATTTTCACGACCGTGCTCCGAAGCCGTGCCGACCATTTCAGGGAAAAATGGAGTGGGTAGTGAAGGACGGGAAAGGACCCTCCCCCTTTATCTGGGGGAGGAAAACAGCAAAAAAGTTGACGGCTGTTTATGACCTCCAGAAACTTTCGAAGTCTCTTTCCTTCTTCTTGAATGAACTTCTCTGGTAGAATCGCTTAGATATTTGACCACAGCCAGAAGGAGATACTGCGAGCCGGGGGTTGCCCTGGGCAACGATGAAAAGAGGGGGCAAGGTACGGAAAGTAAGTAGAATTTTTAAGGGAATGCGGCAAGCTTTGAGATTCTATATATAAAAAACCCGTTGAAAGGCACTTGCGAAGATAATCAGCTGAATAAACGAGTCTCAGGATAACGCAGACATCCATATGTATATAATAATTTAAAATTTCATTGCTAATGATATGTTGTAGAATAACAGAAAATTATATTTTAAGGAATTTTCCGGTAAACATATGTAAATTAAAAATCTTGCATCAATTATGATTAGTGCACTTATTGAATCAGAAAAAATGACGCTTGCCACCTCAGAGCAAATGCAATTTTTTTAAATTAATAAATCTATTTCATTAGATTTTAATACCATATTCATAGTAATATGAGTAATGATAACGATTGTAACTTGTTACATGTTATTTGGATTGAAAAGGAATTTTGCAAAGGTTATTCTTTAATTATTAATTAAAAATAAAATTCCGAGCAGTGGTGCACAAAGAAAAGTATTCAATCCGTGTATGGTAAGGAGGGTATTAGAAAATGATCGGGAATAGAGGTAGACAGAAATTAAGCGATAAGGAAGAACTTGGCAGTGTCCTATAACCTCGGTCACACCGTAAGAAGAGGCATTTACGAGTAATCTTTATCTATGATTAAAAGACTGAGAAATCGACGTATAATAGTTTGGTACACAAACAAGATATGTTTTTTAAATTGACATTTTCCAGCCTAACTTTGTTGAATGGTGCCATCATGTAAAGAAGAAAACTTTGTAAATTCCACAGAAATAAATTCATTGACAACTAGTTTCGTCTGTCAGACATCATCTCAACTCCCTCCAGCAGACCCACCTATTCTGACCTCACCATCCCCTCACATTCCTCCCATCCTTTTTCCCAAAAGTTACACGTTTTCCACAGTATGATCCACCCACATCCCGATGTCACCGGCCAATTCCCTTAAAGAAGTTTTAATCATCAAACAGATTGCTATAAATAACGGATACAGCCCAGATATGGTGGATAAGCTCTTGAGGAGACAACCAAATATCCTCTCATGCCGTAAAATCACTCCTTCCCTCTAATAATCCTCCACAACCCCTTCCTCATGGCGGAGAATCCCCTTCCTCGGAAGTCTCTCCTATAGATTGGGACACATGCTTCCTAATGACCTGAGAGCGGCTTTCTATGACCCCTGGAATCTACGGAGGGCCATCGGCCACCGCAAAGATAAAAGACCCAGCGACTTCCTCAGCGGGGTGTACGGTAAAGGTATATTAGGTAGAGTATATTATAAATTACTTAATAAATAAAGAACATTAAGGGTTGATTAAGTTGGAGGCAATCAGGTATCTCGATCAGGAAAATATGTAATAATTATCTCGATTTCTTTTACAATTACAGATAATTGAGATCCGCACGAGAGGGAATGGAGTTCATATTCGCCGAGAAATATTTCTTTTACATTTAGTATACTGATTTAACATATCTTAAAGTTGATAACAAGGTCATACAATGTTTCGACCTAAAATTATTATAAAATAAGTCATCGCTTACTGGAAAGCATGCATATGAAAATGATAGCATTAAGTAAGAAAACATGATCATGAGAAAAGATGGAGTTGTTGATTGTAGCAACAATGTAGACAGAATGGCAACGATGTAGACAGATATAGTAAGGGTTCGAGAAAGAGCAAAGAACATTCAAAAGAAAAAATAACATGAAAACTGATTCGTCAATATTCAACGCGATTATATAAATTATAAAATTATGTGTACAAATTCCACATTTTTAGTAAATAATATTTTTGGGAAAGTTTAAACCATTTTTTTTCCTCTCCGATATTACTCATCCAATTTCTGTGCCACGCCATTGGTAGAGAGTATCCCTAAACCATTACGTAGTTCCTCCCCCACTTACCTTCATAGATTCCTTCCTCCTTCTCATTTCTGGACTTCAATGCTTCAACGCCAGTCGTCTTCACATCGTGAGCTCTTCTGGTAGAGAATATTAGGTAAAGTAAAGATTTCGATATCTACGTTACTTAACTCTGCGTCTATCCTCTTTATTATCTTCAGATTCTTCATGGCTTATGAATACGTAATTTACGACATTCTAGTAGTTTAAATACCTTACAATCTTCTAAATTTCAGGAAAGCGTTTCTTAAATTGGAAAATGTATTGGATGTGTGGCTTGTCTTCGGAAGTCTTATCCTGTTAACCATGTGCTCTGCCATGCCGAGGGAGCTTCAATGAGACTTACAATTAGAAGTTAAGTGATTTCGAAAATTTCTTCCAGACTTCTTCCAGTCATGAATTCTAAAGCTTGTCATCCCTTCTTATTTCCAAGTAATTTTATCCAGGTTTTCCTCGGTAAATCCGTCATTTTCATGGTGAATCGCACCACATTTTCGAACATCAGGCATCCCTTAGAAATTGCGATCTGAATCGTTGGCGTTTGACGAAATGTTTGGACCGGCGCACAGTGGGCTAGAATCGAAAAAAGCTGGCCAAGAGGCCAAAAATGGTTTTTTTGAGTGCGGGTTTTGAAACTTCGCATATATATTAAGAAAAGATTGAGTTTTATGTTCCCGTTCGTCGTTTCTCGATATCTTCACGCGTTAAAAAGATACATGGCGTCAAACTTGAACCATTTTCACAGAAATGGGCAGTCACGAATTTTTCGGATAAACGTTCAAGTTTGCGTTTTTATGGAGGGTTTACATAGATACTTTTGGAAGAAACAACGATGCATTGATCTACAACAATTCTTTATCTTTTGACTGGTTGCTATCACCGCTTACAAAAATGAGTTTTTGCTCATTTATAGCAACAAAATGGCGGACACCTTTTTCGGACAATTTTCGAGATAAAGTAAGGAATATAAATAGGAAAACGGCCCTAATGCATCGAGTCTCTTATACCACGTCATAGTCAGAAGTGTCTAGATGTGGAATCCGAAGAAACTGTTTAAATTCAGGTGCTCTTTTGGGAGTTAAGTCGATTTTTCGTAAGCGCGGCGCGTTCTGACTCACCACCGTGGAATCCCCGAATGCAGTTTCGCTGTCCTTTTGGTGATACGAAGTCTAACGATTGGTCTCTTTCATGCTAAATTCTGGCTAATTATCCTTAAAACATACATGAAGACAGTTTAAGAGAGGAATTAGACACCTCTACTTCACAAAACGGACGTGGAATTAAGGAAAGTTTAACATTCAGGTAAAATGCGTCTGCATTTTAATTTCTCACGGCGACGAAACTTTGCATACTGACTCATGAGAGTTCCCGCCAAAATACCCTACCAACCAGAACTCGGTCCCCTGACGTTCCTCCCCTCCACAGCCCGATTCTAGTTACTTTTGGGTCCCCCCACGTATACTTAATTTTTTTAATTGATTTTCTAATTGAACTCGTTAAGCTTACAAGGAAGTTGTTTGAATTAGTGCTTACTTACGTTATTACTGATGATTTTATTTTCATAGAATGATTCATGTACTTGGTTGTCCATCGTTCTTATAAGTTGTTTTATATCAAATATTGCGTTAAATTTATAATATTTTGTGGTATTCGCATGTGGTTTATTTTCACCTTTTTATAGGAAGTCATTAACCTAATATGAAAGTTCTTCGAATTCGTCATATCTCCTAGTCCGTTATTACTTGTAGGATGTTATTTTTGGGAACGTCCACGATGCGTCTGATAAGTACGTTTAAACGCTGCATCCACCTAATGCGATTGGTTACTGCGTTTTTTAACATAGTTTTTTTTAATCTCTGCGTTCTCCCAATTACTGGATCATCATACTATATCATCACCTTGTGTCGACGTGATGCCTACGATCACCGCCGCCGTCACCATCGGCTGTAGCCGATGTTCGCACTATATGCAAGGTTTTTTGCGTACGATGTCCGCATTTTACTTATCTAACGCCTGTATACGACTTAGCCTTTTTGTTTTTGCAATTGGTTTTTACGAATTTATTATTGGTGAATTTACTGCGAAAGATCCTGTTGTATTTGTCCTTCTTTTATATTACATGTCGCCTCATCCTTAAGGCAACTTTTTCCTGCTAGATTATAAGTTGTTTTTATATCCCTTTTGATACTATACCCAATTTTCTTATTGGATGTCAGTAAGGTTATTGAGGGTTTAAGTATGCCTTTTCTCGTTATGTTATTACTGATTTTATTTTCGTTAAGTGTTACATGGTGTTATAATTTGTGTTGTTTTTTCTTGTGAGAATTTGAGTATCATATGTTGCATAAAATTTCTAATATTTGGTGGTATTACAAATATTTCTCGAAACGAAGCGTCCATAATAAGTCTAAAAAGTCCGTTTTAACGCTGCATCCACGCAATACGTTTGAACACTGTGTTTCTTAAATCTGCATTTTTGAAGACGGCGATTTTTAATTCTTCTTATTTGTTCTGTTTTGAATACAGCGTTATCAAAATTACTCTGTCATAATCCTATCACCACCTTGCGTCGACGTAATGCGTTCGATCTCTAAGTCAACGTCACCAGTAGCTGCAGCTGATGCTCGCTCTACACTTCGAAAGGTCTCCCGCATAACGCGTCTGCAGTCGACTTACGTATTTAACGCCTGTATATGATTTAACATGTTTGTTGTTGCAATTGTTTTTTTACGGAATAAGTTATTAGTCATTTATTTACTGCCATAGATTCTGCTATATCTTGGTGTCCTTTTTTCATTTAATATTATTCCTCATTCTTAATGTTTTTTTTCCGTATAAGTATGAAATGTTTTATTTACCCTTTATACTCATTTCTTTTATAGGAAGTCAACAAGCCTTGCATAGTGTTATAATTTATACATTGCTCTTTCTTATTGTCATAATGAGTATCAAATGTTGTGTTAAATATCTAATACATTTATTTTCTGTGGTATTCTTATGAGACTAATTTTGTTTTTGAAATGACTATTTTGTGTATTTTCTATTCCGTGAAATTTTGATCAGAATTTCCAGGTCCAGACTCGTATTTAGCCACAATTTTCATTTGCTGGTGGAATTTTAGTGGAGAAGGTGCTGTTTGAGCCGTTTTAGGTGCCCATAAATAGGATAGCCTTAGTCTGCCTGATTCTTGATCTCATGCTGCCAATTGAACGACATATATGCTGAGGTTCTGGAGGAGTTTCTTCGAGTCCATCAGATTACAACCCTTTGGTTCAGTTTTAGGAATCCTACAGACAGAAGTGTAATGCTGCAGCATATTTCATCCACGGTCATCTTCCAGAGGGGCGCCCGTAATGGACACCAAATCACTTATGTGCATTGTTAAGTGACTTTTGACGTGTGGCAAGTTCAGATACATTTACTTGAACTGTAGTCTCTTCCACCAGTGAAGCCACTCTTGAACTTAACGTGCTGAAGTGCTTATTAACCCATGTACTCTTAAAGAGCTGTCCGCATTATTAACTTTTGCTTTAACCCTGTACTATTCATTCTTCATGGAGCAATTAATCTATTTTGTGAACTTAATGTTGTGGCCTATGGTGCTATACCTAATCGAAGTTCAGGAGAAGTGAGTGATGAATAATACAGTAGGTTACCAGATCCAATGAAAAACTTAATTTTATTAAGTTTTCTATTCATGTAAATGTTTTATAACATACTTTAATTATTAAGCTTTCTCTATATATGTACAAATATTTTTGCCTACTTTTGGAATCTTGTCAGTATTCAGCTTGCATTGCCACATAATGTATTTACATTATGCTTTGATGGAATCAAACGTGGTTTTTCGTTATTGTAAAAGTATCTGAGGAATCGCTTATATTTGAATAATTAGTTTCTAAATCACTGAAATTGAGATGTTTTGCTGATTAACTTCTGTGGTTTTGGCTGCCATTGGGAGGTTTTTTTACGGAGGGGTTTTCCTTCCAACTTGGGGCGAATGCCAAGCAGACTTGTTCTTCCCCTCCGGTCTTCCTTGTGATATCTGTTTTACTGTTGTTTTGCTATTTGGTTAGTTTTGTCTGATGTAATCACAGGGAGATTTAAGTGAAATAAAAGTTAATATTGAGAATTGCCTGTTCTGATTCTTAGTGGCATTTTGTTCCTACAACCTAACTAAAAGGAAAAGCAACCATGTATTTTCACAGTTAAATCTAAAATTAACTATTGCTTATAAGGACGATAATGCCTACTATCCTGCGTGTACCGAGATCGGCATACGCGGAATTCAGTGAGCCCCCTTCGCCTACCTACTACTCCCTAACCATTCCATTATCCGTTAATTTTTCTTCTCAAAGTCCCACACGTGACTCCCGGCGCAATTTTAGGAAAACATTTTCACCAAAACTACGGCTAACAACTTCAGCGCCAGCGCTCACCCTCACCTCACTCACTACATACACGAAATGATTGTATGAAATATATTTATATTTCATATAAATATACATTTCATATATATTCATATGAAATGAATATGAAAAATATAGAGGTAAACTGATGTATCTACAGAGGCATTTATAAAGAAGAACCATTGACTTGGAACAAAATCGAATTTATGTTTCAATAAAGTGAATGAATTTGATTCATAGCATCATTGGTTTAAACATCTATTACGGCCAATGTTGGTTAGTCATTGTTTTTCACAACTCGGACTTCCGCACTGCACCGTATGTGATGTATACTTTATAGGAAATCATCTTTGCTTTATTCAACCCGTCTTAGTGGAAAAACGTGTAAATAAGAGCAATTCATTGTATATATTTTTTGATTTAGAGTGCCGCCAAGACACATTATTAGAGGGCAGAAACGGTGATTTTGAACACGTTCCAGTGCTTTGTGTGCTGGAGCAATCATGTAGGGATTGTTGGAACGTGAAAGGTTCTGAGCATCTATGCAACAGTTGTGGTAAAAGACAACACATTTTTTCAGGCTCCAATCCTATTGAAAGTTTTTTTGAATATTTAACTCTTCCAAGAACTCAATTTAAAGAGATAATTTGCATTGCCCATAACTTTCAAGGATATGATGGGCAATTTATCTTAAGACATATTGTGTCAAAAATGCATAAAATGCCGAAACTAATAATGCGCGGCACTAAAATTATTTCTCTGAAGCTGGAGGGGATCACATTTATCGAATCGTTGAACTTTTTACCTATGGCTCTATCAAAATTGCCCAAAACCTTCAATTTGAATATTAATATAAGGAAAGGATATTTTCCTCATTACTTTAACCGGGTCGAGAACCAGAATTACGTGGGAAAAGTACCAGAAAAGAAATACTTTTCTTATAAATGCATGTCCAACGCGGAGTTTGATCTGTGGTACGAGGAAATTAAAGACGCTCCGTACGATATGAAGAAGGAGATGACCGAGTACTGCAAGAATGATATGTCAATCCTGAGGATAGCCTGTGCGGAATTTTCATCCTTGTATGAGAACATCACCAATGTCAATCCCTTTAAGGAAGCAGTCACAATAGCCTGAGTACTAAGAGTACTTAACTTCGACACCGACTCTATAATATACCTGGAGAAGGACGGTGAATGGAACCCACCTACAGGTCCATTTTTAGGGGAAATGACTGATGAACTAACAATATATGGGGATAAGAGTTATATATCAGAATTTGTGTCTGGCGGGCCAAAAAATTATGCATATAAGGTTGCTTGCTGCGGTGATGAAAATAAAATGAAAAAAGTTTGTAAAGTAAAAGGGATTAAGATTAATGGGGCAAATGAGAATGCTGTATCATTTGAAAATTTGAGGGAAATGGTTGTAAATAATGCGGGACTTGTCAATGTAAATTTATCAAAGCAAATTAGTCGCACGACAGACCATATAGTTGTCTCAAAAAATGAAAACTTTTGGAGTTGTTTACACAAAAAGACGGCGTGTGGGAGAATTTGATACTCTCCCGTTTAGATACAGAGATGCTAATTAATTAACTAACTTGTTTTTATTCATTTATGTATTTCTTTACTAACATTGTTCTAATAATTCTACTATTGCATCAAATTTTGTAGTTGCTATCATTGTTGTTGTTGTTATTATCATTAATAACATGTAAATATCTTTAATTGTGATTACTGTTCTTATTATTATTATAATTATAGAGCCATAACATTACAAAAATATTATTATTGGAATATCCTATACCAAGAGTTGGGGATTTGAAGGAGAAGGTAAAACAGAGGAGGAGGATAAGACGGTGGTAAAAAAGGATGATGGGAAGAAGAAAAAACAGAAAATTGCTTTTTTAAAACAGAAAAAAATCATCTTCATTATCATCATCATGTAATCATTCATTCATTTATCAATTCATTCATTCAGTCATCCTGTAAAATTTGCTTCAGCTTCTCCTTCACATCACTTCATGTCATGTCATGCAATTCATTCATTCATTATAACGTATGTCAGAGAATAAATGAACATGTGTATAAATCAATGCTGCAGGAAATTTCATTAATCTACCCATTCCCCCTTGACGTCCTATGAATACCGATGTGTTAGTGGTGGATGGGGACGACGACGAGATGATATACAACCATTTGGGGCTGAAAAACTACCTTGACGATTGTGGCGATTGGTGGCACAGTATTCCATCATATAAGTGTTGTTGTGAAAGGAAAAAATCTGAAAATTTTGATATTATATTTAAATAGCAAAATCACATGAATTTATTGTCATTTGCAATGTCTGTCCCTCTGAGCGCTCCTTTCACGATGACCATCCAACGATGAGTGGTAAGTCGGTGTGGATGGAAAAGTTCATAGACTCGCTAGATTCCTTAGTAGACACTAAGTTTGAGAACATAATTTGGCGCTATTCAGAATTTCAATCGATTCCATCTAAATTAAGAATGAATCCTAAAGTAAAATTTCACCAAGGAGTCCCGGACATGTCAGAAATTTCAAACAATTCAAGAGTTCACCGCCTCATTTGTCTTGATGATTTAATGATGGAAATCGATTCTTCTATAGTTAATTTATTTACGAAAGGTGCACATCATTGGAATTTGAGCGTAATTTTCATAACGCAAAATTTGTTTCATCAAGGCAAAGGCCGTAGAGACATCTCCTTAAACTCTCACTACATCGTGTGTTTTAAAAATCCTCGGGATAAAAGCCAGATATTTCACCTTGCAAGACAAATTCACCCCGAAAATCCTTTATTCATTCAAGATGCTTACAGAGACGAGACTTCAAAACCGCATGGGTACTTGTCCATTGACTTAAAACAGAGTACACCTGATGAATATCGAATTAGAACTAGCATATTCCCTGAAGATAAGTTTAGTTGCGTATACGCCCCGAAAAGCAGCAATAAAAGACGGGTGTTTTAGAAAATGATAATCAGTCTTCAATTATGTCTCAAACGCTGAAGAGCTGCCTTGATGTGCTCAAGGCTCTCTGCAAAATGAATTCCGAGCAGAGAGTAGCCATATTGAAAAACCCATGCTTATAGTACCACCAGAAAAGATTAAGGTTCGATATTCCCCTTATAAAACGGGTAAAATATAGATTATAATGAGTATTGGTGAGACTTACCTCGATCCGAGTAATCCAGCAGGCTATTCGGGTGCAGCCCCGTTAGTAAAAAGTCTCAAGGGGAAGTATACGAGAAAAGAAGTTGGAGAATGGCTAGAAGGTTTGGACGCTTACATTCTGCATAAACCTGTTCGTCGTAAAATTGCCAGGAATCGATATCACATAACTAACATAGATGACCTTTGGCAATGCGATCTCATCGACATGCGTAATCTGAAAGAGTACAACGACGGGTACCTATTAGCCGTGATTGATGGTAAATACGGATGGGTTGTTCCGCTTAAATTAAAAACGGGTAAAAACGTTAAATCGGCTCTCCAGAAAATATTTAAGAAAAGAAAACCAATTAGCATACAGACCGATAAAGGTGGTGAATTTACCTCTCGCATAGTGAAAATGCATTTCAAAGAAAACGGAATAAACTACTAAGTGACGCAAAATACTGATGTAAAGGCAAATATAATGGAGCGTTTCAACAGACCTCTCAAAACTAGAATGTGGCGTTAGTTTATATAAAGTGTTCTACCTTCCGGTAGGTTCATGTGCCCCCACATTCCCTATTTAATTCTCTCTCCTTCAATTCCCGGTAACTTATCCCAACCCTTAATTCGTCTAATAACTTTTGTCTTTGTCTTCCCCTCTGTCTTTTCCCTAGCATTCTTCCCTCGATCGCTTTCTTCAACAAACCCTCCCCTCTCAATATTTGACCCACCCATTTCTTTTGTCTATCTTTAATTACTTCAATCATTACTCTTTTCTCCCCAACCATCTCTAGAACCTCCTCGTTCGTTTTTCTATCGACCCAACTAACTTTCTCCATTCTACGCCACACCCACATCTCAAAAGCCTCCAATCTTTTGACATCCTCTTTTCTTAACATCCACGTTTCACACCCGTACAACATTACACTCCACACCAAGGATTTTACCAATCTCTTCCTGATTCCTTTATCAAGTCCCTTTGTCATCAGTTCCCTTCGTTTCATGAAAGCTTCTTTTGCTAAAGCTATCCTTTTTCTAATTTCTGTCGAACATCTTCCATACGTTACGGAAAATAACACCCGGAGGTATATAGATATTTTACCGAAATTATTACGTGGTTACAATCATGCACATCATTCAAGCATTAAAATGGCACCTGTCGAAGTTACCGAGAAAAATGTCTATCAAGTTTGGAAAAATGTGTATGGTAATGCGAATGATCAAGTCACAAAACCTAAACTGCGTGTTGGTGACATAGTACGATTATCCAGAATAAAATCGAAATTCGATAAAGGATACGCAAGCAACTGGACAGAGGAAATATTTAAAATAAAAAGAGTAATAAATAGAAAACCTGTAGTTTATGTTGTTGAAGATCAAAGAGGAGAGGAGATTGAAGGACGGTTTTATGAAACTGAACTACAACGCGTAAGAGTTTCTAAAACGCGCGATTACAAAATAGATAAAATACTTGGGTATAGAGGGAAAGGAATCAGAGGAGAAGCATTCATCAAGTGGAAAGGATACCCCTATACTCCTGGGTTAGTATCAAGTATATTAAAAAGTTGAGATGAAGGATCAGTTTTATATTACTCTGCCTAGCAATATCAGCAAGAATTCATTACCCCCGACAATACAACGAGCGGTTTTCGAACGCAGTTGCCACGGAGAATCGAACTTAATGGCGAATGGAAAGTTGCTGTGGTAGAATTTCAATATCCCAGTTTCCTACTGACGGTAACCAATGGTGACAATATCATAAGGTATCGAATAATCAGGGTGTAAGCGAAAAGGTTCGCATCAAACCAGTGAATTACGAAAGCGTTTCGGCCGTATTACACGAATTAAATAGCATGGATAAAATTTCTTCTCACTTCATTTTTGTAATAGATATAAACAGCCATCACGTTTTTATTAATGCCGGTCGTGATTTCATAAATAGCATAGAGGGAAAGGCAGAGAAACCATACATGACTTTTTCACCGAAGCTGGCCCTTCAACTCGGATTCGATCCAAAACTACAGATTTCAGTGGGTCAAACCATCCTGCCAATTTATTGTTAGGATTTCCAAGTCAAATATTAATATATTGCGACATTGTAGAACAACAGTTTATTGGTGATACGTGGGCACCGCTCCTTAGAATGGTTATTATGGACACTAGAAAATATGTTTACGGTTCTCAAAAATTAGTAAGTTTCGACTCGCCACATTGCGTTCCTCTGAGAATTTGATAACATAGAGATTGATTTAAGGGACGACGGCGAATCCCATTTGAGTTTGGAACGTCAATCGTGAAACTTCATTTCCGAAGATCGAATTAAAATGGTTGGAGAAAAGTATGTGGTTCTTCATGACCCTTACCTGGATTATTACTATAATCAAGCGGGTATGGGGATGTTGAACGTGTATAGAGGTGCCGAGTACCAGAGCGGACATGGCATTGGAAGTTTCTTGGGTGGAATATTTAGGGCGGCTTTGCCAATCCTCTCGAGGGGAGCCAAAGCTGTCGGTAAGGAGGTTTTACGTACGGGGGTCCACTTGCTGAGTGATGTGGCTCAAAACAAACCGTGAATCAGTGCTGAGGCGTGTCGATGAAGCCGGTGATAATCTAAAGAGGAAAGCAGTTGATTCGATAGACGAATTAATGAAAGGTTATAAGAAGCGCCGAATCGTCAACCGTCGTCATTCTTCGACGGTATCTCAGAGAAGAAAGAAGTCTCAGGAAGGGAGGAAGAAGAAGAAAATATCTAAGAGAAAAGTGAAGAACGGTAAAAATATCAAAAGAAGGAGACGTTGTCAGCCTGTGAAACGTGAATGGGATATTTTTGATTAAGGATGTCATTCTTACATTCTCATGGTACTGATACTTTAGAGGAACATAATGTGGGGCCAGTAAATAATTTTCTTCATTCCCTCTTCTCACAAGTGGATGTTTATTTGAATCAAAAGTTGGTTTCCCCTCCGAGCAACACCTATGCTTATAGATCATATATCGAGAATTTGCTATCATACGGACCGGCGGAAAAAAATCTCACTTGACAATGTCTCTATGGTATAATGATACTTCAGGTTCAATGGATAATTTGGATCATCATAATGCTGGACTGGCGAAAAGAAGAAACTTGACAAGGCTGAGCTTTGACATGATTGGATGCATCCATTCAGATATATTTAATCAGGATAAATTTCTTTTGAATGGGGTCGAGCTTCGCCTAAAAATGATTCGATCGAGAGATGCATTTTGTCTCATGTCTGAAACACCATATGCTAAAGTCAAGATACTGGATGCAACTCTCTTAGTAAGACGTGTCTGCATCAACCCTAGCGTTCTTATTGCGCATAGTAAAACTCTAGAGAAATCGACAGCTAAATTCCCAATGACGAGGGTCGAAGTTTAAGTCCTAACAATATCTGCCGGGATACAAAGTAAAGTAATTGACAATATTTTTATCGGGCAACTGCCAGAACGCTGCATAATAGGATTCGTAACGAATGCAGCTTATAATGGAGACGTTACAATGTTGGAGGGCAGTTGAGGCCAAGGACTAATTTCCGCTGCTTAAATTCGTAACCGGAAAAAGCTCCGCAGGAAAAAGTTCCGCCGGAAAAAGTCCCGCGGAAAAAGCTCCGCGCGGAAAAAGTCCCGCGGGAAAAAGTCCCGCAGGAAAAAGTTCCGCGGGTTATTTATTAATAGGGTCTTAAAGGATGATTCCTGGAGTTCTCCGTTTCAAGAGTGGTAAAATCCGGGAGGTTAAGTTTAAATATAATTTAAAGAACCGTAGAATGTATATTTATGAACAGCGTAAATATGTTTGTTGACTTGATGTAACTGATCTATGATGTTAACTTGATCATGCGTGAATTAGCTCTACTTATAAACATAATTTAATTTGGCTTAAAAAAACTTTCTTAACAGAAACTTGGAAATTAGCACTCCTAGAAACTTCTAAAATATTTCAAAATATCTTTGTATAAAGATAAGATATAATTTACATAACTCAAAAATTAAGAAGGATTGTCAATCTAAAGGTATATGAGAAAATAAACATGTACGATATCTATAATGTTTATTTTTCTCGATATTGACAGCAAACTAAGGACAATCACAATTATTTATCTACGAGTAAGATACATTTTTGTATTTAATATATGGAAATTAAGTTTTAAATACTTTTATTGGAATATAATGAAAATTACGTCACAATAAATAAGAATTAAAACATTTGAATATTTATAGCTAAAGATAATAAAGAGTATTTTTATTATAACTTAAACAAATGTTTTGACTGATTCCGTGCTTCTTCCAATATTTTTGGACTATTCTTAAGAAATGTATAAAATTCTTTACATTGTAAACTAATTTTGTAAAATACCTGCAATTCTGCTTTAAGCAGCTTGTTACTTAATCTGTTTCTTTCCTTACTTTAGAATCTGTCTCATGATACTAAATGATCTTTCTCAAGCGGCGTTTGAAATTGATATCGTCATGATAAACGAGACCGGTTTTATGAGTTCTTCACCTGAATTATTTTCTTTTACCTCTTTGTAAAATTGTTCACAGAGTACGCGGATTATTTTACTACATTACTGTGAATAATAGATTTTAAGTTGTTTGATGTCGATTCACTTTCTTCTATCGCGTCTACGTAAAAATACGTTAGTGCTGTTCTTATGGCACTCTCTTTTCAAAAACACTGCACAATCACGGAAAATAGTATTAAATTTCCTTTATCGGAAGCGTCTAAAGCTAAAGAAAAATATTTATCTTTTTTGAGCTATAAACTTGGATTTCCTGACCTGCTGAGGCGAATAAATTTTCAACGACACATTATACAATACATTTTCAACTTTTGCTTTTCATAGGATTGCTTCTTCGCAATAAATGAATCGCGGAAATAATTCGAGACAATTTATTCTCAAAATCTGGGCTATTATAATTATAAAGGTGCATTACACCATGAAACGCAGTTGTAACCTCCGCGGCTGTGTTCAATTCTTCTTTTCTGGCGTCTTTTTTCTTTGAAAAAGAGGCAATTGTACAATATTTCTGAACCTCATCTTGTAAATTATTACGTTTTGCCGAAGAAGCATGATTATTTAAAGCACCTATTCCGTCAAACATTATAGAAAAGGCTTGGCCACAAATTGTACATTCTGCATACGAACTGTTCATCTTTCGTACCCAATCAAAAGAAACATTACATTCGTTCCCTGCAAATCGACACTGCAAACTGTTCGTAAGTGGAAATACTAAAATTTCAGTTTATTATCGCCTGCTATTAACATATCATTGTATCATATTAACATATGTTGTATCATTAATTCTAACCCTTAATTTCATATGGACCTAAAATCCACGAGTATCCTTATGGAAATATGCGTTAGCTCGGCTTCAACAATTGTTTCAGTCGTCAAGGGGATTGGTTGTTTATAGCCTCAAAATTTCAAAGAATTTCCGTTTATTTTAACCGAATTATCGCCATTTCGACCCGATAACGATATTTCACGACCAAAATAAGAATCTTTATTCATTTCTCTTTCTTTTGGTGCTTATTTCGATTTCGTAAGCCAATTACTTCTAATTTAACTTTGCAAAAGAAATGTAGCCTGCAACCGATAAAACTGAGGTTTACGTGCATTTCTTATGAGAACGCTTTTCTCGTCTGGGTTCGAACTGGAGACGTTCAGATAAATAAAAAGTAGCCTATTATCTGCGCAAGGAGTACATTTAACAATCGTGAAAGTTTGAAAGATGCATGACAATTAATAACCGCGGAATCCTTTCCAGCGGAACTTTTTCCTGCGGGACTTTTTCCCGCGGGACTTTTTCCTGCGGAGCTTTTTCCGCGGGACTTTTTCCGGCGGAACTTTTTCCTGCGGAGCTTTTTCCTGGATCCGTTTAAATTGTGTATGTTGGAAGGCGGTTGGAAGAATTCTCGGAAAAACTCGGAAGCGTGGGTCAACCGTATAACGCATATTCAAAGAGTGAAGGGCTGCAAGGGTGCAACTGACCCACCCACGCGGAGGACACGTGTGGGTCACATGGTGACATGGTCAGAGTCACACATGGTCAGCGGCACCCACGCTAACCCCTTCCACCACCCTGCCACTCCCTAAAAAGTGAGTATATAAGGCTGTGCATTTTCCAACTCTGGACCTTCCCTTCCCTTCCCTGCAGTCAACAGCTAGCTCCACGTGGACGGTCGGAGACTGCATCCTTTCCCTGGGCATCGCAGGCTGCTCCCCGTGGACGTCTCGATGGCCGCACCCTTTCCCCCGGTATTCCGTTTGCTCCCCGTGGACGTACGGGGAGCAAACGGAACTCCCTCAATTCCATCCCGTACGTCGGGAAGTGCACAGCCGGTTAGTGTCCCCGTGCACCGCGAATAGAGCAGC
The DNA here is from genome assembly GCA_036926295.1 of Pachydiplax longipennis. Classification (NCBI taxonomy): domain Eukaryota; kingdom Metazoa; phylum Arthropoda; class Insecta; order Odonata; family Libellulidae; genus Pachydiplax; species Pachydiplax longipennis. The sequence goes on from JAVFKF010000015.1 coordinate 69,798,115, forward strand.
GCTTCCGAACGAACCGAAGTTCCAACCGCCGCACATATTCAGTACAATAAATCCGGCTTAACCGGGAATGGCGTTCATCATTCTTCCTTCTTTCTTTCCCTTCCCTCTTTATGCCGTGTCGCCAGAGCGGGCGATACGACAACAAGAAACCGTTTTCAACACTTCTCGCTGACTCACTTATCACTCTACATCGATGGGCAGCAGATTCCCTCTAAACCGCTTCAAACAGATTTCACAAACACCAGCTTAAATGCAATGGCATACCATACGTTGTTCAGCGGTACAGGTATCCATTTCCTAAACGAAGGTATTGATATTGATAGGGAAATGTATCCTAACGGATATTGCCTCACGGCTTTCGATTTAACTCCTGATTTATCATCCAATTTACATTCGCATTGGAATCTCGTAAGACAGGGAAGTCTTCGACTCGATGTTAGATTTCAACAGTCACTTTCGGAGACTTTGACCTGTGTTATCTATGCCGAATTCGATAACGTAATCGAAATCGACCGCCATCGAAATGTTTTGGTCGACTTTGGAGGATAATTAGAACGATTGTCCACTTTTGTAATCAGTTTGGGGTTGACATCGATAACATGATTACTCTCTTCGTGGATTTCCAGGCGTGTGTTGATGATGCAGGGAAATTTGTTATAAAAGAACTCGACTACGAAAATAATATACAGCAGCACTGGATAGTGAAAGCACCTTTTACTAGCGAATATTTAGGCAAGAAAGCCAAAAAGCAAAACGTATGGCAAGAAACATATCATCATGGTATAAATTGGGATGATGGGGATATATCTTACCCAGTCTTGAGCTATAAATTGTATAAAATCTGTCACAATTACAAAAATATTTATGTCAAAGGATCCGAAAAGGCTGAATATTTATCCAATCTGCTGTGTATGTGTGTCTTAAATCTTGAAACCTACAATTGTCCTTCTTTGAAGGACAATTGTAGGTTTCAAGATTTTGAATTACAAAGTTTCGAGGTCCTTCCACAAAAACCACAAATGATCATCACCACATAATCATCATTTCTTGTGTGCCCTATCAAACGTTCACCGCTTATCGCGCTGGTTTTATCAAAGAAAATTAGTACTGTAATTGTCAGCGTACGTTCACCGGAATATGAATTCTATGCAACTACGGAGTGCTCTAAAGAAGAATAGGGTATTTCAGAATTTCAATACGGGCGTTTATGCGGCTGATACACTTCCAATACATGCTGGACGTCCATGTGCATTCATCGCAAACACGGATCCGGAAAATAAACCTGGCGAGCATTGGATTGCATTCTTCATCGATGGAAATGGTGCATGTGAATATTTCGACAGCTTTGGTGAACCGCCGGTCATTGGTCATCACAAAAATGTTCATCAAGAGGAATTCAAATCAATGCAGCTACAACACTGCACTTCAGTCACTTTCCACTGCAGAGCTCTACATCAAGCATATGTGGACATTATTGTTTGGTGTTTCTTTACTTAAAGTGCAAAAATGTGAAATCTTTTACAAAATACTTTACAAATGATAAAGAGCATAATGATATCTTTCTGAAATGTTTTGCAAATAAAATAATAATGAATAAGTATGATTCCTCATGCCTCGAATATGAATGTAATATTCAAACCTGTACTAAACGTCAATTGTACAAATAAAATGGATCTAATATAATATCTTCTTTAATATTTTTTAATTATACACGAATCTACAATAGCAGCCGACATCTTCCAAACGAGCTCCCCACCGATCTGGACTTATGAATATGGTTACACGTTCGAATCTTCCCGACTATGAGGTTTGGGTTCGACTCTTCTTTATAGGTTTGAAGCTACCGCGCCGACGTCATCAGAGCAGATCAGAACATTTCTTATACCTTATTTTACCTAGCAACTTATAAAGCTGTGATGGCCATGGAACATGTGGATGTGACGGTACGAGAGTTGGTTCAAGCCCTGCTTGGAGAAAATATTTTTCCGGAAAATAAAATTAAATTAATGCCTGTGACTTCGAGCTCTTTCGAGACTCTGGGATGTTACGTCATCCGGACAGTTTGAAGTATCGGGAGGCCCGGGTTCGATGATCGGGCCGAGGTGACGTCATCAGGTTGGATGTGGTTGGGTTGGGATAGTCTGAGGTGGCGCCAGACGGGGGAGGAGGTAACCTTTGACCGGACTGTCCCACGTCCCTCTATTCCTCATTTCTGGGACTCGAAACGAATACGGGGAAATGGTCATCCTGAGATCACCGAAGGAGGGACTTTCACAAACGCTTCAGCATTGTGACAGTCACTGCCATCAAATGGAAAGATTGTTATACTGAAAGTTTAAGAGCTTAAACTTCCTCCGTGAAGATAATGCCGTTTTACTTAGAGCATGGGAATATTACGAGAGTAGATGAGAGTGGTGTCATTACAGTCTAAGCAGTCATATTGTCTTACGTGAGGACTTCACAAAGCAACTAAAAAACCAATCGGTCGAAAGGAGCATTTGCGGTAAATTAAAGGAATGCCAGCCGGAAATTAGGTTTCACATTGTTGCACCTTAAGATACTTTTCCGTCGATAATTTCCTCTTTGAAAGTGTTGAAAACTGAGAAATGCAATTCCTGTCGAATAATCTCAATTTCGTTTTCAAAGAGGGGCGTTCGAGAGGTCTGAAGCACACTAACATTTCTTGCATTGTTTCAAACGGTAATGAAATCGATGGATATATTCGCCCATCGTTTTTGTAAGTAGGTAATAATAAATAGCATCTTTAAGACCCCGCAAGCGACAATGAAACTTTCAGAAAGATAATTTACTGTGAATGGCAAAGAGCGATTTCTTGTGAATTTTTAAACATTTGGGGTGAAATAAATGAAAATTAATAAATTATGGTAAATTTTGTTGAATATGATTTATTTAATTAAATCATAGAAAATCAGCATGCTGAGCCAAATTAGGCTATAATTCGCCAAGTTTTATCTGCAGTCATCCAATACTCGTTGCTCTGTAACTCCGATTAACTCATTATTACGATGGGACGAGATGTGACACATGAGTAAGAGAAGAAAAGGGACGAGTCTCCATTCGAACTCGAATTCGCTAAAGAGAAAAATTAAGGAAAACCTTCTCCCAAAGTCTTTCCCCCTACCCCTCTCCTCCTTCCCGGACAAAGTATATAAACCCTGAAATTGTTGTCGTCGACGCAGTCTTTGCCCAACGTTCGCGACGAGAACCTCAGTCGGCGCAAGATCTCCGGGAGTTGAAATCACTCGAGGCGACCATGCTGTTTCTACGTCAACTTGAACTTCTCGAAGATCGCCGTAGAGATGCCTCGCTGACATGTCACCACGGCAAGCAAGACGACCGGAATACGTGGAGGCCTTCGAAAGAAGCTGAAGAAGACTCTTGGCAAGGAAGAATTGTGTGTGTTTGTGTAGTGAGCTATGGTCATTATAGTGAAATTTAGTGAATTGGTGATAGTGACTTGAAGAGGAGGTTCGGTTCGCCGATGGAAAGCTGAGGTCGGCCACCGCTGGAGGAATTCCTCGGCACAAGGTAAGGAATCGACGTCTTTCAGCTTGGAAGGGTGGTAGAGGGTAGATTTCTTTAGAAATGGGCCCATCCAACGGGCATTAGAGAACAGGTCTGCATTAGAGTTTGGGGGGAATGGGAAATGAAGTGAAGTAGGGCCCACTCGATGGGCGATAGTGATTGGGGGGAGGGGAAATTGAAGTGATAGGTAATACACACACTAATACAGACAGGCTTTTTAGCCATTAGAGAATAAAACCTAATTTGTCTTCTTAAACTCTTCCTCTTCTCTCTTTTCCGTGGCTATGGTTTTCATGCCGTAGTCACACCATGGTTTAATAGGGCTGGTTTATTGCAACTGATGACGCGATCCCTCGAAACGACAAATTCCAGTTGCAGTAAGCTGGCGAAACCCCTCCATTCAAAAGGGGAAACGAACCGAGCACGATACGTCTTTGCGTGGTTCGGAAACTCGTGCAAAATACCATTGACTTAATATTCCAAATGATTATTCAAGTTAATTTTTAGTACCGTTACCTGTAATATTTGCCTCTTTCTAACATTCTTCGACATTTCTGAAAAATGTCATTGACTGTTTGTTAGAAGTTATTCTTGTTATGTTTAAACCTATACCTCTCTTCCACGCAATTTAATATCATCAGAAGTTAAGAAATGTTAAAATAAAATGCTGTATTGTCAACGAAAATTAGATGTGCTGTATAATTTTGAGGTTTTTCTTTTAATTTACAGATCACTTTCGCAGCCGGGCTTCTGAGAGGAGATCCTTCAGAAAGCAATGGCAAACGTTTACTAAGAGGTGTAACATGAAGTACTTCTGTGCAAGAGAAGCTGTGTGATCAGGTAAGTTTCAAAATTTTGGAAAATATCGTCCGCAGAAATTCATAAAGATTTGAAATGGGAATATAAAGCAACTTTTATGGCTAAAGGAATTCATTAATCGAATACTTCGAACTCGTCATTGAAAAAGTACTCATTTAGGTTAATATCTTGGTTCTTCATGGCGAATCATTCATGCGAGAAATTCTGTTTTCCTAAATTTTCCACGTTCATTCCCTATTTCGCAAATTGTGTGAAATCAAAAGTTTTTAATTTCTTTTAATTTATCAAATGACTCCCGATCTCCCTGATTCAGGTACTTATCCAGTCCACCCAAACCTTTCTGTTATTGAAGATTCGTTTCGCGAGTAACTGAATATTTCGTACCATTTTAAAGAACATTTCCAGTCATTTTCATTAAATCGTACAATTTAGTAGTTGCGATTGAACTTTTCAATTTGCGAAAAATGTCATTCCTTAGCAAAATAAATAAAAATGTACTGTTAAGCCTGAAATCCGATTTCATTGTACTCGTGTCGAATTATTAATTACTGGTCAACGCAAAGGGCAAGCAAATCGGGGACTGGGGCTTTTGGACCGTTCGTACTTTCAGGATCTACAATTTTCCAGATCAAAGAAGACGCTGCCATTCTTTTGCTAACCACAAAAAGTCTGTCTCCGGAAAATGCGATTCCAGGTGAATGAGTCGCATATAGCAGAAGTTCATTATTTAGAACATTTTCGAGATGCAATAGGAAAGGCGAATGTAATGTAGAGATTCTAAAATCCACTGCTGTAGTAATCTCCTCCAGTCTCGATAACGCATCACGTAATCGCAACCGGATAGGTGCCGCACATCGGTGCACGATAAAGGTGCCGAAATTGGCTGGGCAAACCTTTTTTCGTTTTTGTTCGAACGCATACATCAATGGCTTATTGTCCGTAAATATAGTGAATTCGAGGCCTTCAAGCATATGGCGGAAATATTTGATCGCTTCATAAACCACCAACAACTCCCGACGGAGTGCATTTTCGTAGCGCAAAGAAAAACTCAAACGGTTGCCATGCCAATTGTTGTAAGGCGCCCCCCCATGGCCACGTCCGGTAAACAGCGCCCCTCACTAATAGGGCGCTTCTGGTGGCCGTTGTCGCCACCACAAACAATCGCCACCCGCTAAGCAATGGCCGCTACATTAGTAAGCAGGTTTACGACGTTCAAATACATGAAACAAAAGAAAAAGTACCTAAGAGCAAAAGTGAATATCGAGCCTTCCTCATTGTGATAATAAACCAATACTAGATTCTTAAGTTTTTTCTATTCACCCTAACCCTAATCGTGAAATTCTTATTATGAAATACAAGAATTTGAGATTTCTAATGTTCTTTTTAAATGAAAGAAAGATTGAGTACGTTACAATGTAAGTACATAAAAAGTGAGGACAGCATCCTTTGTGACTTATGATCGAGGGGTGCGTCATTTCTTTACATCAGATTCTGGAAATCGACTTTCTTGAAATTGCCTATTATTCGGCGCGCGTTGTAGTAGTATTATTATTTCGAGGTCTGGTTGGTGAGCCTCAAAAATAGATGGTATATAAATATTGTTTTGTTCCATTCTTTTCCTCAACCACTCTCAGAAAAAGACGGTTAAACACTCGGCAATATCAAGAGCAACAAAGCTTTGAGCGAAAATTGAATGAATTCAACTCCTGTGAACCGTCGAACATTTCGGAACTACCATTACTCTCTTAAAATTCAACTTAAAAGGCTGATTTTTTCCTTGATTTCTCATTTTATCATTTGAATGTATAAAAGTCATCTGAGATTTATTTTCGAGAAACAACGTCTATGTAAAAAATTATTTAGTTAGAACGTAACATGAAAAATTCCATTTTGCATTCTAATCTATACGTTGCCTAAAAATTTTTGGTTTTTGTCGTTTTCGAAGCTTCGCTGTAGAAAACTATTACAAATGATATTGTTCGGATTTTATGGCTTCGTGTTTCGCGCCTTGGATATTTTTCGCTCTATCAGAGTACGCGCGAAGGCTCTCATTTTTGACGGTAAGTGAGCATGAGGCCCAGCGTAAGCGGTCACCGATGGTTTTTGGGGCAATGTACAATAGCCACAATTTATTTGTTTTTCATACGTATTTCGTAACTGCAATTGATTCTTTAGTTTAAGAATCAGCATTTGGTAAAGTTGATGAACTATCAGCATGTATAATTTCTTTTCGAAACTCAAGCCTGCATCTTTGTCATATATACCAGTGTCGATTTTTGCGCCGCAACAGGTTGAGATTATGATGGTTTATATTTGACGCTTCAAAGCTAAAGTAATATATTGAATAAGTAGGAAATTTACACAGAATAATTACGTTTAAATGTTGTTAAGCGGCTCGCAGTGAGAACAGTTTGGCATCTTAAGAGTTGAAAATAAAGGTATAGTTTCAGTGCATGTAGTGCAATTACAATACACAACTTTAGAGGTGTTTTAATTAGTAGCTAAAGGCGAAGTTAAAGTTAACGAGTCGATCAATCTTTCAAGTTTTCTTACGAAGATATCCTGTAAACAGTGTAAGACCCTTTACTAAGAAGCCTTGAAGATGCTCGACTGTTAGGAGCCATTTCATCATTTTTAGGAAGTCATTGGAGATCATGAAGGAGTTTTCGAATAGTGTTATAATATTTCATATCTTACTCTATGGTGCCTCAGCCACTTCTTGTTTGTTAATCTTATAGAGCCAATGATATGAATCTTATAGTGAGGTTATGTTTTTGTTGTGTGTGAAGTTTGTTGTAAGCTGTTCCAAGTTTTCGTTGAGTCCCTGACAAGATCTACAACTCCCTGCTCGCATAGGATGGATAACTGTAATGTCTTGTTTTCTTACTGCAACTTTAAGAATTATACTATTTGATAATTTTTGGCATGCAATGAGTTATTAAAGTAAAGAAAACACATCTCTTAGCTGTTACAATGTGAATTTTTAAAATTCTTCCTTTTAATCAATCTTTGAATGATCAAACTCAATGAACCTGTCCCTTCGTTAGCTATTCTTTGGTTACAAAAACTTTCTTGTGTACAGAGCTTAATGTAGCATATCTCTCCTTTATAGATTTCCATTATCATATTTAATTGTGAAATCTACAGTATAAACTTTTTTTAACCACTAAGGAAATAATGTAGCCTTGATAGTCTATTTCCTAATGTGTAACTGAAGCTTGGTTTGCCCTTTATACTCTGTCAACCTCGCTATCAGTTCTAATCATACATTTTGATGTTGGCTCTCATTGCGTATTAACTTGTCCATAGATGTTGCCTAAGACTCCCAATGCTCTTTGACCTCTATAGAATACCTTCAGTTGATATCTTCAGGTTTATGTTAATTATCTGTCACATATAAGTTGAACCTGATTAGTAAGAAGTCTGTTTTTCTTGTAGGAAATTTCAATATCCACTTGTCCAAAGACTCTTCTCAAAAATTCAATTCTTACAATTAATAAACTCCTCGGGATATTCCCACTTATCAGTGACCCAATTAGGGTATCACTGTCCTCCAGAACGACTATAGACCCAGTTTTCACCAATAGAAGTTCTGCCAAACAACTGATTATGATTCTTGATGATGCCATATCTGACCACTGTGCCATTCTGGTTGCTTTTAAGGCTGATGCTCTAATATAATTTATTAAAGTAAAGAGACTTGGGAGAAACCTTGACAATGCTAATATGCTCATATTTCACTCCCTGCTTATTAGATCCAATTTGTTTGTAGTCTACTCCAACAATTCTCTTGTTTGCTTAATGCATTTCAATCTTTACTCTTATATAACATTGAAATGGCTTTCCCAAATCAGTCTCATATAGCTAGCAAATCCAATCAATGGATTAATGACAAAATTAGAGGTATGGCATGGGAGGTCAAAGTATAAGCAATCAATATCAAAGAGATCGAATCAGAAGAGGCATAAATATCCCATCAGGAATTTATAAAATCCTACGATAAATTGCTCAAATCAACATAAAAGCCTACAATAACTATTGCAATGTAAAAATTGTATTTTAGTTTTGTATCACTGCTGCTGAATTCCATTGAAATGGTTCCAATCTTTCTTCGGTGATCTTTGTCAATATTCAGCCTTGAATGGATCAAAATCCAATCTGCTAACCATGCTTCAGGACTTACCTCAAGGATCAATTCTCAGAACCTCTACTGTATATTATGACTTTCCTATATTTTGCCCTACTGGTGTCCATCCTGTACTTTTTCAGTTCACACCAACGTCTTGATCTCCGGTTCCACCCTTGAAGCTATGTGTATGTAAAAACCAAATCCACTTTATCATCAATGATCCAGTGGCGTCATGGTTACAACTTACAACTAAATGTAAAAAAAATGATACTATGAAATTCAACTGTAAAAGAAAGCGATGAAGCTTCTGAAATTTGAGTATCTTTCTATTCAACAGGTAGAGGATACCAAATTTCTTGGGCTGAATGACGATGCTCAATTGAACTGGAAGAGTTATATTGACAAAATGTGTTACAAACTGAGTACCATTTGTTTCATGGTAAGAAAATTATCAATAGAAACTGGTACTGAAACAATTCTATGTTTCTACCATGCTGTTTCACTCAAGGATCTTCTATGGAATTATTTTTTGGGGCTCCTGTACTTATGCTCGCAATGTGTTCCTTTTGCAAACAAGAGCTATTTGTCATATTGCCAAAACTAAACCCAAAGAGCACTGTAAGCCTCTCTCCAAAACGTACAAAATTCTACCAATTCCTTGTTTGTATATTTACAACTCAATCCTTTTTGTAAAATAATTTGGGAATTGTTTAATGGTAATAACAAGATTTACAAGTACAGAACGAGAAATCAGGAAGACTTTCACATGTACCAAAGTAGGTTAAAAATAAACAATCATGATCCCTCTCATATGGCAGTGAAATCCTTTGATACATTACCAAATATTATAAAGTCTCTTGCTAGCACTACTAATTTTAGGAAACTTTTTTTACCTGTAATTAATGGATGCTTTTACTGTCTAAATGATTTTATAAATTGAATGTATTTAAATATATAATGAATCGTCCTATATTTGTTTTCTACAAATCACTATAGACCAATAAAGATTATTATTATAATCGATATTTGTTCTTTTATAAACATCTGTGATGTGAATGGTAAAGAGGGAGATCCTTGAGACAATTTTCATCCCCTCAAACTATCTTTGCATCCAATATTCTCAACTAAGGCGATATTTTATCCTAGCCTGTACATTCTCAATGGGATTGAATTTTATTTTCTCCTTTATCATCTTAAATTCTTCTTTCATTCATTTGGATCTCAGCATAGAAGTCTGTTTGAAACTGCAATTAAAACTTGTTATAAGTTGTATTTCTCAGGAATTGTAGTGGTAATAATGGCAATTTCTAAAGCTTTTCAAATACTCATCATAACTGGAATTATTTATTATAGTAAAATAGGAAGTAGAAATAGAGGTATAATTAATTCAATCCTTTAAGTAGAAACAGGTTTTCAAAGTAGAGAGAAACCTATATCTCAATATATTTTATTTTTTACCAAAAGCTTTACAGTCAATTATGATTTCATTCCTTTCTTTTTTGGTAGTATCTGGATTATACTGATATTGTCTTTTTTTGTATACAAAAAGATTTAAGAATCATAAGATTGTTGTTAAAATACCTTGCAATGTTACTTATGGAAAAATATACAAACTTTGTACTCTCATTTGCAAATAACGTGGAATATAATAAGTAGCTGTTTATATCTTGAACACAATGGGACACAACTACGTAGGACATCGATATAAATTCCTGCAGTAAATTTAAAATGAGAGCATTTAGAGGTAATATTAAATTTAAATCACAGTTTGGATATTGAAAAAATGACCAATTATTTGCTATGGTTTCATAACATGATATGATAATTGAATTTGTTTATATGGAGTTGTAAACAAAGATACTAAGTTTTATTTCAACATTTAAGGAATTTCTATTTATTTGTAAAAGATTTTTTACTGAATGATTGCTCATAGCGGTTACCAGCTGACTATGATTACTCTTCAAATGCATCGCAATTAACACAGTCTTTGTTAACATTGTAAGTAAGTTGGAGATATGAGGCTCTATACCTTTGGAAATACCTTTTTTTATTATGAGAAATTTTAGGTGACCTTTCCTCATTTATCATTATTTTGGCATTTAAGGTTAATCATGTATTGAATGTAAGATTATGGAGCTAAAACTTTGCAGATATATATTTGATGAATATTTAGTAAGACCTCTTTTTCTGAAGATATAAACCAGGGAATTTTATTGCACGTAACTATTTTTGTCCTTTCCTCTATATTAATTTAAGAGACTAGTTTACTTACAACTACCACAAGTTCAGTTTCAGTTTTCAGTGTACCAAAAAGTCTTTCATCTAATTTGTTTAGGTTACAGTTTGATGACCTATTTTAAAATAAGAGATATTCCAATAAAAGTGAGATAACTGCTATGGAAAGAAAAGTTCTCTGCTTTCCAAATATTAACAATTTTTAGCTGTGATGAAAGAATAATAGCAACTCTGTTGGCAAAATTTGATAAGAGGCCTAAATTATCCGTTGGCTGGTTTGTTTCACCTTCATTCCCTAAAGGGAAACTTAAGCTTCTGAAATCTCATTCTTCAAAGTTGAATGCTGATGACAGCATTCTAACATATGTATAAAATAAACTTCTCTAGTTTGATATTGCAAAAAATCCTAATTGCTTTTTCTCCTTGGGTATCCTATGTTTTTGAGAGATCTTGTTAATAGTGAAGTTCATAATTTTATAGTTTCTTTTGATGTATCATGCAAATATGCAGCTTTTTTACTACAAAGAGCGTACAAATTTCTTTCCTCTTAGTTTTAAGAGCTTGAATTTGATTAGGATCCAGCTTTTTAATGAAATATTGTTTATTTGAACTCAATTAAATTATAGTATATATCATTCTTAGAATTATAATTGTCAGTGGAATATTTTTTTGTTTTGAAAACCAAGTAGTAAAGAAAATGAATGACAAAATCATGGTCTTTGTCTTTCTCAGATTTGAAAGGAAGAGGTTTTAGTGTACAAACCCTACTGTGTTTTTTGCCACCTTAATACTAACATTTTGGTTGTAAAACAGTTTCTCTCTTGTGAAAATATACAAATTGAAGCTTATCTTACAATTAATTTGTTTATCCATTCAGAGTGTTTTAGATATCAATTTCTTAATTGAGAATTAATTCCATTCTTCGATAGAAAATTATAAATAGAATCTTATTTCAGAATTACTTTGTTTATACTTCCTGAATTTTTTATTTATTATATATTAGTTCATTTAGGAAACATTATCCTCAAATATTTGGGCTTTATTCATAAAAAGAAATGCTATGTTAAATAATACTTAGCAAATCTTGCCTCAATACTTTCAAATGTTTTGATGTAATTTATGAAATTTATAAAATGTTTATATGAGTGAATGAGTTCTGATTAATTTTCATCTGCAAGGTTTTAAAAACCATGTTTCCCCTCATTGTTATTGCTCGACTAAAGTTATATGAGACCCATTAAATTAATTCTTTAGAGAAAACAGGCCTTCATGTATTAGCTATGATTTTCTGAGAGAAACATTCTATTGATCTCAATCTTAAATTTTCAGCACAGGTTATATATCTGATATTCACTGAAATTTAGAAGCTTCATAATTTTCTTGTAACATACAAGATCCTTTTTAGACAAGCAGGATATTAAATTAATCTGATAATAAATTATATTATAAAACTTTCTAAAAATTCCTTACATCTTTGGTTATGTATATTTCTCTTTCTGTAACAAATTGAATCTAAGTTATCCCCTATTGATGAATATCAACAATTTTCTAGTGTTTCTTTTTTAGTTAGTTCTTTTTATGTTAATATACAAAGATAAGACATTTATATTTGAAATTTTCTATTATATGGGTCTAAATCTTTCTTGGAGCATGTTAGTTGCAATATGAGTATGCAAATATTTTTGTAAATAATTTAAATGAAAATCCTCATCCTGTGAGGCAAATCCTAATTTATACTTATTCTTAGGTAATTATATAATTCTAGTTTTAAGGCTCAATTAACAGCTTGGATACAGAATGGCATTATTTATACTCTCTAGCAATGTATAAGTTTTGCCTACTTCTTTCTAAAAGTTTGACTTTTAAATTTTGTTGCAATTCCTATTTTAATTACATTTACTGGTTAAAAGTCTACATCATAAATGTAAGTAACAAACAGCTTATTCAGAAATTTCATTGGAATAAATGTGCATGTACAGCATGGTTTGTGAGATCTTTCAAATGCATCTTAATTAACCGTTTACCTCTAACTTACTTTAAAGTCATTAGTAAAACATGTGATTTTATATCTATGATTTTTTGCTATGTTTTAAGCCTGAGGACAAGAAGGTAATGATTACTTTTCTCATTTTTCTAGCATAATTACATTTAAGTTAAATAAGTTTTCAGATGCTCCCTTTGATCACATATAATTTTTTCTTAGAACATAAAAGTTATATTTTCAATAGAACTAGAATTTAGCTAACTAATTTGAAAAATTAATGAAATCTATATATTGGTCTCTTCTGGCAAGGGTAGCTTTGACTATACATATAAACCCAAGAAGTACTGCAAAAGGATGACATACACACCCCTCTTTAAATATGATAGGATAAAATGAAAGGTTTAATTTCATATCTCTTTTCCACTTGAGTTGAAATTGTCATCTTAAAAATTCTTTTCTTTTTGTTGTACATTTGTTAAAGAAAATGTGTTTCCCATCACATAGATATTTTTGGATTATATACTTTGTTGTATTTTTTTGCAATGAAAGTAGAGAGAGAAAAAATCATTTATTCAATTCGTTCAGTTATATAATCTAATATAAGCTCTTTTCTTTTGGTGATACTGTAATTAGTAGAGAACTAAAGGCTGCTAATGTGAACATATAATTTTAATATAAGTTTCTTGTGAGTTTATATACCATGAAATTCTCAATTTGAGAAACTTTATTGTGAAGAAAATTTAAAACTAGATACCTAAGCAGAGGAATTACTTTGTGTCCTAAATGAATCAATCTCTTTTATAAATAATTTATCCAGAATCAATAACATGCCAATCCTTTTCATTCAACATCTGAGGAAGTTGCATTTCATTTGATTTAACAATTGTATTAGTCAGTTTTTCAGAAGATGTTTTTCGACAATTGTTTTTGTTGGGTAATAGAACTTTCTTTAATAGGAGAAAGAAATTCTTTTTATATTATTGGTGCATGAAAAATCAGCCCCTTTTGTAAAATTATTATGATATATATACAAAACAATTAACTATTATTTCAAATTCCAGGGTCATCATTAATCAAGAATTTGTTAGTTTAAAAGTTACCTTATACTGCCTATAATTCCAATTGTGAGGTTTTAAAATTTCCTTTATAAGTATAACCTTTGTGTCTTGAATTATTCTATGACATTTATAAGTTCTATGTGTGAGTGTGAAGTGCATTAAAAGCAATGATCATACTGGTGCTAAACTGATTTTGAAATTCTTGGGCTGAAATATGGTGTTATAGGGGACATTTTATGACTCGCTAAAGAATGCAACTTGGTGAAACTGATCTATATAAATCTTAACTATGTATCGGATTCACTTTTCTCTTTCCACATTGATATTCAGTCATTGGTGTGCAATGAGCATGATCTTGTGTATTTTTGGATGTCACTTTATGGTATTCAAATATTTCTCCTCTCCCTTCATGTTACATTCTTATGGAATGGTTGGCTTAAGTAGTTGAGAAGGAACTACAATAATTAAATGAGTATATCAAACAAATTATGGTATTATGTAAACCTTTGATGAAAATGATGCTGAATATCTCTTAATTTGAATGGTTCTCCTACTTCAATCTCTCCAACATATATTTAAAAATGCTTCTGATTGGAAAACAAAGATAGAAGTTCACTATTACCAGATCGTTCCTTTCATTACTTATAAGTATACTCTGATGGCATACCATTGGATCTACTCTTTTGATTGGTAATAGATTTTATCTCTAAACTTCTCAACAGGTTAAGAGATTCAGAGTGTCTGGCATTTCTTTGTGACTGTGTTGTTTAATAATCCATTTCTTTCACAAACAGTGAGATATTTAATTATAGGGTTTTGAGTCTTACATTTGTTCATTGAATTACTTTTGTAAATTCTTATGATATGCGTTTATCATAGGTATCAGCATTAAATATTCAATGTATTTAAATCAATCCCTTTTTGATTCCTTAATAGTTCTTATGAAATGTGACCCCTACTCTATTTCAAATCCTTTATTCTTCTTGAAAGAAAAATTTTTGAAAACAGGTGGGAAGAAGTTTATTGAATGAAAATGAATACTAAATGTTCCTAAACCTTTTTGATGGTTATGTGTGAAGCCAGATAAAATGATGGTAATGGCACATTCTATGGACAGTTGGGAAAGGAAATTGATAGTATCTCAAGACAGGATATTTAAACAATTCTTAAAGACTTCAATGCTAAGTTTGGCAAAAAGGAGACACTTAAAATAAGAAAAAATTGGAAAGTAAAACCTTCATGGTATGAAAAATGATAATAAGCAAAGTGGTCAAGTTGATATTGGGGTATTAAAGGCTCTAGGGAAATATCATTAGGTAGGTAACATGGAGCTCACGAGATGGAGTTACTTTTAACCAAATTGGCCATATAATAATTGATAGGAAACATTTATCTGATGTACATAAGATAGACAGCCACAAAGGACCTAACTGTGAATCAGACCGTGACTCATATGAAAAAACCCCTGCCACTTGAATGAAGGAAGAAATACAATAAAATACTAATAATAATAATGCAGAGAAAGTGTTACTTTATAATGTGTGCTCCTTAAAGTATTTCCTACTAAGTTTCCTTTTGATACTTGTGTTTCAATGACAAGAGTGAGTCTTTCTTTAGAAATACAATGCCTTATTGAGTTAATTCCATGAGGGCGAACCAAGAAAATATTGGTCTACATGTTACATGACAAGTATGTTTTCTTTGTCACCTTCATGAATTCACCTCTTCTGGTTGACTTTCCACATAAATATTTCAGTTGAGCTATTTTATAAATCATCATCATGTTCCTTCCTGGGTTATGCATTATACCTGCTCAGGCTTCACTTGTTCCATGGAACTTTACCATCTTTTTCTCGGTCTGCTGACAGTTCCCTTGCCAATAGATTGATATTTCATGCCTGTTTTGAAATTCCCCCATTTGGCATTCCTAATAAATGTTTAAAAGTTGTCAAAAATGAGATAACTAAATGCAGCTTTTCTTTCCAATTTAACATTTAGAATAAAAAGCTTCGAATAAAAATCTTCAATTCTTGCCAAGTATGATCTTAACAAAATTTTGCTTCATTTGCAATTCAATTAATTTGAAATCTTACATTATTTTCTAAATAGGTGTGCTCAAAAAAAAGTAAACTGAGCTTTATCAAATCAAATTAACTAACACAGTTTCATTTGAAATCATGGTTTATTAATAAATAATTTAAAATTACTCAATTTTACTCAACTAATGCTTTGTAAGAAATTAAAATTGAACTATTTTAATTTGATGCTTACTTTCTGAACCAAGATACCATTTAGATTTTCATGACTTTAGCATTCATTTTCTGCATTAAACCACCTTTTCCGTTGCTTCAGAATGCTTTCTCTAAGCATCATGTTTTGGGGTAGCTTGTTCTATTTTTCTTCACAAAGGAGAAGAATTTCTTTTCTAGGGACTGGACACATTTCTCCAGAAAGACATCAGATCACTTTTGCTATATGTCCAAAGGAAACAAGGTGAGAAGAAACATTCAAATCACAACTCTTTCTTAGCAGTTTTATTGAAATTCTGAAAGTGTACAGTTTAGGCCAGAAATCAATAAAGAAGTTTCAAATTTGAAGTTATCAAGTTTTGAATTATAACCTTTCATCTTTGTCCCAGCAACTCAATATTATATTGCAGTCTTTACATGTCCAGAAACTATCCTCACTGTTTCTATTGTGGTTGAAAATTTATCAAGTAATTCAACAGCCCTCCTACTCCATTGGCTGCTTACAGTGTAAATGGTGGCCAGGTTTAATTTAAGGCTGCACTCATAAATTAGAGCCCTGATTTCAGCCAGAAATTAGCATGGCACAATGAAAATCATCTGAAAAATGTAGAAGCATGAAATAAAAGATGAAAATGTTATAAGGAGGTGAAAAATAAGAAATACAATCTAATTCAATACCTGAGACAACAAATAACAATTTTCAACAAACCAATGATGTTGGGGACATAATCTTTAAGATGCGAGACCAACAAATAAACAAGAAGCAAGACTGCAACAAAGCTGACAAATAAATAAATTATCTGAAATGTAATTTTAATTTGAACAAACAAATAAGATGGAAACATTCAGCAAAGGATGAATCTAAACATTTTTAAATGAAGCAGAATGTAAAGAATACCAATTGATGAACTATACACAGAAGTACAATTCAAAAGATTTCGCTCAGTCTTGCAGAGAAAATAATGTATTCCACTCTTAATCAAACAAAAGAGAGCTGTTATGGATAGAAAGGAATTTATACACTGAATTGAAACAACCTATAGACACCAAATAATTGAATGAGATAATGCTGAAAGAAGACATTCAATTCTCAGATATACATTTTTCAAAAACGTTCCTCAGTGCTACGTTTTTAAGAAAAACTTAAGAAATCATTTTGAGTGCCTCAAACATTGTAGAGAATAGAATGTGAGTTTTAGACATAGAAGAATTCGTATGTAAGACATTGTTCAAATATGAAGGCAAAAGAATGACTTCTAATTTTTAACAGAATCTGATGAATTCTGAGTCATTGTCACAATATAAAGAGTAATTCTTATTTAAGATATGGAAATGATAAAGATCTAAAATTTTCAGAACAGAGAAACAAATTAATTCTAAGATAAAATACTGTTTTCATTTTTTCACCAGAGATGAAGTATTTTAAAATCCAAAAATCTTACTATCAAGGTGGTGAAGCACACATGTGGTGTTTCTACACTAAAACCTCTAACTTTCAAACCTTCGTTGTCTCTCATCAAGGTCTGCCAACAGAGTTGCTATATCCTTGTTACTGCAGCTAAAAATTGCGAATATCTGGCAATCACAGAACATTTTCTTCCACTTCTTTCCTCTGTTTTATTTCTACATAATTTATTTTCAAATCGGTTGTCAAACTCTAAGGTGACGGAATTAGAATAAAGGTGAGGCAAAGTAAAGTAAAGGCTTTGGCAGATTGAAAAATGAAATTGAACTTGTTGGAACTGAAGAAAGCTTTGAACTTGTATGGAGGAAAAGGGAAAACAGGAACAGAAAACGTCCTATATGATATATATCTTCAAAGGAAAGTGATCTTAAAATATATTCAGCAAAAATATATCCAATTAAGTTCTTGCTCCATGATCTTAAATACAATGCTTGATAATTACATTACCATTATATGCAATACAATAATATTTATAGTTTATTAGCTGTGAACTTATTACACCAAAACGTCTTTCTTGCTTTGCATGTCATAGCAGATATATGCAATGCGTTTCAAGAATAACTGCAGTCAGCTGATCTTCACTGTGAGAAATCAGTGGCTGCATGTGCCTGTTTCACCCAATTACCTTTTGGTAACGGAGTATGCTTGATAATTTATTTAGGCGCAACTGAAAAGTAAACCATTTCCTTTATTTCATAACACAAAAGTCATGTTGAAAAAGTATAAATCGAAGAATTTCATCATTCTGAAACGGTAGAAGGAGTCTTATTCAAATGAAAAGGTTTCAAATAAGTTTGCAATGTGCAAAATTTGGAAACTCTGTTCTGTTATCTTCTAAGATAAATATGAGGATTTCCAAGTAAGTTGATTGAAGCACCATGGTCTGAAGATGAATTTCACAAAGTTGTAAGCTGTCAACTTTAAAATTTCATCAACTTCACTGCTTCAAAACACCTCTTGCTGTAATATTATCTTACGCAGCAGTGACTCGTCTCGGTAGAAGTAATTTATTTTCAAGAAATACCTACTGATTAAAATGCATAATTATTCTCGTCCAAAGAGAATGATGATTCCAAAATGCATTTCTCGAAACGTTTTCCGAAGTCTATCGTTCTCAAAACTTCAAAAAAGAAAAAATATCATCATTTTGTTCCGATTTTATGGTTTCCTGTTCGTGCCTTGGACATATACTGCTGCTTAACTGTCACTCAGAAGACGCGCGAATACTTTCTGCTTTGACATAAAGTAAGTACAAGGCCCAGCCTTTCCAGCTACCACTGCTTTTTCGAGCAATGTAATGTTACCACATATTATTTGTTTTCCATACTATTTTGTAAAGTCCTTTCGATAGTTTCGTCAAAGCATCCGCGTTCATCATATTAGATGAACCATCAGTACTTTCCGGAAAGTACTGAAATAGATTTTCATCTTTGCGGTATATATACATAGTTTTAGACGTTTTTTTGTAAGAATTGATGAAGGAGTTTATCATCCTTTCAAGTTTTCATATAAAGATGTCTTTTACCTTTCAAATAGTGGAAGCCGCGATACTAAGAAGCCTTGAAGATGTTCGACTGTTAGTACCCGTTTCATCATTCTTCGGAAGTCATAGGAGATCACGAAGAAGTTTTCAAAAAGTGTTTCAATATTGCATACTTTACTCTATGGTGCCTCAGTCGCTTCCTGCTTGTGAATCTTACAGAGTCTATGGCGTGAATCTTACAGTGGATTATGTCTTTGTTCTGTGTGAAGTCTGTTGTAAGCAGTTCCAATTTTTCGTTGAGTCCCTGATAACATCAACATTTCCCTGCTGGCATTGGATGGATGACTGTAATAACTTGTTTTCTTATAATTTTAACTTTTAGAATTATGCTATTTGGTAAATTTTTGGTATAGAATGAGTATTTAAAATAAGGAAAACAGATCTTCGATATTACAATATGAATTTTTTAAATGCTTCCTATTATGAAAATCCTTGAATATTTGAACACAATAAACATGTCCATTTGTTAGCTATAATTGGGTAGCCTAAACTTTATTGTGTGGGGAGCTAATTTTATCATATCTCTTCTTTATATCCATTATCATATTAAATGTGGACTCTACAATATAATTTTTGGACTGTTAATGAGGTAAAGTAGCCTAAATAACATAATTCAGAATGTGTTGCTGAAGCTTGGTTTGACTTCTTATAGTCTATAAATCTCAATTCACCTCTTACCTTCTCATAGACCATGCAATAGAGTCCTATAGCTCTTTGACCACCATTTGTTACCTCCAATTGCAATCTTAAGGTAAAACTTATTTTCTTTCAAATTTAATCAATTTTCACTCTTTTTGAAGCATCTGTGAAGTGAAAGGTAAAGAGAGAGATTCTTAAGTCCAGCTTCGTCCCCTTAAGCCATCTTAGCATCCAATATTCTCATCTAAAGCGATATTTTATCCTAGCTTGCACATTCTCAATGGGAATGAATTTTATTTCCCATTTATCTTCTTACATTCTTCTTTCTTGTCTCGTTCATTTTGATTGTAGCATAGAAGTCTGTTTGAAACAGCAAATCAAACATACAATTGTTATCTTTCAGGAATTGTTGTGGTACTAAAGGAAAATTCTAAAGCTGTCAAGGGAATCATCTTAACTTACTCATTTATTTCAGTCACTGAAAAATCAGACATAGAGGTTTTATTAATTTAATACTTTTGTTAGCATCATGTTTTCACAGAAAAGAGAAACATTTATTAAAATGTTATTTTTATTTCTCACCCAAAGCTTTAAGGTCAATCTTTTTGTTTATTATTCTCTTTTGTGTTTGTTTCTTGATTATACTGATGTTGTATTTCTTTATGAACAAAATATTTAAGAAAGGTAGGATTCTTATCAAAATACTGTGTAAATTTACTAATAATGTAGTATTTAATAAGTTGTACTTGAAAAGAACAGGATACAACTACATAGGACAATGACTTAAATTCCTACAGTATATTCAAAATAAAAGTAGTTGGGAGGTAAAAATGTTCCTATTTTTTATTTTGGTTTCATAACCTGATATTATGATTGAATTTTTTCTGGCGTAAACAAAGATACTAAATTATACGTAGACACTAAAGGAATTTTTTAAAAGGATCATTGGCTCATCTTCAACATTTTATGTAAGTTGGAGATATGTGGTTCAATAGCATTGGAAATTCTCTCATCTGTGTTGAAATATTTTTTTGGAGACCTCTCCTTATTTATTATTATTTTGTCATTAAGGTTTAATCATTTATTGTATTTAAGATCATGTAGCAAGAATTTTTTGGAAATATTTTTAGACCTCTTTCCTTTGAAGATATAAACCAGGGCATCCTGTTGCACATTTTCTGTTCCTAATTTTTCAGTTACCATACTATAAATTCAAAAATTTGGTTTATTTCCAAAATGTTCAACTTCAGTTTTCAACCAGTTTGAAGACCTATTTTAAAATAAAAGATGTAGAAATAAAAGTGAGATATTGGCTATCAAAGGAAATCTTTTATGATTATAGCATATATTATCATTGTCAATTAAATAGTTTTTTGTTTCAAATACCAAATAGTAAAAACATTAAATGGCAAAATCATAGTATTTGTTTTTCTCAAGTTTGAAAGATAGAATGGGTTTAGTGTTGATACGATTCCTGTGTGTGTCACCACCTTAAAACTTACAATTTTCCTTTTGAAAATACTTCATCCTTGGCAAAAATTATAAACAGCATCTTATCTTTGAATTAATTTGTTTCTCCATTCTGAATATTTTAGGTATTTATATATCTCTTAATTGAGAGTTCAACTTAATATAGAGAAAATGTTTCAATCATTAGGTTGAAACATGAGATTCTGTTAAAAATTCAAAGTCATTCTATTTATATTTGAATGATGTCTTATATTCTAAGTACAGCCATCAAGAAGTTGATTGTTGTGTAAGGTATTGAGACACTCAAAATGATTTCTTAAATTTTTCTGAAAATTTTAACACTGAGAACACGTCTTCTCTCATCAGGATCTCTTTCAATAATTTTGTTCTAATAGCTTTTTCAGTTCTGTGTATAAATATCTTTGTATCCAATAGATTCCTCTTTTATTCATTTAATGTTTAACACATTTTTTATGCACGACAGAGCAAAATGTTTTGAAATTAATTTTTGTGTATAGTTGATCAATTGGTATTCTTTACATTCCACTTCATTTGTAAATTTTTAAATGCATCTTTTGCTTGATGTTTCAATCTTCATTATTTGTTGAAATTAAGTAACATTTAGATAATGCTGTGTTGGAGGTTCTTATTTTATGGTTGTGAAATATTTATAATCTCCCTTCCTTTTACATTCCTATGGAACGGTTGGCTTATGTAGTTGAGAAGGAATCATGATAATTCAATGAGTATTTAGCCAGATTACTCCATTATTTAATTAAACCTTTGATTCTGTAAAAATGATACTCAAAATTAATTCGATTTGCTAGTTTTCCTGTTTCAATCTCCCTATCATAAATTTAAAAATGCTATTGATTGGAAACCGAGGTAAAATTTCAATATTACCACTGATCAGAATGATCTTTTCATTCCTTGTAAGTATACTTTGTTGGCATCATTGTTTTTACTCTTTTCATTGGTAATAGATTTTATCTCTAAACTTCTCAACAGGTTGAGAGATTCAGAGTTTCTGGCATTTCTTTGTGACTGTGTTGTTTAATATTCCATTTCTCTCACAAACAGTGAGATATTTACTTATAGGGTTTTGAGTCTTATGTTTGTTGATTGAATTACTTTTGTAAATTTTTATGATATGCATTTCTCATAGGTATCACCATTAAATATTCAATTTAATATTTAAATCAATCCCTTTTTGATTCCTTAATAGTTTTTATGAAATGTGACCCCTACTCTATTTCAAATCCTTTATTCTTCTTTAAAGAAAAATTTTTGAAAACAGGTGGGAAGAAGTTTATTGAATGAAAATCAATACTAAATGTTCCTAAACCTTTTTGATGGTTATGTGTGAAGCCAGATAAAATGATGGTAATGGCATATTCTATGGACAGTTGGGAAAGGAAATTGATAGTATCTCAAGACAGGATATTTAAACAATTCTTAAAGACTTCAATGCTAAGTTTGGCAAAAAGGAGACACTTAAAGTGATAAACAATTGGAAAGTAAAATCTTCAGGGTATGAAAAATGATAATGAGCAAATTGGTAAAGTTGATATTGGGGTAGTCAGGCTCTAGGGAAAGATCATAAGGTAGATAACATGGAGCTCACGAGATGGAGTTACTTTTAAACAAATTGGCCATGTAATAATTGATAGGAAACATTTATCTGATGTACATAAGATAGACATCCACAGAGGACCTAACTGTGAATCAGACCGTGACTCATATGAAAAAACCCCTGCCACTTGAATGAAGGAAGAAATACAATAAAATACTAATAATAATAATGCAGAGAAAGTGTTACTTTATAATGTGTGCTCCTTAAAGCATTTCCTACTAAGTTTCATTTTGATGCTTGTGTTCCAATGACAAGAGTGAGTCTCTCTTTAGAAATACAATGCCTTATTAAGTTAATTCCATGAGGGGGAACCAAGAAAATATTGGTTTACGTGTTACAAGACAAGTATGTTTCATTGTCACCTTCATGAATTCACTTCTTCTGGTTGACTTTCCACATAAATATTTCAGTTGAGCTATTTTATAAATCATCATCATGTTCCTTCCTTGGTTATGCATTATACCCGTTCAGGCTTCACTTGTTCCATGGAACTTTACCATCTTTTTCTCGGTCTGCTGACAGTTCCCTTGCCTATAGATTGATATTCCATGCCTGTTTTGAAATTCCCCCATTTAGCATTCCTAATAAATGTTTAAAAGTTGTCAAAAATGAGATAACTAAATGCAGCTTTTCTTTCCAATTTAACATTTAGAATAAAAAGCTTCGAATAAAAATCTTCAATTCTTGCCAAGTATGATCTTAACAAAATTTTGCTTCATTTGCAATTCAATTAATTTGAAATCTTCAATTCTTTTCTAAATAGGTGTGCTCAAAAAAAAGTAAACTGAGCTTTATCAAATCAAATTAACTAATGCAGTTTCATTTGAAATCATGGTTTATTAATAAATAATTTAAAATTACTCCATTTTACTCAACTAATGCTTTGTAATAAATTAAAATTAAACTATTTATATTTGATGCTTACTTTCTGAACCAAGATACCACTTAGATTTTCATGACTTTAGCATTAATTTTCTGCATTAAACCACCTTTTCCTATGCTTCAAAATGCTTTCTCTAAGTATCATGTTTTGGGGTAGCTTGTTCTATTTTTCTTCACAAAGGAGAAGAATTTCTATTCTAGGGACTGGACACATTTCTCCAGAAAGACATCAGATCACTTTTGCTATATGTCCAAAGGAAACAAGGTGAGAAGAAACATTCAAATCACAACTCTTTCTTAGCAGTTTTATTGAAATTCTGAAAGTGTACAGTTAAGGCCAGAAATCAATAAAGAAGTTTCAAATTTGAAGTTATCAAGTTTTGAATTATAACCTTCCATCTTTGTCCCAGCAACTCAATATTATATTGCAGTCTTTACATGTCCAGAAACTATCCTCACTGTTTCTATTGTGGTTGAAAATTTATCAAGTAATTCAACAGCCCTCCTACTCCATTGGCTGCTTACAGTGTAAATGGTGGCCAGGTTTAATTTAAGGCTGCACTCATAAATTAGAGCCGTGATTTCAGCCAGAAATTAGCATGGCACAATGAAAATCATCTGAAAAATGTAGAAGCATGAAATAAAAGATGAAAATGTTATAAGGAGGTGAAAAATAAGAAATACAATCTAATTCAATACCTGAGACAACAAATAACAATTTTAACAAACCAATGATGTTGGGGACATAATCTTTAAGATGCAAGACCAACAAATAAACAAGAAGCAAGACTGCAACAAAGCTGACAAATAAATAAATTATCTGAAATGTAATTTTAATTTGAACAAACAAATAAGATGGAAACATTCAGCAAAGGATGAATCTAAACATTTTTAAATGAAGAAGAATGTAAAGAATACCAATTGATGAACTATACACAGAAGTACAATTCAAAAGATTTCGCTCAGTCTTGCAGAGAAAATAATGTATTCCACTCTTAATCAAACAAAAGAGAGCTGTTATGGATAGAAAGGAATTTATACACTGAATTGAAACAACCTATAGACACCAAATAATTGAATGAGATAATGCTGAAAGAAGACATTCAATTCTCAGATATACATTTTTCAAAAACGTTCCTCAGTGCTACGTTTTTTAAGAAAAACTTAAGAAATCATTTTGAGTGCCTCAAACATTGTAGAGAATAGAATGTGAGTTTTAGACATAGAAGAATTCGTATGTAAGACATTGTTCAAATATGAAGGCAAAAGAATGACTTCTAATTTTTAACAGAATCTGATGAATTCTGAGTCATTGTCACAATATAAAGAGTAATTCTTATTTAAGATATGGAAATGATAAAGATCTAAAATTTTCAGAACAGAGAAACAAATTAATTCTAAGATAAAATACTGTTTTCATTTTTTCACCAGAGATGAAGTATTTTAAAATCCAAAAATCTTACTATCAAGGTGGTGAAGCACACATGTGGTGTTTCTACACTAAAACCTCTAACTTTCAAACCTTCGTTGTCTCTCATCAAGGTCTGCCAACAGAGTTGCTATATCCTTGTTACTGCAGCTAAAAATTGCGAATATCTGGCAATCACAGAACATTTTCTTCCACTTCTTTCCTCTGTTTTATTTCTACATAATTTATTTTCAAATCGGTTGTCAAACTCTAAGGTGACGGAATTAGAATAAAGGTGAGGCAAAGTAAAGTAAAGGCTTTGGCAGATTGAAAAATGAAATTGAACTTGTTGGAACTGAAGAAAGCTTTGAACTTGTATGGAGGAAAAGGGAAAACAGGAACAGAAAACGTCCTATATGATATATATCTTCAAAGGAAAGTGATCTTAAAATATATTCAGCAAAAATATATCCAATTAAGTTCTTGCTCCATGATCTTAAATACAATGCTTGATAATTACATTACCATTATATGCAATACAATAATATTTATAGTTTATTAGCTGTGAACTTATTACACCAAAACGTCTTTCTTGCTTTGCATGTCATAGCAGATATATGCAATGCGTTTCAAGAATAACTGCAGTCAGCTGATCTTCACTGTGAGAAATCAGTGGCTGCATGTGCCTGTTTCACCCAATTACCTTTTGGTAACGGAGTATGCTTGATAATTTATTTAGGCGCAACTGAAAAGTAAACCATTTCCTTTATTTCATAACACAAAAGTCATGTTGAAAAAGTATAAATCGAAGAATTTCATCATTCTGAAACGGTAGAAGGAGTCTTATTCAAATGAAAAGGTTTCAAATAAGTTTGCAATGTGCAAAATTTGGAAACTCTGTTCTGTTATCTTCTAAGATAAATATGAGGATTTCCAAGTAAGTTGATTGAAGCACCATGGTCTGAAGATGAATTTCACAAAGTTGTAAGCTGTCAACTTTAAAATTTCATCAACTTCACTGCTTCAAAACACCTCTTGCTGTAATATTATCTTACGCAGCAGTGACTCGTCTCGGTAGAAGTAATTTATTTTCAAGAAATACCTACTGATTAAAATGCATAATTATTCTCGTCCAAAGAGAATGATGATTCCAAAATGCATTTCTCGAAACGTTTTCCGAAGTCTATCGTTCTCAAAACTTCAAAAAAGAAAAAATATCATCATTTTGTTCCGATTTTATGGTTTCCTGTTCGTGCCTTGGACATATACTGCTGCTTAACTGTCACTCAGAAGACGCGCGAATACTTTCTGCTTTGACATAAAGTAAGTACAAGGCCCAGCCTTTCCAGCTACCACTGCTTTTTCGAGCAATGTAATGTTACCACATATTATTTGTTTTCCATACTATTTTGTAAAGTCCTTTCGATAGTTTCGTCAAAGCATCCGCGTTCATCATATTAGATGAACCATCAGTACTTTCCGGAAAGTACTGAAATAGATTTTCATCTTTGCGGTATATATACATAGTTTTAGACGTTTTTTTGTAAGAATTGATGAAGGAGTTTATCATCCTTTCAAGTTTTCATATAAAGATGTCTTTTACCTTTCAAATAGTGGAAGCCGCGATACTAAGAAGCCTTGAAGATGTTCGACTGTTAGTACCCGTTTCATCATTCTTCGGAAGTCATAGGAGATCACGAAGAAGTTTTCAAAAAGTGTTTCAATATTGCATACTTTACTCTATGGTGCCTCAGTCGCTTCCTGCTTGTGAATCTTACAGAGTCTATGGCGTGAATCTTACAGTGGATTATGTCTTTGTTCTGTGTGAAGTCTGTTGTAAGCAGTTCCAATTTTTCGTTGAGTCCCTGATAACATCAACATTTCCCTGCTGGCATTGGATGGATGACTGTAATAACTTGTTTTCTTATAATTTTAACTTTTAGAATTATGCTATTTGGTAAATTTTTGGTATAGAATGAGTATTTAAAATAAGGAAAACAGATCTTCGATATTACAATATGAATTTTTTAAATGCTTCCTATTATGAAAATCCTTGAATATTTGAACACAATAAACATGTCCATTTGTTAGCTATAATTGGGTAGCCTAAACTTTATTGTGTGGGGAGCTAATTTTATCATATCTCTTCTTTATATCCATTATCATATTAAATGTGGACTCTACAATATAATTTTTGGACTGTTAATGAGGTAAAGTAGCCTAAATAACATAATTCAGAATGTGTTGCTGAAGCTTGGTTTGACTTCTTATAGTCTATAAATCTCAATTCACCTCTTACCTTCTCATAGACCATGCAATAGAGTCCTATAGCTCTTTGACCACCATTTGTTACCTCCAATTGCAATCTTAAGGTAAAACTTATTTTCTTTCAAATTTAATCAATTTTCACTCTTTTTGAAGCATCTGTGAAGTGAAAGGTAAAGAGAGAGATTCTTAAGTCCAGCTTCGTCCCCTTAAGCCATCTTAGCATCCAATATTCTCATCTAAAGCGATATTTTATCCTAGCTTGCACATTCTCAATGGGAATGAATTTTATTTCCCATTTATCTTCTTACATTCTTCTTTCTTGTCTCGTTCATTTTGATTGTAGCATAGAAGTCTGTTTGAAACAGCAAATCAAACATACAATTGTTATCTTTCAGGAATTGTTGTGGTACTAAAGGAAAATTCTAAAGCTGTCAAGGGAATCATCTTAACTTACTCATTTATTTCAGTCACTGAAAAATCAGACATAGAGGTTTTATTAATTTAATACTTTTGTTAGCATCATGTTTTCACAGAAAAGAGAAACATTTATTAAAATGTTATTTTTATTTCTCACCCAAAGCTTTAAGGTCAATCTTTTTGTTTATTATTCTCTTTTGTGTTTGTTTCTTGATTATACTGATGTTGTATTTCTTTATGAACAAAATATTTAAGAAAGGTAGGATTCTTATCAAAATACTGTGTAAATTTACTAATAATGTAGTATTTAATAAGTTGTACTTGAAAAGAACAGGATACAACTACATAGGACAATGACTTAAATTCCTACAGTATATTCAAAATAAAAGTAGTTGGGAGGTAAAAATGTTCCTATTTTTTATTTTGGTTTCATAACCTGATATTATGATTGAATTTTTTCTGGCGTAAACAAAGATACTAAATTATACGTAGACACTAAAGGAATTTTTTAAAAGGATCATTGGCTCATCTTCAACATTTTATGTAAGTTGGAGATATGTGGTTCAATAGCATTGGAAATTCTCTCATCTGTGTTGAAATATTTTTTTGGAGACCTCTCCTTATTTATTATTATTTTGTCATTAAGGTTTAATCATTTATTGTATTTAAGATCATGTAGCAAGAATTTTTTGGAAATATTTTTAGACCTCTTTCCTTTGAAGATATAAACCAGGGCATCCTGTTGCACATTTTCTGTTCCTAATTTTTCAGTTACCATACTATAAATTCAAAAATTTGGTTTATTTCCAAAATGTTCAACTTCAGTTTTCAACCAGTTTGAAGACCTATTTTAAAATAAAAGATGTAGAAATAAAAGTGAGATATTGGCTATCAAAGGAAATCTTTTATGATTATAGCATATATTATCATTGTCAATTAAATAGTTTTTTGTTTCAAATACCAAATAGTAAAAACATTAAATGGCAAAATCATAGTATTTGTTTTTCTCAAGTTTGAAAGATAGAATGGGTTTAGTGTTGATACGATTCCTGTGTGTGTCACCACCTTAAAACTTACAATTTTCCTTTTGAAAATACTTCATCCTTGGCAAAAATTATAAACAGCATCTTATCTTTGAATTAATTTGTTTCTCCATTCTGAATATTTTAGGTATTTATATATCTCTTAATTGAGAGTTCAACTTAATATAGAGAAAATGTTTCAATCATTAGGTTGAAACATGAGATTCTGTTAAAAATTCAAAGTCATTCTATTTATATTTGAATGATGTCTTATATTCTAAGTACAGCCATCAAGAAGTTGATTGTTGTGTAAGGTATTGAGACACTCAAAATGATTTCTTAAATTTTTCTGAAAATTTTAACACTGAGAACACGTCTTCTCTCATCAGGATCTCTTTCAATAATTTTGTTCTAATAGCTTTTTCAGTTCTGTGTATAAATATCTTTGTATCCAATAGATTCCTCTTTTATTCATTTAATGTTTAACACATTTTTTATGCACGACAGAGCAAAATGTTTTGAAATTAATTTTTGTGTATAGTTGATCAATTGGTATTCTTTACATTCCACTTCATTTGTAAATTTTTAAATGCATCTTTTGCTTGATGTTTCAATCTTCATTATTTGTTGAAATTAAGTAACATTTAGATAATGCTGTGTTGGAGGTTCTTATTTTATGGTTGTGAAATATTTATAATCTCCCTTCCTTTTACATTCCTATGGAACGGTTGGCTTATGTAGTTGAGAAGGAATCATGATAATTCAATGAGTATTTAGCCAGATTACTCCATTATTTAATTAAACCTTTGATTCTGTAAAAATGATACTCAAAATTAATTCGATTTGCTAGTTTTCCTGTTTCAATCTCCCTATCATAAATTTAAAAATGCTATTGATTGGAAACCGAGGTAAAATTTCAATATTACCACTGATCAGAATGATCTTTTCATTCCTTGTAAGTATACTTTGTTGGCATCATTGTTTTTACTCTTTTCATTGGTAATAGATTTTATCTCTAAACTTCTCAACAGGTTGAGAGATTCAGAGTTTCTGGCATTTCTTTGTGACTGTGTTGTTTAATATTCCATTTCTCTCACAAACAGTGAGATATTTACTTATAGGGTTTTGAGTCTTATGTTTGTTGATTGAATTACTTTTGTAAATTTTTATGATATGCATTTCTCATAGGTATCACCATTAAATATTCAATTTAATATTTAAATCAATCCCTTTTTGATTCCTTAATAGTTTTTATGAAATGTGACCCCTACTCTATTTCAAATCCTTTATTCTTCTTTAAAGAAAAATTTTTGAAAACAGGTGGGAAGAAGTTTATTGAATGAAAATCAATACTAAATGTTCCTAAACCTTTTTGATGGTTATGTGTGAAGCCAGATAAAATGATGGTAATGGCATATTCTATGGACAGTTGGGAAAGGAAATTGATAGTATCTCAAGACAGGATATTTAAACAATTCTTAAAGACTTCAATGCTAAGTTTGGCAAAAAGGAGACACTTAAAGTGATAAACAATTGGAAAGTAAAATCTTCAGGGTATGAAAAATGATAATGAGCAAATTGGTAAAGTTGATATTGGGGTAGTCAGGCTCTAGGGAAAGATCATAAGGTAGATAACATGGAGCTCACGAGATGGAGTTACTTTTAACCAAATTGGCCATGTAATAATTGATAGGAAACATTTATCTGATGTACATAAGATAGACATCCACAGAGGACCTAACTGTGAATCAGACCGTGACTCATATGAAAAAACCCCTGCCACTTGAATGAAGGAAGAAATACAATAAAATACTAATAATAATAATGCAGAGAAAGTGTTACTTTATAATGTGTGCTCCTTAAAGCATTTCCTACTAAGTTTCATTTTGATGCTTGTGTTCCAATGACAAGAGTGAGTCTCTCTTTAGAAATACAATGCCTTATTAAGTTAATTCCATGAGGGGGAACCAAGAAAATATTGGTTTACGTGTTACAAGACAAGTATGTTTCATTGTCACCTTCATGAATTCACCTCTTCTGGTTGACTTTCCACATAAATATTTCAGTTGAGCTATTTTATAAATCATCATCATGTTCCTTCCTTGGTTATGCATTATACCCGTTCAGGCTTCACTTGTTCCATGGAACTTTACCATCTTTTTCTCGGTCTGCTGACAGTTCCCTTGCCTATAGATTGATATTCCATGCCTGTTTTGAAATTCCCCCATTTAGCATTCCTAATAAATGTTTAAAAGTTGTCAAAAATGAGATAACTAAATGCAGCTTTTCTTTCCAATTTAACATTTCGAATAAAAAGCTTCGAATAAAAATCTTCAATTCTTGCCAAGTATGATCTTAACAAAATTTTGCTTCATTTGCAATTCAATTAATTTGAAATCTTCAATTCTTTTCTAAATAGGTGTGCTCAAAAAAAAGTAAACTGAGCTTTATCAAATCAAATTAACTAATGCAGTTTCATTTGAAATCATGGTTTATTAATAAATAATTTAAAATTACTCAATTTTACTCAACTAATGCTTTGTAATAAATTAAAATTAAACTATTTATATTTGATGCTTACTTTCTGAACCAAGATACCACTTAGATTTTCATGACTTTAGCATTAATTTTCTGCATTAAACCACCTTTTCCTATGCTTCAAAATGCTTTCTCTAAGTATCATGTTTTGGGGTAGCTTGTTCTATTTTTCTTCACAAAGGAGAAGAATTTCTATTCTAGGGACTGGACACATTTCTCCAGAAAGACATCAGATCACTTTTGCTATATGTCCAAAGGAAACAAGGTGAGAAGAAACATTCAAATCACAACTCTTTCTTAGCAGTTTTATTGAAATTCTGAAAGTGTACAGTTTAGGCCAGAAATCAATAAAGAAGTTTCAAATTTGAAGTTATCAAGTTTTGAATTATAACCTTTCATCTTTGTCCCAGCAACTCAATATTATATTGCAGTCTTTACATGTCCAGAAACTATCCTCACTGTTTCTATTGTGGTTGAAAATTTATCAAGTAATTCAACAGCCCGCCTACTCCATTGGCTGCTTACAGTGTAAATGGTGGCCAGGTTTAATTTAAGGCTGCACTCATAAATTAGATCCCTGATTTCAGCCAGAAATTAGCATGGCACAATGAAAATCAGCTGAAAAATGTAGAAGCATGAAATAAAAGATGAAAATGTTATAAGGAGGTGAAAAATAAGAAATACAATCTAATTCAATACCTGAGACAACAAATAACAATTTTAACAAACCAATGATGTTGGGGACATAATCTTTAAGATGCAAGACCAACAAATAAACAAGAAGCAAGACTGCAACAAAGCTGACAAATAAATAAATTATCTGACATGTAAATTTAATTTGAACAAACAAATAAGATGGAAACATTCAGCAAAGGATGAATCTAAACATTTTTAAATGAAGAAGAATGTAAAGAATACCAATTGATGAACTATACACAGAAGTACAATACAAAAGATTTCGCTCAGTCTTGCAAAGAAAATAATGTATTCCACTCTTAATCAAACAAAAGAGAGCTGTTATGGATAGAAAGGAATTTATACACTGAATTGAAACAACCAATAGACACCAAATAATTGAATGAGATAATGCTGAAAGAAGACATTCAATTCTCAGATATACATTTTTCAAAAACGTTCCTCAGTGCTACGTTTTTAAGAAAAACTTAAGAAATCATTTTGAGTGCCTCAAACATTGTAGAGAATAGAATGTGAGTTTTAGACATAGAAGAATTCGTATGTAAGACATTGTTCAAATATGAAGGCAAAAGAATGACTTCTAATTTTTAACAGAATCTGATGAATTCTGAGTCATTGTCACAATATAAAGAGTAATTCTTATTTAAGATATAGAAATGATAAAGATCTAAAATTTTCAGAACAGAGAAACAAATTAATTCTAAGATAAAATACTGTTTTCATTTTTTCACCAGAGATGAAGTATTTTAAAATCCAAAAATCTTACTATCAAGGTGGTGAAGCACACATGTGGTGTTTCTACACTAAAACCTCTAAATTTCAAACCTTCGTTGTCTCTCATCAAGGTCTGCCAACAGAGTTGCTATATCCTTGTTACTGCTGCTAAAAATTGCGAATATCTGGCAATCACAGAACATTTTCTTCCACTTCTTTCCTCTGTTTTATTTCTACATCATTTATTTTCAAATCGGTTGTCAAACTCTAAGGTGACGGAATTAGAATAAAGGTGAGGCAATGTAAAGTAAAGGCTTTGGCAGATTGAAAAATGAAATTGAACTTGTTGGAACTGAAGAAAGCTTTGAACTTGTATGGAGGAAAAGGGAAAACAGGAACAGAAAACGTCCTATATGATATATATCTTCAAAGGAAAGTGATCTTAAAATATATTCAGCAAAAATATATCCAATTAAGTTCTTGCTCCATGATCTTAAATACAATGCTTGATAATTACATTACCATTATATGCAATACAATAATATTTATAGTTCATTAGCTGTGAACTTTTTACACCAAAACGTCTTTCTTGCTTTGCATGTCATAGCAGATATATGCAATGCGTTTCAAGAATAACTGCAGTCAGCTGATCTTCACTGTGAGAAATCAGTGGCTGCATGTGCCTGTTTCACCCAATTACCTTTTGGTAACGGAGTATGCTTGATAATTTATTGAGGCGCAACTGAAAAGTAAACCTTTTCCTTTATTTCATAACACAAAAGTCATGTTGAAAAAGTATAAATCGAAGAATTTCATCATTCTGAAACGGTAGAAGGAGTCTTATTCAAATGAAAAGGTTTCAAATAAGTTTGCAATGTGCAAAATTTGGAAACTCTGTTCTGTTATCTTCTTAGATAAATATGAGGATTTCCAAGTAAGTTGATTGAAGCACCATGGTCTGAAGATGAATTTCACAAAGTTGTAAGCTGTCAACTTTAAAATTTCATCAACTTCACTGCTTCAAAACACCTCTTGCTGTAATATTATCTTACGCAGCAGTGACTCGTCTCGGTAGAAGTAATTTATTTTCAAGAAATACCTACTGATTAAAATGCATAATTATTCTCGTCCAAAGAGAATGATGATTCCAAAATGCATTTCTCGAAACGTTTTCCGAAGTCTATCGTTCTCAAAACTTCAAAAAAGAAAAAATATCATCATTTTGTTCCGATTTTATGGTTTCCTGTTCGTGCCTTGGACATATACTGCTGCTTAACTGTCACTCAGAAGACGCGCGAATACTTTCTGCTTTGACATTAAGTAAGTACAATGCCCAGCCATTCCAGGTACTACTGCTTTTTCGAGCAATGTAGTGTTACCACATATTATTTGTTATCCATAATATTTTGGAAAGTAGTTTCGATAGTTTCGTCAAAGCATCCGTGTTTATCATATTAGATGAACCATCAGTACTTTCAGGAAAGTTCTGTAATAGATTATCATCTTTGCGGTATATATACATAGTTTTAGACGTTTTTTTGTAAGCATTGATGAAGGAGTTTATCATCCTTTCAAGTTTTTATATATAGATGTCTTTTACCTTTCAAATAGTGGAAGCCGCGATACTAAGAAGCCTTGAAGCTATTCGACTATTAGTACCCGTTTCATCATTTTTCGGATGTCATAGGATATCATGAAGAAGTTTTCAAAAAATGTTTCAATATTGCATACCGTACACTATGGTGCCTCAGTCGCTGCCTGATTTTGTATCTTATAGAGTCTATGGTGTGAATCTTACAGTGGATTATGTCTTTATTCTGTGTGAAGTGTGTTCTAAGCAGTTCCAATTTTTCGTTGAGTCCCTGATAACATCAACATTTTCCTGCTGGCATAGGATGGATGACTGTAATAACTTGTTTTCTTACTGTAACTTAACTTTAGAATTATACTATTTGGTAATTTTTGGTATACAAATGAGTATTTAAAATAACGAAAACACACATCTTAGCTATTACAACGTTAATATTTTAAATACTTCCTATAATGACAATCCTTAAATATTTAAACACAATAAACATGTCCATTTGTTAGCTATAATTGGGTAGCCTAAACTTTATTGTGTGGGGAGCTAATTTTATCATATCTCTTCTTTATATCCATTATCATATTAAATGTGGACTCTACAATATAATTTTTTTTACTGTTAATGAGGCAAAGTAGCCTAAATAACATAATTCAGAATGTGTTGCTGAAGATTGGTTTGTTTTTTTGTAGTCTATAAATCTCAATTCACCTCTTACCTTCTCATAGACCATGCAATAGAGTCCTATAGCCCTTTGACCACCATTTGTAACCTGCAATTGCAATCTTAAGGTAAAACTTATTTTCTTTCAAATTTAATCAATTTTCACTCTTTTTGAAGCATCTGTGAAGTGAAAGGTAAAGAGAGCGATTCTTAAGTCCAGCTTCATCCCCTTAAGCCATCTTAGCATCCAATATTCTCATCTAAAGCGATATTTTATGCTAACTTGCACATTCTCAATGGGAATGAATTTTATTTTCAATTTATCATCTTTCGTTTTTCTTTCTTGTCTTCTTCATTTTGATTGCAGCATAGAAGTCTGTTTAAACAGCAAATTAAACAATTGAAAGATTATCTTTCAGGAATTGTTGTGGTAATAAAGGAAATTTCTAAAGCTGTCAAGGGAATCATCTTAACTTACTCATTTATTGTAGTCAATGAAACATCAGACAGAGGTTTTATTAATTTAATACTTTTGTTAGCATCATGTTTTCACAGATAAGAGAAACATTTATTAAAATGTATATTTTTATTTCTCACAAAAAGCTTTAAGGTCAATCTTTTATGTTTGTTTCTTGATTATACTGATGTTGTATTTCTTTATGAACAAAATATTTAAGAAAGGTAGGATTCTTATCAAAATACTGTGCAAAATAACTTACAGAAAATTTGCAAAATTTGGGTTCTCGTTTACTAATAATGTAGTATTTAATAAGTTGTACTTGAAAAGAACAGGATACAACTACATAGGACAATGACTTAAATTCCTACAGTATATTCAAAATAGGAGTAGTTTGGAGGTAAAAATGTTCCTATTTTTTGTTTTGGTTTCATAACCTGATATTATGATTGAATTTTTTTGTTGTGTCACCACCTTAAAACTAACAATTTTGCTTTTGAAAATACTTAATCTCTGGGAAAAAAATATAAACAGAATCTTATCTTTGAATTAATTTGTTTCTCCATTCTGAATATTTAAGGGATATTTACATATCTCTTAATTGAGAGTGCAACTTAATATAGAGAAAATGTTTCAATCATTAGGTTGAAACATGAGATTCTGCTAAAAATTCGAAGTCATTCTATTTATATTTGAATGATGTCTTATATTCTAAGTACAGCCATCAAGAAGTTGATTTTTGTGTAAGGTTTTGAGGCACTTGAAATGATTTCTTAAGTTTTTCTGAAAATTTTAACACTGAGAATTTACCGTCTTCTTTCATCAGGATCTCTTTCAATAATTTTGTTCTAATAGCTTTTTCAGTTCTGTATATAAATATCTTTGTATCCAATAGATTCCTCTTTTATTCATTTAATGTTTAACACATTTTTTTGCACGAGAGAGCGAAATGTTTTGAAATTAATTATTGTGTATAGTTGATCAATTGGTATTCTTTACATTCCACTTCATTTGTAAATTTTTAAATGCTTCTTTTGCTTGATGTTTCAATCTTCATTATTTGTTGAAATTAAGTAACATTTAGATAATGCTGTGTTGGAGGTTCTTATTTTATGGTTGTGAAATATTTATCCTCTCCCTTCCTTTTACATTCCTATGGAACAGTTGGCTTATGTAGTTGAGAAGGAATCACAATAATTCAATGAGTATTTAGCCAGATTACTCCATTATTTAATTAATCCTTTGATTCTGTAAAACTGATACTCAAAATGAATTCAATTTGCTATTTTTCCTGTTTCAATCTCTCTATCATAAATTTTAAAATGCTATTGATTGGAAAACCGAGGTAAAATTTCAATATTACCACTGATCAGAATGATCTTTTCATTCCTTGTAAGTGTACTTTGTTGGCAACATTGTTTTTACTCTTTTCATTGGTAATAGATTTTATCTCTAAGCTCTCAACAGGTGGAGAGATTCAGAGTTTCTGGCATTTCTCTCTGACTGTGTTGTATAATATTCCATTTTCTCACAAACAGTGAGATATTTACTTATTGGGTTTTGAGTCTTATGTTTGTTGATTGAATTACTTTTGTCAATTTTTATGATATGTGTTCATCATAGGTAACAGCGTTAAATATGCAACGAATTTTAATCAATCCCTTTTTGTTTCCTTAATTGTGTTTATAAAATATGAAAATCTCTACCTAATTCTAATCCTTTATTTTCTTGAACAAGAATAATTGAAAACAGGTGGGAAGAAGTTTATTGCATGAAACTGAATACTAAATGTTCCTAAACCCTTTTGATGGTTAGGGATTGTTAAGGCTCTAGGGGGGGATCATAATATAGGTAACATGTAGCTCACCAGATGGGATTACTTTTAACCAAATTGACCATGTAATAATTGATAGGAAACATATATCTGTTGTACATAAGATAGACAGCCACAGAAGAGCTAACTGTAAATCAGACCATGACTCATATGAAAAAACCCCTTCCACTTGAATGAAGGAAGAAATACAATAAAATACTAATAATAATAATAATAATGCAAAGAAAGTGTTACTTTATAATGTGTGCTCCTTAAAGTATTTCCTACTAAGTTTCCTTTTGATGCTTGTGTTTCAATGACAAGCGTGAGTCTCTCTTTAGAAATGCAATGCCTGAGTATGCCTCATTTCCAAAGATAGCTTGCAGCCTAGTGTTGATTATGCTACTGTAAATTCTATAAGCAGTATTTAGTAGATATATACCATTATAGTTTACTGAGCTATTTCATTTTCTCTTTTTAATAATAAAACAACCTTGGTAATTATCAAAATCCTCAGGGATTTAAAGCTTTGTCCAACATGTGTTATATAATTGTAGGATAATTCTGTGCAGAGATCTACCTCCATATTTATCAGCTCTGAATCAATTCCATCCATGCCTGTATGTTTCCTATTTTTTTCTCTTGTTCACACTGCATTCCAGTTTTTTGAAGTCAATAAGATCTACTCCTATTGCTTCCTCTGGAGCAGAGATAGGTTTTTCATCTAATGCCGGAACATACCATAATCTCTGTTGATGGTTTATCCACTCTTCTTTTGGCATAGCATTTAATTGAGTAGTATCTTTTTCTGTTCTATTAAAAAGTTTCATTGGTTTTTATGCTATTTATTTTCTACCATGTATTTCATCCTCTATACCACTTATAAATGTATCCGAAGATGTCATATACGCCTGCCTTATTATTTCTTTTGTGCAGTTTCTAATTTTGTGATATTTCTTTTTATTTTCCTCTGATAATTTCTTTAGAAATTCCTTGTATGCTTTGCTTTTGATGGCATCTTCAATCTTTTCGTTTCCGATTTTTAAGCCTCATTCCGTTTCTTTTTCAATTCTGTTGCCCAAAACTTCATTTAGTATTTGTATAATAGCTTTCTTAAGATTCTGTATTGATGTTTATTTTATAAAATTGGAATAAATATTTCCAATTGTTCGTTTTGAAAATGTAAAAATTGATTTTGCATTTTTAGTATTTGCATTTGTGTTAGCTGGGAGGATAAAATTTTTACGCGTTGCCACTGGGGTAGAGTGTACCTTTTAATCGAAGGGTTTGAATCATGATAAGTAATTCTGTCATTCTCGAAAGTGCTATTGCCAACAGAACAAAGCGGATTCATCAGCGGGTGGTCTCGACTTCAGAGGGGCCCCTTAAATCCTCATTTTCTTCATAATGATACCAAGGGCAGCGGTCGCCAACCGATTGTTTACGGACTACCATTGTCCCGAAAGAAGGTTTTCGTAGTTGGAGAAAACTACGCAGTAATTGCAATCTCTTTGCATATCATACTCTGAGTACTATTTGTCTCACAGATGGTAGTCGAGCGAGAACATGTAAATCAAATGGAGAATTGGTGATACTTATTTTGTGTATTCTTGTGCATTTATAATAATCCATATCAATGGTCTTCGAGATTCAAAATGGTTCGTTGAGTAGACCGTGAGCTCAAATTCTTGGTGACCTCTGATCAAGGGATTCACCCTCTCTCCCTCATCACCTTGCTTCTTTCATTCTCCTCATTTTCTTACTCCATCGCCTATTTCACGTCCTTCCTCTTTGACATTTTTCGCAGAAAATACAATCGGACGCCACGTGAGTTTCGCTCACGACATTTGATTTGGTAAATTTCATTCCATTGAGTAAGATAAACTACGAAAATCCATTTCAAACGCAGTTCTTTCGATGTGAACACAAGCTTCTCATCGATAAACTTTTCCGCAGATCATATAGTAAGTGAAATGGATGATGTTGCGACAAGACCGCCGTAGACCTGTGTTAAAAGCAAGCATACTTGCTGCTACCGTAATCAAGTGGCATTCTTCTGAAAAAACTACTAACGTATGTCCTTCTACTCCACTCTAGCAGTTTATAATATTTAAAGCGATGTCAATTCCTTTACAAAATTAAGAATTTTCAACCAAAATCTAGGTAATTATCTCTGTCGATTCACTTCTTTCAATGTGAACACAAGCCACTCATCGATAAACTTTTCCGCAGATCATTAATGAAATGAGTGATGTTTCAGCAATGTGCGGTTTACCGTTGTTTAGAGAATTTTTCTTTCATTTTCTAATATCTGGTAAAAAATAATCGTTTTTCAAATGAATTTCGACTTTTTTTTGATTTCACGGATGTCCGCCAGAATATGCCGTTTTCGATTTTTTTAATATCTGGTAAAAATAACCGTTTCTGGGACGCATTTCGACTTCTTTTGCTAGATTTCACGTATGTAAGATAGAATATGCCGCTTTTTTTTAGGAGAATTTTTTCTTCTTTTTCCTGATATCTGTTAAAAAATAACAGTTTTAGGAGCGAATTTCGACTTCTTTTGCTAGATTTTACGGGTGTCATCCAGAAAATACAGTTTTTTAGCGAATATTTTTCTTCCTTTTTCTAATATC
This sequence comes from Pachydiplax longipennis, assembly GCA_036926295.1. Taxonomy (NCBI): domain Eukaryota; kingdom Metazoa; phylum Arthropoda; class Insecta; order Odonata; family Libellulidae; genus Pachydiplax; species Pachydiplax longipennis. The sequence goes on from JAVFKF010000015.1 coordinate 69,837,981, forward strand.
TGTTAAAATAAATCGTTCTTAGAATCCAAAGAAAAAAGGCGTTTTTGGAATCGCATTTAGTATTCTTTTGTTTTATATTAGGAATACTTAAAATAAGCGGTTTTGGAAGGGCATTTAGGATTTTTTGTTTGATGTTAGGAATACGTTTAGAAAAAAGGCATTCTTGGAAGCGCATTTAGTATTCCTTTATCATATATATTAGGAATACTTTAAGGGCGTTGGATACCTCTCAGAAAAAGCCGTTTTAGGCCGTTGGGTTTTAAATCGTCATGACGGCCTACTAATAGATAGAAGAATTCTGATTTTACCATTCGACGCTTAAAAGATGTGGCAATGTTACATACGTTTCACTGAATAGATATTGCAAACCACTTTTGAGAAAAAAATTAGTAAACATACCAAATTTTGGTCATTTTCGTCAGGCTACTACTTGGCTATAATATGCGTTAGTGAAATATCTTTGGTATGTAACAAAGTTCCATCCTTTATCTTTCAATTCAGATATTACTCAAATGCGACATGTTCATGAAATCTAAGTAATCATGAAAATAGCGGAGCATGTTCAGAGCTTCTTTGAAAGCTAAAAGCAAAACTAGATTGGCGCTGCCCGCAGTTGCGAGAACGGACCCCCATTCCATCTTTCCCCTCCTTCCCCACCTCCAACCGTAGCGCGGAGAGGATGGAAGTGGTGCGTTACGTCATCCTATTTGGGCAGGAGTAAACAAATCTAAGACCAAGCATGGGTTAGCAAAATGAAACTCTCCGAAATACTAACACACAAACAGAGAGAACCGCAGAATGAAAGCAGAGAGCGCCGTCTTATACGTACATCCTTTGGCGAGCAAAAGGAAGCAAAGGAAAAGCGAACGAGGCAAGAGCTATTGCCGAATATGCAAAGGCAACTGGACTTTTCGTCCACAAAAATATGCCTTTCCTAGCAGCTTCTCCGGACGGAATTGTATATGATGGAGAAGGTTTGGTTGAGGTGAAATGTCCATACAATTGTAGGGATGTTACGCCGCAGGAAGGCATTAGGAATAAAAAAATACCATTGTTACCATTTAAATACAAATGAAACTCGCGGGGGTTGTAAGAACTCCGAACCGCTCGCTGGGGTTGCACTAACGCCGAACAGTGGGAGGCTCTCCAAACACGGGGTTGTATAACCCGTCACGTCAGAGAGTAACTCCCCGATTTCCGAAAATTACAGTCCGATACCGATCCTGGCCCAAGGATTCTCCCGCCCTTTCCTTCTGATTCCTGGAAATGGGGTAGCGTGATGCTGCCCCCAGATGGCGTAACGCAGGACCAGCCTCAGCTGCAGAAGTAATTCATTCGCTGGACCCTGTTACTCTATGTACTCCATACCGCTCTTTCCACCATCCATCGTCACCTTCCTTCTCCACCCACATTGCTTAGCTTTTCGGCATGGCAGCATCCCGATACTTTTGGGTCCATCCCCATCCCCTGCGGCTCCGATGTCCTCGGCCAGGACGGTGGACGAACCCTTGGGTCAGTGACATTCCTCTGACCAAGTTATTTCTTGGCTTTCTGTTCATATTTATAGCTCTAGTTTCTATCATGTTTGTTATTTAAAATTTGAGTTGGATTATATTAATTTTTTAAATCAAGAAGCTCACGATATTTATGCATATTTCATAAGTATAATTGAGCCTCGTCATTTTGACGATGTAATTCACTAGTAAATAAATAACTAATGCATTCTCATAGGCGAACTGGACGTGGCATCTCCAGATTCTAGTATGCTTGCCTTCCTTCTGAGGCATACATCAAATCTTCCTTTCGTTCCTCTCCTCTCAATGCCCATCATTCTACATCTCGAAACTAGCAAAAACAAAAGCATGGGAGATCTTCTCATCGCATTGATAACCAAACACTTGGACGCTTGGTTTGGGTACCCCAACCACTTTCAACTTCCCCTCTTTACTATGCTTACCCACTCCACCTTTTGCGAGGGGAAGACTCTTCCCCTCCGAAGCGGCGAACAGCGGAACTTATTTTTGGAGGCGGGGCTTAAGATTTTTTCCTGCGGTATCCAACGCCCTTAAGAAAAAAGGCGTTTTTGGCAGCAAATTTAGTATTACTTTGTTAGACATCACGAATATTTTTAGAAAAAAGTCGATTTTGGAAGCTAATTCAGCATTTTTTTCTATATCCGGAATACTTTTAGAAAAAAAGTGTTTTGGAAGCACACTTACTATTCCTTTGTTTTATATTACGAATAATTAAAAACCAGACGTTTGTGGAAGCGCATTTACTAATCATTTGTTTTATATTAGGAACACTTTTAGAAAAATGGCGTATTTGGAAGGGCATTTAGCATTCTTTGTTTTTTAATCGAAATAATATTAGAAAAAGGCGTTTTGGGAAACCCATTTAGTATTCTTCTGTTTCATAGTAGAAACCATGCTACAAAAAGGCGTTTTTGGAAGCGCATTTCAAATTCTATTGTTTTATATTTGGAATACTTTTATAAAAAAGGAGTTTTTGGAAGCGCATTTAGCATTCTTTGTTTTTTAATCGAAATAATATTAGAAAAAGGCGTTTTGGGAAACCCATTTAGTATTCTTTTGTTTCATAGTAGAAACCATGCTACAAAAAGGCGTTTTTGGAAGCGCATTTCAAATTCTATTGTTTTATATTTGGAATACTTTTATAAAAAAGGAGTTTTTGGAAGCGCATTTAGTTTTCTATTGTTTAATATTACGAATAATTTAGATAAAAGGCGTTTTTATAAGCTTATTTAGTATTCACTTATTTATAAAAACAGCTTATTTAGAACGATATTTGCAAAATCTTCAAAATTAAACCGAAATTCGTTCAAAAAACGGCTAATTTAGCAAGATATTTGAATAATCTTGCAAATTAAGCCAAAATTCGCTCAAAGGCCTCTTATTTAGCAGGAAATTTGCAAAATCTCCAAAATAAGCAAAAATTCGTTCGAAAGACGGATTATTGATCACGATGTTTGCATGATCTTCCAAATTAAGCCGAAATTCGCTTGATAAACGGATGATATAGCAAGATATTTGAAAATTCTTCTAATTTGAACCAAAATTCGCTCAAGAAACGGCTTGTTTTACAAGATATTTTAAAAATCTTCAATATTAAGCCGAAATTCGCTCAAAAAACGGCTTATATAGCAAGCTATTTTCTAAAATTCTTTTGATATAAGCGAAAAATTGCTCCGATACGGATTATTTAGCAAGGTAATTGAAAAATCTTCGAATTTGAGCCAAAATTCGCTCAAAAAACGGCTAATTTAGCAAGGTATTTGACAAATCTAAATGTTATCGTTGAAGGATTTATTTTAATAATATGCAAATTTTTCCACAGTTTAATGTTTTTACCTGTAACATTGATTTGCATTCATTCATAATCTGAGAGATAATTTTTTAAAAATAAATGCACTGATGAATTTTACTATGTATGATGTATAAGCTTTCAGAAATGGTGAGTAAGATGAGAACCTTTACTAATTTCTAGTAAATTTGACTGATAAGCTCAACGAGAGTTGGATTGTGCAAAAAGTTTTATCAAAAGGATATGTACCCGACGTTTCTTATTCTTAGTAGAAAAATGAAGTGAAGAATTTGTTGATACATGCGAATATTAGTGAAAATTATTTATTGTGACTTGACGCAGAAGTATTGTCAAGACTTAACTTTTTATGTTTGTCTCAAATAATTCAACAGTTCAATTTAGTGAGTGCACAAAGCACAAAAATAACAAGTAAACACATGGTTCAATCAGAGAAAGGAATGTGAAAACCGACTGATGAGGTTATTATCAATTTTATATGCTTTAAAGGCGGTTTTCTCGAAATGTGTTTTTCAAACGATGCACACAATAATCCAATCCAGTGTTATCCGATTTTACCAAAATGTTCCTTGCGAAATTCGCTATTGCGCATCGGGGCGGATGTTTCATTCTTAAATTTTTTATAATAATTAAAAATCGGACCGTGTAAATGGAATATATTTTGCTTAAATTTGTACCGTTTGCGTATTTTAAGTAAATTCAAATTCTCCCCCGATGCGCCAGAGAGACTACATACAAGAATATAAACAAGTCGATTTTGATATCTTCGATTCTACTAAAAGGGTGTTTACTTGAAGAAAATTTTCAGAGGGTTATTCCCTGGACCATGATATTAAAGTTGATCGTTATAGTTAAAAAACATTTAAAGATGTAGAACTTAAACGTAATGAATCAATACAATGCAAAAATTCATACGATATGGTGAGGTAGATTCTCTAGAATTGATTTCCGAAAAAATGCCATTCTTCGCACCCGTCAGGATTGCCACCGCCTGGTGTCGAACCCGTAACCATATCGCTTTTATTCAGTAAGTTTGGGAAAGGATCTCTGTACCCATTGAAGTCCTTATCTTATCGAGGAGGTCATCAAACGTAATTCCGTATTCCCCAATTATGGTATGATAGAAGTAAACTGATGTCCTGGCATCGAACGAAAGACTGGGGAAAGAATAAACTTCATTTATAAAACCTAATCATGACTGCTGTTCACAGCACGAAATATATTATACTATCTTCTCGGGAAATTCTTCTATAAAATATCTTTTATAATAAAATACATATTATATTGGAGAATTAATACCGCCAGGTGTCGATCCCAGAAACACTTTGGAAGAGCTGAATGCATGTTAATATTCCGCTTCCAATGTTTCACTTAAATATCACATCTGGAAGTTCCGAAAATAAGATTCCGTTTCCCCCATTTAAAATGTATGGTAAAATCGAAACGACGCTCTGTCATTGAACCAAGGATCATCAGAGAAAGTGCGAACTGAGTGATTGACATTTGCCAATCACCTCTGTTCACATCCCGGGTCTCATCTTACCTGGTTATCGGGAAAGCATTGAAAAAATTTCTCAAAAATCGCATCAATGCATTTTTAAAAGTACTGTACAGTGGAAATGAGCCTCTTTACTCGATCCGATTTCCATTAGGGGAAGATTAAACTGCGTTTTTAAAACCAATTTAGTTGCTGTTTACCTGCTGGTTCTAACTTCACGGGGAAGGCCTCATAAAGAAATAGAATATCCCGCCGTACGTTTCTTATGGGAGGATCTTTCTTAAGGTGGTAGGCAACCCTGACATTTAAAAAAAATCGAAAATTATTGTATCGCTTTAAAGTTAGCATATACTTTTAATTATGTAATGCTCTTGGTCCGATGTAAATATTCCACATGTTTACGAAGCTTATTTTGGCTGGCGGTGCACTCCAGCCGGAGGGGCAATTACGAACGATCTCGACTTACGTCAGCATATTAGCTTACAAGGATTTTACTATAAATGGGTCATTGTTAACTTCTCTGTTACGGCCATTTAAATCGACTCAACGCATTGTTTTCTGGTTTAGTAAAATTTATTGCACTGATAATTAAAGATCTGTTGATTAATATATTTGTTCACCTTTGATGCTGGAATGACGCCGAGGACAGTTTTCGCCGCCAGTGAAGAACGTTTGGGACTCCTTCATAGCAGAGATAAGGTGAATGATACTCAAAACATTTGTAGGGAAAACAGAAAATATCTTTTTCCAATGGGAAATAGATAAATCGCTGAAACCATGAAGAAATGAGACCTTGGCTATATGTCTGTCGAGAAGGGTTTGTATTACATTGTATCGTTAAATTAATAAAAAAAAATTGGGATGCTCTTAGAAGTCATTGCGGATGAAATACCACAAGACGTGCCTTCAGAACGGGAAAAAAATAAATCTATAAAAAGACATTAAATTAAATGGCAAGTTTTAGGACTTCAGCGCCGAAGTTAAAAGCATGGTGATCTACATTATTGTCGATTTATCACACAGCTTTAGAATATTTCTACCTTCTCTACAAGGGGTGAATAAGTTATCTTATGATTATAAAGTCCAGATAAAATTATAGAAGTTTACTCAATATGTAAACAATGCCATGACGACGCTTTGTAAACAGAGACGGTGGAAATTTAGCGTGCGATATCAGGTACATTTTTACTTTTGTCTCACGTTTTCCCTAAGAACAGTGTAATTTTTATAGGAGTATGGTAGATTTTTTAATGTTCACCTTTGTGATATTGATATTTCTAGAAATATAAGTGACTGGCACTCTTGTTATTCCTTTAGAATATAATTGGTGATTGATCGGCAAGATTCATGGTTGTAGGTTACTTGAATCTTTATCTGCGTTAAAATATTTTAAACGAACAAATGCATTCAGTAGAGATCGATAAGTATTAATTAACATGAATATGGGCGATAAATATAAATTTAGTCTAACAAAATTGTTTGCTATTGAAAGGTAAATATTGACCGCACGTGCTTATTTTATTCACATGAAAGCCGGAAGTAAGCAACTAGCAGGTCAAAATTTGCTGCTTAGACTACAAATACCTCGGCGGTTTACCCTTTATTTGACGAAATGAATAACATCATGAAAATTTTGTGTTGAGAATGGACTATGGGGATTGCGTAATTTCCGTCGAACCTATGCAGCCTTGGAGGGTCTCCTTCGCGATTTTCTCAGTCACTGTGTCAATTCTTCAAATCGAATGGTTGAAAGTAGCCTCCATTTCGTTCTATTCTATGTATCCTCCTACGTAGCCGCTCCTGCTCCATCATCAGACGTCATACAATCCCTAAATTTTTTAAGTTACAAATATTCGCAAAAGAATTTTTTCTTCCTCAGTAACTGATAAATCGGAAATTTATTTCGTAGCACAAACTGAAATTATTATTGTATTTTTCTGAAATGGCAACATGGATGGAAGTGATGGATAAATAGTTCGATTTTAATCCATGAGTTTGATAGTATGGGGAGAAACTCCTCAATATTAACACAATAAATTTGTTATATGCCATAAAATGGATACAGGGTAGCATTGAATGCATTCGGTTTTCAAAATTTCCTGTTAATTTAACATGAACTACCGTTTGCAAGGCTTCTGATGGAATGATTACAATAAATATTTACTTTGAATGAAAGCGAGGAGAAATGAAGTTGTGATTTCATTGTACACAATTTTTAATTTTCAATATTGTTACTTAAATACCGTAGAAAGGAAATATTTTTATTTCATTATATATATGTAGACATTACTCATTCCATCATGAATAATGAAATGATATCCGGTATTCATTAAAAACCATGTGAATGTGTGTGTGTGTGTCACAAACAAATGAATTGTTGATATTGAACACTTAGTATCGCTAAGTAAGAGGTAAAATCGGAAATGTACGAAAACATTTATCCTTTGATAATATTGAATAGAAAACATGTGGGAATAAATCTAATTAAAGGATATTTCTTTTACTTCACGCTACTTTACTCACACATGCTCTTGTTCATTTGCTTTACGTGAGATGCATCCAATCAATCATCATGTATCTGGGATTGATAGTTTGTTTCTTAAACGTGATCAGTGACATTGATGTGGTGTATGAGGGGTGTTGCAATGCTCATTCGTTTATCTTCATTTAAGCTCTTCTCTTCAAGGTGCATCAATATTAATAAATGATTTGATGACATTTTCTAGCCCTAATGGTTTGATTTGTACTTTCGATTAGTTGATAAATAAGTTAACATGAAAATTAGCTGAATATTTAAATACTTACAATGGTTGATACTGGTAATTCATCCTAGTAAGGAGCGTATCTATCATGAATCATGACAGTGCTACTCCTTTGTATCACTTATTTCTTCTAAAAACTATCATGATATAATTATCGAAAATATAAAAATACTTATTTCATCTTTGAATATTTAGTGATAAAATGAAGGCTTTAATATCTCTCATAATATTCTTTGCTTTAGCAGTGTGTCGTTTACATATTCCAACGTCATGGAGTCCAATGTCTGTGGTAAAGAAGTGAAACCAACAACTTTAAGGAAGAGTGTAAGATGGTGGATCCCTTTGAAAGGTGAATATCTTGAATGACTAGGGCAAACAAAGGTCAGAGGTTTGTTGTTGCATGTCCCTAATTAGGACTCCAAAATTGCTGTTTAGTAAAAGTTCAGTCGATTTGTAAAATGTCATTCCTCCGTGAATACTCAGCAGTGATAGATGCATTGCATAGGCTCGAATGGGAGGATTTAATATTTGTCAAAAAGGATGGAGCGACTTACAACGTATCCACTTAATCAGTCCTGGTAACCGCGCGGCTTTAACATGTATTGAATAGTTTATGTCTTATTCTAAAAACGTGCAACAGAAGAATTTAGCTAAGAGTTTATTCCGTGCAGGCAGAATTGAAGTGATGTCTTTAATTATATTACCTGCTTGATTTAAAAAATAACCCTCCTACTATTTCTTTCGAATAAGTGATAATGACATTCTCTTGTAAGCAGCAACGATAACTTTGCTCTAATGAAAATAATGATATTTGTAATATAAAAATGACAAATGAATTAGAATGTTTTACATGAGAGACGATTAGTAAGAAAGACTATGACAATCATCGGACTCTAGAATCTTTTTATGTAACGCACTGTATGAAGAGCGAAGTGCAATGATCAGTGAATAAATGACTCGCAGAGCAAAGAGGAAACTTCGTCGCCTCTCAACTTTTGGCTAACACAGGTTTGAAAATGCGTTTAACTGAAAATATTTCAAATACTATTATGATAGCCAAAAATTATGGCTCTTTTCCTGTTCTAAACAGCCAGTCATCATTCGTTATTACGGCAGTCATTTCGTGTCAGGCAGGGATGGACCTCATCCTCATACTAATGTATCAGTGACCGGTACTTCCCTGAGGAGCGCAAGGAAATAAACAACACACTATGCATTCCAATGCTCCACTAGTTATACAAAAAAACACTAGGTAGATTCCCTCCAAATCGTATTAAAATTTGCATGTAAATCCACAGGCCGGAAAGTATGTTGAAATGGAATACTGTGACACGGTTCGATGTAAATCTTTGTGGAGTCAGTGATTCGTGCCGTTGGCGCCACCATCTAATTACTACAGTCCCGTTAGTGATATCATGAAGAATTCTTTGCATCGGTATAACCCTGTAAATCCAGGATCGGGTGAATCCTATGTTAACGATGGTCGTAAACTTTTTACAGATGCCGAAGGGGAATCGGACTTGAATGGGTCAAACGTTAACTTCGTAAGCTTTGACTCGAGCATCCCTATGCCTATGGAGGACTCCCGGAGAGATGTAGAACGTACGGAGCAAGGAGACGGCTGGAGTAGCACGAAAAGGGTCGATGAGTCGCCAGAACTGAGCGTAGAGGAAGTCGCCGTGGTGGAGCCTAGCGCTCCGAAAGGAGGCTCCGACGTCCTTTTTTGCGTCCCGGCGAATGAGAGCAGGGAAGTTGAGGAAAGGGTTGGAGGCGAGAAGGGGAGAGTGGGGTCGGAGGAGCTTGAAGTTGGCGTCTTACTTGGTGCCGAAAGAGTAAAAAATACGCCCACGGAAGGCGAAAATGTGGATCCGATCACACGTGCAATAGGAGAAAGAGAGGAAGAATCGGTTGGAGAAAGTACATCTACAAGCCGCTCGACCCAAGCAGAGCGCATTACTCCAGTTGAACACGAGAATCAAAATGTGAGTGGTTCGGAAGTTCTGCCGGTAGAAGAGGACAGAACTTCCATTGAAAAAGGGGATTTGTCATATATGGAAGCATCAAAAATCTGCGAAATAGAGGGAAAACTAGAAGATACATATTCTAATTTCGATTCGAAGCCAGAGGAAGAAATCCTTTCGGACGAGGAGTACATGAGTCTTGATAGCATAATGCTAAGGGGCTCTAGGGGTGTGAGTGATGAGTTCAAATGTAGGGTTAAACAATTATTTTACAAAAGCTCATTCATACCTCCGAGTCCATCCAAGGAAGAGACGAAAGCTTCCTCGAGAGCGAGATATTCTGAGCCACACATTATCGAGTGCTATAAATGTCTTAATGATGGAGACGTATCCCTACAGCGCCGAAACATATTAAACAAGAGATATAGCAAAATCGGTGTAGACAGGGAGGTTTCGGGCGGTTCCGGGGTGATCGACAACATCTTCTACTCTGATATCGCCTTTGGGCCTTGTCTTGAAGAAACAGAGCTAAATGAAACTCGAGGTGACTGTTTATTCGGCGATTCTCCATCGAAAAATGGGGACACAAGACTGCGCATCCAATTTCAAAGCGCTGCGAATGCAAGGGAAATGGTTGAGAAAACCAGCAATATGTCCCTCCGGAGAACTCCACCTCCATCAGAATATAGTGGATGCGAAGGCATCCGAGGAAGCTCTGTTCCATCTAAGAACAATCCTCGGAATAGATCGCCAGAAACGACTGCGGAGATTGAGTCGGGAGAGAGTACCGAGACGGAAGCCGAGGTTATAAGTTTCGAGAGGGAAAAAGAAAGTTGCGCCTCCGGTAAGGATGGGAAGATCAGAAGAAAAATTTGGAAAATATACAAATTTTCCGTTAAATTTGTGAAAGGTAAGGAGAATGAGAAAACTCACTCCTCTGATAAAGGCAATAGCAGTAATGGAAGGAGATGGCGAAGAGCGGAAGCAGACGAGGAAGAAAATGAAAGTAAGAGAAGAAAAATATACTCCCTCCGACCAACTAGCAAAGAGGATTCTTCTTCCTGCGAGGCAACAAAAGTAAAAGGAAGTCTTCCGAAAAAATCATCTCCTTGGGAGAAAATCAAAACTTTCATAAACACAGCCTTGACGAGAAGTAAAGTAAGAGCATTTGGGAAAAGAGTGAGAAATGTATTCAACCGCACCCGACAATAATGGCTACGTGGGTACTATGTATGGGATTCGTGGGCCAAATCAGGAATAAACAAAGGTTGCTATTGAATAGCAAACCTTCTTACTCTACGTGTTATTTAGAACATTTTAGATTTTGCTTATTTCCATGTATTAGAAATAAAAACGCTTTACAAAAATTCCACATGGATTTGTTTTAATACCACCGGTATCAGACAAATCGGTCCATCATCATGTGAAGAGACTAAAACACGTATGCCAATGAGGAAAGGGTGAGGTGGAGGGAGGGTTAGGGATATTAGGGGAAGGAGCTACGGGAGGAGTCGAATTCTATTAAGAAAGCAAGTTTTAACTACCAAGAATTATAAATTCCACCAAGTAAAATAAACACTCACATAGCGCGAATATACGTTGCTGTAAATCACCGCGTTATGTAAATAGCGCATTATGATACGAGCGTATTACGGGAAATATCCTCGGCCGTCCCTTAATCTGTAAGGGTATGTCTCATTCCAAAGAAATTTTTTGAAAACTATGCAGATGTGCGGTTAAAAATTTATGTCGTAGGATTTCGTGTTAAGCGAAGAATTATCCGCTTTCGTCTTATTTTATTCAGAAAACTAGCGCAGTTTTATCGAGATGCGGTTCTTTTACAACAAAATGTCCTTTTTGATACATAATTTCATTGCGCTGACACCCGATTCATTTTCATATCAATAATTTAAGAAATTAACCTAGATTGCACTCACTCTTTTGGGTTGGCTTTTCTTGAAATATGGTGGGTGAACTTTGTTTTTTCACCTTACCATTAAGGAATAATATGAAGTCACCTAAGGCGTCGCACCAAAATGTAGAGTAAGGCGAACTTTGGCGGCCCGAAATCCAGGTGCTCACCGTTCCTACTGCGAAATAATTACTGTCACACAATTGCAACTCTAATAAAGCGGTCCACATGCTCGGAAAACCGCACAAGTAGCGAACGAAAAAAAATAACACAAGCTACACTGCCGTCCAGCCGCCTACAATCGGTACTTGATCCACCGACAGGACTGAGGCATACTAAAGGCGATTGCCTACTGTCAGTTGTGAGACCGCATGAGTTGTAGCTCCTTCTCTTCGACAAATTATCATCTCTTTTCTGCCGCATTTCTTTTGCCTCAAGCGGAACGCATCGGCCGGCTACTAGGTACATACGTAGTTACAAGGATACAACGGAGCAATTAATTATCGGACTGGACTCCCAAATTTGTTTCGATTGTGGTTCTTGAAACCGTGACTTACCGTTAAGAGCAGTTATTCTATGTGAGATCGGTTCCTAAACTTTGACCGAATCTTTATGTGAGTCCGCGCTATGTGAGGGTACTTGCTGTACTTAGGAGATCAATATCTAAGAGAAGTCCGGAAATATTTCGCCAAGCGAAATAACTCCAGAAGGAGGGGTCGTGAAAGGACAGCGAAATCTACGGATTGCGTCATCAACGAATAATGCTATGTCCATTTTTATGAACAAACCCACTCATAAAAGGAGTGAATTGCATTTGTCCATTTTGTTATTTACTAGAAGAGTAAGATGTTTGTAGAATTCTTATTACATATTATGGATTATATTATATACTATAGATTATACACCACCATCTCACCAAGTTTACTCAATATGTAAACAATGACGACGCTTTGTAAACAGAGACGGTGGAAATTTAGCGTGCGATATCAGGTACATTTTTACTTTTGTCTCACGTTATCCCTAAGAACAGTGTAATTTTTATAGGAGTATGGTAGATTTTTTAATGTTTACCTTAGTGATATTGATATTTCTAGAATTATAAGTGACTGGCACTCTTGTTATTCCTTTAGAATATAATTGGTGATTGATCGGCAAGATTCATGCTTGTAGGTTACTTGAATCTGGCTGTATTCATAAAAAGAAATGCTATGTTAAATAATACTTAGCAAATCTTGCCTCAATACTTTCAAATGTTTTGATGTAATTTATGAAAATTATAAAATGTTTATATGAGTGAATGAGTTCTGCTTAATTTTCATCTGCAAGGTTTTAAAAAACCATGTTTCCCCTCATTGTTATTGCTCGACTAAAGTTATATGAGACCCATTAAATTAATTCTTTAGAGAAAACAGGCCTTCATGTATTAGCTATGATTTTCTGAGAGAAACATTCTATTGATCTCAATCTTAAATTTTCAGCACAGGTTATATATCTGATATTCACTGAAATTTAGAAGCTTCATAATTTTCTTGTAACATACAAGATCCTTTTTAGACAAGCAGGATATTAAATTAATCTGATAATAAATTATATTATAACACTTTCTAAAAATTCCTTACATCTTTGGTTATGTATATTTCTCTTTCTGTAACAAATTGAATCTAAGTTATCCCCTATTGATGAATATCAACAATTTTCTAGTGTTTCTTTTTTAGTTAGTTCTTTTTATGTTAATATACAAAGATAAGACATTTATATTTGAAATTTTCTATTATATGGGTCTAAATCTTTCTTGGAGCATGTTAGTTGCAATATGAGTATGCAAATATTTTTGTAAATAATTTAAATGAAAATCCTCATCCTGTGAGGCAAATCCTAATTTATACTTATTCTTAGGTAATTATATAATTCTAGTTTTAAGGCTCAATTAACAGCTTGGATACAGAATGGCATTATTTATACTCTCTAGCAATGTATAAGTTTTGCCTACTTCTTTCTAAAAGTTTGACTTTTAAATTTTGTTGCAATTCCTATTTTAATTACATTTACTGGTTAAAAGTCTACATCATAAATGTAAGTAACAAACAGCTTATTCAGAAATTTCATTGGAATAAATGTGCATGTACAGCATGGTTTGTGAGATCTTTCAAATGCATCTTAATTAACCGTTTACCTCTAACTTACTTTAAAGTCATTAGTAAAACATGTGATTTTATATCTATGATTTTTTGCTATGTTTTAAGCCTGAGGACAAGAAGGTAATGATTACTTTTCTCATTTTTCTAGCATAATTACATTTAAGTTAAATAAGTTTTCAGATGCTCCCTTTGATCACATATAATTTTTTCTTAGAACATAAAAGTTATATTTTCAATAGAACTAGAATTTAGCTAACTAATTTGAAAAATTAATGAAATCTATATATTGGTCTCTTCTGGCAAGGGTAGCTTTGACTATACATATAAACCCAAGAAGTACTGCAAAAGGATGACATACACACCCCTCTTTAAATATGATAGGATAAAATGAAAGGTTTAATTTCATATCTCTTTTCCACTTGAGTTGAAATTGTCATCTTAAAAATTCTTTTCTTTTTATTGTACATTTGTTAAAGAAAATGTGCTTCTCATCACATAGATATTTTTGGATTATATACTTTGTTGTATTTTTTTGCAATGAAAGTAGAGAGAGAAAAAATCATTTATTCTATTCGTTCAGTTATATAATCTAATATAAGCTCTTTTCTTTTGGTGATACTGTAATTAGTAGAGAACTAAAAGCTGCTAATGTGAACATATAATTTTAATATAAGTTTCTTGTGAGTTTATATACCATGAAATTCTCAATTTGAGAAACTTTATTGTGAAGAAAATTTAAAACTAGATACCTAAGCAGAGGAATTACTTTGTGTCCTAAATGAATCAATCTCTTTTATAAATAATTTATCCAGAATCAATAAAATGCCAATCCTTTTCTTTCAACATCTGAGGAAGTTGCATTTTATTTAATTTAACAATTTTATAAGTCAGTTTTTCAGAAGATGTTTTTCGACGATTGTTTTTGTTGGGTAATAGAACTTTCTTTAATAGAAGAAAGAAATTCTTTTTATATTATTGGTGCATGAAAAATCAGCCCCTTTTGTAAAATTATTATGATATATATACAAAACAATTAACTATTTTTTCAAATTCCAGGGTCATCATTAATCAAGAATTTGTTAGTTTAAAAGTTACCTTATACTGCCTATAATTCCAATTGTGAGGTTTTAAAATTTCCTTTATAAGTATAACCTTTGTGTCTTGAATTATTCTATGACATTTATAAGTTCTATGTGTGAGTGTGAAGTGCATTAAAAGCAATGATCATACTGGTGCTAAACTGATTTTGAAATTCTTGGGCTGAAATATGGTGTTATAGGGGACATTTTATGACTCGCTAAAGAATGCAACTTGGTGAAACTGATCTATATAAATCTTAACTATGTATCGGATTCACTTTTCTCTTTCCACATTGATATTCAGTCATTGGTGTGCAATGAGCATGATCTTGTGTATTTTTGGATGTCACTTTATGGTATTCAAATATTTCTCCTCTCCCTTCATGTTACATTCTTATGGAATGGTTGGCTTAAGTAGTTGAGAAGGAACTACAATAATTAAATGAGTATATCAAACAAATTATGGTATTATGTAAACCTTTGATGAAAATGATGCTGAATATCTCTTAATTTGAATGGTTCTCCTAATTCAATCTCTCCAACATATATTTAAAAATGCTTCTGATTGGAAAACAAAGATAGAAGTTCACTATTACCAGATCGTTCCTTTCATTACTTATAAGTATACTCTGATGGCATACCATTGGTTCTACTCTTTTGATTGGTAATAGATTTTATCTCTAAACTTCTCAACAGGTTGAGAGATTCAGAGTGTCTGGCATTTCTTTGTGACTGTGTTGTTTAATAATCCATTTCTTTCACAAACAGTGAGATATTTAATTATAGGGTTTTGAGTCTTACATTTGTTCATTGAATTACTTTTGTAAATTCTTATGATATGCGTTTATCATAGGTATCAGCATTAAATATTCAATTTAATATTTAAATCAATCCCTTTTTGATTCCTTAATAGTTCTTATGAAATGTGAAAACCTCTACTGTATTTCAAATCCTTTATTCTTCTTGAAAGAAAAATTTTTGAAAACAGGTGGGAAGAAGTTTATTGCATGAAAATGAATACTAAATGTTCCTAAACCTTTTTGATGGTTATGTGTGAAGCCAGATAAAATGATGGTAATGGCACATTCTATGGACAGTTGGGAAAGGAAATTGATAGTATCTCAAGACAGGATATTTAAACAATTCTTAAAGATTTCAATGCTAAGTTTGGCAAAAAAGGAGACACTTAAAGTGATAAACAATTGGAAAGTAAAATCTTCAGGGTATGAAAAATGATAATGAGCAAATTGGTAAAGTTGATATTGGGGTAGTCAGGCTCTAGGAAAAGATCATAAGGTAGGTAACATGGAGCTCACGAGATGGAGTTACTTTTAAACAAATTGGCCATGTAATAATTGATAGGAAACATTTATCTGATGTACATAAGATAGACATCCACAGAGGACCTAACTGTGAATCAGACCGTGACTCATATGAAAAAACCCCTGCCACTTGAATGAAGGAAGAAATACAATAAAATACTAATAATAATAATGCAGAGAAAGTGTTACTTTATAATGTGTGCTCCTTAAAGCATTTCCTACTAAGTTTCATTTTGATGCTTGTGTTCCAATGACAAGAGTGAGTCTCTCTTTAGAAATACAATGCCTTATTGAGTTAATTCCATGAGGGCGAACCAAGAAAATATTGGTCTACATGTTACATGACAAGTATGTTTTCTTTGTCACCTTCATGAATTCACCTCTTCTGGTTGACTTTCCACTTTGATGCTTGTGTTCCAATGACAAGAGTGAGTCTCTCTTTAGAAATACAATGCCTTATTAAGTTAATTCCATGAGGGCGAACCAAGAAAATATTGGTTTACGTGTTACAAGACAAGTATGTTTCATTGTCACCTTCATGAATTCACCTCTTCTGGTTGACTTTCCACATAAATATTTCAGTTGAGCTATTTTATAAATCATCATCATGTTCCTTCCTGGGTTATGCATTATACCCGTTCAGGCTTCACTTGTTCCATGGAACTTTACCATCTTTTTCTCGGTCTGCTGACAGTTCCCTTGCCTATAGATTGATATTCCATGCCTGTTTTGAAATTCCCCCATTTGGCATTCCTAATAAATGTTTAAAAGTTGTCAAAAATGAGATAACTAAATGCAGCTTTTCTTTCCAATTTAACATTTAGAATAAAAAGCTTCGAATAAAAATCTTCAATTCTTGCCAAGTATGATCTTAACAAAATTTTGCTTCATTTGCAATTCAATTAATTTGAAATCTTCAATTCTTTTCTAAATAGGTGTGCTCAAAAAAAAGTAAACTGAGCTTTATCAAATCAAATTAACTAATGCAGTTTCATTTGAAATCATGGTTTATTAATAAATAATTTAAAATTACTCAATTTTACTCAACTAATGCTTTGTAATAAATTAAAATTAAACTATTTATATTTGATGCTTACTTTCTGAACCAAGATACCACTTAGATTTTCATGACTTTAGCATTAATTTTCTGCATTAAACCACCTTTTCCTATGCTTCAAAATGCTTTCTCTAAGCATCATGTTTTGGGGTAGCTTGTTCTATTTTTCTTCACAAAGGAGAAGAATTTCTATTCTAGGGACTGGACACATTTCTCCAGAAAGACATCAGATCACTTTTGCTATATGTCCAAAGGAAACAAGGTGAGAAGAAACATTCAAATCACAACTCTTTCTTAGCAGTTTTATTGAAATTCTGAAAGTGTACAGTTTAGGCCAGAAATCAATAAAGAAGTTTCAAATTTGAAGTTATCAAGTTTTGAATTATAACCTTCCATCTTTGTCCCAGCAACTCAATATTATATTGCAGTCTTTACATGTCCAGAAACTATCCTCACTGTTTCTATTGTGGTTGAAAATTTATCAAGTAATTCAACAGCCCTCCTACTCCATTGGCTGCTTACAGTGTAAATGGTGGCCAGGTTTAATTTAAGGCTGCACTCATAAATTAGAGCCCTGATTTCAGCCAGAAATTAGCATGGCACAATGAAAATCATCTGAAAAATGTAGAAGCATGAAATAAAAGATGAAAATGTTATAAGGAGGTGAAAAATAAGAAATACAATCTAATTCAATACCTGAGACAACAAATAACAATTTTCAACAAACCAATGATGTTGGGGACATAATCTTTAAGATGCGAGACCAACAAATAAACAAGAAGCAAGACTGCAACAAAGCTGACAAATAAATAAATTATCTGAAATGTAATTTTAATTTGAACAAACAAATAAGATGGAAACATTCAGCAAAGGATGAATCTAAACATTTTTAAATGAAGAAGAATGTAAAGAATACCAATTGATGAACTATACACAGAAGTACAATTCAAAAGATTTCGCTCAGTCTTGCAGAGAAAATAATGTATTCCACTCTTAATCAAACAAAAGAGAGCTGTTATGGATAGAAAGGAATTTATACACTGAATTGAAACAACCTATAGACACCAAATAATTGAATGAGATAATGCTGAAAGAAGACATTCAATTCTCAGATATACATTTTTCAAAAACGTTCCTCAGTGCTACGTTTTTTAAGAAAAACTTAAGAAATCATTTTGAGTGCCTCAAACATTGTAGAGAATAGAATGTGAGTTTTAGACATAGAAGAATTCGTATGTAAGACATTGTTCAAATATGAAGGCAAAAGAATGACTTCTAATTTTTAACAGAATCTGATGAATTCTGAGTCATTGTCACAATATAAAGAGTAATTCTTATTTAAGATATGGAAATGATAAAGATCTAAAATTTTCAGAACAGAGAAACAAATTAATTCTAAGATAAAATACTGTTTTCATTTTTTCACCAGAGATGAAGTATTTTAAAATCCAAAAATCTTACTATCAAGGTGGTGAAGCACACATGTGGTGTTTCTACACTAAAACCTCTAACTTTCAAACCTTCGTTGTCTCTCATCAAGGTCTGCCAACAGAGTTGCTATATCCTTGTTACTGCAGCTAAAAATTGCGAATATCTGGCAATCACAGAACATTTTCTTCCACTTCTTTCCTCTGTTTTATTTCTACATCATTTATTTTCAAATCGGTTGTCAAACTCTAAGGTGACGGAATTAGAATAAAGGTGAGGCAAAGTAAAGTAAAGGCTTTGGCAGATTGAAAAATGAAATTGAACTTGTTGGAACTGAAGAAAGCTTTGAACTTGTATGGAGGAAAAGGGAAAACAGGAACAGAAAACGTCCTATATGATATATATCTTCAAAGGAAAGTGATCTTAAAATATATTCAGCAAAAATATATCCAATTAAGTTCTTGCTCCATGATCTTAAATACAATGCTTGATAATTACATTACCATTATATGCAATACAATAATATTTATAGTTTATTAGCTGTGAACTTATTACACCAAAACGTCTTTCTTGCTTTGCATGTCATAGCAGATATATGCAATGCGTTTCAAGAATAACTGCAGTCAGCTGATCTTCACTGTGAGAAATCAGTGGCTGCATGTGCCTGTTTCACCCAATTACCTTTTGGTAACGGAGTATGCTTGATAATTTATTTAGGCGCAACTGAAAAGTAAACCATTTCCTTTATTTCATAACACAAAAGTCATGTTGAAAAAGTATAAATCGAAGAATTTCATCATTCTGAAACGGTAGAAGGAGTCTTATTCAAATGAAAAGGTTTCAAATAAGTTTGCAATGTGCAAAATTTGGAAACTCTGTTCTGTTATCTTCTAAGATAAATATGAGGATTTCCAAGTAAGTTGATTGAAGCACCATGGTCTGAAGATGAATTTCACAAAGTTGTAAGCTGTCAACTTTAAAATTTCATCAACTTCACTGCTTCAAAACACCTCTTGCTGTAATATTATCTTACGCAGCAGTGACTCGTCTCGGTAGAAGTAATTTATTTTCAAGAAATACCTACTGATTAAAATGCATAATTATTCTCGTCCAAAGAGAATGATGATTCCAAAATGCATTTCTCGAAACGTTTTCCGAAGTCTATCGTTCTCAAAACTTCAAAAAAGAAAAAATAACATCATTCTGTTCCGATTTTATGGTTTCCTGTTCGTGCCTTGGACATATACTGCTGCTTAACTGTCACTCAGAAGACGCGCGAATACTTTCTGCTTTGACATAAAGTAAGTACAAGGCCCAGCCTTTCCAGCTACCACTGCTTTTTCGAGCAATGTAATGTTACCACATATTATTTGTTTTCCATACTATTTTGTAAAGTCCTTTCGATAGTTTCGTCAAAGCATCCGCGTTCATCATATTAGATGAACCATCAGTACTTTCCGGAAAGTACTGAAATAGATTTTCATCTTTGCGGTATATATACATAGTTTTAGACGTTTTTTTGTAAGAATTGATGAAGGAGTTTATCATCCTTTCAAGTTTTCATATAAAGATGTCTTTTACCTTTCAAATAGTGGAAGCCGCGATACTAAGAAGCCTTGAAGATGTTCGACTGTTAGTACCCGTTTCATCATTCTTCGGAAGTCATAGGAGATCACGAAGAAGTTTTCAAAAAGTGTTTCAATATTGCATACTTTACTCTATGGTGCCTCAGTCGCTTCCTGCTTGTGAATCTTACAGAGTCTATGGCGTGAATCTTACAGTGGATTATGTCTTTGTTCTGTGTGAAGTCTGTTGTAAGCAGTTCCAATTTTTCGTTGAGTCCCTGATAACATCAACATTTCCCTGCTGGCATTGGATGGATGACTGTAATAACTTGTTTTCTTATAATTTTAACTTCTAGAATTATACTATTTGGTAAATTTTTGCTATAGAATGAGTATTTAAAATAAGGAAAACAGATCTTCGATATTACAATGTGAATTTTTTAAATGCTTCCTATTATGAAAATCCTTGAATATTTGAACACAATAAACATGTCCATTTGTTAGCTATAATTGGGTAGCCTAAACTTTATTGTGTGGGGAGCTAATTTTATCATATCTCTTCTTTATATCCATTATCATATTAAATGTGGACTCTACAATATAATTTTTGGACTGTTAATGAGGTAAAGTAGCCTAAATAACATAATTCAGAATGTGTTGCTGAAGCTTGGTTTGACTTCTTATAGTCTATAAATCTCAATTCACCTCTTACCTTCTCATAGACCATGCAATAGAGTCCTATAGCTCTTTGACCACCATTTGTTACCTCCAATTGCAATCTTAAGGTAAAACTTATTTTCTTTCAAATTTAATCAATTTTCACTCTTTTTGAAGCATCTGTGAAGTGAAAGGTAAAGAGAGAGATTCTTAAGTCCAGCTTCGTCCCCTTAAGCCATCTTAGCATCCAATATTCTCATCTAAAGCGATATTTTATCCTAGCTTGCACATTCTCAATGGGAATGAATTTTATTTCCCATTTATCTTCTTACATTCTTCTTTCTTGTCTCGTTCATTTTGATTGTAGCATAGAAGTCTGTTTGAAACAGCAAATCAAACATACAATTGTTATCTTTCAGGAATTGTTGTGGTACTAAAGGAAAATTCTAAAGCTGTCAAGGGAATCATCTTAACTTACTCATTTATTTCAGTCACTGAAAAATCAGACATAGAGGTTTTATTAATTTAATACTTTTGTTAGCATCATGTTTTCACAGAAAAGAGAAACATTTATTAAAATGTTATTTTTATTTCTCACCCAAAGCTTTAAGGTCAATCTTTTTGTTTATTATTCTCTTTTGTGTTTGTTTCTTGATTATACTGATGTTGTATTTCTTTATGAACAAAATATTTAAGAAAGGTAGGATTCTTATCAAAATACTGTGTAAATTTACTAATAATGTAGTATTTAATAAGTTGTACTTGAAAAGAACAGGATACAACTACATAGGACAATGACTTAAATTCCTACAGTATATTCAAAATAAAAGTAGTTGGGAGGTAAAAATGTTCCTATTTTTTATTTTGGTTTCATAACCTGATATTATGATTGAATTTTTTCTGGCGTAAACAAAGATACTAAATTATACGTAGACACTAAAGGAATTTTTTAAAAGGATCATTGGCTCATCTTCAACATTTTATGTAAGTTGGAGATATGTGGTTCAATAGCATTGGAAATTCTCTCATCTGTGTTGAAATATTTTTTTGGAGACCTCTCCTTATTTATTATTATTTTGTCATTAAGGTTTAATCATTTATTGTATTTAAGATCATGTAGCAAGAATTTTTTGGAAATATTTTTAGACCTCTTTCCTTTGAAGATATAAACCAGGGCATCCTGTTGCACATTTTCTGTTCCTAATTTTTCAGTTACCATACTATAAATTCAAAAATTTGGTTTATTTCCAAAATGTTCAACTTCAGTTTTCAACCAGTTTGAAGACCTATTTTAAAATAAAAGATGTAGAAATAAAAGTGAGATATTGGCTATCAAAGTAAATCTTTTATGATTATAGCATATATTATCATTGTCAATTAAATAGTTTTTTGTTTCAAATACCAAATAGTAAAAACATTAAATGGCAAAATCATAGTATTTGTTTTTCTCAAGTTTGAAAGATAGAATGGGTTTAGTGTTGATACGATTCCTGTGTGTGTCACCACCTTAAAACTTACAATTTTCCTTTTGAAAATACTTCATCCTTGGCAAAAATTATAAACAGCATCTTATCTTTGAATTAATTTGTTTCTCCATTCTGAATATTTTAGGTATTTATATATCTCTTAATTGAGAGTTCAACTTAATATAGAGAAAATGTTTCAATCATTAGGTTGAAACATGAGATTCTGTTAAAAATTCAAAGTCATTCTATTTATATTTGAATGATGTCTTATATTCTAAGTACAGCCATCAAGAAGTTGATTGTTGTGTAAGGTATTGAGACACTCAAAATGATTTCTTAAATTTTTCTGAAAATTTTAACACTGAGAACACGTCTTCTCTCATCAGGATCTCTTTCAATAATTTTGTTCTAATAGCTTTTTCAGTTCTGTGTATAAATATCTTTGTATCCAATAGATTCCTCTTTTATTTATTTAATGTTTAACACATTTTTTATGCACGACAGAGCAAAATGTTTTGAAATTAATTTTTGTGTATAGTTGATCAATTGGTATTCTTTACATTCCACTTCATTTGTAAATTTTTAAATGCATCTTTTGCTTGATGTTTCCATCTTCATTATTTGTTGAAATTAAGTAACATTTAGATAATGCTGTGTTGGAGGTTCTTATTTTATGGTTGTGAAATATTTATAATCTCCCTTCCTTTTACATTCCTATGGAACGGTTGGCTTATGTAGTTGAGAAGGAATCATGATAATTCAATGAGTATTTAGCCAGATTACTCCATTATTTAATTAATCCTTTGATTCTGTAAAAATGATACTCAAAATTAATTCGATTTGCTAGTTTTCCTGTTTCAATCTCCCTATCATAAATTTAAAAATGCTATTGATTGGAAAACCGAGGTAAAATTTCAATATTACCACTGATCAGAATGATCTTTTCATTCCTTGTAAGTATACTTTGTTGGCATCATTGTTTTTACTCTTTTCATTGGTAATAGATTTTATCTCTAAACTTCTCAACAGGTTGAGAGATTCAGAGTTTCTGGCATTTCTTTGTGACTGTGTTGTTTAATATTCCATTTCTCTCACAAACAGTGAGATATTTACTTATAGGGTTTTGAGTCTTATGTTTGTTGATTGAATTACTTTTGTAAATTTTTATGATATGCATTTCTCATAGGTATCAGCATTAAATATTCAATTTAATATTTAAATCAATCCCTTTTTGATTCCTTAATAGTTTTTATGAAATGTGACCCCTACTCTATTTCAAATCCTTTATTCTTCTTGAAAGAAAGATTTTTGAAAACAGGTGGGAAGAAGTTTATTGCATGAAAATGAATAATAAATGTTCCTAAACCTTTTTGATGGTTATGTGTGAAGCCAGATAAAATGATGGGAATGGCACATTCTATGGACAGTTGGGAAAGGAAATTGATAGTATCTCAAGACAGGATATTTAAACAATTCTTAAAGACTTCAATGCTAAGTTTGGCAAAAAAGGAGACACTTAAAGTGATAAACAATTGGAAAGTAAAATCTTCAGGGTATGAAAAATGATAATGAGCAAATTGGTAAAGTTGATATTGGGGTAGTCAGGCTCTAGGAAAAGATCATAAGGTAGGTAACATGGAGCTCACGAGATGGAGTTACTTTTAAACAAATTGGCCATGTAATAATTGATAGGAAACATTTATCTGATGTACATAAGATAGACATCTACAGAGGACCTAACTGTGAATCAGACCGTGACTCATATGAAAAAACCCCTGCCACTTGAATGAAGGAAGAAATACAATAAAATACTAATAATAATAATGCAGAGAAAGTGTTACTTTATAATGTGTGCTCCTTAAAGCATTTCCTACTAAGTTTCATTTTGATGCTTGTGTTCCAATGACAAGAGTGAGTCTCTCTTTAGAAATACAATGCCTTATTAAGTTAATTCCATGAGGGGGAACCAAGAAAATATTGGTTTACGTGTTACAAGACAAGTATGTTTCATTGTCACCTTCATGAATTCACCTCTTCTGGTTGACTTTCCACATAAATATTTCAGTTGAGCTATTTTATAAATCATCATCATGTTCCTTCCTTGGTTATGCATTATACCCGTTCAGGCTTCACTTGTTCCATGGAACTTTACCATCTTTTTCTCGGTCTGCTGACAGTTCCCTTGCCTATAGATTGATATTCCATGCCTGTTTTGAAATTCCCCCATTTGGCATTCGTAATAAATGTTTAAACGTTGTTTAAAATGAGATAACTAAATGCCGCTTTTCTTTCCAATTTAACATTTAGAATAAAAAGCTTCGAATAAAAATCTCCAATATTTGCCGAGTATGATCTTAACAAATTTTTGCTTCATTTGCAATTCAATTAATTTGAAATCTTCAATTCTTTCTAAATAGGTGTGCTCAAAAAAAAGTAAACTGAGCATTATCAAATCAAATTAACTAATGCAGTTTCATTTGAAATCATGGTTTATTAATAAATCAATTTAAAATTACTCAATTTTACTCAACTAATGCTTTGTAATAAATTAAAATTAAACTATTTAAATTTGATGCTTACATTCTGAACCAAGATACCACTTAGATTTTCATGACTTTAGCATTAATTTTCTGCATTAAACCACCTTTTCCTATGCTTCAAAATGCTTTCTCTAAGCATCATGTTTTGGGGTAGCTTGTTCTATTTTTCTTCACAAAGGAGAAGAATTTCTATTCTAGGGACTGGACACATTTCTCCAGAAAGACATCAAATCACTTTTGCTATATGTCCAAAGGAAACAAGGTGAGAAGAAACATTCAAATCACAACTCTTTCTTAGCAGTTTTATTGAAATTCTGAAAGTGTACAGTTTAGGCCAGAAATCAATAAAGAAGTTTCAAATTTGAAATTATCAAGTTTTGAATTATAACCTTTCATCTTTGTCCCAGCAACTCAATATTATATTGCAGTCTTTACATGTCCAGAAACTATCCTCACTGTTTCTATTGTGGTTGAAAATTTATCAAGTAATTCAACAGCCCTCCTACTCCATTGGCTGCTTACAGTGTAAATGGTGGCCAGGTTTAATTTAAGGCTGCACTCATAAATTAGAGCCCTGATTTCAGCCAGAAATTAGCATGGCACAATGAAAATCATCTGAAAAATGTAGAAGCATGAAATAAAAGATGAAAATGTTATAAGGAGGTGAAAAATAAGAAATACAATCTAATTCAATACCTGAGACAACAAATAACAATTTTCAACAAACCAATGATGTTGGGGACATAATCTTTAAGATGCGAGACCAACAAATAAACAAGAAGCAAGACTGCAACAAAGCTGACAAATAAATAAATTATCTGAAATGTAATTTTAATTTGAACAAACAAATAAGATGGAAACATTCAGCAAAGGATGAATCTAAACATTTTTAAATGAAGAAGAATGTAAAGAATACCAATTGATGAACTATACACAGAAGTACAATTCAAAAGATTTCGCTCAGTCTTGCAGAGAAAATAATGTATTCCACTCTTAATCAAACAAAAGAGAGCTGTTATGGATAGAAAGGAATTTATACACTGAATTGAAACAACCTATAGACACCAAATAATTGAATGAGATAATGCTGAAAGAAGACATTCAATTCTCAGATATACATTTTTCAAAAACGTTCCTCAGTGCTACGTTTTTTAAGAAAAACTTAAGAAATCATTTTGAGTGCCTCAAACATTGTAGAGAATAGAATGTGAGTTTTAGACATAGAAGAATTCGTATGTAAGACATTGTTCAAATATGAAGGCAAAAGAATGACTTCTAATTTTTAACAGAATCTGATGAATTCTGAGTCATTGTCACAATATAAAGAGTAATTCTTATTTAAGATATGGAAATGATAAAGATCTAAAATTTTCAGAACAGAGAAACAAATTAATTCTAAGATAAAATACTGTTTTCATTTTTTCACCAGAGATGAAGTATTTTAAAATCCAAAAATCTTACTATCAAGGTGGTGAAGCACACATGTGGTGTTTCTACACTAAAACCTCTAACTTTCAAACCTTCGTTGTCTCTCATCAAGGTCTGCCAACAGAGTTGCTATATCCTTGTTACTGCAGCTAAAAATTGCGAATATCTGGCAATCACAGAACATTTTCTTCCACTTCTTTCCTCTGTTTTATTTCTACATCATTTATTTTCAAATCGGTTGTCAAACTCTAAGGTGACGGAATTAGAATAAAGGTGAGGCAATGTAAAGTAAAGGCTTTGGCAGATTGAAAAATGAAATTGAACTTGTTGGAACTGAAGAAAGCTTTGAACTTGTATGGAGGAAAAGGGAAAACAGGAACAGAAAACGTCCTATATGATATATATCTTCAAAGGAAAGTGATCTTAAAATATATTCAGCAAAAATATATCCAATTAAGTTCTTGCTCCATGATCTTAAATACAATGCTTGATAATTACATTACCATTATATGCAATACAATAATATTTATAGTTCATCAGCTGTGAACTTATTACACCAAAACGTCTTTCTTGCTTTGCATGTCATAGCAGATATATGCAATGCGTTTCAAGAATAACTGCAGTCAGCTGATCTTCACTGTGAGAAATCAGTGGCTGCATGTGCCTGTTTCACCCAATTACCTTTTGGTAACGGAGTATGCTTGATAATTTAATTGCCTGATTTTGTATCTTATAGAGTCTATGGTGTGAATCTTACAGTGGATTATGTCTTTATTCTGTGTGAAGTGTGTTCTAAGCAGTTCCAATTTTTCGTTGAGTCCCTGATAACATCAACATTTTCCTGCTGGCATAGGATGGATGACTGTAATAACTTGTTTTCTTACTGTAACTTTTAGAATTATACTATTTGGTAATTTTTGGTATACCAATGAGTATTTAAAATAACGAAAACACACATCTTAGCTATTACAACGTTAATATTTTAAATACTTCCTATAATGACAATCCTTAAATATTTAAACACAATAAACATGTCCATTTGTTAGCTATAATTGGGTAGCCTAAACTTTATTGTGTGGGGAGCTAATTTTATCGTATCTCTTCTTTATATCCATTATCATATTAAATGTGGACTCTACAATATAATTTTTTTTACTGTTAATGAGGCAAAGTAGCCTAAATAACATAATTCAGAATGTGTTGCTGAAGATTGGTTTGTTTTTTTGTAGTCTATAAATCTCAATTCACCTCTTACCTTCTCATAGACCATGCAATAGAGTCCTATAGCCCTTTGACCACCATTTGTAACCTGCAATTGCAAATCTTAAGGTAAAACTTATTTTCTTTCAAATTTAATCAATTTTCACTCTTTTTGAAGCATCTGTGAAGTGAAAGGTAAAGAGAGCGATTCTTAAGTCCAGCTTCATCCCCTTAAGCCATCTTAGCATCCAATATTCTCATCTAAAGCGATATTTTATGCTAACTTGCACATTCTCAATGGGAATGAATTTTATTTTCAATTTATCATCTTTCGTTTTTCTTTCTTGTCTTCTTCATTTTGATTGCAGCATAGAAGTCTGTTTAAACAGCAAATTAAACAATTGAAAGATTATCTGTCAGGAATTGTTGTGGTAATAAAGGAAATTTCTAAAGCTGTCAAGGGAATCATCTTAACTTACTCATTTATTGTAGTCAATGAAACATCAGACAGAGGTTTTATTAATTTAATACTTTTGTTAGCATCATGTTTTCACAGATAAGAGAAACATTTATTAAAATGTATATTTTTATTTCTCACAAAAAGCTTTAAGGTCAATCTTTTATGTTTGTTTCTTGATTATACTGATGTTGTATTTCTTTATGAACAAAATATTTAAGAAAGGTAGGATTCTTATCAAAATACTGTGCAAAATAACTTACAGAAAATTTGCAAAATTTGGGTTCTCGTTTACTAATAATGTAGTATTTAATAAGTTGTACTTGAAAAGAACAGGATACAACTACATAGGACAATGACTTAAATTCCTACAGTATATTCAAAATAGGAGTAGTTTGGAGGTAAAAATGTTCCTATTTTTTGTTTTGGTTTCATAACCTGATATTATGATTGAATTTTTTTGTTGTGTCACCACCTTAAAACTAACAATTTTGCTTTTGAAAATACTTAATCTCTGGGAAAAAAATATAAACAGAATCTTATCTTTGAATTAATTTGTTTCTCCATTCTGAATATTTAAGGGATATTTACATATCTCTTAATTGAGAGTGCAACTTAATATAGAGAAAATGTTTCAATCATTAGGTTGAAACATGAGATTCTGCTAAAAATTCGAAGTCATTCTATTTATATTTGAATGATGTCTTATATTCTAAGTACAGCCATCAAGAAGTTGATTTTTGTGTAAGGTTTTGAGGCACTTGAAATGATTTCTTAAGTTTTTCTGAAAATTTTAACACTGAGAATTTACCGTCTTCTTTCATCAGGATCTCTTTCAATAATTTTGTTCTAATAGCTTTTTCAGTTCTGTATATAAATATCTTTGTATCCAATAGATTCCTCTTTTATTCATTTAATGTTTAACACATTTTTTTGCACGAGAGAGCGAAATGTTTTGAAATTAATTATTGTGTATAGTTGATCAATTGGTATTCTTTACATTCCACTTCATTTGTAAATTTTTAAATGCTTCTTTTGCTTGATGTTTCAATCTTCATTATTTGTTGAAATTAAGTAACATTTAGATAATGCTGTGTTGGAGGTTCTTATTTTATGGTTGTGAAATATTTATCCTCTCCCTTCCTTTTACATTCCTATGGAACAGTTGGCTTATGTAGTTGAGAAGGAATCACAATAATTCAATGAGTATTTAGCCAGATTACTCCATTATTTAATTAATCCTTTGATTCTGTAAAACTGATACTCAAAATGAATTCAATTTGCTATTTTTCCTGTTTCAATCTCTCTATCATAAATTTTAAAATGCTATTGATTGGAAAACCGAGGTAAAATTTCAATATTACCACTGATCAGAATGATCTTTTCATTCCTTGTAAGTGTACTTTGTTGGCAACATTGTTTTTACTCTTTTCATTGGTAATAGATTTTATCTCTAAGCTCTCAACAGGTGGAGAGATTCAGAGTTTCTGGCATTTCTCTCTGACTGTGTTGTATAATATTCCATTTTCTCACAAACAGTGAGATATTTACTTATTGGGTTTTGAGTCTTATGTTTGTTGATTGAATTACTTTTGTCAATTTTTATGATATGTGTTCATCATAGGTAACAGCGTTAAATATGCAACGAATTTTAATCAATCCCTTTTTGTTTCCTTAATTGTGTTTATAAAATATGAAAATCTCTACCTAATTCTAATCCTTTATTTTCTTGAACAAGAATAATTGAAAACAGGTGGGAAGAAGTTTATTGCATGAAACTGAATACTAAATGTTCCTAAACCCTTTTGATGGTTAGGGATTGTTAAGGCTCTAGGGGGGGATCATAATGTAGGTAACATGTAGCTCACCAGATGGGATTACTTTTAACCAAATTGACCATGTAATAATTGATAGGAAACATATATCTGTTGTACATAAGATAGACAGCCACAGAAGAGCTAACTGTAAATCAGACCATGACTCATATGAAAAAACCCCTTCCACTTGAATGAAGGAAGAAATACAATAAAATACTAATAATAATAATAATAATGCAAAGAAAGTGTTACTTTATAATGTGTGCTCCTTAAAGTATTTCCTACTAAGTTTCCTTTTGATGCTTGTGTTTCAATGACAAGCGTGAGTCTCTCTTTAGAAATGCAATGCCTGAGTATGCCTCATTTCCAAAGATAGCTTGCAGCCTAGT
Source organism: Pachydiplax longipennis (assembly GCA_036926295.1). Lineage (NCBI taxonomy): Eukaryota > Metazoa > Arthropoda > Insecta > Odonata > Libellulidae > Pachydiplax > Pachydiplax longipennis. The sequence continues at coordinate 69,867,999 of JAVFKF010000015.1, forward strand.
GTTGATTATGCTACTGTAAATTCTATAAGCAGTATTTAGTAGATATATACCATTATAGTTTACTGAGCTATTTCATTTTCTCTTTTTAATAATAAAACAACCTTGGTAATTATCAAAATCCTCAGGGATTTAAAGCTTTGTCCAACATGTGTTATATAATTGTAGGATAATTCTGTGCAGAGATCTACCTCCATATTTATCAGCTCTGAATCAATTCCATCCATGCCTGTATGTTTCCTATTTTTTTCTCTTGTTCACACTGCATTCCAGTTTTTTGAAGTCAATAAGATCTACTCCTATTGCTTCCTCTGGAGCAGAGATAGGTTTTTCATCTAATGCCGGAACATACCATAATCTCTGTTGATGGTTTATCCACTCTTCTTTTGGCATAGCATTTAATTGAGTAGTATCTTTTTCTGTTCTATTAAAAAGTTTCATTGGTTTTTATGCTATTTATTTTCTACCATGTATTTCATCCTCTATACCACTTATAAATGTATCCGAAGATGTCATATACGCCTGCCTTATTATTTCTTTTGTGCAGTTTCTAATTTTGTGATATTTCTTTTTATTTTCCTCTGATAATTTCTTTAGAAATTCCTTGTATGCTTTGCTTTTGATGGCATCTTCAATCTTTTCGTTTCCGATTTTTAAGCCTCATTCCGTTTCTTTTTCAATTCTGTTGCCCAAAACTTCATTTAGTATTTGTATAATAGCTTTCTTAAGATTCTGTATTGATGTTTATTTTATAAAATTGGAATAAATATTTCCAATTGTTCGTTTTGAAAATGTAAAAATTGATTTTGCATTTTTAGTATTTGCATTTGTGTTAGCTGGGAGGATAAAATTTTTACGCGTTGCCACTGGGGTAGAGTGTACCTTTTAATCGAAGGGTTTGAATCATGATAAGTAATTCTGTCATTCTCGAAAGTGCTATTGCCAACAGAACAAAGCGGATTCATCAGCGGGTGGTCTCGACTTCAGAGGGGCCCCTTAAATCCTCATTTTCTTCATAATGATACCAAGGGCAGCGGTCGCCAACCGATTGTTTACGGACTACCATTGTCCCGAAAGAAGGTTTTCGTAGTTGGAGAAAACTACGCAGTAATTGCAATCTCTTTGCATATCATACTCTGAGTACTATTTGTCTCACAGATGGTAGTCGAGCGAGAACATGTAAATCAAATGGAGAATTGGTGATACTTATTTTGTGTATTCTTGTGCATTTATAATAATCCATATCAATGGTCTTCGAGATTCAAAATGGTTCGTTGAGTAGACCGTGAGCTCAAATTCTTGGTGACCTCTGATCAAGGGATTCACCCTCTCTCCCTCATCACCTTGCTTCTTTCATTCTCCTCATTTTCTTACTCCATCGCCTATTTCACGTCCTTCCTCTTTGACATTTTTCGCAGAAAATACAATCGGACGCCACGTGAGTTTCGCTCACGACATTTGATTTGGTAAATTTCATTCCATTGAGTAAGATAAACTACGAAAATCCATTTCAAACGCAGTTCTTTCGATGTGAACACAAGCTTCTCATCGATAAACTTTTCCGCAGATCATATAGTAAGTGAAATGGATGATGTTGCGACAAGACCGCCGTAGACCTGTGTTAAAAGCAAGCATACTTGCTGCTACCGTAATCAAGTGGCATTCTTCTGAAAAAACTACTAACGTATGTCCTTCTACTCCACTCTAGCAGTTTATAATATTTAAAGCGATGTCAATTCCTTTACAAAATTAAGAATTTTCAACCAAAATCTAGGTAATTATCTCTGTCGATTCACTTCTTTCAATGTGAACACAAGCCACTCATCGATAAACTTTTCCGCAGATCATTAATGAAATGAGTGATGTTTCAGCAATGTGCGGTTTACCGTTGTTTAGAGAATTTTTCTTTCATTTTCTAATATCTGGTAAAAAATAATCGTTTTTCAAATGAATTTCGACTTTTTTTTGATTTCACGGATGTCCGCCAGAATATGCCGTTTTCGATTTTTTTAATATCTGGTAAAAATAACCGTTTCTGGGACGCATTTCGACTTCTTTTGCTAGATTTCACGTATGTAAGATAGAATATGCCGCTTTTTTTTAGGAGAATTTTTTCTTCTTTTTCCTGATATCTGTTAAAAAATAACAGTTTTAGGAGCGAATTTCGACTTCTTTTGCTAGATTTTACGGGTGTCATCCAGAAAATACAGTTTTTTAGCGAATATTTTTCTTCCTTTTTCTAATATCTGTTAAAATAAATCGTTCTTAGAATCCAAAGAAAAAAGGCGTTTTTGGAATCGCATTTAGTATTCTTTTGTTTTATATTAGGAATACTTAAAATAAGCGGTTTTGGAAGGGCATTTAGGATTTTTTGTTTGATGTTAGGAATACGTTTAGAAAAAAGGCATTCTTGGAAGCGCATTTAGTATTCCTTTATCATATATATTAGGAATACTTTAAGGGCGTTGGATACCTCTCAGAAAAAGCCGTTTTAGGCCGTTGGGTTTTAAATCGTCATGACGGCCTACTAATAGATAGAAGAATTCTGATTTTACCATTCGACGCTTAAAAGATGTGGCAATGTTACATACGTTTCACTGAATAGATATTGCAAACCACTTTTGAGAAAAAAATTAGTAAACATACCAAATTTTGGTCATTTTCGTCAGGCTACTACTTGGCTATAATATGCGTTAGTGAAATATCTTTGGTATGTAACAAAGTTCCATCCTTTATCTTTCAATTCAGATATTACTCAAATGCGACATGTTCATGAAATCTAAGTAATCATGAAAATAGCGGAGCATGTTCAGAGCTTCTTTGAAAGCTAAAAGCAAAACTAGATTGGCGCTGCCCGCAGTTGCGAGAACGGACCCCCATTCCATCTTTCCCCTCCTTCCCCACCTCCAACCGTAGCGCGGAGAGGATGGAAGTGGTGCGTTACGTCATCCTATTTGGGCAGGAGTAAACAAATCTAAGACCAAGCATGGGTTAGCAAAATGAAACTCTCCGAAATACTAACACACAAACAGAGAGAACCGCAGAATGAAAGCAGAGAGCGCCGTCTTATACGTACATCCTTTGGCGAGCAAAAGGAAGCAAAGGAAAAGCGAACGAGGCAAGAGCTATTGCCGAATATGCAAAGGCAACTGGACTTTTCGTCCACAAAAATATGCCTTTCCTAGCAGCTTCTCCGGACGGAATTGTATATGATGGAGAAGGTTTGGTTGAGGTGAAATGTCCATACAATTGTAGGGATGTTACGCCGCAGGAAGGCATTAGGAATAAAAAAATACCATTGTTACCATTTAAATACAAATGAAACTCGCGGGGGTTGTAAGAACTCCGAACCGCTCGCTGGGGTTGCACTAACGCCGAACAGTGGGAGGCTCTCCAAACACGGGGTTGTATAACCCGTCACGTCAGAGAGTAACTCCCCGATTTCCGAAAATTACAGTCCGATACCGATCCTGGCCCAAGGATTCTCCCGCCCTTTCCTTCTGATTCCTGGAAATGGGGTAGCGTGATGCTGCCCCCAGATGGCGTAACGCAGGACCAGCCTCAGCTGCAGAAGTAATTCATTCGCTGGACCCTGTTACTCTATGTACTCCATACCGCTCTTTCCACCATCCATCGTCACCTTCCTTCTCCACCCACATTGCTTAGCTTTTCGGCATGGCAGCATCCCGATACTTTTGGGTCCATCCCCATCCCCTGCGGCTCCGATGTCCTCGGCCAGGACGGTGGACGAACCCTTGGGTCAGTGACATTCCTCTGACCAAGTTATTTCTTGGCTTTCTGTTCATATTTATAGCTCTAGTTTCTATCATGTTTGTTATTTAAAATTTGAGTTGGATTATATTAATTTTTTAAATCAAGAAGCTCACGATATTTATGCATATTTCATAAGTATAATTGAGCCTCGTCATTTTGACGATGTAATTCACTAGTAAATAAATAACTAATGCATTCTCATAGGCGAACTGGACGTGGCATCTCCAGATTCTAGTATGCTTGCCTTCCTTCTGAGGCATACATCAAATCTTCCTTTCGTTCCTCTCCTCTCAATGCCCATCATTCTACATCTCGAAACTAGCAAAAACAAAAGCATGGGAGATCTTCTCATCGCATTGATAACCAAACACTTGGACGCTTGGTTTGGGTACCCCAACCACTTTCAACTTCCCCTCTTTACTATGCTTACCCACTCCACCTTTTGCGAGGGGAAGACTCTTCCCCTCCGAAGCGGCGAACAGCGGAACTTATTTTTGGAGGCGGGGCTTAAGATTTTTTCCTGCGGTATCCAACGCCCTTAAGAAAAAAGGCGTTTTTGGCAGCAAATTTAGTATTACTTTGTTAGACATCACGAATATTTTTAGAAAAAAGTCGATTTTGGAAGCTAATTCAGCATTTTTTTCTATATCCGGAATACTTTTAGAAAAAAAGTGTTTTGGAAGCACACTTACTATTCCTTTGTTTTATATTACGAATAATTAAAAACCAGACGTTTGTGGAAGCGCATTTACTAATCATTTGTTTTATATTAGGAACACTTTTAGAAAAATGGCGTATTTGGAAGGGCATTTAGCATTCTTTGTTTTTTAATCGAAATAATATTAGAAAAAGGCGTTTTGGGAAACCCATTTAGTATTCTTCTGTTTCATAGTAGAAACCATGCTACAAAAAGGCGTTTTTGGAAGCGCATTTCAAATTCTATTGTTTTATATTTGGAATACTTTTATAAAAAAGGAGTTTTTGGAAGCGCATTTAGCATTCTTTGTTTTTTAATCGAAATAATATTAGAAAAAGGCGTTTTGGGAAACCCATTTAGTATTCTTTTGTTTCATAGTAGAAACCATGCTACAAAAAGGCGTTTTTGGAAGCGCATTTCAAATTCTATTGTTTTATATTTGGAATACTTTTATAAAAAAGGAGTTTTTGGAAGCGCATTTAGTTTTCTATTGTTTAATATTACGAATAATTTAGATAAAAGGCGTTTTTATAAGCTTATTTAGTATTCACTTATTTATAAAAACAGCTTATTTAGAACGATATTTGCAAAATCTTCAAAATTAAACCGAAATTCGTTCAAAAAACGGCTAATTTAGCAAGATATTTGAATAATCTTGCAAATTAAGCCAAAATTCGCTCAAAGGCCTCTTATTTAGCAGGAAATTTGCAAAATCTCCAAAATAAGCAAAAATTCGTTCGAAAGACGGATTATTGATCACGATGTTTGCATGATCTTCCAAATTAAGCCGAAATTCGCTTGATAAACGGATGATATAGCAAGATATTTGAAAATTCTTCTAATTTGAACCAAAATTCGCTCAAGAAACGGCTTGTTTTACAAGATATTTTAAAAATCTTCAATATTAAGCCGAAATTCGCTCAAAAAACGGCTTATATAGCAAGCTATTTTCTAAAATTCTTTTGATATAAGCGAAAAATTGCTCCGATACGGATTATTTAGCAAGGTAATTGAAAAATCTTCGAATTTGAGCCAAAATTCGCTCAAAAAACGGCTAATTTAGCAAGGTATTTGACAAATCTAAATGTTATCGTTGAAGGATTTATTTTAATAATATGCAAATTTTTCCACAGTTTAATGTTTTTACCTGTAACATTGATTTGCATTCATTCATAATCTGAGAGATAATTTTTTAAAAATAAATGCACTGATGAATTTTACTATGTATGATGTATAAGCTTTCAGAAATGGTGAGTAAGATGAGAACCTTTACTAATTTCTAGTAAATTTGACTGATAAGCTCAACGAGAGTTGGATTGTGCAAAAAGTTTTATCAAAAGGATATGTACCCGACGTTTCTTATTCTTAGTAGAAAAATGAAGTGAAGAATTTGTTGATACATGCGAATATTAGTGAAAATTATTTATTGTGACTTGACGCAGAAGTATTGTCAAGACTTAACTTTTTATGTTTGTCTCAAATAATTCAACAGTTCAATTTAGTGAGTGCACAAAGCACAAAAATAACAAGTAAACACATGGTTCAATCAGAGAAAGGAATGTGAAAACCGACTGATGAGGTTATTATCAATTTTATATGCTTTAAAGGCGGTTTTCTCGAAATGTGTTTTTCAAACGATGCACACAATAATCCAATCCAGTGTTATCCGATTTTACCAAAATGTTCCTTGCGAAATTCGCTATTGCGCATCGGGGCGGATGTTTCATTCTTAAATTTTTTATAATAATTAAAAATCGGACCGTGTAAATGGAATATATTTTGCTTAAATTTGTACCGTTTGCGTATTTTAAGTAAATTCAAATTCTCCCCCGATGCGCCAGAGAGACTACATACAAGAATATAAACAAGTCGATTTTGATATCTTCGATTCTACTAAAAGGGTGTTTACTTGAAGAAAATTTTCAGAGGGTTATTCCCTGGACCATGATATTAAAGTTGATCGTTATAGTTAAAAAACATTTAAAGATGTAGAACTTAAACGTAATGAATCAATACAATGCAAAAATTCATACGATATGGTGAGGTAGATTCTCTAGAATTGATTTCCGAAAAAATGCCATTCTTCGCACCCGTCAGGATTGCCACCGCCTGGTGTCGAACCCGTAACCATATCGCTTTTATTCAGTAAGTTTGGGAAAGGATCTCTGTACCCATTGAAGTCCTTATCTTATCGAGGAGGTCATCAAACGTAATTCCGTATTCCCCAATTATGGTATGATAGAAGTAAACTGATGTCCTGGCATCGAACGAAAGACTGGGGAAAGAATAAACTTCATTTATAAAACCTAATCATGACTGCTGTTCACAGCACGAAATATATTATACTATCTTCTCGGGAAATTCTTCTATAAAATATCTTTTATAATAAAATACATATTATATTGGAGAATTAATACCGCCAGGTGTCGATCCCAGAAACACTTTGGAAGAGCTGAATGCATGTTAATATTCCGCTTCCAATGTTTCACTTAAATATCACATCTGGAAGTTCCGAAAATAAGATTCCGTTTCCCCCATTTAAAATGTATGGTAAAATCGAAACGACGCTCTGTCATTGAACCAAGGATCATCAGAGAAAGTGCGAACTGAGTGATTGACATTTGCCAATCACCTCTGTTCACATCCCGGGTCTCATCTTACCTGGTTATCGGGAAAGCATTGAAAAAATTTCTCAAAAATCGCATCAATGCATTTTTAAAAGTACTGTACAGTGGAAATGAGCCTCTTTACTCGATCCGATTTCCATTAGGGGAAGATTAAACTGCGTTTTTAAAACCAATTTAGTTGCTGTTTACCTGCTGGTTCTAACTTCACGGGGAAGGCCTCATAAAGAAATAGAATATCCCGCCGTACGTTTCTTATGGGAGGATCTTTCTTAAGGTGGTAGGCAACCCTGACATTTAAAAAAAATCGAAAATTATTGTATCGCTTTAAAGTTAGCATATACTTTTAATTATGTAATGCTCTTGGTCCGATGTAAATATTCCACATGTTTACGAAGCTTATTTTGGCTGGCGGTGCACTCCAGCCGGAGGGGCAATTACGAACGATCTCGACTTACGTCAGCATATTAGCTTACAAGGATTTTACTATAAATGGGTCATTGTTAACTTCTCTGTTACGGCCATTTAAATCGACTCAACGCATTGTTTTCTGGTTTAGTAAAATTTATTGCACTGATAATTAAAGATCTGTTGATTAATATATTTGTTCACCTTTGATGCTGGAATGACGCCGAGGACAGTTTTCGCCGCCAGTGAAGAACGTTTGGGACTCCTTCATAGCAGAGATAAGGTGAATGATACTCAAAACATTTGTAGGGAAAACAGAAAATATCTTTTTCCAATGGGAAATAGATAAATCGCTGAAACCATGAAGAAATGAGACCTTGGCTATATGTCTGTCGAGAAGGGTTTGTATTACATTGTATCGTTAAATTAATAAAAAAAAATTGGGATGCTCTTAGAAGTCATTGCGGATGAAATACCACAAGACGTGCCTTCAGAACGGGAAAAAAATAAATCTATAAAAAGACATTAAATTAAATGGCAAGTTTTAGGACTTCAGCGCCGAAGTTAAAAGCATGGTGATCTACATTATTGTCGATTTATCACACAGCTTTAGAATATTTCTACCTTCTCTACAAGGGGTGAATAAGTTATCTTATGATTATAAAGTCCAGATAAAATTATAGAAGTTTACTCAATATGTAAACAATGCCATGACGACGCTTTGTAAACAGAGACGGTGGAAATTTAGCGTGCGATATCAGGTACATTTTTACTTTTGTCTCACGTTTTCCCTAAGAACAGTGTAATTTTTATAGGAGTATGGTAGATTTTTTAATGTTCACCTTTGTGATATTGATATTTCTAGAAATATAAGTGACTGGCACTCTTGTTATTCCTTTAGAATATAATTGGTGATTGATCGGCAAGATTCATGGTTGTAGGTTACTTGAATCTTTATCTGCGTTAAAATATTTTAAACGAACAAATGCATTCAGTAGAGATCGATAAGTATTAATTAACATGAATATGGGCGATAAATATAAATTTAGTCTAACAAAATTGTTTGCTATTGAAAGGTAAATATTGACCGCACGTGCTTATTTTATTCACATGAAAGCCGGAAGTAAGCAACTAGCAGGTCAAAATTTGCTGCTTAGACTACAAATACCTCGGCGGTTTACCCTTTATTTGACGAAATGAATAACATCATGAAAATTTTGTGTTGAGAATGGACTATGGGGATTGCGTAATTTCCGTCGAACCTATGCAGCCTTGGAGGGTCTCCTTCGCGATTTTCTCAGTCACTGTGTCAATTCTTCAAATCGAATGGTTGAAAGTAGCCTCCATTTCGTTCTATTCTATGTATCCTCCTACGTAGCCGCTCCTGCTCCATCATCAGACGTCATACAATCCCTAAATTTTTTAAGTTACAAATATTCGCAAAAGAATTTTTTCTTCCTCAGTAACTGATAAATCGGAAATTTATTTCGTAGCACAAACTGAAATTATTATTGTATTTTTCTGAAATGGCAACATGGATGGAAGTGATGGATAAATAGTTCGATTTTAATCCATGAGTTTGATAGTATGGGGAGAAACTCCTCAATATTAACACAATAAATTTGTTATATGCCATAAAATGGATACAGGGTAGCATTGAATGCATTCGGTTTTCAAAATTTCCTGTTAATTTAACATGAACTACCGTTTGCAAGGCTTCTGATGGAATGATTACAATAAATATTTACTTTGAATGAAAGCGAGGAGAAATGAAGTTGTGATTTCATTGTACACAATTTTTAATTTTCAATATTGTTACTTAAATACCGTAGAAAGGAAATATTTTTATTTCATTATATATATGTAGACATTACTCATTCCATCATGAATAATGAAATGATATCCGGTATTCATTAAAAACCATGTGAATGTGTGTGTGTGTGTCACAAACAAATGAATTGTTGATATTGAACACTTAGTATCGCTAAGTAAGAGGTAAAATCGGAAATGTACGAAAACATTTATCCTTTGATAATATTGAATAGAAAACATGTGGGAATAAATCTAATTAAAGGATATTTCTTTTACTTCACGCTACTTTACTCACACATGCTCTTGTTCATTTGCTTTACGTGAGATGCATCCAATCAATCATCATGTATCTGGGATTGATAGTTTGTTTCTTAAACGTGATCAGTGACATTGATGTGGTGTATGAGGGGTGTTGCAATGCTCATTCGTTTATCTTCATTTAAGCTCTTCTCTTCAAGGTGCATCAATATTAATAAATGATTTGATGACATTTTCTAGCCCTAATGGTTTGATTTGTACTTTCGATTAGTTGATAAATAAGTTAACATGAAAATTAGCTGAATATTTAAATACTTACAATGGTTGATACTGGTAATTCATCCTAGTAAGGAGCGTATCTATCATGAATCATGACAGTGCTACTCCTTTGTATCACTTATTTCTTCTAAAAACTATCATGATATAATTATCGAAAATATAAAAATACTTATTTCATCTTTGAATATTTAGTGATAAAATGAAGGCTTTAATATCTCTCATAATATTCTTTGCTTTAGCAGTGTGTCGTTTACATATTCCAACGTCATGGAGTCCAATGTCTGTGGTAAAGAAGTGAAACCAACAACTTTAAGGAAGAGTGTAAGATGGTGGATCCCTTTGAAAGGTGAATATCTTGAATGACTAGGGCAAACAAAGGTCAGAGGTTTGTTGTTGCATGTCCCTAATTAGGACTCCAAAATTGCTGTTTAGTAAAAGTTCAGTCGATTTGTAAAATGTCATTCCTCCGTGAATACTCAGCAGTGATAGATGCATTGCATAGGCTCGAATGGGAGGATTTAATATTTGTCAAAAAGGATGGAGCGACTTACAACGTATCCACTTAATCAGTCCTGGTAACCGCGCGGCTTTAACATGTATTGAATAGTTTATGTCTTATTCTAAAAACGTGCAACAGAAGAATTTAGCTAAGAGTTTATTCCGTGCAGGCAGAATTGAAGTGATGTCTTTAATTATATTACCTGCTTGATTTAAAAAATAACCCTCCTACTATTTCTTTCGAATAAGTGATAATGACATTCTCTTGTAAGCAGCAACGATAACTTTGCTCTAATGAAAATAATGATATTTGTAATATAAAAATGACAAATGAATTAGAATGTTTTACATGAGAGACGATTAGTAAGAAAGACTATGACAATCATCGGACTCTAGAATCTTTTTATGTAACGCACTGTATGAAGAGCGAAGTGCAATGATCAGTGAATAAATGACTCGCAGAGCAAAGAGGAAACTTCGTCGCCTCTCAACTTTTGGCTAACACAGGTTTGAAAATGCGTTTAACTGAAAATATTTCAAATACTATTATGATAGCCAAAAATTATGGCTCTTTTCCTGTTCTAAACAGCCAGTCATCATTCGTTATTACGGCAGTCATTTCGTGTCAGGCAGGGATGGACCTCATCCTCATACTAATGTATCAGTGACCGGTACTTCCCTGAGGAGCGCAAGGAAATAAACAACACACTATGCATTCCAATGCTCCACTAGTTATACAAAAAAACACTAGGTAGATTCCCTCCAAATCGTATTAAAATTTGCATGTAAATCCACAGGCCGGAAAGTATGTTGAAATGGAATACTGTGACACGGTTCGATGTAAATCTTTGTGGAGTCAGTGATTCGTGCCGTTGGCGCCACCATCTAATTACTACAGTCCCGTTAGTGATATCATGAAGAATTCTTTGCATCGGTATAACCCTGTAAATCCAGGATCGGGTGAATCCTATGTTAACGATGGTCGTAAACTTTTTACAGATGCCGAAGGGGAATCGGACTTGAATGGGTCAAACGTTAACTTCGTAAGCTTTGACTCGAGCATCCCTATGCCTATGGAGGACTCCCGGAGAGATGTAGAACGTACGGAGCAAGGAGACGGCTGGAGTAGCACGAAAAGGGTCGATGAGTCGCCAGAACTGAGCGTAGAGGAAGTCGCCGTGGTGGAGCCTAGCGCTCCGAAAGGAGGCTCCGACGTCCTTTTTTGCGTCCCGGCGAATGAGAGCAGGGAAGTTGAGGAAAGGGTTGGAGGCGAGAAGGGGAGAGTGGGGTCGGAGGAGCTTGAAGTTGGCGTCTTACTTGGTGCCGAAAGAGTAAAAAATACGCCCACGGAAGGCGAAAATGTGGATCCGATCACACGTGCAATAGGAGAAAGAGAGGAAGAATCGGTTGGAGAAAGTACATCTACAAGCCGCTCGACCCAAGCAGAGCGCATTACTCCAGTTGAACACGAGAATCAAAATGTGAGTGGTTCGGAAGTTCTGCCGGTAGAAGAGGACAGAACTTCCATTGAAAAAGGGGATTTGTCATATATGGAAGCATCAAAAATCTGCGAAATAGAGGGAAAACTAGAAGATACATATTCTAATTTCGATTCGAAGCCAGAGGAAGAAATCCTTTCGGACGAGGAGTACATGAGTCTTGATAGCATAATGCTAAGGGGCTCTAGGGGTGTGAGTGATGAGTTCAAATGTAGGGTTAAACAATTATTTTACAAAAGCTCATTCATACCTCCGAGTCCATCCAAGGAAGAGACGAAAGCTTCCTCGAGAGCGAGATATTCTGAGCCACACATTATCGAGTGCTATAAATGTCTTAATGATGGAGACGTATCCCTACAGCGCCGAAACATATTAAACAAGAGATATAGCAAAATCGGTGTAGACAGGGAGGTTTCGGGCGGTTCCGGGGTGATCGACAACATCTTCTACTCTGATATCGCCTTTGGGCCTTGTCTTGAAGAAACAGAGCTAAATGAAACTCGAGGTGACTGTTTATTCGGCGATTCTCCATCGAAAAATGGGGACACAAGACTGCGCATCCAATTTCAAAGCGCTGCGAATGCAAGGGAAATGGTTGAGAAAACCAGCAATATGTCCCTCCGGAGAACTCCACCTCCATCAGAATATAGTGGATGCGAAGGCATCCGAGGAAGCTCTGTTCCATCTAAGAACAATCCTCGGAATAGATCGCCAGAAACGACTGCGGAGATTGAGTCGGGAGAGAGTACCGAGACGGAAGCCGAGGTTATAAGTTTCGAGAGGGAAAAAGAAAGTTGCGCCTCCGGTAAGGATGGGAAGATCAGAAGAAAAATTTGGAAAATATACAAATTTTCCGTTAAATTTGTGAAAGGTAAGGAGAATGAGAAAACTCACTCCTCTGATAAAGGCAATAGCAGTAATGGAAGGAGATGGCGAAGAGCGGAAGCAGACGAGGAAGAAAATGAAAGTAAGAGAAGAAAAATATACTCCCTCCGACCAACTAGCAAAGAGGATTCTTCTTCCTGCGAGGCAACAAAAGTAAAAGGAAGTCTTCCGAAAAAATCATCTCCTTGGGAGAAAATCAAAACTTTCATAAACACAGCCTTGACGAGAAGTAAAGTAAGAGCATTTGGGAAAAGAGTGAGAAATGTATTCAACCGCACCCGACAATAATGGCTACGTGGGTACTATGTATGGGATTCGTGGGCCAAATCAGGAATAAACAAAGGTTGCTATTGAATAGCAAACCTTCTTACTCTACGTGTTATTTAGAACATTTTAGATTTTGCTTATTTCCATGTATTAGAAATAAAAACGCTTTACAAAAATTCCACATGGATTTGTTTTAATACCACCGGTATCAGACAAATCGGTCCATCATCATGTGAAGAGACTAAAACACGTATGCCAATGAGGAAAGGGTGAGGTGGAGGGAGGGTTAGGGATATTAGGGGAAGGAGCTACGGGAGGAGTCGAATTCTATTAAGAAAGCAAGTTTTAACTACCAAGAATTATAAATTCCACCAAGTAAAATAAACACTCACATAGCGCGAATATACGTTGCTGTAAATCACCGCGTTATGTAAATAGCGCATTATGATACGAGCGTATTACGGGAAATATCCTCGGCCGTCCCTTAATCTGTAAGGGTATGTCTCATTCCAAAGAAATTTTTTGAAAACTATGCAGATGTGCGGTTAAAAATTTATGTCGTAGGATTTCGTGTTAAGCGAAGAATTATCCGCTTTCGTCTTATTTTATTCAGAAAACTAGCGCAGTTTTATCGAGATGCGGTTCTTTTACAACAAAATGTCCTTTTTGATACATAATTTCATTGCGCTGACACCCGATTCATTTTCATATCAATAATTTAAGAAATTAACCTAGATTGCACTCACTCTTTTGGGTTGGCTTTTCTTGAAATATGGTGGGTGAACTTTGTTTTTTCACCTTACCATTAAGGAATAATATGAAGTCACCTAAGGCGTCGCACCAAAATGTAGAGTAAGGCGAACTTTGGCGGCCCGAAATCCAGGTGCTCACCGTTCCTACTGCGAAATAATTACTGTCACACAATTGCAACTCTAATAAAGCGGTCCACATGCTCGGAAAACCGCACAAGTAGCGAACGAAAAAAAATAACACAAGCTACACTGCCGTCCAGCCGCCTACAATCGGTACTTGATCCACCGACAGGACTGAGGCATACTAAAGGCGATTGCCTACTGTCAGTTGTGAGACCGCATGAGTTGTAGCTCCTTCTCTTCGACAAATTATCATCTCTTTTCTGCCGCATTTCTTTTGCCTCAAGCGGAACGCATCGGCCGGCTACTAGGTACATACGTAGTTACAAGGATACAACGGAGCAATTAATTATCGGACTGGACTCCCAAATTTGTTTCGATTGTGGTTCTTGAAACCGTGACTTACCGTTAAGAGCAGTTATTCTATGTGAGATCGGTTCCTAAACTTTGACCGAATCTTTATGTGAGTCCGCGCTATGTGAGGGTACTTGCTGTACTTAGGAGATCAATATCTAAGAGAAGTCCGGAAATATTTCGCCAAGCGAAATAACTCCAGAAGGAGGGGTCGTGAAAGGACAGCGAAATCTACGGATTGCGTCATCAACGAATAATGCTATGTCCATTTTTATGAACAAACCCACTCATAAAAGGAGTGAATTGCATTTGTCCATTTTGTTATTTACTAGAAGAGTAAGATGTTTGTAGAATTCTTATTACATATTATGGATTATATTATATACTATAGATTATACACCACCATCTCACCAAGTTTACTCAATATGTAAACAATGACGACGCTTTGTAAACAGAGACGGTGGAAATTTAGCGTGCGATATCAGGTACATTTTTACTTTTGTCTCACGTTATCCCTAAGAACAGTGTAATTTTTATAGGAGTATGGTAGATTTTTTAATGTTTACCTTAGTGATATTGATATTTCTAGAATTATAAGTGACTGGCACTCTTGTTATTCCTTTAGAATATAATTGGTGATTGATCGGCAAGATTCATGCTTGTAGGTTACTTGAATCTGGCTGTATTCATAAAAAGAAATGCTATGTTAAATAATACTTAGCAAATCTTGCCTCAATACTTTCAAATGTTTTGATGTAATTTATGAAAATTATAAAATGTTTATATGAGTGAATGAGTTCTGCTTAATTTTCATCTGCAAGGTTTTAAAAAACCATGTTTCCCCTCATTGTTATTGCTCGACTAAAGTTATATGAGACCCATTAAATTAATTCTTTAGAGAAAACAGGCCTTCATGTATTAGCTATGATTTTCTGAGAGAAACATTCTATTGATCTCAATCTTAAATTTTCAGCACAGGTTATATATCTGATATTCACTGAAATTTAGAAGCTTCATAATTTTCTTGTAACATACAAGATCCTTTTTAGACAAGCAGGATATTAAATTAATCTGATAATAAATTATATTATAACACTTTCTAAAAATTCCTTACATCTTTGGTTATGTATATTTCTCTTTCTGTAACAAATTGAATCTAAGTTATCCCCTATTGATGAATATCAACAATTTTCTAGTGTTTCTTTTTTAGTTAGTTCTTTTTATGTTAATATACAAAGATAAGACATTTATATTTGAAATTTTCTATTATATGGGTCTAAATCTTTCTTGGAGCATGTTAGTTGCAATATGAGTATGCAAATATTTTTGTAAATAATTTAAATGAAAATCCTCATCCTGTGAGGCAAATCCTAATTTATACTTATTCTTAGGTAATTATATAATTCTAGTTTTAAGGCTCAATTAACAGCTTGGATACAGAATGGCATTATTTATACTCTCTAGCAATGTATAAGTTTTGCCTACTTCTTTCTAAAAGTTTGACTTTTAAATTTTGTTGCAATTCCTATTTTAATTACATTTACTGGTTAAAAGTCTACATCATAAATGTAAGTAACAAACAGCTTATTCAGAAATTTC
Source organism: Pachydiplax longipennis (assembly GCA_036926295.1). NCBI lineage: Eukaryota > Metazoa > Arthropoda > Insecta > Odonata > Libellulidae > Pachydiplax > Pachydiplax longipennis. Next base: position 69,883,822 of record JAVFKF010000015.1, read on the forward strand.
ATTGGAATAAATGTGCATGTACAGCATGGTTTGTGAGATCTTTCAAATGCATCTTAATTAACCGTTTACCTCTAACTTACTTTAAAGTCATTAGTAAAACATGTGATTTTATATCTATGATTTTTTGCTATGTTTTAAGCCTGAGGACAAGAAGGTAATGATTACTTTTCTCATTTTTCTAGCATAATTACATTTAAGTTAAATAAGTTTTCAGATGCTCCCTTTGATCACATATAATTTTTTCTTAGAACATAAAAGTTATATTTTCAATAGAACTAGAATTTAGCTAACTAATTTGAAAAATTAATGAAATCTATATATTGGTCTCTTCTGGCAAGGGTAGCTTTGACTATACATATAAACCCAAGAAGTACTGCAAAAGGATGACATACACACCCCTCTTTAAATATGATAGGATAAAATGAAAGGTTTAATTTCATATCTCTTTTCCACTTGAGTTGAAATTGTCATCTTAAAAATTCTTTTCTTTTTATTGTACATTTGTTAAAGAAAATGTGCTTCTCATCACATAGATATTTTTGGATTATATACTTTGTTGTATTTTTTTGCAATGAAAGTAGAGAGAGAAAAAATCATTTATTCTATTCGTTCAGTTATATAATCTAATATAAGCTCTTTTCTTTTGGTGATACTGTAATTAGTAGAGAACTAAAAGCTGCTAATGTGAACATATAATTTTAATATAAGTTTCTTGTGAGTTTATATACCATGAAATTCTCAATTTGAGAAACTTTATTGTGAAGAAAATTTAAAACTAGATACCTAAGCAGAGGAATTACTTTGTGTCCTAAATGAATCAATCTCTTTTATAAATAATTTATCCAGAATCAATAAAATGCCAATCCTTTTCTTTCAACATCTGAGGAAGTTGCATTTTATTTAATTTAACAATTTTATAAGTCAGTTTTTCAGAAGATGTTTTTCGACGATTGTTTTTGTTGGGTAATAGAACTTTCTTTAATAGAAGAAAGAAATTCTTTTTATATTATTGGTGCATGAAAAATCAGCCCCTTTTGTAAAATTATTATGATATATATACAAAACAATTAACTATTTTTTCAAATTCCAGGGTCATCATTAATCAAGAATTTGTTAGTTTAAAAGTTACCTTATACTGCCTATAATTCCAATTGTGAGGTTTTAAAATTTCCTTTATAAGTATAACCTTTGTGTCTTGAATTATTCTATGACATTTATAAGTTCTATGTGTGAGTGTGAAGTGCATTAAAAGCAATGATCATACTGGTGCTAAACTGATTTTGAAATTCTTGGGCTGAAATATGGTGTTATAGGGGACATTTTATGACTCGCTAAAGAATGCAACTTGGTGAAACTGATCTATATAAATCTTAACTATGTATCGGATTCACTTTTCTCTTTCCACATTGATATTCAGTCATTGGTGTGCAATGAGCATGATCTTGTGTATTTTTGGATGTCACTTTATGGTATTCAAATATTTCTCCTCTCACTTCATGTTACATTCTTATGGAATGGTTGGCTTAAGTAGTTGAGAAGGAACTACAATAATTAAATGAGTATATCAAACAAATTATGGTATTATGTAAACCTTTGATGAAAATGATGCTGAATATCTCTTAATTTGAATGGTTCTCCTAATTCAATCTCTCCAACATATATTTAAAAATGCTTCTGATTGGAAAACAAAGATAGAAGTTCACTATTACCAGATCGTTCCTTTCATTACTTATAAGTATACTCTGATGGCATACCATTGGTTCTACTCTTTTGATTGGTAATAGATTTTATCTCTAAACTTCTCAACAGGTTGAGAGATTCAGAGTGTCTGGCATTTCTTTGTGACTGTGTTGTTTAATAATCCATTTCTTTCACAAACAGTGAGATATTTAATTATAGGGTTTTGAGTCTTACATTTGTTCATTGAATTACTTTTGTAAATTCTTATGATATGCGTTTATCATAGGTATCAGCATTAAATATTCAATTTAATATTTAAATCAATCCCTTTTTGATTCCTTAATAGTTCTTATGAAATGTGAAAACCTCTACTGTATTTCAAATCCTTTATTCTTCTTGAAAGAAAAATTTTTGAAAACAGGTGGGAAGAAGTTTATTGCATGAAAATGAATACTAAATGTTCCTAAACCTTTTTGATGGTTATGTGTGAAGCCAGATAAAATGATGGTAATGGCACATTCTATGGACAGTTGGGAAAGGAAATTGATAGTATCTCAAGACAGGATATTTAAACAATTCTTAAAGACTTCAATGCTAAGTTTGGCAAAAAAGGAGACACTTAAAGTGATAAACAATTGGAAAGTAAAATCTTCAGGGTATGAAAAATGATAATGAGCAAATTGGTAAAGTTGATATTGGGGTAGTCAGGCTCTAGGAAAAGATCATAAGGTAGGTAACATGGAGCTCACGAGATGGAGTTACTTTTAAACAAATTGGCCATGTAATAATTGATAGGAAACATTTATCTGATGTACATAAGATAGACATCCACAGAGGACCTAACTGTGAATCAGACCGTGACTCATATGAAAAAACCCCTGCCACTTGAATGAAGGAAGAAATACAATAAAATACTAATAATAATAATGCAGAGAAAGTGTTACTTTATAATGTGTGCTCCTTAAAGCATTTCCTACTAAGTTTCATTTTGATGCTTGTGTTCCAATGACAAGAGTGAGTCTCTCTTTAGAAATACAATGCCTTATTGAGTTAATTCCATGAGGGCGAACCAAGAAAATATTGGTCTACATGTTACATGACAAGTATGTTTTCTTTGTCACCTTCATGAATTCACCTCTTCTGGTTGACTTTCCACTTTGATGCTTGTGTTCCAATGACAAGAGTGAGTCTCTCTTTAGAAATACAATGCCTTATTAAGTTAATTCCATGAGGGCGAACCAAGAAAATATTGGTTTACGTGTTACAAGACAAGTATGTTTCATTGTCACCTTCATGAATTCACCTCTTCTGGTTGACTTTCCACATAAATATTTCAGTTGAGCTATTTTATAAATCATCATCATGTTCCTTCCTGGGTTATGCATTATACCCGTTCAGGCTTCACTTGTTCCATGGAACTTTACCATCTTTTTCTCGGTCTGCTGACAGTTCCCTTGCCTATAGATTGATATTCCATGCCTGTTTTGAAATTCCCCCATTTGGCATTCCTAATAAATGTTTAAAAGTTGTCAAAAATGAGATAACTAAATGCAGCTTTTCTTTCCAATTTAACATTTAGAATAAAAAGCTTCGAATAAAAATCTTCAATTCTTGCCAAGTATGATCTTAACAAAATTTTGCTTCATTTGCAATTCAATTAATTTGAAATCTTCAATTCTTTTCTAAATAGGTGTGCTCAAAAAAAAGTAAACTGAGCTTTATCAAATCAAATTAACTAATGCAGTTTCATTTGAAATCATGGTTTATTAATAAATAATTTAAAATTACTCAATTTTACTCAACTAATGCTTTGTAATAAATTAAAATTAAACTATTTATATTTGATGCTTACTTTCTGAACCAAGATACCACTTAGATTTTCATGACTTTAGCATTAATTTTCTGCATTAAACCACCTTTTCCTATGCTTCAAAATGCTTTCTCTAAGCATCATGTTTTGGGGTAGCTTGTTCTATTTTTCTTCACAAAGGAGAAGAATTTCTATTCTAGGGACTGGACACATTTCTCCAGAAAGACATCAGATCACTTTTGCTATATGTCCAAAGGAAACAAGGTGAGAAGAAACATTCAAATCACAACTCTTTCTTAGCAGTTTTATTGAAATTCTGAAAGTGTACAGTTTAGGCCAGAAATCAATAAAGAAGTTTCAAATTTGAAGTTATCAAGTTTTGAATTATAACCTTCCATCTTTGTCCCAGCAACTCAATATTATATTGCAGTCTTTACATGTCCAGAAACTATCCTCACTGTTTCTATTGTGGTTGAAAATTTATCAAGTAATTCAACAGCCCTCCTACTCCATTGGCTGCTTACAGTGTAAATGGTGGCCAGGTTTAATTTAAGGCTGCACTCATAAATTAGAGCCCTGATTTCAGCCAGAAATTAGCATGGCACAATGAAAATCATCTGAAAAATGTAGAAGCATGAAATAAAAGATGAAAATGTTATAAGGAGGTGAAAAATAAGAAATACAATCTAATTCAATACCTGAGACAACAAATAACAATTTTCAACAAACCAATGATGTTGGGGACATAATCTTTAAGATGCGAGACCAACAAATAAACAAGAAGCAAGACTGCAACAAAGCTGACAAATAAATAAATTATCTGAAATGTAATTTTAATTTGAACAAACAAATAAGATGGAAACATTCAGCAAAGGATGAATCTAAACATTTTTAAATGAAGAAGAATGTAAAGAATACCAATTGATGAACTATACACAGAAGTACAATTCAAAAGATTTCGCTCAGTCTTGCAGAGAAAATAATGTATTCCACTCTTAATCAAACAAAAGAGAGCTGTTATGGATAGAAAGGAATTTATACACTGAATTGAAACAACCTATAGACACCAAATAATTGAATGAGATAATGCTGAAAGAAGACATTCAATTCTCAGATATACATTTTTCAAAAACGTTCCTCAGTGCTACGTTTTTTAAGAAAAACTTAAGAAATCATTTTGAGTGCCTCAAACATTGTAGAGAATAGAATGTGAGTTTTAGACATAGAAGAATTCGTATGTAAGACATTGTTCAAATATGAAGGCAAAAGAATGACTTCTAATTTTTAACAGAATCTGATGAATTCTGAGTCATTGTCACAATATAAAGAGTAATTCTTATTTAAGATATAGAAATGATAAAGATCTAAAATTTTCAGAACAGAGAAACAAATTAATTCTAAGATAAAATACTGTTTTCATTTTTTCACCAGAGATGAAGTATTTTAAAATCCAAAAATCTTACTATCAAGGTGGTGAAGCACACATGTGGTGTTTCTACACTAAAACCTCTAACTTTCAAACCTTCGTTGTCTCTCATCAAGGTCTGCCAACAGAGTTGCTATATCCTTGTTACTGCAGCTAAAAATTGCGAATATCTGGCAATCACAGAACATTTTCTTCCACTTCTTTCCTCTGTTTTATTTCTACATCATTTATTTTCAAATCGGTTGTCAAACTCTAAGGTGACGGAATTAGAATAAAGGTGAGGCAAAGTAAAGTAAAGGCTTTGGCAGATTGAAAAATGAAATTGAACTTGTTGGAACTGAAGAAAGCTTTGAACTTGTATGGAGGAAAAGGGAAAACAGGAACAGAAAACGTCCTATATGATATATATCTTCAAAGGAAAGTGATCTTAAAATATATTCAGCAAAAATATATCCAATTAAGTTCTTGCTCCATGATCTTAAATACAATGCTTGATAATTACATTACCATTATATGCAATACAATAATATTTATAGTTTATTAGCTGTGAACTTATTACACCAAAACGTCTTTCTTGCTTTGCATGTCATAGCAGATATATGCAATGCGTTTCAAGAATAACTGCAGTCAGCTGATCTTCACTGTGAGAAATCAGTGGCTGCATGTGCCTGTTTCACCCAATTACCTTTTGGTAACGGAGTATGCTTGATAATTTATTTAGGCGCAACTGAAAAGTAAACCATTTCCTTTATTTCATAACACAAAAGTCATGTTGAAAAAGTATAAATCGAAGAATTTCATCATTCTGAAACGGTAGAAGGAGTCTTATTCAAATGAAAAGGTTTCAAATAAGTTTGCAATGTGCAAAATTTGGAAACTCTGTTCTGTTATCTTCTAAGATAAATATGAGGATTTCCAAGTAAGTTGATTGAAGCACCATGGTCTGAAGATGAATTTCACAAAGTTGTAAGCTGTCAACTTTAAAATTTCATCAACTTCACTGCTTCAAAACACCTCTTGCTGTAATATTATCTTACGCAGCAGTGACTCGTCTCGGTAGAAGTAATTTATTTTCAAGAAATACCTACTGATTAAAATGCATAATTATTCTCGTCCAAAGAGAATGATGATTCCAAAATGCATTTCTCGAAACGTTTTCCGAAGTCTATCGTTCTCAAAACTTCAAAAAAGAAAAAATAACATCATTCTGTTCCGATTTTATGGTTTCCTGTTCGTGCCTTGGACATATACTGCTGCTTAACTGTCACTCAGAAGACGCGCGAATACTTTCTGCTTTGACATAAAGTAAGTACAAGGCCCAGCCTTTCCAGCTACCACTGCTTTTTCGAGCAATGTAATGTTACCACATATTATTTGTTTTCCATACTATTTTGTAAAGTCCTTTCGATAGTTTCGTCAAAGCATCCGCGTTCATCATATTAGATGAACCATCAGTACTTTCCGGAAAGTACTGAAATAGATTTTCATCTTTGCGGTATATATACATAGTTTTAGACGTTTTTTTGTAAGAATTGATGAAGGAGTTTATCATCCTTTCAAGTTTTCATATAAAGATGTCTTTTACCTTTCAAATAGTGGAAGCCGCGATACTAAGAAGCCTTGAAGATGTTCGACTGTTAGTACCCGTTTCATCATTCTTCGGAAGTCATAGGAGATCACGAAGAAGTTTTCAAAAAGTGTTTCAATATTGCATACTTTACTCTATGGTGCCTCAGTCGCTTCCTGCTTGTGAATCTTACAGAGTCTATGGCGTGAATCTTACAGTGGATTATGTCTTTGTTCTGTGTGAAGTCTGTTGTAAGCAGTTCCAATTTTTCGTTGAGTCCCTGATAACATCAACATTTCCCTGCTGGCATTGGATGGATGACTGTAATAACTTGTTTTCTTATAATTTTAACTTCTAGAATTATACTATTTGGTAAATTTTTGGTATAGAATGAGTATTTAAAATAAGGAAAACAGATCTTCGATATTACAATGTGAATTTTTTAAATGCTTCCTATTATGAAAATCCTTGAATATTTGAACACAATAAACATGTCCATTTGTTAGCTATAATTGGGTAGCCTAAACTTTATTGTGTGGGGAGCTAATTTTATCATATCTCTTCTTTATATCCATTATCATATTAAATGTGGACTCTACAATATAATTTTTGGACTGTTAATGAGGTAAAGTAGCCTAAATAACATAATTCAGAATGTGTTGCTGAAGCTTGGTTTGACTTCTTATAGTCTATAAATCTCAATTCACCTCTTACCTTCTCATAGACCATGCAATAGAGTCCTATAGCTCTTTGACCACCATTTGTTACCTCCAATTGCAATCTTAAGGTAAAACTTATTTTCTTTCAAATTTAATCAATTTTCACTCTTTTTGAAGCATCTGTGAAGTGAAAGGTAAAGAGAGAGATTCTTAAGTCCAGCTTCGTCCCCTTAAGCCATCTTAGCATCCAATATTCTCATCTAAAGCGATATTTTATCCTAGCTTGCACATTCTCAATGGGAATGAATTTTATTTCCCATTTATCTTCTTACATTCTTCTTTCTTGTCTCGTTCATTTTGATTGTAGCATAGAAGTCTGTTTGAAACAGCAAATCAAACATACAATTGTTATCTTTCAGGAATTGTTGTGGTACTAAAGGAAAATTCTAAAGCTGTCAAGGGAATCATCTTAACTTACTCATTTATTTCAGTCACTGAAAAATCAGACATAGAGGTTTTATTAATTTAATACTTTTGTTAGCATCATGTTTTCACAGAAAAGAGAAACATTTATTAAAATGTTATTTTTATTTCTCACCCAAAGCTTTAAGGTCAATCTTTTTGTTTATTATTCTCTTTTGTGTTTGTTTCTTGATTATACTGATGTTGTATTTCTTTATGAACAAAATATTTAAGAAAGGTAGGATTCTTATCAAAATACTGTGTAAATTTACTAATAATGTAGTATTTAATAAGTTGTACTTGAAAAGAACAGGATACAACTACATAGGACAATGACTTAAATTCCTACAGTATATTCAAAATAAAAGTAGTTGGGAGGTAAAAATGTTCCTATTTTTTATTTTGGTTTCATAACCTGATATTATGATTGAATTTTTTCTGGCGTAAACAAAGATACTAAATTATACGTAGACACTAAAGGAATTTTTTAAAAGGATCATTGGCTCATCTTCAACATTTTATGTAAGTTGGAGATATGTGGTTCAATAGCATTGGAAATTCTCTCATCTGTGTTGAAATATTTTTTTGGAGACCTCTCCTTATTTATTATTATTTTGTCATTAAGGTTTAATCATTTATTGTATTTAAGATCATGTAGCAAGAATTTTTTGGAAATATTTTTAGACCTCTTTCCTTTGAAGATATAAACCAGGGCATCCTGTTGCACATTTTCTGTTCCTAATTTTTCAGTTACCATACTATAAATTCAAAAATTTGGTTTATTTCCAAAATGTTCAACTTCAGTTTTCAACCAGTTTGAAGACCTATTTTAAAATAAAAGATGTAGAAATAAAAGTGAGATATTGGCTATCAAAGGAAATCTTTTATGATTATAGCATATATTATCATTGTCAATTAAATAGTTTTTTGTTTCAAATACCAAATAGTAAAAACATTAAATGGCAAAATCATAGTATTTGTTTTTCTCAAGTTTGAAAGATAGAATGGGTTTAGTGTTGATACGATTCCTGTGTGTGTCACCACCTTAAAACTTACAATTTTCCTTTTGAAAATACTTCATCCTTGGCAAAAATTATAAACAGCATCTTATCTTTGAATTAATTTGTTTCTCCATTCTGAATATTTTAGGTATTTATATATCTCTTAATTGAGAGTTCAACTTAATATAGAGAAAATGTTTCAATCATTAGGTTGAAACATGAGATTCTGTTAAAAATTCAAAGTCATTCTATTTATATTTGAATGATGTCTTATATTCTAAGTACAGCCATCAAGAAGTTGATTGTTGTGTAAGGTATTGAGACACTCAAAATGATTTCTTAAATTTTTCTGAAAATTTTAACACTGAGAACACGTCTTCTCTCATCAGGATCTCTTTCAATAATTTTGTTCTAATAGCTTTTTCAGTTCTGTGTATAAATATCTTTGTATCCAATAGATTCCTCTTTTATTTATTTAATGTTTAACACATTTTTTATGCACGACAGAGCAAAATGTTTTGAAATTAATTTTTGTGTATAGTTGATCAATTGGTATTCTTTACATTCCACTTCATTTGTAAATTTTTAAATGCATCTTTTGCTTGATGTTTCCATCTTCATTATTTGTTGAAATTAAGTAACATTTAGATAATGCTGTGTTGGAGGTTCTTATTTTATGGTTGTGAAATATTTATAATCTCCCTTCCTTTTACATTCCTATGGAACGGTTGGCTTATGTAGTTGAGAAGGAATCATGATAATTCAATGAGTATTTAGCCAGATTACTCCATTATTTAATTAATCCTTTGATTCTGTAAAAATGATACTCAAAATTAATTCGATTTGCTAGTTTTCCTGTTTCAATCTCCCTATCATAAATTTAAAAATGCTATTGATTGGAAAACCGAGGTAAAATTTCAATATTACCACTGATCAGAATGATCTTTTCATTCCTTGTAAGTATACTTTGTTGGCATCATTGTTTTTACTCTTTTCATTGGTAATAGATTTTATCTCTAAACTTCTCAACAGGTTGAGAGATTCAGAGTTTCTGGCATTTCTTTGTGACTGTGTTGTTTAATATTCCATTTCTCTCACAAACAGTGAGATATTTACTTATAGGGTTTTGAGTCTTATGTTTGTTGATTGAATTACTTTTGTAAATTTTTATGATATGCATTTCTCATAGGTATCAGCATTAAATATTCAATTTAATATTTAAATCAATCCCTTTTTGATTCCTTAATAGTTTTTATGAAATGTGACCCCTACTCTATTTCAAATCCTTTATTCTTCTTGAAAGAAAGATTTTTGAAAACAGGTGGGAAGAAGTTTATTGCATGAAAATGAATAATAAATGTTCCTAAACCTTTTTGATGGTTATGTGTGAAGCCAGATAAAATGATGGGAATGGCACATTCTATGGACAGTTGGGAAAGGAAATTGATAGTATCTCAAGACAGGATATTTAAACAATTCTTAAAGACTTCAATGCTAAGTTTGGCAAAAAAGGAGACACTTAAAGTGATAAACAATTGGAAAGTAAAATCTTCAGGGTATGAAAAATGATAATGAGCAAATTGGTAAAGTTGATATTGGGGTAGTCAGGCTCTAGGAAAAGATCATAAGGTAGGTAACATGGAGCTCACGAGATGGAGTTACTTTTAAACAAATTGGCCATGTAATAATTGATAGGAAACATTTATCTGATGTACATAAGATAGACATCTACAGAGGACCTAACTGTGAATCAGACCGTGACTCATATGAAAAAACCCCTGCCACTTGAATGAAGGAAGAAATACAATAAAATACTAATAATAATAATGCAGAGAAAGTGTTACTTTATAATGTGTGCTCCTTAAAGCATTTCCTACTAAGTTTCATTTTGATGCTTGTGTTCCAATGACAAGAGTGAGTCTCTCTTTAGAAATACAATGCCTTATTAAGTTAATTCCATGAGGGGGAACCAAGAAAATATTGGTTTACGTGTTACAAGACAAGTATGTTTCATTGTCACCTTCATGAATTCACCTCTTCTGGTTGACTTTCCACATAAATATTTCAGTTGAGCTATTTTATAAATCATCATCATGTTCCTTCCTTGGTTATGCATTATACCCGTTCAGGCTTCACTTGTTCCATGGAACTTTACCATCTTTTTCTCGGTCTGCTGACAGTTCCCTTGCCTATAGATTGATATTCCATGCCTGTTTTGAAATTCCCCCATTTGGCATTCGTAATAAATGTTTAAACGTTGTTTAAAATGAGATAACTAAATGCCGCTTTTCTTTCCAATTTAACATTTAGAATAAAAAGCTTCGAATAAAAATCTCCAATATTTGCCGAGTATGATCTTAACAAATTTTTGCTTCATTTGCAATTCAATTAATTTGAAATCTTCAATTCTTTCTAAATAGGTGTGCTCAAAAAAAAGTAAACTGAGCATTATCAAATCAAATTAACTAATGCAGTTTCATTTGAAATCATGGTTTATTAATAAATCAATTTAAAATTACTCAATTTTACTCAACTAATGCTTTGTAATAAATTAAAATTAAACTATTTAAATTTGATGCTTACATTCTGAACCAAGATACCACTTAGATTTTCATGACTTTAGCATTAATTTTCTGCATTAAACCACCTTTTCCTATGCTTCAAAATGCTTTCTCTAAGCATCATGTTTTGGGGTAGCTTGTTCTATTTTTCTTCACAAAGGAGAAGAATTTCTATTCTAGGGACTGGACACATTTCTCCAGAAAGACATCAAATCACTTTTGCTATATGTCCAAAGGAAACAAGGTGAGAAGAAACATTCAAATCACAACTCTTTCTTAGCAGTTTTATTGAAATTCTGAAAGTGTACAGTTTAGGCCAGAAATCAATAAAGAAGTTTCAAATTTGAAATTATCAAGTTTTGAATTATAACCTTTCATCTTTGTCCCAGCAACTCAATATTATATTGCAGTCTTTACATGTCCAGAAACTATCCTCACTGTTTCTATTGTGGTTGAAAATTTATCAAGTAATTCAACAGCCCTCCTACTCCATTGGCTGCTTACAGTGTAAATGGTGGCCAGGTTTAATTTAAGGCTGCACTCATAAATTAGAGCCCTGATTTCAGCCAGAAATTAGCATGGCACAATGAAAATCATCTGAAAAATGTAGAAGCATGAAATAAAAGATGAAAATGTTATAAGGAGGTGAAAAATAAGAAATACAATCTAATTCAATACCTGAGACAACAAATAACAATTTTCAACAAACCAATGATGTTGGGGACATAATCTTTAAGATGCGAGACCAACAAATAAACAAGAAGCAAGACTGCAACAAAGCTGACAAATAAATAAATTATCTGAAATGTAATTTTAATTTGAACAAACAAATAAGATGGAAACATTCAGCAAAGGATGAATCTAAACATTTTTAAATGAAGAAGAATGTAAAGAATACCAATTGATGAACTATACACAGAAGTACAATTCAAAAGATTTCGCTCAGTCTTGCAGAGAAAATAATGTATTCCACTCTTAATCAAACAAAAGAGAGCTGTTATGGATAGAAAGGAATTTATACACTGAATTGAAACAACCTATAGACACCAAATAATTGAATGAGATAATGCTGAAAGAAGACATTCAATTCTCAGATATACATTTTTCAAAAACGTTCCTCAGTGCTACGTTTTTTAAGAAAAACTTAAGAAATCATTTTGAGTGCCTCAAACATTGTAGAGAATAGAATGTGAGTTTTAGACATAGAAGAATTCGTATGTAAGACATTGTTCAAATATGAAGGCAAAAGAATGACTTCTAATTTTTAACAGAATCTGATGAATTCTGAGTCATTGTCACAATATAAAGAGTAATTCTTATTTAAGATATGGAAATGATAAAGATCTAAAATTTTCAGAACAGAGAAACAAATTAATTCTAAGATAAAATACTGTTTTCATTTTTTCACCAGAGATGAAGTATTTTAAAATCCAAAAATCTTACTATCAAGGTGGTGAAGCACACATGTGGTGTTTCTACACTAAAACCTCTAACTTTCAAACCTTCGTTGTCTCTCATCAAGGTCTGCCAACAGAGTTGCTATATCCTTGTTACTGCAGCTAAAAATTGCGAATATCTGGCAATCACAGAACATTTTCTTCCACTTCTTTCCTCTGTTTTATTTCTACATCATTTATTTTCAAATCGGTTGTCAAACTCTAAGGTGACGGAATTAGAATAAAGGTGAGGCAATGTAAAGTAAAGGCTTTGGCAGATTGAAAAATGAAATTGAACTTGTTGGAACTGAAGAAAGCTTTGAACTTGTATGGAGGAAAAGGGAAAACAGGAACAGAAAACGTCCTATATGATATATATCTTCAAAGGAAAGTGATCTTAAAATATATTCAGCAAAAATATATCCAATTAAGTTCTTGCTCCATGATCTTAAATACAATGCTTGATAATTACATTACCATTATATGCAATACAATAATATTTATAGTTCATCAGCTGTGAACTTATTACACCAAAACGTCTTTCTTGCTTTGCATGTCATAGCAGATATATGCAATGCGTTTCAAGAATAACTGCAGTCAGCTGATCTTCACTGTGAGAAATCAGTGGCTGCATGTGCCTGTTTCACCCAATTACCTTTTGGTAACGGAGTATGCTTGATAATTTAATTGCCTGATTTTGTATCTTATAGAGTCTATGGTGTGAATCTTACAGTGGATTATGTCTTTATTCTGTGTGAAGTGTGTTCTAAGCAGTTCCAATTTTTCGTTGAGTCCCTGATAACATCAACATTTTCCTGCTGGCATAGGATGGATGACTGTAATAACTTGTTTTCTTACTGTAACTTTTAGAATTATACTATTTGGTAATTTTTGGTATACCAATGAGTATTTAAAATAACGAAAACACACATCTTAGCTATTACAACGTTAATATTTTAAATACTTCCTATAATGACAATCCTTAAATATTTAAACACAATAAACATGTCCATTTGTTAGCTATAATTGGGTAGCCTAAACTTTATTGTGTGGGGAGCTAATTTTATCGTATCTCTTCTTTATATCCATTATCATATTAAATGTGGACTCTACAATATAATTTTTTTTACTGTTAATGAGGCAAAGTAGCCTAAATAACATAATTCAGAATGTGTTGCTGAAGATTGGTTTGTTTTTTTGTAGTCTATAAATCTCAATTCACCTCTTACCTTCTCATAGACCATGCAATAGAGTCCTATAGCCCTTTGACCACCATTTGTAACCTGCAATTGCAAATCTTAAGGTAAAACTTATTTTCTTTCAAATTTAATCAATTTTCACTCTTTTTGAAGCATCTGTGAAGTGAAAGGTAAAGAGAGCGATTCTTAAGTCCAGCTTCATCCCCTTAAGCCATCTTAGCATCCAATATTCTCATCTAAAGCGATATTTTATGCTAACTTGCACATTCTCAATGGGAATGAATTTTATTTTCAATTTATCATCTTTCGTTTTTCTTTCTTGTCTTCTTCATTTTGATTGCAGCATAGAAGTCTGTTTAAACAGCAAATTAAACAATTGAAAGATTATCTGTCAGGAATTGTTGTGGTAATAAAGGAAATTTCTAAAGCTGTCAAGGGAATCATCTTAACTTACTCATTTATTGTAGTCAATGAAACATCAGACAGAGGTTTTATTAATTTAATACTTTTGTTAGCATCATGTTTTCACAGATAAGAGAAACATTTATTAAAATGTATATTTTTATTTCTCACAAAAAGCTTTAAGGTCAATCTTTTATGTTTGTTTCTTGATTATACTGATGTTGTATTTCTTTATGAACAAAATATTTAAGAAAGGTAGGATTCTTATCAAAATACTGTGCAAAATAACTTACAGAAAATTTGCAAAATTTGGGTTCTCGTTTACTAATAATGTAGTATTTAATAAGTTGTACTTGAAAAGAACAGGATACAACTACATAGGACAATGACTTAAATTCCTACAGTATATTCAAAATAGGAGTAGTTTGGAGGTAAAAATGTTCCTATTTTTTGTTTTGGTTTCATAACCTGATATTATGATTGAATTTTTTTGTTGTGTCACCACCTTAAAACTAACAATTTTGCTTTTGAAAATACTTAATCTCTGGGAAAAAAATATAAACAGAATCTTATCTTTGAATTAATTTGTTTCTCCATTCTGAATATTTAAGGGATATTTACATATCTCTTAATTGAGAGTGCAACTTAATATAGAGAAAATGTTTCAATCATTAGGTTGAAACATGAGATTCTGCTAAAAATTCGAAGTCATTCTATTTATATTTGAATGATGTCTTATATTCTAAGTACAGCCATCAAGAAGTTGATTTTTGTGTAAGGTTTTGAGGCACTTGAAATGATTTCTTAAGTTTTTCTGAAAATTTTAACACTGAGAATTTACCGTCTTCTTTCATCAGGATCTCTTTCAATAATTTTGTTCTAATAGCTTTTTCAGTTCTGTATATAAATATCTTTGTATCCAATAGATTCCTCTTTTATTCATTTAATGTTTAACACATTTTTTTGCACGAGAGAGCGAAATGTTTTGAAATTAATTATTGTGTATAGTTGATCAATTGGTATTCTTTACATTCCACTTCATTTGTAAATTTTTAAATGCTTCTTTTGCTTGATGTTTCAATCTTCATTATTTGTTGAAATTAAGTAACATTTAGATAATGCTGTGTTGGAGGTTCTTATTTTATGGTTGTGAAATATTTATCCTCTCCCTTCCTTTTACATTCCTATGGAACAGTTGGCTTATGTAGTTGAGAAGGAATCACAATAATTCAATGAGTATTTAGCCAGATTACTCCATTATTTAATTAATCCTTTGATTCTGTAAAACTGATACTCAAAATGAATTCAATTTGCTATTTTTCCTGTTTCAATCTCTCTATCATAAATTTTAAAATGCTATTGATTGGAAAACCGAGGTAAAATTTCAATATTACCACTGATCAGAATGATCTTTTCATTCCTTGTAAGTGTACTTTGTTGGCAACATTGTTTTTACTCTTTTCATTGGTAATAGATTTTATCTCTAAGCTCTCAACAGGTGGAGAGATTCAGAGTTTCTGGCATTTCTCTCTGACTGTGTTGTATAATATTCCATTTTCTCACAAACAGTGAGATATTTACTTATTGGGTTTTGAGTCTTATGTTTGTTGATTGAATTACTTTTGTCAATTTTTATGATATGTGTTCATCATAGGTAACAGCGTTAAATATGCAACGAATTTTAATCAATCCCTTTTTGTTTCCTTAATTGTGTTTATAAAATATGAAAATCTCTACCTAATTCTAATCCTTTATTTTCTTGAACAAGAATAATTGAAAACAGGTGGGAAGAAGTTTATTGCATGAAACTGAATACTAAATGTTCCTAAACCCTTTTGATGGTTAGGGATTGTTAAGGCTCTAGGGGGGGATCATAATGTAGGTAACATGTAGCTCACCAGATGGGATTACTTTTAACCAAATTGACCATGTAATAATTGATAGGAAACATATATCTGTTGTACATAAGATAGACAGCCACAGAAGAGCTAACTGTAAATCAGACCATGACTCATATGAAAAAACCCCTTCCACTTGAATGAAGGAAGAAATACAATAAAATACTAATAATAATAATAATAATGCAAAGAAAGTGTTACTTTATAATGTGTGCTCCTTAAAGTATTTCCTACTAAGTTTCCTTTTGATGCTTGTGTTTCAATGACAAGCGTGAGTCTCTCTTTAGAAATGCAATGCCTGAGTATGCCTCATTTCCAAAGATAGCTTGCAGCCTAGTGTTGATTATGCTACTGTAAATTCTATAAGCAGTATTTAGTAGATATATACCATTATAGTTTACTGAGCTATTTCATTTTCTCTTTTTAATAATAAAACAACCTTGGTAATTATCAAAATCCTCAGGGATTTAAAGCTTTGTCCAACATGTGTTATATAATTGTAGGATAATTCTGTGCAGAGATCTACCTCCATATTTATCAGCTCTGAATCAATTCCATCCATGCCTGTATGTTTCCTATTTTTTTCTCTTGTTCACACTGCATTCCAGTTTTTTGAAGTCAATAAGATCTACTCCTATTGCTTCCTCTGGAGCAGAGATAGGTTTTTCATCTAATGCCGGAACATACCATAATCTCTGTTGATGGTTTATCCACTCTTCTTTTGGCATAGCATTTAATTGAGTAGTATCTTTTTCTGTTCTATTAAAAAGTTTCATTGGTTTTTATGCTATTTATTTTCTACCATGTATTTCATCCTCTATACCACTTATAAATGTATCCGAAGATGTCATATACGCCTGCCTTATTATTTCTTTTGTGCAGTTTCTAATTTTGTGATATTTCTTTTTATTTTCCTCTGATAATTTCTTTAGAAATTCCTTGTATGCTTTGCTTTTGATGGCATCTTCAATCTTTTCGTTTCCGATTTTTAAGCCTCATTCCGTTTCTTTTTCAATTCTGTTGCCCAAAACTTCATTTAGTATTTGTATAATAGCTTTCTTAAGATTCTGTATTGATGTTTATTTTATAAAATTGGAATAAATATTTCCAATTGTTCGTTTTGAAAATGTAAAAATTGATTTTGCATTTTTAGTATTTGCATTTGTGTTAGCTGGGAGGATAAAATTTTTACGCGTTGCCACTGGGGTAGAGTGTACCTTTTAATCGAAGGGTTTGAATCATGATAAGTAATTCTGTCATTCTCGAAAGTGCTATTGCCAACAGAACAAAGCGGATTCATCAGCGGGTGGTCTCGACTTCAGAGGGGCCCCTTAAATCCTCATTTTCTTCATAATGATACCAAGGGCAGCGGTCGCCAACCGATTGTTTACGGACTACCATTGTCCCGAAAGAAGGTTTTCGTAGTTGGAGAAAACTACGCAGTAATTGCAATCTCTTTGCATATCATACTCTGAGTACTATTTGTCTCACAGATGGTAGTCGAGCGAGAACATGTAAATCAAATGGAGAATTGGTGATACTTATTTTGTGTATTCTTGTGCATTTATAATAATCCATATCAATGGTCTTCGAGATTCAAAATGGTTCGTTGAGTAGACCGTGAGCTCAAATTCTTGGTGACCTCTGATCAAGGGATTCACCCTCTCTCCCTCATCACCTTGCTTCTTTCATTCTCCTCATTTTCTTACTCCATCGCCTATTTCACGTCCTTCCTCTTTGACATTTTTCGCAGAAAATACAATCGGACGCCACGTGAGTTTCGCTCACGACATTTGATTTGGTAAATTTCATTCCATTGAGTAAGATAAACTACGAAAATCCATTTCAAACGCAGTTCTTTCGATGTGAACACAAGCTTCTCATCGATAAACTTTTCCGCAGATCATATAGTAAGTGAAATGGATGATGTTGCGACAAGACCGCCGTAGACCTGTGTTAAAAGCAAGCATACTTGCTGCTACCGTAATCAAGTGGCATTCTTCTGAAAAAACTACTAACGTATGTCCTTCTACTCCACTCTAGCAGTTTATAATATTTAAAGCGATGTCAATTCCTTTACAAAATTAAGAATTTTCAACCAAAATCTAGGTAATTATCTCTGTCGATTCACTTCTTTCAATGTGAACACAAGCCACTCATCGATAAACTTTTCCGCAGATCATTAATGAAATGAGTGATGTTTCAGCAATGTGCGGTTTACCGTTGTTTAGAGAATTTTTCTTTCATTTTCTAATATCTGGTAAAAAATAATCGTTTTTCAAATGAATTTCGACTTTTTTTTGATTTCACGGATGTCCGCCAGAATATGCCGTTTTCGATTTTTTTAATATCTGGTAAAAATAACCGTTTCTGGGACGCATTTCGACTTCTTTTGCTAGATTTCACGTATGTAAGATAGAATATGCCGCTTTTTTTTAGGAGAATTTTTTCTTCTTTTTCCTGATATCTGTTAAAAAATAACAGTTTTAGGAGCGAATTTCGACTTCTTTTGCTAGATTTTACGGGTGTCATCCAGAAAATACAGTTTTTTAGCGAATATTTTTCTTCCTTTTTCTAATATCTGTTAAAATAAATCGTTCTTAGAATCCAAAGAAAAAAGGCGTTTTTGGAATCGCATTTAGTATTCTTTTGTTTTATATTAGGAATACTTAAAATAAGCGGTTTTGGAAGGGCATTTAGGATTTTTTGTTTGATGTTAGGAATACGTTTAGAAAAAAGGCATTCTTGGAAGCGCATTTAGTATTCCTTTATCATATATATTAGGAATACTTTAAGGGCGTTGGATACCTCTCAGAAAAAGCCGTTTTAGGCCGTTGGGTTTTAAATCGTCATGACGGCCTACTAATAGATAGAAGAATTCTGATTTTACCATTCGACGCTTAAAAGATGTGGCAATGTTACATACGTTTCACTGAATAGATATTGCAAACCACTTTTGAGAAAAAAATTAGTAAACATACCAAATTTTGGTCATTTTCGTCAGGCTACTACTTGGCTATAATATGCGTTAGTGAAATATCTTTGGTATGTAACAAAGTTCCATCCTTTATCTTTCAATTCAGATATTACTCAAATGCGACATGTTCATGAAATCTAAGTAATCATGAAAATAGCGGAGCATGTTCAGAGCTTCTTTGAAAGCTAAAAGCAAAACTAGATTGGCGCTGCCCGCAGTTGCGAGAACGGACCCCCATTCCATCTTTCCCCTCCTTCCCCACCTCCAACCGTAGCGCGGAGAGGATGGAAGTGGTGCGTTACGTCATCCTATTTGGGCAGGAGTAAACAAATCTAAGACCAAGCATGGGTTAGCAAAATGAAACTCTCCGAAATACTAACACACAAACAGAGAGAACCGCAGAATGAAAGCAGAGAGCGCCGTCTTATACGTACATCCTTTGGCGAGCAAAAGGAAGCAAAGGAAAAGCGAACGAGGCAAGAGCTATTGCCGAATATGCAAAGGCAACTGGACTTTTCGTCCACAAAAATATGCCTTTCCTAGCAGCTTCTCCGGACGGAATTGTATATGATGGAGAAGGTTTGGTTGAGGTGAAATGTCCATACAATTGTAGGGATGTTACGCCGCAGGAAGGCATTAGGAATAAAAAAATACCATTGTTACCATTTAAATACAAATGAAACTCGCGGGGGTTGTAAGAACTCCGAACCGCTCGCTGGGGTTGCACTAACGCCGAACAGTGGGAGGCTCTCCAAACACGGGGTTGTATAACCCGTCACGTCAGAGAGTAACTCCCCGATTTCCGAAAATTACAGTCCGATACCGATCCTGGCCCAAGGATTCTCCCGCCCTTTCCTTCTGATTCCTGGAAATGGGGTAGCGTGATGCTGCCCCCAGATGGCGTAACGCAGGACCAGCCTCAGCTGCAGAAGTAATTCATTCGCTGGACCCTGTTACTCTATGTACTCCATACCGCTCTTTCCACCATCCATCGTCACCTTCCTTCTCCACCCACATTGCTTAGCTTTTCGGCATGGCAGCATCCCGATACTTTTGGGTCCATCCCCATCCCCTGCGGCTCCGATGTCCTCGGCCAGGACGGTGGACGAACCCTTGGGTCAGTGACATTCCTCTGACCAAGTTATTTCTTGGCTTTCTGTTCATATTTATAGCTCTAGTTTCTATCATGTTTGTTATTTAAAATTTGAGTTGGATTATATTAATTTTTTAAATCAAGAAGCTCACGATATTTATGCATATTTCATAAGTATAATTGAGCCTCGTCATTTTGACGATGTAATTCACTAGTAAATAAATAACTAATGCATTCTCATAGGCGAACTGGACGTGGCATCTCCAGATTCTAGTATGCTTGCCTTCCTTCTGAGGCATACATCAAATCTTCCTTTCGTTCCTCTCCTCTCAATGCCCATCATTCTACATCTCGAAACTAGCAAAAACAAAAGCATGGGAGATCTTCTCATCGCATTGATAACCAAACACTTGGACGCTTGGTTTGGGTACCCCAACCACTTTCAACTTCCCCTCTTTACTATGCTTACCCACTCCACCTTTTGCGAGGGGAAGACTCTTCCCCTCCGAAGCGGCGAACAGCGGAACTTATTTTTGGAGGCGGGGCTTAAGATTTTTTCCTGCGGTATCCAACGCCCTTAAGAAAAAAGGCGTTTTTGGCAGCAAATTTAGTATTACTTTGTTAGACATCACGAATATTTTTAGAAAAAAGTCGATTTTGGAAGCTAATTCAGCATTTTTTTCTATATCCGGAATACTTTTAGAAAAAAAGTGTTTTGGAAGCACACTTACTATTCCTTTGTTTTATATTACGAATAATTAAAAACCAGACGTTTGTGGAAGCGCATTTACTAATCATTTGTTTTATATTAGGAACACTTTTAGAAAAATGGCGTATTTGGAAGGGCATTTAGCATTCTTTGTTTTTTAATCGAAATAATATTAGAAAAAGGCGTTTTGGGAAACCCATTTAGTATTCTTCTGTTTCATAGTAGAAACCATGCTACAAAAAGGCGTTTTTGGAAGCGCATTTCAAATTCTATTGTTTTATATTTGGAATACTTTTATAAAAAAGGAGTTTTTGGAAGCGCATTTAGCATTCTTTGTTTTTTAATCGAAATAATATTAGAAAAAGGCGTTTTGGGAAACCCATTTAGTATTCTTTTGTTTCATAGTAGAAACCATGCTACAAAAAGGCGTTTTTGGAAGCGCATTTCAAATTCTATTGTTTTATATTTGGAATACTTTTATAAAAAAGGAGTTTTTGGAAGCGCATTTAGTTTTCTATTGTTTAATATTACGAATAATTTAGATAAAAGGCGTTTTTATAAGCTTATTTAGTATTCACTTATTTATAAAAACAGCTTATTTAGAACGATATTTGCAAAATCTTCAAAATTAAACCGAAATTCGTTCAAAAAACGGCTAATTTAGCAAGATATTTGAATAATCTTGCAAATTAAGCCAAAATTCGCTCAAAGGCCTCTTATTTAGCAGGAAATTTGCAAAATCTCCAAAATAAGCAAAAATTCGTTCGAAAGACGGATTATTGATCACGATGTTTGCATGATCTTCCAAATTAAGCCGAAATTCGCTTGATAAACGGATGATATAGCAAGATATTTGAAAATTCTTCTAATTTGAACCAAAATTCGCTCAAGAAACGGCTTGTTTTACAAGATATTTTAAAAATCTTCAATATTAAGCCGAAATTCGCTCAAAAAACGGCTTATATAGCAAGCTATTTTCTAAAATTCTTTTGATATAAGCGAAAAATTGCTCCGATACGGATTATTTAGCAAGGTAATTGAAAAATCTTCGAATTTGAGCCAAAATTCGCTCAAAAAACGGCTAATTTAGCAAGGTATTTGACAAATCTAAATGTTATCGTTGAAGGATTTATTTTAATAATATGCAAATTTTTCCACAGTTTAATGTTTTTACCTGTAACATTGATTTGCATTCATTCATAATCTGAGAGATAATTTTTTAAAAATAAATGCACTGATGAATTTTACTATGTATGATGTATAAGCTTTCAGAAATGGTGAGTAAGATGAGAACCTTTACTAATTTCTAGTAAATTTGACTGATAAGCTCAACGAGAGTTGGATTGTGCAAAAAGTTTTATCAAAAGGATATGTACCCGACGTTTCTTATTCTTAGTAGAAAAATGAAGTGAAGAATTTGTTGATACATGCGAATATTAGTGAAAATTATTTATTGTGACTTGACGCAGAAGTATTGTCAAGACTTAACTTTTTATGTTTGTCTCAAATAATTCAACAGTTCAATTTAGTGAGTGCACAAAGCACAAAAATAACAAGTAAACACATGGTTCAATCAGAGAAAGGAATGTGAAAACCGACTGATGAGGTTATTATCAATTTTATATGCTTTAAAGGCGGTTTTCTCGAAATGTGTTTTTCAAACGATGCACACAATAATCCAATCCAGTGTTATCCGATTTTACCAAAATGTTCCTTGCGAAATTCGCTATTGCGCATCGGGGCGGATGTTTCATTCTTAAATTTTTTATAATAATTAAAAATCGGACCGTGTAAATGGAATATATTTTGCTTAAATTTGTACCGTTTGCGTATTTTAAGTAAATTCAAATTCTCCCCCGATGCGCCAGAGAGACTACATACAAGAATATAAACAAGTCGATTTTGATATCTTCGATTCTACTAAAAGGGTGTTTACTTGAAGAAAATTTTCAGAGGGTTATTCCCTGGACCATGATATTAAAGTTGATCGTTATAGTTAAAAAACATTTAAAGATGTAGAACTTAAACGTAATGAATCAATACAATGCAAAAATTCATACGATATGGTGAGGTAGATTCTCTAGAATTGATTTCCGAAAAAATGCCATTCTTCGCACCCGTCAGGATTGCCACCGCCTGGTGTCGAACCCGTAACCATATCGCTTTTATTCAGTAAGTTTGGGAAAGGATCTCTGTACCCATTGAAGTCCTTATCTTATCGAGGAGGTCATCAAACGTAATTCCGTATTCCCCAATTATGGTATGATAGAAGTAAACTGATGTCCTGGCATCGAACGAAAGACTGGGGAAAGAATAAACTTCATTTATAAAACCTAATCATGACTGCTGTTCACAGCACGAAATATATTATACTATCTTCTCGGGAAATTCTTCTATAAAATATCTTTTATAATAAAATACATATTATATTGGAGAATTAATACCGCCAGGTGTCGATCCCAGAAACACTTTGGAAGAGCTGAATGCATGTTAATATTCCGCTTCCAATGTTTCACTTAAATATCACATCTGGAAGTTCCGAAAATAAGATTCCGTTTCCCCCATTTAAAATGTATGGTAAAATCGAAACGACGCTCTGTCATTGAACCAAGGATCATCAGAGAAAGTGCGAACTGAGTGATTGACATTTGCCAATCACCTCTGTTCACATCCCGGGTCTCATCTTACCTGGTTATCGGGAAAGCATTGAAAAAATTTCTCAAA
Source organism: Pachydiplax longipennis (assembly GCA_036926295.1). Taxonomy (NCBI): domain Eukaryota; kingdom Metazoa; phylum Arthropoda; class Insecta; order Odonata; family Libellulidae; genus Pachydiplax; species Pachydiplax longipennis. The sequence continues at coordinate 69,907,426 of JAVFKF010000015.1, forward strand.
AATCGCATCAATGCATTTTTAAAAGTACTGTACTGTGGAAATGAGCCTCTTTACTCGATCCGATTTCCATTAGGGGAAGATTAAACTGCGTTTTTAAAACCAATTTAGTTGCTGTTTACCTGCTGGTTCTAACTTCACGGGGAAGGCCTCATAAAGAAATAGAATATCCCGCCGTACGTTTCTTATGGGAGGATCTTTCTTAAGGTGGTAGGCAACCCTGACATTTAAAAAAAATCGAAAATTATTGTATCGCTTTAAAGTTAGCATATACTTTTAATTATGTAATGCTCTTGGTCCGATGTAAATATTCCACATGTTTACGAAGCTTATTTTGGCTGGCGGTGCACTCCAGCCGGAGGGGCAATTACGAACGATCTCGACTTACGTCAGCATATTAGCTTACAAGGATTTTACTATAAATGGGTCATTGTTAACTTCTCTGTTACGGCCATTTAAATCGACTCAACGCATTGTTTTCTGGTTTAGTAAAATTTATTGCACTGATAATTAAAGATCTGTTGATTAATATATTTGTTCACCTTTGATGCTGGAATGACGCCGAGGACAGTTTTCGCCGCCAGTGAAGAACGTTTGGGACTCCTTCATAGCAGAGATAAGGTGAATGATACTCAAAACATTTGTAGGGAAAACAGAAAATATCTTTTTCCAATGGGAAATAGATAAATCGCTGAAACCATGAAGAAATGAGACCTTGGCTATATGTCTGTCGAGAAGGGTTTGTATTACATTGTATCGTTAAATTAATAAAAAAAAATTGGGATGCTCTTAGAAGTCATTGCGGATGAAATACCACAAGACGTGCCTTCAGAACGGGAAAAAAATAAATCTATAAAAAGACATTAAATTAAATGGCAAGTTTTAGGACTTCAGCGCCGAAGTTAAAAGCATGGTGATCTACATTATTGTCGATTTATCACACAGCTTTAGAATATTTCTACCTTCTCTACAAGGGGTGAATAAGTTATCTTATGATTATAAAGTCCAGATAAAATTATAGAAGTTTACTCAATATGTAAACAATGCCATGACGACGCTTTGTAAACAGAGACGGTGGAAATTTAGCGTGCGATATCAGGTACATTTTTACTTTTGTCTCACGTTTTCCCTAAGAACAGTGTAATTTTTATAGGAGTATGGTAGATTTTTTAATGTTCACCTTTGTGATATTGATATTTCTAGAAATATAAGTGACTGGCACTCTTGTTATTCCTTTAGAATATAATTGGTGATTGATCGGCAAGATTCATGGTTGTAGGTTACTTGAATCTTTATCTGCGTTAAAATATTTTAAACGAACAAATGCATTCAGTAGAGATCGATAAGTATTAATTAACATGAATATGGGCGATAAATATAAATTTAGTCTAACAAAATTGTTTGCTATTGAAAGGTAAATATTGACCGCACGTGCTTATTTTATTCACATGAAAGCCGGAAGTAAGCAACTAGCAGGTCAAAATTTGCTGCTTAGACTACAAATACCTCGGCGGTTTACCCTTTATTTGACGAAATGAATAACATCATGAAAATTTTGTGTTGAGAATGGACTATGGGGATTGCGTAATTTCCGTCGAACCTATGCAGCCTTGGAGGGTCTCCTTCGCGATTTTCTCAGTCACTGTGTCAATTCTTCAAATCGAATGGTTGAAAGTAGCCTCCATTTCGTTCTATTCTATGTATCCTCCTACGTAGCCGCTCCTGCTCCATCATCAGACGTCATACAATCCCTAAATTTTTTAAGTTACAAATATTCGCAAAAGAATTTTTTCTTCCTCAGTAACTGATAAATCGGAAATTTATTTCGTAGCACAAACTGAAATTATTATTGTATTTTTCTGAAATGGCAACATGGATGGAAGTGATGGATAAATAGTTCGATTTTAATCCATGAGTTTGATAGTATGGGGAGAAACTCCTCAATATTAACACAATAAATTTGTTATATGCCATAAAATGGATACAGGGTAGCATTGAATGCATTCGGTTTTCAAAATTTCCTGTTAATTTAACATGAACTACCGTTTGCAAGGCTTCTGATGGAATGATTACAATAAATATTTACTTTGAATGAAAGCGAGGAGAAATGAAGTTGTGATTTCATTGTACACAATTTTTAATTTTCAATATTGTTACTTAAATACCGTAGAAAGGAAATATTTTTATTTCATTATATATATGTAGACATTACTCATTCCATCATGAATAATGAAATGATATCCGGTATTCATTAAAAACCATGTGAATGTGTGTGTGTGTGTCACAAACAAATGAATTGTTGATATTGAACACTTAGTATCGCTAAGTAAGAGGTAAAATCGGAAATGTACGAAAACATTTATCCTTTGATAATATTGAATAGAAAACATGTGGGAATAAATCTAATTAAAGGATATTTCTTTTACTTCACGCTACTTTACTCACACATGCTCTTGTTCATTTGCTTTACGTGAGATGCATCCAATCAATCATCATGTATCTGGGATTGATAGTTTGTTTCTTAAACGTGATCAGTGACATTGATGTGGTGTATGAGGGGTGTTGCAATGCTCATTCGTTTATCTTCATTTAAGCTCTTCTCTTCAAGGTGCATCAATATTAATAAATGATTTGATGACATTTTCTAGCCCTAATGGTTTGATTTGTACTTTCGATTAGTTGATAAATAAGTTAACATGAAAATTAGCTGAATATTTAAATACTTACAATGGTTGATACTGGTAATTCATCCTAGTAAGGAGCGTATCTATCATGAATCATGACAGTGCTACTCCTTTGTATCACTTATTTCTTCTAAAAACTATCATGATATAATTATCGAAAATATAAAAATACTTATTTCATCTTTGAATATTTAGTGATAAAATGAAGGCTTTAATATCTCTCATAATATTCTTTGCTTTAGCAGTGTGTCGTTTACATATTCCAACGTCATGGAGTCCAATGTCTGTGGTAAAGAAGTGAAACCAACAACTTTAAGGAAGAGTGTAAGATGGTGGATCCCTTTGAAAGGTGAATATCTTGAATGACTAGGGCAAACAAAGGTCAGAGGTTTGTTGTTGCATGTCCCTAATTAGGACTCCAAAATTGCTGTTTAGTAAAAGTTCAGTCGATTTGTAAAATGTCATTCCTCCGTGAATACTCAGCAGTGATAGATGCATTGCATAGGCTCGAATGGGAGGATTTAATATTTGTCAAAAAGGATGGAGCGACTTACAACGTATCCACTTAATCAGTCCTGGTAACCGCGCGGCTTTAACATGTATTGAATAGTTTATGTCTTATTCTAAAAACGTGCAACAGAAGAATTTAGCTAAGAGTTTATTCCGTGCAGGCAGAATTGAAGTGATGTCTTTAATTATATTACCTGCTTGATTTAAAAAATAACCCTCCTACTATTTCTTTCGAATAAGTGATAATGACATTCTCTTGTAAGCAGCAACGATAACTTTGCTCTAATGAAAATAATGATATTTGTAATATAAAAATGACAAATGAATTAGAATGTTTTACATGAGAGACGATTAGTAAGAAAGACTATGACAATCATCGGACTCTAGAATCTTTTTATGTAACGCACTGTATGAAGAGCGAAGTGCAATGATCAGTGAATAAATGACTCGCAGAGCAAAGAGGAAACTTCGTCGCCTCTCAACTTTTGGCTAACACAGGTTTGAAAATGCGTTTAACTGAAAATATTTCAAATACTATTATGATAGCCAAAAATTATGGCTCTTTTCCTGTTCTAAACAGCCAGTCATCATTCGTTATTACGGCAGTCATTTCGTGTCAGGCAGGGATGGACCTCATCCTCATACTAATGTATCAGTGACCGGTACTTCCCTGAGGAGCGCAAGGAAATAAACAACACACTATGCATTCCAATGCTCCACTAGTTATACAAAAAAACACTAGGTAGATTCCCTCCAAATCGTATTAAAATTTGCATGTAAATCCACAGGCCGGAAAGTATGTTGAAATGGAATACTGTGACACGGTTCGATGTAAATCTTTGTGGAGTCAGTGATTCGTGCCGTTGGCGCCACCATCTAATTACTACAGTCCCGTTAGTGATATCATGAAGAATTCTTTGCATCGGTATAACCCTGTAAATCCAGGATCGGGTGAATCCTATGTTAACGATGGTCGTAAACTTTTTACAGATGCCGAAGGGGAATCGGACTTGAATGGGTCAAACGTTAACTTCGTAAGCTTTGACTCGAGCATCCCTATGCCTATGGAGGACTCCCGGAGAGATGTAGAACGTACGGAGCAAGGAGACGGCTGGAGTAGCACGAAAAGGGTCGATGAGTCGCCAGAACTGAGCGTAGAGGAAGTCGCCGTGGTGGAGCCTAGCGCTCCGAAAGGAGGCTCCGACGTCCTTTTTTGCGTCCCGGCGAATGAGAGCAGGGAAGTTGAGGAAAGGGTTGGAGGCGAGAAGGGGAGAGTGGGGTCGGAGGAGCTTGAAGTTGGCGTCTTACTTGGTGCCGAAAGAGTAAAAAATACGCCCACGGAAGGCGAAAATGTGGATCCGATCACACGTGCAATAGGAGAAAGAGAGGAAGAATCGGTTGGAGAAAGTACATCTACAAGCCGCTCGACCCAAGCAGAGCGCATTACTCCAGTTGAACACGAGAATCAAAATGTGAGTGGTTCGGAAGTTCTGCCGGTAGAAGAGGACAGAACTTCCATTGAAAAAGGGGATTTGTCATATATGGAAGCATCAAAAATCTGCGAAATAGAGGGAAAACTAGAAGATACATATTCTAATTTCGATTCGAAGCCAGAGGAAGAAATCCTTTCGGACGAGGAGTACATGAGTCTTGATAGCATAATGCTAAGGGGCTCTAGGGGTGTGAGTGATGAGTTCAAATGTAGGGTTAAACAATTATTTTACAAAAGCTCATTCATACCTCCGAGTCCATCCAAGGAAGAGACGAAAGCTTCCTCGAGAGCGAGATATTCTGAGCCACACATTATCGAGTGCTATAAATGTCTTAATGATGGAGACGTATCCCTACAGCGCCGAAACATATTAAACAAGAGATATAGCAAAATCGGTGTAGACAGGGAGGTTTCGGGCGGTTCCGGGGTGATCGACAACATCTTCTACTCTGATATCGCCTTTGGGCCTTGTCTTGAAGAAACAGAGCTAAATGAAACTCGAGGTGACTGTTTATTCGGCGATTCTCCATCGAAAAATGGGGACACAAGACTGCGCATCCAATTTCAAAGCGCTGCGAATGCAAGGGAAATGGTTGAGAAAACCAGCAATATGTCCCTCCGGAGAACTCCACCTCCATCAGAATATAGTGGATGCGAAGGCATCCGAGGAAGCTCTGTTCCATCTAAGAACAATCCTCGGAATAGATCGCCAGAAACGACTGCGGAGATTGAGTCGGGAGAGAGTACCGAGACGGAAGCCGAGGTTATAAGTTTCGAGAGGGAAAAAGAAAGTTGCGCCTCCGGTAAGGATGGGAAGATCAGAAGAAAAATTTGGAAAATATACAAATTTTCCGTTAAATTTGTGAAAGGTAAGGAGAATGAGAAAACTCACTCCTCTGATAAAGGCAATAGCAGTAATGGAAGGAGATGGCGAAGAGCGGAAGCAGACGAGGAAGAAAATGAAAGTAAGAGAAGAAAAATATACTCCCTCCGACCAACTAGCAAAGAGGATTCTTCTTCCTGCGAGGCAACAAAAGTAAAAGGAAGTCTTCCGAAAAAATCATCTCCTTGGGAGAAAATCAAAACTTTCATAAACACAGCCTTGACGAGAAGTAAAGTAAGAGCATTTGGGAAAAGAGTGAGAAATGTATTCAACCGCACCCGACAATAATGGCTACGTGGGTACTATGTATGGGATTCGTGGGCCAAATCAGGAATAAACAAAGGTTGCTATTGAATAGCAAACCTTCTTACTCTACGTGTTATTTAGAACATTTTAGATTTTGCTTATTTCCATGTATTAGAAATAAAAACGCTTTACAAAAATTCCACATGGATTTGTTTTAATACCACCGGTATCAGACAAATCGGTCCATCATCATGTGAAGAGACTAAAACACGTATGCCAATGAGGAAAGGGTGAGGTGGAGGGAGGGTTAGGGATATTAGGGGAAGGAGCTACGGGAGGAGTCGAATTCTATTAAGAAAGCAAGTTTTAACTACCAAGAATTATAAATTCCACCAAGTAAAATAAACACTCACATAGCGCGAATATACGTTGCTGTAAATCACCGCGTTATGTAAATAGCGCATTATGATACGAGCGTATTACGGGAAATATCCTCGGCCGTCCCTTAATCTGTAAGGGTATGTCTCATTCCAAAGAAATTTTTTGAAAACTATGCAGATGTGCGGTTAAAAATTTATGTCGTAGGATTTCGTGTTAAGCGAAGAATTATCCGCTTTCGTCTTATTTTATTCAGAAAACTAGCGCAGTTTTATCGAGATGCGGTTCTTTTACAACAAAATGTCCTTTTTGATACATAATTTCATTGCGCTGACACCCGATTCATTTTCATATCAATAATTTAAGAAATTAACCTAGATTGCACTCACTCTTTTGGGTTGGCTTTTCTTGAAATATGGTGGGTGAACTTTGTTTTTTCACCTTACCATTAAGGAATAATATGAAGTCACCTAAGGCGTCGCACCAAAATGTAGAGTAAGGCGAACTTTGGCGGCCCGAAATCCAGGTGCTCACCGTTCCTACTGCGAAATAATTACTGTCACACAATTGCAACTCTAATAAAGCGGTCCACATGCTCGGAAAACCGCACAAGTAGCGAACGAAAAAAAATAACACAAGCTACACTGCCGTCCAGCCGCCTACAATCGGTACTTGATCCACCGACAGGACTGAGGCATACTAAAGGCGATTGCCTACTGTCAGTTGTGAGACCGCATGAGTTGTAGCTCCTTCTCTTCGACAAATTATCATCTCTTTTCTGCCGCATTTCTTTTGCCTCAAGCGGAACGCATCGGCCGGCTACTAGGTACATACGTAGTTACAAGGATACAACGGAGCAATTAATTATCGGACTGGACTCCCAAATTTGTTTCGATTGTGGTTCTTGAAACCGTGACTTACCGTTAAGAGCAGTTATTCTATGTGAGATCGGTTCCTAAACTTTGACCGAATCTTTATGTGAGTCCGCGCTATGTGAGGGTACTTGCTGTACTTAGGAGATCAATATCTAAGAGAAGTCCGGAAATATTTCGCCAAGCGAAATAACTCCAGAAGGAGGGGTCGTGAAAGGACAGCGAAATCTACGGATTGCGTCATCAACGAATAATGCTATGTCCATTTTTATGAACAAACCCACTCATAAAAGGAGTGAATTGCATTTGTCCATTTTGTTATCTACTAGAAGAGTAAGATGTTTGTAGAATTCTTATTACATATTATGGATTATATTATATACTATAGGTTATACACCACCATCTCACCAAGTTTACTCAATTTGTAAACAATGCCATGACGACGCTTTGTAAACAGAGACGGTGGAAATTTAGCGTGCGATATCAGGTACATTTTTACTTTTGTCTCACGTTTTCCCTAAGAACAGTGTAATTTTTATAGGAGTATGGTAGATTTTTAATGTTTACCTTTGTGATATTGATATTTCTAGAAATATAAGTGACTGGCACTCTTGTTATTCCTTTAGAATATAATTGGTGATTGATCGGCAAGATTCATGGTTGTAGGTTACTTGAATCTTTATCTGCGTTAAAATATTTTAAACGAACAAATGCATTCAGTAGAGATCGATAAGTATTAATTACATGAATATGGGCGATAAATATAATTTTAGTCTAACTAAATTGTTTGCTATTGAAAGGTAAATATTGACCGCACGTGCTTATTTTATTCACATGAAAGCCGGAAGTAAGGAACTAGCAGTCAAAATTTGCTGCTTAGACTACATATACCTCGGCGGTTTACCCTTTATTTGACGAAATGAATAACATCATGAAAATTTTGTGTTGAGAATGGACTTCGGGGATTGTGTAATTTCCGTCGAACCTATGCAGTCTTGGCGGGTCTCCTTCGCGATTTTCTGAGTCACTGTGTTAATTCTTCAAATCGAATGGTTGAAAGTAGCCTCCATTTCGTTCTATTCTATACGTAGCCGCTGCTGCTCCATCGTCAGACGTCATACAATCCCTAAATTTTCTAAGTTACAAATATTCGCAAAAGAATTTTTTCTTCCTCAGTAACTGATAAATCGGAAGTTTATTTCGTAGCACATACTGAAATTATTATTGTATTTTTTTTATTTATTATTGCCTATTTATAGACAATCTCATTTCGATGCCTCGTTATTTATATCAAATACCGCACCTATTGTAGAGTGAATGGTTCGAGAGGACGTCCACTCACGTCCTGTATTGCGGTCAAATCAAAACGATTTTGTTGCTATTTTATGCTACATCTCGGAGTACGCGCAAAGGCTCTCTTGTTTTTACAGTGAGTGAGCATGAGGCCCAGCTTAAGCGGTCACCAATGCTTTGTGGGACACTGTACAATTGCCACAATTTATTTGTTTTTCATACGTATTTCGTTACTGCAACTGATTCTTTCGTTTAAGAATCAGCATTTGGTAAAGTTGATGAACTATAAGCATTTATCACCTCTTTTCGAAACTCAAGTCTGCATCTTTGTCATATATACCAGTGTCGATTTTTGCGCCGCAACAGGTTGAGTATTTGATGAAGGTTTATATTTGACGCTTCAAAGCTAAAGTAATATATTGAATAAGTAGGAAATTTACACAGAATAATTACATTTAAATGTTGTTAAGCGGCTCGCAGTGAGAACAGTTTGGCATCTTAAGAGTTGAAATGTAAAGGTATAGTTTCAGTGTATCTAGTGCAATTACAATACATAACTTTAGAGGTGTTTTAATTGGTAGTTAAAGGCGAAGTTAAAGTTAACGAATCGATCAATCTTTCAAGTTTTCTTATGAAGATATCCTTTAAACAGTGTAAGACCCTTTACTAAGAAGCCTTGAAGATGCTCGACTGTTAGGAGCCATTTCATCATTTTTAGGAAGTCGTTGGAGATCATGAAGGAGTTTTCGAATAGTGTTATAATATTTCATATCTTACTCTATGGTGCCTCAGCCACTTCTTGTTTGTTAATCTTATAGAGCCAATGATATGAATCTTATAGTGAGGTTATGTTTTTGTTGTGTGTGAAGTTGGTTGTAAGCTGTTCCAAGTTTTCTTTGAGTCCCTGACAAGATCTACAACTCCCTGCTCGCATAGGATGGATAACTGTAATGTCTTGTTTTCTTACTGCAACTTTAAGAATTATACTATTTGATAATTTTTGGCATGCAATGAGTTATTAAAGTAAAGAAAACACATCTCTTAGCTGTTACAATGTGAATTTTTTAAATTCTTCCTTTTAATACAATTTTTGAATGATCAACCTCGATGAACCTGTCCCTTCGTTAGCTATTCTTTGGTTACAAAAATTTTTTCTTGTGTACAGAGCTTAATGTAGCATATCTCTCCTTTATAGATTTCCATTATCATATTTAATTGTGAATTCTACAGTATAAACTTTATTTAACACCAGAGAAAATAATGTAGCATTGATAGTCTATTTCCTAATGTGTAACTGAAGCTTGGTTTGCCCTTTATACTCTATCAACCTCGCTATCAGTTCTAATCATACATTTTGATGTTGGCTCTCATTGCATAGTAACTTGTCCATAGACGTTGCCTAAGACTCCCAATGCTCTTTGACCTCTATAGAATACCTTCAGTTGATATCTTCAGGTATATGTTAATTATCTTTCACATATAAGTTGAACCTGATTAGTAAGAAGTCTGTTTTTTTTTGTAGGAAATTTCAATATCCACTTGTCCAAAGACTCTTCTCAAAAATTCAATTCTTACAATTAATAAACTCCTCGGGATATTCCCACTTATCAGTGACCCAATTAGGGTATCACTGTCCTCCAGAACGACTATAGACCCAGTTTTCACCAATAGAAGTTCTGCCAAACAACTGATTATGATTCTTGATGATGCCATATCTGACCACTGTGCCATTCTGGTTGCTTTTAAGGCTGATGCTCTAATATAATTTATTAAAGTAAAGAGACTTGGGAGAAACCTTGACAATGCTAATATGCTGAGATTTCACTCCCTGCTTATTAGATCCAATTTGTTTGTAGTCTACTCCAACAATTCTCTTGATTGCTTAATGCTTTTCAATCTTTATTCTTATATAACATTGAAATGGCTCCCAAAGCAGTCTCATAAAGCTAGCAAATCCAATCAATGGATTAATGACAAAATTAGAGGTATGGCATGGGAGGTCAAAGAATAAGCAATCAATATCAAAGAGAACGAATCAGAAGAGGCATAAATATCCCATCAGGAATTTATAAAATCCTACGATAAATTGCTCAAATCAACATAAAAGCCTACAATAACTATTGCAATGTAAGAATTGTATTTTAGTTTTGTATCACTGTTGCTGAATTCCATTGAAATGGTTCCAATCTTTACTCGGTGGTCGTCGTCAATATACAGCCTTGAATGGATCCAATCTACTAACCATGCTTCAGGACTTACCTCAAGGATCAATTCTCAGAACCTCTATTGTATATTATGACTTTCCTATATTTTGCCCAACTGGTGTCCATCCTGTACATTTTCAGTTGACACCAACGTCTTGATCTCCGGTTCCACCCTTGAAGCTATGTGTATGTAAAAACTAAATCCACTTTATCATCAATGATCGAGTGGTGTCATGGTTACAACTTACAACTAAATGTAAAAAAAAATGATACCGATGAAATTCAACTGTAATAGAAAGCGATGAAGCTGCTGAAATTTGAGTATCTTTCTATTCAACAAGTAGAGGATACCAAATTTCTTGGGCTGAATGTCAATGCTCAATTGAACTGGAACAGTTATATTGACAAAATGTGTTACAAACCGAGTACCATTTGTTTCATGGTAAGAAAATTATCAATAGAAACTGGTACTGAAACAATTCTATGTTTCTACCATGCTATGTTTCACTCAAGGATCTTCTATGGAATTATTTTTTGGGGCTCCTGTACTTATGCTCGCAATGTGTTCCTTTTGCAAACAAGAGCTATTTGTCATATTGCCAAAGCTAAACCCAAAGAGCACTGTAAGCCTCTCTTCAAAACATATGAAATTCTACCAATTCCTTGTTTGTATATTTACTACTCAATCCCTTTTGTAAAATAATTTGGGAATTGTTTAATGGTAATGATAAGCTTTACAAGTACAGAATGAGAAATCAGGAAGAACTTCACAAATACCACAGTAGGTTAAAAATAAACAATTAAGATCCCTCTTATATGGCAGTGAAATGCTTTGATAGATTACCAAATATTATAAAGTCTCTTGCTAGCACTAATAATTTTAGGAAAGTTGTTTCTTTACCTGTTGATAAATGAATGATTTTACTGTCTCAATGATTTTATAAATTGAATGTATTTAAATGTATAATGATTTTTCCTATATTTGTTTTCTACAAATCACTATAGACCAATAAAATTATTATTATAATCAATATTTGTTCCTTTTTAAACATCTGTGATGTCAATGGTAAAGAGGGAGATCCTTGAGACAATTTTCATCCCCTCAAACTATCTTTGCATCCAATATTCTCAACTAAGGCGATATTTTATCCTAGCCTGTACATTCTCAATGGGATTGAATTTTATTTTCTCCTTTATCATCTTAAATTCTTCTTTCATTCATTTGGATCTCAGCATAGAAGTCTGTTTGAAACTGCAATTAAAACTTGTTATAAGTTGTATTTCTCAGGAATTGTAGTGGTAATAATGGCAATTTCTAAAGCTTTTCAAATACTCATCATAACTGGAATCATTTATTATAGTAAAATAGGAAGTAGAAATAGAAGTATAATTAATTTAATCCTTTAAGTAGAAACAGGTTTTCAAAGTAGTGAGAAACCTATATCTCAATATATTTTATTTTTTACCAAAAGCTTTACAGTCAATTATGATTTCATACCTTTCTTTTTTGGTAGTATCTCGATTATACTGATATTGTCTTTCTTTGTATACAAAAAGATTTAAGAATCATAAGATTGTTGTTAAAATACCTTGCAATGTTACGCATGGAAAAATATGTATACTTTGTGCTCTCATTTACTAATGACGCAGAATATAATAAGTAGCTGTTTATAACTTGAACACAATGGGACACAACTACGTAGGACATCGATATAAATTCCTGCAGTAAATTTAAAATGAGAGCATTTAGAGGTAATATTAAATTTAAATCACAGTTTGGATATTGAAAAAATGAACAATTATTTGCTATGGTTTCATAACATGGTATGATAATTGAATTTGTTTATATGGAGTTGTAAACAAAGATAATAAGTTTTACTTCAATATTTAAGGAATTTCTATTTATTTGTAAAAGATTTTTTATGAATGATGGCTCATAGCAGATACCAGCTGACTATGATTACTCTTCCAACGCATCACAATTAACACAGTCCTCGTTAACATTATAAGTAAGTTGGAGATATAAGGCTTGAATAATTTTTTGTTTTGAATACCAAATAGTAAAGAAAGTGAATGATAAAATCATGGTCTTTGTCTTTCTCAGATTTGAAAGGAAGAAATTTTAGTGTAGAAATCCTTCTTTGTTTTTAGCCGTCTTAATACTAACATTTTGGTTGTAAAACAATTTCTCTCTTGTGAAAATATACAAATTGAAGCTTATCTTACAATTAATTTCTTTCTCCATTCAGAGTATTTTAAATATCAATTTCTTAATTGAGAATTAATTTTATTCTTTGATGGAAAATTATAAATTGAATCTTATTTTAGAATTAATTTGTTTTTACTCTCTGAATATTTTATTTGTATATTTTAGTTCATTTAGGAAAATCTATCCTCAAAAATTTGGACACTATTCATAAATAGAAAAGCTATGTTAAATAATACTTAGCAAATCTTGCCTTAATACTTTCAAATGTTTTGATGTAATTTATGAAATTTATAAAATGTTTATTTGCGTGAATGAGTTCTGAGTAATTTTCATCTGCAAAGTTTTAAAACCTTGCAGATGAAAATTACCATGTCATGCTTCATTCATGAAATTGCTTTGAAATAATATACTGCCATTGATAGAAATTATTTTTCTTCCAACTAATGGATAGTTTTTTAATATGTTATTAAATAAGCTTAATTTTGGTCTATTCTGGACTCTTCTGGCAAGGGTAAGTTTGACTATACATATAAACCCAAGAGGTACTGCAAAAGGATGACATACACATCCCTGGATACGAAACAGAAACCATCCAAAACATCTTAAGAAAACAAAAACACAAACTAAAATTAATACAGCACACCACATTATCAAACAAAACAGAAAAAACAAAAAAGTTCATGAAACTTCCATATGCACCAGGCCTCACCAACAAATTACAACATACTTTATCAAAACATGAAATACAACCTGTTTTCATCAATAACAACAGTTTAAAAAATTTACTTACAAACCCTAAAGACAATATTCCCATAACACAAAAATCCGGTATTTATGAAATAACATGTAATGGATGCAACAATTCATACATCGGTCAGAGTAAAAGGAAAATTGAAACAAGATTTAAAGAACATATTACACACTTCAGAAACAGATTGAATAAGTCAAGTGTTGCATTACATATCCAAAATTGCAATAACCCAACACGCCTAGAAAATTTAAAAATGCTCAAAACCGTTAATAATAATTCACGCCTACGAAAGCATATTCATACACAAACAAAAACCAAAATTAAATAATAACAAAGGCCCAATTCCATCCTCAGCATTATTTTCGCTCGTATCTGAAAATTCCACCATCCATTCAACTCAGACAAAATTACAAACACACACAAACAACCCTTTTTCCCCAAGTGACAGAGACCCTGTAGAAGGATCAGAAGAAACTCACAGGTTTCCAAGGAAAAATAATTATAAATACAGGATCCAATAAAAGAAGTTTTCACTGCAACTTTAACACTACTGAAGATGGAAGCATAGCTTTCGAAATACTTATATAGCCAATCAACATGTCTCCCAACAACGTTGGACACCACCAAAGAATAAGATTCACTACAAAAAAGTAAGTGAACCTTTTAGTCCTTAAACGGTTTAGGAGTAATTTATTTTTTAAAGTTTATACACATCCCTGTTTAAACATGATAGGATAAAATGAAAGGTTTAATTTCATATCTCTTTTCCACTTGAGTTGAAATTGTCATCTTAAAAATTCTTTTCTATTTGTTGTACATTTGTTAAAGAAAATGTGTTTCTCATCACATAGATATTTTTGGATCATATACTTTGTTGTATTTTTTTGCAATGAAAGTAGAGAGAGAAAAAAATCATTTAGTCTATTCGTTCAGTTATATAATCTAATATAAGCTCTTTTCTTCTGGTGATACTGTAATTAGTAGAGAACTAAAATCTGCTAATGTGAACATATAATTTTAATATAAGTTTCTTGTGAGTTTATATACCATGAAATTCTCAATTTGAGAAACTTTATTGTGAAGAAAATTTAAAACTAGATACCTAAGCAGAGGAATTACTTTGTGTCCTAAATGAATCAATCTCTTTTATAAATAATTTATCCAGAATCAATAAAATGCCAATCCTTTTCTTTCAACATCTGAGGAAGTTGCATTTCATTTAATTTAACAATTTTATTAGTCAGTTTTTCATAAGATGTTTTTCGATGATTGTTTTTGTTGAGTAATAGAACTTTCTTTAATAGAGGAAAGAAATTCTTTTTATATTATTGGTGCATGAAAAATCAGCCCCTTTTGTAAAATTATTATAATATATATACAAAATGATTAACTATTATTTCAAATTTCAGGGTCATCATTAATCAAGAATTTGTTAGTTTAAAAGTTAAGTTATACTGCCTATAATTCCAATTGTGAGGTTTTAAAATTTCCTTTATAAATACAACTATTATGTCATGAAATATTCTGTGATAATTTCTTAGTTCTATGAATTAGTGTGTGAGTGTTAAGTGCAGTAACAGCAATGATCATACTGGTGCTAAACTGATTTTGAAATTATTGGGCTGAAATATGGTGTTATAGGGGACATTTTGTGACTCGCTAAAGAATGCATCTTGGTGAAACAGATCTATATAAATCTTAACTATGTATCGGATTACCTTTTCTCTTTCCACATTTATATTCAGTCATTGGTGTGCAATGAGCAAAATCTTGTGTATTTTTGGATGTCACTTTATGGTATTCAAATATTTCTCCTCTCCCTTCATGTTACATTCTTATGGAATGGTTGGTTTAAGTAGTTGAGAAGGAGCTACAATAATTCAATGAGTATTTCAGACAAATTATGGTATTATGTAAACCTTTGATTTTATAAAAATGATGCTGAACATCTCTTAATTTGAATGGTTCTCCTAATTCAATCTCTCCAACATATATTTAAAAATGCTTCTGATTGGAAAACCAACGTAGAAGTTCACTATTACCAGATCGTTCCTTTCATTACTTATATGTATACTCTGTTGGAATACCATTGGTTCTACTCTTTTGATTGGTAATAGATTTTATCTCTAAACTTCTCAACAGGTTGAGAGATTCGGAGTGTCTGGCATTTCTTTGTGACTGTGTTGTTTAATAATCCATTTCTTTCACAAACAGTGAGATATTTACTTATAGGGTTTTGAGTCTTACATTTGTTCATTGAATTACTTTTGTAAATTTTTATGATATGCGTTTATCATAGGTATCAGCATTAAATATTCAATGTATTTAAATCAATCCTTTTTCATTCCTTACTAGTTTTTATGAAATGTGACCCCTACTCTATTTCAAATCCTTTATTCTTCTTGAAAGAAAAATTTTTGAAAACAGGTGGGAAGAAGTTTATTGAATGAAAATGAATACTAAATGTTCCTAAACCTTTTTGATGGTTATGTGTGAAGCCAGATAAAATGATGGTAATGGCATATTCTATGGACAGTTGGGAAATGAAATTGATAGTATCTCAAGACAGGATATTTAAACAATTCTTAAGGACTTCAATGCTAAGTTTGGCAAAAAGGAGACACTTAAAGTGATAAACAATTGGAAAGTAAAATCTTCAGGGTATGAAAAATGATAATAAGCAAATAGGTAAAGTTGATATTGGGGTAGCAAGGCTCTAGGGAAAGATCATTAGGTAGGTAACATGGAGCTCACGAGATGGAGTTACTTTTAAACAAATTGGCCATGTAATAATTGATAGGAAACATTTATCTGATGTACATAAGATAGACATCTACAGAGGACCTAACTGTGAATCAGACCGTGACTCATATGAAAAAACCCCTGCCACTTGAATGAAGGAAGAAATACAATAAAATACTAATAATAATAATGCAGAGAAAGTGTTACTTAATAATGTGTGCTCCTTAAAGTATTTCCTACTAAGTTTCCTTTTGATGCTTGTGTTTCAATGACAAGAGTGAGTCTTTCTTTAGAAATACAATGCCTTATTAAGTTAATTCCATGAGGGCGAACCAAGAAAATATTGGTTTACGTGTTACATGACAAGTATGTTTTCTTTGTCACCTTCATGAATTCACCTCTTCTGGTTGACTTTCCACATAAATATTTCAGTTGAGCTATTTTATAAATCATCATCATGTTCCTTCCTGGGTTATGCATTATACCCGTTCAGGCTTCACTTGTTCCATGGAACTTTACCATCTTTTTCTCGGTCTGCTGACAGTTCCCTTGCCTATAGATTGATATTCCATGCCTGTTTTGAAGTTCCCCCATTTTGCATTCGTAATAAATGTTTAAAAGTTGTCAAAAATGAGATAACTAAATGCAGCTTTTCTTTCCAATTTAACATTAAGAATAAAAAGCTTCGAATAAAAATCTTCAATTCTTGCCAAGTATGATCTTAACAAAATTTTGCTTCATTTGCAATTCAATTAATTTGAAATCTTCCATTATTTTCTAAATAGGTGTGCTCAAAAAAAAGTAAACTGAGCTTTATCAAATCAAATTAACTAACGCAGTTTCATTTGAAATCATGGTTTATTAGTAAATAAATTTAAAATTACTCAATTTTACTCAACTAATGCTTTGTAAGAAATTAAAATTAAACTATTTTAATTTGATGCTTACTTTCTGAACCAAGATACCATTTAGATTTTCATGACTTTAGCATTAATTTTCTGCATTAAACCACCTTTTCCTATGCTTCAAAATGCTTTCTCTAAGCATCATGTTTCGGGGTAGCTTGTTCTATTTTTCTTCACAAAGGAGAAGAATTTCTATTCTAGGGACTGGACACATTTCTCCAGAAAGACATCAGATCACTTTTGCTATATGTCCAAAGGAAACAAGGTGAGAAGAAACATTCAAATCACAACTCTTTCTTAGCAGTTTTATTGAAATTCTGAAAGTGTACAGTTTAGGCCAGAAATCAATAAAGAAGTTTCAAATTTGAAATTATCAAGTTTTGAATTATAACCTTTCATCTTTGTCCCAGCAACTCAATATTATATTGCAGTCTTTACATGTCCAGAAACTATCCTCACTGTTTCTATTGTGGTTGAAAATTTATCAAGTAATTCAACAGCCCGCCTACTCCATTGGCTGCTTACAGTGTAAATGGTGGCCAGGTTTAATTTAAGGCTGCACTCATAAATTAGAGCCCTGATTTCAGCCAGAAATTAGCATGGCACAATGAAAATCAGCTGAAAAATGTAGAAGCATGAAATAAAAGATGAAAATGTTATAAGGAGGTGAAAAATAAGAAATACAATCTAATTCAATACCTGAGACAACAAATAACAGTTTTCAACAAACCAATGATGTTGGGGACATAATCTTTAAGATGCAAGACCAACAAATAAACAAGAAGCAAGACTGCAACAAAGCTGACAAATAAATAAATTATCTGAAATGTAATTTTAATTTGAACATACAAATAAGATGGAAACATTCAGCAAAGGATGAATCTAAACATTTTCAAATGAAGTAGAATGTAAAGAATACCAATTGATGAACTGTACACAAAAACTACATTTCAAAAGATTTCACTCAGTCTTGCAAAGAAAATAATGTATTCCACTCTTAATCAAACAAAAGAGAGCTGTTATGGATAGAAAGGAATTTATACACTGAATTGAAACAACCTATAGACACCAAATAATTGAATGAGATAATGCTGAAAGAAGACATTCAATTCTCAGATATACATTTTTCAAAAAAGTTCCTCAGTGCTACGTTTTTTAAGAAAAACTTAAGAAATCATTTTGAGTGCCTCAAACATTGTAGAGAATAGAATGTGAATTTAAGACATAGAATAATTCGTATGTAAGACATTGTTCAAATATGAAGGCAATAGAATGACTTCTAATTTTTAACAGAATCTGATGAATTCTGAGTCATTGTCACAATATAAAGAGTAATTCTTATTTAAGATATGGAAATGATAAAGATCTAAAATATTCAGAATGGAGAAACAAATCAATACTGATATAAGATTCGATTCATATTTTTCCTTCAAAGAATGGAATTAATTCTCAATTAAGAAACCGAATGATAAATATGGAAAATTTTCAGAACAGAGAAACAAATTAATTCTAAGATAAAATACTGTTTTCATTTTTTCACCAGAGATGAAGTATTTTAAAATCCAAAAATCTTACTATCAAGGTGGTGAAGCACACAGTGGTGTTTCTACACTAAAACCTCTACCTTTCAAACCTTTGTTGTCTCTCATCAAGGTCTGCCAACAGAGTTGCTATATCCTTGTTACTGCAGCTAAAAATTGCGAATATCTGGCAATCACAGTACATTTTCTTCCATTTCTTTCCTCTGTTTTATTTCTACATCATTTATTTTCAAATCTGTTGTCAAACTCTAAGGTAACGGAATTAGAATAAAGGTGAGGCAAAGTAAAGTAAAGGCTTTGGCAGATTGAAAAATGAAATTGAACTTGTTGGAACTGATGAAAACTTTGAACTTGTATTGAGGAAAAGGAAAAACAGGAACAGAAAACGTGCTATATGATATATATCTTCAAAAATTCAGGATGCATCGAGTCGAAGCCAATTTCGTGCTTCGCCTGATGAGAGCAGACTAGGAACAACACGAGCAACTCGTGACTTTTTAGCCAAAAACAAGACCACTGTGCTTCTCCAACCTCCCTATTCACCAGACCTGGCTCCATGTGACTTATTCCTATGCCCAAAGCTAAAAACCCAGATCAAAGGAAAAAGAGTTACCACCATTCGAGGAACAAAGATAAATTCGACGGAGGAGCTTATGAACAATCCGAAAGAAGCGTCCCAAGACTGTTTTAAAAAGTGGAAACAACGTTGGGAAAAGTGTATACATTGGGGTAAGGAGTATTTTGTAGGAGACCCGGAGCAATAGTTTGTAAGTGAATTATTTGTGTTGTAATAAATAAAGTTCGGGAACTTTTTGAACAGCCCTCGTATTTAGCAAAAATATATTCAATTAAGTTCTTGCTGCATGATCTTAAATACAATGCTCGATAATTACATTATGATTATATGCAATACAATAATATTTATAGTTCATTAGTTGAGAATTTATTACACCAAAACGTCTATCTTGCTTTGCATGTCATCGCAGATGCATGCAATACGTTTCAAGAGTAACTGCAGTCAGCTGACTTCACTATGAGAAATCAGTGGCTGCATGTGCCTGTTGCACCGAATGACCCTTTGGTAACGGAGTATGCTTGATAATTTATTGAGGCGCAACTGAAAAGTAAACCATTTCCTTTATTTCATAGCACAAAAGTCATGTTGAAAAAGTATGAAGTGAAGAATTTCATCATTCTGGAACGGTAGAGGGAGTCTTATTCAAATGAAAAGGTTCCAAATAAGTTTGCTATGTGCAAAATTTGGAAACTCTGTTCTGTTATCTTCTAAGGTAAATATGAGGATTTCCAAGTAAGTTGATTGAAGCACCATGGTCTGAAGATGAATTTCACAAAGTTTTAAGCTGTCAACTTTGAAATTTCATCAACTTCACTGCTTCAAAACACCTCTTGCTGTAATATTATCTTACGGAGCAGTGAATCGTCTCGGTAGAAGTCATTTATTTTCAAGAAATACCTACTGATTAAAATGCATAATTATTCTCGTCCAAAGAGAATGATGATTCCAAAATGCATTTCTCGAAACGTTTTCCGAAGTTTATCGATCTCAAAACTTCATTAAAGAATAAATAACTTCATTTTGTTCCGATTTTATGGTTTCCTGTTCGTGCCTTGGACATCTATTGTTGCTTAGCTGTCACTCAGAAGACGCGCGAGTACTTTCTGCTTTGACATAAAGTAAGTACAAGGCCCAGCCTTTCCAGCTACCACTGCTTTTTCGAGCAATGTAATGTTACCACATATTATTTGTTTTCCATACTATTTTGTAAAGTCCTTTCGATAGTTTCGTCAAAGCATCCGCGTTCATCATATTAGATGAACCATCAGTACTTTCCGGAAAGTACTGAAATAGATTTTCATCTTTGCGGTATATATACATAGTTTTAGACGTTTTTTTGTAAGAATTGATGAAGGAGTTTATCATCCTTTCAAGTTTTCATATAAAGATGTCTTTTACCTTTCAAATAGTGGAAGCCGCGATACTAAGAAGCCTTGAAGATATTCGACTATTTGTACCCGTTTCATCATTCTTCGGATGTCATAGGAGATCATGAAGAAGTTTTCAATAAGTGTTTCAATATTGCATACTTTACTCTATGGTGCCTCAGTTGCATCCTTCTTGTGAATCTTATAGAGTATATGGTGTGAATCTTACAGTGGATTATGTCTTTGTTCTGTGTGAAGTCTGTTGTAAGCAGTTCCAATTTTTCGTTGAGTCCCTGATAACATCAACATTTCCCCGCTGGCGTTATATGGGTAACTGTAATAACTTATTTTCTTATAATTTTAACTTTTATTAATATACTATTTGGTAATTTTGGTATACAATGAGTATTTAAAATAAGGAAAACACACATCTTTTAGCTATTACAACGTTAATTTTTTAAATGCTTCCTATTATTATTATTATTATTATTTATTGGATTTACAGGCGAGTCGCCCATATTTCAAAAGTTACATTAATGAAAAAATACAATCAGACAATGAAATAAAATACACTTATACAGTATAAATATTCAAAAAATCCACAATAATATAAGACCAAATCAACAGACTCCATATATGACAATTACAAGCATGCATATCATAATAAAATAAAATCAGAACAAGTAACAATCATACAAGTGAACTATATATTAAAATACAAAACCTCATATACACATATCACATACCCTGTTGCAAGAGATCTGTAAATCTCTGATTTGGGTGGCAGAACAGTTGAAGATATCTAGGGAAGTACCATAAAGATTAAAATTTCTTAAAATTCTTTCCATAGGGGCATCATGACCATAACAAGTCCTATGGTAGTTATTAGAAAAAACCAGGTTAGTTCTAGTATTATATGAAGGGACTCTTAAATTAACAGACCCAAGAAGATCTGAGGAAATAGTTTCATTATTTAATAGTTTATATAAAAAGATTACATCAGCCTTAATTCTTCTATGGTCTAATGTGTCGAGGTGGAGTTTGCACAATATATCCCTATAGTTAACATCAAGAGAGAAGCCCTTAGATTTAAAGTTGACATACCTGAGGAATTTATGTTGAATTCTCTCTATGCGTTTTATGTGAGTACTTTTATAGGGCCTTTATACTTTATACTTTTATATATTATGACAATCCTTAAATATTTAAACACAATAAGCATGTCCCTTTGTTAGCTATTATTTAGTATCCTAAAATGTATCGTTAGGGGAGCTGATTTTATTATATCTCTTCTTTATATCCATTATCATATTAAATGTGGACTCTACAATATAATTTTTAAACTGTTAATGAGGTAAAGTAGCCTAAATAACATAATTCAGAATGTGTTGCTGAAGGTTGGTTTGTCTTTTTATAGTCTATAAATCTCAATTCACCTCTTACCTTCTCATAGACCATGCAATAGAGTCCTATAGCCCTTTGACCACCATTTGTAACCTGCAATTGCAATCTTAAGGTAAAACTTATTTTCTTTCAAATTTAATCAATTTTCACTCTTTTTGATGCATCTGTGAAGTGAAAGGTAAAGAGAGAGATTCTTAAGTCCAGCTTCATCCCCTTAAGCCATCTTAGCATCCAATATTCTCAACTTAAGCGATATTTTATCCTAACTTGCCCATTGTCAATAGGATTGAATTTTATTTTCAATTTATCATGTGACATTTTTCTTGTGTTTTTAAACATCTGTGATGTCAATGGTAAAGAGGGAGATCCTTGAGACAATTTTAATCCCCTCATACTATTTTTGCATCCAATGTTCTCAACTAAAGCGATATTTTATCCTAGTCTGTACATTCTCAATGGGATTGAATCTTATTTTTTTTGTTTATAATCTTTAATTCTTCTTTCATTCATTTGGATCTCAGCATAGAAGTCTGTTTTGAAACTGCAATTAAAACTTGTTATAAGTTGTAGTTCTCAGGAATTGTAGTGGTAATAATGGCAATTTCTAAAGGTTTTCAAATACTCATCATAACTGGAATCATTTATTATAGTAAAATAGGAAGTAGAAATAGAAGTATAATTAATTTAATCCTTTAAGTAGAAACAGGTTTTCAAAGTAGAGAGAAACCTATATCTCAATATATTTTATTTTTTACCAAAAGCTTTACAGTCAATTATGATTTCATTCCTTTCTTTTTTGGTAGTATCTGGATTATACTGATATTGTCTTTTTTTGTATACAAAAAGATTTAAGAATCATAAGATTGTTGTTAAAATACCTTGCAATGTTACGCATGGAAAAATATACAAACTTTGTACTCTCATTTGCAAATAACGTGGAATATAATAAGTAGCTGTTTATATCTTGAACACAATGGGACACAACTACGTAGGACATCGATATAAATTCCTGCAGTAAATTTAAAATGAGAGCATTTAGAGGTAATATTAAATTTAAATCACAGATTGGATATTGAAAAAATGACCAATTATTTGCTATGGTTTCATAACATGGTATGATAATTGAATTTGTTTATATGGAGTTGTAAACAAAGATACTAAGTTTTTTGAAGGTAATTTTCTCTGGCTTCTAACCGGGTCAGAGCTGGCAGAAGTGCCGACGTTTCCAGCTCTGACCCAGTTAGAAGCCCAAGAAAATTACCTTCAACACACTTTTCACCGGGAAAGCGTCAAGTCATATATAATACTAAGTTTTATTTCAACATTTAAGGAATTTCTATTTATTTGTAATATATTTTTTATGAATGATGGCTCATAGCGGATACCAGCTGACTATGATTACTCTTCAAATGCATCGCAATTAACACAGTCTTTGTTAACATTGTAAGTAAGTTGGAGATATGAGGCTCTATACCTTTGGAAATACCTTTTTTTATTATGAGAAATTTTAGGTGACCTTTCCTCATTTATCATTATTTTGGCATTTAAGGTTAATCATGTATTGAATGTAAGATTATGGAGCTAAACCTTTGCAGATATATATTTGATGAATATTTAGTAAGACCTCTTTTTCTGAAGATATAAACCAGGGAATTCTATTGCACGTTACTATTTTTGTCCTTTCCTCTATATTAATTTAAGAGACTAGTTTACTTCCAACTACCACAAGTTCAGTTTTCAATGTACCAAAAAATCTTTCATCTAATTTGTTTAGGTTACAGTTTGATGACCTATTTTAAAATAAGAGATATTCCAATAAAAGTGAGATAACTGCTATGGAAAGAAAAGTTATCTGCTTTCCAAATATTAACAATTTTTAGCTGTGATGAAAGAATAATAGCAACTCAGTTGGCAAAATTTGAAAAGAGGCCTAAATTATCCGTTGGCTGGTTTGTCTCACCTTCATTCCCTAAAGGGAAACTTAAGCTTCTGAAATCTCATTCTTCAAAGTTGAATGCTGATGACAGCATTCTAACATGATGTATAAAATAAACTTCTCTAGTTTGATATTGCAAAAAATCCTAATTGCTTTTTCTCCTTGGGTATCCTATGTTTTTGAGAGATCTTGTTAATAGTGAAGTTCATAATTTTATAGTTTCTTTTGATGTATCATGCAAATATGCAGCTTTTTTACTACAAAGAGCATACAAATTTCTTTCCTCTTAGTTATTAGACCTTGAATTTGATGAGGATCCAGCTATTTAATGAAATATTGTTTATTTGAACTCAATTAAATTATAGTATATATCATTCTTAGAATTATAATTGTCAGTGGAATATTTTTTTGTTTTGAAAACCAAGTAGTAAAGAAAATGAATGACAAAATCATGGTCTTTGTCTTTCTCAGATTTGAAAGGATGAGATTTTTATGTAGAAATCCTGTGTTTTTAGCCATCTTAATACTAACATTTTGGTTGTAAAACAATTTCTTTCTTGTGAAAATATACAAATTGAAGCTTATCTTACAATTAATTTGTTTCCTCATTCTGAGTATTTTAGATATCAATTTCTTAATTGAGAATTAATTGCAATCTTTGATGGAAAATTATAAATAGAATCTTATTTCAGAATTACTTTGTTTATACTTGCTGAATTTTTAATTTTTTATATATTAGTTCGTTTAGGAAATATTATCCTGAAAAATTTAGGCTTTATTTATAAATAGAAATGCGATGTTAAATAATAATCAGCAAATCATGCCTTAATACTTTCAAATGTTTTGATCTCATTTATGAAATTCATAAAATGTTTATTTGAGTGAATGAGTTCTGGTTAATTTTCATCTGCAAAGTTTTGAAAACTATGCTTCCCCTCATTGTTATTGCTCGACTAAAGTATATGAGACCCGTTTAATTAATTCTTTATAGAAAACAGGCTGTCATGTATTAGTGAAAGACTGACTATTCCTAAACACTTGGCAGCATACCACAGCATTAGCTACTGAAATAAAGGTATGTGGTATTGTATTTAATTTATACAAGTGAAATCTCCTGTTTACAAAAGTAGAAAACTCTTGAATAAAAATAGCATCTTTTTAGGTACATCCAAGAATACATAAGCTTGTTATTTCAAAATTGCATGGCTAATAATTTTTTGTTAAATTAAAACTTCTCCTTTTGCTACTCTTAATTTTAGTAAATCTCAACTCAAATGTTGGAGATCCATGTAATTTATATCAATGTAGGTGATTCTACTCTTTTGTGCTTTATAGCTCATCAACTTGTGGTGAGCACATTCTAAAGTTGCCATATCTTAAGGAAATTGTGAAATAATTTAATGATGGAAGATAAATCATTTCTGTGTTAGAAATAAAATAATAAATACTGAATAATGAATGAAATAATTATTGTAGGACCTAGATATCACCTAATATATATGGTAGTAATAACTGGAAGAATTTCATTGGGTACCTGAGTATAATACATGTATATGTAAATATGCATGTATTTTATATCCATGTATTATTTTGCATGTATGACCTTCCTGAGAATATGTGTGTGTCCCAGTACATGTAGAAATGGCTATAATGGTAAATAAAAACAGAAAGGAATTGAACAATGGTATTTATAAATTTACTTTCCTTCTCAGCCTTAGATAATGTTCTATTATCCTTAGATATTATCATATAATTCCAAACAAAGTTCACTTGCAATTTATTTTCTCCAATACTTAAGTTAACACGAAGGTATAAGGTTCATCTCCAATCTTCAAATAGGAAAATTTATAAAATCTTGTCAAAACTCATCTTAAAAAGAATTGCTGTTATCATGTCATCTGTAGTAATAAAGCATAGAATGCAATTCCATTTTAGTGCAGCAATTAACCTTTTTGTGTAACCTTTGTACACGAGGTGGCGGAGTAGCAAGATGGTGCCTGCACCACACAAAGAGGTGCACTCTCACAGGAACTAGACACATCATGAGATGTGGAAGCAACCACTTCTCTCTGCTGGCAAGATACTCTTGTGCTAAGAGCTTTTAAACGCAATATTACAAATTATTAATAATGTACAGCAGCAGTGTAAATGTACTTTGAATGTTTTGATCAAGGTATTGAGAAATACCTAAGCAAATTTAGTGATAATGATCAATGATACAATATGATTTAAAATGGGTTCATAGGTTGGGATTATTTGAAGTATAAACAAACAAAATCGTGTAAAATATTACCACACATCCGTTTCAAATGCTCAAATGCAGGAGATTACTTTACAAAAAGTACTGTTTACTGGAAAGCTGCTTTTCTCTGCTCACTTGTCTCTTAGGAACGTGTGATTGCTTATGACGTTTCATCGTTTCTCGACTGGGATGAGGAGTGATGTCACACCCAAGACGGATTTCTTTCCACTTGGAAGTGTGAAATGCATGGAAGTTGGGAGATGGATTACTTTATGATTGAGTCGGATTAAAATGGAATCCATTGCCGCCAATGCGTTGTTTTTTACTGAATATAGACAATAGATGATGATGTCAGTCTGTAAGATCATTGAAACTGGAGTTTTGGATTTCATGCACTTTGAGCAGAGATAGAGCTTTAATGATATAATAGTGTAGATTATCCAAGGTATCTGAAATAAATTAAAATATTTTCAGACTTTGTAATCATGAAAATATTCTAAAATATCTCTCTCTGTAAATTTATGCTTTACTAAACATGTATTAAATCGGTAAATCCTTTTCTTGACTTTTATTTACGTATGGCATACATTTTTAAAACCTAATAGTCAAGATTTGAGAAGATTCCCATGACAAGAGAATTTTTAGGGCCTCCTAAAATCCTGTAACTGATTTCCAGCATAAAACAACACCTTCCTTACCTTTGACTAAAGACTAATTGATTGATGGCTACAATTGCACACTCTGAAATCACTGCTTGTTTCACAACAAAGAACACAGATCAAGATGTTTGCTGTCGAGCAGCTAGATTGATTACATCTATCATGGCCTCCTCTTGACTTACATAAAGTAAATAAAGGTGTTAAGCATGAAATTAGAACTTAAAGACATGGTCCCCATATAGATGGCATTCTCTTTGGGAATCAACAAAAACAACGTATATAATTGATGAGGTTATTTATTCAGAGTTTAGGAGACTAGATATTTTCTTGTAACTAAAACATTCATTCACCCTCAACAATAAATAAAATGAAATTAGTAGATGAGGGTAAGAACAAAGTAATTCAATAAATTTAAATATTCTCCTACATAATAAATGCAGTTGAAGATATTCAGAAAATGTAACATTTTGAATCATGAGATGCAGTGCAGTTTAAATGTAAGAAATTTGTTGGAAACATCTGTACTATGAAATCAATAGCCCACACTAATTGGAACCCTATGGATATTTATAGGCAATTACAGTTCCCTTTTCCTCATACCTTACTCTGAAATAAAGAATGTAGGAAAATTTAGCATCTCTCATAAAATTTTAGGCAGTATAACTGCTTAACTGTGAAGTTTCAAAGAAAATATTTAGCTGGTTATTTTGTGGAAACCGAAATGATTCCACATATGGGGAATTTGAAATTGATTACAATCGTTATTTCCAAGATCTTCATGCAATGATCCTTATAATTTTCATTGTAATGTAGAAAGATTGTTTATCCCAATTACAAGATTTCAACTCACCAATCCTTATTGATAACCCATTGAGAAGAGTGAATTCGTCAAAACACATTCATTAGCGGCCTCCTCAGACACACTGTATTGGTAGTATTGTGGAATAATGCTTCGACAGCTGGGGTCACGTAAGATCCCAACGGGAATCGAACCCGGGACCTCTTTCATTGAAGTCGAACTCGCTACCCACACGGCTATCCGGTATCCCCACAAACACTGTAAATTCATTGATTATAGAATTGGAGAAGTTTAGATAATGAATATTACTGATATATCGTATAAAAACTTTTATGGAAACACAATATATAATATGCATTCGAATGATGAAACCTAATCCCTACACTCCCAGTCATATGACTGGGAGTGTAGTAATGTATATATCCACGCTTCGCTATGATGGAACAAGAGAAATCATATACCACCCTTCTCCATCCTCAATTCGTAGCGATGGTTCAGGAAGTCAATTTTGGCGGAATCGGTGCGGTCGCTTTCCTGCAATTGACTCATAGCAGTCGGAGCATTTGAACGGAGCGGACCTATCTCTTCTGTAGTCTCTCAACGTTGAACTCCTTAGCAATGTAAGAACTTTTGAGAAGTCTATACATCTAGTTTTTCAATATTTATCGGTCTTATATCTTACGGCTGACTCTTCGCGATTGCAACGAACTTCCGATTCGATGATTTTATGTTACTCTTAGGGTTTACAATGCCTTATTTCCTTTTTAGTGTCCTGATAACTTCGTCTCGTTTTTTACCTCTGCCTTCTCCCAATTACTGGATATCATACTATATCATCACCTTGTGTCGACGTTATGCCTACGATCACCGTCGCCGTCACCATCGGCTGTAGCCGATGTTCGCACTATACTATGCAAGTTTTTTTTTGCGTACTGAGTCCTCAGTCGACTGTATAACGCCTGAATATAATTGAGCCTTTTTGTTTTTGCAATTGGTTTTTACGAATTTAGTTATTATTCATGAGCTTACTGCGAAGGATCCTGCTGTATTTGTCCTTCATTTAATATTACATGTCGCCTTATCCTTAAGGCAACTTTTTCTGCTAGATTATAAGTTGTTTTTATATCCCTTTGATACTATAACTAATTTTCTTATTGAATGTCAGTAAGGTTATTGAGGGTTTTCGTATGTCTTTTCTTGTTATGTTATTACTAATGATTTTATTTTCATTAAGTGTTACATGGTATTATAATTTGTTTTTTTCCTATTTTGAGAATTTGAGTATCATATGTTGCATTAAATTTCTAATATTTTCTGTGGTAATCCATATGGTTAATTTTCCCCTTTTTACAGGAAGTCTTCAACATTTTAAGGAATTTCTTTGAATTCATGATTTCTCATTATCTGTAATTACTGATAAGTATTATTCTTGAAATTTTACTGGCTAGGTTGTAAGGTGTATTGTTCCTTTCCTTTCCGTAAGTGTTCGCATATCAATGTTTGCATTAAATATCTAATCTTTTTTTTCCAGTCTTCGCGTATGACTATTTTTGTTTTTGAAAGATCTGTTTGATGTATTTTTTGTTCCGTGTAATTTGCTCTGAATTTCCAGGTCCAGCCTCGTATTTAGCCACAATTTTCATTTGCTGGTGGAATTTTAGTGAAGGTGCTGTTTGAGCCGTTTTAGGTGCCCATAAATAGGATAGCCTTAGTCTGCCTGATTCTTGATCTCATGCTGCCAATTGAACGACATATATGCTGAGGTTCTGGAGGAGTTTCCTCGAGTCCATCAGATTACTACCCTTTGGTTCAGTTTTAGGTATCCTGCAGACAGAAGTGTGATGTTGCAGCATGTTTCATCGACGGTCATCTTCCAGAGGGGCGCCCGTAATGGACACCAAATCACTTGCGTGCATTATTAAGTGACTTTTGACGTGTGGCAAGTTCAGATACATTTGCAGAGCATTTACTTGAACTATAGTCTCTTCCACCAGTGAAGCCACACTTTAACTTAACGTGCTGAAGTGCATGGGTGCATGGGGAGAACATGGGTTAATAAACCCATGTTCTCGGAAAGAGCTGACCGCATTTTTAACAGTTGTTTTAGCCCTGTACTATTCATTCTTCATGGAGCAATTAATCTATGTTGTGAACTTAATGTTGTGGCCTATGGTGCTATACCTAATCGAAGTTCAGGAGAAGTGAGTGATGAATAATACAGTAGGTTACCAGATCCAGTGAAAAACTTAATTTTACTAAGTTTTCTATTCATGTAAATGTTTTATCACATACTTTAATTATTACATGTTCTCTATATATGTACAAATATTTTTGCCTACTTTTGGAATCTTGTCAGTATTCAGCTTGCATTGCCACATAATGTATTTACATTATGCTTCGATGGAATCAAACATGGTTTTTCGTTATTGTAAAAGTATCAGAGGAATCGCTTGTAGTTAAAAAATTCCGTTTGTAAATCACTGAATTTGAGATGTTTTGCTGATTAACTTCTGTGGTTTTGGCTGCCTTTGGGAGGTTTTTTTACGGAGGGGTTTTCCTTCCAACTTGGGGCGAATGCCAGGCAGACTTGTTCTTCCCCTCCGGTCTTCCTTGTGATATCTGTTTTACTGTTGTTTTGCTAATTGGTTAGTTTTGTCTGATGTAATCACAGGGAGATTTAAGTGAAATAAAAGTTAATATTGAGAATTGCCTGTTCTGATTCTTAGTGGCATTTTGTTCCTACAACCTAACTAAAAGGAAAAGCAACCATGTAGCGGGTTTACAGGTGAATGATAAAAACACAAGCTTTCTACGAATTACTTTATTGACGGACAACCTACACCGGCACCGCGACCACGTGAACTCACTCGGGACACACACACTAACTCCTGCTCTCTCCGCCTTGTGGCGCTCGCCCTCCACAAAATGGTGGCGCAAGATATAGCAGAATAAAACAGGGGGGCACCCACTACATCCTCCCCCTTACATCCACATGGGCGTCCTCGCATGTGGGAGTATGAAGATGGTGTCCTTTAGGGGTCCTGCGCCTTCTCCCTTGTCCTTTGGCTGCTTCCCATTTCTTCGGCTGCTCCTTTAATGTAAGGAAGGCCTCCCCCTGCTCGACAAAGCGGTGTCCTTCATCGTTTCCGGGAGGTCGCACTCCTAAAGATTTGTTGGGGGCACCTTGGGCAGCATCCTCCTCCGAAAGGAATTGGTGGTGTGTAGCCCCATCGCCCTCAAAATACCACTGCTCTCTTCCGAAATCAAGTATCATACCAGCCTGGCGAAGGAAATCCATCCCCAGTAGCGTCTTGCTCTCCGGATAAGAGGGGATGGCGATTAATTCCGTGCGGATGACTCGACCAGACAGCCTTATGTCCGTGGTAAATTTTCTTACCGCTGTCCGCTTCACTTCTCCATCCGCGAGCCTTATATCTATTTCTGCATCTATATATGGGCATCCCTCGTTTGTGAGGATGTGGGAAAGTTGAGCTCCCGCGATACTCCGGTTGGACCCCGTGTCGATGCACACCTTGCCTTGCAAACCGCAAACGTCCACCATCAGCATCGGTCGAGACAGGTGTTCATTCCCTCCAATCCAGATGTGCGAAAAGGAGACAGGCCGCGATGCGTGCTGCGTCACCGTCGCTTGGGTGCAGTTTGGGCAGTTGCTTCTTATGTAACCCGGAGTACCACATCCAAAACATGCAGTTTGGGAACGTTGAGAGGAATCAGGTGGGGACGCGTCGCTGTTGACTTCCGTCGATTCCTTAATCGACTTTGCCTTCCGACACTCTTCGCTGTTGTGCCCAAAGTTACGGCAGAAGGAACAGCGGGGCCGGGGACGTTTCCTTTCTGCAGAATCCTTGCTGACGGGTGCTTCCTCCACCCTTGTACCTGTCGTCTTCTCCCTCTGAGATAACTCGACATCCCGGCAGCGGTTCAGCAACGTCGCGAAGGAGTCCACCTCACTCGCGGTAATCCTCTTCCGAAGTCTCCGGTGCATCAAGCCGTAGATCATGTCCAATTGAGCTCTCTCTGGGAGCGCATAAGGCAATTGAGCGAAAAGCGCCCGTATTTGGCAGACGAACAGATCACTTGGTTCGTCTTCTCGCTGTTCGCGAGAGAAAATCTCGCGGAATACTAGATGCGGCGGCAACTTCCGACTGAAGGCATCACGAAGCGCGCTAACGGCATCGCCCCACGCGCTAATCGTCCCTTTGACGCCTTGCCACCACGTGGCAGCCAACCCCTCCAGCAGCATCGATAGCCCTCGAAGCGCATTTTCGTCCGTCACATTGGCGCAGTCTTTGTATGTGATTACCGCCTCGAGGAACGCTTCAATGTCCTCCGCGGTGTCGCCACAAAACCGCGCAGTGCACTTCGCGAAATTACCGCTGGCTACGAGTGGAGCGCTAGGATTCTGCTCCGCACTTCGGGCCAACGAACTAATCTGGGCTAGCAATAATTGGAATTGTTCATTCGTTAAAGTTATGCTAGCCATTCCTTCAATTGCGTTACTCCCAGAACCAGAACGAGCCTTAGGCATGAGGCAATTTTCACTCGCGCACTCGAGTTGACACGGCTAGGCGAGAGGTCAATGACCCCCGAAGGCAAAACGCGGTCCTGCGCGCAACGCTCACAAAAACCCCTCAACAGGATTTGAACCTTAGCACTCTCACTGAAAAGGCACGACCGAACGAGGATCAAGCGTGAAAACGGCAAGTCTTCAGCACACGCTTGTCGGGACGATGCGATGCTTCTCGTGTGGCGGGCTTCAAAGTCTGTTGAGCGTCCGTTATTATTATTTCCTGTAACTCGTACTACTATCAATCACCGTAAATGTCCCCGCGTTGGGCGCCAGATTGTAGCGGGTTTACAGGTGAATGATAAAAACACAAGCTTTCTACGAATTACTTTATTGACGGACAACCTACACCGGCACCGCGACCACGTGAACTCACTCGGGACACACACACTAACTCCTGCTCTCTCCGCCTTGTGGCGCTCGCCCTCCACAAAATGGTGGCGCAAGATATAGCAGAATAAAACAGGGGGGCACCCACTACAACCATGTATTTTCACAGTTCAATCTAAAATTAACTACTGCTTATAAGGACGATAATGCCTACTATCCTGCGATATGAAAGCAAAAATGCTTCAGCTTGGGTGTATTAAAAGACCCTTAAAATTCGTTTTAATAGTTTTACTGTACATATAAATGCGTATCTGAGGAAGTAGAAAAAGCCGCGATCAATTCGAAGATCGCAGGTTTCCCACCTCTGTCATAGAGTTTTTCGATTCGGGGACGAGCTTCGCGGAATGATCGATTTAGGATTTCAGACTTCCGTTTGAGAATGTACGAGAGAACTATTGTTATCGCCTACAGAACTTTGGTCATTATTAAAAAGACTTAATCATTGTTGATGTTGCGCATGTGCAGTTTGGTCTCTTTGGTATTCAACAAAGCCGTAAAAGCCTATAGCCAATAACTCCCAAGCGACAGCTTTATCAATCTGTTGGGGTCACTTGTATCTAAATAATTTTATCGTAACGCTCGTATAAGAATTATTAATAACGGGACGTTTTCAACTTTCGCAGATTAATTGGACGTTTAAATTTAAACTAGTATTTTAGTACCATATATTTTCATTGAATACTCAATTCTGCCATTCATGATTTAATTCGTAATTTATCACAACTTTCACATTTTTAAAAGTTGCGTTAAAGAAGCTAAAATTGCATATATCTATATCATCGAATTAACAATCGCTATTACAATGGTGATAGTGAAATAGTGGCCCTTAATAAGTAGCTTAGTTAAAACTTATCGGAAGTGTTTTCTCTTAGACAGTTATCTTGAATACATGGACCCGCTACCATATATTGGTAAATTGAATAGTTCTTGCCTTTTGGTACACGGAGTACCGAACATAGTACTTTTGTACGCTTAAAATAATTCGCTGAATAACGCAAATTTCTAGATTACGCCGTCAAATCGAAGTCGAGGATTTTGCTTACAGTCTGAATGACTTCCTCTAATCTTCGGATGTACAGTCACTTACAAAAAGTAATCACTTCCAGGGGCAACTCGTCCAGCAGACACCACATTTCGGGCGAGCGAGCCTCCAGAATAGAGAGAGAGAAATTAAAGACGAGGGACATTGTCTGCTATGCAGGTCTACGTTCAGCGTTTAGAAGGATTTGTTTTCGTTATTGTAATTAAAATCACTTATTTAAAGCGATTTTTTAGTGACATTAAAATGGCAGAGTAATATTATAGAGAATCGGAGGTCGGAATGGATTATTTGGTGGCTTAAAAGTTGTTTCTTTGATATAGTTTTACTTTAGATTTTTTGCATGTAGTATTGCAATGGTGAACATATTCTAAGCTAAAAATTTCAGAAAAGAGATATTCCGCAGTTTGTGCTCGCGATTCGCTGAAAGCGGCGTTAGAACATGAATTCTTTGACGATTTTCGAGTTAAATCAAAGATTTTTTCATAAATGTATCGGAAATATGGTCATACCTTTTTAAGTTAAATATAAACCAAACAGACGCATTCTGGGCACATTGCAAATTAGTAGCTAGTTCTCGCGGTAAGTCATGGATTGAATTTACCAATTGCATTCTAATACAAGGCGTTAGGAAACTTCCTAAGCATCTGAGGATATGGACTAATTAATGGAATTAATTAACTATAGTGAAACCTTCGATTCTGTTGACTATGATATATATTTAAAATTAAATTATATTAAAATCTGTAAACATCATTTTCATCTAAAATATCATTACTAAATATTTTACCTATACCTAAGCAATAGGTATAGGTAAAATTGGTGGGATACACATTTAATTCTCAATAGTGTGAGCTGTTATGATCTAGTTTCTGCAAAGCACTGGCAACAAGAATGACATTTCACCTGAAGGAATCCTTCATTGATTTTTCTGCGCTGGTTAATATCTAGAAGCTAGAATAAAATCTTAATATAATTTTTGATAAAGATTCGTTTTTATTTTAATCAAACAATCAAAATAAAATGGAAGATATTAGTTGCATACTTAATATTCTTAGCATTACCGGAAGCAATTGTTCAAAGAGCATTCCTTCTTAAAATTATGGTTGAGGTGATTCCTTTGACAAGATCTGAAAGAAGCATCAAAGAAATTGATGATCTACTTTAATTGCACACCATAACACCGTTGCCACCTGGTCCACACCGTTGCCACCTGGTCCAAAGACCAAACTGCAGCGCTTTTTCAATAAATAAATAAATAATAGTAGAAAATTCATACAGTGGCAATCAAAAGTCTGAAAATGATGAGAGCTGGTAGAACTGTTATATCGACGAAATTTATCACAGTCTTTGTCAAAGTACATACAAATCAAAGTAAATGACAGAGATGTATTCATACTTCAACAGCAGCAGCTGAGGCAAATCTAAATGTTGATGAATCAGTTATCAATCATCTATCTCTTGAATCAGTCATTTATTTGTCGCTGCCGGGAGAGACAAAAAACAAAACTTGATACAGTTAACACACACTGGGGGGGGAATGTTTCCTTTTTGTGAACAAAGAAGTTTTTGATAACAGCCAGAGTATCCCTATTTGTAGGAGAACTAACCATCCTGGGGTAAAATTTTAATATATAATATAAATTCCTCAAATATGATGATGCGACTTGGCATTTTGAGATCTTTAATTTCTGACATGTACCGATTATTTAGCTGTGCCATTCAATTGTGATAGTCATTAACATCCTACTAGGAAAATGTGGTCCTCCTTAAATGTCTGTAACCAGAACAAGTAATATTAATATCTTGCTTATGCTAATTACTTTAACGTCTGACTTTAACTTCACCTGTGTTATCATTGAATTAAACAAGATATTACCTCTGACTAACTCAGCTTTATTCTGCAAAACATCCAAGTGTTTTAGTCAATTGTTTATGGATTTCTGCAATTCAATCTGAAGTTGTAAGCATATTGAATGAAGCAGAAAGAAGTACAGTGTTTTTTGGGTGGTTGTGCATAATCTTAAAGATACGAAAAATTGGTTAACTGCAGAGGGAAAGAGGGCTTAAATGAAGGAATAAGGAAGCTCTCTGTCCAAAAGGCTGATAATTCTTTTAAAAAAATGACCAGAAGATAAAAACACAGAAAGAATTTCAAATAAAAGAGAAAGGGCTGTTGATGAGAGGAAGATATGCAATCAGCCTCAGAATGCCAAATATTTATTTTTATTTTTTATTTGTATTTAAATTTAATTATTTTTATTTTATTTTTTTAGACTAAGAAATTTTAAAACTTAAATTCACTGCATTGTATCAAATTATATATACTGATCTCTTTAATTAGATGTACCTTACTATGAAATATACAAATAAATAAATATAAATATAAAAAGCTAGCTGTTTATTTCCATCATGAAGAAGAGATTTGAAGAACCCGAAAATTATTGCTATCTTATATAAAACTTTGCTTCTTTCTAGATTGGAAAACTGTGTTAATAGTTTGGTTTTCTTATTATGAGGTATACATTAATAAGCTTGAGAAATTACCAAAGAAAGTTATCAGAATGTTAGGATATAAGTTACTCATACTTGGATGATCATATTAGATTCTCATTCAGCATACCTTATTTAGTACAATGGAGCCAGTTTCTTTGCCTTAAATTCCTCAAAAAGTTAATTGACTATAGAATTGACTCTCATTACTTGTTCAGCTTATTTCTTATCATAATCCAGAAAACGATCAGCATTACCCAAAACTCTGATGTATGTACTATATGTTAGAATTAACTACTTTCTTCATAATCCCTTTACCATATAATGCTTAACTAATAGTAATTCAGATATGTTTCAGCAGATTACTTATCAATAAATAGTATTTATTTTATATTTATGCTTCTTTTAATATGTATGCTATAACGTAATTTAATTAGGATATTAAAAACATCTATTATCCTGTAAAATCCAGCTCAAAGAAAGAAAGTAAAATTTAAAGATAAAGTCGGGATTTATAATATTAAAAAATGTTAAAATAATTAATAAAGGTAATAAATTGTTTCAAAGAGAAAAGAAAATTCTCAAATATTTTATCAAGTCTTAACTGAAGTTTGTGATTTTTTATCTTTATGTGAATTAAGTCTTTAATTACATAAAACGTGTATGCGCTAGATATGGGCGAATTCGATACGATCTACTTCAAGATCGATTCTTTTAACCCGATTCTCGATTATTTTGAATCGATCTTTTAGAACCGATCTTTCGATCCGATTCGATGCATCCAACCGATCCATGAACCGATCTATGTGAATCGATTCGGACGTACGCGATAGAGGTATATTTTCAGCATGTTTACGACTTTCATGCTAGTTTAAAATAATAATGTACGAACTAATCCAATCATTATATTTTTAAATTTGCATTTAGATCATATATATTTATTAATGCGATTGTCTTTTCAAATTTCAATACTCTGACGGACTGATTCTAAAGCTTCATATCGTCTTATAACTGTGCGAATTTTCGTTTACTGTCACTTTTGTAATAGAAGATGCCTAACAAAACTACTTTATAATATCTTCTTATTATCAATACTCAAATTCTGAAACTAAGCATAACTAAGAAAAATTGTTCAAAAGTTTTGTTTTAACAAAAAATACGATAATAACTTAGAATCCATTAAATGAAAACTTTATTTACGTAACGTTCAACTTAAGTAATATCTACAGGATAGATATTACAGACACAGATGCTAAAAATCCAGTGTAACTTGATCATTCCAGCCAATAAACGTCGTTGTAAACTATCCAAAACAGCTAGTAAGAGATAGCATAACCGATCTCATCCGATCCGATTCGATCGATCTTTCGAATACGATCTCGAGCTTGAATCGATTCAAAGCAAACGATTCAATCCGATTCGGGAGATCGATCTTTTCGTTGAAAACTCCCATCTCTAGTATGCGCGCGTTTTAATTTCAATTCAAATCTCCCTCCTCGACCCTCCCCTACCTCGGCGCTGCTATGAATTCTGGGAACTCAGAGACGACGGAAGGGGAGAGCCGTCTTTCAGTTGGTCGGTGTAAGCCAGAGGAAGAGGAAGGAGAATGCAATGTCTCTGTTGAGGAGTGTGAAAGATTTCAAGATTTTCAGGCTGGTGAGTACATCTCTCATTGTTTTTTCGTCAATTGGAACTTTCTTCCTTAACTTTCCAACGTCTGTTGCTTTTTCGCGTGACGCGGTTCATGAGGCCACTCGCGCCTACATTTTTCGTTGCCGTAACTCGGGAATTTCGAGAAAATTCTATTTCCTTCTCGTCGGTCCCTTTCGATGATTCAATTGAGCCATGGCCGAAGGAGGAGGGACAAAAAGTAAGGAAGTGGTGAAAAGGGAACAATTTGACTCGCGCTACGGCGTTTGAAACGCATTCAGTTACGAGGTACATTTGAACTAAATTTTCAATTGCTGAGGATGGTTCCGGATATGAAAAATCAGACCCGTTTAAGACGCTATCCCACTTACAACGAGATTTTATTCTGGCCTCACGTGGTAAAAATACCGCATATGAAGCTCTGCTTCTCGCTTAAGACGCCTATATTTCACGTCCCCAAATGCCTTTGGACCCGCTTTAGCCAATCGTCTCATTCGATAGACTTAAATATTTTTGTATCAGAAGTGACTTTTTCTTACGCTTGTAAGTTTAGAATTTCTAGAATGTTCCATCAA
Source organism: Pachydiplax longipennis (assembly GCA_036926295.1). Taxonomy (NCBI): domain Eukaryota; kingdom Metazoa; phylum Arthropoda; class Insecta; order Odonata; family Libellulidae; genus Pachydiplax; species Pachydiplax longipennis. Next base: position 69,945,852 of record JAVFKF010000015.1, read on the forward strand.
TGGTTCTAGAGAGATCGCTAGAGAGTGCTCGGGACGGTATTACACGGGAAAATATTGCGCGAACTTCACACTCAAGCGTATAATATTCGAAATAATGCTACTTTATTAAGTCAGAGGCATATTTGTTTTGTTAAAATTTATTTTCCCTCAAAAAGAAAATGAAATGGCTACACTGTATTAATGAAGAGCCGTGAAGTATGAAGGGTGGATTCAATCCTGTGATGAGAAAGGTAAAACAGGCGATTTTACATTTACTTCCACCTGACAAGCGTAAGATTATACGAAATTTTAATCAAAACGAAATTCGAAGGTGCGCACTAATTTTCGTGAAACAATTCCTACTGAAGAGCGCCAGAAAAATACTTTGACGTAGCAAACTATAAGAAACTAAAATTGTTACTTTATTAATTAATTTTCATATTTTCTCCAAATGAAATCTCCAAGACAAAAAGGCCATCATTAAAAATCTCGGGGAAAGTACGAATTTTGTATTTACATTAAGATAGGGAGTAGTTCTTTATAACATCGAAATTATTAACTTTAAAATATAGTGTGTTATACCCTTATGTAATTTTTGCTGCGTTACGTCATAATTTCGAAGAATGTTCTGCTTTTCGTACAAAGAGAACGTCTCAAACTTCGTTCAACGTCCTGAAGAAGTAAATCTTATGGCCCCGTGTATGACTTACTGGGGAATGGGGTTACGACATGTGCATAGGAAAATAATATTAGCGATCATTTATTTTGAAGAAATTTAGTGTAGAAGAAAATTGACTTTTTATTTAACAGTTCGAATAGCACGCGCCATTCTTCCGTACGGAATACACGGAGCCACGAGATTGACGTGATCTCCTTCTGACATTGGACGAAGTACGAGGGTGGTCTGAAAAGTTTCCGACCCCAGATTTTTCAGAAAACTTCAGAAAATTTTCAAATTTTCAGAAAACATGTCGAAAAATGGTAAAATGTTGGAAATTTTTCAGACCACCCATGTGTAGTTACTTAATTTGGGTAATTTTTCATTCTAGGGTAAAGCAGATTTTACCAGATAGACATTAAGGGAAGAATAACGTTTATTTTTTACAGCAGTGGTGAGAGTGGATAAGAGATCATCAGGATCTCTACAAAACCATACTCAACAGTCCACAAAACACCGCACTCCCTTTCTGGTTTATTCGGTATGATTTGAACTTGAAATTGCGGCGAAAGGAAACACCGAAAAGGGAATTTTTAATCTAACGTGCTGCCCTGAGAGAAAGGATAATCTCGCTATCTCAGAATTCGCTTCTGTCCCATTTGGCGAAAAGGCCAATTATGATTCTGATAAAGTAGTAGTTACCTGAGCTCTCCATAACAATCCCCGAATTTTGGGATTCGAATACCGAGAGAAAATTCTAGGGTTTTCCGTTTCTTCTCTGTAAATGAAAATCCTTTCATAAAATATTCACACTATCCTAACATCTTGGTGCAGATAAGTTGCTCAAGTAGTCGACTCTTGAGTATTTTGAAGAAATCTCTAATGATTCCTACTGTCGCTCATCTTTCAAATTTCGTTGAGAAACGGATCAAAGCTTTATAATCATCGTTAGGCTTAATCTGACGGCCTTTGTCTGAATGTTGAGCGAAAGATAACTTGGATAATAATTACCTGGCAGAAATAGTTCAATTGAGTCGAGGTGAGAGGATTTGCATTTATTATTCTTTTGATAACTTTCTTTTCGTCTGTTCGACGCAAATCCTCAACTTATCCAGATACATTAATATCTGTGTGTGGAGATGAAGACTTTCCCTGAGGTTGTTATCCTCGGAGGAAGGTAGTCAGATGAACTTATCGTATTCGTTGATTTAAAATCTTGGGAAAAGTGTAAATAGACATAACATGGCAATCATAGAATTGCATTTTATATCGCTTTTAAAATTCTAATTTATTCAATACTCAATTGAAATGTTGGATGATTTCAGATTTCTTATATAGTTTTGTCTTTGCTTCGACGTAATTTGATTTGAAAATTGTTTTGAATTGGTTATGATTGGTGTTTGAAAATACTTGTGAAGTAATCCCAATTTGCATTTATAGATTAATCAAGTCAAGCATTTCGCGCGGAAAGAGGGGTTGCATTTGGAAATTGAGGTTTGAGAATTAAAAATTGAGTTTGAGCCAACGCGTCGCAAATCTTTAACTTCTCCACATTTATTGGTGCTTATGCGGGGAGATATAGATTTTCCCCGGGGTCGTTAGCCTCGAAGGTTAGTAATCATTGATTTTAATCCCGGGACATCGACATAACTTGGCAAACATAGAATGATTGGAAGATGTTAAGAAGAGAGTAGATTGAAAACGTCGGCGTTGACGATAATAAGAGTTAATGAAAATTGTACTTTTTGTTCGGGTGACCAATGACAAGCCATTTCCTACTCGTAAAATAAAATTGTTATCTTACAAATTAATTTGAAAGCTTTGACCCCTGGGTTAAGTACGCGATACCACCAATCCCAGTCTATGAGGTGGAGGTCGCATTTGAGTACAGTATTTATGGTTTTATCTGAAAATATTTTCATATCTGGAATAAATCTTTCCATGGGTGGTTTTACAATGGGATTTAATTATTTCTACCCCGCATTTCAATCGCTGATTTAGAAAATTGTGTAGAAAGGCCTGTAGATTTAGAAAATTCGTTAAAATAAAAATTCGGACTTGAAGTATCCACAATAATAGCTATCCTTCACCTAGGCGGTCCTGCTAATATGGTAGGCCTTGATCTCGAAGTTTTTGGTTCGGTCAAATGTCTCTCAGGAGAGTTTATTCTGTTTTTACATAGAAAGTCTTCGGTATGCGAGTAGCTGTTTTTGTATATCGTTGGCATTCCATTCCTGTGCACTTAAGACCGCAAGGGACATCTAAAAGGGTGATGAATTGGTAAAGACGAACGCAGATTCGTAAGACAGAAAATTTAAAATTACTAAATTTGATATCCATTAAAACCCGCAGTCATCCTTGAGTTGCACTGATTCGTTCGAAGTGCATAAAATTTAATGCTTTCAAAGATCCTCGTTTACTATATTTGAAATATTGTCTTCAAGGAGAAACGGCTGCGGTTGGATATCCGCTCTGCGAATTAGTTATTTCGTTCGACCGCTTCTGTGTGTTAACTTAACAGTTCTTCTTTCGCTTCTCTCTTTCAATGCAATGTACGTAATAGTGAAATCAAATTTAATAATAATCTTACCCCTGTAATTGTCTGTGTTTCACCTATGACAATGGGTACATATATCCGCCTCGGATTATTATTTCTCGCATTCATTTCAGCAATTGTTTTTCCACATTTCACTCACCGAGGCAATCTGAGATAATCCAAAAGCCTGGCAGAAATGGCACAGTAAAAGGTCCGTGGTACGATTTGATTCTCTCTGTTGCGATTTTAAAGCCGCAAACGTATCTAATGGTTTAAAAGCTTATGCCTGCAAAGTTATCGAGCTCTACCGAGGAGAAGGGGAGAATACTAAATGAGACTCATTGAATATCTTTTGGGTCGCGACTTTTTTAATCGGGAGAATATGTTCACGAGGATGCCTTGGTCGTCAAGTGACTCGAAAATGTCTTCCGTGCAGATTTGGAATTCCGAAAGTTTCCCTTTTCTCAGCCACTGGATTGAGTAATTAGAATTGGGGTTTGTAAGTGGTTTGACTCTTAACAAGTAATATACACATAACCCCATTTTTTAAATTGGTTCCTTCACGGCGCACATCTAGCTCTTATCCCAATTGAGCCAGCCAGTATCAAGGATGCGCTCCTCCCTCTATTTGTAAAAATCTCAAGGGAAAGAGAAACGAGCGCAGTGGAGCTAAGCTGTACAGAAACCCTCTCTGAGCGCCAATTATACCTATAGAAATAATCCAATTGGGATTACTCAAAACGGCGTTAACGCTAGAGACTAAAGGGTGGCCATGGGTCGAAAGCGGCCAGAAGGTCCTCTCCATGAATCCAAAGGAAAGAAGAGAAGTTGCTGAGAGGTATTCGGCAGACCCCCTCCTGGTGGCAACGGAGAGCTGTCCCGAGAGCACGAGGTAGAGACTGTCGCACCACTCCCAACCCCGTCTGAAAGGGGCGGAAGGGAGTCGTGCCATCAGATGCACACTCTGAACCGGGAACCGTCCAATGGGTATAGGCCGGTTTATCAGAGTCATCTAAACATGCACACCCGTTGCTAAGTGAGATTAGCTCCAGTTTGCCGGAGCGGGTTCCAGTGACAGCTCTTTTGCCATAAGGCAATAAAAGGGCGAGGCTGGACATGGAAGTGAATGACTGGCAGACAGTAGTTGTCAGTGGAAATAGGAAAAGGGGAGGTTCTTCCACGCCGCCCTCACTCGTGGTCACCCTTAATCTCCCGATAACGCCGTTAATACTATTTAATTCCCGACGCGATCAGGTCACAGCAATTCCTGTTAAGAACACAGGAGAGAAAATGCCACTTTATTTGTTTTCTGTATAGTTTGGTTCCACTTTTTAATAGTATGTCCTGGGTTTGCTCATCTAAACCAGTGGCCAAACTGCCTGACAGACGAGCAACTGTCAAGTGCAGTAATATAAATGCTTTTTATAGATAAAATAGGTTAATGGACACTTAAATAAATTTCTATATATACAGGCTGGCATCAGAAAAATAGAAAGAAACCTATATATCTTTAGCAATCTACCGTTCTACGTGCCTCCGGAAGACATTGCGGTTCGTTTGAAGAACAGGGCTTTCCCAACAGAATATCACTCAAATGAAACTAAGGGATATTTAGAAAAAGTAGAAATCCACTGAATCAAGGTATTTCAGTGATAAGTATTTAGTCGAAAGATTAACTGCTATTTAATACGTGTGCGGCTTCAAGCTCTAATGGAGAAGTTTAAATCAACTAATGGATCTACCAATGCTACTGCTGCCAGTGTTCTTGGTATCTCTTTAAAATTTTCATATGCCTGCCGAATTTGTCAAGTATAGTTGGCCCTGCCATGCGCTAGTGGCGGTTTTCAGAGTTTAAGTGTAAATGTAAAATTAGTTTCTCAGAGCGGAATCTCCAAGCCTATTTTCTCTTCTGAAATTTCCTAGAATAATCGAATAGGAGAGAGAGAATTTCTCTTATGAACATCCTTTAGGTCGTCGCGGCGAAATCTCTAGTGAAATTTAAGAGAATGAGTTTAAGAATAGGAGAGGTTATTTCATGTTTCATAATTTGCAGATCGAGAAAGATCCTTATTATATTTTTTTATGGATGTCATTTATTGGACATACCCCAAAGTCAAGTGTAGTTTCTTTCGCACATTTTTGAAAAGCGAAACCACGAAGACATACTTTGAAGCGACCGTATGCATAAACTGTAGTCGTAACCATCCGTCGAATTAAAGGCTCTCTTGACCCGAAACTGAGAAGCAAATTTTAATAATTCAAGGATAATCCCCTTTTGAAGCTGAAAGTCCACTATTTATAGAGCGACAATTCGGATCCAATTATCTCGCAATGGACCTTCCCATAATTTCCGAATAGGAGAGAGAATTTGTCGTAAGAACTCCAGATTGTCGCAGAAAATTGTTGGAGATTAAAAATGTCAATCTTATCACTGGAAAATCTCATCAGATGCTATTAATTTTTTCAAATAATAACATTGAGGAGAAACAATCCCCATTGTTGTAAGTCTGAGAATGGAATGCTTACAAAATTTTAGAGTACCACGAGGATTTTACCGATTTTTCTTTTTAAAAGTGATCGGTATTCGGCTCCATGTTTAGACACAGCTAATTTTCCGATATAATTTGCATCCAAGGCGAATCCCTTAGGTCTGTCGTAAGGCTGAGAATAAATAACTTTGGGAAAAAAACGCTAGAGAATGATCTGAAATTGCCGTAACTAATAATTTTCAATTTGCAATCATACATATTTCCAATACTAATTTTAATGTCTATCCAATATACTATAAAACCCACTGAAGTCACTCCCATGATATGGGCTATTACAATTTAGACACTTCCTCCGGGCGCCGGTCCCTTTTTAAAAAACATATGGTGAAGGATACCGCTTAAGGTGCCCCGCTTTCCTCTGAAGACCTAAATTTTCTCGTCATTTGATGCATTGTAACACGCTATAACTAATCAATCGCCTCATTCAATAGACTTAAAAGTATTACATTCTCCGTCCTCTTACCTCGTCTCTGATTGCTTCCTAATAGACTCTTCTAGAATAGAATACCTATTCTCCGTTTCAAGCTTCCATTCAGTATTGTCTAAGGGGAAATAGGCAAAGCCTCGCGCGTCGGGTCGCCTTTACGCGGAGCTACGGATTCGGACGGGTATAATTAAGATTCGTAGTTTACATTGATTGATTCAAACTTAAGTTCTGATGAAATTCGAATGCAAATAACTCTATCAACACAACAGTGAAAATTTTATGCATTTATAGCTGAAACAACAAAGTTAAAAGCGAAAATTGAATGAATTGCCGAGTTTCCATCCCTGAACATTTTTTAAACTAATACTGTTTGAAAATTCGATTTACACTTTTTCCGGGCGCCGGTCCCTTTTAGAGAAACCTATGATGAAGGATACCGCTTAAAAGGCCCCATTTTCCGCTCAAGACACAAATTTTCCTGTCCTTTGATGCATTGTAAAACGTTATAACTAATGAATCGCCTCATTCAATATACAATTCAATGTATTACATTCTCTGTCTCCGTCCTCTCACCTCGTCTCGATTTTTTCAGAGTAAAATGAAGATATCGCGAAGTAGAGCAATCTACATAATCAATCAACGTTGCCGACATGAATTCTTAGATAGCGAGATCATAAACTGCTTTTTCTTAAGGTAGAACGTTTGATTAAAAATTCGCTTGGTTCCTTTCGACGTAATTCGAAGAACATACTGAGTAAGCCAGAAAAGGAGTGCTGTTTTTCGTGTGCTGTTGAGCATTGTTTTGTAGAGATCGTGCTCTCTTATGCCCTCTCACCACTGTCGTTAAAACGTTATTTTTTCCTATATATCTGGTAGGATCTGCTTCATCCTCAAGTGAATCCTAATTAAGTCACTAAGACGCTCTATTTGTGCAAGAAGTGGATTATTCTTCAAAAATATCATAATATTATTATATATGCTATTAACGTAATACTACCTGGTTAGACCGCTATCCCGTTTAAGACACTGTTTTCACTTGTTCCCGCGAAGAGCGCCTTAATCGTCTGTAATTATCTAAGATGCTCTCAAAGAGGTAAATATTCAAACGCCATAGAAATCTGGAAATATGCTCCATAGCAATAATAATGCAATATTATAAGTGTGGGTGTGCAAGAAGTCAGCTGGGAACAAATTTTCAAAAAGAATATTCGAATCAGTTTTCCAAGTCCACTTTGCCGACAGCCAAAAATCAACTCCACATAGGCATGATTCAGTAACACCACGCAGGGTGAGAGAAAATAACTTTAGCAAATAAAATGTTAGAAGTACATCTAAAAATATATCTCAAATAATTTACAAAGTGCAGACATCCAAGATTCCTATAATAGTTTTCATTTCTTTACTATAAGCAGTAAAACCCGTTTAGGCATTAGAGATTATGCCGATAGTGTTTTCACACGGTCCCATCGGACGAAACACAGAATATAAATAAAATCATGAGCCATATAACGAGAGGACAACCAGTATCACACGGTGATATTTCGAGGACTATTTTTCTATCTACAGCTATAGCAAACGAACCAAAGGAAGATTACGCAAAGCATTGATTTCAGAATTAGACAATATTCCCTTCTCTTTCTTTTCTAATGTGAAGGTAATAAGAACTTGTAATATTCATTGCTATCCCACATGAGGCCATTTCCAACGGAACTCCTGAAAGGCGTCTTAACCGGGTTTGATCTTAGCTAGCACGCGACGGTACGCAATTCTCAATGACATCTGGGCCAATATAGTAATATTAAACTAAAGTTATTCGTCATTGAGGTGTCAATTTGCTGCTGTAACTATTGGTGCGATCTTCCGCAGAATCGTCTTTTTCTAAATTGGAAAAGAAGAATCCTCAGTGGGAAAGTTGCTGGGATAAGAGACGACAATAGAAATAACTATTTTAATAGGATTCACCACTTCGGTCACCATCACACCGCAATGGACGCGGAAAACATTGCGATATAATCCCCAGCCTCACTGAGGGAGACACCGCGCAACCTGTTTATGGAATCCACTGCCCTCTTCCCTCCGACGGACACGTCTCTCTCGCCTCGGAGCAAATATATATTCTTGCAGGTTTTCATTTTCTCTCCTTTGGAGAACAAAAAGGAGAAACTTCATGATCAAAGGCCCTCAGCACCCAAAACTAGGAACCCACCGGCATCCCAGTCCAGAAGGTGCGGCGAGTGAGGAACTACTGTAGGACTTCCATTCGGAAATTGGATGCGCCGCAGATGTGTCACTCATTGCTGCCTCCACTGCCATTGAGGAATGGAAGCTTACAATGGACGACACTCCAACTGCAGTGGCGCCCACGGAGCGGACTGCCGCACCCGCTCCTGCACCGCAACCAGCAGCCCACAGCGTGTATCGGCGGCGAAGAATTCCTCAAACAAGCCTATTTTCTCTTCTGAAATTTCCTAGAATTATCGAATAGGAGAGTGAATTTCTCTTATGAACATCCTTTAGGTCGTCGCGGAGAACGGACTGAGATTAACAATCGGAGTTGTATTTTGTTTTATAATTCACAGATCGAGAATGATCCTAATTAACTTTTTCGAATGATGTCATTGATATGCCGAACCCCCAATTGGAAGCTGTTTCTAGAATGGAATGCCAATCGAATTATAGAATATCGGGTCGAATTCACCCTTTTTGCTCATTTTATGGACACTCTTGGGCAGAAGAGTACATTCTACTATAAGTAAAGGCCCGATTGGATACGTGTTCGTTCTAGTGTACTGCTACATTAAAGCTAGGAAGATTAAATTTCCGAAACTAAATAATTAGCAAGCTGTAGACATTCTTATTTCTCAGGATTATTTTCATCTCAATACAATACACAGTAAACCCCTTTTTAGAGGCTCCCGCGTAATGATATATTCCGTTTAATAGAATATTATGGTGCCGGTTCTTTACAGTCGAAACACAAAGTTTTGTTATTTTTTTCAAGTCTATTCTTCCATGTGATTTTTGCTGGATGCACGCCCTAACATGCAAAAATCACCCATTCCTTAGTATAGGTATTGCTTAATACCATAGGCACTACTACCCGTATAAGACCCAGATTCTCGATTCCTCAGATGCATTGTAAAACGCTACTACCATTCAATCTTTTTCGATTCGATACATGAATGATTATATAGATTGATGGATCAATCAATCAATTTTTGGAGAATGAAATGAAGATATCGCGAGGCAGAGGAATCTAAATCCCAGAATCGGAGCAGAGACGAACTCTGTGATAGCGAGATTTTTACTATTACTTTTTTAGAGCAGCGCGTTTGATTTAAAATTCGCGTAGTTGTGTTTCATATCGTCGTAATCTCAATTGATTAACATACCGAAATCCCAAAAATGGAGTGCAGTGTTTTGTGGGCTGTTAAGCAGTGTTTCGGAAGGACCGTGATGATATGCTATGCCCTCTCGCTACGGCTATTGGGAGAAAGTTATTCTTACCTAAATGTCCATCTGGTTGAATCTACTTCATCCTACAGCGAAAAATGACCAAATGAAGTAATAGAGAGGTTCTTGTGCGAAATGTGGACAATCCTTCTAAAATAAGATGTAAGGTCACCGAACGCGCGATGCATCCGTGCACTTTTCATCCCCCGACTGAATCTTCGTATCCAGCAAGAACATTACCTCAAAGGGGCCCCGAGGCATCCAGTGCCCTCGTTTTGTGCCCTTGGGATTCTTGATGAGACGGAACTCATCCTGGCGGTACTCAATTGACCAGAGAGATCTCTCCTCTCTCTGAGGACACGCTTTTCAGAGGTAACGCCGTTGTGTTTGCTGTCAGACAGCCAATCCACCGATTTGTTCCCTTCTCCTCGTCCATTGCTCTCGATATTCGTCTTCTTTCTGCAGCGGCCCACACTTCCAAGATCTCTTACAGCTCCTCAGAAGACCACCTCTACGACAGCCATCCTCTGCAGATCGCCCTCCAGACTGCCAACACTTGAGGGATTGTGTCCTCTCTCTCTCTCCAGAGGAGGCAATAAAGGAGGCCGAGGTCTCGATTGTCTTCTCAGAATATCCGATTCAAGTTCGTTTTCTTCTAATTAATCAGCCATTCACGACCGAGTGTTTTTCTACGGCTTCACCTCGGAACATTCCTCGCTTCGTGTAATATTTTCCTGTTAAAAATCTTCGGTTTCAGTTGAGTCAATCCTCTCTTCGCGGTAATCAAAGGATTCGTGAATTCTAGTTTAATTATAGCTTTTCGCTTTACATGGAAATGCCGTCTACCGGGGCGCACTTTATTAAATTGCCTCAGTTTTTTCCAAATTTATTACGTCGCCTTTCGTTTTTAATTAAAAAAATCTTAAAAGCTGCCGTTAAAGAGTGTTCTTTTTCTTCATCGAGATATTTCTGATTTTCTATTCTCCGATGATTGAGTGGGTATTTTTGTCTCCTTAATTGTCATTGCTCTTAATAGATGCAAACCATAAAAAACTCGGCGGCTACTATCATTGAAAGAGCCACAGTAGTTTCTAAAGAAAATAAAACCCTCGCAATTTGCAAACGAAAGCAATAGATGAGCGCAGGTAGACTTCCACCCGCTGAAGCATTCTTGAAATATAAAAGGGACTAAATCAGCATTAGTAAAGTCATATCAATAAATAGACCTAAAATGTGAAGCACTGAAAATGTTAAATTTGCTGGACAATCAGAATTCATCCCCATAGTTCGCAAATATCGGTAACGATGCAATCCATTCAAAATGTTTCCTGCCAGTCACCGCAGTAAATCAGTACTTATGCTTGCTACTTCATCGATCGAAGCAGACGGATAAACATCAATCCTTTGGGTCTGTCACTTTCTATTTTAGATATTGACCTAAGGAAAATTCTAATTTATCTCCAACAGTCAAATTTGCCTCCATTGCTCTTTCTAATTCAGTATATATCAGAAAACACTGAGAAACGCAATCCACCAGTGATGTAAACGACTGTAAATGCTCTAAAAAATAAAGAATCGGTAAAAACGAAAGTAGGAACAAGGGAATTAATTCAAGCGGGCTCATAAAGCGGAAACCGGAAATTCAAATTGGGTTATATTAGCGATGACGTTGAAGCTGGAGTATTACATTCCTCGGATGGTCAAAGGGCGATGAAGGCAAGGAACTCGAGTCCCTCTGCCAAAGAATGGAAAGTAAATGAATTGAGGTAGTGAAATGGACGGCAATGCCCCCGACCACCGGTCCCGGTGAGCTCTCTCCCGTAGTATGCGAGGTCGAAGCTGCTGGGTCTCATAGAGATGGAAGGGCGTCGTGCAAGCATAAAGGCCTGAACCCACCGGTGCGGCGACGCAGCCGTATGCGTTTATATGACGGTACCTGTTCCTTCCTCTGCGTTCGTCACGTACTCAAATTCAATGGTTTCATATCAACCAACACAACCAACGCGGAAAGTGCCGTCCGGCAGATTAGTTCAAGGGATTAGTGCAGCGTTTTCGCTGCGGCAAATATGCCGCACGGCTACGAACTGTGCATGCACAATTTTTCGATTTGCCGCAATCTGTTTGCAATCAAATATTGTCGTTATTTTGTTAAATTTCCTTTCCAAAGTTTTCAGAACAATCAAAGCGATAGTACTCCGGAGAATCTCGTCCCTGTAAAGTACTGCAAAAATGATACGTACGAAGTGTTTTCGGCATACAAGTTACTTTTCAGCCAAGAGTTGTATAGTTTTGATAAGTTTTGTCGGAAGACGTTCAAAATTATCAATAAAAATTCTTGAGGCAGAATGTTAAATGTATTTATGTCAAGCATATTTACTTTATTTAATTTTATGTTTCCTCAATCTAATATATGATTAAAATAAGGTAACAGGTGCGTGTTATATATACTCCCTGCGCAGATTATAGGCTACTTTTTATTTACCTGTAGGTCCCCAGTTCGAACCCAGACAATAAAAACCGTTCTCATAATAAATGCACGCAAATCTCACTTTTATTGGTTGCAGATTACATTTCCTTTGCAAAATTAAATTAGAAATAATAGTCGTTCGAAATCGAAACTAGCACCAAAAGAAAGAAAATATGTTAATAGGAGCCATTAATAATCTGAAATTTTAACATTTGCAGTTACGAACAATTTGCAGGATCGGTTTACAGGTGATTGCAGGGAACGACCATTTATTAGTTTCTTAATCAGCTCGACTTTGTGTATGCTATTTAGATATATTTTTTTCATTTGTAATATTGGTCCCCGTTTCGATCCCAGGTGGGCCAAAGAGTAATCTTACGTAATAAAAGCAAATGGAGTACATTCTAATAGTTTTCAGGCTATATTTATATAGAAAATTATTATTTAAAAGAACCAAGTTTGATAAAAGTTTATTAACAAGTATAGACTCATCAATTGTCAATCAATTCAAAAAATCAAGACTCATCGTTATTGTCGGTTTCATAATTATCTCGGTTGAGAGTTAAGGGGCACTTCAATTAGAAATGTTTAAAATATTAGTCTTTCTACTCTAATGTTTAAAATATTAATCTTGCGACTAATTTTCCAGCCAAATATCGCATTAACATAGTTATAAAACATATTTGTAAAATTTAATGATACATTTGGAGTAACTTGAAGATATTTTTATCGAAAATTAATCGAGTTTAGTTGGTTATAAATTGCATTCTTGTGAAGATGTTTCAAAATTATTTTCAGAAAGCTATGCATTAATTTATAAAATTCATAAAATAGCAAATAGAAGACGTTTCTGTTTCTAACTCCACTTAAAAAAATATCAAATTGAAGTCCAGAGTAACGATTGAAAAACTTTACCTCCTACATCATAGACCAAATACATATAGGTGAAATGAGATGAAATATTCAAGGGACGAAATTCTCTATTTTACATAGAGGAATTCATCGAGAGGGTATATTAATCTTCAAAATTTAAATGTGGGTCATAGAGACATCCTACACCCTAGACACAATCAATATGGAACATAAAAACTTTTAATTTCCCATTGAAAATCAACGGGCTTTTCAGCCAGTGTACATTTAAAATTAAATGTTATGTACTATGCGCGACGCAGACTGGGAAATGAGAAAATTTCGCGAGTCACCATTTCATCGGCGTAATTTATTGGTAAATGAAATTGTTAAGTTAAATTCATTGAGTACTTGTTTTCGTTTCGGTAATTATTTAAATTATCTCTTATTCCTACGACATCGGTATTTGAAATTGTCAATTTCATAGCCGTTAGAAGCAAAAGTTTAAGAAATGTCATCTTACGGCTATCGGTTTCTTTCTGCACCCGCTGCTAACGCGTGAGAAATGTCGATCCTAAACAGAAGAGCTCCTAAATAGTGAGTGCGTCATCTTTGCCGCTGCCGTGCCGGTGGGGGCCTACCATGCGGACAGGGTGCGTATCTACGTAACATAACAGACCTCTGACTACCCTTCCAAGTGTCATAAACGCTTGCGGCAGCGTCGCCGCACCGCTGGGTTCAGGCCTTAAAAGTGCGGAAAGTAAGTCGAATATTTAGTGGAAAGTGGCAAGCTTCGAGAATCTATCTATTAGCAAACCCATTGAAAAGCACTTGCGAAGATAATCAGCCATATAAACGAGTCTCAGGATAACGCAGACGCACACACCCATAAGTGTATAATATTTTAAAATCTCATTGTTAATGATATGTCGTATAATCACAGAAAATGATATTTTAAGGAATCTTCCGGTAAACAAATTTCAAAGTTAAAATCATGCATCAACTATGATTAGTGCACTTATTGAATCACAACAAGTAGTCTTTGCCACTTCAGTGCAAAGGCAATCTAATTCATTAGATTTTAATATCACAGTCATAGTAATATGAGTAATGATAACGATTATAACTCGTTACATGTTATTTGGACTGAAAAGGAATTTTGTAAAGGTTATTCTTCGAAAATAAAAATCCGAGGAATGGCGCGCAAAGAAAAGTATTCAATCCGTGCATGGTAAGGAAGCGATTGGAAAATGATCTTGAATAGAACTAGACAGAGATGGAACGATAAGGAGGAACTATATACACGAAATAATTAAAAATATATAAATCATGGTTTGAGTAATGTAACTTAGAAATATTAGCCAGCGGAGAAATTACGCATAGAACGTCTTATTCATCCGATGTGTTCGCTATCACGCATATGCCAAACGAGATCATCCCCCTAAGTAAAGGCGGATTTTGAAGGGTTAACATATTCTTTCATTGTTACTCCATTTCTATTTTGGTTACGTTTTCTCTAATTTCCCCTTCTTTTGACCTTATTCATAGTACTGCATCTTTTCTTATTTGTCATACATTTAAGCTCTATTATTTATTATGTTTTACGGAGAAGTTTGTACTGCGAGCATGTGTAGCATGAAGCAAGATAACGAAGTCCTTTCCAGACCTCCATTGATGGGAATTTATACGAAAGGAGAAAATATGGGCAACCAAAGTATTTCTTGTCCGATATTTCCGAAGAAGAATGAATTACGCAGAGATATGAGCCGATTTAAGAAAAATCTGAATTTACTTCCTTTATAATACAATATTACGTAAATAGCATCCAAATGAATGTATTTTAGCAGGTATTTAAAAAAATCGAAGCATCAAAACGTGCGCAAGGAGGAAGACGTAACGCGCGCTGAAAGCAGAGACGCTCATAGACTCGCTCTCATCGAACTCCTCGTCTGTTAAGCGGGTTGCATTCTTAGTGGTAACTTTTTTTTGCAAGTGACTGTACCTCTGGATATTGCGAATTTATACCTTAGGAACGCATACGAATGAATCTTACACTAAACAAAATTAATTCTATATTCTTACTAGAGAAGTGACTTCATCATATAGAAATCTTTAAACCAAGGTTAAGAAACGGCACGTTTTGCGAGTCGTGGCTTTTTCGCGACGGATAAAATTCACTGGCAAAGAAACGCCATAACTTACGGCAACGCGATTTCATCCTGAGTTGCTTTTTAAAATATGTATTATTATACTGTTGGTATTCAGCGTATGAGTTTAAAGTTAGTAGTTAACTTTTCAGCGCTGATTTGGGAATTTTTATGTTATGTCCACCGTTACTTCGCCCAGCAAGACAGTCGACCCAACGCACAGGTCTGAGAATGGACCAAATCTTCAAATTATGAGATCATTTAGCGATTTCTCAAACATAAATGTTGATTTGATTTGATCTCCGTTGAACTGTACCGTTGCAAAGCCCCCTTATTGACACTGGGAAACTATTAATTGATTTGCTGTTGTTAAAGACACAATGTGAGTTGTCAGACTTTAAAATGATAAATCAAAAGAAAATGAACTTTTCTATCAGCTGCGCAGAATTTGAAATTTCATTTTTCGTGTGACAGAGGAATGATATTTAAAATTTGTTTTTATGTTGGACAACATGGCTTTGCTTT
This sequence comes from Pachydiplax longipennis, assembly GCA_036926295.1. NCBI lineage: Eukaryota > Metazoa > Arthropoda > Insecta > Odonata > Libellulidae > Pachydiplax > Pachydiplax longipennis. Next base: position 69,961,442 of record JAVFKF010000015.1, read on the forward strand.
CAAATTTCAAAGTAATTCTTTACTGTAGTCATAATGTGGTACCAATCTAATCCTACAACACCTTTAAAATTTCCACGTTATGGGTAATAAAATACAACGTAATGGATTTAATTCAGCGAATTTGTTATGTGAATTTTTCGCTACGAACAAACTGAAGGAGTTCTTCCACAACTCAAACCGATATCCAATGAAGAGTCGAGCATTTTCAAATCACTCAGAAAAAATCGATCGAAAAAAAATGTCCCGTTATTCTGATGGGAAATATTTTCAAAGTATTTTAGTAAAAAGTAATATTTTGATGCGCACTACTTGAAAGGCGAATTATGTTAAATACCATAAATATAATATATACATAAATATAATATATACATAAATATAATATATACACAAATATAATATATACACAAATATAATATATACATAAATATAATATATACATAAATATAATATATACATAAATATAAAAAAGAAATATACCGCCCTCCTTTTGGGTCGGAAAATTCTGAAGCTCGGAAAAATCGTATTGTTATGGTTTTCGATGATTTCTTAGATAAGTTACACGGGATATATAAATGCAAATATTGATCAGTAGCTTCATAAAAGAAAGAGAATTACTTACTCGCCGATGAAACAAAACACAAACTTAAAACAGAATATTTTCTAATTTGAAAAATTCATTCTATAATGCGGAAATTATAGTTATACTAATATTTGTATAATATTATATATTTATTCTATATTGAAATATTAGTTCTATTATACCTATCGCTATCTCTGCTCAATATCAGCTAAATTTTCTGCAATTGAACTATTACAACTTCAATAGAATTGACTACGATAGGAAAATGCCCAACAGAACTATGCGTGTAGAATTTTCCGAAGCGTTTCAAAATAATCTCACAAATTAAGCATATTATCGCTGCTCAGCATGGGTAAGGTAGTTAATTTTTTTCTGAGAAAAAAAACTATGATCATAACAGCGGAAAAACACTTCAAACAACCTTATTATTGCATCATTCTTGTGAAAACAAAAATGAAATGACTGATTAAACATCTAGTTCATTTAAATTTTAATCATCAGGATACGTTTCTAAGATTTAGCGTGTTACACTCAAATTTTAATTAGAAAATTAAAAATTAATCATGGAATATTTTTTTGATGTGCAGGTAATTCTTTTTCCAATTTAATACCAATAATTCTATTTTAAGCAAAATAACGAACCTAAATGTTATAACAGAGAGACAATAAAAGCATTAAAGAAACAGAAGCGTCTGCATTTGAAATCAAAAGCAACTGGGAGGTTTCCGTAAACACGGATCAGGTAAAGGTCGAACATAAACGAGCAAAGTCAGAAACGAAACGAATCATGCGTGATGCCTTCTGTCAATTTAAAAAGAAATTTTTAGGCGAATGCTTAAACGAGAACCCAAAAGCCTTTTGGTCGTACGTGCGTGAGGTTCAAGGTAAAGTTCAAACGGTGGATTCGTTAAAAGATAGCAACGGCTATGTAATTAACGATTCCAAGGAAAAAGCGAATATCTTAAATGATTATTTCCACAGCGTGTTTACATTAGGCACCCTACCAGTAATTGATAAAGCAGAAACGATGTCGAAAATCACATTCAGGGAAGACGGAATTATTAAACTTTTACGGCAGATCAAGCTTCTGGTCCCGAGGAAAGAAGGCGCCGTCTTGATTTTGGTCTTGGTTTAGAGGCGTAGAGGGAAAATGTCGCCGCCGATATCAACTTATTTGCTATGATAATCGGCGGCGCGGCATTCGTTCATATACGGCAGAAAGAAGATGAATAACTCGAATATCTCAGAGTATTTTACTTTAACTTTATCATAAATATGAAGAAAATGTAGAGCTATCTTGAATACTACGCAGCTCAGTGGGCTAGAATTGAAAAAACCTTGCCAAAAGAATCCTTTTTTTGAATGCGGACTTGCCGGACACTGGCCTTTCTTCAATAAGTCCTGCCTTTACTACCAAATTATTTGTGCTGATGTCTACGCATTAAAATTCTACAGGGGTCAAAATTGACCTAAATTCACGAAAATTCCCGGTTTTTGATTTTTCGCAAAATTCTTCAGCTTCAAGACAATACTGAACCCAAATGAGCACAATCACCGGGTAAAAATCAATGCAGTGTTATAAATCATTCTTTAAGCTTCAATATGATTTGCTTAAGTGATCACACTTGAATATTTGACTTACTAATTCAACAGAATGATGAATCTTCGTTTAACAGCCAATATTCACAAAAAGCGAGGAAGATAGTAGCGACCTACCACGATGTACACGGGCTAACTTATAACACTATATTCATCAAAACTCTATAAAGAGTAACTGAAATAAAAACATGTAATGGCGATCTTTAAAAAGATCTACGGGCGAACGCGTTTCTAAATGCTTATGTTTCGGGTATATATTAAGCATATTAATAGCTTAAACGAAATATTTCAGTAACTAAAACGAAAACATGATAAGATGAATTAAAAGTTACCACATTTTATCCATTATACAAAAGTAATTTTTTCAGTAATGTATCAATTCCATCAGATCTCTGGATATGATATCTCTGGATTCTGTTATATGTCTTCTAAGTTGTATTTCATTCTCTTATCCTCTCTCGTTTTAAGGAAAACGAGCTCACATAAGATATTAGTTCCAACCTAGTTAAAGTGACTTTGGACGTCCCCCAAGGAAGCATAATCGGAATTACGAGGGTCATCCGGAAAGTAGTACCCGTTAGTGCCGCATGAAGTGCTGACGACGCGAGTAGCCGCTGGACAAGGTCAGATAGCTTCAGTGGCTTGTCTGCCTTCTCTGAGCCAAGTTGCGTGACGCTAGCATTGCCTGTGTTGTTTCTGTGATTGTTTACAATGTTTAAAAAAATTGAGAACGCCGCCAGTTGTGAAGTGAGGGCAGTGATTAAATTCCTCAATGCAAGAAACGTTCGCCCATGTGATATTCATCGCCAATTAAAGGAGGTGTATGGAGACAATGTAATGGACGAGTCGTCTGTTCGGCGGTGGTGTCGCAAGTTCAACATGGGGAGGGGGAACACACACGACGATGAGCGTTCGGGGAGACCGTCTGTCATTACAGACCAACTGGTGAGCTCAGTTGACGAATTCGTGAGGAACGATCGGCGCGTCACAATTGATGACATCTGTGAGCATTTTCCCAATGTTTCTCGAACAATTGTTCATGAAATTGTTAAAGACCATCTGCATTATGCAAAAATTTGTGCAAGATGGGTCCCTCGCATGCTTACAGATGAGCACAAAACCAAGCGTATGGCTGCAGCACTGACGTTTTTGGGACGTTATTCTGATGAAGGAGACTCTTTCTTGACTCGCATAATTACTGGTGACGAAACATGGGTTTGTTATGCATCACCTGAGAGTAAACGACAGTCAATGGAGTGGCATCATGCTCATTCACCAAACAAACCAAAAAAATTCAAGACAGTTCTGTCCACCAGGAAACTCATGGCAACCATTTTCTGGGATCGACGAGGTGTATTGCTTATTGATTTTATGGCCCGTGGAGACACTATTAATGCCAATGCGTATTGTGAAACATTAAAGAAATTACGGCGGGCAATACAAAATCGGCGGCGAGGTCTATTGTCTACTGGTGTCATTCTCGTTCATGACAATGCCAGGCCTCATGCAGCTGGGATAACACAAAGACTTTTGCAGCAATTCAAATGGGAAACTTTCGACCATCCACCGTATAGCCCGGACTTGGCCCCTTCAGATTTTCATCTCTTTACAAAGCTTAAAGACTTTTTGGCGGGGAAAAGATTTGACAGCGATGAAGAACTTAAAGAAGGAGTGACCCTGTATCTCAATGAGCTGGCGGCGGAGGACTATGCAGCAGGAATACAGAAACTTGTCACACGTTATGACAAATGCCTTAATTTGCTTGGAGATTATGTTGAGAAGTAGTTTAAAGTATCCTCTTTCAAATAAAATTTTTTATGTTTGTTAATATTTACTTTTGTGTCTTTATTTCAAGACAGGTACTACTTTCCGGATGACCCTCGTATATTGTAATATGAAAAGGCACCACGAAAATAGCAGTAATTTTTGTACATGATTGCTATGATAAACCGGTAAGCGTTACTCAGATGCTTTTGGAGGCAAGATGGGAATCTTTCTCCACGGCTTATTTAGCAAGCTATTTGAAAAATCTTCGGAATTGAGCCAAAATTTGCACGAAAAACCGCTTATTTACGAAGATATTTTCACTAATCTTCGGAATTAGGCCGAAATATGCTCGAAAAAGGGCTTATTTAGCAAGGTACTTGCAAAATCATCCAGATTAAGCCAAGATTTGCACGAAAAACGGCTTATTTTGGATGATATTTGGAAAATCTTCCAAATAAGGCCAAAATTTGCACAAAAAATGGTTTATATCGCAAAATATTTGAAAATCTTCCAAATTAAGCCGAAATTTGCTCGAGAAACGACCTATTTAGCAATATGTTTGAAAAAATATTCGAAATTAAGCCAAGATTTGCACGAAAAACAGATTATTTAGCAAGATATTTGAAATTTTTTCGAAATTAAGCCAAAATTTACACCATAAACGACTGATTTGGAATGATAATTTGCAAAATCTTCAAAATAAGACCGAGATTTGCAACAAAAATAGCTTATTTCGTGAGATATTTCAAAAATCCTCCAAATTAAGCCACCATTTGCACCTAAAACAGCTTCTTTAGAAAGATATATGCAAAATCTTCCAAACGAGGCCAAAATGTGCACAAAAAATGGCTTATTTCGCGAGATATTTGAAAAATCTTCCAAATTAATCCGAAAATTCTTCGAAAAACGGCTTACATAGCACGATATTTGAAAAATTTTCGAAATTAAGCCAAAATTTGCGCAAAAAACGGTATTATTGCAAGGCATTTGAAAAATCATCTAAACTAAGATATGATTTTGCACAAAAACGGGTTCATTGGGAAGAAATTAAAAAAAAACTTATTAAACTTATTTAAACGGCTTTTTTAGCACGATATTTGCAAAATATTCTAAAGGAAGCCGAAATTTGCACGAAAAACGGTTATTTGAGATGAAATTTTCAAAAATGTTTAAAATTAGGCCAAAATTTGCAGGAAAAACGGCTTATTTTGCATGATATTTGATAAATCGTCGAAATGAAATCGAAATTTGCTCGAAAAACGGCTTATTTATCAAGATATTTGAAAAATCTTCCTAATTATGCCGAAATTTTCTCGAAAAACCGCTTATTTAGGAAGATATTTGAACAATCTTCCGGATAAAGTAAATATTTGCTTCAGAAACGGCTTACTTTGCAAGATATTTGAAAAATCTTCTTGATTAGGCCAAGATTTCTACAAAAAACGGCTGTTTTTGGATGATATTTTCAAAAACATCGAAATAAAGCCAAAATTTGCACGAAATACCGTTTATTTACCAGGATATTTTAATATTCTACGAAATTAGGCCGAAATGTGTTCGACAATCGGTATATTTAGCAAGATACTTGAAAAATCATCAAAATGAATCCTAAATTTGCTCAAAAAAGGCTTATTTAGCTTATATTTGAAAATTTTTCCAATTAAGCAAAGATTTCCACCAAAAACGACATTTCATGGAAGATATTTTCAAATATCTTCGAAATTTCGCAAGAATTTGCACGAAGAACCCCTTAGTTACGATGGTCTTTACAAAAATCTTCGAAACTGTGCCGAAACTTGCTCGAAAAACGGCGTATCTAACAAGGTATTTGAATAATCTTCCAGATTAAGCTAAGATATTCTCCAAAATTGGCTTTTTTTGGTACATATTATCAAAAATCTTTGAAATTAAGCCGAATTTTTCTCGAAAATGGCTTATTTAGCATGATATTTTAAAACTCATCGAGATGAAGCCAAAATTCGCACCAATAACAGCATATTTGGGATGATAATTTCAAAAATCTTCGAATTAAGCCAAATTTTGCTAAAATAACGCCTTAGTTCGCAGGATATTTACAAAATATTCCAGATTAAGACAAGATTTGTACCACAAACGGCTTTTTTTGGAAAATATTTTCAAAAATTTTAGAATTACAGCCAAAATTTGCACGAAAATCCACTTATTTACGGAGATATTTACAGAAATCTTCGAAATTAAGACGAAATTTGCTCAAAAACGGCTTATTTCGCAAGATATTTGAAAAATCTTCGAAATGGATTGAAATTTGATCACTAAACGGCTTATTTATCAAGAAATTCGAAAAATCTTCAAAATGAATCCGAAATTTGTCCGAAAAACGGCTTATTTAGCAAGATATTTAAATTATCTTCAGTTTAGGCCTTGATCTGTACCAAAAACGGCTTTTATTGGAAGATATTTTCAAAAAACTTCGAAATTAAGCCAAAATTAGCACGAAAAACGGCTCTTTTGCAAAGTATTAGAATAAAATTCCAAATTAAGCCAACATTTGCACTTAAAACTGCTTCTTTGGGAAGATATATGCAAAATCTTCCAAATAACGCCAAAATCTGCACCAAAAACGGTCTATTTTGCGAGATATTTTTAAAATCGTCCAAATTAATCTGAAATTTGATCGAAAAACGGCTTACATAGCAAGATATTTGAAAAATCTTCGAAATGAAGCCGATATATACTCGCAAAAAGGCTTATTTATCAAGAAATTTGCAAAAATCTTCCGAATTAAGGCTTGATTTGCTCTAAAAACGGCTTGATTTGGATGATATTTGCATAATCTTCCAAATTTAGCCGAAATTTTCTCGAAAAACGGCTTATTCAGCAAGATATTTAAAAAATCTTCGAAATTGAGCCACAATTTGAACGAAAAACCGCTTATTTACGAAGATATTTTAAAAAATCTTCGAAATTAAGCCGAAATTTGCTCGATAAACGGCTTATTTACCAAGATATTTGAGAAATATTCCAGGTTAAGCCAAGATTTGATCAAAAAATGCATGTTTTGGATAATATTTGCAAACTCTTCGATATTAATCCGAAATTTGCTTGAAAAACGGCTTATTTAGCAAGATATTTGAAAATTCATCCAGATTATGCCACGATTTGCGCCAAAACGGCTTTTTTTGATGATATTTTAACAAATCTTCGAAATTAGGACAAAATTTGCTCAAAGAACGTTTTATTTCGAAAGATATTTGAGAAATCTTTGTAATTAACCCCAGATTTACACGAAGAACAGATTATTTAGCAAGATATTTGATAATCTTCGAAAATAAGCCAAAATTTGCACTAAAAGCGTCTTATTAGGGATCATTATTTGAGAAATCTATAAAATTAACCCATAGTAGTTCAAAGAACGGCTTATTTCGCAAGGTATTTGAAAAATCATTCAAATTATGGCGAAATTTGCTCGAAAATCGGCTTACATAGCATTATATTACATAGTATTTGAAAAATTTTGGAAATCAACGCAGAATTTGCACCAAAAAAGGCTTAATAGGGATGAAATTTTCAAAAAGCTTAAAAATTAGGCCCAAATTATCTCAAGAAATGGCTTATTTTGCAGAATATTTGAAAAATATTCGAAATGAAGGCGTAAATTGCTCATTAAAACGGCTTATTTAGCAAGACATTTGGAAAATCTTCCAAATTAGGCCGAAATTTCTTCGAAAAACGGCATATTCAGCACGATATTTGAAAAATCTTCCAGATTAAGCCGATATATGCACCTAACACGTCTTTTTTTTGGAAGATAATCCAAAAATTTTCGAAATTAAGCCGAAATTTGCTTAAAAACGGCTTTTTTATCACCGTATTTGTAAGCTAATCCAGATTAAGCAAAGATTTCTACCAAAAACGGCTTTCTTTGGATGATATTTTGAAAAATCTTCGAAAATTAGCCGAAATATCCTCGAAAGACAGCTTATTTAGCACGATATTACAATAATCTTCCAATTTAAGCGTAGATTTGCACGAAAAACAGATTATTTAGCAAAATATTTGAAAAATCTACGAAATTAAGTGAAAATTAGCACCAAAAACGACTTATTTGGGATAATAATTTTGAAAAATCTTCAAAATTAAGCCAAAATTTGCTCTAAGAACGTCTTATTTTGCAAGATATTTGAAAAATCATCGAAATGAAAACGAAATTTGCTTCAAAAACGGCTTATTTAGCATGGTATTTGAGAAAACTTCCAAATCAAGCCAACACTTCATTTTTGGGGAAGATTTAAAAAATCTTAGAAATAGGGCCAATATTTGCAGGGAAAGCGGCTTATTTACGAAGATATTTTGAAAAATCTTCGAAATTAAACCCAGATTTTCACGAAAAGCAGCCGTTTAAATAAGCCGTTTTTAGTCCAAATTTCGGATTAATATGGAAGATTTTTCGAATATATTGCTAAATAAGCCATTTTTTGACCAAATTTCGGTTAAATTTGAAATATTTTTTTAATACCTTGATGAAGAAGCCGTTTTTTCACCAAATTTCGCCTTAATTTGGAAGATTCTTCGAAAATATTTCCAAATAAGCCGTTTCTTGACCAAATTTCTTATTAATTAGGAACAGTTTTCGAATATATTACTAAAGAAGCCATTTTTTGACTAAATTTTGGCTTAATTAGGATGCTGTTTGAAATATCTTTGTAAATATTCAGTTTTTTGACCGAATTTCGGCTCAAGTTGGAAAATGTTTCGAATATCTTGCTAAATAATCCGTTTTTTGAACTAAAGGCGGCTTATTTTGGAAGATTTTTCGAATATCTTGCTAAATACGCAGTTTTTCATTTCAGCTTCATTTAGAAAAGTTTTCGAATATCTTGCTAAATAAGCCGTTCCTTGACGAAATTTCGGCTTAATTTGCATTAATATTGGAATATCTTGCTAAATAAGCTGTTTTTTGAATTAAAGTCGGACTTTTTTTGAAGATTTTTCGAATATCTTGCTCAATAATTCGTTTTTTGACCATATTTCGCTTAATTTGGAAGATATTTCGAATATCATGATAAATAAGACGTTTTTTTTATGAAATATCGGCTTAATTTGGAAGATTTTAAGAATATATTCCTAAATATGCCATTTTTGACCAAATTTCGACTTAATTTGGAAGATGATTCTAAATACATTCTTGCTTAATAAGCCGTTTTTTGACCGAATTCAGGCTTATTTTGAAAGATTTTTCGAATTTCTTGCTAAATAAACCGTATTTTGACCAAATTATGGCTTATTTCAGAAAATGTTTGGAATATTTTGCGAAATAAGACGTTTTTAAACCAAATGTCTGCCTATTTTAGAAGTTTTTTCGAATATTTTGCTAAAGAAGCCTTTTTTAACCATTTTCGGCTTAATTTTTAAGATTTTTCAAATTCTAAATACGCCATTTATAACCAAATTTCTGCTTCATTTAGAAGATTTTTGATTATCTTGCTAAAACAATCCGTTTTTGACCAAATTTCGGCTTAAATTTGAAGTGTTTTTTGATATAATGATGAATAAGTCGTTTTTTGGCGAAATTTTGGCTTAATTTTTGGTGATTGTTGGAATACCTTGCTAAATATGCCATTTATGACCACATTTCGGCATATATAGGAAGATTTTTCGATTATGTTGCTAAATAAGCCTTTTGTTTGAAGAAATCTCGACTTAATTCGTAATATTTTTTTAATATCATTCTAAAAAAGCCGTTTTTGACCAAATCCCGGCTTAATTTTGAAGATTTTTCGAATATCTTGATAAGACGTTCTTTGACGAAATTTCGGATTAATTTGTAAGGTTTTTCTAATTTATCTTGCAAAATAAACAGTTTTTTTACCCAAATTTCTGCTTAATTTGGAAGATTGTTCTTACTGTCTGCTAAATAATCCATTTCTCGACGATATTTTGTCTTAATTTGAAAGATTTTTTAAATATCTAGCTGAATAAACCGTTTTTCGAACAAATTTAGGCTTAATTAGGAAGAGTTATCGGAAATCTTGCTAAAAAAAACGTTTTCGGAGGAAATTTCGATTAAGTTTCGAAGAATCTTCGTAACTCTTGCTAAGTAATACGTTTCGGAGCAGTTTTCTGCTTTACTTGGAAAATATAGCAAAAGTTTGCTAACTAAGCCGTTTTCGGTGCGAATCTTATTTTAATTTGACAATTTTTCAAAAATCTTGCTAAATAAGCTGTTTTCGGAGCATATAACGGATTAATTTGGAAGATGTTTTCGAAAATCTTGTCAAATAAGCCGTTTTCGGAGCAAATTTCGGCTTATTTTGGAAGATTTTTCGAAAATCTTTCCAAATAAACTGATTTCAGAGAATATTTCGGCTTAATTTGGAAGATTTATCTAAATTCTTGCCAAATAAGCCGTCTTCAGAGCAAATTTCGGCTTAATTTTTGGAAGATTTTTCGAAAATCTTCCTAAATAAGACGTTTTTCGAGCAAATTTCGGCATATTTAGGAACATTTATTGAAAATCTTACGAAATAAGCCGTTTCCGGAGCAAGTTTTGTCTCAATCTCGAAGATTATTTTAAATTCTTTCCAAATAAGCCGTCTTCAGAGCAAATTTTGGCATATGTTGGAAGATTTTTCAAAAATCTTTCCAAAAAAGCCGTTTTCGGATCAAATTTCGGCTTAATTTGGAAGATTTTTACGAAAATCTTGCTAAATAAGCCGTTTTAGTAGCAAATTTCGGGTTATTTTGGAAGATTATTCAGAAAATCTTGCTAAATAAGCCGTTTTCGGATAAAATTTCGGCTTAATTAGGAAAATTTTTCGAAAATCTTGTCAAATAAGCCGTTTTCAGAGCAAATTTTGGCTTTATTTGAAAGATATATCTAAAATCTTGCTAAATAAGCCGTTTTCGGAGAAAATTTCGGCTTATTTTTGAAGATTTTTCAAAAAGTTTGCCAAATTAGCCGTTTTTGGATCAAATTACGGCTTAATTTGGAAGATTTTTACGAAAATCTTGCTAAATAAGCCGTTTTCGGAGCAATTTTCGGCTTCATTTGTATGATTTTCCGAAAATCTTGCCAAATAAACCGTTTTCGGAGCAAATTTCGGCTTATTTTGGAAGATTCTGCAATAAGTTTGCCAAATTAGCCGTTTCTGGATCAAATTTCGGCTTAATTGGGAAGATTTTTTCGAAAATCTTTTCAAATAAGACATTTATAGAGGAAATATCGGCTATATTTGGAGGAGTTATCTAAAATCTTGCTAAATTAGCCGTTTTCGGAGCGAATTTCGGCTTTATTTGGAAGATTTTTCAGAAAATCTTGCTAAATAAGCCGTTTTCGGAGCAAATTTCGTCTTAATTAGGATAATTTTTTCGAAAATCTTGTCAAATAAGCCGTTTTCGAAGCAAACTTTGGCTTTATTTGGAAGATTCATCTAAAATCTTGCTAAATCAGCCGTTTTCGGAGAAAATTTCGGCTTATTTTTGAAGATTTTTCAAAAATTTTGCCAAATTATCCGTTTTTGGATCATATTTCGAATAAATTTGGAAGATTTTTTCGAAAATCTTTTCAAATAAGACATTTATAGAGGAAATTTCGGCTATATTTGGAAGATTTTTACGAAAATCTTGCTAAATAAGCCGTTTTCGGAGCAATTTTCGGCTTCATTTGTATGATTTTCCGAAAATCTTGCCAAATAAACCGTTTTCGGAGCAAATTTCGGCTTATTTTGGAAGATTCTGCAATAAGTTTGCCAAATTAGCCGTTTCTGGATCAAATTTCGGCTTAATTGGGAAGATTTTTTCGAAAATCTTTTCAAATAAGACATTTATAGAGGAAATATCGGCTATATTTGGAGGAGTTATCTAAAATCTTGCTAAATTAGCCGTTTTCGGAGCGAATTTCGGCTTTATTTGGAAGATTTTTCAGAAAATCTTGCTAAATAAGCCGTTTTCGGAGCAAATTTCGTCTTAATTAGGATAATTTTTTCGAAAATCTTGTCAAATAAGCCGTTTTCGAAGCAAACTTTGGCTTTATTTGGAAGATTCATCTAAAATCTTGCTAAATCAGCCGTTTTCGGAGAAAATTTCGGCTTATTTTTGAAGATTTTTCAAAAATTTTGCCAAATTATCCGTTTTTGGATCATATTTCGAATAAATTTGGAAGATTTTTTCGAAAATCTTTTCAAATAAGACATTTATAGAGGAAATTTCGGCTATATTTGGAAGATTTATCTAAAATCTTGCTAAATAAGCCGTTTTCGGAGTAAATTTTGGCTTATTTTGGAAGGTTTTTTCGAAATACTTGCTAAATAAGCCGTTTTCAGAGTAAATTTTCCTTAATTTGGAAGATTTTTTCGAAAATCTTTCCAAATAAACCGTTTTCGGAGCAAATTTTGGCTAAATTTGGAAGATTTTTACGAAATTCTTGCTAAATAAGCCGTTTTAGGAGCAAATTTCGGCTTATTTTGGAAGATTTTTCAGAAAATCTTGCTAAATAAGCCGTTTTCAGAGCAAATTTCGACTTTATTTCGAAGATTTATCTAAGATCTTGCTAAATATGCCGTTTTCGGAGTACATTTCGGCTTCATTTGTATTATTTTCCCAAAATCTTGCCAAATAAACCGTTTTCGGAGCAAATTTCGGCTTAATTTGGAAGATTTTTACGAAAATATTGCTAAAAAAGCCGTTTTAGGAGCAAATTTCGGATTATTTTGGAAGAATTTTCAGACAATCTTGCTAAATAAGCCGTTTTCGGAGCAAATTCCGTCTTAATTAGGATAATTTTTTCGAAAATCTTGTCAAATAAGCCGTTTGCAGAGCAAATTTTGGCTTTATTTGAAAGATATATCTAAAATCTTGCTAAATAACCCGTTTTCGGAGAAAATGTCGGCTTATTTTTGAAGATTTTTCAAAAAGTTTGCCAAATTAGCCGTTTTTGGATCAAATTTCGACCTCATTTGTATGATTTTCCCAAAATCTTCCCAAATAAACCGTTTTCGGAGAAGATTTCGGCTTATTTAGGAGGATTTTTCAAAAATTTTGCCAAATTAGCCGTTTTTGGATCAAATTTCGGATTAATTTGGAAGATTTTTTCGAAAATCTTCTCAAATAAGACGTTTAAAGAGGAAATTTCGACTATATTTGGAAGATTTATCTAAAATCTTGGCAAATTATCCGTTTTTGGATAAATTTCGGCATAATTTGGAAGGTTTTTTAGAAATACTTGCTAAATAAGCCGTTTTAAGAGTAAATTTTGGCTTAATTTGGAAGATATTTTCGAAAATCTTGCCAAATAAACCGTTTTCGGGGTAAATTTCGGCTTAATTTGGAAGATTTTTACGAAAATCTTGCCAAATAAACCGTTTTCGGAGGAAATTTCGGCTTATTTTGGAAGATTCCTCAAAAAGTTTGACAAATTAGCCGTTTCTGGATCAAATTTCGGCTTAATTGGGAAGATTTTTTCAAAAATCTTGTTAAGATAACCGTTTTCGGAGCGAATTTCGGCTTCATTTGTATGATTTTCCGAAAATCTTGCAAAATAAACCGTTTTCGGAGCAAATTTCGGCTTAATTTGGAAGATTTTTACGAAAATATTGCTAAAAAAGCCGTTTTAGGACCAAATTTCGGATTATTTTGGAAGATTTTTCAGACAATCTTGCTAAATAAGCCGTTTTCGGAGCAAATTTCGTCTTAATTAGGATAATTTTTTCGAAAATCTTGTCAAATAAGCCGTTTGCAGAGCAAATTTTGGCTTTATTTGAAAGATATATCTAAAATCTTGCTAAATAACCCGTTTTCGGAGAAAATGTCGGCTTATTTATGAAGATTTTTCAAAAAGTTTGCCAAATTAGCCGTTTATGGATCAAATTTCGACCTCATTTGTATGATTTTCCCAAAATCTTCCCAAACAAACCGTTTTCGGAGAAGATTTCGGCTTATTTAGGAGGATTTTTCAAAAATTTTGCCAAATTAGCCGTTTTTGGATCAAATTTCGGATTAATTTGGAAGATTTTTTCGAAAATCTTCTCAAATAAGACGTTTAAAGAGGAAATTTCGACTATATTTGGAAGATTTATCTAAAATCTTGCCAAATAAACCGTTTTCGGCGGAAATTTCGGCTTAATTTGGAAGATTTTTTCGAAAATCTTGCTAAATAAGCCGTTTTCGGAGCAAATTTCGGCTTCATTTGTATGATTTTCCGAAAATCATGCCAAATAAACCGTGTTCGGAGCAAATTTCGACTTATTTTGGAAGATTCTTCAAAAAGTTTGCCAAATTAGCCGTTTTTGGATCAAATTTCGGCTTAATTGGGAAGATTTTTTCGAAAATCTTTTCAAATAAGACATTTATAGAGGAAATATCGGCTATATTTGGAGGAGTTATCTAAAATCCCGCTAAATTAGCCGTTTTCGGAGCGAATTTCGGCTTTATTTGGAAGATTTTTCAGAAAATCTTGCTAAATAAGCCGTTTTGGAGCAAATTTCGTCTTAATTAGGATAATTTTTTCGAAAATCTTGTCAAATAAGCCGTTTTCTAAGCAAACTTTGGCTTTATTTGGAAGATTCATCTAAAATCTTGCTAAATCAGCCGTTTTCGGAGAAAATTTCGGCTTATTTTTGAAGATTTTTCAAAAATTTTGCCAAATTATCCGTTTTTGGATCATATTTCGAATAAATTTGGAAGATTTTTTCGAAAATCTTTTCAAATAAGACATTTATAGAGGAAATTTCGGCTATATTTGGAAGATTTATCTAAAATCTTGCTAAATAAGCCGTTTTCGGTGTAAATTTTGGCTTATTTTGGAAGGTTTTTTCGAAATACTTGCTAAATAAGCCGTTTTCAGAGTAAATTTTCCTTAATTTGGAAGATTTTTTCGAAAATCGTTCCAAATAAACCGTTTTCGGAGCAAATTTTGGCTAAATTTGGAAGATTTTTACGAAAATCTTGCTAAATAAGCCTTTTTAGGAGCAAATTTCGGCTTATTTTGGAAGATTTTTCAGAAAATCTTGCTAAATAAGCCGTTTTCAGAGCAAATTTCGACTTTATTTCGAAGATTTATCTAAGATCTTGCTAAATATGCCGTTTTCGGAGTACATTTCGGCTTCATTTGTATTATTTTCCCAAAATCTTGCCAAATAAACCGTTTTCGGAGCAAATTTCGGCTTAATTTGGAAGATTTTTACGAAAATATTGATAAAAAATCGTTTTAGGAGCAAATTTCGGATTATTTTGGAAGAATTTTCAGACAATGTTGCTAAATAAGCCGTTTTCGGAGCAAATTCCGTCTTAATTAGGATAATTTTTTCGAAAATCTTGTCAAATAAGCCGTTTGCAGAGCAAATTTTGGCTTTATTTGAAAGATATATCTAAAATCTTGCTAAATAACCCGTTTTCGGAGAAAATGTCGGCTTATTTTTGAAATTTTTAAAAAAGTTTGCCAAATTAGCCGTTTTTGGATCAAATTTCGACCTCATTTGTATGATTTTCCCAAAATCTTCCCAAATAAACCGTTTTCGGCGGAAATTTCGGCTTAATTTGGAAGATTTTTTCGAAAATCATGCTAAATAAGCCGTTTTCGGAGCAAATTTCGGCTTCATTTGTATGATTTTACGAAAATCATGCCAAATAAACCGTGTTCGGAGCAAATTTCGACTTATTTTGGAAGATTCTTCAAAAAGTTTGCCAAATTAGCCGTTTTTGGATCAAATTTCGGCTTAATTGGGAAGATTTTTTCGAAAATCTTTTCAAATAAGACATTTATAGAGGAAATATCGGCTATATTTGGAGGAGTTATCTAAAATCTTGCTAAATTAGCCGTTTTCGGAGTAAATTTTGGCTTATTTTGGAAGGTTTTTTCGAAATACTTGCTAAATAAGCCGTTTTCAGAGTAAATTTTCCTTAATTTGGAAGATTTTTTCGAAAATCTTTCCAAATAAACCGTTTTCGGAGCAAATTTTGGCTAAATTTGGAAGATTTTTACGAAAATCTTGCTAAATAAGCCGTTTTCAGAGCAAATTTCGACTTTATTTCGAAGATTTATCTAAGATCTTGCTAAATATGCCGTTTTCGGAGTACATTTCGGCTTCATTTGTATTATTTTCCCAAAATCTTGCCAAATAAACCGTTTTCGGAGCAAATTTCGGCTTAATTTGGAAGATTTTTTCGAAAATCTTGCTAAATAAGCCGTTTTCGGAGCAAATTTCGGCTTCATTTGTATGATTTTCCGAAAATCATGCCAAATAAACCGTTTTCGGAGCAAATGTCGGCTTATTTTGGAAGATTTTTCAAAAATTTTGCCAAATTATCCGTTTTTGGATCATATTTCGAATAAATTTGGAAGATTTTTTAAAAAATCTTTTCAAATAAGACATTTATAGAGGAAATTTCGGCTATATTTGGAAGATTTATCTAAAATCTTGCTAAATAAGCCGTTTTCGGAGTAAATTTTGGCTTATTTTGGAAGGTTTTTTCGAAATACTTGCTAAATAAGCCGTTTTCAGAGTAAATTTTCCGTAATTTGGAAGATTTTTTCGAAAATCTTTCCAAATAAACCGTTTTCGGAGCAAATTTTGGCTAATTTTGGAAGATTTTTACGAAAATCTTGCTAAATAAGCCGTTTTCGGAGTAAATTTTGGCTTATTTTGGAAGGTTTTTTCGAAATACTTGCTAAATAAGCCGTTTTCAGAGTAAATTTTCCTTAATTTGGAAGATTTTTTCGAAAATCTTTCCAAATAAACCGTTTTCGGAGCAAATTTCGGCTTATTTTGGAAGATTTTTCTGAAAATCTTGCTAAACAAGCCGTTTTCGGAGCAAATTTTGGCTTAATTTGGAAGAGTTTTCCCAAAATCTTGCCAAATAAACCGTTTTCGGAGCAAATTTCGGCTTATTTTGGAAGATTTTTCAAAAATTTTGCCAAATTAGCCGTTTTTGGATCAAATTTCGGATTAATTTGGAAGATTTTTTCTAAAATCTTCTCAATTTTGACTTTTATAGAGGAAGTTTCGGCTATATTTGGAATATTTATCTAAAATCTTGCTAAATAAGCCGTTTTCGGAGCAAATTTTGGCTTATCGTGGAAGGTTTTTTCGAAATACTTGCTAAATAAGCCGTTTTAAGAGTAAATTTTGGCTTAATTTGGAAGTTTTTCGAAAATCTTGCCAAATAAACCGTTTTCGGAGTAAATTTCGGCTTAATTTGGAAGATTTTTACGAAAATCTTGCTAAATAAGCCGTTTTCGGAGCAAATTTCGGCTTCATTTGTATGATTTTCCAAAAATCTTGCCAAATAAACAGTTTTCGGAGCAAATTTCGGCTTATTTTGGAAGATTCTTCAAAACGTTTCCCAAATTAGCCGTTTCTGGATCAGATTTCGGCATAATTGGGAAGATTGTTTCGAAAATCTTGCTAAATAAGCCGTTTTCGGAGCAAATTTCGTCCTAATTAGGATAATTTTTTCGAGAATCTTTTCAAATAAGCCGTTTTCAGAGCAAATTTTGGCTTTATTTGGAAGATTCATCTAAAATCTTACTAAATAAGCCGTTTTCGGAGAAAATTTCGGCTTATTTTGGAAGATTTTCCGAAAATCTTGCCAAATAAACCGTTTTCGGAGCAAATTTCGGCTTATTTTGGAAGATTCTTCAAAACGTTTGCCAAATTAGCCGTTTTTGGATCAAATTTCGGCTTGATTGGGAAGATTTTTTCGAAAATCTTTTCAAATAAGACATTTATAGAGGAAATTTCGGCTATATTTGGAAGATTTATCAAAAATCTTGCTAAATAAGCCGTTTTCGGAGCAAATTTTGGCTTATTTTTGATGGTTTTTTCGAAATACTTGCTAAATAAGCCGTTTTCGGAGCAAATTTCGGCTTATTTTGGAAGAATTTTCAAAACTTTTGTCAAATTAGTCGTTTTTGGATCAAATTTCGGATTAATTTGGAAGATTTTTTCGAAAATCTTCTCAAATAAGACGTTTATAGAGGAAGTTTCGGCTATATTTGGAATATTTATCTATAATCTTGCTAAACAAGCCGTTTTCGGAGCAAATTTTGGCTTAATTTGGAAGACTTTTTCGAAAATCTTGCCAAATAAACCGTTTTCGGAGTAAATTTCGGCCTCATTTGGAAGATTTTTACGAAAATCTTGCTAACTAAGCCGTTTTCGGAGCGAATTTCGGCTTATTTTGGAAGATTCTTCAAAAAGTTTGCCAAATTAGCCGTTTTTGGATCAAATTTCGGCTTGATTGGGAAGATTTTTTCGAAAATCTTTTCAAATAAGACATTTATAGAGGAAATTTCGGCTATATTTGGAAGATTTATAAAAAATCTTGCTAAATAAGCCGTTTTCGGAGCAAATTTTGGCTTATTTTGGATGGTTTTTTCGAAATACTTGCTAAATAAGCCGTTTTCGGAGCAAATTTCGGCTTCATTTGTATGATTTTCCAAAAATCTTGCCAGATAAACCGTTTTCGGAGCAAATTTCGGCTTATTTTGGAAGATTTTTCCAAAATTTTGCCAAATTAGCCGTTTTTGGATCAAATTTCGGATTAATTTGGAAGATTTTTTCGAAAATCTTCTCAAATAAGACGTTTATAGAGGAAGTTTCGGCTATATTTGGAATATTTATCTAAAATCTTGCTAAACAAGCCGTTTTCGGAGCAAATTTTGGCTTAATTTGGAAGAGTTTTTCGAAAATCTTGCCAAATAAACCGTTTTCGGAGTAAATTTCGGCTTAGTTTGGAAGATTTTTACGAAAATCTTGCTAACTAAGCCGTTTTCGGAGCAAATTTCGGCTTCATTTGTATGATTTTCCAAAAATCTCGCCAAATAAACCGTTTTCGGAGCAAATTTCGGCTTATTTTGGAAGATTCTTCAAAACGTTTGCCAAATTACCCGTTTCTGGATCAGATTTCGGCATAATTGGTAAGACTTTTTCGAAAATCTTGCTAAATTAGCCGTTTTCGGAGCGAATTTCGGCTTTATTTGGAAGATTTTTCAGAAAATCTTGCTAAATAAGCCGTTTTCGAAGTAAATTTCGTCTTAATTAGGATAATTTTTTCGAAAATCTTGTCAAATAAGCCGTTTTCAGAGCAAACTTTGGCTTTATTTGGAAGATTCATCTAAAATCTTCCTAAATCAGCCGTTTTCGGAGAAAATTTCGGCTTATTTTTGAAGATTTTTCAAAAATTTTGCCAAATTATCCGTTTTTGGATCATATTTCGAATTAATTTCGAAGATTTTTTCGAAAATCTTTTCAAATAAGACATTTATAGAGGAAATTTCAGCTATATTTGGAAGATTTATCTAAAATCTTGCTAAATAAGCCGTTTTCGGAGCAAATTTCGGCTTCATTTGTTGATTTTCCAAAAATCTTGCC
Organism: Pachydiplax longipennis; assembly: GCA_036926295.1. NCBI lineage: Eukaryota > Metazoa > Arthropoda > Insecta > Odonata > Libellulidae > Pachydiplax > Pachydiplax longipennis. Next base: position 69,980,735 of record JAVFKF010000015.1, read on the forward strand.
AAATAAACCGTTTTCTGAGCAAATTTTGGCTTAATTTGGAAGAGTTTTCGAAAATCTTGCCAAATAAACCGTTTTCGGAGTAAATTTCGGCTTAGTTTGGAAGATTTTTACGAAAATCTTGCTAACTAAGCCGTTTTCGGAGCAAATTTCGGCTTCATTTGTATGATTTTCCAAAAATCTCGCCAAATAAACCGTTTTCGGAGCAAATTTCGGCTTAATTTGGAAGATTTTTACGAAAATATTGCTAAAAAAGCCGTTTTAGGACCAAATTTCGGATTATTTTGGAAGATTTTTCAGACAATCTTGCTAAATAAGCCGTTTTCGGAGCAAATTTCGTCTTAATTAGGATAATTTTTTCGAAAATCTTGTCAAATAAGCCGTTTGCAGAGCAAATTTTGGCTTTATTTGAAAGATATATCTAAAATCTTGCTAAATAACCCGTTTTCGGAGAAAATGTCGGCTTATTTATGAAGATTTTTCAAAAAGTTTGCCAAATTAGCCGTTTATGGATCAAATTTCGACCTCATTTGTATGATTTTCCCAAAATCTTCCCAAACAAACCGTTTTCGGAGAAGATTTCGGCTTATTTAGGAGGATTTTTCAAAAATTTTGCCAAATTAGCCGTTTTTGGATCAAATTTCGGATTAATTTGGAAGATTTTTTCGAAAATCTTCTCAAATAAGACGTTTAAAGAGGAAATTTCGACTATATTTGGAAGATTTATCTAAAATCTTGCCAAATAAACCGTTTTCGGCGGAAATTTCGGCTTAATTTGGAAGATTTTTTCGAAAATCTTGCTAAATAAGCCGTTTTCGGAGCAAATTTCGGCTTCATTTGTATGATTTTCCGAAAATCATGCCAAATAAACCGTGTTCGGAGCAAATTTCGACTTATTTTGGAAGATTCTTCAAAAAGTTTGCCAAATTAGCCGTTTTTGGATCAAATTTCGGCTTAATTGGGAAGATTTTTTCGAAAATCTTTTCAAATAAGACATTTATAGAGGAAATATCGGCTATATTTGGAGGAGTTATCTAAAATCCCGCTAAATTAGCCGTTTTCGGAGCGAATTTCGGCTTTATTTGGAAGATTTTTCAGAAAATCTTGCTAAATAAGCCGTTTTGGAGCAAATTTCGTCTTAATTAGGATAATTTTTTCGAAAATCTTGTCAAATAAGCCGTTTTCTAAGCAAACTTTGGCTTTATTTGGAAGATTCATCTAAAATCTTGCTAAATCAGCCGTTTTCGGAGAAAATTTCGGCTTATTTTTGAAGATTTTTCAAAAATTTTGCCAAATTATCCGTTTTTGGATCATATTTCGAATAAATTTGGAAGATTTTTTCGAAAATCTTTTCAAATAAGACATTTATAGAGGAAATTTCGGCTATATTTGGAAGATTTATCTAAAATCTTGCTAAATAAGCCGTTTTCGGTGTAAATTTTGGCTTATTTTGGAAGGTTTTTTCGAAATACTTGCTAAATAAGCCGTTTTCAGAGTAAATTTTCCTTAATTTGGAAGATTTTTTCGAAAATCGTTCCAAATAAACCGTTTTCGGAGCAAATTTTGGCTAAATTTGGAAGATTTTTACGAAAATCTTGCTAAATAAGCCTTTTTAGGAGCAAATTTCGGCTTATTTTGGAAGATTTTTCAGAAAATCTTGCTAAATAAGCCGTTTTCAGAGCAAATTTCGACTTTATTTCGAAGATTTATCTAAGATCTTGCTAAATATGCCGTTTTCGGAGTACATTTCGGCTTCATTTGTATTATTTTCCCAAAATCTTGCCAAATAAACCGTTTTCGGAGCAAATTTCGGCTTAATTTGGAAGATTTTTACGAAAATATTGATAAAAAATCGTTTTAGGAGCAAATTTCGGATTATTTTGGAAGAATTTTCAGACAATGTTGCTAAATAAGCCGTTTTCGGAGCAAATTCCGTCTTAATTAGGATAATTTTTTCGAAAATCTTGTCAAATAAGCCGTTTGCAGAGCAAATTTTGGCTTTATTTGAAAGATATATCTAAAATCTTGCTAAATAACCCGTTTTCGGAGAAAATGTCGGCTTATTTTTGAAATTTTTAAAAAAGTTTGCCAAATTAGCCGTTTTTGGATCAAATTTCGACCTCATTTGTATGATTTTCCCAAAATCTTCCCAAATAAACCGTTTTCGGCGGAAATTTCGGCTTAATTTGGAAGATTTTTTCGAAAATCATGCTAAATAAGCCGTTTTCGGAGCAAATTTCGGCTTCATTTGTATGATTTTACGAAAATCATGCCAAATAAACCGTGTTCGGAGCAAATTTCGACTTATTTTGGAAGATTCTTCAAAAAGTTTGCCAAATTAGCCGTTTTTGGATCAAATTTCGGCTTAATTGGGAAGATTTTTTCGAAAATCTTTTCAAATAAGACATTTATAGAGGAAATATCGGCTATATTTGGAGGAGTTATCTAAAATCTTGCTAAATTAGCCGTTTTCGGAGTAAATTTTGGCTTATTTTGGAAGGTTTTTTCGAAATACTTGCTAAATAAGCCGTTTTCAGAGTAAATTTTCCTTAATTTGGAAGATTTTTTCGAAAATCTTTCCAAATAAACCGTTTTCGGAGCAAATTTTGGCTAAATTTGGAAGATTTTTACGAAAATCTTGCTAAATAAGCCGTTTTCAGAGCAAATTTCGACTTTATTTCGAAGATTTATCTAAGATCTTGCTAAATATGCCGTTTTCGGAGTACATTTCGGCTTCATTTGTATTATTTTCCCAAAATCTTGCCAAATAAACCGTTTTCGGAGCAAATTTCGGCTTAATTTGGAAGATTTTTTCGAAAATCTTGCTAAATAAGCCGTTTTCGGAGCAAATTTCGGCTTCATTTGTATGATTTTCCGAAAATCATGCCAAATAAACCGTTTTCGGAGCAAATGTCGGCTTATTTTGGAAGATTTTTCAAAAATTTTGCCAAATTATCCGTTTTTGGATCATATTTCGAATAAATTTGGAAGATTTTTTAAAAAATCTTTTCAAATAAGACATTTATAGAGGAAATTTCGGCTATATTTGGAAGATTTATCTAAAATCTTGCTAAATAAGCCGTTTTCGGAGTAAATTTTGGCTTATTTTGGAAGGTTTTTTCGAAATACTTGCTAAATAAGCCGTTTTCAGAGTAAATTTTCCGTAATTTGGAAGATTTTTTCGAAAATCTTTCCAAATAAACCGTTTTCGGAGCAAATTTTGGCTAATTTTGGAAGATTTTTACGAAAATCTTGCTAAATAAGCCGTTTTCGGAGTAAATTTTGGCTTATTTTGGAAGGTTTTTTCGAAATACTTGCTAAATAAGCCGTTTTCAGAGTAAATTTTCCTTAATTTGGAAGATTTTTTCGAAAATCTTTCCAAATAAACCGTTTTCGGAGCAAATTTCGGCTTATTTTGGAAGATTTTTCTGAAAATCTTGCTAAACAAGCCGTTTTCGGAGCAAATTTTGGCTTAATTTGGAAGAGTTTTCCCAAAATCTTGCCAAATAAACCGTTTTCGGAGCAAATTTCGGCTTATTTTGGAAGATTTTTCAAAAATTTTGCCAAATTAGCCGTTTTTGGATCAAATTTCGGATTAATTTGGAAGATTTTTTCTAAAATCTTCTCAATTTTGACTTTTATAGAGGAAGTTTCGGCTATATTTGGAATATTTATCTAAAATCTTGCTAAATAAGCCGTTTTCGGAGCAAATTTTGGCTTATCGTGGAAGGTTTTTTCGAAATACTTGCTAAATAAGCCGTTTTAAGAGTAAATTTTGGCTTAATTTGGAAGTTTTTCGAAAATCTTGCCAAATAAACCGTTTTCGGAGTAAATTTCGGCTTAATTTGGAAGATTTTTACGAAAATCTTGCTAAATAAGCCGTTTTCGGAGCAAATTTCGGCTTCATTTGTATGATTTTCCAAAAATCTTGCCAAATAAACAGTTTTCGGAGCAAATTTCGGCTTATTTTGGAAGATTCTTCAAAACGTTTCCCAAATTAGCCGTTTCTGGATCAGATTTCGGCATAATTGGGAAGATTGTTTCGAAAATCTTGCTAAATAAGCCGTTTTCGGAGCAAATTTCGTCCTAATTAGGATAATTTTTTCGAGAATCTTTTCAAATAAGCCGTTTTCAGAGCAAATTTTGGCTTTATTTGGAAGATTCATCTAAAATCTTACTAAATAAGCCGTTTTCGGAGAAAATTTCGGCTTATTTTGGAAGATTTTCCGAAAATCTTGCCAAATAAACCGTTTTCGGAGCAAATTTCGGCTTATTTTGGAAGATTCTTCAAAACGTTTGCCAAATTAGCCGTTTTTGGATCAAATTTCGGCTTGATTGGGAAGATTTTTTCGAAAATCTTTTCAAATAAGACATTTATAGAGGAAATTTCGGCTATATTTGGAAGATTTATCAAAAATCTTGCTAAATAAGCCGTTTTCGGAGCAAATTTTGGCTTATTTTTGATGGTTTTTTCGAAATACTTGCTAAATAAGCCGTTTTCGGAGCAAATTTCGGCTTATTTTGGAAGAATTTTCAAAACTTTTGTCAAATTAGTCGTTTTTGGATCAAATTTCGGATTAATTTGGAAGATTTTTTCGAAAATCTTCTCAAATAAGACGTTTATAGAGGAAGTTTCGGCTATATTTGGAATATTTATCTATAATCTTGCTAAACAAGCCGTTTTCGGAGCAAATTTTGGCTTAATTTGGAAGACTTTTTCGAAAATCTTGCCAAATAAACCGTTTTCGGAGTAAATTTCGGCCTCATTTGGAAGATTTTTACGAAAATCTTGCTAACTAAGCCGTTTTCGGAGCGAATTTCGGCTTATTTTGGAAGATTCTTCAAAAAGTTTGCCAAATTAGCCGTTTTTGGATCAAATTTCGGCTTGATTGGGAAGATTTTTTCGAAAATCTTTTCAAATAAGACATTTATAGAGGAAATTTCGGCTATATTTGGAAGATTTATAAAAAATCTTGCTAAATAAGCCGTTTTCGGAGCAAATTTTGGCTTATTTTGGATGGTTTTTTCGAAATACTTGCTAAATAAGCCGTTTTCGGAGCAAATTTCGGCTTCATTTGTATGATTTTCCAAAAATCTTGCCAGATAAACCGTTTTCGGAGCAAATTTCGGCTTATTTTGGAAGATTTTTCCAAAATTTTGCCAAATTAGCCGTTTTTGGATCAAATTTCGGATTAATTTGGAAGATTTTTTCGAAAATCTTCTCAAATAAGACGTTTATAGAGGAAGTTTCGGCTATATTTGGAATATTTATCTAAAATCTTGCTAAACAAGCCGTTTTCGGAGCAAATTTTGGCTTAATTTGGAAGAGTTTTTCGAAAATCTTGCCAAATAAACCGTTTTCGGAGTAAATTTCGGCTTAGTTTGGAAGATTTTTACGAAAATCTTGCTAACTAAGCCGTTTTCGGAGCAAATTTCGGCTTCATTTGTATGATTTTCCAAAAATCTCGCCAAATAAACCGTTTTCGGAGCAAATTTCGGCTTATTTTGGAAGATTCTTCAAAACGTTTGCCAAATTACCCGTTTCTGGATCAGATTTCGGCATAATTGGTAAGACTTTTTCGAAAATCTTGCTAAATTAGCCGTTTTCGGAGCGAATTTCGGCTTTATTTGGAAGATTTTTCAGAAAATCTTGCTAAATAAGCCGTTTTCGAAGTAAATTTCGTCTTAATTAGGATAATTTTTTCGAAAATCTTGTCAAATAAGCCGTTTTCAGAGCAAACTTTGGCTTTATTTGGAAGATTCATCTAAAATCTTCCTAAATCAGCCGTTTTCGGAGAAAATTTCGGCTTATTTTTGAAGATTTTTCAAAAATTTTGCCAAATTATCCGTTTTTGGATCATATTTCGAATTAATTTCGAAGATTTTTTCGAAAATCTTTTCAAATAAGACATTTATAGAGGAAATTTCAGCTATATTTGGAAGATTTATCTAAAATCTTGCTAAATAAGCCGTTTTCGGAGCAAATTTCGGCTTCATTTGTTGATTTTCCAAAAATCTTGCCAAATAAACCGTTTTCTGAGCAAATTTTGGCTTAATTTGGAAGAGTTTTCGAAAATCTTGCCAAATAAACCGTTTTCGGAGTAAATTTCGGCTTAGTTTGGAAGATTTTTACGAAAATCTTGCTAACTAAGCCGTTTTCGGAGCAAATTTCGGCTTCATTTGTATGATTTTCCAAAAATCTCGCCAAATAAACCGTTTTCGGAGCAAATTTCGGCTTAATTTGGAAGATTTTTACGAAAATATTGCTAAAAAAGCCGTTTTAGGACCAAATTTCGGATTATTTTGGAAGATTTTTCAGACAATCTTGCTAAATAAGCCGTTTTCGGAGCAAATTTCGTCTTAATTAGGATAATTTTTTCGAAAATCTTGTCAAATAAGCCGTTTGCAGAGCAAATTTTGGCTTTATTTGAAAGATATATCTAAAATCTTGCTAAATAACCCGTTTTCGGAGAAAATGTCGGCTTATTTATGAAGATTTTTCAAAAAGTTTGCCAAATTAGCCGTTTATGGATCAAATTTCGACCTCATTTGTATGATTTTCCCAAAATCTTCCCAAACAAACCGTTTTCGGAGAAGATTTCGGCTTATTTAGGAGGATTTTTCAAAAATTTTGCCAAATTAGCCGTTTTTGGATCAAATTTCGGATTAATTTGGAAGATTTTTTCGAAAATCTTCTCAAATAAGACGTTTAAAGAGGAAATTTCGACTATATTTGGAAGATTTATCTAAAATCTTGCCAAATAAACCGTTTTCGGCGGAAATTTCGGCTTAATTTGGAAGATTTTTTCGAAAATCTTGCTAAATAAGCCGTTTTCGGAGCAAATTTCGGCTTCATTTGTATGATTTTCCGAAAATCATGCCAAATAAACCGTGTTCGGAGCAAATTTCGACTTATTTTGGAAGATTCTTCAAAAAGTTTGCCAAATTAGCCGTTTTTGGATCAAATTTCGGCTTAATTGGGAAGATTTTTTCGAAAATCTTTTCAAATAAGACATTTATAGAGGAAATATCGGCTATATTTGGAGGAGTTATCTAAAATCCCGCTAAATTAGCCGTTTTCGGAGCGAATTTCGGCTTTATTTGGAAGATTTTTCAGAAAATCTTGCTAAATAAGCCGTTTTGGAGCAAATTTCGTCTTAATTAGGATAATTTTTTCGAAAATCTTGTCAAATAAGCCGTTTTCTAAGCAAACTTTGGCTTTATTTGGAAGATTCATCTAAAATCTTGCTAAATCAGCCGTTTTCGGAGAAAATTTCGGCTTATTTTTGAAGATTTTTCAAAAATTTTGCCAAATTATCCGTTTTTGGATCATATTTCGAATAAATTTGGAAGATTTTTTCGAAAATCTTTTCAAATAAGACATTTATAGAGGAAATTTCGGCTATATTTGGAAGATTTATCTAAAATCTTGCTAAATAAGCCGTTTTCGGTGTAAATTTTGGCTTATTTTGGAAGGTTTTTTCGAAATACTTGCTAAATAAGCCGTTTTCAGAGTAAATTTTCCTTAATTTGGAAGATTTTTTCGAAAATCGTTCCAAATAAACCGTTTTCGGAGCAAATTTTGGCTAAATTTGGAAGATTTTTACGAAAATCTTGCTAAATAAGCCTTTTTAGGAGCAAATTTCGGCTTATTTTGGAAGATTTTTCAGAAAATCTTGCTAAATAAGCCGTTTTCAGAGCAAATTTCGACTTTATTTCGAAGATTTATCTAAGATCTTGCTAAATATGCCGTTTTCGGAGTACATTTCGGCTTCATTTGTATTATTTTCCCAAAATCTTGCCAAATAAACCGTTTTCGGAGCAAATTTCGGCTTAATTTGGAAGATTTTTACGAAAATATTGATAAAAAATCGTTTTAGGAGCAAATTTCGGATTATTTTGGAAGAATTTTCAGACAATGTTGCTAAATAAGCCGTTTTCGGAGCAAATTCCGTCTTAATTAGGATAATTTTTTCGAAAATCTTGTCAAATAAGCCGTTTGCAGAGCAAATTTTGGCTTTATTTGAAAGATATATCTAAAATCTTGCTAAATAACCCGTTTTCGGAGAAAATGTCGGCTTATTTTTGAAATTTTTAAAAAAGTTTGCCAAATTAGCCGTTTTTGGATCAAATTTCGACCTCATTTGTATGATTTTCCCAAAATCTTCCCAAATAAACCGTTTTCGGCGGAAATTTCGGCTTAATTTGGAAGATTTTTTCGAAAATCATGCTAAATAAGCCGTTTTCGGAGCAAATTTCGGCTTCATTTGTATGATTTTACGAAAATCATGCCAAATAAACCGTGTTCGGAGCAAATTTCGACTTATTTTGGAAGATTCTTCAAAAAGTTTGCCAAATTAGCCGTTTTTGGATCAAATTTCGGCTTAATTGGGAAGATTTTTTCGAAAATCTTTTCAAATAAGACATTTATAGAGGAAATATCGGCTATATTTGGAGGAGTTATCTAAAATCTTGCTAAATTAGCCGTTTTCGGAGTAAATTTTGGCTTATTTTGGAAGGTTTTTTCGAAATACTTGCTAAATAAGCCGTTTTCAGAGTAAATTTTCCTTAATTTGGAAGATTTTTTCGAAAATCTTTCCAAATAAACCGTTTTCGGAGCAAATTTTGGCTAAATTTGGAAGATTTTTACGAAAATCTTGCTAAATAAGCCGTTTTCAGAGCAAATTTCGACTTTATTTCGAAGATTTATCTAAGATCTTGCTAAATATGCCGTTTTCGGAGTACATTTCGGCTTCATTTGTATTATTTTCCCAAAATCTTGCCAAATAAACCGTTTTCGGAGCAAATTTCGGCTTAATTTGGAAGATTTTTTCGAAAATCTTGCTAAATAAGCCGTTTTCGGAGCAAATTTCGGCTTCATTTGTATGATTTTCCGAAAATCATGCCAAATAAACCGTTTTCGGAGCAAATGTCGGCTTATTTTGGAAGATTTTTCAAAAATTTTGCCAAATTATCCGTTTTTGGATCATATTTCGAATAAATTTGGAAGATTTTTTAAAAAATCTTTTCAAATAAGACATTTATAGAGGAAATTTCGGCTATATTTGGAAGATTTATCTAAAATCTTGCTAAATAAGCCGTTTTCGGAGTAAATTTTGGCTTATTTTGGAAGGTTTTTTCGAAATACTTGCTAAATAAGCCGTTTTCAGAGTAAATTTTCCGTAATTTGGAAGATTTTTTCGAAAATCTTTCCAAATAAACCGTTTTCGGAGCAAATTTTGGCTAATTTTGGAAGATTTTTACGAAAATCTTGCTAAATAAGCCGTTTTCGGAGTAAATTTTGGCTTATTTTGGAAGGTTTTTTCGAAATACTTGCTAAATAAGCCGTTTTCAGAGTAAATTTTCCTTAATTTGGAAGATTTTTTCGAAAATCTTTCCAAATAAACCGTTTTCGGAGCAAATTTCGGCTTATTTTGGAAGATTTTTCTGAAAATCTTGCTAAACAAGCCGTTTTCGGAGCAAATTTTGGCTTAATTTGGAAGAGTTTTCCCAAAATCTTGCCAAATAAACCGTTTTCGGAGCAAATTTCGGCTTATTTTGGAAGATTTTTCAAAAATTTTGCCAAATTAGCCGTTTTTGGATCAAATTTCGGATTAATTTGGAAGATTTTTTCTAAAATCTTCTCAATTTTGACTTTTATAGAGGAAGTTTCGGCTATATTTGGAATATTTATCTAAAATCTTGCTAAATAAGCCGTTTTCGGAGCAAATTTTGGCTTATCGTGGAAGGTTTTTTCGAAATACTTGCTAAATAAGCCGTTTTAAGAGTAAATTTTGGCTTAATTTGGAAGTTTTTCGAAAATCTTGCCAAATAAACCGTTTTCGGAGTAAATTTCGGCTTAATTTGGAAGATTTTTACGAAAATCTTGCTAAATAAGCCGTTTTCGGAGCAAATTTCGGCTTCATTTGTATGATTTTCCAAAAATCTTGCCAAATAAACAGTTTTCGGAGCAAATTTCGGCTTATTTTGGAAGATTCTTCAAAACGTTTCCCAAATTAGCCGTTTCTGGATCAGATTTCGGCATAATTGGGAAGATTGTTTCGAAAATCTTGCTAAATAAGCCGTTTTCGGAGCAAATTTCGTCCTAATTAGGATAATTTTTTCGAGAATCTTTTCAAATAAGCCGTTTTCAGAGCAAATTTTGGCTTTATTTGGAAGATTCATCTAAAATCTTACTAAATAAGCCGTTTTCGGAGAAAATTTCGGCTTATTTTGGAAGATTTTCCGAAAATCTTGCCAAATAAACCGTTTTCGGAGCAAATTTCGGCTTATTTTGGAAGATTCTTCAAAACGTTTGCCAAATTAGCCGTTTTTGGATCAAATTTCGGCTTGATTGGGAAGATTTTTTCGAAAATCTTTTCAAATAAGACATTTATAGAGGAAATTTCGGCTATATTTGGAAGATTTATCAAAAATCTTGCTAAATAAGCCGTTTTCGGAGCAAATTTTGGCTTATTTTTGATGGTTTTTTCGAAATACTTGCTAAATAAGCCGTTTTCGGAGCAAATTTCGGCTTATTTTGGAAGAATTTTCAAAACTTTTGTCAAATTAGTCGTTTTTGGATCAAATTTCGGATTAATTTGGAAGATTTTTTCGAAAATCTTCTCAAATAAGACGTTTATAGAGGAAGTTTCGGCTATATTTGGAATATTTATCTATAATCTTGCTAAACAAGCCGTTTTCGGAGCAAATTTTGGCTTAATTTGGAAGACTTTTTCGAAAATCTTGCCAAATAAACCGTTTTCGGAGTAAATTTCGGCCTCATTTGGAAGATTTTTACGAAAATCTTGCTAACTAAGCCGTTTTCGGAGCGAATTTCGGCTTATTTTGGAAGATTCTTCAAAAAGTTTGCCAAATTAGCCGTTTTTGGATCAAATTTCGGCTTGATTGGGAAGATTTTTTCGAAAATCTTTTCAAATAAGACATTTATAGAGGAAATTTCGGCTATATTTGGAAGATTTATAAAAAATCTTGCTAAATAAGCCGTTTTCGGAGCAAATTTTGGCTTATTTTGGATGGTTTTTTCGAAATACTTGCTAAATAAGCCGTTTTCGGAGCAAATTTCGGCTTCATTTGTATGATTTTCCAAAAATCTTGCCAGATAAACCGTTTTCGGAGCAAATTTCGGCTTATTTTGGAAGATTTTTCCAAAATTTTGCCAAATTAGCCGTTTTTGGATCAAATTTCGGATTAATTTGGAAGATTTTTTCGAAAATCTTCTCAAATAAGACGTTTATAGAGGAAGTTTCGGCTATATTTGGAATATTTATCTAAAATCTTGCTAAACAAGCCGTTTTCGGAGCAAATTTTGGCTTAATTTGGAAGAGTTTTTCGAAAATCTTGCCAAATAAACCGTTTTCGGAGTAAATTTCGGCTTAGTTTGGAAGATTTTTACGAAAATCTTGCTAACTAAGCCGTTTTCGGAGCAAATTTCGGCTTCATTTGTATGATTTTCCAAAAATCTCGCCAAATAAACCGTTTTCGGAGCAAATTTCGGCTTATTTTGGAAGATTCTTCAAAACGTTTGCCAAATTACCCGTTTCTGGATCAGATTTCGGCATAATTGGTAAGACTTTTTCGAAAATCTTGCTAAATTAGCCGTTTTCGGAGCGAATTTCGGCTTTATTTGGAAGATTTTTCAGAAAATCTTGCTAAATAAGCCGTTTTCGAAGTAAATTTCGTCTTAATTAGGATAATTTTTTCGAAAATCTTGTCAAATAAGCCGTTTTCAGAGCAAACTTTGGCTTTATTTGGAAGATTCATCTAAAATCTTCCTAAATCAGCCGTTTTCGGAGAAAATTTCTGCTTATTTTTGAAGATTTTTCAAAAATTTTGCCAAATTATCCGTTTTTGGATCATATTTCGAATTAATTTCGAAGATTTTTTCGAAAATCTTTTCAAATAAGACATTTATAGAGGAAATTTCAGCTATATTTGGAAGATTTATCTAAAATCTTGCTAAATAAGCCGTTTTCGGAGCAAATTTCGGCTTCATTTGTTGATTTTCCAAAAATCTTGCCAAATAAACCGTTTTCTGAGCAAATTTTGGCTTAATTTGGAAGAGTTTTCGAAAATCTTGCCAAATAAACCGTTTTCGGAGTAAATTTCGGCTTAGTTTGGAAGATTTTTACGAAAATCTTGCTAACTAAGCCGTTTTCGGAGCAAATTTCGGCTTCATTTGTATGATTTTCCAAAAATCTCGCCAAATAAACCGTTTTCGGAGCAAATTTCGGCTTATTTTGGAAGATTCTTCAAAACGTTTGCCAAATTAGCCGTTTCTGGATCAGATTTCGGCATAATTGGTAAGACTTTTTCGAAAATCTTGCTAAATTAGCCGTTTTCGGAGCGAATTTCGGCTTTATTTGGAAGATTTTTCAGAAAATCTTCTAAATAAGCCGTTTTCGAAGTAAATTTCGTCTTAATTAGGATAATTTTTTCGAAAATCTTGTCAAATAAGCCGTTTTCAGAGCAAACTTTGGCTTTATTTGGAAGATTCATCTAAAATCTTCCTAAATCAGCCGTTTTCGGAGAAAATTTCGGCTTATTTTTGAAGATTTTTCAAAAATTTTGCCAAATTATCCGTTTTTGGATCATATTTCGAATTAATTTCGAAGATTTTTTCGAAAATCTTTTCAAATAAGACATTTATAGAGGAAATTTCAGCTATATTTGGAAGATTTATCTAAAATCTTGCTAAATAAGCCGTTTTCGGAGAAAATTTTGGCTTATTTTTGAAGATTTTTCAAAAATTTTGCCAAATTATCCGTTTTCGGAGCAAATTTCGGCTTATTTTGGAAGATTTTCCGAAAATCTTGCCAAATAAACCGTTTTCGGAGCAAATTTCGGATTATTTTGGAAGATTCTTCAAAAAGTTTGCCAAATTAGCCGTTTTTGGATCAAATTTCGGCTTGATTGGGAAGATTTTTTCGAAAATCTTCTCAAATAAGACATTTATAGAGGAAATTTCGGCTATATTTGGAAGATTTATCTAAGTTCTTGCAAGATAAGCCGTTTTCGGAGCAAATTTCGGCTTATCTTGGAAGGTTTTTTCGAAATACTTGCTAAATAAGCCGTTTTAGGAGCAAATAACGACTTATTTTGGAAGATTTTTCAGAAAATCTTGCTAAATAAGCCGTTTTCAGAGCCAATTTCGGCTTTATTTGGAAGATTTATTTAAAATCTTGCTAAATAAGCCGTTTTCGGAGCAAATTTCGGCTTAATTTGGAAGTTTTTTTCGAAAATCTTGCTAAATAAGCCGTTTTCAGAGTAAATTTTGGCAAATTTGGAAGATTTTTTCGAAAATCCTGCCAAATAAACCGTTTTCGGAGCAAAGTTCGGCTTAATTTGGAAGATTTTTACGAAAATTTGCTAAATAAGCCGTTTTAGGTGCAAATAACGACTTATTTTGGAAGATTTTTCAGAAAATCTTGCTAAATAAGCCGTTTTCAAGGCAATTTCGGCTTTATTTGGAAGATTTATCTAAAATCTTGCTAAATAAGCCGTTTTCGGAGCAAATTTTGGCTTATTTTGGAAGGTTTTTTCGAAATACTTGCTAAATAAGCCGTTTTAGGTGCAAATAACGACTTATTTTGGAAGATTTTTCAGAAAATCTTGCTAAATAAGCCGTTTTCAGAGCCAATTTCGGCTATATTTGGAAGATTTATCTAAAATCTTGCTAAATAAGCCGTTTTCGGAGAAAATTTTGGCTTATTTTTGAAGATTTTTCAAAAATTTTGCCAAATTATCCGTTTTCGGAGCAAATTTCGGCTTATTTTGGAAGATTTTCCGAAAATCTTGCCAAATAAACCGTTTTCGGAGCAAATTTCGGATTATTTTGGAAGATTCTTCAAAACGTTTGCCAAATTAGCCGTTTTTGGATCAAATTTCGGCTTGATTGGGAAGATTTTTTCGAAAATCTTCTCAAATAAGACATTTATAGAGGAAATTTCGGCTATATTTGGAAGATTTATCTAAAATCTTGCTAATTAAGCCGTTTTCGGAGCAAATTTTGGCTTATTTTGGATGGTTTTTTCGAAATACTTGCTAAATAAGCCGTTTTCAGAGTAAATTTTTGCTTAATTTGGAAGATTTTTTCGAAAATCTTTCCAAATAAACCGTTTTCGGAGCAAATTTCGGCTAAATTTGGAAGATTTTTACGAAAATCTTGCTTAATAAGCCGTTTTAGGAGCAAATTTCGGCTTATTTTGGTAGATTTTTCAGAAAATCTTGCTAAATAAGCCGTTTTCAGAGCAAATTTCGGCTTAATTTGGAAGATTTTTTAGAAAATCTTGCTAAATAAGCCGTTTTAGGAGTAAATTTCGGCTTATTTTGGAAGATTTTTCAGAAATATTGCCAAATAAGGCGTTTTCGGATGAAATTTCGGCTTAATATAAAGATTTCTACAAAAATCTTGCAAAATAAGCGGTTTTCAGAGCATTTTCCCCTTTATTTGGAGGAATTTTCCGAAATTCTTGACAAATAAGCCGTTTTCGGAGTAAATTTCGGCTTAATATAGAAGAATTTTTCGAAAATCTTGCTAAATAAGCCGTTTTCGGAGTAAATTTCGGTTCAATTTGGAAGATTTTTTCGAAAATCTTGCTAAATAGGCCGTTTACGGAGGAAATTTCGGCTTCATTTGTATGTTTTTCCGAAAATCTTGCCAAATAAACCGTTTTCGGAGCTAATTTCGGCTTAATTTGGAAGATTTTTTCGAAAATCTTGCCAAATAAACCGTTTTCGGAGTAAATTTCGGCTGAATTTGGAAGATTTTTACGAAAATCTTGCTAAATAAGCCGTTTTCGGAGCAAATTTCGGCTTCATTTGTATGATTTTCCAAAAATCTAGCCAAATAAACCGATTTCAGAGTAAATTTCGGCTTAATTTGGAAGATTTTTTCGAAAATCTTCCTAAATAAGCCGTTTTCGGAGCAAATTTAGGCTTCATCTGTATGGTTTTCCGAGAATCTTGCCAAATAAACCGTTTTAGGAGCAAATTTCGGCTTATTATGGAAGATTCTTCAAAACGTTTCCCATATTAGCCGTTTTTGGATCAAATTTCGGCTTAATTTGGATGATTTTTTCGAAAATCCAGCTAAATAAGCCGTTTTCGGAGGAAATTTCGGCTTCATTTGTATGATTTTCCGAAAATCTTGCCAAATAAACCGTTTTCAGAGAAAATTTCGGCTTAATTTGGAAGATTTATCTAAAATCTTGCTAAATAAGCCGTTTTAGGAGCAAATTTCGGCTTATTTTGGAAGATTTTTCAGAAAATCTTGCTAAATAAGCCGTTTTCAGAGCAAATTTCGGCTTTATTTGGAAGATTTATCTAAAAGCTTGCTAAATAAGCCGTTTTCGGAGCAAATTTTGGCCTGATTTAGAAGATTTCTTAGAAGCTCTTGCTAAATAAGCCGTTTTCGGAGTAAATTTCGGCATTTTTTGGAAGATTTTTCAAAAAGTTTGCCTAATTAGCCGTTTTTGGATCAAATTTCGGCTTAATTTGGAAATTTTTTTCGCAAATCATGCTAAATAAGCCGTTTTCTCAGCAAATTTCGTCTTCATTTGTATGATTTTCCCAAAATCTTGCCAAATAAATCGTTTTCGGAGAAAATTTCGGCTTATTTTGGAAGATTTTTCAAAAATTTGCCAAATTAGCCGTTTTTGGATCAAATTTCGGATTAATTTGGAAGATGTTTTAGAAAATATTCTCAAATAAGACGTTTATAGAGGAAATTTCGGCTATATTTGGAAGATTTATCTAAAATCTTGCTAAATAAGCCGTTTTCGGAGCAAATTTTGGCTTATTTTGGAAGGTTTTTTCGAAATACTTGCTAAATAAGCCGTTTTTAGAGTAAATTTGGCTTAATTTGGAAGATTTTTTCGAAAATCTTGCCAAATAAACCGTTTTCGGAGTAAATTTCGGCTGAATTTGGAAGATTTTTACGAAAATCTTGCTAAATAAGCCGTTTTCGGAGGAAATTTCGGCTTCATTTGTATGATTTTCCGAAAATCTTGCCAAATAAACCGTTTTCGGAGTAAATTTCGGCTTATTTTGGAAGATTTTTCAGAAAATCTTGCCAAATAAACGGTTTCAGAGCAAATTTCTGCTTTATTTGGAAGATTTTTCAAAAGGTTTGCCAAATAAGGCGTTTTCGGATGAAATTTCGGCTAAATATAAAGATATCTTCAAAAATCTTGCAAAATAATCGGTTTTCAGAGCATAAGATAAGAATAATAAGACGTTTATAGAGGAAATTTTGGCTATATTTGGAAGATTTATATAAAATCTTGCTAAATAAGCCGTTTTCGGAACAAACTTTGGCTTATCTTGGAAGGTTTATTCGAAAATCTTGCCAAATAAACCGTTTTCGGAGAAAATATCGGCTTATTTTGCAAGATTTTTCAAAAATTTGCCAAATTACCCGTTTTTGGATCAAATTTCGGATTAATTTGGAAGATTTTTTAGAAAATATTCCCAAATAAGACGTTTATAGAGGAAATTTCGGCTATATTTGGAAGATTTATCTAAAATCTTGCTAAATAAGCCGTTTTCGGAGCAAATTTTGGCTTATTTTGGAAGGTTTTTTCGAAATACTTGTTAAATAAGCCGTTTTCAGAGTAAATTTCGGCTAAATTTGGAAGATTTTTTCGAAAATCTTGCTAAATAAGCCGTTTTAGGAGTAAATATCTGCTTATTTTGGAAGATTTTTCAGAAATCTTGCCAAATAAGGCGTTATCGGATGAAATTTCGGCTAAATATAAAGATTTCTTCAAAAATCTTGCAAAATAATCGGTTTTTAGAGCATTTTCCCCTTCATTTGGAGGATTTTCCGAATGTCTTGACAAATAAGCCGTTTTCGGAGCAAATTTCGGCTTAATTTAGAAGAATTTTTCGAAAATCTTGCTAAATAAGCCGTTTTCAGAGCAAATTTCGGCTTTATTTGGAAGATTTTTTCGAAAATCTTCTCAAATAAGACGTTTATAGAGGAAATTTCGGCTATTTTTGGAAGATTTATCTAAAATCTTGCTAAATTAGCCGTTTTCGGAGCAAATTTTGGCCTGAATAAAAGATTTTTTAGAAAATCTTGCTAAAGAAGCCGTTTTCGGAGAAAATTTCGGCTTTATTTGGAAGATTTTTCAATAAGCTTGCCAAATTAGCCGTTTTCGGAGCAAATTTCGGCTTTATTTGTATGATTTATCTAAAATCTTACTAAATAAGCCGTTTTCGAAGCAAATTCTGGCCTGATTTAGAAGATTTTTTAGAAAATCTTGCTAAATAAGCCGTTTTCGGAGAAAATTTCGGCTTATTTAGGAAGATTTTTCAAAAAGTTTGCCAAATTAGCCAAACTTCGGCTTAATTTAGAAGAATTTTTCGAAAATCTTGCTAAATAAGCCGTTTTCAGAGCAAATTTCGGCTTCATTTGTATGATTTTCCCAAAATCTTGCCAAATAAACCGTTTTCGGAGAAAATATCGGCTTATTTTGGAGGATTTTTCAAAAATTTGCCAAATTAGCCGTTTTTGGATCAAATTTCGGATTAATTTAGAAGAATTTTTCGAAAATCTTGCTAAATAAGCCGTTTTCAGAGCAAATTTCGGCTTTATTTGGAAGATTTTTTTCGAAAATCTTCTCAAATAAGACGTTTATAGAGGAAATTTTGGCTATATTTGGAAGATTTATATAAAATCTTGCTAAGTAAGCCGTTTTGGAACAAACTTTGGCTTATCTTGGAAGGTTTACTCGAAAATCTTGCCAAATAAACCGTTTTCGGAGAAAATATCGGCTTATTTTGCAAGATTTTTAGAAAATTTGCCAAATTAGCCGTTTTTGGATCAAATTTCGGATTAATTTGGAAGATTTTTTCGAAAATGTTCTTAAATAAGACATTTATAGAGGAAATTTCGGCTATATTTGGAAGATTTATCTAAAATCTTGCTAAATAAGCCGTTTTCGGAGTAAATTTTGGCTTATTTTGGAAGGTTTTTTCGAAATACTTGCTAAATAAGCCGTTTTCAAAGTAAATTTTGGCTTAATTTGGAAGATTTTTTCGAAAATCTTGCCAAATAAACCGTTTTGGAGTAAATTTCGGCTTAATTTGGAAGATTTTTACGAAAATCTTGCTAAATAAGCCGTTTTCGGGGCAAATTTCGGCTTCATTTGTATGATTTTCCGAAAATATTGCCAAATAAACCGTTTTCGGAGTAAATTTCGGGTTATTTTGGAAGATTTTTCAAATCTTTTTCAAAATTAGCCGTTTTTGGATCAAATTTCGTATTAATTTGGAAGATTTTTTAGAAAATATTCTCAAATAAGACGTTTATAGAGGAAATTTCGGCTATATTTGGAAGATTTATCTAAAATCTTGCTAAATAAGCCGTTTTCGGAGCAAATTTTGGCTTATTTTGGAAGGTTTTTTCGAAATACATGCTAAATAAGCCGTTTTCAGAGTAAATTTGGCTTAATTTGGAAGATTTTTTCGAAAATCTTGCCAAATAAACCGTTTTCGGAGTAAATTTCGGCTTAATTTGGAAGATTTTTACGAAAATTTGCTAAATAAGCCGTTTTAGGTGCAAATAACGACTTATTTTGGAAGATTTTTCAGAAAAACTTGCTAAATAAGCCGTTTTCAGAGCCAATTTCGGCTTTATTTGGAAGATTTATCTAAAATCTTGACAAATAAGCCGTTTTCGGAGCAAATTTCGGCTTATTTTAGAAGAATTTTTCGAAAATCTTGCAAAATAAGCCGTTTTCGGAACAAATTTTGGCTTATCTTGGAAGGTTTTTTCGAAAATCTTGCCAAATTAACCGTTTTCGGAGAGAATATCGGCTTATTTTGGAAGATGTTTCAAAAATTTGCCAAATTAGCCGTTTTTGGATCAAATTTCGGATTAATTTGGAAAATTTTTTCGAAAATCTTCTTAAATAAGACATTTATAGAGGAAATTTTGGCTATATTTGGAAAATTTATCTAAAATCTTGCTAAATAAGCCGTTTTCGGAGCAAATTTTGGCTTATTTTGGAAGATTTTTTCGAAAATCTTGCCAAATAAACCGTTTTCGGAGTAAATTTCGGCTTAATTTGAAAGATTTTTACGAAAATCTTCTCAAATAAGACGTTTATAGAGGAAATTTCGGCTATATTTGGAAGATTTATCTAAAATCTTGCTAAATTAGCCGTTTTTGGATCAAATTTCGGCCTAAATTGGAAGATTTTTTCGAAAATCTTGCTAAATAAGACGTTTTCGGAGCAAATTTCGGCTTCATTTGTATGATTTTCCCAAAATCTTGCCAAATAAACCGTTTTCGGAGAAAATATCGGCTTATTTTGGAAGATTTTTAAAAAATTTGCCAAATTAGCCGTTTTTGGATCAAATTTCGGATTAATTTGGAAGATTTTTTCGAAAATCATCTCAAATAAGACATTTATAGAGGAAATTTCGGCTATATTTGGAAGATTCATCTAAAATCTTGCTAAATAAGCCGTTTTCGGAGCAAATTTTGGCTTATTTTGGAAGGTTTTTTCGAAATACATGCTAAATAAGCCGTTTTCAGAGTAAATTTGGCTTAATTTGGAAGATTTTTTCGAAAATCTTGCCAAATAAACCGTTTTCGGAGTAAATTTTGGCTTAATTTGGAAGATTTTTACGAAAATTTGCTAAATAAGCCGTTTTAGGTGCAAATAACGACTTATTTTGGAAGATTTTTCAGAAAAACTTGCTAAATAAGCCGTTTTCGGAGTAAATTTCGGCTTTATTTGGAAGATTTATCTAAAATCTTGACAAATAAGCCGTTTTCGGAGCAAATTTCGGCTTATTTTAGAAGAATTTTTCGAAAATCTTGCAAAATAAGCCGTTTTCGGAACAAATTTTGGCTTATCTTGGAAGGTTTTTTCGAAAATCTTGCCAAATTAACCGTTTTCGGAGAGAATATCGGCTTATTTTCGAAGATGTCTCAAAAATTTGCCAAATTAGCCGTTTTTGGATCAAATTTCGGATTAATTTGGAAAATTTTTTCGAAAATCTTCTTAAATAAGACATTTATAGAGGAAATTTTGGCTATATTTGGAAAATTTATCTAAAATCTTGCTAAATAAGCCGTTTTCGGAGCAAATTTTGGCTTATTTTGGAAGATTTTTTCGAAAATCTTGCCAAATAAACCGTTTTCGGAGTAAATTTTGGCTTAATTTGAAAGATTCTTACGAAAATCTTCTCAAATAAGACGTTTATAGAGGAAATTTCGGCTATATTTGGAAGATTTATCTAAAATCTTGCTAAATTAGCCGTTTTTGGATCAAATTTCGGCCTAAATTGGAAGATTTTTTCGAAAATCTTGCTAAATAAGACGTTTTCGGAGCAAATTTCGGCTTCATTTGTATGATTTTCCCAAAATCTTGCCAAATAAACCGTTTTCGGAGAAAATATCGGCTTATTTTGGAAGATTTTTAAAAAATTTGCCAAATTAGCCGTTTTTGGATCAAATTTCGGATTAATTTGGAAGATTTTTTCGAAAATCATCTCAAATAAGACATTTATAGAGGAAATTTCGGCTATATTTGGAAGATTCATCTAAAATCTTGCAAAATAAGCGTTTTTCAGAGCATTTTCCCCTTAATTTGGAGGATTTTCCGAAATTCTTGACAAATAAGCCGTTTTCAGAGCAAATTTCGGCTATATTTGGAAGATTTTTTCGAAAATCTTCTCAAATAAGCCGTTTATAGAGGAAATTTCGGCTATATTTGGAAGATTTATCTAAAATCTTGCTAAATAAGCCGTTTTCGGAACAAATTTTGGCTTATCTTGGAAGGTTTTTTCGAAAATCTTGCCAAATAAACCGTTTTCGGAGAAAATATCGGCTTATTTTGGAACATTTTTCAAAAATTTGCCAAATTAGCCGTTTTTGGATCAAATTTCGGATTAATTTGGAAGATTTTTTCGAAAATCTTCTTAAATAAGACATTAATAGAGGAAATTTTGGCTATATTTGGAAGATTTATCTAAAATCTTCCTAAATAAGCCGTTTTCGGAGCAAATTTTGGCTTATTTTGGAAGGTTTTTCGAAAGATTTGCTAAATATGCCGTTTTCAGAGTAAATTTTGGCTTAATTTGGAAGATTTTTTCGAAAATCTTGCCAAATAAACCGTTTTCGGAGTAAATTTCGGCTTAATTTGGAAGATTTTTGGGAAAATCTTCCTAAATAAGCCGTTTTCGGAGGAAATTTTGACTTCATTTGTATGATTTTCCGAAAATCTTGCCAAATAAACCGTTTTCGGAGTAAATTTCGGCTTATTTTGGAAGATTTTTCAGAAAATCTTGCCAAATAAACGGTTATCAGAGCATTTTCCCCTTAATTTGAAGGTTTTTCCGAAATTCTTGACAAATAAGCCGTTTTCGGAGTAAATTTCGACTCAATTTGGAAGATTTTTTCGAAAATCTTCTCAAATAAGACGTTTATAGAGGAAATTCCGGCTATATTTGGAAGACTTATCTAAAATCCTGCTAAATAAGCCGTTTTCGGAGAAAATTTCGGCTTATTTTGGAAGATTTTTCAAAAAGCTTTCCAAATTAGCCGTTTTTGGATCAAATTTCGGCTTAATTTGGAAGATTTATTCGAAAATCTTGCTAAATAAGCCGTTTTCGGAGCAAATTTCGGCTTCATTTGTATGATTTATCTAAAATCTTGCTAAATAAGCCGTTTTCGGAGCAAATTTTGGCCTGATTTAGAAGATTTTTTCGAAAATCTTGCTAAATAAACGGTTTCAGAGCAAATTTCTGTTTTATTTGGAAGATTTTTCAAAAAGTTTGCCAAATAAGGCGTTTTCGGATGA
This sequence comes from Pachydiplax longipennis, assembly GCA_036926295.1. Lineage (NCBI taxonomy): Eukaryota > Metazoa > Arthropoda > Insecta > Odonata > Libellulidae > Pachydiplax > Pachydiplax longipennis. Next base: position 70,002,571 of record JAVFKF010000015.1, read on the forward strand.
AATTTCGGCTAAATATAAAGATTTCTTCAAAAATCTTGCAAAATAATCGGTTTTCAGAGCATTTTCCCCTTAATTTGGAGGATTTTCCGAAATTCTTGACAAATAAGCCGTTTTCGGAGTAAAGTTCGGCTCAATTTGGAAGATTTTTTCGAAAATCTTCTCAAATAAGACTTTTATAGAGGAAATTTCGGCTATATTTGGAAGATTTATCTAAAATCTTGCTAAATAAGCCGTTTTTGGATCAAATTTCGGCTTAATTTGGAAGAATTATTGGAAAATCTTGCTAAATAAGCCGTTTCTGGATCAAATTTCGGCTTTATTTGGAAGATTTTTTCGAAAATCTTCTCAAATAAGACGTTTATAGAGGAAATTTTGGCTATATTTGGAAGATTTATATAAAATCTTGCTAAGTAAGCCGTTTTGGAACAAACTTTGGCTTATCTTGGAAGGTTTACTCGAAAATCTTGCCAAATAAACCGTTTTCGGAGAAAATATCGTCTTATTTTGCAAGATTTTTAGAAAATTTGCCAAATTAGCCGTTTTTGGATCAAATTTCGGATTAATTTGGAAGATTTTTTCGAAAATGTTCTTAAATAAGACATTTATAGAGGAAATTTCGGCTATATTTGGAAGATTTATCTAAAATCTTGCTAAATAAGCCGTTTTCGGAGTAAATTTTGGCTTATTTTGGAAGGTTTTTTCGAAATACTTGCTAAATAAGCCGTTTTCAAAGTAAATTTGTGCTTAATTTGGAAGATTTTTTCGAAAATCTTGCCAAATAAACCGTTTTGGAGTAAATTTCGGCTTAATTTGGAAGATTTTTACGAAAATCTTGCTAAATAAGCCGTTTTCGGGGCAAATTTCGGCTTCATTTGTATGATTTTCCGAAAATATTGCCAAATAAACCGTTTTCGGAGGAAATTTCGGGTTATTTTGGATGATTTTTCAAATCTTTTTCAAAATTAGCCGTTTTTGGATCAAATTTCGTATTAATTTGGAAGATTTTTTAGAAAATATTCTCAAATAAGACGTTTATAGAGGAAATTTCGGCTATATTTGGAAGATTTATCTAAAATCTTGCTAAATAAGCCGTTTTCGGAGCAAATTTTGGCTTATTTTGGAAGGTTTTTTCGAAATACATGCTAAATAAGCCGTTTTCAGAGTAAATTTGGCTTAATTTGGAAGATTTTTTCGAAAATCTTGCCAAATAAACCGTTTTCGGAGTAAATTTCGGCTTAATTTGGAAGATTTTTACGAAAATTTGCTAAATAAGCCGTTTTAGGTGCAAATAACGACTTATTTTGGAAGATTTTTCAGAAAAACTTGCTAAATAAGCCGTTTTCAGAGCCAATTTCGGCTTTATTTGGAAGATTTATCTAAAATCTTGACAAATAAGCCGTTTTCGGAGCAAATTTCGGCTTATTTTAGAAGAATTTTTCGAAAATCTTGCAAAATAAGCCGTTTTCGGAACAAATTTTGGCTTATCTTGGAAGGTTTTTTCGAAAATCTTGCCAAATTAACCGTTTTCGGAGAGAATATCGGCTTATTTTGGAAGATGTTTCAAAAATTTGCCAAATTAGCCGTTTTTGGATCAAATTTCGGATTAATTTGGAAAATTTTTTCGAAAATCTTCTTAAATAAGACATTTATAGAGGAAATTTTGGCTATATTAGGAAAATTTATCTAAAATCTTGCTAAATAAGCCGTTTTCGGAGCAAATTTTGTCTTATTTTGGAAGATTTTTTCGAAAATCTTGCCAAATAAACCGTTTTCGGAGTAAATTTCGGCTTAATTTGGAAGATTTTTACGAAAATCTTGCTAAATAAGCCGTTTTCGGAGCAAATTTCGGCTTCATTTGTATGATTTTCCGAAAATCTTGCCAAATAAACCGTTTTCGGTGTAAATTTCGGCTTATTTTGGAAGATTCTTCAAAACGTTTGCCAAATTAGCCGTTTTTGGATCAAATTTCGGCTTAATTTGGAAGATTTTTTCGAAAATCTTGCTAAATAAGCCGTTATCGGAGGAAATTTCGACTTCATTTGTATGATTTTCCGAAGATCTTGCCAATTAAACCGTTTTCGGAGTAAATTTCGGCTTATTTTGGAAGATTTTTCAGAAAATCTTGACAAATAAACGGTTTCAGAGTAAATTTCTGCTTTATTTGGAAGATTTTTCAAAAAGTTTGCCAAATAAGGCGTTTTCGGATGAAATTTCGGCTAAATATAAAGATTTCTTCAAAAATCTTGCAAAATAATCGGTTTTCAGAGCATTTTCCCCTTAATTTGGAGGATTTTCCGAAATTCTTGACAAATTAGCCGTTTTTGGATCAAATTTCGGCTTAATTTGGAAGATTTTTTCGAAAATCTTGCTAAATAAGCCGTTTTCGGAGCAAATTTCGGCTTCATTTGTATGATTTTCCGAAAATCTTGCCAAATAAACCGTTTTCGGTGTAAATTTCGGCTTATTTTGGAAGATTCTTCAAAACGTTTGCCAAATTAGCCGTTTTTGGATCAAATTTCGGCTTAATTTGGAAGATTTTTTCGAAAATCTTGCTAAATAAGCCGTTATCGGAGGAAATTTCGACTTCATTTGTATGATTTTCCGAAGATCTTGCCAATTAAACCGTTTTCGGAGTAAATTTCGGCTTATTTTGGAAGATTTTTCAGAAAATCTTGACAAATAAACGGTTTCAGAGTAAATTTCTGCTTTATTTGGAAGATTTTTCAAAAAGTTTGCCAAATAAGGCGTTTTCGGATGAAATTTCGGCTAAATATAAAGATTTCTTCAAAAATCTTGCAAAATAATCGGTTTTCAGAGCATTTTCCCCTTAATTTGGAGGATTTTCCGAAATTCTTGACAAATTAGCCGTTTTTGGATCAAATTTCGGCTTAATTTGGAAGATTTTTTCGAAAATCTTGCCAAATTAACCGTTTTCGGAGTAAATTTCGGCTTAATTTGAAAGATTTTTACGAAAATCTTCTCAAATAAGACGTTTATAGAGGAAATTTCGGCTATATTTGGAAGATTTATCTAAAATCTTGCTAAATTAGCCGTTTTTGGATCAAATTTCGGCCTAAATTGGAAGATTTTTTCGAAAATCTTGCTAAATAAGACGTTTTCGGAGCAAATTTCGGCTTCATTTGTATGATTTTCCCAAAATCTTGCCAAATAAACCGTTTTCGGAGAAAATATCGGCTTATTTTGGAATATTTTTAAAAAATTTGCCAAATTAGCCGTTTTTGGATCAAATTTCGGATTAATTTGGAAGATTTTTTCGAAAATCATCTCAAATAAGACATTTATAGAGGAAATTTCGGCTATATTTGGAAGATTCATCTAAAATCTTGCTAAATAAGCCGTTTTCGGAGCAAATTTTGGCTTATTTTGGAAGGTTTTTTCGAAATACATGCTAAATAAGCCGTTTTCAGAGTAAATTTGGCTTAATTTGGAAGATTTTTTCGAAAATCTTGCCAAATAAACCGTTTTCGGAGTAAATTTTGGCTTAATTTGGAAGATTTTTACGAAAATTTGCTAAATAAGCCGTTTTAGGTGCAAATAACGACTTATTTTGGAAGATTTTTCAGAAAAACTTGCTAAATAAGCCGTTTTCGGAGTAAATTTCGGCTTTATTTGGAAGATTTATCTAAAATCTTGACAAATAAGCCGTTTTCGGAGCAAATTTCGGCTTATTTTAGAAGAATTTTTCGAAAATCTTGCAAAATAAGCCGTTTTCGGAACAAATTTTGGCTTATCTTGGAAGGTTTTTTCGAAAATCTTGCCAAATTAACCGTTTTCGGAGAGAATATCGGCTTATTTTCGAAGATGTCTCAAAAATTTGCCAAATTAGCCGTTTTTGGATCAAATTTCGGATTAATTTGGAAAATTTTTTCGAAAATCTTCTTAAATAAGACATTTATAGAGGAAATTTTGGCTATATTTGGAAAATTTATCTAAAATCTTGCTAAATAAGCCGTTTTCGGAGCAAATTTTGGCTTATTTTGGAAGATTTTTTCGAAAATCTTGCCAAATAAACCGTTTTCGGAGTAAATTTTGGCTTAATTTGAAAGATTCTTACGAAAATCTTCTCAAATAAGACGTTTATAGAGGAAATTTCGGCTATATTTGGAAGATTTATCTAAAATCTTGCTAAATTAGCCGTTTTTGGATCAAATTTCGGCCTAAATTGGAAGATTTTTTCGAAAATCTTGCTAAATAAGACGTTTTCGGAGCAAATTTCGGCTTCATTTGTATGATTTTCCCAAAATCTTGCCAAATAAACCGTTTTCGGAGAAAATATCGGCTTATTTTGGAAGATTTTTAAAAAATTTGCCAAATTAGCCGTTTTTGGATCAAATTTCGGATTAATTTGGAAGATTTTTTCGAAAATCATCTCAAATAAGACATTTATAGAGGAAATTTCGGCTATATTTGGAAGATTCATCTAAAATCTTGCAAAATAAGCGTTTTTCAGAGCATTTTCCCCTTAATTTGGAGGATTTTCCGAAATTCTTGACAAATAAGCCGTTTTCAGAGCAAATTTCGGCTATATTTGGAAGATTTTTTCGAAAATCTTCTCAAATAAGCCGTTTATAGAGGAAATTTCGGCTATATTTGGAAGATTTATCGAAAATCTTGCCAAATAAACCGTTTTCGGAGAAAATATCGGCTTATTTTGGAACATTTTTCAAAAATTTGCCAAATTAGCCGTTTTTGGATCAAATTTCGGATTAATTTGGAAGATTTTTTCGAAAATCTTCTTAAATAAGACATTAATAGAGGAAATTTTGGCTATATTTGGAAGATTTATCTAAAATCTTCCTAAATAAGCCGTTTTCGGAGCAAATTTTGGCTTATTTTGGAAGGTTTTTCGAAAGATTTGCTAAATATGCCGTTTTCAGAGTAAATTTTGGCTTAATTTGGAAGATTTTTTCGAAAATCTTGCCAAATAAACCGTTTTCGGAGTAAATTTCGGCTTAATTTGGAAGATTTTTGGGAAAATCTTCCTAAATAAGCCGTTTTCGGAGGAAATTTTGACTTCATTTGTATGATTTTCCGAAAATCTTGCCAAATAAACCGTTTTCGGAGTAAATTTCGGCTTATTTTGGAAGATTTTTCAGAAAATCTTGCCAAATAAACGGTTATCAGAGCATTTTCCCCTTAATTTGAAGGTTTTTCCGAAATTCTTGACAAATAAGCCGTTTTCGGAGTAAATTTCGACTCAATTTGGAAGATTTTTTCGAAAATCTTCTCAAATAAGACGTTTATAGAGGAAATTCCGGCTATATTTGGAAGACTTATCTAAAATCCTGCTAAATAAGCCGTTTTCGGAGAAAATTTCGGCTTATTTTGGAAGATTTTTCAAAAAGCTTTCCAAATTAGCCGTTTTTGGATCAAATTTCGGCTTAATTTGGAAGATTTATTCGAAAATCTTGCTAAATAAGCCGTTTTCGGAGCAAATTTCGGCTTCATTTGTATGATTTATCTAAAATCTTGCTAAATAAGCCGTTTTCGGAGCAAATTTTGGCCTGATTTAGAAGATTTTTTCGAAAATCTTGCTAAATAAACGGTTTCAGAGCAAATTTCTGTTTTATTTGGAAGATTTTTCAAAAAGTTTGCCAAATAAGGCGTTTTCGGATGAAATTTCGGCTAAATATAAAGATTTCTTCAAAAATCTTGCAAAATAATCGGTTTTCAGAGCATTTTCCCCTTAATTTGGAGGATTTTCCGAAATTCTTGACAAATAAGCCGTTTTCGGAGTAAAGTTCGGCTCAATTTGGAAGATTTTTTCGAAAATCTTCTCAAATAAGACTTTTATAGAGGAAATTTCGGCTATATTTGGAAGATTTATCTAAAATCTTGCTAAATAAGCCGTTTTTGGATCAAATTTCGGCTTAATTTGGAAGAATTATTGGAAAATCTTGCTAAATAAGCCGTTTCTGGATCAAATTTCGGCTTTATTTGGAAGATTTTTTCGAAAATCTTCTCAAATAAGACGTTTATAGAGGAAATTTTGGCTATATTTGGAAGATTTATATAAAATCTTGCTAAGTAAGCCGTTTTGGAACAAACTTTGGCTTATCTTGGAAGGTTTACTCGAAAATCTTGCCAAATAAACCGTTTTCGGAGAAAATATCGTCTTATTTTGCAAGATTTTTAGAAAATTTGCCAAATTAGCCGTTTTTGGATCAAATTTCGGATTAATTTGGAAGATTTTTTCGAAAATGTTCTTAAATAAGACATTTATAGAGGAAATTTCGGCTATATTTGGAAGATTTATCTAAAATCTTGCTAAATAAGCCGTTTTCGGAGTAAATTTTGGCTTATTTTGGAAGGTTTTTTCGAAATACTTGCTAAATAAGCCGTTTTCAAAAAAAATTTGTGCTTAATTTGGAAGATTTTTTCGAAAATCTTGCCAAATAAACCGTTTTGGAGTAAATTTCGGCTTAATTTGGAAGATTTTTACGAAAATCTTGCTAAATAAGCCGTTTTCGGGGCAAATTTCGGCTTCATTTGTATGATTTTCCGAAAATATTGCCAAATAAACCGTTTTCGGAGGAAATTTCGGGTTATTTTGGATGATTTTTCAAATCTTTTTCAAAATTAGCCGTTTTTGGATCAAATTTCGTATTAATTTGGAAGATTTTTTAGAAAATATTCTCAAATAAGACGTTTATAGAGGAAATTTCGGCTATATTTGGAAGATTTATCTAAAATCTTGCTAAATAAGCCGTTTTCGGAGCAAATTTTGGCTTATTTTGGAAGGTTTTTTCGAAATACATGCTAAATAAGCCGTTTTCAGAGTAAATTTGGCTTAATTTGGAAGATTTTTTCGAAAATCTTGCCAAATAAACCGTTTTCGGAGTAAATTTCGGCTTAATTTGGAAGATTTTTACGAAAATTTGCTAAATAAGCCGTTTTAGGTGCAAATAACGACTTATTTTGGAAGATTTTTCAGAAAAACTTGCTAAATAAGCCGTTTTCAGAGCCAATTTCGGCTTTATTTGGAAGATTTATCTAAAATCTTGACAAATAAGCCGTTTTCGGAGCAAATTTCGGCTTATTTTAGAAGAATTTTTCGAAAATCTTGCAAAATAAGCCGTTTTCGGAACAAATTTTGGCTTATCTTGGAAGGTTTTTTCGAAAATCTTGCCAAATTAACCGTTTTCGGAGAGAATATCGGCTTATTTTGGAAGATGTTTCAAAAATTTGCCAAATTAGCCGTTTTTGGATCAAATTTCGGATTAATTTGGAAAATTTTTTCGAAAATCTTCTTAAATAAGACATTTATAGAGGAAATTTTGGCTATATTAGGAAAATTTATCTAAAATCTTGCTAAATAAGCCGTTTTCGGAGCAAATTTTGTCTTATTTTGGAAGATTTTTTCGAAAATCTTGCCAAATAAACCGTTTTCGGAGTAAATTTCGGCTTAATTTGGAAGATTTTTACGAAAATCTTGCTAAATAAGCCGTTTTCGGAGCAAATTTCGGCTTCATTTGTATGATTTTCCGAAAATCTTGCCAAATAAACCGTTTTCGGTGTAAATTTCGGCTTATTTTGGAAGATTCTTCAAAACGTTTGCCAAATTAGCCGTTTTTGGATCAAATTTCGGCTTAATTTGGAAGATTTTTTCGAAAATCTTGCTAAATAAGCCGTTATCGGAGGAAATTTCGACTTCATTTGTATGATTTTCCGAAGATCTTGCCAATTAAACCGTTTTCGGAGTAAATTTCGGCTTATTTTGGAAGATTTTTCAGAAAATCTTGACAAATAAACGGTTTCAGAGTAAATTTCTGCTTTATTTGGAAGATTTTTCAAAAAGTTTGCCAAATAAGGCGTTTTCGGATGAAATTTCGGCTAAATATAAAGATTTCTTCAAAAATCTTGCAAAATAATCGGTTTTCAGAGCATTTTCCCCTTAATTTGGAGGATTTTCCGAAATTCTTGACAAATTAGCCGTTTTTGGATCAAATTTCGGCTTAATTTGGAAGATTTTTTCGAAAATCTTGCTAAATAAGCCGTTTTCGGAGCAAATTTCGGCTTCATTTGTATGATTTTCCGAAAATCTTGCCAAATAAACCGTTTTCGGTGTAAATTTCGGCTTATTTTGGAAGATTCTTCAAAACGTTTGCCAAATTAGCCGTTTTTGGATCAAATTTCGGCTTAATTTGGAAGATTTTTTCGAAAATCTTGCTAAATAAGCCGTTATCGGAGGAAATTTCGACTTCATTTGTATGATTTTCCGAAGATCTTGCCAATTAAACCGTTTTCGGAGTAAATTTCGGCTTATTTTGGAAGATTTTTCAGAAAATCTTGACAAATAAACGGTTTCAGAGTAAATTTCTGCTTTATTTGGAAGATTTTTCAAAAAGTTTGCCAAATAAGGCGTTTTCGGATGAAATTTCGGCTAAATATAAAGATTTCTTCAAAAATCTTGCAAAATAATCGGTTTTCAGAGCATTTTCCCCTTAATTTGGAGGATTTTCCGAAATTCTTGACAAATTAGCCGTTTTTGGATCAAATTTCGGCTTAATTTGGAAGATTTTTTCGAAAATCTTGCCAAATTAACCGTTTTCGGAGTAAATTTCGGCTTAATTTGAAAGATTTTTACGAAAATCTTCTCAAATAAGACGTTTATAGAGGAAATTTCGGCTATATTTGGAAGATTTATCTAAAATCTTGCTAAATTAGCCGTTTTTGGATCAAATTTCGGCCTAAATTGGAAGATTTTTTCGAAAATCTTGCTAAATAAGACGTTTTCGGAGCAAATTTCGGCTTCATTTGTATGATTTTCCCAAAATCTTGCCAAATAAACCGTTTTCGGAGAAAATATCGGCTTATTTTGGAATATTTTTAAAAAATTTGCCAAATTAGCCGTTTTTGGATCAAATTTCGGATTAATTTGGAAGATTTTTTCGAAAATCATCTCAAATAAGACATTTATAGAGGAAATTTCGGCTATATTTGGAAGATTCATCTAAAATCTTGCTAAATAAGCCGTTTTCGGAGCAAATTTTGGCTTATTTTGGAAGGTTTTTTCGAAATACATGCTAAATAAGCCGTTTTCAGAGTAAATTTGGCTTAATTTGGAAGATTTTTTCGAAAATCTTGCCAAATAAACCGTTTTCGGAGTAAATTTTGGCTTAATTTGGAAGATTTTTACGAAAATTTGCTAAATAAGCCGTTTTAGGTGCAAATAACGACTTATTTTGGAAGATTTTTCAGAAAAACTTGCTAAATAAGCCGTTTTCGGAGTAAATTTCGGCTTTATTTGGAAGATTTATCTAAAATCTTGACAAATAAGCCGTTTTCGGAGCAAATTTCGGCTTATTTTAGAAGAATTTTTCGAAAATCTTGCAAAATAAGCCGTTTTCGGAACAAATTTTGGCTTATCTTGGAAGGTTTTTTCGAAAATCTTGCCAAATTAACCGTTTTCGGAGAGAATATCGGCTTATTTTGGAAGATGTCTCAAAAATTTGCCAAATTAGCCGTTTTTGGATCAAATTTCGGATTAATTTGGAAAATTTTTTCGAAAATCTTCTTAAATAAGACATTTATAGAGGAAATTTTGGCTATATTTGGAAAATTTATCTAAAATCTTGCTAAATAAGCCGTTTTCGGAGCAAATTTTGGCTTATTTTGGAAGATTTTTTCGAAAATCTTGCCAAATAAACCGTTTTCGGAGTAAATTTTGGCTTAATTTGAAAGATTTTTACGAAAATCTTCTCAAATAAGACGTTTATAGAGGAAATTTCGGCTATATTTGGAAGATTTATCTAAAATCTTGCTAAATTAGCCGTTTTTGGATCAAATTTCGGCCTAAATTGGAAGATTTTTTCGAAAATCTTGCTAAATAAGACGTTTTCGGAGCAAATTTCGGCTTCATTTGTATGATTTTCCCAAAATCTTGCCAAATAAACCGTTTTCGGAGAAAATATCGGCTTATTTTGGAAGATTTTTAAAAAATTTGCCAAATTAGCCGTTTTTGGATCAAATTTCGGATTAATTTGGAAGATTTTTTCGAAAATCATCTCAAATAAGACATTTATAGAGGAAATTTCGGCTATATTTGGAATATTCATCTAAAATCTTGCAAAATAAGCGTTTTTCAGAGCATTTTCCCCTTAATTTGGAGGATTTTCCGAAATTCTTGACAAATAAGCCGTTTTCAGAGCAAATTTCGGCTATATTTGGAAGATTTTTTCGAAAATCTTCTCAAATAAGCCGTTTATAGAGGAAATTTCGGCTATATTTGGAAGATTTATCTAAAATCTTGCTAAATAAGCCGTTTTCGGAACAAATTTTGGCTTATCTTGGAAGGTTTTTTCGAAAATCTTGCCAAATAAACCGTTTTCGGAGAAAATATCGGCTTATTTTGGAACATTTTTCAAAAATTTGCCAAATTAGCCGTTTTTGGATCAAATTTCGGATTAATTTGGAAGATTTTTTCGAAAATCTTCTTAAATAAGACATTAATAGAGGAAATTTTGGCTATATTTGGAAGATTTATCTAAAATCTTCCTAAATAAGCCGTTTTCGGAGCAAATTTTGGCTTATTTTGGAAGGTTTTTCGAAAGATTTGCTAAATATGCCGTTTTCAGAGTAAATTTTGGCTTAATTTGGAAGATTTTTTCGAAAATCTTGCCAAATAAACCGTTTTCGGAGTAAATTTCGGCTTAATTTGGAAGATTTTTGCGAAAATCTTCCTAAATAAGCCGTTTTCGGAGGAAATTTTGACTTCATTTGTATGATTTTCCGAAAATCTTGCCAAATAAACCGTTTTCGGAGTAAATTTCGGCTTATTTTGGAAGATTTTTCAGAAAATCTTGCCAAATAAACGGTTATCAGAGCATTTTCCCCTTAATTTGAAGGTTTTTCCGAAATTCTTGACAAATAAGCCGTTTTCGGAGTAAATTTCGGCTCAATTTGGAAGATTTTTTCGAAAATCTTCTCAAATAAGACGTTTATAGAGGAAATTCCGGCTATATTTGGAAGACTTATCTAAAATCCTGCTAAATAAGCCGTTTTCGGAGAAAATTTCGGCTTATTTTGGAAGATTTTTCAAAAAGCTTTCCAAATTAGCCGTTTTTGGATCAAATTTCGGCTTAATTTGGAAGATTTATTCGAAAATCTTGCTAAATAAGCCGTTTTCGGAGCAAATTTCGGCTTCATTTGTATGATTTATCTAAAATCTTGCTAAATAAGCCGTTTTCGGAGCAAATTTTGGCCTGATTTAGAAGATTTTTTCGAAAATCTTGCTAAATAAACGGTTTCAGAGCAAATTTCTGTTTTATTTGGAAGATTTTTCAAAACGTTTGCCAAATAAGGCGTTTTCGGATGAAATTTCGGCTAAATATAAAGATTTCTTCAAAAATCTTGCAAAATAATCGGTTTTCAGAGCATTTTCCCCTTAATTTGGAGGATTTTCCGAAATTCTTGACAAATAAGCCGTTTTCGGAGTAAAGTTCGGCTCAATTTGGAAGATTTTTTCGAAAATCTTCTCAAATAAGACTTTTATAGAGGAAATTTCGGCTATATTTGGAAGATTTATCTAAAATCTTGCTAAATAAGCCGTTTTCGGAGAAAATTTCGGATTATTTTGGAAGATTTTGCAAAAAGCTTGAGAAATTAGCCGTTTTTGGATCAAATTTCGGCTTAATTTGGAAGAATTATTGGAAAATCTTGCTAAATAAGCCGTTTCTGGATCAAATTTCGGCTTTATTTGGAAGATTTTTTCGAAAATCTTCTCAAATAAGACGTTTATAGAGGAAATTTCCGCTATATTTGAAAGATTTATCTAAAATCTTGCTAAATTAGCCGTTTTCGGAGCATATTTCGGCTTCATTTGTATGATTTTCCAAAAATCTAGCCAAATAAACCGTTTTCAGAGTACATTTCGGCTTAATTTGGAAGATTTTTTCGAAAATCTTGCAAAATAAACCGTTTTCGGAGTAAATTTCGGCTTATTTTAGAAGATTTTTCAGAAATCTTGCCAAATAAACGGTTTCAGAGCAAATTTCTGTTTTATTTGGAAGATTTTTCAAAAAGTTTGCCAAATAAGGCGTTTTCGGATGAAATTTCGGCTAAATATAAAGATTTCTTCAAAAATCTTGCAAAATAATCGGTTTTCAGAGCATTTTCCCCTTAATTTGGAGGATTTTCCGAAATTCTTGACAAATAAGCCGTTTTCGGAGTAAAGTTCGGCTCAATTTGGAAGATTTTTTCGAAAATCTTCTCAAATAAGACTTTTATAGAGGAAATTTCGGCTATATTTGGAAGATTTATCTAAAATCTTGCTAAATAAGCCGTTTTCGGAGAAAATTTCGGCTTATTTTGGAAGATTTTTCTAAGAGCTTGAGAAATTAGCCGTTTTTGGATCAAATTTCGGCTTAATTTGGAAGATTTATTGGAAAATCTTCCTAAATAAGCCGTTTTCGGAGGAAATTTTGACTTCATTTGTATGATTTTCCGAAAATCTTGCCAAATAAACCGTTTTCGGAGTAAATTTCGGCTTATTTTGGAAGATTTTTCAGAAAATCTTGCCAAATAAACGGTTATCAGAGCATTTTCCCCTTAATTTGAAGGTTTTTCCGAAATTCTTGACAAATAAGCCGTTTTCGGAGTAAATTTCGGCTCAATTTGGAAGATTTTTTCGAAAATCTTCTCAAATAAGACGTTTATAGAGGAAATTCCGGCTATATTTGGAAGACTTATCTAAAATCCTGCTAAATAAGCCGTTTTCGGAGAAAATTTCGGCTTATTTTGGAAGATTTTTCAAAAAGCTTTCCAAATTAGCCGTTTTTGGATCAAATTTCGGCTTAATTTGGAAGATTTATTCGAAAATCTTGCTAAATAAGCCGTTTTCGGAGCAAATTTCGGCTTCATTTGTATGATTTATCTAAAATCTTGCTAAATAAGCCGTTTTCGGAGCAAATTTTGGCCTGATTTAGAAGATTTTTTCGAAAATCTTGCTAAATAAACGGTTTCAGAGCAAATTTCTGTTTTATTTGGAAGATTTTTCAAAAAGTTTGCCAAATAAGGCGTTTTCGGATGAAATTTCGGCTAAATATAAAGATTTCTTCAAAAATCTTGCAAAATAATCGGTTTTCAGAGCATTTTCGCCTTAATTTGGAGGATTTTCCGAAATTCTTGACAAATAAGCCGTTTTCGGAGTAAAGTTCGGCTCAATTTGGAAGATTTTTTCGAAAATCTTCTCAAATAAGACTTTTATAGAGGAAATTTCGGCTATATTTGGAAGATTTATCTAAAATCTTGCTAAATAAGCCGTTTTCGGAGAAAATTTCGGATTATTTTGGAAGATTTTTCAAAAAGCTTGAGAAATTAGCCGTTTTTGGATCAAATTTCGGCTTAATTTGGAAGAATTATTGGAAAATCTTGCTAAATAAGCCGTTTTCGGAGCAAATTTCGGCTTCATTTGTATGATTTTCCCAAAATCTTTCCAAATTAGCCGTTTTTGGATCAAATTTCGGCTTAATTTGGAAGATTTATTCGAAAATCTTGCTAAATAAGCCGTTTTCGGAGCAAATTTCGGCTTCATTTGTATGATTTATCTAAAATCTTGCTAAATAAGCCGTTTTCGGAGCAAATTTTGGCCTGATTTAGAAGATTTTTTCGAAAATCTTGCTAAATAAACGGTTTCAGAGCAAATTTCTGTTTTATTTGGAAGATTTTTCAAAAAGTTTGCCAAATAAGGCGTTTTCGGATGAAATTTCGGCTAAATATAAAGATTTCTTCAAAAATCTTGCAAAATAATCGGTTTTCAGAGCATTTTCCCCTTAATTTGGAGGATTTTCCGAAATTCTTGACAAATAAGCCGTTTTCGGAGTAAAGTTCGGCTCAATTTGGAAGATTTTTTCGAAAATCTTCTCAAATAAGACTTTTATAGAGGAAATTTCGGCTATATTTGGAAGATTTATCTAAAATCTTGCTAAATAAGCCGTTTTCGGAGAAAATTTCGGATTATTTTGGAAGATTTTTCTAAGAGCTTGAGAAATTAGCCGTTTTTGGATCAAATTTCGGATTAATTTGGAAGATTTTTAAAGAGAATCTTCTCAAATAAGACGTTTATAGAAGAAATTTCGGCTATATTTGGAAGATTTATCTAAAATCTTGCCAAATTAGCCGTTTTTGGATCAAATTTCGGCTTAATTTGGAAGATTTTTTGGAAAATCTTGCTAAATAAGCCGTTTTCGGAGCAAATTTCGGCTTCATTTGTATGATTTTCCCAAAATCTTGCCAAATAAACCGTTTTCGGAGAAGATTTCGGCTTATTTTGGAAGATTTTTCAAAAATTTTCCAAATTAGCCTTTTTTGGATCAAATTTCGGATTAATTTGGAAGATTTTTTCGAAAATCCTCTCAAATAAGACATTTATAGAGGAAATTTCGGCTATATTTGGAAGATTTATCTAAAATCTTGCAAAATAAGCGGTTTTCAGAGCATTTTCCCCTTAATTTGGAGGATTTTCCGAAATTCTTGACAAATAAGCCGTTTTCGGAGCAAATTTCGGCTTAATTTAGAAGAATTTTTCGAAAATCTTGCTAAATAAGCCGTTTTCAGAGAAATTTCGGCTTTATTTGGAAGATTTTTTCGAAAATCTTCTCAAATAAGACGTTTATAGAGGAAATGTCGGCTATATTTGGAAGATTTATCTAAAATCTTGCTAAATAAGCCGTTTTCGGAACAAATTTTGGCTTATCTTGGAAGGTTTTTTCGAAAATCTTGCCAAATAAACCGTTTTCCGGAGTAAATTTCGGCTTATTTTGGAAGATTTTTCAGAAAATCTTGCCAAATAAACGGTTTCAGGGCAAATTTCTGCTTTATTTGGAAGATTTTTTCGAAAATCTTCTCAAATAAGACGTTTATAGAGGAAATGTCGGCTATATTTGGAAGATTTATCTAAAATCTTGCTAAATAAGCCGTTTTCGGAACAAATTTTGGCTTATCTTGGAAGGTTTTTTCGAAAATCTTGCCAAATAAACCGTTTTCCGGAGTAAATTTCGGCTTATTTTGGAAGATTTTTCAGAAAATCTTGCCAAATAAACGGTTTCAGGGCAAATTTCTGCTTTATTTGGAAGATTTTTTCGAAAATCTTCTCAAATAAGACGTTTATAGAGGAAATTTCCGCTATATTTGGAAGATTTATCTAAAATCTTGCTAAATAAGCCGTTTTCGGAGCAAATTTGGGCTTCATTTGTACGATTTTCCAAAAATCTAGCCAAATAAACCGTTTTGAGAGTAAATTAGGGCTTAATTTGGAAGATTTTTTCGAAAATCTTCCTAAATAAGCCGTTTTCGGAGCAAATTTCGGCATCATTTGTATTGTTTATCTAAAATCTTGCTAAATAAGCCGTTTTCGGAGCAAATTTTGCCCTGATTTGGGAGATTTTTTAGAAAATCTTGCTAAATAAGCCGTTTTCGGAGAAAATTTCGGCTTATTTTGGAAGATTTTTCAAAAAGTTTGCCAAATTAGCCGTTTTTGGATCAAATTTCGGCTTAATTTGGAAGTTTTTTTCGAAAATCTTGCTAAATAAGCCGTTTTCGGAGCAAATTTCGGCTTCATTTGTATGATTTTCCCAAAATCTTGCCAAATAAACCGTTTATTATTTAGCAAGTATTTCGAAAAACCTTCCAAAATAAGCCAAAATTTGCTCCGAAAACGGCTTATTTAGGAAGATTATAGATAAATCTTCCAAATATAGCCAAAATTTCCTCTATAAATGTCTTATTTAAGAAGATTTTCGAAAAAATCTTCCAAATTAATCCGAAATTTGATCCAAAAACGGCTAATTTGGTAAATTTTTGAAAAATCTTCCAAAATAAGCCGATATTTTCTCCGAAAACGGTTTATTTGGCAAGATTTTCGAAAAAACCTTCCAAGATAAGCCAAAATTTGTTCCGAAAACGGCTTATTTAGCAAGATTTTAGATAAATCTTCCAAATATAGCCGAAATTTCCTCTATAAACGTCTTATTTGAGAAGATTTTCGAAAAAATCTTCCAAATAAAGCCGAAATTTGCTCTGAAAACGGCTTATTTGTCAAGAATTTCGGAAAATCCTCCAAATTAAGGGGAAAATGCTCTGAAAAACGCTTATTTTGCAAGATTTTAGATGAATCTTCCAAATATAGCCGAAATTTCCTCTATAAATGTCTTATTTGAGATGATTTTCGAAAAAATCTTCCAAATTAATCCGAAATTTGATCCAAAAACGGCTAATTTGGCAAATTTTTGAAAAATCTTCCAAAATAAGCCGATATTTTCTCCGAAAACGGTTTATTTGGCAAGATTTTGGGAAAATCATACAAATGAAGCCGAAATTTGCTCCGAAAACGTCTTATTTAACAAGATTTTCGAAAAAATCTTCCAATTTAGGCCGAAATTTGATCCAAAAACGGCTAATTTAGCAAGATTTTAGATAAATCTTCCAAATATAGCCGAAATTTCCTCTATAAACGTCTTATTTGAGAAGATTTTCGAAAAAATCTTCCAAATTGAGCCGAAATTTACTCCGAAAACGGCTTATTTGTCAAGAATTTCGGAAAATCCTCCAAATTAAGGGGAAAATGCTCTGAAAACCGATTATTTTGCAAGATTTTTGAAGAAATCTTTATATTTAGCCGAAATTTCATCCGAAAACGCCTTATTTTGCAAACTTTTTGAAAAATCTTCCAAATAAAGCAGAAATTTGCTCTGAAACCGTTTATTTGGCAAGATTTTCTGAAAAATCTTCCAAAATAAGCCGAAATTTACTCCGAAAACGGTTTATTTGGCAAAATTTTCGAAAAGTCATGCAAATGAAGCCGAAATTTGCTCCGAAAATAGCTTATTTAGGAAGATTATTGTAAAAATCTTCCAAATTAAGCCGAAATTTACTCTGAAAACGGTTTATTTGGCTAAATTTTTGAAAATCATACAAATGAAGCCGAAATTTGCTCCGAAAACGGCTTATTTAGAAAGATTTTAGATAAATCATCCAAATATAGCGGAAATTTCCTCTATAAACATCTTATTTGAGAAGATTTTCGAAAAAATCTTCCAAATAAAGCCGAAATTTGCTCCTAAAAAGGCTTATTTAGCAAGATTTTCGTAAAAATCTTCCGAAAAAAGCCGAAATTTTCTCCGAAAACGGTTTATTTGGCAAGATTTTGGGAAAATGATACAAATGAAGCCGAAATTTGCTACGAAAACGGCTTATTTAGCAAGATTTTCGAAAAAATCTTCCAATTTAGGCCGAAATTTGATCCAAAAACGGCTAATTTGGCAAACTTTTTGAAAAATCTTCCAAATAATGCAGAAATTTGCTCTGAAACCGTTTATTTGGCAAGATTTTCTGAAAAATCTTCCAAAATAAGCCGAAATTTACTCAGAAAACGGTTTATTTCGCAAGATTTTCGAAAAAACCTTCCAAGATAAGCCAAAATTTGTTCCGAAAACGGCTTATTTAGCAAGATTTTAGATAAATATTCCAAATATAGCCGAAATTTCCTCTATAAATGTCTTATTTGAGAAGATTTTTGAAAAAATCTTCCAAATAAAGCCGAAATTTGCTCTGAAAACGGCTTATTTAGCAAGATTTTCGAAAAATTCTTCTAAATTAAGCCGAATTTTGCTCCGAAAACGGTTTATTTGGCAAGATTTTGGGAAAATCATACAAATGAAGCCGAAATTTGCTCCGAGAACGGCTTAATTAGCAAGATTTTCGAAAAAATCTAAATCAGGCCAAAATTTACTCCGAAATGGCTTATTTAGCGAGATTTTAGATAAATCATACAAATGAAGCCGAAATTTGCTCCGATAACGGCTTATTTAGCAAGATTTTCGAAAAAATCTTCCAAATTAAGCCGAAATTTGATCCAAAAACGGCTAATTTGTCAAGAATTTCGGAAAATCCTCCAAATTAAGGGGAAAATGCTCTGAAAACCGATTATTTTGCAAGATTTTTGAAGAAATCTTTATATTTAGCCGAAATTTCATCCGAAAACGCCTTATTTGGCAAACTTTTTGAAAAATCTTCCAAATAAAGCAGAAATTTACTCTGAAACCGTTTATTTGTCAAGATTTTCTGAAAAATCTTCCAAAATAAGCCGAAATTTACTCCGAAAACGGTTTAATTGGCAAGATCTTCGGAAAATCATACAAATGAAGTCGAAATTTCCTCCGATAACGGCTTATTTAGCAAGATTTTCGAAAAAATCTTCCAAATTAAGCCGAAATTTGATCCAAAAACGGCTAATTTGGCAAACGTTTTGAAGAATCTTCCAAAATAAGCCGAAATTTACACCGAAAACGGTTTATTTGGCAAGATTTTCGGAAAATCATACAAATGAAGCCGAAATTTGCTCCGAAAACGGCTTATTTAGCAAGATTTTCGTAAAAATCTTCCAAATTAAGCCGAAATTTACTCCGAAAACGGTTTATTTGGCAAGATTTTCGAAAAAATCTTCCAAAATAAGACAAAATTTGCTCCGAAAACGGCTTATTTAGCAAGATTTTAGATAAATTTTCCTAATATAGCCAAAATTTCCTCTATAAATGTCTTATTTAAGAAGATTTTCGAAAAAATTTTCCAAATTAATCCGAAATTTGATCCAAAAACGGCTAATTTGGCAAATTTTTGAAACATCTTCCAAAATAAGCCGATATTCTCTCCGAAAACGGTTAATTTGGCAAGATTTTCGAAAAAACCTTCCAAGATAAGCCAAAATTTGAAGATTTTTTCGAAAATCTTGCTAAATAAGCCGTTTTCGGAGCAAATTTCGGCTTCATTTGTATGATTTTCCCAAAATCTTCCCAAATAAACCGTTTTCGGAGGAAATTTCGGCTTAATTTAGAAGAATTATACGAAAATCTTGCTAAATAAGCCGTTTTAGGAGCAAATTTCGGCTATATTTGGAAGATTTTTTCGAAAATCTTCTCAAATAAGACGTTTATAGAGGATATTTCCGCTATATTTGGAAGATTTATCTAAAATCTTGCTAAATAAGCCGTTTTCGGAGCAAATTTCGGCTTCATTTGTATGATTTTCCAAAAATCTAGCCAAATAAACCGTTTTCAGAGTAAATTTCGGCTTAATTTGGAAGATTTTTTCGAAAATCTTCCTAAATAAGCCGTTTTCGGAGCAAATTTCGGCTTCATTTGTATGGTTTTCCGGGAATCTTGCCAAATAAACCGTTCTCGGAGCAAATGTCGGCTTATTTTATAAGCTTCTTCAAAACGTTTCCCATATTAGCCGTTTTTGGATCAAATTTCGGCTTAATTTGGAAGATTTTTTCAAAAATCCAGCTAAATAAGCCGTTTTCGGAGGAAATTTCGGCTTCATTTGTATGATTTTCCGAAAATCTTGCCAAATAAACTGTTTTCGGAGCAAATTTCGGCTTAATTTGGAAGATTTTTCAGAAAATCTTGCTAAATAAGCCGTTTTCAGTGCAAATTTCGGCTTTATTTGGAAGATTTATCTAAAATCTTGCTAAATAAGCCGTTTTAGGAGCAAATTTTGGTCTGATTTAGAAGATTTCTTAGAAGCTCTTGCTAAATAAGCCGTTTTCGGAGTAAATTTCGGCATTTTTTGGAAGATTTTTCAAAAAGTTTGCAAAATTAGCCGTTTTCGGATCAAATTTCGGCTTCAATTGTATGATTTTCCCAAAATCTTGCCAAATAAACCGTTTTCGGAGAAAATTTCGGATTAATTTGGTAGATTTTTTCGAAAATCTTCTTAAATAAGACATTTATAGAGGAAATTTCGGCTATATTTGGAAGATTTATCTAAAATCTTGCTAAATAAGCCGTTTTCGGAGCAAGTTTTGGCTTATTTTGGAAGGTGTTTTCGAAATACTTGCTAAATAAGCCGTTTTCAGAGTAAATTTCGGCTTAATTTGGAAGATTTTTTCGAAAATCTTACCAAATAAACCGTTTTCGGAGCAAATTTCGGCTTCATTTGTATGATTTTCCGAGAATCTTGCCAAATAAACCGTTTTCGGAGAATATTTCGGCTTATTTTGGAAGATTTTTCAAAAATTTCTCAAATTTAGCCGTTTTTGGATCAAATTTCGGATTAATTTGGAAGATTTTTTAGAAAATCTTCTCAAATAAGACGTTTATAGAGGAAATTACGGCTATATTTGGAAGATTTATATAAAATCTTGCTAAATAAACCGTTTTCGGAGCAAATTTCGGCTTATTTTGGAAGATTCTTCAAAACGTTTGCCAAATTAGCCGTTTTTGGATCAAATTTCGGCTTAATTTGGAAGATTTTTTCAAAATCTTGCTAAATAAGCCGTTTTCGGAGGAAATTTCGGCTTCATTTGTATGATTTTCCAAAAATCTTGCCAAATAAACCGTTTTCGGAGTGAATTTCGGCTTAATTTGGAAGATTTTTACGAAAATCTTGCTAAATAAGCCGTTTTCGGAGCAAATTTCGGCTTAATTTGGAAGTTTTTTTCAAAAATCTTGCTAAATAAGCCTTTTTCGGTGCAAATTTCGGCTTCATTTGTATGATTTTCCAAATATCTTGCCAAATAAGCCGTTTTCGGAGTAAATTTCGGCTTAATTTGGAAGATTTTCACGAAAATCTTGCTAAATAAGCCGTTTTCGGAGAAAATTTCGGCTTATTTTGGAAGATCTTTCAAAAAGCTTGCCAAATTAGCCGTTTTTGGATCAAATTTCGGCTTAATTTGGAAGATTTATTCGAAAATCTTGCTAAATAAGCCGTTTTCGGAGGAAATTTCGGCTTCATTTGTATGATTTTCCGAAAACCTTGCCAAATAAACCGTTTTCGGAGAAAATTTCGGCTTTTTTTGGAAGATTTTTCAAAAAGTTTGCCAAATTAGCCGTTTTTGGATCAAATTTCGGATTAATTTGGAAGATTTTTTCGAAAATCTTGCTAAATAATCCGTTTTCGGAGCAAATTTCGGCTTCATTTGTATGATTTATCTAAAATCTTGCTAAATAAGCCGTTTTCGGAGCAAATTTTGGCCTGATTTAGAAGATTTTTTAGAAAATCTTGCTAAATAAGCCGTTTTCGGAGAAAATTTCGGCTTATTTTGGAAAATTCTTCAAAACGTTTGCCAAATTAGCCGTTTTTGGATCAAATTTCGGCTTAATTTGGAAGATTTTTTCGAAAATCTTGCTAAATAAGCCGTTTTCGGAGGAAATTTCGGCTTCATTTGTATGATTTTCCGAAAATCTTTGCCAAATAAACCGTTTTCGGAGAAAATTTTGGCTTATTTTGGAAGATTTTTCAAAAATTTGCATAATTAGCCGTTTTTGGATCAAATTTCGGATTAATTTGGAAGATTTTTTTGAAAATCTTCTCAAATAAGACATTTATAGAGGAAATTTCGGCTATATTTGGAAGTTTTAACAAAAATCTTGCTTAATAGGCCGTTTTCGGAGCAAATTTTGGCTTATTTTGGAAGGTGTTTTCGAAATACTTGCTAAATTAGCCGTTTTCAGAGTAAATTTCGGCTTAATTTGGAAGATTTATTCGAAAATCTTGCTAAATAAGCCGTTTTCGGAGGAAATTTCGGCTTCATTTGTATGATTTTCCGAAAACCTTGCCAAATAAACCGTTTTCGGAGAAAATTTCGGCTTTTTTTGGAAGATTTTTCAAAAAGTTTGCCAAATTAGCCGTTTTTGGATCAAATTTCGGATTAATTTGGAAGATTTTTTCGAAAATCTTGCTAAATAATCCGTTTTCGGAGCAAATTTCGGCTTCATTTGTATGATTTATCTAAAATCTTGCTAAATAAGCCGTTTTCGGAGCAAATTTTGGCCTGATTTAGAAGATTTTTTAGAAAATCTTGCTAAATAAGCCGTTTTCGGAGAAAATTTCGGCTTATTTTGGAAAATTCTTCAAAACGTTTGCCAAATTAGCCGTTTTTGGATCAAATTTCGGCTTAATTTGGAAGATTTTTTCGAAAATCTTGCTAAATAAGCCGTTTTCGGAGGAAATTTCGGCTTCATTTGTATGATTTTCCGAAAATCGTTGCCAAATAAACCGTTTTCGGAGAAAATTTCGGCTTATTTTGGAAGATTTTTCAAAAATTTGCATAATTAGCCGTTTTTGGATCAAATTTCGGATTAATTTGGAAGATTTTTTTGAAAATCTTCTCAAATAAGACATTTATAGAGGAAATTTCGGCTATATTTGGAAGTTTTAACAAAAATCTTGCTTAATAGGCCGTTTTCGGAGCAAATTTTGGCTTATTTTGGAAGGTGTTTTCGAAATACTTGCTAAATTAGCCGTTTTCAGAGTAAATTTCGGCTTAATTTGGAAGATTTTTCTGAAAATCTTGCCAAATAAACCTTTTCGGAGCAAATTTCGGCTTCATTTGTATGATTTTCCGAAAATCTTTTACAAATAAACCGTTTTCGTAGCATATTTCGGCTTATTATGGAAGATTT
Organism: Pachydiplax longipennis; assembly: GCA_036926295.1. Taxonomy (NCBI): domain Eukaryota; kingdom Metazoa; phylum Arthropoda; class Insecta; order Odonata; family Libellulidae; genus Pachydiplax; species Pachydiplax longipennis. Next base: position 70,024,992 of record JAVFKF010000015.1, read on the forward strand.
TTCAAAAATTTTGCAAAATTAGCCGTTTTTGGATCAAATTACGGATTAATTTGGAAGATTTTTTAGAATATCTTCTGAAATAAGACGTTTATAGAGGGAATTTCGGCTATATTTGGAAGATTTATCTATGATCTTGCTAAATATCCCGTTTTCGGAGCAAATTTTGGCTTATTTTGGAAGTTTTTTACGAAAATCTTGCTAAATAAGCCGTTTTCGGTGCAAATTTCGGCTTCATTTGTATGATTTTCCAAAAATCTTGCCAAATAAGCCGTTTTCGGAGTAAATTTCGGCTTAATTTGGAAGATTTTTACGAAAATCTTGCTAAATAAGCCGTTTTCGGAGAAAATTTCGGCTTATTTTGGAAGATTTTTCAAAAATTTGCCAAATTTGCCGTTTTTGGATCAAATTTCGGATTAATTTGGAAGATTTTTTCGAAAATCTTGCTTAATAAGCCGTTTTCGGAGGAAATTTCGGCTTCATTTGTATGATTTTCCGAAAACCTTGCCAAATAAACCGTTTTCGGAGAAAATTTCGGCTTTTTTTGGAAGATTTTTCAAAAAGTTTGCCAAATTAGCCGTTTTTGGATCAAATTTCGGGTTAATTTGGAAGATTTTTTCGAAAATCTTCTCAAAAAAGACATTTATAGAGGAAATTTTGGCTATATTCGGAAGATTTATCTAAAATCTTGTTAAATAAGCCGTTTTCGGAGCAAATTTTGGCTTAATTTGGAAGATTTTTTCGAAAATCTTGCAAAATAAACCGTTTTCGGAGTAAATTTCGGCTTAATTTGGAAGATTTTTACGAAAATCTTGCTAAATAAGCCGTTTTCGGAGCAAATTTCGACTTCATTTGTATGATTTTACGAAAATCTTGCTAAATAAGCCGTTTTCGGAGAAAATTTCGGCTTATTTTGGAAGATTTTTCAAAAAGCTTGCCAAATTAGCCGTTTTCGGAGAAAATTTCGGCTTATTTTGGAAAATTCTTCAAAACGTTTGCCAAATTAGCCGTTTTTGGATCAAATTTCGGCTTAATTTGGAAGATTTTTTCGAAAATCTTGCTAAATAAGCCGTTTTCGGAGGAAATTTCGGCTTCATTTGTATGATTTTCCGAAAATCTTCCCAAATAAACCGTTTTCGGAGAAAATTTCGGCTTATTTTGGATGATTTTTCAAAAATTTGCCAAATTAGCCGTTTTTGGATCAAATTTCGGATTAATTTGGAAGATTTTTTTGAAAATCTTCTCAAATAAGACATTTATAGAGGAAATTTCGGCTATATTAGGAAGTTTTAACAAAAATCTTGCTAAATAGGCCGTTTTCGGAGCAAATTTTGGCTTATTTTGGAAGGTGTTTTCGAAATACTTGCTAAATAAGCCGTTTTCAGAGTAAATTTCGGCTTAATTTGGAAGATTTTTCTGAAAATCTTGCCAAATAAACCTTTTCGGAGCAAATTTCGGCTTCATTTGTATGATTTTCCGAAAATCTTTTACAAATAAACCGTTTTCGTAGCATATTTCGGCTTATTTTGGAAGATTTTTCAAAAATTTGCCAAATTAGCCGTTTTTGGATCAAATTTCGGATTAATTTGGAAGATATTTTAGAATATCTTCTGAAATAAGACGTTTATAGAGGGAATTTCGGCTATATTTGGAAGATTTATCTAAAATCTTGCTAAATAAGCCGTTTTCGGAGCAAATTTTGGCTTATTTTGGAAGTTTTTTACGTAAATCTTGCTAAACAAGTCGTTTTCGGAGCAAATTTCGGCTTCATTTGTATGATATTCCAAAAATCTTGCCAAATAAACCGTTTTCGGAGTAAATTTCGGCTTAATTTGGAAGATTTTTACGAAAATCTTGCTAAATGAGCCGTTTTCGGAGAAAATTTCGGCTTATTTTGGAGGATTTTTCAAAAAGCTTGCCAAATTAGCCGTTTTTGGATCAAATTTTGGCTTAATTTGGAAGATTTATTCGAAAATCTTACTAAATAAGCCGTTTTCGGAGGAAATTTCTGCTTCATTTCTATGATTTTCCGAAAATCTTGCCAAATAAACCGTTTTCGGAGAAAATTTTGGCTTTTTTTGGAAGATTTTTCAAAAAGTTTGCCAAATTAGCCGTTTTTGGATCAAATTTCGGATTAATTTGGAAGATTTTTTCGAAAATCTTCTCAAAAAAGACATTTATAGCGGAAATTTCGGCTATATTTGGAAGATTTATCTAAAATCTTGCTAAATAAGCCGTTTACAGAGTAAATTTTGGCTTATTTGGAAGATTTTTTCGAAAATCTTGCCAAATAAACCGTTTTCGGAGTAAATTTCGGCTTAATTTGGAAGATTTTTACAAAATTTCTTGCTAAATAAGCCGTTTTCGGAGTAAATTTCGACTTCATTTGTATGATTTTCCGAAAATCTTGCCAAATAAACCGTTTTCGGAGTAAATTTCGGCTTATTTTGGAAGATTCTTCAAAGCGTTTGCCAAATTAGCCGTTTTTGGATCAAATTTCGGATTAATTTGGAAGATTTTTTTGAAAATCTTCTCAAATAAGACATTTATAGAGGAAATTTCGGCTATATTTGGAAGTTTTAACAAGAATCTTGCTTAATAGGCCGTTTTCGGAGCAAATTTCGGCTTAATTTAGAAGAATTTTTCGAAAATCTTGCTAAATAAGCCGTTTTCAGAGTAAATTTCGGCTTAATTTGGAAGATTTTTCTGAAAATCTTGCCAAATAAACCTTTTCGGAGCAAATTTCGGCTTCATTTGTATGATTTTCCGAAAATCTTTTACAAATAAACCGTTTTCGTAGCACATTTCGGCTTATTTTGGAAGATTTTTCAAAAATTTTGCAAAATTAGCCGTTTTTGGATCAAATTACGGATTAATTTGGAAGATTTTTTAGAATATCTTCTGAAATAAGACGTTTATAGAGGGAATTTCGGCTATATTTGGAAGATTTATCTATGATCTTGCTAAATATCCCGTTTTCGGAGCAAATTTTGGCTTATTTTGGAAGTTTTTTACGAAAATCTTGCTAAATAAGCCGTTTTCGGTGCAAATTTCGGCTTCATTTGTATGATTTTCCAAAAATCTTGCCAAATAAGCCGTTTTCGGAGTAAATTTCGGCTTAATTTGGAAGATTTTTACGAAAATCTTGCTAAATAAGCCGTTTTCGGAGAAAATTTCGGCTTATTTTGGAAGATTTTTCAAAAAGCTTGCCAAATTAGCCGTTTTTGGATCAAATTTCGGCTTAATTTGGAAGATTTATTCGAAAATCTTGCTAAATAAGCCGTTTTCGGAGGAAATTTCGGCTTCATTTGTATGATTTTCCGAAAACCTTGCCAAATAAACCGTTTTCGGAGAAAATTTCGGCTTTTTTTGGAAGATTTTTCAAAAAGTTTGCTTAATTAGCCGTTTTTGGATCAAATTTCGGGTTAATTTGGAAGATTTTTTCGAAAATCTTCTCAAAAAAGACATTTATAGAGGAAATTTTGGCTATATTTGGAAGATTTATCTAAAATCTTGTTAAATAAGCCGTTTTCGGAGCAAATTTTGGCTTAATTTGGAAGATTTTTTCGAAAATCTTGCAAAATAAACCGTTTTCGGAGTAAATTTCGGCTTAATTTGGAAGATTTTTACGAAAATCTTGCTAAATAAGCCGTTTTCGGAGCAAATTTCGACTTCATTTGTATGATTTTACGAAAATCTTGCTAAATAAGCCGTTTTCGGAGAAAATTTCGGCTTATTTTGGAAGATTTTTCAAAAAGGTTGCCAAATTAGCCGTTTTTGGATCAAATTTCGGCTAAATTTGGAAGATTTTTTCGAAAATCTTGCTAAATAATCCGTTTTCGGAGCAAATTTCGGCTTCATTTGTATGATTCATCTAAAATCTTGCTAAATAAGCCGTTTTCGGAGCAAATTTGGGCCTTATTTAGAAGATTTTTTAGAAAATCTTGCTAAATAAGCCGTTTTCGGAGAAAATTTCGGCTTATTTTGGAAAATTCTTCAAAACGTTTGCCAAATTAGCCGTTTTTGGATCAAATTTCGGCTTAATTTGGAAGATTTTTTCGAAAATCTTGCTAAATAAGCCGTTTTCGGAGGAAATTTCGGCTTCATTTGTATGATTTTCCGAAAATCTTCCCAAATAAACCGTTTTCGGAGAAAATTTTGGCATTTTTGGAAGATTTTTCAAAAAGTTTGCCAAATTAGCCGTTTTTGGATCAAATTTCGGATTAATTTGGAAGATTTTTTCGAAAATCTTCTCAAAAAAGACATTTATAGCGGAAATTTCGGCTATATTTGGAAGATTTATCTAAAATCTTGCTAAATAAGCCGTTTTCGGAGCAAATTTTGGCTTATTTTGGAAGGTTTTTCGAAATACATGCTAAATAAGCCGTTTACAGAGTAAATTTTGGCTTATTTGGAAGATTTTTTCGAAAATCTTGCCAAATAAACCGTTTTCGGAGTAAATTTCGGCTTAATTTGGAAGATTTTTACAAAATTTCTTGCTAAATAAGCCGTTTTCGGAGTAAATTTCGACTTCATTTGTATGATTTTCCGAAAATCTTGCCAAATAAACCGTTTTCGGAGTAAATTTCGGCTTATTTTGGAAGATTCTTCAAAGCGTTTGCCAAATTAGCCGTTTTTGGATCAAATTTCGGCTTAATTTGGAAGTTTTTTTCAAAAATCTTGCCAAATAAACCTTTTCGGAGCAAATTTTGGCTTCATTCGTATGATTTTCCGAAAATCTTTTACAAATAAACCGTTTTCGTAGCATATTTCGGCTTATTTTGGAAGATTTTTGAAAAATTTTGCAAAATTAGCCGTTTTTGGATCAAATTACGGATTAATTTGGAAGATTTTTTAGAAAATATTCTGAAATAAGACGTTTATAGAGGGAATTTTGGGTATATTTGGAAGATTTATCTAAAATCATGCTAAATAAGCCGTTTTCAGAGTAAATTTCGGCTTAATTTGGAAGATTTTTTCGAAAATCTTGCTAAATAAGCTCTTTTAGGAGCAAATTTCGGCTTATTTTAGAAGATTTTTCATAAAGTTTGCCAAATTAGCCGTTTTCGGAGCATATATCGGCTTCATTTGTATGATTTTCCGAAAATCTTGCTAAATAAACCGTTTTCGGAGCAAATTTCTGCTAAAATTGGCGGATTTTTACGAATATCTTGCTAAATGAGCCGTTTTGGAGCAAATTCCGGCTTATTTTGCAAGATTTTTCAGAAAATCTTGCTAAATAAGCCGTTTTCAGAGCAAATTTTGGCTTTATTTGGAAGATTTATGTAAAATCTTGCTAAATATGCCGTTTTCGGAGAAAATTTTGGCCTGATTTAGAAGATTTTTTAGAAAATCTTGCTAAATAAGCCGTTTTCGGAGAAAATTTCGGCTTATTATGGAAGATTTTTCAAAAATTTCCCAAATTAGCCGTTTTTGGATCAAATTTCGGATTAATTTGGAAGATTTTTTCGAAAAACTTTTCATATGAGACATTTATAGAAGAAATTTCGGCTATATTTGGAAGATTTATCTAAAATCTTGCTAAATTATCCGTTTTCGGAGCAAATTTTGGCTAATTTTGGAAGGTGTTTTCGAAATACTTGCTAAATAAGCCGTTTTCAGAGTGAATGTTGGCTTAATTTGGAAGATTTTTTCGAAAATCTTGCCAAAAAACCGTTTTTGGAGTAAATTTCGACTTAATTTGGAAGATTTTTACGAAAATCTTGCTAAATAAGCCGTTTTCGGAGCAAATTTCGGCTTCATTTGTATGAATTCCGAAAATCTTGCCAAATAAACCGTTTTCGGAGCAAATTTCGGCATATTTTGGAAGATTCTTCAAAAAGATTGCCAAATTAGCCGTTTTTGGATCAAATTTCGGCTTAATTTGGAAGATTTTTTCGAAAATCTTGCTAAATAAGCCGTTTTCGGAGCAAATTTCGGCTTCATTTGTATGATTTTCCCAAAATCTTACCAAATAAACCGTTTTCGGGGAAAATTTCGGCTTATTTTGGAAGATTTTTCAAAAATTTGCCAAATTTGCCGTTTTTGGATCAAATTTCGGATTAATTTGGAAGATTTTTTCGAAAATATTGTAAAGTAAGACATTTATAGAGGAAATTTCGGCTATATTTGGAAGATTTATCTAAAATCTTGCTAAATAAGCCGTTTTCGGAGCAAATTTTGGCTTATTTATGAAGGTGTTTTCGAAATACTTGCTAAATAAGCCGTTTTCAGAGTGAATGTTTGCTTAATTTGGAAGATTTTTTCGAAAATCTTGCCAAAAAACCGTTTTTGGAGTAAATTTCGACTTAATTTGGAAGATTTTTACGAAAATCTTGCTAAATAAGCCGTTTTCGGAGCAAATTTCGGCTTCATTTGTATGAATTCCGAAAATCTTGCCAAATAAACCGTTTTCGGAGCAAATTTCGGCATATTTTGGAAGATTCTTCAAAAAGATTGCCAAATTTGCCGTTTTTGGATCAAATTTCGGATTAATTTGGAAGATTTTTTCGAAAATCTTCTCAAATAAGACATTTATAGAGGAAATTTCGGCTATATTTGGAAGATTTATCTAAAATCTTGCTAAATAAGCCGTTTTCGGAGTAAATTTTGGCTTATTTTGGAAGATTTTTTCGAAATTCTTGCCAAATAAACCGTTTTCGGAGCAAATTTCGGCTTCATTTGTATGATTTTCCGAAAATCTTGCCAAATAAACCGTTTTCGGAGCAAATTTCGGATTATTTTGGAAGATTTTTCAAAAATTTTGCAAAATTAGCCGTTTTCGGAGAAAATTTCGGCTTATTTTGGAAGATTTTTCAAAAATTTGCCAAATTTGCCGTTTTTGGATCAAATTTCGGATTAATTTGGAAGATTTTTTCGAAAATCTTCTCAAATAAGACATTTATAGAGGAAATTTCGGCTATATTTGGAAGATTTATCTAAAATCTTGCTAAATAAGCCGTTTTCGGAGCAAATTTTGGCTTATTTATGAAGGTTTTTTCGAAATACTTGCTAAATAAGCCGTTATTAGAGTGAATTTTGGCTTAATTTGGAAGATTTTTTCGAAAATCTTGCCAAAAAACCGTTTTTGGAGTAAATTTCGTCTTAATTTGGAATATTTTTACGAAAATCTTGCTAAATAAGCTGTTTTCGGAGAGAATTTCGGCTTCATTTGTATGATTTTCCGAAAATCTTGCCAAATAAACCGTTTTTGGAGCAAATTTCGGCTTAATTTGGAAGATTTTTTCGAAAATCTTGCTAAATAAGCCGTTTTCGGAGCAAATTTCGGCTTCATTTGTATGATTTTCCCAAAATCTTACCAAATAAACCGTTTTCGGGGAAAATTTCGGCTTATTTTGGAAGATTTTTCAAAAATTTGCCAAATTTGCCGTTTTTGGATCAAATTTCGGATTAATTTGGAAGATATTTTCGAAAATCTTCTCAAATAAGACATTTATAGAGGAAATTTAGGCTATATTAGGAAGATTTATCTAAAATCTTGCTAAATAAGCCGTTTTCGGAGCAAATTTTGGCTTATTTATGAAGGTGTTTTCGAAATACTTCCTAAATAAGCCGTTTTCAGAGTGAATGTTGGCTTAATTTGGAAGATTTTTTCGAAAATCTTGCCAAAAAACCGTTTTTGGAGTAAATTTCGACTTAATTTGGAAGATTTTTACGAAAATCTTGCTAAATAAGCCGTTTTCGGAGCAAATTTCGGCTTCATTTGTATGAATTCCGAAAATCTTGCCAAATAAACCGTTTTCGGAGCAAATTTCGGCATATTTAGGAAGATTCTTCAAAAAGATTGCCAAATTTGCCGTTTTTGGATCAAATTTCGGATTAATTTGGAAGATTTTTTCGAAAATCTTCTCAAATAAGACATTTATAGAGGAAATTTCGGCTATATTTGGAAGATTTATCTAAAATCTTGCTAAATAAGCCGTTTTCGGAGTAAATTTTGGCTTATTTTGGAAGATTTTTTCGAAATTCTTGCCAAATAAACCGTTTTCGGAGCAAATTTCGGCTTCATTTGTATGATTTTCCGAAAATCTTGCCAAATAAACCGTTTTCGGAGCAAATTTCGGATTATTTTGGAAGATTTTTCAAAAATTTTGCAAAATTAGCCGTTTTCGGAGAAAATTTCGGCTTATTTTGGAAGATTTTTCAAAAATTTGCCAAATTTGCCGTTTTTGGAGTAAATTTCGTCTTAATTTGGAATATTTTTACGAAAATCTTGCTAAATAAGCTGTTTTCGGAGAGAATTTCGGCTTCATTTGTATGATTTTCCGAAAATCTTGCCAAATAAACCGTTTTTGGGGCAAATTTCGGCTTATTTTGGAAGATTCTTCAACAAGTTTGCCAAATTAGCCGTTTTTGGATCAAATTTCGGCTGAATTTGGAAGGTTTTTTTAAAAAATCTTGCTAAATAAGCCGTTTTCGTAGGAAATTTCGGCTTCATTTGTATGATTTTCCGAAAGTCTTGCCAAATAAACCGTTTTCGGAGCAAATTACGGATTAATTTGGAAGATTTTTACGAAAATCTTGCTAAATAAGCCGTTTTCGAAGCAAATTTTGGCCTGATTTAGAAGATTTTTAGAAAATCTTGCTAAATAAGCCGTTTTCGGAGAAAATTTCGGCTTTTTTTGGAAGATTTTTCAAAAAGTTTGCCAAATTAGCCGTTTTCGGAGCAAATTTCGGCTTCATTTGTATGATTTTCCGAAAATCTTGCCAAATATACCGTTTTCGGAGCAAATTTTGGCTAATTTTGGAAGGTGTTTTCGAAATACTTGCTAAATAAGCCGTTTTCAGAGTGAATGTTGGCTTAATTTGGAAGATTTTTTCGAAAATCTTGCCAAAAAACCGTTTTTGGAGTAAATTTCGACTTAATTTGGAAGATTTTTACGAAAATCTTGCTAAATAAGCCGTTTTCGGAGCAAATTTCGGCTTCATTTGTATGAATTCCGAAAATCTTGCCAAATAAACCGTTTTCGGAGCAAATTTCGGCATATTTTGGAAGATTCTTCAAAAAGATTGCCAAATTAGCCGTTTTTGGATCAAATTTCGGCTTAATTTGGAAGATTTTTTCGAAAATCTTGCTAAATAAGCCGTTTTCGGAGCAAATTTCGGCTTCATTTGTATGATTTTCCCAAAATCTTACCAAATAAATCGTTTTCGGGGAAAATTTCGGCTTATTTTGGAAGATTTTTCAAAAATTTGCCAAATTAGCCGTTTTTGGATCAAATTTCGGATTAATTTGGAAGATTTTTTCGAAAATCTTCTCAAAAAAGACATTTATAGCGGAAATTTCGGCTATATTTGGAAGATTTATCTAAAATCTTGCTAAATAAGCCGTTTTCGGAGCAAATTTTGGCTTATTTTGGAAGGTTTTTCGAAATACTTGCGAAATAAGCCGTTTACAGAGTAAATTTTGGCTTAATTTGGAAGATTTTTTCGAAAATCTTGCAAAATAAACCGTTTTCGGAGTAAATTTCGACTTCATTTGTATGATTTTACGAAAATCTTGCTAAATAAGCCGTTTTCGGAGAAAATTTCGGCTTATTTTGGAAGATTTTTCAAAAAGCTTGCCAAATTAGCCGTTTTTGGATCAAATTTCGGCTTAATTTGGAAGTTTTTTTCGAAAATCATGCTAAATAAGCCGTTTTCGGAGCAAATTTCGGCTTCATTTGTATGATTTATCTAAAATCTTGCTAAATAAGCCGTTTTCGGAGCAAATTTTGGCCTGATTTAGAAGATTTTTTAGAAAATCTTGCTAAATAAGCCGTTTTCGGAGAAAATTTCGGCTTTTTTTGGAAAATTCTTCAAAACGTTTGCCAAATTAGCCGTTTTTGGATCAAATTTCGGCTTAATTTGGAAGATTTTTTCGAAAATCTTGCTAAATAAGCCGTTTTCGGAGGAAATTTCGGCTTCATTTGTATGATTTTCCGAAAATCTTGCCAAATAAACCGTTTTCGGAGAAAATTTCGGCTTATTTTGGAAGATTTTTCAAAAATTTGCCAAATTAGCCGTTTTTGGATCAAATTTCGGATTAATTTGGAAGATTTTTTCGAAAATCTTCTCAAAAAAGACATTTATAGCGGAAATTTCGGCTATATTTGGAAGATTTATCTAAAATCTTGCTAAATAAGCCGTTTTCGGAGCAAATTTTGGCTTATTTTGGAAGGTTTTTCGAAATACATGCTAAATAAGCCGTTTACAGAGTAAATTTTGGCTTATTTGGAAGATTTTTTCGAAAATCTTGCCAAATAAACCGTTTTCGGAGTAAATTTCGGCTTAATTTGGAAGATTTTTACAAAATTTCTTGCTAAATAAGCCGTTTTCGGAGTAAATTTCGACTTCATTTGTATGATTTTCCGAAAATCTTGCCAAATAAACCGTTTTCGGAGTAAATTTCGGCTTATTTTGGAAGATTCTTCAAAGCGTTTGCCAAATTAGCCGTTTTTGGATCAAATTTCGGCTTAATTTGGAAGTTTTTTTCAAAAATCTTGCCAAATAAACCTTTTCGGAGCAAATTTCGGCTTCATTCGTATGATTTTCCGAAAATCTTTTACAAATAAACCGTTTTCGTAGCATATTTCGGCTTATTTTGGAAGATTTTTGAAAAATTTTGCAAAATTAGCCGTTTTTGGATCAAATTACGGATTAATTTGGAAGATTTTTTAGAAAATATTCTGAAATAAGACGTTTATAGAGGGAATTTTGGGTATATTTGGAAGATTTATCTAAAATCATGCTAAATAAGCCGTTTTCAGAGTAAATTTCGGCTTAATTTGGAAGATTTTTTCGAAAATCTTGCTAAATAAGCTCTTTTAGGAGCAAATTTCGGCTTATTTTAGAAGATTTTTCATAAAGTTTGCCAAATTAGCCGTTTTCGGAGCATATATCGGCTTCATTTGTATGATTTTCCGAAAATCTTGCTAAATAAACCGTTTTCGGAGCAAATTTCTGCTAAAATTGGCGGATTTTTACGAATATCTTGCTAAATGAGCCGTTTTGGAGCAAATTCCGGCTTATTTTGCAAGATTTTTCAGAAAATCTTGCTAAATAAGCCGTTTTCAGAGCAAATTTTGGCTTTATTTGGAAGATTTATGTAAAATCTTGCTAAATATGCCGTTTTCGGAGAAAATTTTGGCCTGATTTAGAAGATTTTTTAGAAAATCTTGCTAAATAAGCCGTTTTCGGAGAAAATTTCGGCTTATTATGGAAGATTTTTCAAAAATTTCCCAAATTAGCCGTTTTTGGATCAAATTTCGGATTAATTTGGAAGATTTTTTCGAAAAACTTTTCATATGAGACATTTATAGAAGAAATTTCGGCTATATTTGGAAGATTTATCTAAAATCTTGCTAAATTATCCGTTTTCGGAGCAAATTTTGGCTAATTTTGGAAGGTGTTTTCGAAATACTTGCTAAATAAGCCGTTTTAAGAGTAAATTTTGGCAAATTTGGAAGATTTTCTCGAAAATCTTGCTTAATAAACCGTTTTCGGAGTAACTTTTGGCTTATTTTGGAAGATTTTTCAGAAAATCTTGCCAATTAAACCGTTTTCAGAGCAAATTTCGGCTTTATTTGGAAGATTTGTCTAAAATCTTGCTAAATAAGCCGTTTTCGGAGCAAATTTTGGCCAGATTTAGAACATGTTTTAGAAAATCTTGCTAAATAAGAGAAAATTTCGGCTTATTTTGGAAGATTTTTCAAAAAGATTGCCAAATTAGCCGTTTTTGGATCAAATTTCGGCTTAATTTGGAAGATTTTTTCGAAAATCTTGCTAAATAAGCCGTTTTCGGAGCAAATTTCGGCTTCATTTGTATGATTTTCCCAAAATCTTACCAAATAAACCGTTTTCGGGGAAAATTTCGGCTTATTTTGGAAGATTTTTCAAAAATTTGCCAAATTTGCCGTTTTTGGATCAAATTTCGGATTAATTTGGAAGATTTTTTCGAAAATATTGTAAAGTAAGACATTTATAGAGGAAATTTCGGCTATATTTGGAAGATTTATCTAAAATCTTGCTAAATAAGCCGTTTTCGGAGCAAATTTTGGCTTATTTATGAAGGTGTTTTCGAAATACTTGCTAAATAAGCCGTTTTCAGAGTGAATGTTGGCTTAATTTGGAAGATTTTTTCGAAAATCTTGCCAAAAAACCGTTTTTGGAGTAAATTTCGACTTAATTTGGAAGATTTTTACGAAAATCTTGCTAAATAAGCCGTTTTCGGAGCAAATTTCGGCTTCATTTGTATGAATTCCGAAAATCTTGCCAAATAAACCGTTTTCGGAGCAAATTTCGGCATATTTTGGAAGATTCTTCAAAAAGATTGCCAAATTTGCCGTTTTTGGATCAAATTTCGGATTAATTTGGAAGATTTTTTCGAAAATCTTCTCAAATAAGACATTTATAGAGGAAATTTCACTATATTTGGAAGATTTATCTAAAATCTTGCTAAATATGCCGTTTTCGGAGTAAATTTTGGCTTATTTTGGAAGATTTTTTCGAAATTCTTGCCAAATAAACCGTTTTCGGAGCAAATTTCGGCTTCATTTGTATGATTTTCCGAAAATCTTGCCAAATAAACCGTTTTCGGAGCAAATTTCGGATTATTTTGGAAGATTTTTCAAAAATTTTGCAAAATTAGCCGTTTTCGGAGAAAATTTCGGCTTATTTTGGAAGATTTTTCAAAAATTTGCCAAATTTGCCGTTTTTGGATCAAATTTCGGATTAATTTGGAAGATTTTTTCGAAAATCTTCTCAAATAAGACATTTATAGAGGAAATTTCGGCTATATTTGGAAGATTTATCTAAAATCTTGCTAAATAAGCCGTTTTCGGAGCAAATTTTGGCTTATTTATGAAGGTGTTTTCGAAATACTTGCTAAATAAGCCGTTATTAGAGTGAATTTTGGCTTAATTTGGAAGATTTTTTCGAAAATCTTGCCAAAAAACCGTTTTTGGAGTAAATTTCGTCTTAATTTGGAATATTTTTACGAAAATCTTGCTAAATAAGCTGTTTTCGGAGAGAATTTCGGCTTCATTTGTATGATTTTCCGAAAATCTTGCCAAATAAACCGTTTTTGGAGCAAATTTCGGCTTAATTTGGAAGATTTTTTCGAAAATCTTGCTAAATAAGCCGTTTTCGGAGAAAATTTCGGCTTCATTTGTATGATTTTCCCAAAATCTTACCAAATAAACCGTTTTCGGGGAAAATTTCGGCTTATTTTGGAAGATTTTTCAAAAATTTGCCAAATTTGCCGTTTTTGGATCAAATTTCGGATTAATTTGGAAGATATTTTCGAAAATCTTCTCAAATAAGACATTTATAGAGGAAATTTAGGCTATATTTGGAAGATTTATCTAAAATCTTGCTAAATAAGCCGTTTTCGGAGCAAATTTTGGCTTATTTATGAAGGTGTTTTCGAAATACTTCCTAAATAAGCCGTTTTCAGAGTGAATGTTGGCTTAATTTGGAAGATTTTTTCGAAAATCTTGCCAAAAAACCGTTTTTGGAGTAAATTTCGACTTAATTTGGAAGATTTTTACGAAAATCTTGCTAAATAAGCCGTTTTCGGAGCAAATTTCGGCTTCATTTGTATGAATTCCGAAAATCTTGCCAAATAAACCGTTTTCGGAACAAATTTCGACATATTTTGGAAGATTCTTCAAAAAGATTGCCAAATTTGCCGTTTTTGGATGAAATTTCGGATTAATTTGGAAGATTTTTTCGAAAATCTTCTCAAATAAGACATTTATAGAGGAAATTTCGGCTATATTTGGAAGATTTATCTAAAATCTTGCTAAATAAGCCGTTTTCGGAGTAAATTTTGGCTTATTTTGGAAGATTTTTTCGAAATTCTTGCCAAATAAACCGTTTTCGGAGCAAATTTCGGCTTCATTTGTATGATTTTCCGAAAATCTTGCCAAATAAACCGTTTTCGGAGCAAATTTCGGATTATTTTGGAAGATTTTTCAAAAATTTTGCAAAATTAGCCGTTTTCGGAGAAAATTTCGGCTTATTTTGGAAGATTTTTCAAAAATTTGCCAAATTTGCCGTTTTTGGAGTAAATTTCGTCTTAATTTGGAATATTTTTACGAAAATCTTGCTAAATAAGCTGTTTTCGGAGAGAATTTCGGCTTCATTTGTATGATTTTCCGAAAATCTTGCCAAATAATCCGTTTTTGGGGCAAATTTCGGCTTATTTTGGAAGATTCTTCAACAAGTTTGCCAAATTAGCCGTTTTTGGATCAAATTTCGGCTGAATTTGGAAGATTTTTTAAAAAATCTTGCTAAATAAGCCGTTTTCGTAGGAAATTTCGGCTTCATTTGTATGATTTTCCGAAAGTCTTGCCAAATAAACCGTTTTCGGAGCAAATTTCGGATTAATTTGGAAGATTTTTACGAAAATCTTGCTAAATAAGCCGTTTTCGAAGCAAATTTTGGCCTGATTTAGAAGATTTTTAGAAAATCTTGCTAAATAAGCCTTTTTTAGGAGAAAATTTCGGCTTTTTTTGGAAGATTTTTCAAAAAGTTTGCCAAATTAGCCGTTTTCGGAGCAAATTTCGGCTTCATTTGTATGATTTTCCGAAAATCTTGCCAAATATACCGTTTTCGGAGCAAATTTCGGATTATTTTGGAAGATTTTTCAGAAATCTTGCCAAATAAACGGTTTCAGAGCAAATTTCTGTTTTATTTGGAAGATTTTTCAAAAAGTTTGCCAAATAAGGCGTTTTCGGATGAAATTTCGGCTAAATATAAAGATTTCTTCAAAAATCTTGCAAAATAATCGGTTTTCAGAGCATTTTCCCCTTAATTTGGAGGATTTTCCGAAATTCTTGACAAATAAGCCGTTTTCGGAGTAAAGTTCGGCTCAATTTGGAAGATTTTTTCGAAACTCTTCTCAAATAAGACTTTTATAGAGGAAATTTCGGCTATATTTGGAAGATTTATCTAAAATCTTGCTAAATAAGTCGTTTTCGGAGAAAATTTCGGCTTATTTTGGAAGATTTTTCAAAAAGCTTGAGAAATTAGCCGTTTTTGGATCAAATTTCGGCTTAATTTGGAAGAATTATTGGAAAATCTTGCTAAATAAGCCGTTTCTGGATCAAATTTCGGCTTTATTTGGAAGATTTTTTCGAAAATCTTCTCAAATAAGACGTTTATAGAGGAAATTTCCGCTATATTTGAAAGATTTATCTAAAATCTTGCTAAATTAGCCGTTTTCGGAGCATATTTCGGCTTCATTTGTATGATTTTCCAAAAATCTAGCCAAATAAACCGTTTTCAGAGTACATTTCGGCTTAATTTGGAAGATTTTTTCGAAAATCTTGCAAAATAAACCGTTTTCGGAGTAAATTTCGGCTTATTTTAGAAGATTTTTCAGAAATCTTGCCAAATAAACGGTTTCAGAGCAAATTTCTGTTTTATTTGGAAGATTTTTCAAAAAGTTTGCCAAATAAGGCGTTTTCGGATGAAATTTCGGCTAAATATAAAGATTTCTTCAAAAATCTTGCAAAATAATCGGTTTTCAGAGCATTTTCCCCTTAATTTGGAGGATTTTCCGAAATTCTTGACAAATAAGCCGTTTTCGGAGTAAAGTTCGGCTCAATTTGGAAGATTTTTTCGAAAATCTTCTCAAATAAGACTTTTATAGAGGAAATTTCGGCTATATTTGGAAGATTTATCTAAAATCTTGCTAAATAAGCCGTTTTCGGAGAAAATTTCGGCTTATTTTGGAAGATTTTTCTAAGAGCTTGAGAAATTAGCCGTTTTTGGATCAAATTTCGGCTTAATTTGGAAGATTTATTGGAAAATCTTGCTAAATAAGCCGTTTTTGGATCAAATTTCGGATTAATTTGGAAGATTTTTAAAGAGAATCTTCTCAAATAAGACGTTTATAGAAGAAATTTCGGCTATATTTGGAAGATTTATCTAAAATCTTGCCAAATTAGCCGTTTTTGGATCAAATTTCGGCTTAATTTGGAAGATTTTTTGGAAAATCTTGCTAAATAAGCCGTTTTCGGAGCAAATTTCGGCTTCATTTGTATGATTTTCCCAAAATCTTGCCAAATAAACCGTTTTCGGAGAAGATTTCGGCTTATTTTGGAAGATTTTTCAAAAATTTTCCAAATTAGCCTTTTTTGGATCAAATTTCGGATTAATTTGGAAGATTTTTTCGAAAATTCTCTCAAATAAGACATTTATAGAGGAAATTTCGGCTATATTTGGAAGATTTATCTAAAATCTTGCAAAATAAGCGGTTTTCAGAGCATTTTCCCCTTAATTTGGAGGATTTTCCGAAATTCTTGACAAATAAGCCGTTTTCGGAGCAAATTTCGGCTTAATTTAGAAGAATTTTTCGAAAATCTTGCTAAATAAGCCGTTTTCAGAGAAATTTCGGCTTTATTTGGAAGATTTTTTCGAAAATCTTCTCAAATAAGACGTTTATAGAGGAAATGTCGGCTATATTTGGAAGATTTATCTAAAATCTTGCTAAATAAGCCGTTTTCGGAACAAATTTTGGCTTATCTTGGAAGGTTTTTTCGAAAATCTTGCCAAATAAACCGTTTCCGGATTAAATTTCGGCTTATTTTGGAAGATTTTTCAGAAAATCTTGCCAAATAAACGGTTTCAGGGCAAATTTCTGCTTTATTTGGAAGATTTTTTCGAAAATCTTCTCAAATAAGACGTTTATAGAGGAAATTTCCGCTATATTTGGAAGATTTATCTAAAATCTTGCTAAATAAGCCGTTTTCGGAGCAAATTTGGGCTTCATTAGTACGATTTTCCAAAAATCTAGCCAAATAAACCGTTTTCAGAGTAAATTAGGGCTTAATTTGGAAGATTTTTTCGAAAATCTTCCTAAATAAGCCGTTTTCGGAGCAAATTTCGGCATCATTTGTATTGTTTATCTAAAATCTTGCTAAATAAGCCGTTTTCGGAGCAAATTTTGCCCTGATTTGGGAGATTTTTTAGAAAATCTTGCTAAATAAGCCGTTTTCGGAGAAAATTTCGGCTTATTTTGGAAGATTTTTCAAAAAGTTTGCCAAATTAGCCGTTTTTGGATCAAATTTCGGCTTAATTTGGAAGTTTTTTTCGAAAATCTTGCTAAATAAGCCGTTTTCGGAGCAAATTTCGGCTTCATTTGTATGATTTTCCCAAAATCTTGCCAAATAAACCGTTTATTATTTAGCAAGTATTTCGAAAAACCTTCAAAAAAAAGCCAAAATTTGCTCCGAAAACGGCTTATTTAGGAAGATTATAGATAAATCTTCCAAATATAGCCAAAATTTCCTCTATAAATGTCTTATTTAAGAAGATTTTCGAAAAAATCTTCCAAATTAATCCGAAATTTGATCCAAAAACGGCTAATTTGGTAAATTTTTGAAAAATCTTCCAAAATAAGCCGATATTTTCTCCGAAAACGGTTTATTTGGCAAGATTTTCGAAAAAACCTTCCAAGATAAGCCAAAATTTGTTCCGAAAACGGCTTATTTAGCAAGATTTTAGATAAATCTTCCAAATATAGCCGAAATTTCCTCTATAAACGTCTTATTTGAGAAGATTTTCGAAAAAATCTTCCAAATAAAGCCGAAATTTGCTCTGAAAACGGCTTATTTGTCAAGAATTTCGGAAAATCCTCCAAATTAAGGGGAAAATGCTCTGAAAAACGCTTATTTTGCAAGATTTTAGATGAATCTTCCAAATATAGCCGAAATTTCCTCTATAAATGTCTTATTTGAGATGATTTTCGAAAAAATCTTCCAAATTAATCCGAAATTTGATCCAAAAACGGCTAATTTGGCAAATTTTTGAAAAATCTTCCAAAATAAGCCGATATTTTCTCCGAAAACGGTTTATTTGGCAAGATTTTGGGAAAATCATACAAATGAAGCCGAAATTTGCTCCGAAAACGTCTTATTTAGCAAGATTTTCGAAAAAATCTTCCAATTTAGGCCGAAATTTGATCCAAAAACGGCTAATTTAGCAAGATTTTAGATAAATCTTCCAAATATAGCCGAAATTTCCTCTATAAACGTCTTATTTGAGAAGATTTTCGAAAAAATCTTCCAAATTGAGCCGAAATTTACTCCGAAAACGGCTTATTTGTCAAGAATTTCGGAAAATCCTCCAAATTAAGGGGAAAATGCTCTGAAAACCGATTATTTTGCAAGATTTTTGAAGAAATTTTTATATTTAGCCGAAATTTCATCCGAAAACGCCTTATTTTGCAAACTTTTTGAAAAATCTTCCAAATAAAGCAGAAATTTGCTCTGAAACCGTTTATTTGGCAAGATTTTCTGAAAAATCTTCCAAAATAAGCCGAAATTTACTCCGAAAACGGTTTATTTGGCAAAATTTTCGAAAAATCATGCAAATGAAGCCGAAATTTGCTCCGAAAATGGCTTATTTAGGAAGATTATTGTAAAAATCTTCCAAATTAAGCCGAAATTTACTCTGAAAACGGTTTATTTGGCTAAATTTTTGGAAAATCATACAAATGAAGCCGAAATTTGCTCCTAAAAAGGCTTATTTAGCAAGATTTTCGTAAAAATCTTCCGAAAAAAGCCGAAATTTTCTCCGAAAACGGTTTATTTGGCAAGATTTTGGGAAAATGATACAAATGAAGCCGAAATTTGCTACGAAAACGGCTTATTTAGCAAGATTTTCGAACAAATCTTCCAATTTAGGCCGAAATTTGATCCAAAAACGGCTAATTTGGCAAACCTTTTGAAAAATCTTCCAAATAATGCAGAAATTTGCTCTGAAACCGTTTATTTGGCAAGATTTTCTGAATAATCTTCCAAAATAAGCCGAAATTTACTCAGAAAACGGTTTATTTCGCAAGATTTTCGAAAAAACCTTCCAAGAAAAGCCAAAATTTGTTCCGAAAACGGCTTATTTAGCAAGATTTTAGATAAATATTCCAAATATAGCCGAAATTTCCTCTATAAATGTCTTATTTGAGAAGATTTTTGGAAAAATCTTCCAAATAAAGCCGAAATTTGCTCTGAAAACGGCTTATTTAGCAAGATTTTCGAAAAATTCTTCTAAATTAAGCCGAATTTTGCTCCGAAAACGGTTTATTTGGCAAGATTTTGGGAAAATCATACAAATGAAGCCGAAATTTGCTCCGAAAACGGCTTAATTAGGAAGATTTTCGAAAAAATCTAAATCAGGCCAAAATTTACTCCGAAATGGCTTATTTAGCGAGATTTTAGATAAATCATACAAATGAAGCCGAAATTTGCTCCGATAACGGCTTATTTAGCAAGATTTTCGAAAAAATCTTCCAAATTAAGCCGAAATTTGTTCCAAAAACGGCTAATTTGGCAAGCTTTTTGAAAAATCTTCCAAAATAAGCCGCAATTTTCTCCGGAAACGGCTTATTTAGCAAGATTTTAGATAAATCTTCCAAATATAGCCGAAATTTCCTCTATAAACGTCTTATTTGAGAAGATTTTTGAAAAAATCTTCCAAATTGAGCCGAAATTTACTCCGAAAACGGCTTATTTGTCAAGAATTTCGGAAAATCCTCCAAATTAAGGGGAAAATGCTCTGAAAACCGATTATTTTGCAAGATTTTTGAAGAAATCTTTATATTTAGCCGAAATTTCATCCGAAAACGCCTTATTTGGCAAACTTTTTGAAAAATCTTCCAAATAAAGCAGAAATTTACTCTGAAACCGTTTATTTGTCAAGATTTTCTGAAAAATCTTCCAAAATAAGCCGAAATTTACTCCGAAAACGGTTTAATTGGCAAGATCTTCGGAAAATCATACAAATGAAGTCGAAATTTCCTCCGAAAACGGCTTATTTAGCAAGATTTTCGAAAAAATCTTCCAAATTAAGCCGAAATTTGATCCAAAAACTGCTAATTTGGCAAACGTTTTGAAGAATCTTCCAAAATAAGCCGAAATTTACACCGAAAACGGTTTATTTGGCAAGATTTTCGGAAAATCATACAAATGAAGCCGAAATTTGCTCCGAAAACGGCTTATTTAGCAAGATTTTCGTAAAAATCTTCCAAATTAAGCCGAAATTTACTCCGAAAACGGTTTATTTGGCAAGATTTTCGAAAAAATCTTCCAAAATAAGACAAAATTTGCTCCGAAAACGGCTTATTTAGCAAGATTTTAGATAAATTTTCCTAATATAGCCAAAATTTCCTCTATAAATGTCTTATTTAAGAAGATTTTCGAAAAAATTTTCCAAATTAATCCGAAATTTGATCCAAAAACGGCTAATTTGGCAAATTTTTGAAACATCTTCCAAAATAAGCCGATATTCTCTCCGAAAACGGTTAATTTGGCAAGATTTTCGAAAAAACCTTCCAAGATAAGCCAAAATTTGAAGATTTTTTCGAAAATCTTGCTAAATAAGCCGTTTTCGGAGCAAATTTCGGCTTCATTTGTATGATTTTCCCAAAATCTTCCCAAATAAACCGTTTTCGGAGGAAATTTCGGCTTAATTTAGAAGAATTTTACGAAAATCTTGCTAAATAAGCCATTTTAGGAGCAAATTTCGGCTATATTTGGAAGATTTTTTCGAAAATCTTCTCAAATAAGACGTTTATAGAGGATATTTCCGCTATATTTGGAAGATTTATCTAAAATCTTGCTAAATAAGCCGTTTTCGGAGCAAATTTCGGCTTCATTTGTATGATTTTCCAAAAATCTAGCCAAATAAACCGTTTTCAGAGTAAATTTCGGCTTAATTTGGAAGATTTTTTCGAAAATCTTCCTAAATAAGCCGTTTTCGGAGCAAATTTCGGCTTCATTTGTATGGTTTTCCGGGAATCTTGCCAAATAAACCGTTCTCGGAGCAAATGTCGGCTTATTTTATCAGCTTCTTCAAAACGTTTCCCATATTAGCCGTTTTTGGATCAAATTTCGGCTTAATTTGGAAGATTTTTTCAAAAATCCAGCTAAATAAGCCGTTTTCGGAGGAAATTTCGGCTTCATTTGTATGATTTTCCGAAAATCTTGCCAAATAAACTGTTTTCGGAGCAAATTTCGGCTTAATTTGGAAGATTTTTCAGAAAATCTTGCTAAATAAGCCGTTTTCAGTGCAAATTTCGGCTTTATTTGGAAGATTTATCTAAACTCTTGCTAAATAAGCCGTTTTAGGAGCAAATTTTGGTCTGATTTAGAAGATTTCTTAGAAGCTCTTGCTAAATAAGCCGTTTTCGGAGTAAATTTCGGCATTTTTTGGAAGATTTTTCAAAAAGTTTGCAAAATTAGCCGTTTTCGGATCAAATTTCGGCTTCAGTTGTATGATTTTCCCAAAATCTTTCCAAATAAACAGTTTTCGGAGAAAATTTCGGATTAATTTGGTAGATTTTTTCGAAAATTTTCTTAAATAAGACATTTATAGAGGAAATTTCGGCTATATTTGGAAGATTTATCTAAAATCTTGCTAAATAAGCCGTTTTCGGAGCAAGTTTTGGCTTATTTTGGAAGGTGTTTTCGAAATACTTGCTAAATAAGCCGTTTTCAGAGTAAATTTCGGCTTAATTTGGAAGATTTTTTCGAAAATCTTACCAAATAAACCGTTTTCGGAGCAAATTTCGGCTTCATTTGTATGATTTTCCGAGAATCTTGCCAAATAAACCGTTTTCGGAGAATATTTCGGCTTATTTTGGAAGATTTTTCAAAAATTTCTCAAATTTAGCCGTTTTTGGATCAAATTTCGGATTAATTTGGAAGATTTTTTAGAAAATCTTCTCAAATAAGACGTTTATAGAGGAAATTACGGCTATATTTGGAAGATTTATATAAAATCTTGCTAAATAAACCGTTTTCGGAGCAAATTTCGGCTTATTTTGGAAGATTCTTCAAAACGTTTGCCAAATTAGCCGTTTTTGGATCAAATTTCGGCTTAATTTGGAAGATTTTTTCAAAATCTTGCTAAATAAGCCGTTTTCGGAGGAAATTTCGGCTTCATTTGTATGATTTTCCAAAAATCTTGCCAAATAAACCGTTTTCGGAGTGAATTTCGGCTTAATTTGGAAGATTTTTACGAAAATCTTGCTAAATAGGCCGTTTTCGGAGCAAATTTCGGCTTAATTTGGAAGTTTTTTTCAAAAATCTTGCTAAATAAGCCGTTTTTGGATCAAATTTCGGCTTCATTTGTATGATTTTCCAAAAATCTTGCCAAATAAGCCGTTTTCGGAGTAAATTTCGGCTTAATTTGGAAGATTTTTACGAAAATCTTGCTAAATAAGCCGTTTTCGGAGAAAATTTCGGCTTATTTTGGAAGATCTTTCAAAAAGCTTGCCAAATTAGCCGTTTTTGGATCAAATTTCGGCTTAATTTGGAAGATTTATTCGAAAATCTTGCTAAATAAGCCGTTTTCGGAGGAAATTTCGGCTTCATTTGTATGATTTTCCGAAAACCTTGCCAAATAAACCGTTTTCGGAGAAAATTTCGGCTTTTTTTGGAAGATTTTTCATAAAGTTTGCCAAATTAGCCGTTTTTGGATCAAATTTCGGATTAATTTGGAAGATTTTTTCGAAAATCTTCTCAAAAAAGACATTTATAGAGGAAATTTCGGCTATATTTGGATGATTTATCTAAAATCTTGTTAAATAAGCCGTTTTCGGAGCAAATTTTGGCTTAATTTGGAAGATTTTTTCGAAAATCTTGCAAAATAAACCGTTTTCGGAGTAAATTTCGGCTTAATTTGGAAGATTTTTACGAAAATCTTGCTAAATAAGCCGTTTTCGGAGCAAATTTCGACTTCATTTGTATGATTTTACGAAAATCTTGCTAAATAAGCCGTTTTCGGAGAAAATTTCGGCTTATTTTGGAAGATTTTTCAAAAAGCTTGCCAAATTAGCCGTTTTTGGATCAAAGTTCGGCTAAATTTGGAAGATTTTTTCGAAAATCTTGCTAAATAATCCGTTTTCGGAGCAAATTTCGGCTTCAATTGTATGATTTATCTAAAATCTAGCTAAATAAGCCGTTTTCGGAGCAAATTTTGGCCTGATTTAGAAGATTTTTTAGAAAATCTTGCTAAATAAGCCGTTTTCGGAGAAAATTTCGGCTTATTTTGGAAAATTCTTCAAAACGTTTGCCAAATTAGCCGTTTTTGGATCAAATTTCGGCTTAATTTGGAAGATTTTTTCGAAAATCTTGCTAAATAAGCCGTTTTCGGAGGAAATTTCGGCTTCATTTGTATGATTTTCCGAAAATCTTCCCAAATAAACCGTTTTCGGAGAAAATTTCGGCTTATTTTGGAAGATTTTTCAAAAATTTGCCAAATTAGCCGTTTTTGGATCAAATTTCGGATTAATTTGGAAGATTTTTTTGAAAATCTTCTCAAATAAGACATTTATAGAGGAAATTTCGGCTATATTTGGAAGTTTTAACAAAAATCTTGCTTAATAGGCCGTTTCGGAGCAAATTTTGGCTTATTTTGGAAGGTGTTTTCGAAATACTTGCTAAATAAGCCGTTTTCAGAGTAAATTTCGGCTTAATTTGGAAGATTTTTCTGAAAATCTTGCCAAATAAACCTTTTCGGAGCAAATTTCGGCTTCATTTGTATGATTTTCCGAAAATCTTTTACAAATAAACCGTTTTCGTAGCATATTTCGGCTTATTATGGAAGATTTTTCAAAAATTTTGCAAAATTAGCCGTTTTTGGATCAAATTACGGATTAATTTGGAAGATTTTTTAGAATATCTTCTGAAATAAGACGTTTATAGAGGGAATTTCGGCTATATTTGGAAGATTTATCTATGATCTTGCTAAATATCCCGTTTTCGGAGCAAATTTTGGCTTATTTTGGAATTTTTTACGAAAATCTTGCTAAATAAGCCGTTTGCGGTGCAAATTTCGGCTTCATTTGTATGATTTTCCAAAAATCTTGCCAAATAAGCCGTTTTCGGAGTAAATTTCGGCTTAATTTGGAAGATTTTTACGAAAATCTTGCTAAATAAGCCGTTGTCGGAGAAAATTTCGGCTTATTTTGGAAGATTTTTCAAAAAGCTTGCTAAATTAGCCGTTTTTGGATCAAATTTCGGCTTAATTTGGAAGATTTATTCGAAAATCTTGCTTAATAAGCCGTTTTCGGAGGAAATTTCGGCTTCATTTGTATGATTTTCCGAAAACCTTGCCAAATAAACCGTTTTCGGAGAAAATTTCGGCTTATTTTGGAAGATTTTTCAAAAAGTTTGCCAAATTAGCCGTTTTTGGATCAAATTTCGGGTTAATTTGGAAGATTTTTTCGAAAATCTTCTCAAAAAAGACATTTATAGAGGAAATTTTGGCTATACTTGGAAGATTTATCTAAAATCTTGTTAAATAAGCCGTTTTCGGAGAAAATTTTGGCTTAATTTGGAAGATTTTTTCGAAAATCTTGCAAAATAAACCGTTTTCGGAGTAAATTTCGGCTTAATTTGGAAGATTTTTACGAAAATCTTGCTAAATAAGCCGTTTTCGGAGCAAATTTCGACTTCATTTGTATGATTTTACGAAAATCTTGCTAAATAGGCCGTTTTCGGAGAAAATTTCGGCTTATTTTGGAAGATTTTTCAAAAAGCTTGCCAAATTAGCCGTTTTCGGAGAAAATTTCGGCTTATTTTGGAAAATTCTTCAAAACGTTTGCCAAATTAGCCGTTTTTGGATCAAATTTCGGCTTAATTTGGAAGATTTTTTCGAAAATCTTGCTAAATAAGCCGTTTTCGGAGGAAATTTCGGCTTCATTTGTATGATTTTCCGAAAATCTTCCCAAATAAACCGTTTTCGGAGAAAATTTCGGCTTATTTTGGATGATTTTTCAAAAATTTGCCAAATTAGCCGTTTTTGGATCAAATTTCGGATTAATTTGGAAGATTTTTTTGAAAATCTTCTCAAATAAGACATTTATAGAGGAAATTTCGGCTATATTAGGAAGTTTTAACAAAAATCTTGCTAAATAGGCCGTTTTCGGAGCAAATTTTGGCTTATTTTGGAAGGTGTTTTCGAAATACTTGCTAAATAAGCCGTTTTCAGAGTAAATTTCGGCTTAATTTGGAAGATTTTTCTGAAAATCTTGCCAAATAAACCTTTTCGGAGCAAATTTCGGCTTCATTTGTTTGATTTTCCGAAATTCTTTTACAAATAAACCGTTTTCGTAGCATATTTCGGCTTATTTTGGAAGATTTTTCAAAAATTTGCCAAATTAGCCGTTTTTGGATGAAATTTCGGATTAATTTGGAAGATTTTTTAGAATATCTTCTGAAATAAGACGTTTATAGAGGGAATTTCGGCTATATTTGGAAGATTTATCTAAAATCTTGCTAAATAAGCCGTTTTCGGAGCAAATTTTGGCTTATTTTGGAAGTTTTTTACGTAAATCTTGCTAAACAAGTCGTTTTCGGAGCAAATTTCGGCTTCATTTGTATGATATTCCAAAAATCTTGCCAAATAAACCGTTTTCGGAGTAAATTTCGGCTTAATTTGGAAGATTTTTACGAAAATCTTGCTAAATGAGCCGTTTTCGGAGAAAATTTCGGCTTATTTTGGAGGATTTTTCAAAAAGCTTGCCAAATTAGCCGTTTTTGGATCAAATTTTGGCTTAATTTGGAAGATTTATTCGAAAATCTTACTAAATAAGCCGTTTTCGGAGGAAATTTCTGCTTCATTTCTATGATTTTCCGAAAATCTTGCCAAATAAACCGTTTTCGGAGAAAATTTTGGCTTTTTTTGGAAGATTTTTCAAAAAGTTTGCCAAATTAGCCGTTTTTGGATCAAATTTCGGATTAATTTGGAAGATTTTTTCGAAAATCTTCTCAAAAAAGACATTTATAGCGGAAATTTCGGCTATATTTGGAAGATTTATCTAAAATCTTGCTAAATAAGCCGTTTTCGGAGCAAATTTTGGCTTATTTTCGAAGGTTTTTCGAAATACATGCTAAATAAGCCGTTTACAGAGTAAATTTTGGCTTATTTGGAAGATTTTTTCGAAAATCTTGCCAAATAAACCGTTTTCGGAGTAAATTTCGGCTTAATTTGGAAGATTTTTACAAAATTTCTTGCTAAATAAGCCGTTTTCGGAGTAAATTTCGACTTCATTTGTATGATTTTCCGAAAATCTTGCCAAATAAACCGTTTTCGGAGTAAATTTCGGCTTATTTTGGAAGATTCTTCAAAGCGTTTGCCAAATTAGCCGTTTTTGGATCAAATTTCGGATTAATTTGGAAGATTTTTTTGAAAATCTTCTCAAATAAGACATTTATAGAGGAAATTTCGGCTATATTTGGAAGTTTTAACAAAAATCTTGCTTAATAGGCCGTTTTCGGAGCAAATTTCGGCTTAATTTAGAAGAATTTTTCGAAAATCTTGCTAAATAAGCCGTTCTCAGAGTAAATTTCGGCTTAATTTGGAAGATTTTTCTGAAAATCTTGCCAAATAAACCTTTTCGGAGCAAATTTCGGCTTCATTTGTATGATTTTCCGAAAATCTTTTACAAATAAACCGTTTTCGTAGCACATTTCGGCTTATTTTGGAAGATTTTTCAAAAATTTTGCAAAATTAGCCGTTTTTGGATCAAATTACGGATTAATTTGGAAGATTTTTTAGAATATCTTCCGAAATAAGACGTTTATAGAGGGAATTTCGGCTATATTTGGAAGATTTATCTATGATCTTGCTAAATATCCCGTTTTCGGAGCAAATTTTGGCTTATTTTGGAAGTTTTTTACGAAAATCTTGCTAAATAAGCCGTTTTCGGTGCAAATTTCGGCTTCATTTGTATGATTTTCCAAAAATCTTGCCAAATAAGCCGTTTTCGGAGTAAATTTCGGCTTAATTTGGAAGATTTTTACGAAAATCTTGCTAAATAAGCCGTTTTCGGAGAAAATTTCGGCTTATTTTGGAAGATTTTTCAAAAAGCTTGCCAAATTAGCCGTTTTTGGATCAAATTTCGGCTTAATTTGGAAGATTTATTCGAAAATCTTGCTAAATAAGCCGTTTTCGGAGGAAATTTCGGCTTCATTTGTATGATTTTCCGAAAACCTTGCCAAATAAACCGTTTTCGGAGAAAATTTCGGCTTTTTTTGGAAGATTTTTCAAAAAGTTTGCTTAATTAGCCGTTTTTGGATCAAATTTCGGGTTAATTTGGAAGATTTTTTCGAAAATCTTCTCAAAAAAGACATTTATAGAGGAAATTTTGGCTATATTTGGAAGATTTATCTAAAATCTTGTTAAATAAGCCGTTTTCGGAGCAAATTTTGGCTTAATTTGGAAGATTTTTTCGAAAATCTTGCAAAATAAACCGTTTTCGGAGTAAATTTCGGCTTAATTTGGAAGATTTTTACGAAAATCTTGCTAAATAAGCCGTTTTCGGAGCAAATTTCGACTTCATTTGTATGATTTTACGAAAATCTTGCTAAATAAGCCGTTTTCGGAGAAAATTGCGGCTTATTTTGGAAGATTTTTCAAAAAGCTTGCCAAATTAGCCGTTTTTGGATCAAATTTCGGCTAAATTTGGAAGATTTTTTCGAAAATCTTGCTAAATAATCCGTTTTCGGAGCAAATTTCGGCTTCATTTGTATGATTCATCTAAAATCTTGCTAAATAAGCCGTTTTCGGAGCAAATTTGGGCCTTATTTAGAAGATTTTTTAGAAAATCTTGCTAAATAAGCCGTTTTCGGAGAAAATTTCGGCTTATTTTGGAAAATTCTTCAAAACGTTTGCCAAATTAGCCGTTTTTGGATCAAATTTCGGATTAATTTGGAAGATTTTTTCGAAAATCTTCTCAAAAAAGACATTTATAGCGGAAATTTCGGCTATATTTGGAAGATTTATCTAAAATCTTGCTAAATAAGCCGTTTTCGGAGCAAATTTAGGCATATTTTGGAAGGTTTTTCGAAATACATGCTAAATAAGCCGATTACAGAGTAAATTTTGGCTTATTTGGAAGATTTTTTCGAAAATCTTGCCAAATAAACCGTTTTCGGAGTAAATTTCGGCTTAATTTGGAAGATTTTTACAAAATTTCTTGCTAAATAAGCCGTTTTCGGAGTAAATTTCGACTTCATTTGTATGATTTTCCGAAAATCTTGCCAAATAAACCGTTTTCGGAGTAAATTTCGGCTTATTTTGGAAGATTCTTCAAAGCGTTTGCCAAATTAGCCGTTTTTGGATCAAATTTCGGCTTAATTTGGAAGTTTTTTTCAAAAATCTTGCCAAATAAACCTTTTCGGAGCAAATTTCGGCTTCATTCGTATGATTTTCGGAAAATCTTTTACAAATAAACCGTTTTCGTGGCATATTTCGGCTTATTTTGGAAGATTTTTGAAAAATTTTGCAAAATTAGCCGTTTTTGGATCAAATTACGGATTAATTTGGAAGATTTTTTAGAAAATATTCTGAAATAAGACGTTTATAGAGGGAATTTTGGGTATATTTGGAAGATTTATCTAAAATCATGCTAAATAAGCCGTTTTCAGTGTAAATTTCGGCTTAATTTGGAAGATTTTTCATAAAGTTTGCCAAATTAGCCGTTTTCGGAGCATATATCGGCTTCATTTGTATGATTTTCCGAAAATCTTGCTAAATAAACCGTTTTCGGAGCAAATTTCTGCTAAAATTGGCGGATTTTTACGAATATCTTGCTAAATGAGCCGTTTTGGAGCAAATTCCGGCTTATTTTGCAAGATTTTTCAGAAAATCTTGCTAAATAAGCCGTTTTCAGAGCAAATTTTGGCTTTATTTGGAAGATTTATGTAAAATCTTGCTAAATATGCCGTTTTCGGAGAAAATTTTGGCCTGATTTAGAAGATTTTTTAGAAAATCTTGCTAAATAAGCCGTTTTCGGAGAAAATTTCGGCTTATTATGGAAGATTTTTCAAAAATTTCCCAAATTAGCCGTTTTTGGATCAAATTTCGGATTAATTTGGAAGATTTTTTCGAAAAACTTTTCATATGAGACATTTATAGAAGAAATTTCGGCTATATTTGGAAGATTTATCTAAAATCTTGCTAAATTATCCGTTTTCGGAGCAAATTTTGGCTAATTTTGGAAGGTGTTTTCGAAATACTTGCTAAATAAGCCGTTTTAAGAGTAAATTTTGGCAAATTTGGAAGATTTTTTCGAAAATCTTGCTTAATAAACCGTTTTCGGAGTAACTTTTGGCTTATTTTGGAAGATTTTTCAGAAAATCTTGCCAATTAAACCGTTTTCAGAGCAATTTTCGGCTTTATTTGGAAGATTTATCTAAAATCTTGCTAAATAAGCCGTTTTCGGAGCAAATTTTGGCCAGATTTAGAACATGTTTTAGAAAATCTTGCTAAATAAGAGAAAATTTCGGCTTATTTTGGAAGATTTTTCAAAAAGATTGCCAAATTAGCCGTTTTTGGATCAAATTTCGGCTTAATTTGGAAGATTTTTTCGAAAATCTTGCTAAATAAGCCGTTTTCGGAGCAAATTTCGGCTTCATTTTTATGATTTTCCCAAAATCTTACCAAATAAACCGTTTTCGGGGAAAATTTCGGCTTATTTTGGAAGATTTTTCAAAAATTTGCCAAATTTGCCGTTTTTGGATCAAATTTCGGATTAATTTGGAAGATTTTTTCGAAAATATTCTAAAGTAAGACATTTATAGAGGAAATTTCGGCTATATTTGGAAGATTTATCTAAAATCTTGCTAAATAAGCCGTTTTCGGAGCAAATTTTGGCTTATTTATGAAGGTGTTTTCGAAATACTTGCTAATTAAGCCGTTTTCAGAGTGAATGTTGGCTTAATTTGGAAGATTTTTTCGAAAATCTTGCCAAAAAACCGTTTTTGGAGTAAATTTCGACTTAATTTGGAAGATTTTTACGAAAATCTTGCTAAATAAGCCGTTTTCGGAGCAAATTTCGGCTTCATTTGTATGAATTCCGAAAATCTTGCCAAATAAACCGTTTTCGGAGCAAATTTCGGCATATTTTGGAAGATTCTTCAAAAAGATTGCCAAATTTGCCGTTTTTGGATCAAATTTCGGATTAATTTGGAAGATTTTTTCGAAAATCTTCTCAAATAAGACATTTATAGAGGAAATTTCGGCTATATTTGGAAGATTTATCTAAAATCTTGCTAAATAAGCCGTTTTCGGAGTAAATTTTGGCTTATTTTGGAAGATTTTTTCGAAATTCTTGCCAAATAAACCGTTTTCGGAGCAAATTTCGGCTTCATTTGTATGATTTTCCGAAAATCTTGCCAAATAAACCGTTTTCGGAGCAAATTTCGGATTATTTTGGAAGATTTTTCAAAAATTTTGCAAAATTAGCCGTTTTCGGAGAAAATTTCGGCTTATTTTGGAAGATTTTTCAAAAATTTGCCAAATTTGCCGTTTTTGGATCAAATTTCGGATTAATTTGGAAGATTTTTTCGAAAATCTTCTCAAATAAGACATTTATAGAGGAAATTTCGGCTATATTTGGAAGATTTATCTAAAATCTTGCTAAATAAGCCGTTTTCGGAGCAAATTTTGGCTTATTTATGAAGGTGTTTTCGAAATACTTGCTAAATAAGCCGTTATTAGAGTGAATTTTGCCTTAATTTGGAAGATTTTTTCGAAAATCTTGCCAAAAAACCGTTTTTGGAGTAAATTTCGTCTTAATTTGGAATATTTTTACGAAAATCTTGCTAAATAAGCTGTTTTCGGAGAGAATTTCGGCTTCATTTGTATGATTTTCCGAAAATCTTGCCAAATAAACCGTTTTTGGAGCAAATTTCGGCTTAATTTGGAAGATTTTTTCGAAAATCTTGCTAAATAAGCCGTTTTCGGAGCAAATTTCGGCTTCATTTGTATGATTTTCCCAAAATCTTACCAAATAAACCGTTTTCGGGGAAAATTTCGGCTTATTTTGGAAGATTTTTCAAAAATTTGCCAAATTTGCCGTTTTTGGATCAAATTTCGGATTAATTTGGAAGATATTTTCGAAAATCTTCTCAAATAAGACATTTATAGAGGAAATTTAGGCTATATTTGGAAGATTTATCTAAAATCTTGCTAAATAAGCCGTTTTCGGAGCAAATTTTGGCTTATTTATGAAGGTGTTTTCGAAATACTTCCTAAATAAGCCGTTTTCAGAGTGAATGTTGGCTTAATTTGGAAGATTTTTTCGAAAATCTTGCCAAAAAACCGTTTTTGGAGTAAATTTCGACTTAATTTGGAAGATTTTTACGAAAATCTTGCTAAATAAGCCGTTTTCGGAGCAAATTTCGGCTTCATTTGTATGAATTCCGAAAATCTTGCCAAATAAACCGTTTTCGGAGCAAATTTCGGCATATTTTGGAAGATTCTTCAAAAAGATTGCCAAATTTGCCGTTTTTGGATCAAATTTCGGATTAATTTGGAAGATTTTTTCGAAAATCTTCTCAAATAAGACATTTATAGAGGAAATTTCGGCTATATTTGGAAGATTTATCTAAAATCTTGCTAAATAAGCCGTTTTCGGAGTAAATTTTGGCTTATTTTGGAAGATTTTTTCGAAATTCTTGCCAAATAAACCGTTTTCGGAGCAAATTTCGGCTTCATTTGTATGATTTTCCGAAAATCTTGCCAAATAAACCGTTTTCGGAGCAAATTTCGGATTATTTTGGAAGATTTTTCAAAAATTTTGCAAAATTAGCCGTTTTCGGAGAAAATTTCGGCTTATTTTGGAAGATTTTTCAAAAATTTGCCAAATTTGCCGTTTTTGGATCAAATTTCGGATTAATTTGGAATATTTTTACGAAAATCTTGCTAAATAAGCTGTTTTCGGAGAGAATTTCGGCTTCATTTGTATGATTTTCCGAAAATCTTGCCAAATAAACCGTTTTTGGGGCAAATTTCGGCTTATTTTGGAAGATTCTTCAACAAGTTTGCGAAATTAGCCGTTTTTGGATCAAATTTCGGCTGAATTTGGAAGATTTTTTAAAAAATCTTGCTAAATAAGCCGTTTTCGTAGGAAATTTCGGCTTCATTTGTATGATTTTCCGAAAGTCTTGCCAAATAAACCGTTTTCGGAGCAAATTTCGGATTAATTTGGAAGATTTTTACGAAAATCTTGCTAAATAAGCCGTTTTCGAAGCAAATTTTGGCCTGATTTAGAAGATTTTTAGAAAATCTTGCTAAATAAGCCGTTTTCGGAGAAAATTTCGGCTTTTTTTGGAAGATTTTTCAAAAAGTTTGCCAAATTAGCCGTTTTCGGAGCAAATTTCGGCTTCATTTGTATGATTTTCCGAAAATCTTACCAAATATACCGTTTTCGGAGCAAATTTCGGATTATTTTGGAAGATTTTTCAAAAATTTTGCAAAATTTGCCGTTTTTGGATCAAATTTCGGATTAATTTGGAAGATTTTTTCGAAAATCTTCTCAAAAAAGACATTTATAGAGGAAATTTCGGCTATATTTGGAAGATTTATCTAAAATCTTGCTAAATAAGCCGTTTTCGGAGCAAATTTTGGCTTATTTTGGAAGGTTATTCGAAATACTTGCGAAATAAGCCGTTTACAGAGTAAATTTTGGCTTAATTTGGAAGATTTTTTCGAAAATCTTGCAAAATAAACCGTTTTCGGAGTAAATTTCGACTTCATTTGTATGATTTTACAAAAATCTTGCTAAATAAGCCGTTTTCGGAGAAAATTTCGGCTTATTTTGGAAGATTTTTCAAAAAGCTTGCCAAATTAGCCGTTTTTGGATCAAATTTCGGCTTAATTTGGAAGTTTTTTTCGAAAATCATGCTAAATAAGCCGTTTTCGGAGCAAATTTCGGCTTCATTTGTATGATTTATCTAAAATCTTGCTAAATAAGCCGTTTTCGGAGCAAATTTTGGCCTGATTTAGAAGATTTTTTAGAAAATCTTGCTAAATAAGCCGTTTTCGGAGAAAATTTCGGCTTTTTTTGGAAAATTCTTCAAAACGTTTGCCAAATTAGCCGTTTTTGGATCAAATTTCGGCTTAATTTGGAAGATTTTTTCGAAAATCTTGCTAAATAAGCCGTTTTCCGAGGAAATTTCGGCTTCATTTGTATGATTTTCCGAAAATCTTGCCAAATAAACCGTTTTCGGAGAAAATTTCGGCTTATTTTGGAAGATTTTTCAAAAATTTGCCAAATTAGCCGTTTTTGGATCAAATTTCGGATTAATTTGGAAGATTTTTTCGAAAATCTTCTCAAAAAAGACATTTATAGCGGAAATTTCGGCTATATTTGGAAGATTTATCTAAAATCTTGCTAAATAAGCCGTTTTCGGAGCAAATTTTGGCTTATTTTGGAAGGTTTTTCGAAATACATGCTAAATAAGCCGTTTACAGAGTAAATTTTGGCTTATTTGGAAGATTTTTTCGAAAATCTTGCCAAATAAACCGTTTTCGGAGTAAATTTCGGCTTAATTTGGAAGATTTTTACAAAATTTCTTGCTAAATAAGCCGTTTTCGGAGTAAATTTCGACTTCATTTGTATGATTTTCCGAAAATCTTGCAAAATAAACCGTTTTCGGAGTAAATTTCGGCTTATTTTGGAAGATTCTTCAAAGCGTTTGCCAAATTAGCCGTTTTTGGATCAAATTTCGGCTTAATTTGGAAGTTTTTTTCAAAAATCTTGCCAAATAAACCTTTTCGGAGCAAATTTCGGCTTCATTCGTATGATTTTCCGAAAATCTTTTACAAATAAACCGTTTTCGTAGCATATTTCGGCTTATTTTGGAAGATTTTTGAAAAATTTTGCAAAATTAGCCGTTTTTGGATCAAATTACGGATTAATTTGGAAGATTTTTTAGAAAATATTCTGAAATAAGACGTTTATAGAGGAAATTTTGGGTATATTTGGAAGATTTATCTAAAATCATGCTAAATAAGCCGTTTTCAGAGTAAATTTCGGCTTAATTTGGAAGATTTTTTCGAAAATCTTGCTAAATAAGCTCTTTTAGGAGCAAATTTCGGCTTATTTTAGAAGATTTTTCATAAAGTTTGCCAAATTAGCCGTTTTCGGAGCATATATCGGCTTCATTTGTATGATTTTCCGAAAATCTTGCTAAATAAACCGTTTTCGGAGCAAATTTCTGCTAAAATTGGCGGATTTTTACGAATATCTTGCTAAATGAGCCGTTTTGGAGCAAATTCCGGCTTATTTTGCAAGATTTTTCAGAAAATCTTGCTAAATAAGCCGTTTTCAGAGCAAATTTTGGCTTTATTTGGAAGATTTATGTAAAATCTTGCTAAATATGCCGTTTTCGGAGAAAATTTTGGCCTGATTTAGAAGATTTTTTAGAAAATCTTGCTAAATAAGCCGTTTTCGGAGAAAATTTCGGCTTATTATGGAAGATTTTTCAAAAATTTGCCAAATTTGCCGTTTTTGGATCAAATTTCGGATTAATTTGGAAGATTTTTTCGAAAAACTTTTCATATGAGACATTTATAGAAGAAATTTCGGCTATATTTGGAAGATTTATCTAAAATCTTGCTAAATTATCCGTTTTCGGAGCAAATTTTGGCTAATTTTGGAAGGTGTTTTCGAAATACTTGCTAAATAAGCCGTTTTAAGAGTAAATTTTGGCAAATTTGGAAGATTTTTTCGAAAATCTTGCTTAATAAACCGTTTTCGGAGTAACTTTTGGCTTATTTTGGAAGATTTTTCAGAAAATCTTGCCAATTAAACCGTTTTCAGAGCAAATTTCGGCTTTATTTGGAAGATATATCTAAAATCTTGCTAAATAAGCCGTTTTCGGAGCAAATTTTGGCCAGATTTAGAACATGTCTTAGAAAATCTTGCTAAATAAGAGAAAATTTCGGCTTATTTTGGAAGATTTTTCAAAAAGATTGCCAAATTAGCCGTTTTTGGATCAAATTTCGGCTTAATTTGGAAGATTTTTTCGAAAATCTTGCTAAATAAGCCGTTTTCGGAGCAAATTTCGGCTTCATTTGTATGATTTTCCCAAAATCTTACCAAATAAACCGTTTTCGGGGAAAATTTCGGCTTATTTTGGAAGATTTTTCAAAAATTTGCCAAATTTGCCGTTTTTGGATCAAATTTCGGATTAATTTGGAAGATATTTTCGAAAATCTTCTCAAATAAGACATTTATAGAGGAAATTTAGGCTATATTTGGAAGATTTATCTAAAATCTTGCTAAATAAGCCGTTTTCGGAGCAAATTTTGGCTTATTTATGAAGGTGTTTTCGAAATACTTCCTAAATAAGCCGTTTTCAGAGTGAATGTTGGCTTAATTTGGAAGATTTTTTCGAAAATCTTGCCAAAAAACCGTTTTTGGAGTAAATTTCGACTTAATTTGGAAGATTTTTACGAAAATCTTGCTAAATAAGCCGTTTTCGGAGCAAATTTCGGCTTCATTTGTATGAATTCCGAAAATCTTGCCAAATAAACCGTTTTCGGAGCAAATTTCGGCATATTTTGGAAGATTCTTCAAAAAGATTGCCAAATTTGCCGTTTTTGGATCAAATTTCGGATTAATTTGGAAGATTTTTTCGAAAATCTTCTCAAATAAGACATTTATAGAGGAAATTTCGGCTATATTTGGAAGATTTATCTAAAATCTTGCTAAATAAGCCGTTTTCGGAGTAAATTTTGGCTTATTTTGGAAGATTTTTTTCGAAATTCTTGCCAAATAAACCGTTTTCGGAGCAAATTTCGGCTTCATTTGTATGATTTTCCGAAAATCTTGCCAAATAAACCGTTTTCGGAGCAAATTTCGGATTATTTTGGAAGATTTTTCAAAAATTTTGCAAAATTAGCCGTTTTCGGAGAAAATTTCGGCTTATTTTGGAAGATTTTTCAAAAATTTGCCAAATTTGCCGTTTTTGGATCAAATTTCGGATTAATTTGGAAGATTTTTTCGAAAATCTCAAATAAGACATTTATAGAGGAAATTTCGGCTATATTTGGAAGATTTATCTAAAATCTTGCTAAATAAGCCGTTTTCGGAGCAAATTTTGGCTTATTTATGAAGGTGTTTTCGAAATACTTGCTAAATAAGCCGTTATTAGAGTGAATTTTGGCTTAATTTGGAAGATTTTTTCGAAAATCTTGCCAAAAAACCGTTTTTGGAGTAAATTTCGTCTTAATTTGGAATATTTTTACGAAAATCTTGCTAAATAAGCTGTTTTCGGAGAGAATTTCGGCTTCATTTGTATGATTTTCCGAAAATCTTGCCAAATAAACCGTTTTTGGAGCAAATTTCGGCTTAATTTGGAAGATTTTTTCGAAAATCTTGCTAAATAAGCCGTTTTCGGAGCAAATTTCGGCTTCATTTGTATGATTTTCCCAAAATCTTACCAAATAAACCGTTTTCGGGGAAAATTTCGGCTTATTTTGGAAGATTTTTCAAAAATTTGCCAAATTTGCCGTTTTTGGATCAAATTTCGGATTAATTTGGAAGATATTTTCGATAATCTTCTCAAATAAGACATTTATAGAGGAAATTTAGGCTATATTTGGAAGATTTATCTAAAATCTTGCTAAATAAGCCGTTTTCGGAGCAAATTTTGGCTTATTTATGAAGGTGTTTTCGAAATACTTCCTAAATAAGCCGTTTTCAGAGTGAATGTTGGCTTAATTTGGAAGATTTTTTCGAAAATCTTGCCAAAAAACCGTTTTTGGAGTAAATTTCGACTTAATTTGGAAGATTTTTACGAAAATCTTGCTAAATAAGCCGTTTTCGGAGCAAATTTCGGCTTCATTTGTATGAATTCCGAAAATCTTGCCAAATAAACCGTTTTCGGAGCAAATTTCGGCATATTTTGGAAGATTCTTCAAAAAGATTGCCAAATTTGCCGTTTTTGGATCAAATTTCGGATTAATTTGGAAGATTTTTTCGAAAATCTTCTCAAATAAGACATTTATAGAGGAAATTTCGGCTATATTTGGAAGATTTATCTAAAATCTTGCTAAATAAGCCGTTTTCGGAGTAAATTTTGGCTTATTTTGGAAGATTTTTTCGAAATTCTTGCCAAATAAACCGTTTTCGGAGCAAATTTCGGCTTCATTTGTATGATTTTCCGAAAATCTTGCCAAATAAACCGTTTTCGGAGCAAATTTCGGATTATTTTGGAAGATTTTTCAAAAATTTTGCAAAATTAGCCGTTTTCGGAGAAAATTTCGGCTTATTTTGGAAGATTTTTCAAAAATTTGCCAAATTTGCCGTTTTTGGAGTAAATTTCGTCTTAATTTGGAATATTTTTACGAAAATCTTGCTAAATAAGCTGTTTTCGGAGAGAATTTCGGCTTCATTTGTATGATTTTCCGAAAATCTTGCCAAATAAACCGTTTTTGGGGCAAATTTCGGCTTATTTTGGAAGATTCTTCAACAAGTTTGCCAAATTAGCCGTTTTTGGATCAAATTTCGGCTGGATTTGGAAGATTTTTTAAAAAATCTTGCTAAATAAGCCGTTTTCGTAGGAAATTTCGGCTTCATTTGTATGATTTTCCGAAAGTCTTGCCAAATAAACCGTTTTCGGAGCAAATTTCGGATTAATTTGGAAGATTTTTACGAAAATCTTGCTAAATAAGCCGTTTTCGAAGCAAATTTTGGCCTGATTTAGAAGATTTTTAGAAAATCTTGCTAAATAAGCCGTTTTCGGAGAAAATTTCGGCTTTTTTTGGAAGATTTTTCAAAAAGTTTGCCAAATTAGCCGTTTTCGGAGCAAATTTCGGCTTCATTTGTATGATTTTCCGAAAATCTTGCCAAATATACCGTTTTCGGAGCAAATTTCGGATTATTTTGGAAGATTTTTCAAAAATTTTGCAAAATTTGCCGTTTTTGGATCAAATTTCGGATTAATTTGGAAGATTTTTTCGAAAATCTTCTCAAAAAAGACATTTATAGAGGAAATTTCGGCTATATTTGGAAGATTTATCTAAAATCTTGCTAAATAAGCCGTTTTCGGAGCAAATTTTGGCTTATTTTGGAAGGTTTTTCGAAATACTTGCGAAATAAGCCGTTTACAGAGTAAATTTTGGCTTAATTTGGAAGATTTTTTCGAAAATCTTGCAAAATAAACCGTTTTCGGAGTAAATTTCGACTTCATTTGTATGATTTTACGAAAATCTTGCTAAATAAGCCGTTTTCGGAGAAAATTTCGGCTTATTTTGGAAGATTTTTCAAAAAGCTTGCCAAATTAGCCGTTTTTGGATCAAATTTCGGCTTAATTTGGAAGTTTTTTTCGAAAATCATGCTAAATAAGCCGTTTTCGGAGCAAATTTCGGCTTCATTTGTATGATTTATCTAAAATCTTGCTAAATAAGCCGTTTTCGGAGCAAATTTTGGCCTGATTTAGAAGATTTTTTAGAAAATCTTGCTAAATAAGCCGTTTTCGGAGAAAATTTCGGCTTTTTTTGGAAAATTCTTCAAAACGTTTGCCAAATTAGCCGTTTTTGGATCAAATTTCGGCTTAATTTGGAAGATTTTTTCGAAAATCTTGCTAAATAAGCCGTTTTCGGAGGAAATTTCGGCTTCATTTGTATGATTTTCCGAAAATCTTGCCAAATAAACCGTTTTCGGAGAAAATTTCGGCTTATTTTGGAAGATTTTTCAAAAATTTGCCAAATTAGCCGTTTTTGGATCAAATTTCGGATTAATTTGGAAGATTTTTTTGAAAATCTTCTCAAATAAGACATTTATAGAGGTAATTTCGGCTATATTTGGAAGTTTTAACAAAAATCTTGCTAAATAGGCCGTTTTCGGAGCAAATTTTGGCTTATTTTGGAAGGTGTTTTCGAAATACTTGCTAAATAAGCCGTTTTCAGAGTAAATTTCGGCTTAATTTGGAAGATTTTTCTGAAAATCTTGCCAAATAAACCTTTTCGGAGCAAATTTCGGCTTCATTTGTATGATTTTCCGAAAATCTTTTACAAATAAACCGTTTTCGTAGCATATTTCGGCTTATTTTGGAAGATTTTTCAAAAATTTTGCAAAATTAGCCGTTTTTGGATCAAATTACGGATTAATTTGGAAGATTTTTTAGAAAATCTTCTGAAATAAGACGTTTATAGAGGGAATTTCGGCTATATTTGGAAGATTTATCTAAAATCTTGCTAAATAAGCCGTTTTCGGAGCAAATTTTGGCTTATTTATGAAGGTGTTTTCGAAATACTTCCTAAATAAGCCGTTTTCAGAGTGAATGTTGGCTTAATTTGGAAGATTTTTTCGAAAATCTTGCCAAAAAACCGTTTTTGGAGTAAATTTCGACTTAATTTGGAAGATTTTTACGAAAATCTTGCTAAATAAGCCGTTTTCGGAGCAAATTTCGGCTTCATTTGTATGATTTTCCGAAAATCTTGCCAAATAAACCGTTTTCGGAGAAAATTTCGGCTTTTTTTGGAAGATTTTTCAAAAAGTTTGCCAAATTAGCCGTTTTTGGATCAAATGTCGGATTAATTTGGAAGATTTTTTCGAAAATCTTCTCAAAAAAGACATTTATATAGGAAATTTCGGCTATATTTGGAAGATTTATCTAAAATCTTGCTAAATAAGCCGTTTTCGGAGCAAATTTTGGCTTATTTTGGAAGGTTTTTCGAAATACATGCTAAATAAGCCGTTTACAGAGTAAATTTTGGCTTATTTGGAAGATTTTTTCGAAAATCTTGCCAAATAAACCGTTTTCGGAGTAAATTTCGGCTTAATTTGGAAGATTTTTACAAAAATCTTGCTAAATAAGCCGTTTTCGGAGTAAATTTCGACTTCATTTGTATGATTTTCCGAAAATCTTGCCAAATAAACCGTTTTCGGAGTAAATTTCGGCTTATTTTGGAAGATTCTTCAAAGCGTTTTCCAAATTAGCCGTTTTTGGATCAAATTTCGGCTTAATTTGGAAGATTTTTTCGAAAATCTTGCTAAATAAGCCGATTTCGGAGGAAATTTCGGCTTCATTTGTATGATTCTCCGAAATTCTTGACAAATAAACCGTTTTCGGAGCAAATTTCTGCTAAAATTGGCGGATTTTTACGAATATCTTGCTAAATGAGCCGTTTTGGAGCAAATTACGGATTAATTTGGAAGATTTTTTAGAAAATCTTCTGAAATAAGACGTTTATAGAGGGAATTTCGGCTATATTTGGAAGATTTATCTAAAATCTTGCTAAATAAGCCGTTTTCGGAGTAAATTTTGGCTTATTTTGGAAGTTTTTTACGTAAATCTTGCTAAACAAGCCGTTTTCGGAGCAAATTTCGGCTTCATTTGTATGATATTCCAAAAATCTTGCCAAATAAACCGTTTTCGGAGTAAATTTCGGCTTAATTTGGAAGATTTTTTCAAAAATCTTGCCAAATAAACCTTTTCGGAGCAAATTTCGGCTTCATTCGTATGATTTTCCGAAAATCTTTTACAAATAAATCGTTTTCGTAGCATATTTCGGCTTATTTTGGAAGATTTTTCAAAAATTTTGCCAAATTAGCCGTTTTTGGATCAAATTACGGATTAATTTGGAAGATTTTTTAGAAAATCTTCTGAAATAAGACGTTTATAGAGGGAATTTTGGGTATATTTGGAAGATTTATTTAAAATCTTGCTAAATAAGCAGTTTTCGGAGCAAAGTTTGGCTTATTTTGGAAGTTTTTTACAATAATCTTGCTAAATAAGTCGTTTTCGGAGCAAATTTCGGCTTCATTTGTATGATTTTCGGAAAATCTTGCCAAATTAGCCGTTTTCGGAGCAAATTTCGGCTTCATTTGTATGATTTTCCGAAAATCTTGCCAAATATACCGTTTTCGGAGAAAATTTCGGCTTATTATGGAAGATTTTTCAAAAATTTCCCAAATTAGCCGTTTTTGGATCAAATTTCGGATTAATTTGGAAGATTTTTTCGAAAAACTTTTCATATGAGACATTTATAGAAGAAATTTCGGCTATATTTGGAAGATTTATCTAAAATCTTGCTAAATTATCCGTTTTCGGAGCAAATTTTGGCTAATTTTGGAAGGTGTTTTCGAAATACTTGCTAAATAAGCCGTTTTAAGAGTAAATTTTGGCAAATTTGGAAGATTTTTTCGAAAATCTTGCTTAATAAACCGTTTTCGGAGTAACTTTTGGCTTATTTTGGAAGATTTTTCAGAAAATCTTGCCAATTAAACCGTTTTCAGAGCAAATTTTGGCTTTATTTGGAAGATATATCTAAAATCTTGCTAAATAAGCCGTTTTCGGAGCAAATTTTGGCCAGATTTAGAACATGTTTTAGAAAATCTTGCTAAATAAGAGAAAATTTCGGCTTATTTTGGAAGATTTTTCAAAAAGATTGCCAAATTAGCCGTTTTTGGATCAAATTTCGGCTTAATTTGGAAGATTTTTTCGAAAATCTTGCTAAATAAGCCGTTTTCGGAGCAAATTTCGGCTTCATTTGTATGATTTTCCCAAAATCTTACCAAATAAACCGTTTTCGGGGAAAATTTCGGCTTATTTTGGAAGATTTTTCAAAAATTTGCCAAATTTGCCGTTTTTGGATCAACTTTCGGATTAATTTGGAAGATTTTTTCGAAAATATTGTAAAGTAAGACATTTATAGAGGAAATTTCGGCTATATTTGGAAGATTTATCTAAAATCTTCCTAAATAAGCCGTTTTCGGAGCAAATTTTGGCTTATTTATGAAGGTGTTTTCGAAATACTTGCTAAATAAGCCGTTTTCAGAGTGAATGTTGGCTTAATTTGGAAGATTTTTTCGAAAATCTTGCCAAAAAACCGTTTTTGGAGTAAATTTCGACTTAATTTGGAAGATTTTTACGAAAATCTTGCTAAATAAGCCGTTTTCGGAGCAAATTTCGGCTTCATTTGTATGATTTTCCGAAAATCTTGCCAAATAAACCGTTTTCGGAGCAAATTTCGGCATATTTTGGAAGATTCTTCAAAAAGATTGCCAAATTTGCCGTTTTTGGATCAAATTTCGGATTAATTTGGAAGATTTTTTCGAAAATCTTCTCAAATAAGACATTTATAGAGGAAATTTCGGCTATATTTGGAAGATTTATCTAAAATCTTGCTAAATAAGCCGTTTTCGGAGTAAATTTTGGCTTATTTTGGAAGATTTTTTCGAAATTCTTGCCAAATAAACCGTTTTCGGAGCAAATTTCGGCTTCATTTGTATGATTTTCCGAAAATCTTGCCAAATAAACCGTTTTCGGAGCAAATTTCGGATTATTTTGGAAGATTTTTCAAAAATTTTGCAAAATTAGCCGTTTTCGGAGAAAATTTCGGCTTATTTTGGAAGATTTTTCAAAAATTTGCCAAATTTGCCGTTTTTGGATCAAATTTCGGATTAATTTGGAAGATTTTTTCGAAAATCTTCTCAAATAAGACATTTATAGAGGAAATTTCGGCTATATTTGGAAGATTTATCTAAAATCTTGCTAAATAAGCCGTTTTCGGAGCAAATTTTGGCTTATTTATGAAGGTGTTTTCGAAATACTTGCTAAATATGCCGTTATTAGAGTGAATTTTGGCTTAATTTGGAAGATTTTTTCGAAAATCTTGCCAAAAAACCGTTTTTGGAGTAAATTTCGTCTTAATTTGGAATATTTTTACGAAAATCTTGCTAAATAAGCTGTTTTCGGAGAGAATTTCGGCTTCATTTGTATGATTTTCCGGAAATCTTGCCAAATAAACCGTTTTTGGAGCAAATTTCGGCTTAATTTGGAAGATTTTTTCGAAAATCTTGCTAAATAAGCCGTTTTCGGAGCAAATTTCGGCTTCATTTGTATGATTTTCCCAAAATCTTACCAAATAAACCGTTTTCGGGGAAAATTTCGGCTTATTTTGGAAGATTTTTCAAAAATTTGCCAAATTTGCCGTTTTTGGATCAAATTTCGGATTAATTTGGAAGATATTTTCGATAATCTTCTCAAATAAGACATTTATAGAGGAAATTTAGGCTATATTTGGAAGATTTATCTAAAATCTTGCTAAATAAGCCGTTTTCGGAGCAAATTTTGGCTTATTTATGAAGGTGTTTTCGAAATACTTCCTAAATAAGCCGTTTTCAGAGTGAATGTTGGCTTAATTTGGAAGATTTTTTCGAAAATCTTGCCAAAAAACCGTTTTTGGAGTAAATTTCGACTTAATTTGGAAGATTTTTACGAAAATCTTGCTAAATAAGCCGTTTTCGGAGCAAATTTCGGCTTCATTTGTATGAATTCCGAAAATCTTGCCAAATAAACCGTTTTCGGAGCAAATTTCGGCATATTTTGGAAGATTCTTCAAAAAGATTGCCAAATTTGCCGTTTTTGGATCAAATTTCGGATTAATTTGGAAGATTTTTTCGAAAATCTTCTCAAATAAGACATTTATAGAGGAAATTTCGGCTATATTTGGAAGATTTATCTAAAATCTTGCTAAATAAGCCGTTTTCGGAGTAAATTTTGGCTTATTTTGGAAGATTTTTTCGAAATTCTTGCCAAATAAACCGTTTTCGGAGCAAATTTCGGCTTCATTTGTATGATTTTCCGAAAATCTTGCCAAATAAACCGTTTTCGGAGCAAATTTCGGATTATTTTGGAAGATTTTTCAAAAATTTTGCAAAATTAGCCGTTTTCGGAGAAAATTTCGGCTTATTTTGGAAGATTTTTCAAAAATTTGCCAAATTTGCCGTTTTTGGATCAAATTTCGGATTAATTTGGAAGATTTTTTCGAAAATCTTCTCAAATAAGACATTTATAGAGGAAATTTCGGCTATATTTGGAAGATTTATCTAAAATCTTGCTAAATAAGCCGTTTTCGGAGCAAATTTTGGCTTATTTATGAAGGTGTTTTCGAAATACTTGCTAAATAAGCCGTTATTAGAGTGAATTTTGGCTTAATTTGGAAGATTTTTTCGAAAATCTTGCCAAAAAACCGTTTTTGGAGTAAATTTCGTCTTAATTTGGAATATTTTTACGAAAATCTTGCTAAATAAGCTGTTTTCGGAGAGAATTTCGGCTTCATTTGTATGATTTTCCGAAAATCTTGCCAAATAAACCGTTTTTGGAGCAAATTTCGGCTTAATTTGGAAGATTTTTTCGAAAATCTTGCTAAATAAGCCGTTTTCGGAGCAAATTTCGGCTTCATTTGTATGATTTTCCCAAAATCTTACCAAATAAACCGTTTTCGGGGAAAATTTCGGCTTATTTTGGAAGATTTTTCAAAAATTTGCCAAATTTGCCGTTTTGGATCAAATTT
Source organism: Pachydiplax longipennis (assembly GCA_036926295.1). Classification (NCBI taxonomy): domain Eukaryota; kingdom Metazoa; phylum Arthropoda; class Insecta; order Odonata; family Libellulidae; genus Pachydiplax; species Pachydiplax longipennis. The sequence continues at coordinate 70,069,101 of JAVFKF010000015.1, forward strand.
CGGATTAATTTGGAAGATATTTTCGATAATCTTCTCAAATAAGACATTTATAGAGGAAATTTAGGCTATATTTGGAAGATTTATCTAAAATCTTGCTAAATAAGCCGTTTTCGGAGCAAATTTTGGCTTATTTATGAAGGTGTTTTCGAAATACTTCCTAAATAAGCCGTTTTCAGAGTGAATGTTGGCTTAATTTGGAAGATTTTTTCGAAAATCTTGCCAAAAAACCGTTTTTGGAGTAAATTTCGACTTAATTTGGAAGATTTTTACGAAAATCTTGCTAAATAAGCCGTTTTCGGAGCAAATTTCGGCTTCATTTGTATGAATTCCGAAAATCTTGCCAAATAAACCGTTTTCGGAGCAAATTTCGGCATATTTTGGAAGATTCTTCAAAAAGATTGCCAAATTTGCCGTTTTTGGATCAAATTTCGGATTAATTTGGAAGATTTTTTCGAAAATCTTCTCAAATAAGACATTTATAGAGGAAATTTCGGCTATATTTGGAAGATTTATCTAAAATCTTGCTAAATAAGCCGTTTTCGGAGTAAATTTTGGCTTATTTTGGAAGATTTTTTCGAAATTCTTGCCAAATAAACCGTTTTCGGAGCAAATTTCGGCTTCATTTGTAGGATTTTCCGAAAATCTTGCCAAATAAACCGTTTTCGGAGCAAATTTCGGATTATTTTGGAAGATTTTTCAAAAATTTTGCAAAATTAGCCGTTTTCGGAGAAAATTTCGGCTTATTTTGGAAGATTTTTCAAAAATTTACCAAATTTGCCGTTTTTGGAGTAAATTTCGTCTTAATTTGGAATATTTTTACGAAAATCTTGCTAAATAAGCTGTTTTCGGAGAGAATTTCGGCTTCATTTGTATGATTTTCCGAAAATCTTGCAAAATAAACCGTTTTTGGGGCAAATTTCGGCTTATTTTGGAAGATTCTTCAACAAGTTTGCCAAATTAGCCGTTTTTGGATCAAATTTCGGCTGGATTTGGAAGATTTTTTAAAAAATCTTGCTAAATAAGCCGTTTTCGTAGGAAATTTCGGCTTCATTTGTATGATTTTCCGAAAGTCTTGCCAAATAAACCGTTTTCGGAGCAAATTTCGGATTAATTTGGAAGATTTTTACGAAAATCTTGCTAAATAAGCCGTTTTCGAAGCAAATTTTGGCCTGATTTAGAAGATTTTTAGAAAATCTTCCTAAATAAGCCGTTTTCGGAGAAAATTTCGGCTTTTTTTGGAAGATTTTTCAAAAAGTTTGCCAAATTAGCCGTTTTCGGAGCAAATTTCGGCTTCATTTGTATGATTTTCCGAAAATCTTGCCAAATATACCGTTTTCGGAGCAAATTTCGGATTATTTTGGAAGATTTTTCAAAAATTTTGCAAAATTTGCCGTTTTTGGATCAAATTTCGGATTAATTTGGAAGATTTTTTCGAAAATCTTCTCAAAAAAGACATTTATAGAGGAAATTTCGGCTATATTTGGAAGATTTATCTAAAATCTTGCTAAATAAGCCGTTTTCGGAGCAAATTTTGGCTTATTTTGGAAGGTTTTTCGAAATACTTGCGAAATAAGCCGTTTACAGAGTAAATTTTGGCTTAATTTGGAAGATTTTTTCGAAAATCTTGCAAAATAAACCGTTTTCGGAGTAAATTTCGACTTCATTTGTATGATTTTACGAAAATCTTGCTAAATAAGCCGTTTTCGGAGAAAATTTCGGCTTATTTTGGAAGATTTTTCAAAAAGCTTGCCAAATTAGCCGTTTTTGGATCAAATTTCGGCTTAATTTGGAAGTTTTTTTCGAAAATCATGCTAAATAAGCCGTTTTCGGAGCAAATTTCGGCTTCATTTGTATGATTTATCTAAAATCTTGCTAAATAAGCCGTTTTCGGAGCAAATTTTGGCCTGATTTAGAAGATTTTTTAGAAAATCTTGCTAAATAAGCCGTTTTCGGAGAAAATTTCGGCTTTTTTTGGAAAATTCTTCAAAACGTTTGCCAAATTAGCCGTTTTTGGATCAAATTTCGGCTTAATTTGGAAGATTTTTTCGAAAATCTTGCTAAATAAGCCGTTTTCGGAGGAAATTTCGGCTTCATTTGTATGATTTTCCGAAAATCTTGCCAAATAAACCGTTTTCGGAGAAAATTTCGGCTTATTTTGGAAGATTTTTCAAAAATTTGCCAAATTAGCCGTTTTTGGATCAAATTTCGGATTAATTTGGAAGATTTTTTTGAAAATCTTCTCAAATAAGACATTTATAGAGGTAATTTCAGCTATATTTGGAAGTTTTAACAAAAATCTTGCTAAATAGGCCGTTTTCGGAGCAAATTTTGGCTTATTTTGGAAGGTGTTTTCGAAATACTTGCTAAATTAGCCGTTTTCGGAGAAAATTTCGGCTTATTTTGGAAGATTTTTCAAAAATTTACCAAATTTGCCGTTTTTGGAGTAAATTTCGTCTTAATTTGGAATATTTTTACGAAAATCTTGCTAAATAAGCTGTTTTCGGAGAGAATATCGGCTTCATTTGTATGATTTTCCGAAAATCTTGCCAAATAAACCGTTTTTGGGGCAAATTTCGGCTTATTTTGGAAGATTCTTCAACAAGTTTGCCAAATTAGCCGTTTTTGGATCAAATTTCGGCTGGATTTGGAAGATTTTTTAAAAAATCTTGCTAAATAAGCCGTTTTCGTAGGAAATTTCGGCTTCATTTGTATGATTTTCCGAAAGTCTTGCCAAATAAACCGTTTTCGGAGCAAATTTCGGATTAATTTGGAAGATTTTTACGAAAATCTTGCTAAATAAGCCGTTTTCGAAGCAAATTTTGGCCTGATTTAGAAGATTTTTAGAAAATCTTGCTAAATAAGCCGTTTTCGGAGAAAATTTCGGCTTTTTTTGGAAGATTTTTCAAAAAGTTTGCCAAATTAGCCGTTTTCGGAGCAAATTTCGGCTTCATTTGTATGATTTTCCGAAAATCTTGCCAAATATACCGTTTTCGGAGCAAATTTCGGATTATTTTGGAAGATTTTTCAAAAATTTTGCAAAATTTGCCGTTTTTGGATCAAATTTCGGATTAATTTGGAAGATTTTTTCGAAAATCTTCTCAAAAAAGACATTTATAGAGGAAATTTCGGCTATATTTGGAAGATTTATCTAAAATCTTGCTAAATAAGCCGTTTTCGGAGCAAATTTTGGCTTATTTTGGAAGGTTTTTCGAAATACTTGCGAAATAAGCCGTTTACAGAGTAAATTTTGGCTTAATTTGGAAGATTTTTTCGAAAATCTTGCAAAATAAACCGTTTTCGGAGTAAATTTCGACTTCATTTGTATGATTTTACGAAAATCTTGCTAAATACGCCGTTTTCGGAGAAAATTTCGGCTTATTTTGGAAGATTTTTCAAAAAGCTTGCCAAATTAGCCGTTTTTGGATCAAATTTCGGCTTAATTTGGAAGTTTTTTTCGAAAATCATGCTAAATAAGCCGTTTTCGGAGCAAATTTCGGCTTCATTTGTATGATTTACCTAAAATCTTGCTAAATAAGCCGTTTTCGGAGAAAATTTTGGCCTGATTTAGAAGATTTTTTAGAAAATCTTGCTAAATAAGCCGTTTTCGGAGAAAATTTCGGCTTTTTTTGGAAAATTCTTCAAAACGATTGCCAAATTAGCCGTTTTTGGATCAAATTTCGGCTTAATTTGGAAGATTTTTTCGAAAATCTTGCTAAATAAGCCGTTTTCGGAGGAAATTTCGGCTTCATTTGTATGATTTTCCGAAAATCTTGCCAAATAAACCGTTTTCGGAGAAAATTTCGGCTTATTTTGGAAGATTTTTCAAAAATTTGCCAAATTAGCCGTTTTTGGATCAAATTTCGGATTAATTTGGAAGATTTTTTTGAAAATCTTCTCAAATAAGACATTTATAGAGGTAATTTCAGCTATATTTGGAAGTTTTAACAAAAATCTTGCTAAATAGGCCGTTTTCGGAGCAAATTTTGGCTTATTTTGGAAGGTGTTTTCGAAATACTTGCTAAATAAGCCGTTTTCAGAGTAAATTTCGGCTTAATTTGGAAGATTTTTCTGAAAATCTTGCCAAATAAACCTTTTCGGAGCAAATTTCGGCTTCATTTGTATGATTTTCCGAAAATCTTTTACAAATAAACCGTTTTCGTAGCATATTTCGGCTTATTTTGGAAGATTTTTCAAAAATTTTGCAAAATTAGCCGTTTTTGGATCAAATTACGGATTAATTTGGAAGATTTTTTAGAAAATCTTCTGAAATAAGACGTTTATAGAGGGAATTTCGGCTATATTTGGAAGATTTATCTAAAATCTTGCTAAATAAGCCGTTTTCGGAGTAAATTTTGGCTTATTTTGGAAGTTTTTTACGTAAATCTTGCTAAACAAGCCGTTTTCGGAGAAAATTTCGGCTTCATTTGTATGATATTCCAAAAATCTTGCCACATAAACCGTTTTCGGAGTAAATTTCGGCTTAATTTGGAAGATTTTTACGAAAATCTTGCTAAATAAGCCGTTTTCGGAGGATATTTCTGCTTCATTTGTATGATTTTCCGAAAATCTTGCCAAATAAACCGTTTTCGGAGAAAATTTCGGCTTTTTTTGGAAGATTTTTCAAAAAGTTTGCCAAATTAGCCGTTTTTGGATCAAATTTCGGATTAATTTGGAAGATTTTTTCGAAAATCTTCTCAAAAAAGACATTTATATAGGAAATTTCGGCTATATTTGGAAGATTTATCTAAAATCTTGCTAAATAAGCCGTTTTCGGAGCAAATTTTGGCTTATTTTGGAAGGTTTTTCGAAATACATGCTAAATAAGCCGTTTACAGAGTAAATTTTGGCTTATTTGGAAGATTTTTTCGAAAATCTTGCCAAATAAACCGTTTTCGGAGTAAATTTCGGCTTAATTTGGAAGATTTTTACAAAAATCTTGCTAAATAAGCCGTTTTCGGAGTAAATTTCGACTTCATTTGTATGATTTTCCGAAAATCTTGCCAAATAAACCGTTTTCGGAGTAAATTTCGGCTTATTTTGGAAGATTCTTCAAAGCGTTTTCCAAATTAGCCGCTTTTGGATCAAATTTCGGCTTAATTTGGAAGATTTTTTCGAAAATCTTGCTAAATAAGCCGATTTCGGAGGAAATTTCGGCTTCATTTGTATGATTTTCCGAAATTCTTGACAAATAAACCGTTTTCGGAGAAAATTTCGGCTTTTTTTGGAAGATTTTTCAAAAAGTTTGCCAAATTAGCCGTTTTCAGATCAAATTTCGGCTTAATTTGGAAGTTTTTTTCAAAAATCTTGCCAAATAAACCTTTTCGGAGCAAATTTCGGCTTCATTCGTATGATTTTCCGAAAATCTTTTACAAATAAATCGTTTTCGTAGCATATTTCGGCTTATTTTGGAAGATTTTTCAAAAATTTTGCAAAATTAGCCGTTTTTGGATCAAATTACGGATTAATTTGGAAGATTTTTTAGAAAATCTTCTGAAATAAGACGTTTATAGAGGGAATTTTGGGTATATTTGGAAGATTTATTTAAAATCTTGCTAAATAAGCAGTTTTCGGAGCAAAGTTTGGCTTATTTTGGAAGTTTTTTACAATAATCTTGCTAAATAAGCCGTTTTCGGAGCAAATTTCGGCTTCATTTGTATGATTTTCGGAAAATCTTGCCAAATAAACCGTTTTCGGAGGAAATTTCGGCTTATTTTGGAAGATTCTTCAAAACGTTTGCCAAATTAGCCGTTTTTGGATCAAATTTCGGCTTAATTTGGAAGATTTTTTCGAGAATCTTGCTAAATAAGCCGTTTTCGGAGGAAATTTCGGCTTCATTTGTATGATTTTCCGAAAATCTTGCCAAATAAACCGTTTTCGGAGAAAAATTTCGGCTTTATTTGGAAGATTTTTCAAAAAGTTTGCCAAATTAGCCGTTTTTGGATCAAATTTCGGCTTAATTTGGAAGATTTTTTCGACAATCCTGCCAAATAAACCGTTTTCGGGGAAAATTTCGGCTTAATTTGGTAGATTTTTTCGAAAATCTTGCCAAATAAACAGTTTTCGGAGTGAATTTCGGCTTAATTTGGAAGATTTTTACGAAAATCTTGCCACTTAAACCTTTTTCGTAGTAAATTTCGGCTTAATTTGGAAGATTTCTTCGAAAATCTTGCTAAATAAGCCGTTTTCTGAGCAATTTTCCCCTAAATTTGGTGGATTTTCCGAAAATCTTGCCAAATAAACCGTTTTCAGAGCAAATTTCGGCTTAATTCGGAAGATTTTTACGAAAATCGTGCTAAATAAGCCGTTTTAGGAGCAAATTTCGGCTTTATTTGGAAGATTTTTTCGAAAAAAGTCTTAAATAAGACGTTTAAAGAGGAAATTTCCGCTATATTTGGAAAATTTATCTAAAATCATGCTAAATAAGCCGTTTTCAGAGTAAATTTCGGCTTAATTTGGAAGATTTTTTCGAAAATCTTGCTAAATAAGCTCTTTTAGCAGCAAATTTCGGCTTATTTTAGAAGATTTTTCAGAAATCTTGCACCATAAGGCGTTCTCGGAGTAAATTTTGGCTTCATTTGTATGATTTTCCGAAAATCTTGCCAAATAAACCGTTTTCGGAGCAAATTTCGGCTTATTTTGGAAGATTTTTCATAAAGGTTGCCAAATTAGCCGTTTTCGGAGCATATATCGGCTTCATTTGTATGATTTTCCGAAAATCTTGCTATATAAACCGTTTTCGGAGCAAATTTCTGCTAAAATTGGCGGATTTTTACGAATATCTTGCTAAATGAGCCGTTTTGGAGCAAATTCCGGCTTATTTTGCAAGATTTTTCAAAAAATCTTCTAAATAAGCCGTTTTCAGAGCAAATTTCGGCTTTATTTGGAAGATTTATGTAAAATCTTGCTAAATATGCCGTTTTCGGAGAAAATTTAGGCCTGATTTAGAAGATTTTTTAGAAAATCTTGCTAAATTATCCGTTTTCGGAGCAAATTTTGGCTAATTTTGGAAGGTGTTTTCGAAATACTTGCTAAATAAGCCGTTTTCGGAGCAAATTTTGGCCAGATTTAGAACATTTTTTAGAAAATCTTGCTAAATAAGAGAAAATTTCGGCTTATTTTGGAAGATTTTTCAAAAAGATTGCCAAATTACCCGTTTTTGGATCAAATTTCGGCTTAATTTGTATGATTTTCCGAAAATCTTGCCAAATAAACCGTTTTCGGAGAAAATTTCGGCTTTTTTTGGAAGATTTTTCAAAAAGTTTGCCAAATTAGCCGTTTTTGGATCAAATTTCGGATTAATTTGGAAGATTTTTTCGAAAATCTTCTCAAAAAAGACATTTATATAGGAAATTTCGGCTATATTTGGAAGATTTATCTAAAATCTTGCTAAATAAGCCGTTTTCGGAGCAAATTTTGGCTTATTTTGGAAGGTTTTTCGAAATACATGCTAAATAAGCCGTTTACAGAGTAAATTTTGGCTTATTTGGAAGATTTTTTCGAAAATCTTGCCAAATAAACCGTTTTCGGAGTAAATTTCGGCTTATTTTGGAAGATTCTTCAAAGCGTTTTCCAAATTAGCCGTTTTTGGATCAAATTTCGGCTTAATTTGGAAGATTTTTTCGAAAATCTTGCTAAATAAGCCGATTTCGGAGGAAATTTCGGCTTCATTTGTATGATTTTCCGAAATTCTTGACAAATAAACCGTTTTCGGAGAAAATTTCGGCTTTTTTTGGAAGATTTTTCAAAAAGTTTGCCAAATTAGCCGTTTTCAGATCAAATTTCGGCTTAATTTGGAAGTTTTTTTCAAAAATCTTTCCAAATAAACCTTTTCGGAGCAAATTTCGGCTTCATTCGTATGATTTTCCGAAAATCTTTTACAAATAAATCGTTTTCGTAGCATATTTCGGCTTATTTTGGAAGATTTTTCAAAAATTTTGCAAAATTAGCCGTTTTTGGATCAAATTACGGATTAATTTGGAAGATTTTTTAGAAAATCTTCTGAAATAAGACGTTTATAGAGGGAATTTTGGGTATAATTGGAAGATTTATTTAAAATCTTGCTAAATAAGCAGTTTTCGGAGCAAAGTTTGGCTTATTTTGGAAGTTTTTTACAATAATCTTGCTAAATAAGCCGTTTTCGGAGCAAATTTCGGCTTCATTTGTATGATTTTCGGAAAATCTTGCCAAATAAACCGTTTTCGGAGGAAATTTCGGCTTATTTTGGAAGATTCTTCAAAACGTTTGCCAAATTAGCCGTTTTTGGATCAAATTTCGGCTTAATTTGGAAGATTTTTTCGAGAATCTTGCTAAATAAGCCGTTTTCGGAGGAAATTTCGGCTTCATTTGTATGATTTTCCGAAAATCTTGCCAAATAAACCGTTTTCGGAGAAAAATTTCGGCTTTATTTGGAAGATTTTTCAAAAAGTTTGCCAAATTAGCCGTTTTTGGATCAAATTTCGGCTTAATTTGGAAGATTTTTTCGACAATCCTGCCAAATAAACCGTTTTCGGGGAAAATTTCGGCTTAATTTGGTAGATTTTTTCGAAAATCTTGCCAAATAAACAGTTTTCGGAGTGAATTTCGGCTTAATTTGGAAGATTTTTACGAAAATCTTGCCACTTAAACCTTTTTCGTAGTAAATTTCGGCTTAATTTGGAAGATTTCTTCGAAAATCTTGCTAAATAAGCCGTTTTCTGAGCAATTTTCCCCTAAATTTGGTGGATTTTCCGAAAATCTTGCCAAATAAACCGTTTTCAGAGCAAATTTCGGCTTAATTCGGAAGATTTTTACGAAAATCGTGCTAAATAAGCCGTTTTAGGAGCAAATTTCGGCTTTATTTGGAAGATTTTTTCGAAAAAAGTCTTAAATAAGACGTTTAAAGAGGAAATTTCCGCTATATTTGGAAAATTTATCTAAAATCATGCTAAATAAGCCGTTTTCAGAGTAAATTTCGGCTTATTTTGGAAGATTTTTCATAAAGGTTGCCAAATTAGCCGTTTTCGGAGCATATATCGGCTTCATTTGTATGATTTTCCGAAAATCTTGCTATATAAACCGTTTTCGGAGCAAATTTCTGCTAAAATTGGCGGATTTTTACGAATATCTTGCTAAATGAGCCGTTTTGGAGCAAATTCCGGCTTATTTTGCAAGATTTTTCAGAAAATCTTCTAAATAAGCCGTTTTCAGAGCAAATTTCGGCTTTATTTGGAAGATTTATGTAAAATCTTGCTAAATATGCCGTTTTCGGAGAAAATTTAGGCCTGATTTAGAAGATTTTTTAGAAAATCTTGCTAAATTATCCGTTTTCGGAGCAAATTTTGGCTAATTTTGGAAGGTGTTTTCGAAATACTTGCTAAATAAGCCGTTTTCGGAGCAAATTTTGGCCAGATTTAGAACATTTTTTAGAAAATATTGCTAAATAAGAGAAAATTTCGGCTTATTTTGGAAGATTTTTCAAAAAGATTGCCAAATTAGCCGTTTTTGGATCAAATTTCGGCTTAATTTGGAAGATTTTTTCGAAAATCTTGCTAAATAAGCCGTTTTCGGAGCAAATTTCGGCTTCATTTGTATGATTTTCCCAAAATCTTACCAAATAAACCGTTTTCGGGGAAAATTTCGGCTTATTTTGGAAGATTTTTCAAAAATTTGCCAAATTTGCCGTTTTTGGATCAAATTTCGGATTAATTTGGAAGATTTTTTCGAAAATATTGTAAAGTAAGACATTTATAGAGGAAATTTCGGCTATATTTGGAAGATTTATCTAAAATCTTGCTAAATAAGCCGTTTTCGGAGCAAATTTTGGCTTATTTATGAAGGTGTTTTCGAAATACTTGCTAAATAAGCCGTTTTCAGAGTGAATGTTGGCTTAATTTGGAAGATTTTTTCGAAAATCTTGCCAAAAAACCGTTTTTGGAGTTAATTTCGACTTAATTAGGAAGATTTTTACGAAAATCTTGCTATATAAGCCGTTTTCGGAGCAAATTTCGGCTTCATTTGTATGAATTCCGAAAATCTTGCTATATAAACCGTTTTCGGAGCAAATTTCTGCTAAAATTGGCGGATTTTTACGAATATCTTGCTAAATGAGCCGTTTTGGAGCAAATTCCGGCTTATTTTGCAAGATTTTTCAGAAAATCTTCTAAATAAGCCGTTTTCAGAGCAAATTTCGGCTTTATTTGGAAGATTTATGTAAAATCTTGCTAAATATGCCGTTTTCGGAGAAAATTTTGGCCTGATTTAGAAGATTTTTTAGAAAATCTTGCTAAATTATCCGTTTTCGGAGCAAATTTCGGCTTCATTTGTATGATTTTCCCAAAATCTTACCAAATAAACCGTTTTCGGGGAAAATTTCGGCTTATTTTGGAAGATTTTTCAAAAATTTGCCAAATTTGCCGTTTTTGGATCAAATTTCGGATTAATTTGGAAGATTTTTTCGAAAATATTCTAAAGTAAGACATTTATAGAGGAAATTTCGGCTATATTTGGAAGATTTATCTAAAATCTTGCTAAATAAGCCGTTTTCGGAGCAAATTTTGGCTTATTTATGAAGGTGTTTTCGAAATACTTGCTAAATAAGCCGTTTTCAGAGTGAATGTTGGCTTAATTTGGAAGATTTTTTCGAAAATCTTGCCAAAAAACCGTTTTTGGAGTAAATTTCGACTTAATTAGGAAGATTTTTACGAAAATCTTGCTAAATAAGCCGTTTTCGGAGCAAATTTCGGCTTCATTTGTATGAATTCCGAAAATTTTACCAAATAAACCGTTTTCGGAGCAAATTTCGGCATATTTTGGAAGATTCTTCAAAAAGATTGCCAAATTTGCCGTTTTTGGATAAAATTTCGGATTAATTTGGAAGATTTTTTCGAAAATCTTCTCAAATAAGACATTTATAGAGGAAATTTCGGCTATATTTGGAAGATTTATCTAAAATCTTGCTAAATAGGCCGTTTTCGGAGCAAATTTTGGCTTATTTTGGAAGATTTTTTCGAAATTCTTGCCAAATAAACCGTTTTCGGAGCAAATTTCGGCTTCATTTGTATGATTTTCCGAAAATCTTGCCAAATAAACCGTTTTCGGAGCAAATTTCGTATTATTTTGGAAGATTTTTCAAAAATTTTGCAAAATTAGCCGTTTTCGGAGAAAATTTCGGCTTATTTTGGAAGATTTTTCAAAAATTTGCCAAATTTGCCGTTTTTGGATCAAATTTCGGATTAATTTGGAAGATTTTTTCGAAAATCTTCTCAAATAAGACATTTATAGAGGAAATTTCGGCTATATTTGGAAGATTTATCTAAAATCTTGCTAAATAAGCCGTTTTCGGAGCAAATTTTGGCTTATTTATGAAGGTGTTTTCGAAATACTTGCTAAATAAGCCGTTATTAGAGTGAATTTTGGCTTAATTTGGAAGATTTTTTCGAAAATCTTGCCAAAAAATCGTTTTTGGAGTAAATTTCGTCTTAATTTGGAATATTTTTACGAAAATCTTGCTAAATAAGCTGTTTTCGGAGAGAATTTTGGCTTCATTTGTGTGATTTTCCGAAAATCTTGCCAAATAAACCGTTTTTGGAGCCAATTTCGGCTTATTTTGGAGGATTCTTCAACAAGTTTGCCAAATTAGCCGTTTTTGGATCAAATTTCGGCTGAATTTGGAAGATTTTTTAAAAAATCTTGCTAAATAAGCCGTTTTCGTAGGAAATTTCGGCTTCATTTGTATGATTTTCTGAAAGTCTTGCCAAATAAACCGTTTTCGGAGCAAATTTCGGATTAATTTGGAAGATTTTTACGAAAATCTTGCTAAATAAGCCGTTTTCGAAGCAAATTTTGGCCTGATTTAGAAGATTTTTAGAAAATCTTGCTAAATAAGCCGTTTTCGGAGAAGATTTCGGCTTTTTTTGGAAGATTTTTCAAAAAGTTTGCCAAATTTGCCGTTTTCGGAGCAAATTTCGGCTTCATTTGTATGATTTTCCGAAAATCTTGCCAAATATACCGTTTTCGGAGCAAATTTCGGATTATTTTGGAAGATTTTTTAGAGAATCTTCTCAAATAAGACGTTTATAGAGGAAATTTCGGCTATATTTGGAAGATTTATCTAAAATCTTGCCAAATTAGCCCTTTTTGGATCAAATTTCGGCTTAATTTGGAAGATTTTTTGGAAAATCTTGCTAAATAAGCCGTTTTCGGAGCAAATTTCGGCTTCATTTGTATGATTTTCCCAAACTCTTGCCAAATAAACCGTTTTCCGAGAAGATTTCGGCTTATTTTGGAAGATTTTTCAAGCATTTTCCAAATTTGCCGTTTTTGGATCAAATTTCGGATTAATTTGGAAGATTTTTTCGAAAATCTTCTCAAATAAGACATTTATAGAGGAAATTTCGGCTATATTTGGAAGATTTATCTAAAATCTTGCTAAATAAGCCGTTTTCGGAGCAAATTTTGGCTTATTTTGGAAGGTTTTTTCGAAATACTTGCTGAATAAGCTGTTTTCAGTGTAAATTTTTGCTTATTTGGAAGATTTTTTCGAAAATCTTGCAAAATGAACCGTTTTCGGAGTAAATTTCGGCTTAATTTGGAATATTTTTACGAAAATCTTGCTAAATAAGCTGTTTTCGGAGAGAATTTCGGCTTCATTTGTATGATTTTCCGAAAATCTTGCCAAATAAACCGTTTTTGAAGCAAATTTCGGCTAATTTTGGAAGATTCTTCAACAAGTTTGCCAAATTAGCCGTTTTTGGATCAAAATTCGGCTCAATTTGGAAGATTTTTTAAAAAATCTTGCTAAATAAGCCGTTTTCGGAGGAAATTTCGGCTTCGTTTGTATGGTTTTCCGAAAGTCTTGCCAAATAAACCGTTTTCGGAGCAAATTTCGGATTAATTTGGATGATTTTTACGAAAATCTTGCTAAATAAGCCGTTTTCGAAGCAAATTTTGGCCTGATTTAGAAGATTTTTAGAAAATCTTGCTAAATAAGCCGTTTTCGGCGAAAATTTCGGCTTTTTTTGGAAGATTTTTCATAAAGTTTGCCAAATTAGCCGTTCTTGGATCAAATTTCGGCTTAATTTGTAAGATTTTTACGAAAATCTTGCTAAGTAATCCGTTTTCGGAGCAAATTTCGGCTTCATTTGTATGATTTTCCGAACATCTTACCAAATAAACCGTTTTCAGAGCAAATTTCGGCTTCATTTGTATGATTTTCCGAAAATCATGCCAAATAAACCGTTTTCGGAGAAAATTTCGGCTTATTTTGGAAGATTTTTCAAAAATTTTCCAAATTTACCGTTTTTGGATCAAATTTCGGATTAATTTGGAAGATTTTTTCGAAAATCTTCTCCAATAAGTCATTTATAGAGGAAATTTCGGCTATATTTGTAAGATTTATCTAAAATCTTGCTAAATAAGCCGTTTTCAGAGCAAATTTTGGCTTATTTTGGAAGGTTTTTTCGAAATACTTGCTGAATAAGCTGTTTTCAGAGTAAATTTTTGCTTATTTGGAAGATTTCTTCGAAAATCTTGCCAAATAAACCGTTTTCGGAGTAAATTTCGGCTTAATTTGGAATATTTTTACGAAAATCTTGCTAAATAAGCCGTTTTCGGAGAGAATTTCGGCTTCATTTGTATGATTTTCCGAAAATCTTGCCAAATAAACCGTTTTTGGAGCAAATTTCGGCCTATTTTGGAAGATTCTTCAACAAGTTTGCCAAATTAGCCGTTTTTGGATCAAATTTCGGCTTAATTTGTAAGATTTTTACGAAAATCTTGCTACGTAATCCGTTTTCGGAGCAAATTTCGGCTTCATTTGTATGATTTTTCGAAAATCTTACCAAATAAACCGTTTTCAGAGCAAATTTCGGCTTAATTTGGAAGATTTTTTCGAAAATCTTGCTAAATAAGCCGTTTGAGGAGCAAATTTCGGCTTTATTTGGAAGATTTTTTTGAAAATCTTCTCAAATAAGACATTTATAGAGGAAATTTCGGCTATATTTGGAAGATTTATCTAAAATCTTGCTAAATAAGCCGTTTTCGGAGCAAATTTTGGCTTATTTCGGAAGATTTTTTCGAAATTCTTGCCAAATAAACCGTTTTCAGAGTAAATTTCGGCTCAATTTGGAAGATTTTTTAAAAAATCTTGCTAAATAAGCCGTTTTCGGAGGAAATTTCGGCTTCGTTTGTATGGTTTTCCGAAAGTCTTGCCAAATAAACCGTTTTCGGAGCAAATTTAGGATTAATTTGGATGATTTTTACGAAAATCTTGCTAAATAAGCCGTTTTCGAAGCAAATTTTGGCCTGATTTAGATGATATTTAGAAAATCTTGCTAAATAAGCCGTTTTCGGAGAAAATTTCGGCTTTTTTTGGAAGATTTTTCATAAAGTTTGCCAAATTAGCCGTTTTTGGATCAAATTTCGGCTTAATTTGTAAGATTTTTACGAAAATCTTGCTAAGTAATCCGTTTTCGGAGCAAATTTCGGCTTCATTTGTATGATTTTCCGAACATCTTACCAAATAAACCGTTTTCAGAGCAAATTTCGGCTTCATTTGTATGATTTTCCGAAAATCATGCCAAATAAACCGTTTTCGGAGAAAATTTCGGCTTATTTTGGAAGATTTTTCAAGAATTTTCCAAATTTGCCGTTTTTGGATCAAATTTCGGATTAATTTGGAAGATTTTTTCGAAAATCTTCTCCAATAAGTCATTTATAGAGGAAATTTCGGCTATATTTGTAAGATTTATCTAAAATCTTGCTAAATAAGCCGTTTTCAGAGCAAATTTTGGCTTATTTTGGAAGGTTTTTTCGAAATACTTGCTGAATAAGCTGTTTTCAGAGTAAATTTTTGCTTATTTGGAAGATTTCTTCGAAAATCTTGCCAAATAAACCGTTTTCGGAGTAAATTTCGGCTTAATTTGGAATATTTTTACGAAAATCTTGCTAAATAAGCCGTTTTCGGAGAGAATTTCGGCTTCATTTGTATGATTTTCCGAAAATCTTGCCAAATAAACCGTTTTTGGAGCAAATTTCGGCCTATTTTGGAAGATTCTTCAACAAGTTTGCCAAATTAGCCGTTTTTGGATCAAATTTCGGCTTAATTTGTAAGATTTTTACGAAAATCTTGCTACGTAATCCGTTTTCGGAGCAAATTTCGGCTTCATTTGTATGATTTTTCGAAAATCTTACCAAATAAACCGTTTTCAGAGCAAATTTCGGCTTAATTTGGAAGATTTTTTCGAAAATCTTGCTAAATAAGCCGTTTGAGGAGCAAATTTCGGCTTTATTTGGAAGATTTTTTTGAAAATCTTCTCAAATAAGACATTTATAGAGGAAATTTCGGCTATATTTGGAAGATTTATCTAAAATCTTGCTAAATAAGCCGTTTTCGGAGCAAATTTTGGCTTATTTCGGAAGATTTTTTCGAAATTCTTGCCAAATAAACCGTTTTCAGAGTAAATTTCGGCTCAATTTGGAAGATTTTTTAAAAAATCTTGCTAAATAAGCCGTTTTCGGAGGAAATTTCGGCTTCGTTTGTATGGTTTTCCGAAAGTCTTGCCAAATAAACCGTTTTCGGAGCAAATTTAGGATTAATTTGGATGATTTTTACGAAAATCTTGCTAAATAAGCCGTTTTCGAAGCAAATTTTGGCCTGATTTAGATGATATTTAGAAAATCTTGCTAAATAAGCCGTTTTCGGAGAAAATTTCGGCTTTTTTTGGAAGATTTTTCATAAAGTTTGCCAAATTAGCCGTTTTTGGATCAAATTTCGGCTTAATTTGTAAGATTTTTACGAAAATCTTGCTAAGTAATCCGTTTTCGGAGCAAATTTCGGCTTCATTTGTATGATTTTCCGAACATCTTACCAAATAAACCGTTTTCAGAGCAAATTTCGGCTTCATTTGTATGATTTTCCGAAAATCATGCCAAATAAACCGTTTTCGGAGAAAATTTCGGCTTATTTTGGAAGATTTTTCAAGAATTTTCCAAATTTGCCGTTTTTGGATCAAATTTCGGATTAATTTGGAAGATTTTTTCGAAAATCTTCTCCAATAAGTCATTTATAGAGGAAATTTCGGCTATATTTGTAAGATTTATCTAAAATCTTGCTAAATAAGCCGTTTTCAGAGCAAATTTTGGCTTATTTTGGAAGGTTTTTTCGAAATACTTGCTGAATAAGCTGTTTTCAGAGTAAATTTTTGCTTATTTGGAAGATTTCCTCGAAAATCTTGCCAAATAAACCGTTTTCGGAGTAAATTTCGGCTTAATTTGGAATATTTTTACGAAAATCTTGCTAAATAAGCCGTTTTCGGAGAGAATTTCGGCTTCATTTGTATGATTTTCCGAAAATCTTGCCAAATAAACCGTTTTTGGAGCAAATTTCGGCCTATTTTGGAAGATTCTTCAACAAGTTTGCCAAATTAGCCGTTTTTGGATCAAATTTCGGCTTAATTTGTAAGATTTTTACGAAAATCTTGCTACGTAATCCGTTTTCGGAGCAAATTTCGGCTTCATTTGTATGATTTTTCGAAAATCTTACCAAATAAACCGTTTTCAGAGCAAATTTCGGCTTAATTTGGAAGATTTTTTCGAAAATCTTGCTAAATAAGCCGTTTGAGGAGCAAATTTCGGCCTTATTTGGAAGATTTTTTTGAAAATCTTCTCAAATAAGACATTTATAGAGGAAATTTCGGCTATATTTGGAAGATTTATCTAAAATCTTGCTAAATAAGCCGTTTTCGGAGCAAATTTCGGATTCATTTGTATGATTTTCCGAAAATCTTGCCAAATAAACCGTTTTCGGAGCAAATTTCGGCTTCATTTGTATGATTTTCCGAAAATCTTGCCAAATAAACCGTTTTCGGAGCATTTTCGCCTTATTTTGGAAGATTCTTCAAAAAGTTTGCCATTATAGCCGTTTTCGGAGCAAATTTCGGCTTCATTTGTATGATTTTCGAAAATCTTCTCAAATAAGACATTTATAGAGGAAATTTCGGCTATATTTGGAAGATTTATCTAAAATCTTGCTAAATAAGCCGTTTTCGGAGCAAGTTTTGGCATATTTTGGAAGATTTTTTCGAAATTCTTGCCAAATAAACCGTTTTCGGAGCAAATTTCGGCTTCATTTGTATGATTTTCCGAAAATCTTGCCAAATAAACCGTTTTCGGAGCAAATTTCGGATTATTTTGGAAGATTTTTCAAAAATTTTGCAAAATTAGCCGTTTTCGGAGAAAATTTCGGCTTATTTTGGAAGATTTTTCAAAAATTTGCCAAATTTCCCGTTTTTGGATCAAATTTCGGATTAATTTGGAAGATTTTTTCGAAAATCTTCTCAAATAAGACATTTATAGAGGAAATTTCGGCTATATTTGGAAGATTTATCTAAAATCTTGCTAAATAAGCCGTTTTCGGAGCAAATTTTGGCTTATTTTGGAAGATTTTTCAAAAATTTGCCAAATTTGCCGTTTTTGGATCAAATTTCGGATTAATTTGGAAGATTTTTTCGAAAATATTCTAAAGTAAGACATTTATAGAGGAAATTTCGGCTATATTTGGAAGATTTATCTAAAATCTTGCTAAATAAGCCGTTTTCGGAGCAAATTTGTGGCTTATTTATGAAGGTGTT
The DNA here is from genome assembly GCA_036926295.1 of Pachydiplax longipennis. Classification (NCBI taxonomy): domain Eukaryota; kingdom Metazoa; phylum Arthropoda; class Insecta; order Odonata; family Libellulidae; genus Pachydiplax; species Pachydiplax longipennis. Next base: position 70,086,707 of record JAVFKF010000015.1, read on the forward strand.
TTCGAAATACTTGCTAAATAAGCCGTTTTCAGAGTGAATGTTGGCTGAATTTGGTAGATTTTTTCGAAAATCTTGCCAAAAAACCGTTTTTGGAGTAAATTTCGACTTAATTAGGAAGATTTTTACGAAAATCTTGCTAAATAAGCCGTTTTCGGAGCAAATTTCGGCTTCATTTGTATGAATTCCGAATATTTTGCCAAATAAACCGTTTTCGGAGCAAATTTCGGCATATTTTGGAAGATTCTTCAAAAAGATTGCCAAATTTGCCGTTTTTGGATCAAATTTTGGATTAATTTGGAAGATTTTTTCGAAAATCTTCTCAAATAAGACATTAATAGAGGAAATTTCGGCTATATTTGGAAGATTTATCTAAAATCTTGCTAAATAAGCCGTTTTCGGAGCAAATTTTGGCTTATTTTGGAAGATTTTTTCGAAATTCTTGCCAAATAAACCGTTTTCGGAGCAAATTTCGGCTTCATTTGTATGATTTTCCGAAAATCTTGCCAAATAAACCGTTTTCGGAGCAAATTTCGGATTATTTTGGAAGATTTTTCAAAAATTTTGCAAAATTAGCCGTTTTCGGAGAAAATTTCGGCTTATTTTGGAAGATTTTTCAAAAATTTGCCAAATTTGCCGTTTTTGGATCAAATTTCGGATTAATTTGGAAGATTTTTTCGAAAATATTCTAAAGTAAGACATTTATAGAGGAAATTTCGGCTATATTTGGAAGATTTAACTAAAATCTTGCTAAATAAGCCGTTTTCGGAGCAAATTTTGGCTTATTTATGAAGGTGTTTTCGAAATACTTGCTAAATAAGCCGTTTTCAGAGTGAATGTTGGCTTAATTTGGTAGATTTTTTCGAAAATCTTGCCAAAAAACCGTTTTTGGAGTAAATTTCGACTTAATTAGGAAGAATTTTACGAAAATCTTGCTAAATAAGCCGTTTTCGGAGCAAATTTCGGCTTCATTTGTATGATTTTCGAAAATCTTCTCAAATAAGACATTTATAGAGGAAATTTCGGCTATATTTGGAAGATTTATCTAAAATCTTGCTAAATAAGCCGTTTTCGGAGCAAATTTTGGCTTATTTTGGAAGATTTTTTCGAAATTCTTGCCAAATAAACCGTTTTCGGAGCAAATTTCGGCTTCATTTGTATGATTTTCCGAAAATCTTGCCAAATAAACCGTTTTCGGAGCAAATTTCGGATTATTTTGGAAGATTTTTCAAAAATTTTGCAAAATTAGCCGTTTTCGGAGAAAATTTCGGCTTATTTTGGAAGATTTTTCAAAAATTTGCCAAATTTGCCGTTTTTGGATCAAATTTCGGATTAATTTGGAAGATTTTTTCGAAAATCTTCTCAAATAAGACATTTATAGAGGAAATTTCGGCTATATTTGGAAGATTTATCTAAAATCTTGCTAAATAAGCCGTTTTCGGAGCAAATTTTTGCTTATTTTGGAAGATTTTTCAAAAATTTGCCAAATTTGCCGTTTTTGGATCAAATTTCGGATTAATTTGGAAGATTTTTTCGAAAATATTCTAAAGTAAGACATTTATAGAGGAAATTTCGGCTATATTTGGAAGATTTATCTAAAATCTTGCTAAATAAGCCGTTTTCGGAGCAAATTTTGGCTTATTTATGAAGGTGTTTTTCGAAATACTTGCTAAATAAGCCGTTTTCAGAGTGAATGTTGGCTTAATTTGGTAGATGTTTTCGAAAATCTTGCCAAAAAACCGTTTTTGGAGTAAATTTCGCTTTAATTAGGAAGATTTTTACGAAAATCTTGCTAAATAAGCCGTTTTCGGAGCAAATTTCGGCTTCATTTGTATGAATTCCGAAAATTTTGCCAAATAAACCGTTTTCGGAGCAAATTTCGGCATATTTTGGAAGATTCTTCAAAAAGATTGCCAAATTTGCCGTTTTTGGATCAAATTTCGGATTAATTTGGAAGATTTTTTCGAAAATCATCTCAAATAAGACATTAATAGAGGAAATTTCGGCTATATTTGGAAGATTTATCTAAAATCTTGCTAAATAAGCCGTTTTCGGAGCAAATTTTGGCTTATTTTGGAAGATTTTTTCGAAATTCTTGCCAAATAAACCGTTTTCGGAGCAAATTTCGGCTTCATTTGTATGATTTTCCGAAAATCTTGCCAAATAAACCGTTTTCGGAGCAAATTTCGGATTATTTTGGAAGATTTTTCAAAAATTTTGCAAAATTAGCCGTTTTCGGAGAAAATTTCGGCTTATTTTGGAAGATTTTTCAAAAATTTGCCAAATTTGCCGTTTTTGGATCAAATTTCGGATTAATTTGGAAGATTTTTTCGAAAATCTTCTCAAATAAGACATTTATAGAGGAAATTTCGGCTATATTTGGAAGATTTATCTAAAATCTTGCTAAATAAGCCGTTTTCGGAGCAAATTTTGGCTTATTTATGAAGGTGTTTTCGAAATACTTGCTAAATAAGCCGTTATTAGAGTGAATTTTGGCTTAATTTGGAAGATTTTTTCGAAAATCTTGCCAAAAAACCGTTTTTGGAGTAAATTTCGTCTTAATTTGGAATATTTTTACGAAAATCTTGCTAAATAAGCTGTTTTCGGAGAGAATTTTGGCTTCATTTGTATGATTTTCCGAAAATCTTGCCAAATAAACCGTTTTTGGAGCAAATTTCAGCTTATTTTGGAGGATTCTTCAACAAGTTTGCCAAATTAGCCGTTTTTGGATCAAATTTCGGCTGAATTTGGAAGATTTTTTAAAAAATCTTGCTAAATAAGCCGTTTTCGTAGGAAATTTCGGCTTCATTTGTATGATTTTCCGAAAGTCTTGCCAAATAAACCGTTTTTGGAGTAAATTTCGACTTAATTAGGAAGATTTTTACGAAAATCTTGCTAAATAAGCCGTTTTCGGAGCAAATTTCGGCTTCATTTGTATGATTTTCGAAAATCTTCTCAAATAAGACATTTATAGAGGAAATTTCGGCTATATTTGGAAGATTTATCTAAAATCTTGCTAAATAAGCCGTTTTCGGAGCAAATTTTGGCTTATTTTGGAAGATTTTTTCGAAATTCTTGCCAAATAAACCGTTTTCGGAGCAAATTTCGGCTTCATTTGTATGATTTTCCGAAAATCTTGCCAAATAAACCGTTTTCGGAGCAAATTTCGGATTATTTTGGAAGATTTTTCAAAAATTTTGCAAAATTAGCCGTTTTCGGAGAAAATTTCGGCTTATTTTGGAAGATTTTTCAAAAATTTGCCAAATTTGCCGTTTTTGGATCAAATTTCGGATTAATTTGGAAGATTTTTTCGAAAATCTTCTCAAATAAGACATTTATAGAGGAAATTTCGGCTATATTTGGAAGATTTATCTAAAATCTTGCTAAATAAGCCGTTTTCGGAGCAAATTTTTGCTTATTTTGGAAGATTTTTCAAAAATTTGCCAAATTTGCCGTTTTTGGATCAAATTTCGGATTAATTTGGAAGATTTTTTCGAAAATATTCTAAAGTAAGACATTTATAGAGGAAATTTCGGCTATATTTGGAAGATTTATCTAAAATCTTGCTAAATAAGCCGTTTTCGGAGCAAATTTTGGCTTATTTATGAAGGTGTTTTCGAAATACTTGCTAAATAAGCCGTTTTCAGAGTGAATGTTGGCTTAATTTGGTAGATTTTTTCGAAAATCTTGCCAAAAAACCGTTTTTGGAGTAAATTTCGACTTAATTAGGAAGATTTTTACGAAAATCTTGCTAAATAAGCCGTTTTCGGAGCAAATTTCGGCTTCATTTGTATGAATTCCGAAAATTTTGCCAAATAAACCGTTTTCGGAGCAAATTTCGGCATATTTTGGAAGATTCTTCAAAAAGATTGCCAAATTTGCCGTTTTTGGATCAAATTTCGGATTAATTTGGAAGATTTTTTCGAAAATCATCTCAAATAAGACATTAATAGAGGAAATTTCGGCTATATTTGGAAGATTTATCTAAAATCTTGCTAAATAAGCCGTTTTCGGAGCAAATTTTGGCTTATTTTGGAAGATTTTTTCGAAATTCTTGCCAAATAAACCGTTTTCGGAGCAAATTTCGGCTTCATTTGTATGATTTTCCGAAAATCTTGCCAAATAAACCGTTTTCGGAGCAAATTTCGGATTATTTTGGAAGATTTTTCAAAAATTTTGCAAAATTAGCCGTTTTCGGAGAAAATTTCGGCTTATTTTGGAAGATTTTTCAAAAATTTGCCAAATTTGCCGTTTTTGGATCAAATTTCGGATTAATTTGGAAGATTTTTTCGAAAATCTTCTCAAATAAGACATTTATAGAGGAAATTTCGGCTATATTTACATTTACATTTACATTAATACCCCGCTAACCGCCGTAAGGCGTATGGCAGGGGGTGTGAATACACCGAACTCCCTAACCAACCATCTGGTTTGCGTACCTAATACTATCTGGAAAAAGAGACCAGAAATAGCTATCTGTTCTCGCTATAATTTCGCGGAATCTTTTTGACGTCTGGTCTCGAAAACTACGCTCACTGAGTACGGGAATCACGAAGTCGCTTATTTCCTCATGTAAATCGCTACTCAAAAATTTCTCGAAAAGTTTATGCCTATACTATTATTTCTTCTGTCCTCGAGGGATTCCCAGCCGAGGGTTTTAATCATCTCTGACACACTGCTGTCGAACTTGTAGTCTCCCTTGACGAAACGGGCCGCTCTACGTTGCATGCGCTCTAGTTCTATGATCAATCCTTTCTCATGTGGATTCCACACCGCGCAGCAGTACTCAAGCAATGGACGAACCAACGAAAAGTAAGCCACTTCCTTGACATTCTGTTGGCAACCCCTGAGAACGCGATTACATAGCCTCAGCGTCCTATCAGCTGACCCCACTACGTCTTGAATATGCGGTTTGAACGATAAGTTACTACTGAAAACAATGCCTAAATATTTGTATCTACTTACGAATTCTAATGTTGTACCGCTAATAAGGTAGGATGTTTGTTTTAAGTTCAGGGACGGGGAGCGGGTCATGCTCATCGCTACACACTTCTCTATGTTCAAGCCGAGCTGCCAATCTTCACACCATTTCGAAATAGCGTCTAAGTCACCCTGTAATATGGAAGTATCTTCCACATTTTGAATTTTCCTGTATATGAGTGTGTCGTCCGCGAAAAGCCTTACCTTACTTCTTACATTGTCTACTATATCGTTAATGTAAATTAAGAACAATATCGGTCCAATGACACTGCCCTGAGGAACTCCAGATGATACTTCTACTTCATCAGAGTAAACGCCATCTAAGACTACCCGTTGAACTCTGCATGTGAGGAACGACTTAATCCACTGAATAATATGATTTTCGATTGCATATGACTCTAGTTTCTGGAGTAACTTTGCGTGTGGTACTGTATCGAATGCCTTTCTAAAATCCAGGAATATGGCATCTGTCCTAAAACCTTCATCGGCTGCTCGCATTATGTCGTGATTAAGAAGTGCTAACTGACTCTCACATGAGCGACCTTTGCGGAATCCGTGTTGACTGCGTGTAATTGCATTATTATCACTAAGGAAGCGCATTAGATAACTGCATATTATGTGTTCTAGAATTTTACAAAATATCGAAGTGAGCGATATTGGTCGGAAATCATCCGGTTTTGACTTACGCCCTTTTTTTGGGACTGGAGTGATGTTCGCTCTCCTCCATGAGGCAGGAACCATACCTTCGTCTAGAGATTTATTGAAAAACACGAGTAGGAGGGGAGCAAGCTCGTTAGCTAGCGTAGATATAACGAGGGCAGGTATACCTTCTGGCCCGGGGGATTTTTTGCTGTCAATTTGCAATAAAAGGTTCTTAATACCTGCTTCATTTAGTTCTAATTTACTCATTTTAGAGGTAATACGAGTAGGAAATGCATTTACGTGACCGTTATCTGATATGAAGCATTTCTTAAAGTGTTGGTTTAGAATATTAGCCTTTTCACATGAATCTGATACGACGCTACCATTGTTGTTTATGAGATGCAGAACGGTCGATTGTTTGCCTCTTGTCTCTCGTACGTAAGACCAGAATTCCTTAGGATTCTTTTCCAGAGATTCGCGTAGCGTTTGAGATCTATACGTATCGAACTCCTTACGTGCCTCAGTCTTCGCTGACCTCTTGATATCTAAATATTTACGACGTTGCTTCTCGTATTCTATGCTATTTAATGGAAAAGTCTTCATAATGGAATGTAATGCTCTTTGTTTTCTTTGGAGTGAACGTAGTTTAGGCTTGACCCATCGCGGCTCTTGCCGATCCCGAGCCACTCTTGTCGGAATAAATCTAGAGGTACCTTCACGAAGGATTCGGAGAAACTCAGACCAACTGTCGTCTACTGAATTCTTCTGAATGAAACTAATAAGGGGAGCACTTTCTGTCTTTATAAACTCCTTGAACGCGGGGAAGTTGGCTTTCCTAAAAATGTATAATGTACGAGGGGGCTTCAGAACTCGGAATGAATCTATCTTAATCGAGGCGGCTATTATTTTGTGATCGGAAATACCTTCACTGACGGAAATTCTGTGAACGAGATGAGGATGGCTAGTAGCAAGGAGATCTAAGATATTGCCCCTACCAAGAGTAGTCGTTCTGGTCGCTTCTGTATTTACTTGCTCTAGAGCGAAGGCCGAGAATAAATCAATTAATTTCTGCGATGCGTTTCTATCTCTACTATTACTAGCGACGGACATATTCCTCCAGTTAACACAAGGAAGATTAAAATCACCTCCTACGAAAATAGCTGCTTCGGGTTTGCTCTTACGGAGTTTACTCAATGCTTCGTACAGATCCTCTATGGGCTCGTCATCGCGATTAGGAGGGCGATAAAAGGAGCAGAAGTACGTTTTTCTACCATGCTTGTCAGACACTGAGCACCAAATCATCTCGGCACTATCCTGGCATTGGAAGTTTTCTAACTGACTCACCAAACTATTTTTTACAGCGATAAATACTCCTCCCCCCATTCTGCTGTCTCTATCCTTTCGATACACAAAGAAGTCGGGAGGAAAAATCTCACTAGAGGCTATTTCTTCGCTGAGCCAACTCTCGTTTCCTAGTATTATATCTCCGCATGTATTTTTAACCAAGTCGAAGAATTCCGCTTGCTTATTGCGAATACTTCTACAGTTAACTACCACTAACTTGATATCCTTATGACTATCACTCTTGAGCTCGGCGGGTAAATTCGAATTATAACTATTGGAATGACATCTATCTAACTCCTCACCATTTCTAGCTGATATTTTTAAGTCACTTATGTCGCCTTTAACACATCTCGTTCTGCTTTTCTCATTTCCGCTATTTTTTATCAAAATAGAGCCATTTACCGAAGCATATCTACGAGTACTAATATCCTCTGCTGAAATTTCTCTTTTACATCTATCATTAACATCCTTTTTAGATGGAGACACCCGCATATTACTATTCTTATCTAAGTGGGTGTTTTCGTTCCCTAAGCTAAGCTCTATACAAGGACTAATCGCGGAAAAATTTTCATTAAAAACGTTGATCTTTTTTAACCTAAAAAAACACCCACACGCCTAAAGACCTTACCCGCTACCTTCTCCGCAGCCTCAGCCGTATAGTGAACTCCGGAGCGGTCAAGGGGTGCCCTGCATGAATCGAGGACGTAGCCCAGGTCGACAAAGTCCACTCCCTTGCCCCGACAGAAATCCCTCAGCCGACGGTTCAGACCTCCCACCCTACTCCAAACCGTCGAGCCTCGATCAATCCGCGGGACAATGCTGCATATGGATAACCCAATGCTGACCCCAGACGAGTCCCGGACGCGAGCAACCTCGGAGACCAGGTCCTCGAACGAGTCCAAGATCTCCTCGGAGCCACGCCTCGAGGCATCGTTGGTGCCAACATGGGCCACCACACGCAGCGAGGAGCAACCCGTCTTCCCGACCGCCGCCCTCAACTCCTTCGTCACCTGGGGCACCGTGCCTCCTGGTATACACCGGGAGAACACCCGCTCACACACTCCCTCCCGGCGGGCCCTTCGCCGCAACGGAGACATAATACGGCGGACGTTGGAGCTCCCTATGACTAACACTCCCCTCCCCCCACGGCTCTCCTTCGGCCCAGCTTCCTCCGTGGCAACGGGCGAGTGCTCTAGCTCTAGGTCCTTCAGCACCTCAAACCTGTTGCTAACAGGCGCCGGTTCAGCCGAAGCATTCCCAGCACACTGTTTTCGCAGCACTAGGCCGCGAGCACCGCGACTGGAAACCACCTTCCACTCGTTAGCCCTCTGGGAAGGACAAGCAACTACCCGCGTGGTATCCTCCGCAGAGGAGCCAATAGGCTTGCCTACAACCGTACTCGGGCAAGGCCGAGGCACCTCAGGGGTGCGACAAGCTTTAGGGCTCGTAACGGAGGGTCCTGCGCAAGCCGAAGCCAGCCGTAACCCTTCGAGCTGAGAGCGGAGGTCCGCAACTTCTTTCCTAAGTTCCGTGACTTGCGACACAAGTGCCTCATAGCCAACGGTTCCCAAGATTGAAGAAACGGGGGTCCTTGGGGAAGCCATCCTAATCTCAAACACTCCTAACTGAGCTCTTACAAAAGAAACTTGATAGACTGTAATAGGATAACAAGACCTGAGTCAAATGTACGAGAGAAAAATAAAGAGTGACGCTTAAATATTATAAAATTAACTCGAAATTGACGCTCTCGTAGAAAATAAACGAAAAAGTTAAACTAAACGGTTGACCTGAGACTACAGCACAACGGATTCAATCTGTTTAAGAATCTCAAAAAGGACGATATATATTTCTTTAACGAACTAAATCGAAAGGTTTAGTGAAAAACAACTAGAAGTAACGATAAAAACTCTCTACTTAAAATATAGATGCACCTCACGAAACTAAGCACTTAGAGGTTAAAATATATAAAAAAGATACAACTTATATTTGGAAGATTTATCTAAAATCTTGCTAAATAAGCCGTTTTCGGAGCAAATTTTGGCTTATTTATGAAGGTGTTTTCGAAATACTTGCTAAATAAGCCGTTATTAGAGTGAATTTTGGCTTAATTTGGAAGATTTTTTCGAAAATCTTGCCAAAAAACCGTTTTTGGAGTAAATTTCGTCTTAATTTGGAATATTTTTACGAAAATCTTGCTAAATAAGCTGTTTTCGGAGAGAATTTTGGCTTCATTTGTATGATTTTCCGAAAATCTTGCCAAATAAACCGTTTTTGGAGCAAATTTCAGCTTATTTTGGAGGATTCTTCAACAAGTTTGCCAAATTAGCCGTTTTTGGATCAAATTTCGGCTGAATTTGGAAGATTTTTTAAAAAATCTTGCTAAATAAGCCGTTTTCGTAGGAAATTTCGGCTTCATTTGTATGATTTTCCGAAAGTCTTGCCAAATAAACCGTTTTCGGAGCAAATTTCGGATTAATTTGGAAGATTTTTACGAAAATCTTGCTAAATAAGCCGTTTTCGAAGCATATTTTGGCCTGATTTAGAAGATTTTTAGAAAATCTTGCTAAATAAGCCGTTTTCGGAGAAGATTTCGGCTTTTTTTGGAAGATTTTTCAAAAAGGTTGCCAAATTAGCCGTTTTCGGAGCAAATTTCGGCTTCATTTGTATGATTTTCCGAAAATCTTGCCAAATATACCGTTTTCGGAGCAAATTTCGGATTATTTTGGAAGATTTTTTAGAGAATCTTCTCAAATAAGACGTTTATAGAGGAAATTTCGGCTATATTTGGAAGATTTATCTAAAATCTTGCCAAATTAGCCCTTTTTGGATCAAATTTCGGCTTAATTTGGAAGATTTTTTGGAAAATCTTGCTAAATAAGCCGTTTTCGGAGCAAATTTCGGCTTCATTTGTATGATTTTCCCAAAATCTTGCCAAATAAACCGTTTTCCGAGAAGATTTCGGCTTATTTTGGAAGATTTTTCAAACATTTTCCAAATTTGCCGTTTTTGGATCAAATTTCGGATTAATTTGGAAGATTTTTTCGAAAATCTTCTCAAATAAGACATTTATAGAGGAAATTTCGGCTATATTTGGAAGATTTATCTAAAATCTTGCTAAATAAGCCGTTTTCGGAGCAAATTTTGGCTTATTTTGGAAGGTTTTTTCGAAATACTTGCTGAATAAGCTGTTTTCAGTGTAAATTTTTGCTTATTTGGAAGATTTTTTCGAAAATCTTGCAAAATGAACCGTTTTCGGAGTAAATTTCGGCTTAATTTGGAATATTTTTACGAAAATCTTTCTAAATAAGCTGTTTTCGGAGAGAATTTCGGCTTCATTTGTATGATTTTCCGAAAATCTTGCCAAATAAACCGTTTTTGGAGCAAATTTCGGCTAATTTTGGAAGATTCTTCAACAAGGTTGCCAAATTAGCCGTTTTTGGATCAAAATTCGGCTCAATTTGGAAGATTTTTTAAAAAATCTTGCTAAATAAGCCGTTTTCGGAGGAAATTTCGGCTTCGTTTGTATGGTTTTCCGAAAGTCTTGCCAAATAAACCGTTTTCGGAGCAAATTTCGGATTAATTTGGATGATTTTTACGAAAATCTTGCTAAATAAGCCGTTTTCGAAGCAAATTTTGGCCTGATTTAGAAGATTTTTAGAAAATCTTGCTAAATAAGCCGTTTTCGGAGAAAATTTCGGCTTTTTTTGGAAGATTTTTCATAAAGTTTGCCAAATTAGCCGTTTTTGGATCAAATTTCGGCTTAATTTGTAAGATTTTTACGAAAATCTTGCTAAGTAATCCGTTTTCGGAGCAAATTTCGGCTTCATTTGTATGATTTTCCGAACATCTTACCAAATAAACCGTTTTCAGAGCAAATTTCGGCTTCATTTGTATGATTTTCCGAAAATCATGCCAAATAAACCGTTTTCGGAGAAAATTTCGGCTTATTTTGGAAGATTTTTCAAAAATTTTCCAAATTTGCCGTTTTTGGATCAAATTTCGGATTAATTTGGAAGATTTTTTCGAATATCTTCTCCAATAAGTCATTTATAGAGGAAATTTCGGCTATATTTGTAAGATTTATCTAAAATCTTGCTAAATAAGCCGTTTTCAGAGCAAATTTTGGCTTATTTTGGAAGGTTTTTTCGAAATACTTGCTGAATAAGCTGTTTTCAGAGTAAATTTTTGCTTATTTGGAAGATTTCTTCGAAAATCTTGCCAAATAAACCGTTTTCGGAGTAAATTTCGGCATAATTTGGAATATTTTTACGAAAATCTTGCTAAATAAGCCGTTTTCGGAGAGAATTTCGGCTTCATTTGTATGATTTTCCGAAAATCTTGCCAAATAAACCGTTTTTGGAGCAAATTTCGGCCTATTTTGGAAGATTCTTCAACAAGTTTGCCAAATTAGCCGTTTTTGGATCAAATTTCGGCTTAATTTGTAAGATTTTTACGAAAATCTTGCTACGTAATCCGTTTTCGGAGCAAATTTCGGCTTCATTTGTATGATTTTTCGAAAATCTTACCAAATAAACCGTTTTCAGAGCAAATTTCGGCTTAATTTGGAAGATTTTTTCGAAAATCTTGCTAAATAAGCCGTTTGAGGAGCAAATTTCGGCTTTATTTGGAAGATTTTTTTGAAAATCTTCTCAAATAAGACATTTATAGAGGAAATTTCGGCTATATTTGAAAGATTTATCTAAAATCTTGCTAAATAAGCCGTTTTCGGAGCAAATTTTGGCTTATTTATGAAGGTGTTTTCGAAATACTTGCTAAATTAGCCGTTTTCAGAGTGAATTATGGCTTAAATCGGAAGCTTTTTTCGAAAATCTTGCCAAAAAACCGTTTTTGGAGTAAATTTCGGCTTAATTTGGAAGATTTTTACGAAAATCTTGCTAAATAAGCCGTTTTCGGAGCAAATTTCGGCTACATTTGTATGAATTCCGAAAATCTTGCCAAATAAACCGTTTTTGGAGCAAATTTCGGCTTATTTTGGAAGATTCTTCAAAAAGTTTGCCAAATTTGCCGTTTTTTGATCAAATTTCGGATTAATTTGGAAGATTTTTTCGAAAATCTTCTCAAATAGGACATTTATAGAGGAAATTTCGGCTATAATTGGAAGATTTATCTAAAATCTTGCTAAATAAGCCGTTTTCGGAGCAAATTTTGGCTTAATTTGGAAGATTTTTTCGAAAATCTTGCCAAATAAACCGTTTTCGGAGCAAATTTCGGCTTAATTTGGAAGATTTTTCCGAAAATCTTGCTAAATAAGCCGTTTTAGGAGCAAATTTCGGGTTATTTTGGAAGATTATTCAGAAAATCTTGCCAAAAAAACCGTTTTTAGACCAAATTTCGGCTTTATTTGGAAGGTTTTTTAGAAAATCTTGCTAAATTAGCCGTTTTCGTAGCAAATTTCGGCTTTTTTTGGAAGTTTTTTCATAAAGTTTGCCAAATTAGCCGTTTTTGGATCAAATATCGGCTTAATTTGGAAGTTTTTTTCGAAAATCTTCTCAAATAAGTCATTTATAGAGGAAATTTCGGCTATATTTGGAAGATTTATCTAAAATCTTGCTAAATAAGCTGTTTTCGAAGCAAATTTTGGCTTATTTTGGAAGATTTTTTCGAAATTCTTGCCAAATAAACCGTTTTTTGAGAAAATTTCGGCTTCATTTGTATGATTTTCGGAAAATCTTACCAAATAAACCGTTTTCGGAGTAAATTTCGGCTTATTTTGGAATATTTTTGCGAAAATCTTGCTAAATAAGCCGTTTTCGGAGAGAATTTCGGCTTCATTTGTATGATTTTCCGAAAATCTTGCCAAATAAACCGTTTTCGGAGAAAATTTCGGCTATATTTGGAAGATTTATCTAAAATCTTGCTAAATAAGCCGTTTTCGGAGCAAATTTTGGCTTATTTATGAAGGTGTTTTCGAAATACTTGCTAAATAAGCCGTTTTCAGAGTGAATTTTGGCTTAAATCGGAAGCTTTTTTCGAAAATCTTGCTAAAAAACCGTTTTTGGAGTAAATTTCGGCTTAATTTGGAAGATTTTTACGAAAATCTTGCTAAATAAGCCGTTTTCTGAGAAAATTTCGGCTTCATTTGTATGAATTCCGAAAATCTTGCCAAATAAACCGTTTTTGGAGCAAATTTCGGCTTATTTTGGAAGATTCTTCAAAAAGTTTGCCAAATTTGCCGTTTTTTGATCAAATTTCGGATTAATTTGGAAGATTTTTTCGAAAATCTTCTCAAATAGGACATTTATAGAGGAAATTTCGGCTATAATTGGAAGATTTATCTAAAATCTTGCTAAATAAGCCGTTTTCGGAGCAAATTTTGGCTTAATTTGGAAGATTTTTTCGAAAATCTTGCCAAATAAACCGTTTTCGGAGCAAATTTCGGCTTAATTTGGAAGATTTTTCCGAAAATCTTGCTAAATAAGCCGTTTTAGGAGCAAATTTCGGGTTATTTTGGAAGATTATTCAGAAAATCTTGCCAAAAAAACCGTTTTTAGACCAAATTTCGGCTTTATTTGGAAGGTTTTTTAGAAAATCTTGCTAAATTAGCCGTTTTCGTAGCAAATTTCGGCTTTTTTTGGAAGTTTTTTCATAAAGTTTGCCAAATTAGCCGTTTTTGGATCAAATATCGGCTTAATTTGGAAGTTTTTTTCGAAAATCTTCTCAAATAAGTCATTTATAGAGGAAATTTCGGCTATATTTGGAAGATTTATCTAAAATCTTGCTAAATAAGCTGTTTTCGAAGCAAATTTTGGCTTATTTTGGAAGATTTTTTCGAAATTCTTGCCAAATAAACCGTTTTTTGAGAAAATTTCGGCTTCATTTGTATGATTTTCGGAAAATCTTACCAAATAAACCGTTTTCGGAGCAAATTTCGGATTATTTTGGAAGATTTTTCAAAAATTTTGGAAAATTAGCCGTTTTTGGATCAAATTACGGATTAATTTGGAAGATTTTTTAGAGAATCTTCTCAAATAAGACGGTTATAGAGGAAATTTCGGCTATATTTGGAAGATTTATCTAAAATCTTGCCAAATTAGCCGTTTTTGGATCAAATTTCGGCTTAATTTGGAAGGTTTTGGAAAATCTTGCTAAATAAGCCGTTTTCGGAGCAAATTTCGGCTTCATTTGTATGATTTTCCCAAAATCTTGCCAAAGAAACCGTTTTCGGAGAAGATTTCGGCTTATTTTGGAAGATTTTTCAAAAATTTTACAAATTTGCCGTTTTTGGATCAAATTTTGGCTTATTTTGGAAGGTTTTTTCGAAATACTTGCTGAATAAGCTGTTTTCAGTGTAAATTTTTGCTTATTTGGAAGATTTTTTCGAAAATCTTACCAAATAAACCGTTTTCGGAGTAAATTTCGGCTTATTTTGGAATATTTTTGCGAAAATCTTGCTAAATAAGCCGTTTTCGGAGAGAATTTCGGCTTCATTTGTATGATTTTCCGAAAATCTTGCCAAATAAACCGTTTTCGGAGAAAATTTCGGCTATATTTGGAAGATTTATCTAAAATCTTGCTAAATAAGCCGTTTTCGGAGCAAATTTTGGCTTATTTATGAAGGTGTTTTCGAAATACTTGCTAAATAAGCCGTTTTCAGAGTGAATTTTGGCTTAAATCGGAAGCTTTTTTCGAAAATCTTGCTAAAAAACCGTTTTTGGAGTAAATTTCGGCTTAATTTGGAAGATTTTTACGAAAATCTTGCTAAATAAGCCGTTTTCTGAGAAAATTTCGGCTTCATTTGTATGAATTCCGAAAATCTTGCCAAATAAACCGTTTTTGGAGCAAATTTCGGCTTATTTTGGAAGATTCTTCAAAAAGTTTGCCAAATTTGCCGTTTTTTGATCAAATTTCGGATTAATTTGGAAGATTTTTTCGAAAATCTTCTCAAATAGGACATTTATAGAGGAAGTTTCGGCTATAATTGGAAGATTTATCTAAAATCTTGCTAAATAAGCCGTTTTCGGAGCAAATTTTGGCTTAATTTGGAAGATTTTTTCGAAAATCTTGCCAAATAAACCATTTTCGGAGCAAATTTCGGCTTAATTTGGAAGATTTTTCCGAAAATCTTGCCAAAAAAACCGTTTTTAGACCAAATTTCGGCTTTATTTGGAAGGTTTTTTAGAAAATCTTGCTAAATTAGCCGTTTTTGGATCAAATTACGGATTAATTTGGAAGATTTTTTAGAGAATCTTCTCAAATAAGACGGTTATAGAGGAAATTTCGGCTATATTTGGAAGATTTATCTAAAATCTTGCCAAATTAGCCGTTTTTGGATCAAATTTCGGCTTAATTTGGAAGATTTTTTGGAAAATCTTGCTAAATAAGCCGTTTTCGGAGCAAATTTCGGCTTCATTTGTATGATTTTCCCAAAATCTTGCCAAAGAAACCGTTTTCGGAGAAGATTTCGGCTTATTTTGGAAGATTTTTCAAAAATTTTACAAATTTGCCGTTTTTGGATCAAATTTCGGATTAATTTGGAAGATTTTTTCGAAAATCTTCTCAAATAAGACATTTATATAGGAAATTTCGGCTATATTTGGAAGATTTATCTAAAATCTTGCTAAATAAGCCGTTTTCGGAGCAAATTTTGGCTTATTTTGGAATATTTTTACGAAAATCTTGCTAAATAAGCCGTTTTCGGAGAGAATTTCGGCTTCATTTGTATGATTTTCCGAAAATCTTGCCAAATAAACCGTTTCTGGAGCAAATTTCGGCTTATTTTGGAAGATTCTTCAACAAGTTTGCCAAATTAGCCGTTTTTGGATCAAATTTCGGCTCAATTTGGAAGATTTTTTAAAAAATCTTGCTAAATAAGCCGTTTTCGGAGGAAATTTCGGCTTCATTTGTATGATTTTCCGAAAGTCTTGCCAAATAAACCGTTTTCGGAGAAAATTTCGGCTTAATTTGTAAAATTTTTACGAAAATCTTGCTAAGTATTCCGTTTTCGGAGCAAATTTTGGCTTCATTTGTATGATATTCCGAAAATCTTACCAAATAAACCGTTTTCAGAGCAAATTTCGGCTTAATTTGGAAGATTTTTTCGAAAATCTTGCCAAATAAACCGTTTTCGGAGTAAATTTCGGCTTAATTTGGAATATTTTTACGAAAATCTTGCTAAATAAGCCGTTTTCGGAGAGAATTTCGGCTTCATTTGTATGATTTTCCGAAAATCTTGCCAAATAAACCGTTTCGGAGCAAATTTCGGCTTCATTTGTATGATTTTCCGAAAATCTTGCCAAATAAACCGTTTTCGGAGCAATTTTCGGCTTATTTTGGAAGATTCATCAAAAATTTTCCCATATTAGCCGTTTTCGGAGCAAATTTCGGCTTCATTTGTATGATTTTCCCAAAATCTTACCAAAGAAACCGTTTTCGGGGAAATTTCGGCTTATTTTGGAAGATTTTTCAAAAATTTGCCAAATTTGCCGTTTTTGGATGAAATTTCGGATTAAGTTGGAAGATTTTTTCGAAAATCTTCACAAATAAGACATTTATAGAGGAAATTTCGGCTATATTTGGAAGATTTATCTAAAATCTTGCTAAATAAGCCGTTTTCGGAGCAAATTCGGCTTCATTTGTATGATTTTCCAAAAATCTTGCCAAATAAACCGTTTTCAGAGTAAATTTCGGCTTAATTTGGAAGATTTTTTCGAAAATCTTCCTAAATAAGCCGTTTTCGGAGCAAATTTCGGCTTCATTTGTATGATTTTCCGAAAATCTTGCCAAATAAACCATTTCGGAGCAAATTTCGGCTTCATTTGTATGATTTTCCGAAAATCTTGCAAAATAAACCGTTTTCGGAGCAAATTTCGGCTTATTTTGGAAGATTCTTCAAAAAGTTTGCCATATTAGCCGTTTTCGGAGCAAATTTCGGCTTCATTTGTATGATTTTCCCAAAATCTTACCAAATAAACCGTTTTCGGAGAAAATTTCGGCTTATTTTGGAAGATTTTTCAAAAATTTGCCAAATTTGCCGTTTTTGGATGAAATTTCGGATTAATTTGGAAGATTTTTTCGAAAATCTTCTCAAATAAGACATCTATAGAGGAAATTTCGGCTATATTTGGAAGATTTATCTAAAATCTTCCTAAATAAGCCGTTTTCGGAGCAAATTTTGGCTTATTTATGAAGGTGTTTTCGAAATACTTGCTAAATAAGCCGTTTTCAGAGTAAATTTTGGCTTAATTTGGAAGATTTTTTCGAAAATCTTGCCAAATAAACCGTTTTCGGAGCAAATTTCGGCTTATTTTGGAAGATTCTTCAAAAGGTTTGCCATATAAGCCGTTTTGGATCAAATTTCGGATTAATTTGGAAGATTTTTTCGAAAATCTTCTCAAATAAGACATTTATAGAGGAAATTTCGGTTATATTTGGAAGATTTATCTAAAATCTTGCAAAATAAGCGGTTTTCAGAGCATTTTCCCCTTAATTTGGAGGATTTTCCGAAATTCTTGACAAATAAGCCGTTTTCGGAGCAAATTTCGGCTTAATTTAGAAGAATTTTTCGAAAATCTTGCTAAATAAGCCGTTTTCAGAGCAAATTTCGGCTTTATTTGGAAGATTTTTTCGAAAATCTTCTCAAATAAGACGTTTATAGAGGAAATTTCGGCTATATTTGGAAGATTTATCTAAAATCTTGCAAAATAAACCGTTTTCGGAGAAAATTTCGGCTTACTTTGGAAGATTTTTCAAAAATTTGCCAAATTTGCCGTTTTTGGATCAAATTTCGGATTAATTTGGAAGATTTTTTCGAAAATCTTCTCAAATAAGACATTTATAGAGGAAATTTCGGCTAAATTTGGAAGATTTATCTAAAATCTTGCTAAATAAGCCGTTTTCGGAGCAAATTTTGGCTTAATTGGATGATTTTCCAAAATTCTTGGCAAATAAACCGTTTTCGGAGCAAATTTTGAATTAAACTGGAAGATTTGTTAAAACTCTTGCTAAATAAGCTGTTATTGGAGTAAATTTCGCCTTATATTGGAATATTTTTACGAAAATCTTGCTAAATAAGCCGTTTTCGGAGAGAATTTCGGCTTCATTTGTATGATTTTCCGAAAATCTTGCCAAATAAACCGTTTTTGGAGCAAATTTCGGCCTATTTTGGAATATTCTTCAACAAGTTTGCCAAATTAGCCGTTTTTGGATCAAATTTCGGCTTAATTTGTAAGATTTTTACGAAAATCTTGCTACGTAATCCGTTTTCGGAGCAAATTTCGGCTTCATTTGTATGATTTTTCGAAAATCTTACCAAATAAACCGTTTTCAGAGCAAATTTCGGCTTAATTTGGAAGATTTTTTCGAAAATCTTGCTAAATAAGCCGTTTGAGGAGCAAATTTCGGCTTTATTTGGAAGATTTTTTTTAAAATCTTCTCAAATAAGACATTTATAGAGGAAATTTCGGCTATATTTGGAAGATTTATCTAAAATCTTGCTAAATAAGCCGTTTTCGGAGCAAATTTTGGCTTATTTATGAAGGTGTTTTCGAAATACTTGCTAAATAAGCCGTTTTCAGAGTGAATTTTGGCTTAAATCGGAAGCTTTTTTCGAAAATCTTGCCAAAAAACCGTTTTTGGAGTAAATTTCGGCTTAAGTTGGAAGATTTTTACGAAAATCTTGCTAAATAAGCCGTTTTCGGAGCAAATTTCGGCTTCATTTGTATGAATTCCGAAAATCTTGCCAAATAAACCGTTTTTGGAGCAAATTTCGGCTTATTTTGGAAGATTCTTCAAAAAGTTTGCCAAATTTGCCGTTTTTTGATCAAATTTCGGATTAATTTGGAAGATTTTTTCGAAAATCTTCTCAAATAGGACATTTATAGAGGAAATTTCGGCTATAATTGGAAGATTTATCTAAAATCTTGCTAAATAAGCCGTTTTCGGAGCAAATTTCGGCTTAATTTGGAAGATTTTTCCGAAAATCTTGCTAAATAAGCCGTTTTAGGAGCAAATTTCGGGTTATTTTGGAAGATTATTCAGAAAATCTTGCCAAAAAAACAGTTTTTAGACCAAATTTCGGCTTTATTTGGAAGGTTTTTTAGAAAATCTTGCTAAATTAGCCGTTTTCGTAGCAAATTTCGGCTTTTTTTGGAAGATTTTTCATAAAGTTTGCCAAATTAGCCGTTTTTGGATCAAATATCGGCTTAATTTGGAAGTTTTTTTCGAAAATCTTCTCAAATAAGTCATTTATAGAGGAAATTTCGGCTATATTTGGAAGATTTATCTAAAATCTTGCTAAATAAGCTGTTTTCGAAGCAAATTTTGGCTTATTTTGGAAGATTTTTTCGAAATTCTTGCCAAATAAACCGTTTTTTGAGAAAATTTCGGCTTTATTTGTATGATTTTCCGAAAATCTTACCAAATAAACCGTTTTCGGAGCAAATTTCGGATTATTTTGGAAGATTTTTCAAAAATTTTGCAAAATTAGCCGTTTTTGGATCAAATTACGGATTAATTTGGAAGATTTTTTAGAGAATCTTCTCAAATAAGACGGTTATAGAGGAAATTTCGGCTATATTTGGAAGATTTATCTAAAATCTTGCCAAATTAGCCGTTTTTGGATCAAATTTCGGCTTAATTTGGAAGATTTTTTGGAAAATCTTGCTAAATAAGCCGTTTTCGGAGCAAATTTCGGCTTCATTTGTATGATTTTCCCAAAATCTTGCCAAAGAAACCGTTTTCGGAGAAGATTTCGGCTTATATTGGAAGATTTTTCAAAAATTTTACAAATTTGCCGTTTTTGGATCAAATTTTGGCTTATTTTGGAAGGTTTTTTCGAAATACTTGCTGAATAAGCTGTTTTCAGTGTAAATTTTTGCTTATTTGGAAGATTTTTTCGAAAATCCTACCAAATAAACCGTTTTCGGAGTAAATTTCGGCTTATTTTGGAATATTTTTACGAAAATCTTGCTAAATAAGCCGTTTTCGGAGAGAATTTCGGCTTCATTTGTATGATTTTCCGAAATCCTTGCCAAATAAACCGTTTCCGGAGAAAATTTCGGCTATATTTGGAAGATTTATCTAAAATCTTGCTAAATAAGCCGTTTTCGGAGCAAATTTTGGCTTATTTATGAAGGTGTTTTCGAAATACTTGCTAAATAAGCCGTTTTCAGAGTGAATTTTGGCTTAAATCGGAAGCTTTTTTCGAAAATCTTGCCAAAAAACCGTTTTTGGAGTAAATTTCGGCTTAATTTGGAAGATTTTTACGAAAATCTTGCTAAATAAGCCGTTTTCGGAGCAAATTTCGGCTTCATTTGTATGAATTCCGAAAATCTTGCCAAATAAACCGTTTTTGGAGCAAATTTCGGCTTATTTTGGAAGATTCTTCAAAAAGTTTGCCAAATTTGCCGTTTTTTGATCAAATTTCGGATTAATTTGGAAGATTTTTTCGAAAATCTTCTCAAATAGGACATTTATAGAGGAAGTTTCGGCTATAATTGGAAGATTTATCTAAAATCTTGCTAAATAAGCCGTTTTCGGAGCAAATTTTGGCTTAATTTGGAAGATTTTTTCGAAAATCTTGCCAAATAAACCATTTTCGGAGCAAATTTCGGCTTAATTTGGAAGATTTTTCCGAAAATCTTGCCAAAAAAACCGTTTTTAGACCAAATTTCGGCTTTATTTGGAAGGTTTTTTAGAAAATCTTGCTAAATTAGCCGTTTTCGGAGCAAATTTCGGCTTTTTTTGGAAGATTTTTCAAAAATTTTACAAATTTGCCGTTTTTGGATCAAATTTCGGATTAATTTGGAAGATTTTTTCGAAAATCTTCTCAAATAAGACATTTATATAGGAAATTTCGGCTATATTTGGAAGATTTATCTAAAATCTTGCTAAATAAGCCGTTTTCGGAGCAAATTTTGGCTTATTTTGGAATATTTTTACGAAAATCTTGCTAAATAAGCCGTTTTCGGAGAGAATTTCGGCTTCATTTGTATGATTTTCCGAAAATCTTGCCAAATAAACCGTTTTTGGAGCAAATTTCGGCTTATTTTGGAAGATTCTTCAACAAGTTTGCCAAATTAGCCGTTTTTGGATCAAATTTCGGCTCAATTTGGAAGATTTTTTAAAAAATCTTGCTAAATAAGCCGTTTTCGGAGGAAATTTCGGCTTCATTTGTATGATTTTCCGAAAGTCTTGCCAAATAAACCGTTTTCGGAGAAAATTTCGGCTTAATTTGTAAGATTTTTACGAAAATCTTGCTAAGTATTCCGTTTTCGGAGCAAATTTTGGCTTCATTTGTATGCTATTCCGAAAATCTTACCAAATAAACCGTTTTCAGAGCAAATTTCGGCTTAATTTGGAAGATTTTTTCGAAAATCTTGCCAAATAAACCGTTTTCGGAGTAAATTTCGGCTTAATTTGGAATATTTTTACGAAAATCTTCCTAAATAAGCCGTTTTCGGAGCAAAATTCGGCTTCATTTGTATGATTTTCCGAAAATCTTGCCAAATAAACCGTTTTCAGAGTAAATTTCGGCTTAATTTGGAAGATTTTTTCGAAAATCTTCCTAAATAAGCCGTTTTCGGAGCAAATTTCGGCTTCATTTGTATGATTTTCCGAAAATCTTGCCAAATAAACCGTTTCGGAGCAAATTTCTGCTTCATTTATATGATTTTCCGAAAATCTTGCAAAATAAACCGTTTTCGGAGCAAATTTCGGCTTATTTTGGAAGATTCTTCAAAAAGTTTGCCATATTAGCCGTTTTCGGAGCAAATTTCGGCTTCATTTGTATGATTTTCCCAAAATCTTACCAAATAAACCGTTTTCGGAGAAAATTTCGGCTTATTTTGGAAGATTTTTCAAAAATTTGCCAAATTTGCCGTTTTTGGATGAAATTTCGGATTAATTTGGAAGATTTTTTCGAAAATCTTCTCAAATAAGACATCTATAGAGGAAATTTCGGCTATATTTGGAAGATTTATCTAAAATCTTCCTAAATAAGCCGTTTTCGGAGCAAATTTTGGCTTATTTATGAAGGTGTTTTCGAAATACTTGCTAAATAAGCCGTTTTCAGAGTAAATTTTGGCTTAATTTGGAAGATTTTTTCGAAAATCTTGCCAAATAAACCGTTTTCGGAGCAAATTTCGGCTTATTTTGGAAGATTCTTCAAAAGGTTTGCCATATAAGCCGTTTTGGATCAAATTTCGGATTAATTTGGAAGATTTTTTCGAAAATCTTCTCAAATAAGACATTTATAGAGGAAATTTCGGCTATATTTGGAAGATTTATCTAAAATCTTGCAAAATAAGCGGTTTTCAGAGCATTTTCCCCTTAATTTGGAGGATTTTCCGAAATTCTTGACAAATAAGCCGTTTTCGGAGCAAATTTCGGCTTAATTTAGAAGAATTTTTCGAAAATCTTGCTAAATAAGCCGTTTTCAGAGCAAATTTCGGCTTTATTTGGAAGATTTTTTCGAAAATCTTCTCAAATAAGACGTTTATAGAGGAAATTTCGGCTATATTTGGAAGATTTATCTAAAATCTTGCTAAATAAGCCGTTTTCGGAGCAAATTTCGGCTTCATTTGTATGATTTTCCCAAAATCTTGCAAAATAAACCGTTTTCGGAGAAAATTTCGGCTTACTTTGGAAGATTTTTCAAAAATTTGCCAAATTTGCCGTTTTTGGATCAAATTTCGGATTAATTTGGAAGATTTTTTCGAAAATCTTCTCAAATAAGACATTTATAGAGGAAATTTCGGCTAAATTTGGAAGATTTATCTAAAATCTTGCTAAATAAGCCGTTTTCGGAGCAAATTTTGGCTTAATTGGATGATTTTCCAAAATTCTTGGCAAATAAACCGTTTTCGGAGCAAATTTTGAATTAAACTGGAAGATTTCTTAAAACTCTTGCTAAATAAGCTGTTATTGGAGTAAATTTCGCCTTATATTGGAATATTTTTCAAAAATCTTGCCAAATTAGCCGTTTTTGGATCAAATTGCGGCTTAATTTGGAAGATTTTTTCGAAAATCTTGCTAAATAAGCCGTTTTCAGAGCAAGTTTAGGCTTATTTTGGAAGATTTTTCAAAACTCTTGCCACATAAGGCGTTTTGGGATGAAATTTCGGCTAAATTTAGTAGATTTTTTCGAAATTCTTGCTTAATAAGCCGTTTTCGGAGGAAATATTGGCTTAATTTGGAAGATTTGTTGAAAATTTTGTTAAATAAGCTGTTTTTGGAGAGAAATTTGCCTTATTTTGGAATGTTATACAAAAATCTTGCCAAATTAGCCGTTTTTGGATCGAATTTCGGCTTAATTTGGAAGATTTTTTGAAAATCTTGCTAAATAAGCCGTTTTCAGAGCAAATTTCGGCTTATTTTGGAAGATTTTTCAAAAATCTTGCCAAATTAGCCGTTTTTGGATCAAATTGCGGCTTAATTTGGAAGAATTATCTAAAATCTTGCTAAATAATTCGTTTTCAGAGCAAATTTCGGCTTAATTTGGATGATTTTTTCGAAGATCTTGCTAAATAAGTCGTTTTCGGAGGAAATTTTGGCTTAATTTTGAAGATTTTTTCGAATATCTTATGAAATAAGACGTTTAAAGAGAAAATTTTGGCTTAATTTGGAAGATTTGTTGAAACTCTTGCTAAATAATCTGTTTTTGGAGCAAATTTCGCCTTATTTTGGAACATTTTTGAAAAATCTTGTCAAATTAGCCGTTTTTGGATCAAATTGCGGCTTAATTTGGAAGATTTTTTCGAAAATCTTGCTAAATAAACCGCTTTCGGAGTAAATTTCGGCTTATTTTGGAAGATTTTTCAAAAATCTTGCCAAATAAGGCGTTTTGGGATGTAATTTCGGCTAAATTTGGAAGATTTTTTCGAAAATCTTGCTAAATAAGCCGTTATAAAAGCAAATTTCGGCATAATTTGGTGGATTTTTCTGAATTCGAAAATCGTACCAAATAAGCCGTTCTCGAAGCAAAATTTGGCTTAATCTGAAAGATTTAGCGAAAATGCTGCTAAGTAAGCCGTTTTCGGAACAAATTTTGGATGAATTTGACAATGTTTCGAATATCTTGATAAATAAGCCGTTTTAAGAGCAAATTTCGGCTTATTTGGTAAGATTTGTCAACAATCTTGCCAAATAAGGCGTTTTGGGGTCAAACATAGGCTAAATTTAGAAGATTCTTTCGAAAATCTTGCTAAATAAGCCGTTTTCGGAGCAAATTTCGGCTTAATTAGGATGATTTTTCGAAAATCTTACCAAATAAGCCGTTCTCGAAGCAAATTTTTGCTTAATGTGGAAGATTTAGCGAAAATCTTGCTAAGTAAGCCATTTTAGGAACAAATTTTAGCTGAATTGACAATGTTACGAAAATCTTGATAAATAAGTCGTTTTCGAAGGAAATTTCTGCTAATTGTGGAAGATTTTTTGGAAAATCCTGCCTAATAAACCGTTTTTGGAGCGAATTTTGCCTTATGTGCGAATATTTTTCCCAAATCTTGCCAAATTTGCTGTTCTGGGATCATATTTCGGCTTAATCTGGAAGATTTGTTGTATATCTTGCTAAATAAGCTGTTTTTGGAGCAAATTTCGCCTTATTTTGGAAGGTTTTTCAGAAATCATGCCAAATAAGCCGTTTTCAGTGCAAATTTCGGCTTAATCTGGAAGATGTAGCGAAAATCGTGCTAGGTAAGCCGTTTTCGGAACAAATTTTGGCTGAATTTGACAATGTTACGAAAATCTTGATAAATAAGTCGTTTTCGAAGGAAATTTCTGCTTATTGTGGAAGATTTTTTGGAAAATCTTGCTTAATAAGCCGTTTCGGAGATAATAACGGCTTAATTTGAAAGATTTTTTCGATAATCTTGCTAAATAAGCCGTTATAAAAGCAAATTTCGGCATAATTTGGTGGATTTTTCTGAATTCTTGCCAAATAAGCCGTTTTCGGAGCAAATTTTTGTATATTTTGGAAGATTTTCAAAAAATCTTCCTAAAAAAGTCGATATCGGAGCCAATTTTTTTTTAATCTGGAAAATTTAGCGAAAATCTTGCTAAATAAGCCGTTTTCTGAGCAAATTTAACCTTATTTTGGAAGATTTTTCAGAAATCTTGCCAAATAAGACGCTCATAGAGGAAATTTCGGTTTTATTAAGAAGATTTTTCTAAATTCTTGCCAAATTAGCCGTTTTTTGATCAAATTTCGCCTTGAATTGCAAGATTTTTTCGAAGATCCTACTAAATAAGCCGTTCTTGGGGCAAATTTTGGCTTATTTTGGAAGATTTTCATAAATCTTGCCAAATAAGCCGTTTTTGGAGGAAATTTCGGTTTAATTTGGAATATTTTTTCAAAAATCTTGCTAAATAAGCCGTTCTCAGAGGAAATCTCGGCCTTTTTTGGATGATGTTTCTAAAGTTTTGCGAAATAAGCCGTTTTCATAGCATATTTTGGTATATTTTGGAAGATTTTCTGAAACTCCTACTAAACAAGTCGTTTTCGAGCAAATTTCGGCTTAATTTGGAAGATCATTCTACAATCTTGCCATATAAGCCATTTTAACCAAATTTAGGCTTACGTTAGAATATTTTTTTAATATTTTCTAGATAAACTGTTTTTTGAATGTATTTCGGCTTAATTTGAGGTTTTTACAAATCTCTAGCTGAAAAAACCGTTTTTTGACCAAATTTCGGCTTAATTTGGTAGATTTTTCTAATATATCTTGCTAAATGAGCCGCTTTTTTACCAAATTTAGGCTTATTTTGGAAGAGTTTTCTAATAAATTGATAAATAACCCTTTTTTTGAGCAAATTTCGGCTTAATTTGGGTGATTTCTCGAACATCTTGCTAAATAAGCCTTTTCTGAACAAATGTAGGCTTATTTTGGAATAGTTTTCGAATATCCCGATAAATAAGACGTTTTTCGACGAAATATCTTCCTATTTTGGTAGATTTTTTTAATATTTTGCTAAGTAAGCCGTTTTTTGACCAAATTTAAGCTTAATTTGGGTTATTTCTCGAATACCTTGCTAAATAAGCTGTTTCTTGAACTAAAGTCGGCTTATTTTGGAAGGTTTTCTGAATAAAATGCTAAAAAGGCCGTTTTTTAACCAAATTTCGGATTAATTTGGATGATTTTTCAAATATCTAGATGAATAAGCAGTTCTTCGACCAAATTTCGGCTTTTTTTAGAAAATGTTTTGAATATCTTGCTATATAAGCCGTTTTTTGAACGAAATTCGGCTTAATTTGAAAGGTTTTTCAAATATATTGCTGAAAAAACGTTTTCTGAACAAATTTAGGCTTATTTTGGAATAGTTTTTGACATCTCGATAAATAATAAGTTTTTCGACGAAATTTCCACCTAATTTAGCAGATTTATCGAATATTTTGCTAAATAAGCCGTTTTTTTCAACTAAAGTTGGATAATTTTGGAAGTTTTTTCGAATAACTTGCGGAATTATCCCTTTTTTTAAACAAATTTCGGCTCAAAAGCCTTTTCGAATATCTTGATTAAAAAGCCGTTCTTCGATCAGATTTCGGCTGAATTTGGTAGATTTTTCGAATATTTTGCTAAATAAGCCGCTTTTTGACTAAATTTCGACTTACTTGTGAAGAGTTTTCGAATATCTTGCTAAATAATTAGTTTTTTGACAAAGTTTCGGATTAATTTGGGTGATTTTTCGGGTTATCTTGCTAAATAAGCCGTTTTTGAGCAACTCTGCTTAATTAAACATCACAGTCTCAGGTCTCACTTGGTGGTGACAACAAAGTTCTCCATGATAAATTTCTTATACTATACCACAAAGTAAAAGATACACGACCTAGGTTTCGTGGCGAAGCCACATCATCAGGTGATTTTTCTAACTTTTGGTAAAGCAGCTTACTGTGTGTTTGGAGACGGAAAAAATCTGCGTCTTAAGCGGGAAGAAGGGCGGAAATTATACCATGCGTATTAGAAACGCGGACTGTTTGCAAAAACGTCTTCCACCACATTATTTTAGGATTTATATTTAGGATTAGGGAATTGAAATCTTCAGCCAATATGACACCGCGAGGCTAGGAATAAGACTGGTAGTGATGGGCGAATAGTAACTACTCATTATTTTGATATTCGTTACTCCCTCGGATCCGAAGTAACGAGTTCTCATTCCCAAAAATACTCCAGTAATCGCTTGGCGATCATCAACTGTTCGCGAGTAAATACTAAAGGGATAAAACTATTTCTTTCGGTTCTCGGATTCGCGGGACTCAAGAATGACAAGCCTGAGAGAGAAAGACCGAAGCCAATGAAATCTTTAATTTGTGACATCCCATTAACAGATGTGTATTCACTCTCAATAATTAGACTATTTGAATTGTAACCCGATGTACAGTATTGTAAAAATCTCAAAATTCTGTATTAAACGTATGGAGATGAGTGCATACATTAAAATATTTATCTTGATTTTTAAAATCTTTAAGAAAGAAATGAAACATTTGATGACCTACCATAAATTCAGAGATTATGTATAAGTCAGGTTACCCTAAATTTATAATGGGTAACGAATACAGAAAACAAATTCCGACTCGATGACTACCGAAATTCGTAAGAGTAACCATTAAGTGACTGCGCATCAATCAATTCGATCATCGCGGAGGAACGAGTATCTAAGTAACGAGTAAACCCAAAAGTAACGTGCATCTACTCGAAAAGTAACGATTACAAGAGAGGCCCAGAAAAAAAGACTCGTAATCTGAAACGATAACCCGTTTATACTATCGATGTCTTCCTTTTAAGGAGTTTATTCCTTTTGAGGGGTTTGAACCCCTAAAACGTCCCCCCTCACTGCGCCTCTGGAGTAAGTTTATTTATCTATGCCTGTACTAGAATGTGTAGAGTCTATCGTGCATCAGAAATATCTCACGCAAAAGCTTATAAATTCGCCGATCTGAATACAGGACGAAATAGTCTGATCCAACAGGTGCTCAAATCTAGATCCTCCTCTTAATCCACATTTGACGAAATAAGGCCGGCAAATTGCAGACCCGGGATCGAGTTCAGGTATGGTAATGTATTCTTTACATCAGTCTCCCTAGAGCACTACTTCTAATAATTCATCTAATTGATTTACTTTCGCTATTACGATTTGAATCCATTAGAATGCTTTGTTCCACAGCAATCTGAAGAAGTTTCATCTTAGTAAATCGAATTTTTATATCTGAAGTAAGATAATACTTACAATTATTATAACGTAAACATAAAAGTAACGAAATACGATTCGACAAAGGATCGCAGAATTAATTAAAGAGCTCTAGGAATAAATGGAGTTGCCGTTTTATTTCGATTAGCGAGATAAGATCTAATTGTTATGCAATTCAAACCAACGAAATATTATTACCTCTAGTGCCTACATGAGTAAGGGCTTATTCTTGACAAGATTTCATTCTCAATTTTAGTTTCCAGAACCCTCTTTTATCCATGATCAGAAGGGAAAAACCAGGTTTATGGAAAAGTGATTCACTCGAAACTTTCAGAGCACATTAAAAATAGTGGACATGTGTCTGACCGTTCGACTAAATGGGCCTTAGCTTATGAAATTAGCCTTCGTTTACGAATCAGCAACTGAATATAGGAGTTTGGCAACCACGCCTGCATTGCCATATTAGTTTCGAGATTTTACATTTATCAAATTAGTTAATTTGTGATAAAAATTTCATCTTTGCATTTCACCTCGCAAGCATTCCTTACATTTTAGTTAGCATATATTCTAATATACATAACGTCGGAACTCAAGCATCTATCATATATCAAAGCTGCATATCGACTGCAAATTCTTTGTCGAATCCGCAAGCGTCATTTGCTTAGCCTCCGTTGTCTGGGTCCTAACTACCGAATCCTAAATAGCGAAACCCATTTATAACAGGTTCGCCTCTAGGGGGCCGCAAATTTCCGATTTTTCTCAATATAAAGTATTGCGCGGATTACTTCAAAATTTATTTTTCGTTCTTTCCGAAAATTTTCATCCTGAGAATCGGATTATTTATTGTAGATAAGCCTCTGTAACATAGTGGTAATGATTTTTCGAAGATGGCCTTGCATATTATTACGCTGCATGAATTATTTTACTAACTTATAAACTATAGTAATAATATGTATATATACATAAATTACATACATATTTAAAGGCACGAAAATATGTTATTTACCTATTTGAAAATTATTATTAATATACTATAATATTAATACTATACTGCATAAATTTTTAAGTGTCACTATATTTTTTCTGATGGTAATCTTTACTTAGCAGTTTAAAATGTGTGAAACCAGAAATTAAGCATTTATTTTTTAAATTTTATCATATAATGCGTGTTAGCGTAGATGGTGTTTTAATAAAGTAATTCTTTTCTTTGTTACGCTATTGCTTATTGTAATGAAGCAAAACCTAGAGTACATAATATAGGAAAATTTTAAAGTTACTATTAAAATTTTTGTACTCTAAAATGCATCCAACGTTTCCTATTCATTTTTTTCATACATCCACGGCTTGTGTTAATGGAAAAGGAATCCCATCCAAAAATTGAATGAATTGTGTACTTTTATCTTATTTAATTATCCGTATATCTACATACTACACCGTTTTGGGCATGTGGCAGTGTGTATGAGTTATTTTATTTCGTTAACAGACTGAAAATTTAAGCCTAGAACCGACTTGCTTAGGCAACTAATCCCTTTACTACTATACAATATAATTATGGCTTTTGTAACATGGTTTTCTATGTCATGTGAATTCCCCGTAAAAAAAAGACAGAAAATAAATACACTTAAATACACACACATCGGTGATCTACACTAAACATTAATTTCGCACAGGGAGTCTTTCCTGCGCATTATGGAATTTTTTAAAAAATATCGTATTGATCGTCAATGGAATTCTCCCATGTCTTTATATTGGGAGTTTACCGACGTCAGATTAATAAATACACACCGTTGATCTACACTATGTAATTCATACTTACAGGGGGTTCCATGTATACCTTGAAGAATTTAAAAAAAGTTGTGTAGATGATCATTATAAGTCACCCAGAGTCGGAAACACATTTTAAAATTTAAGCCTAACAGTCCTTAACAGTTTTCACTACCTTTCATGTTAACTACTCACTGCATGACAGATGTTGACGAAATTTGATACGTAAATGTTCCATGCCTTCAGTGACGTAATAATTACTTTTTATACCGATGAATGAATGATAGAAGGCAATATTCCAACGAAAATTTAGCATCTGCGGTTATGAAGAATTTGCAGTATCGATCCGCACGGAACAACGTACGACTTTTTAGTGAAATTTTCCTAATCCATTCGACTCTGCTAATATTATTTAATTCTGATGAAGCTACTCATTACGATAAATAAATTATGATTTACATAAGTTCCTACGCGCAGTATTTCGGAATGTGCGTAGGAGTGCACAAATCACAGCTCAAATTCCCTTATTGGTTAATTTCCCGAGACGTAGTAGCATTTCGAGTAAGATCAAAAGTTTTTCAACGTCTAGTTGTTTCCACGTGCTATCTTGTGTTTTCTAGAGGATCGTGTGTATCGCAATTGGAAATGAGCAGTCAGCGGACAGTTCAGCTATTCTACGTTGAAGTAATTTAAGAGAGTGAAGAGTTAAAAAATTTCAGGTTATTGTAATCAGACGACGCGCCTGCTTTAATGTATATATTTAATCTCATTTTCGACCATAGTTATGATAAAGTGTTCTTCAGAAAATAAATATAAAGTGAATTTGTATCCTTGACAAGTTCTGTTTCTATCGAAAAATTGAAGGAAATCACCAATTGGACGAACTTGAGCCGAGTTCTAAGTAAAGGGAAATTCTATACAGTTTCACATTCTAATCGTCGATGTCCGGTTTCCATTCAAAATTGTGAGAAATTGAAAAGGTTCATTTTGCAATTTGGATTGTGCGTTACATTCAATGACAGAGACGTGAGAGGTGTTTTAATCTCTTATTCAAAAATATTTAAACTAACATTGCTTATTTCTATTATTCCTGTTGCTCAACGTCCATAACGATCTGTATCTGAATACAGTACAACCCGGATAAAAGGCTTTTCAGGGGAAAAACCAGTTACCATGTTACAAGGGTACTAACCAGGTTGTGTAATGTTGATTGCCTTATATAATATTTCTGAATAATGGCCAGATATTCTAACAAAGAGAGAGCATAATTTATTTAATTTTGGCTATTGTTACCGGGAATGGGTCAACTCGCCGCGGGCATATTTTTAATACGTTTAGAACTATGAAATTACTCGTTCTTCGCAAGGGTTTTGATTATCTAATACCATAGAAAGAAGAAACCCTTTAATTAGTCTTGTGGGCTCAATATGACCTTTCTTACAAAATTAATTTAAATAATTATATTATAAGCATATTATTTATTTTTAGCGGTGATCTACAAAGTAATTCAGCAGTAAATATCAGGTGCATAATGAAAAATGATATTTGGGAGTTAATATATCACCAGAATTTTGCTATACCATGATACGACAAACCAATTTTGTTGATTTAACCGATAAAAATGCATTAAATTTTAGTAGTGTTACCAAATTTACGAAATAAATGTAAATAATTATATAATTAACAGATCATGGTCTTTAAGTGCCCTTATATTAAGTAATTCATTTGTAAGTACTATGTTAAGAACAAAATCAGATCATGCATACCAACTGATAAATACATACAAATCAACTTTTCATAAACAGATACCCCTTCCTAATTGATCTTTACGAAATGCAGTAGACGTAATTAACCCTTAATTAGTCTCGTGAGGTGAATGTGACCCCAGGTGGTGTAATTCCCTCGGCAAAACAAAAACTAATCAGCATATATTAACCAAATTTTATTTTGAAAAGATTTTTAGCTTCTTACGATAATATGAGAATCTAGTTAATTTTAAGCAATCAAAAGTATGCAATTTTGGCAGTTTCGCCAGATTTCCAAAAATAAATTTGAATAATATTCAAACAATACTTCAATACTTATTAAGCGCCTATACATAACATAACTTATTGATAAGTACCAGAAAAATAATGAACACCATATCTTTCATATATTTTGCATTATAGGTTCCGAAGCGTCGGAGATTCGAAGCGCGAAGCGGAATACGCTCTTTGATATAAAAGTCAAAATCTTACGTTCTGTTCAAGATATCGCATCAAAACAAACTGCAAATGAAAATCACAACATTTATCTCGATTACTCTCGAGACAAGTTCTTCCTTACGTGAGAAACAGAAAACTTTTAGGCGACGTATAAATTGGACTGCACGACGAATTTTTCTTGAGTTACGTTCCAACTAAATAATTTTTTACTAAAATGTGGTTAATCTAAAATTAATCTTGTGTAATATTTATGAATTCAGATGATACAATGAGCAATTGAAGAAAAAATCAGTATTTTATGTTGAATTGTGATAGAGAAATGGCAGTTTCAAAAATGTTCACGGGTGAAAACTCGGCAATTCATTCAATTTTTGCTTTTAACTTTGTTGTTTTTCTATAAAAGCATAAAATTTTCACTGTTGTGTCGAAAGAGTTATTTTTATTGAAAATTCATCAGAATTTAAGTTTTAATCGATCAATGTAAACTACTAATCTTAATTATACCCGTACGAATCCGTAGCTCCACGTAAAGGCAAACCTGCACGAGGCTAACTTCTTCGCTTACGACAAATTACATTGAGTTATTCCCCTGTAAGTTCTCCATACTGACTGGAATTTTGAAACGTGCTATGATCGATCTGCCATGGTAACTGTAAGTTTCATATAGAAATATATTGAACATTCTATTTAATAGTTTTCAACCACGGAAATCGATTAGTAATATTTAAACATCGTAAAATCACTCCTTATCATTGTCATCAACCCATGAAATAATTCTTTAATACTTGCTCTACGATGCGCTACAGTGGTAGGTCTATCGGCATAATCTTGCCTTTGGGAACTGATACCCCATTTTGTAATTGAATTTTAAAAAATATTAATTGTTGACAACAATTTTTAATAAATATATAACTATTATTATTTACAACAGTTTTCAATATTTTTATTCAGTTTACTCTACCTTTGGTTGGAAAGCAGATAAGGATATATTTGTATGAGACAAAGCGGAAAATAATCAAATCCCGAATGTAATTAAGCAGTAAAATCTTACTCGTCAATAATGAAATACAAATTTTTATTTATTAGAATGTGAAATATATGATAAGAATCGATTTCTCGTATTAGAAAAATATTTTTTTCGTAATTGTGTTTGCCCTGAATTAAACACTAAGAACACATTGAAAATTTATTTTTATAAATTTGAAAATTGTGATTCTGAATGTTTAAAGCGAGCAGAATAGTTATATTTATATAATATAAAAATATTAGGGAGAGAGAGAAATATAGACCAAAATAATATTTGTTTCGGAAATTATTTTTAGTTGGTGATCAGCATGATTTGATTTTTAGGGTTCATCGGTTAGACGGAGGAAGAAACTTTAAGTCTCATTCTCGCCCAAAAAAGACTATTATTATTATATCAATTATTAACATTTTACTTACTAATGAATTACTTTACATATAAGCACTATCAAAAAGCAGTAATATGTTTATTAAATAATGATTTAATTTAATATATTTGTGAATTTGTTAACTGCTAAAATTAAGTGCTTTTTATCAGTGAACTTAACAAAATGGCTTGTCATGTCATATAGCAAAATTCTGGTAGTCCATTAACTCTCAAATAGTATTTTTCATTCTCCGCTTGGTACTTACTATGAATTACTCATTACTGACTATGAATTAGTTCATTGATCATCGCTTAAAATAAATAAAATGCTTATTAAATAATTATTTAAATTTATTTTTGTAATTTGTTAACACCGCATTAATTGCATACCTTTTGTTTCTCAAAATTAACGAAATTCAGATCATAAATGTAGTGCAAATTATTTATATAAGTAAAAAATTGGCATATAAATATCTTAAATAGCTTATGTTTTATCGAAGGAAGTATATCGTCTGGGGTTATCTCGACCCCACGAAACCAATTAAGAGTTAACAAGGATTAATTGCTTCTATGAAGCGGTGCTGTGGTCTTACCGTAAAATTTAGCAAATATCTTAGTTTCTTCTTTCTGTGATATTAGATAATTAAAACCCTTGCGAAGAACGAGTAATTTCATAGTTCTAGACGTATTTAAAGTATGACCGCGGCGAGTTGTCCTAGACCCATCGTTACCATCCAATCAAGCAGAGTTTATCATAGAGACTAAAGGACGGTACTGAAGAAGCTAAAAGACTGCTCCATCGAATTAAGCGAATGATAAGTTTAAGTGTATCTGAAAAGGGAAAATCCGCGTCTTGAACAAGAAGCATTAAACTTATTAAGGCTTATTAAGCGGTAATTTTACACGTGTTTCGCATGAAAGGGACCGACAATTTGAGACAACCGCTTCTTAAGCGGAATAACATCTAGAGAAGCGTCTTCGCCCTCTTTTCATACACTGTATTGGAGGTATCTTTTCGAAGGATTTTCGCCCAAAAGCAAGTAATGGTAATTACAGTAATGCTTGACATTCTGGTTTCTAATTTATGAAGACAGCTTATCCGTTATGGTATTCAATACTTTTATGAATCTGTATTAGAATAATGCCCAGCAAGTGGCACCTATTACCATAGCACCAATACTATGTAATTTGTCTATTTTTACTTCCTTGTCGAAAATCAACGAGTAGCTCCGATATTTGTATAAGTAATATCTTTACGGGAGAAATGCAGCAAAGACATGCTCAGTTATTTAGACTTTTAAACGAAATGCTGGCAATATTCTTTTACAAAACATTACTTTAGAGAGACTGCTATTTTTCGCCATCTATTTATAAAGTTGTGCGAGTGTGTGTGTCATATACTTACATATACTTACTTGTCGGACCTACGTCCGATCCTCGATAGCAGGAGTGTAGATCTCATTCCTTAGAAGCACAGCATGTCACTGGATTTGGATCCTCTTGAAGTACATTTACTGACATAACTTTTCAGAGATGAGACTTACCGTGATAATTATTACACATGTACTATTTTTCTACAGGGATTGCGCTAATTTTCGAATAATATTTTAGACAATATCTATTAGGATAGAGAATTCAAAATGACGTAGAACAGAGACGTTGTGGTCTTCTATATTGCCAGTGGATGTTACATAGTAAAATAAGCGTGGATTCGACGCCAGATGGGTGCTGAATTCTCCCCCATGAAATACATTGCGGCGATACTTAAGAAGCTTACTCATGATAGCATTTGGTCTACGCCGTTAAAATTGCATTTTGATTAAAGTCCTGTTAGGGACGTGGATATCAATTGATTTAATCCAGGAAGAGGCGATATTCTTGGAAAATATTTTGGAAATTCATCCAAAAGGTAGTATAAGCAGGAAGTCGGCAAAAAACGAAGCATGAAAACCCAAATCGTATGATATTTTTGCAGGACAAGGTCCTTTTAAGAACTCTGTATGTGTGGGATACGAAAGAAAGATTTTTGAGGTATTTTCCATTTGTATTCCTGTCCATTTTATATTTCCTTGTAAGTAGACAAATAACGTGCATTCTAAATTTACCTTGTACCGAATATTTCCAATTGAATTGGGAGGCATTTTAGCGCAATTTATTATGAGAAAATACCGCATGGTATGTTTGAGTACTTAGGGAGAGGGAGTGTAAACATGTGCCTTCATTATCATGATAATCGAGGGACAGATAAGGAATTGTGGGTGCGCGGGAGGAGAGGAAGGACCTTCGGAAATAAAACGACACAAGGATGGCAAAAGCACCTCTAAGCCGCTATCCGAGGGAACGTTACACATTTCAACGTTAACATCCGATGTTTCTGAATAATAGACAATTGAATAAATCGCTCTTCGCTAACATAGCGGTTTTATAGATTTCAAATGAAAAAGGAACCAATCTATTCTTCTGAACTCTTCCGCTTTTCCCCAGTGAAGTAAATGTATAGCATTCACACAAAATATCGATGCAGAGAGTATCTTTTCATTTAGTAGCTAAAAATATATATCTGTTTAATTACATTTTTATCTTCTGAAACATTACGACGAAAATTATCCGTAATTTTGAGAGCGAAATGATCATTAGTACTTTTATTCACGTGCTATCTTAAACCATTTCAGATATATAAAGTTTTTGAAGAAATTTTTCCCGAATTCATATTGATAAAAGTAATGCTTTCCTTACCATAAAACGCTCTTCTCATATGAACCTATGTTTCCCATATATTCTTATGAGTCGAGTTCAACAATCACATTTCTCGATAAGGGGAAATGATGCATACACCTGGAAAATTACACTAATATTGCCTCATTTTCGTCGGTATTCTCTCAATTGTGACTCGAAAGAGTCTGTACCCAATTTTTCTTCTTTTCACATTTTTCTCGATATCGTAAGGTCATCATTTCCGATTCAATTCCAGAAACAATAAAGCCTTGAATCGATCAATATGAACGCGCATTTCTTACGGGAATATTTTCAAATCGTCTGGTCCAGAGTCGAACCCACTTAGATACTTTGGAATGAAAAATACCAACATTTAAAACTCCATTGGAACTGTAACGAGTACCAAATATTAATAATGGTATCACATGTGATAGTGTATGAAATTAATGGTCCAATATTTCTCCCATGTATTTCTTAAGGGAGATTAGGAACATTGAATTAAATAAAAGTCATGTAAAGTTTACTGACATTAGATTAATAATTTCCTATCGAAAAAATGTCGCTGAATTCATACTGATAAAAGTTTAGTAATGCTTTCCTTATGAAATGTCTGCTCTTCTCCCCCAGACCGTTCATATGGGCCTAGTTTTCCCATATATTCTTATGAGAATTGAGTTCAGCAACGTTATGTTTACATTCGGAAAATTACTCTAATATTGCGTCATTTTCGACCGTAGTCTCTCAATTATCCCTCTAATACGATATTCTACGAACCAAATAAGAGTCTGTACTCAAATTACTCCCCTTTAACTATTTTCTCGATTTAATAAGGCAATCATTCTCGATTTGATTCCGCAAAAGAATAAAGACTGGAATCTATCAACATGAACATTCCGTGGATTGCTTACGAAATACTACTGTAATACTTTAATATATAATACTAAGTTATATAATACTATTAATACGAGTATTATATAATACTACTATAAAACAATATTATTCGAGTAAAAGTTCCTTGCATACTGCAAGCTATCAGTTGAATGCAGTTCCATACCAAGAAGGCCTCAAATCAATTTTGAAACTTTGCGCAAAAACCCTCCTGGCTTCGAACTAAGGACCCGATCTTGCGATATAATTGCATATAAATATTAGATAAGTGCCATTCTGACCTGTTCCAAAGTTTCAATTCAATATCTTCTCGGGAAGGTCCTAGAATATGATTACGGTATCCCTCCTTGAAATACATTGTAGAGTATAAATGACGCTCAGGCATCGAACCAAGCACCGTCAGATGAACGGCGAACAGCGTATATGAAACATATGGCATGCCTCTATGTGCATCCCATATTATATCATTTCCGGTTATCGGATAAGCTTTAAAAATAATTGTCAAAATTGACCGCGAAGCATTTTATACCGGAGAATTTTGCACCCACTTGGCGTCGAACTCACGATAGTTTAGTAAGATTTCTTCAGTTAGTACTTTAGATAACCATGGAATCGCCTACCTCCGTGATTTTCACTGTTCTATCGCTTCGAGTAAGGACTCAAAACGATTTTCGAAAATTCGCGCGAAAGACCGCCTGGCGTCGAACACAGGACCCGTTCGTGACAGACAATGGCATATGAATATTAGATAAGTGCCAATCTGACTTGTTCCAAAGTATCAATTCAATATCTTAATGAGAAGGTCCCAAAATAAGATTCCGTTTTCCCCGTCTGAAATGCATGGTGGAATCGGTATGAACGTCTTGCATCGAACCAAGAACCGCTGGAGAAACGGACAACCTCATGAAAGAACGTTTTCAAATTGCCTCTGTCACCATTCCGGGTGTTATCTTTCCAGTTAATCGGGAACGCATTTAAAAAAATTGCCTAAGATTTCAGCAATGCATTTCTTACGGAAGCATTTCGAACCCACCTGGCGTTGAACACACGGTCATTTGGTAACGTTTCTTCCTTTGGTACTATGGAAGACCATCTCATCTGCAATCACCGAAATTTTGATTGCTCTATCGCATCGAGAACGGCCTCAAAACAGATTGCAAATAATTGCGCAAAAGACCGCCTAGCGTCGAAATCAGGACCCTTCCGTGAGAGAAAATAGCAAATTAATATTTAATTAAATTAATATTAATTAATCAAAATCACAGCCTTTGCATTTGAAGTAGTTTTCTATAGAACCAGTGGAAGAAAGGTTATATATGACCGTGAGTTTGATGCCAGATGGATGAAAAATTCTCACGTATGAAATGCATTGCGGCAATTTTTAAGAATTTTGGTATATTTGGTATAATTATATCCGGAGAGTTAGCTATATATAATAGATAATACTACTTTACTTATGGAATATTTTCTGGTCGTCTAGCCCAGAGTGGAACCAAGAATACTTTTACAGAAGAATATCAACATATAAAATTCTATTGGACGTGTAGCGACTACTAAAAATTTATAATGCTATTACATGGGGAGGTGTTCGAAATTAATGGCCCAATATATCTACCATGCATTTCTTAAGGGAGTTTCGTGACATTGGATTAATTTAACATCGGTGATTTATACTCCCTAATTCATCCTTACAGGGGATCGTGTCTGTGCATTGAAGGAATTTCAATGAAAGTGTGGTAATTGTAAGTCATCCCGAGTCCGAAACACTCATTTAAATATCTTAGTCTGTCTAATTGACTTTCACAGCATCACGCAAAAATTACCCGACTCATGTTCATGGCATTTGACTCGTAGATGGTCTATGGCCTCCAGGGACATTAAAATTACCTTTTATCCCGATGTCAATTCCAGACTAGGAAAATACTTCTTATTACGACTAAATGTAAGATTCAGATTATCGGTTGTAAGCTTTATTTCTTTTCCATGGTTAAATAAGAAAGAATGATCCTACGAAATAAGGACAAAGCATCAAAACAAAGGAAATTGAAGTCTTAGTATGACCGCTCATACCGGTTATTGAAATTTGGTGAACATTGATGTAAGAAACGGTTGTTTTGATTCTATAAACCACCTTATGAAAATGCGATTTAAAATAAAATTTGATATGCAAGTAGTGGTAATTACACTAATGTATGACTATCTGATTTCTTAACTATGAAGACACCTTATGTGTTTTCTTATAATAAGTGTTTAACTCTGAATATTAATTAGTATAATGCCCTGCAAGTCGCATCTACTTTGCAATCAGTCTATTTTATTTCCTTGTCGAATATCAACAGGTAGCTCCACTAGTTGGATTAAATAAAATCTTTAAGAGAGAAATACAATAAAGTCATGCTCAGTTGTTTTGATTTTTTTTAAGGGAAAACTTGCAATATTTCGTTGTAAAAACATTAATTTATAGTGACTGCTATATTTCGCTATCTATATTTAAATTGTGTATGTGTGTCATATATACTTACGTACATACTTACTTCCACGACATTCGTCCGATAATCTATAGCAGGAGAGTATATCTCATTTCTTAGAAACTAAGCATGTCACTGGATTTGGATCCTCTTGATGTACATTTAATGTCATAATTTATCAGATATGAGACTTACCGTACCGTAATTATTACAAATGGGATTTGAGAAAATGATTACACATTGCTCGTAACAATTTGGCTACGAGCTCAAGGATTAAATTATTTTTCTTTCAGAATTCCGACGTTGCTCTTGGAGAACTTACAATTGTTCGGGCTCGTTTTATTTCTAATCTCTTCTTCCCTCCCTTTCTTTTATGCCAATCAATAACCGAAAACAAATGGCTATTATATTATCTACAGTATGCAGTCCTTTCCATTCCATTAAATCAAGGGAAAACCTCTCATAACCCCATGGAAATGCATACCAAACGAAATAATGTTTCTCATTCCCAGCCTTCGGAATTGTTCGCTGTATATCTATTTCCAAAATACTGGTGCTGAAATAATTATATCGGTTTATTAAAACAAATTTGTACGACGTCGAGGTCTTCGTTCAAGAAGACTATAATATTACTGGTAAAACCTATGTCAATCATTTTAAGACCATGAATAAATATCTCTATCCCATTTTAAAAACTGTTTACAAACGTTTCTAAGTAACAGAAATAATTTTGTGTATAGTGACCCGGGTATCTTTCCGCCCAGTACGCTACGCGATGATTAAAATATTAACTCAATATGTATAACAAAGGGTGGATTTCTCTGAATATTTTAAGCAGAAACCTGAAAAATTGTCCTTTAAATAGTCACTCGGTTTGTATGTATTGGTTGCTAATAAGGGATAAAAGCCCCGGTCACCAAAAATATTTAAAATATCATTTTTTATTATTCACACTGAGGCGCTGTTAAACTTTTTATTGCCCAAGCATCTATAGACAATCTTTTGTCATCATTGTTCTTTTTATCGACAAGCAATGGATTACGGTAAGCACTTGAGGCCTTTTCAATTATATCATTTCATATTTTCTATTTGTAGCCGAACTTTCGATTCTAGCATTAATGAAATCCTTTAAGGTTTTAAATTAAGAGATACATCAATTTAATAGGTCGATCTTCATTAGACCATCGTAAGGAACAAGGTTAGGTGTCCTTCTCTCCGCATGTACCCTTAACCTCTACTTACCGAGTCTCAACTGTTAGGATGACGACCGAAAACAAGAGCCGGAAGACCGATGTTGACGAAGTGTCCCTTAGTGTGGAGGACTGCCTTTCGCCGAAGGTTGTACAGCAGGAGGTAAAACGGTTCGATCTGCAAAACATTCATGAGCGATTGCTTGCTTCGCTTCAAAGAGAGATTTTTTACGTTCCTCAGGAAGAAATACCCGAACTGCGGTCAGTGGAATCGAATATGGCTTTAAATTATAAGGTACATTTTCTATCAACTTAATACGATGTGTAAATCCCTTCATTTTTATATTAGGCAGTAAATTCATTAATGAACCTTTATGATAAGATAATGTGTAACTCTGTATTACTTATTAAATATGAACGGGGCATAGATATGTTACTTGAGATTGCTTTCTCAATTCTAGCAATTGATGTATCTTCATCTACATCTACATCTGTACCCTGCAAGCCGCCTTTCGGCGTGTGGCAGGGGGTGCAAGCACCAGGACTCTATTTTCCCAGTCGATTATTTTCGCGTATTGTTCTCGGAAAAAAAGAATTCTTGAATCGACTGGTTTTAGCATCTATTTCTCTGATCTTTCTCGCTGGATCAGAACGGCCTATATAGCAAGGAGGGCGCATAATATCGGCTACATCTTCTATGAACGTGCTCTGTCTGAATTTATCAAGTAATTTAAATCTCTGATTGAGCCTTCTCTCTTCTAAAGATTCCCATCCTGCCTCCTGAAGCATCCGAGTAACACTTACCGATTTATCATAGCAATTTTTTACAAAGCGTATTGCCTTTCTTTGTACCTTTTCTATCTCGCGAATACAACACTTTTCAGCAGGGTCCCATACACTGCATGCGTACTCGAGGTGAGGCCTAACTAGCGCAAAGTAACATCGCTCGCGGACTTTTTCTTCGCTTTTACCGACTATTCTTTTGACGAAGCCTAGTTTCTTAAGAGCTCGCCCACATATGTTATGGATGTGGGTACCCCAAGTTAAGTTATTCGTGAGGGTTATTCCGAGATATTTTACCGAATCGACAGTTGATAATGTTTTCCCTCGAAGGCTATATGAATTATGATTGGCCAAGGATTTTCTTTCGAAAAAATTAACTACTGAACATTTATCTACGTTGAGCTCCAATTGCCAGTCGTCGCACCATTTTACTATTTTATCTAAGTGATTCGACAGGCTTAATCTATCGTCATTACTTTTTATTTCTCTGTAAATAACCGTGTCGTCCGCAAATATTCTAACATTACTGTCGATGTGTTCATTAAGATCGTTAATGTATATTAAGAATAATAATGGCCCGATTACGCTTCCTTGTGGGACGTCTGAGGTCACCTTGACTAGGTTGGAACTAATACCATCTAATACTACTCGTTGTTCTCTATCGGACAGGAAATCTTTTATCCAACTTATTACTTGTTCGTTGATGCCCGCAAGTTTTAATTTGTACAACAATTTACGATGTGGGACTTTATCGAACGCTTTCCGAAAATCCAAAAATATTGCATCGATTGGTCTTTTACTTTCGGCCGATTTCAAGATATCGTGAATTAATAACGCTAACTGTGACTCGCAGGAACGTGTCTTACGAAAACCATGTTGATTCTTAACAATGAATTTAGAGGTTTCGAGAAAACCCATTAAGGAACTAGTAATTATATGTTCCATTATTTTACCACTCAATGAAGTTAACGAAGTGGGCCTATAATTCGATGGATCATCTTTTACGCCGCTTTTAAAAATTGAGGTGACATTTGCAATTTTCCAATCTTTTGGGACCTTACCTTCGCTTATAGATTTTTCAAATATTACTTTAAGAAAGGGGCCTATGCTCTCTGCTAATTCTTTAAATACTCGATCTGGTATATCCTCAGGACCAGGAGCTTTATTTGGCTTAATCTGCTGTGAAAGTTTAATAATTCCGTCTTCCCTGAATAAATATCTTATGACAATCCATCACCTTACTTATGTTAGGCACATAATAATACGAATTCCACTGGTACATGATGTTTTCATTGGTTTCAGAGTATTTTTCTTCGATTTAATTTTCGTCTCCGTGCATGAGTTATATTTTCTATATTTTTGTGTAATCACAGTCTAGTTAAATGCATATAATATTGTATTCTTCATTGTTCATCACCACTGTGATTCAACGGG
Organism: Pachydiplax longipennis; assembly: GCA_036926295.1. Taxonomy (NCBI): domain Eukaryota; kingdom Metazoa; phylum Arthropoda; class Insecta; order Odonata; family Libellulidae; genus Pachydiplax; species Pachydiplax longipennis. The sequence goes on from JAVFKF010000015.1 coordinate 70,129,647, forward strand.
CAGTTACTCTCAGTTATATTTAAGAATTATCACAGCTTTGATGAATACATATCACATAATAAAATCAATAAGAAAAACTTATAATCTATTAGTCCGTTAAAAAAACTAACGCTTCAAAATAATACACGTTCGCCGTAAGTCCCAAAAATTACGATAATCGATAACGTCGATGGTCTGTGAATTTATATATTTGCAGTTAAAAGTGTTGGGGAGAAGATTAACCGATTGCAAAGATTTAAAGAGAACACGATTATTACGATTTATGCGTGAGCCTCAGAGATGATGTCTACTTTTCCAGTCACCAACAAATATAGAAAACGCCGAGAAAGACATCACGTGTCATGATCAGTAATCATAGATATTGACAATTACTTTAATCTGCACTTACTAAAAGGAATGATGTATATTAATGATAGAATGTATGAAGATAAGGATTTAATTAGGTATTAGCTTTCACGTTAACACTCGCGAAATATATGGTTACACATAGGAGATTAATAACTGCTTATGGTAGGAGTTTATATTATATCTCTCAATATTCGTTATTCTTTTCTTTGGCGATCAAAGCTGCCAGGAATTACGATATAATGATGAAAAATATCAGCGTTCCATTGTAAAGTAAGTTTTCTTCCTTCATCTGGAATTTAGAATATGCATATCGTTTATTCTCAAGTGATCTGTCCTCGGTATTTTAAATCATTTTGATGTATATGATATAGTTATAAAGGTTTCGTTTGTCAGACAGAATATCCATCGTTATCCTACGAGTCTAAATTCGTATGGCACAGAATTTATTGGAGACTTCAACAAATGAATTATGAATCTACTTCTGATCTTATATCAATTTTCTTTCCATATATTATTAAACAGTACTTATTTAATATATTATTTATGTTTAACTAAAACTTGTTTGTTGTTAACATTTAATTTAAATTTCTCATCACACGTCGCCTTCAATCTCCTCATCTGCTGACCAACAACAGCTGACAATCAATTCGCTTTAGCAAACATGCATCAAAAAGATCGCTGTGTAAATATTTTATACTTTCATTTAAAGTATTCAAAACATTCCAATTTAACGTCTAATTATCGTCTTCATTTGTACATCATTTATAATTTCTGAACCATATCTTCCACTTGTATCTTTCACCCTTATTCGCACATTGAGATCGTAATTTTCAACCTCAAGTTAATAATCTCTTTCCAGCTGAGTTCTTTTTCTTTTGTGCTTTGTTCATTGCATTTTAATCGCCACAAAAATTCGACGCGGTTTTCGAGGATATAATATGAATAACAATTTTTAACAGCCCTTTGCATTCAATTGAGATGACAATTATCTTGGGCATTTTGTATAATTTAGGCTATTTCAAGTTTTGGCATTTCATTTCTCTAACTTGAGCTTGTGTCTCTGGAATAAAGCGAACGCGTCACAAATCGGTCGGGAATAGTTATTACTTGCAAATATTATCCACATATATCGTGACCATAGTTAAGAGAATCTGCTGCAACGATCGAAATGTCAACTTCAAAAACAACTGTTCACTTTCCGTAGGCATTCCACTCTAAAACATTCAAAATTTTAACCTTTCAATAAGGACTGTTCCCAGTTGACGACACGAAACATTATCAGGAAGTATTTCGATCTGACCATAATTTTCCAGGATTAAATCTTCGATTTCTTAATATCGCCTATAAAAGTCGCAGTACCATTGTACAAGTTGCTACTGCGACAGCATTGGTGCATACCAGAGGTCATTTAAACTTTTCGATCCAAATTTTCAGCCTCCTACGTAATTTACACCAGTGAATCTTTCGACAAATTATTCGTCACTGAAAATGACCAGGAACAGAGAGAATGAGGCCTCTGTTTTTACGCAGTTTTTCGTCTTTCCGAAATCACCTACGATAAGAAATCTGATTTAGGTGATTTTGAAATTGGGAAAGCCATGTTCTTCGAGTGATCGCGCAATGTCTTCCGATCGGAAAGACACACACACAGATACACTAACTCTTTCTCTTTCTCCGATTCCAGCCAGTACATTTAGAAATGATGATGATTTAGAACGATTAAGACGTTTTTACCATTATACTTATTCTTCAGACTACAGCACTTTGCTATTGTTCGCCTTCCCGCCAGATGGGCGATTTTAACTCGAATGACCTATTAAAAAGGAGAAGCCGATCATTATATAAATAAACAGGTGGAAACTTCCTCGTGATTTAAACGGGAGTTGATGCGACATCAACGGGTTTGGATAGAGGAGTTACCGACGGCGTATACCAGAATTTACGGATGATCAGCGGTGATGAGGGTGTCGTAGGACCTTCTCTATCCAATGGCAACGACTGTCTGCCACTCATTCACTTCCACGGAGATCCAAAGCCAGCCTGTCCCTTTCGGGTGGTTCCTCGCTTATGGATCTCGCACTGGTGCTTTACCTCCGCCTCCGGCAAACTTGAGCGAATCTCACTTTGGCGACGGGTGGGCATGCTTAGATTCAAATGACTCTAAAAAACGGACTTTTCCAAACAGACAGTTCCCGGTTTAGAGTTCGGGGGCGAGTCCCTTCCGCCCCCTTACGGGAGGGGTCGGGAATCGCATAGCAGTCTCACCTCGCGCTTCTCGGGATTGCTTCTCTGTTGCCAACGGGCGGACATTCTGCTTTCCTTCCTTGGAGGTATTATTATCGGAGAGGACCTTCCCACCACCATCGACCGCTGACCAACAGAAAATTCCTGGTGTTGACGTCGGTTTAAAAAAACCCCACTTGGGCTCAAGAAAACGGTGCTAGGTCTGATTGGATTAGAGGATGGGATATTGTGCTGCTAAGAAACACTTGGTTCTTTTTCTCTTAGAGGTTTTATTACTAATGAAGGGGCACCCGTGATACTGGCCGCATCGTTTGGGTTACGAACCGAGTGCGTGCGTGATGAGATCGATTCTAAGTGGGGTCTGAAATATCCCGAGTGAATAATGAACATTGGGTCTTCCACAGCAGTGAATATTTACAAATTACTGTGAGATTATTCTTCCATGGGTTAATGAGATAATTTTCTTGCGGCAGGAAAACTAACAGACAGTGATTTCTCAGCAAGTGGGGACAAAATTTCGTTCGGAAGACATGAGTGAGTCGCTCTCCAACATGGCCATCTCCAAGAACAAAGTGTAGGATCTAAAACCGACGCCCCCAACTAAACCCCAAACGGAAAATAAAATGAAATCAGTTCACATTATCCTCCGAATAATTCAATAACTATGAAGAGAGGAGTGTTTTACAATTAGATACGTCTGAGGCTTCAAAATTGAAATCCAAAAATTTAAACAATCCCCTGGGACCCCATTATGCCATCGCTGCTTCGGGCATACGCTAAAGAATAGTCAATGTTGACTCTATGAGAGGAATTGAAACCATTTGTCAAACGAAAGAGAGAAACCAAAATCAAACGCGTTCAATTGTTGGGATTAAAATCCAGTAGATATTTATTATTATAGGAATTACTATTTCGATTCACCGTTAAAAACGATTTAGAGTACATTAGGAAAGAAAAACTATTAAGACACCGGTAAAGAGCTTTCGAACGAGATAATTTAGTTGTCGCATATCCAACCGACGCGTCTTTAAGAACAGTTAAATGTCGGAAATGACGACTACAAAAGCATCGCTTTGCAATCACTTTGAAAAAGAGACCTCAACGTCAGCTGCTAGGCGAAATCAATATCAAATTTTATTTCTTAAGGCTTGCAAAAGCACGTGGGATAATCATTTTGTCAATTCTACGCATATCATTCCAGATGTCCCCCACTGTCTTAAGAATGGAATGCCAACGGTATATTCTCTGATTCAATACTTTCTACGTAAAGAAAGATGACTCTGAACCGAGACGCACTTAAAATTAAAATGATGACCACTCACATTAATGCAGATGGACGTTTTTAATGCCCAGCAATGCAGCGACTGGAGTACGAACGAAAAGATTTTAAAGTGTATGTAACCCAGCTGGAAGAATTTTTTATCGAAAAACCCTCTTCATAAAATCATAAATACCGCAACAGACCAAAGAGTAAAAACTAAGACGAGGAAAGCTAAAAAATAAATTGTAAGAAATCGTTTTTATATTACAGGTCGACAATAGACAAATCACCTTGTCCCAGTCCACCGTTCAAATTCATTTCAACTCTTTTTAACACATTTACCGAATAGACTTTCAACGCACTCAACCATTTTCCAATAATTCTATACTCCGATTTCTATATTTCATTATCAGGCATTAGGACGCGATTATCTCCTCACAGAGGAAGCTAAGTCTCGTTCACAATATATTCTACGCATAAAACCACGTCCATCTACCGTGGTATATTCTCAATTTAATTGAAAAATACTGCGTGGAAATAAATCTCAATGTTCATCTCGGCTGAATAAAAAGTTTCAATTTAAAACCTTTAAAAATAAGGCAGACGAGGAGTTACAAAAATCCACCCTCCTTATTTGTTAGATTAGAAAAGAATGCTGATCAAAATCTAAACGGAAATGCGTTGATTACACAAAAAGTTTCTTTTGCACACCTCATTTTCGATAAAAACAGTAGAAAAATCTCGGAATCGGCTATCTGATATTTCAACATTGCGTTTTCGATCGCCCTTCTGAAAAGGCATGCGATTATCGGGTTAAATAACTCCTACCACAAGCAGAACTAAATGGCATATGTAATTTTGATCACGTAAAACCTCCTGGTAAATGCTTATATCTCAAAAATCCTTACCTACATACACTCTATCATTAATACGAGTACTTATCGTGATAAAATATAATGATTAATATGTTAAGTTCACTAGACTTATAATAAATGCCTTCCTCATGGGAAGTGGGAGAAATTAAATACACCAATGCATTTCTTACAGAGAGGTAATGAGATCGGAAGAATAAATATTTTTTTAACATAAATAAACCACAACTGAGATTAGGCATCATTAATCATTCAAAAAATTCAAAAGCGTGACTTGTATCATAGTTTTATTATGATTTCGTATGAAACGAAGTGAAAAAATTTCCTAGCTTTATTTAATCGTGTATGAATTATAAATTACAAATGGTAATAAAACGCAGACTTTTGAATCGGCGGAAGACACGAAATGACACGTTCTCACGAGCGTATGAAACAGTGCTAAGGAGACGCGGGGGGATTCGAAAGCGGCAGAGCTCATATTTCCGACTGTGAGACACGATCACCACATCACGAACAAATACATTTCTGAAAAGAAGGAATACACGACGAATGAGCAGTCCAAGTGATCTGCAATTGTGTAGAAGTACCCCGAGTTACGTTTGAAGCCTCAATGAAAGAGATCTGCTTTCAGAATGCCACGTGATGTTATGGCACACATTTACTGCAACGCAATTTGTAATATATTCCTCCAATACACAAATAATTTAAGATCTGCTTACAAAAATATTCCCATCCTGTATCTAACGGAATAATCTCTTAGACGTGATGTCGAAGCAAAAACCACTCCATGATATTTCCATTCGAAATTTCGCGGTCAAAAGTTTATAGGAGACTATCATACCGTTTTTATAATTTGAGGTCGATATCATATACAGAAATACTTAAATTCCCCTTTTAAAGTGCGCTACTGGATGCAAATGACGCCTTGGAATCGAAATGAGGATCATTTGGGAAACCGTCCGAAAGTTGTCCATGACTTTTATTTATCTGCCAGGTTAAAAGATCTTTTCGAGAAGCACTTCAAGAATTTGTCATTAAAATCATTGTAACTTACTTTAATTTAGAGAAAGTGGTCGATTTCACAACAATCTGTTCCGTTAACCACGTGTTAGTGAGGAGAGATTACGATCTTTAGAATCTGCGAATTCTTAATGGGTTCGCAGCAATTCGCAAAAGAAAAGTTGCGAAATATAACGTTGTTAGTCATCGGGATTCATAAACCATATTAAACTATGCTTCAAAGGAACGCAAAAACCTGTGAAGATACTCTTATTACTCTTATATCCCCACAATTTGGAAGTATTTAAAGCAAAATTTTTAAAGTATTTCTGTAAAGCGAACAAAAGGTTAAAAAACAGCGTACCAACTGGTTCTATTCCAAGACACGGGGGTGATCATATGAACGATTACACAATTGGATGCATGTTTTTCCTCCAGGCAAGGAATAGTGAAGGGATTGCCGCATCCTATTAAGTTGATAGAAAATGTACCTTATTATTTAAAGCCATATTCGGTTTCATTGACCGTAGTTCGGTTATTTCTTCCTGAGGAACGTAAAAAATCTCTCTTCGAAGCGAAGCAAGCAATCGCTCATGAATGTTTTGCAGATCGAACCATTTTACCTCTTGCTGTACAACCTTCGGCGAAAGGCAGTCCTCCACACTGAGGGAGACTTCGTCAACATCGGTCTTCCGGCTCTTGTTTTCCGTCGTCATCCTTGCAGGTGGGAATCGGGAAGCAGGGATTAAGGTTAACTGCGGAGAGAAGGACACCTGCACGTATTCCCGACGATGGTCGAATGAAGATCGACCTATTAAATTGATGTATCTCTTAATTTAAAGCCTTGAAGGAATTCATTAATGCTAGAATCGAGTGTTCAGCAACAAATTGGAAATATGATCGCAAATTATATAATTGAAAAGGTCAAAAGCTTACAATAATCCATTGGTCGTCGATAAAAACACGTAAGATTGTCTATAGATGCTAGAAAATAAATAGTGTAACGGAACCTTAGATAGCATTAATGCATCTTTTCGCGATCACTATCAAAATTTATTGAAAAACTCAATGTAGCCTTGAATGAACAATATAGATTTTGGGGACGCCTGCGATCGAAACAATTATGGCTAGGATCGATTCTCAATTTTTATGTGGAGGGATGGGAAGGGCCCTCACTTGAAATAAATTACCGATAGAATGGAGCCATTAAATTAGGCGGTATATGCGTTTCGTATTAGCGTCAAATACGAATATCTAATAATGTATATCCTATCAAGAGGAGAATCTACACATGTTACATTTTGCAAATCTTTCTGCAGGAACACAGGAGTCCCACTTCCAATAACTGAAGCTGTTTTCAAATGGGGCAGAATATTTCCTTGAAGTTTTAGATATATGTATCATCGAAGGAATTACAGTTCACCCCCAGTTTAATTGCGTAATCCTTCTCTCGCTTTCCGAATGAAAAGACTTCAGGAAAAGAGTGAATGGAGTGATCGAATGAAACATGCGAAAGGAAAGGGGAATAAGTCGAAACTCCCGGATTTCGGCGACGAAAAAGATATGCGCGCTTACTCTCGTGACAATGAAATGAAAATAAAGTGAACTTGCCACATGTGTACGAATGAAAGAGGAGGATCGAACAATGATACTCACCAGCCAGCTCCAACAACGTCTTCATGGAACAGCGACGCAGTTCTTCCGAGGACACGTCCGCCTAAAGTGATGTCCGCGCGACTACTGATTCCCCCTCCCAGAATGCACTGCGTCGCCGAAGAAGGGGAGGGAGATGCGTATAAGATGGTGCGCATTTAAACGAACACACCACAGAATTCCGTGAAGATTGCTTAAATATTATCAATTTTCTGAACGAATGCATTTATTCAGAGGCGTGCCTAGCGTTGATGTCACCGGGTGCGGTAGTTCAGAATGTCCCCCCTCATATTAATAAATTTACTGCACGGAAAATTTCAATGCGTATTGATTGTCATTAGAATTATGGTTTATGCAACACATAAAACAGTAAATTCAACGAGACTAATATAGTACATACATAGTAAAAAGGAAATGAATTTAAAATAATACGCGTTTAATTATAAATATTCCTATTCGAAAATGAGAAGCTACAAATTAATTAATTATTTATTCAAAATCAGTGTCTTTAGCATTCGCCTTGTATCGATAATATTGGAAGACCCGATAATTTTGATTATCCCAAGTTGATTGATTTCTTAATTCCTGTTCTTCCATATTATGAAACTAATGTGGCACGTCCCAGAGTATCCCAACCGCTGGATGACGTCATCGGTATCCTCTTTCGAACCCGCTGCTCTCCAAGTCCGGAATAAGTACCCCCACCCCTTTGACGTCAGAGGCCTTTAAATTAAATCTTATTTTCTGGAAAAATATTTTCTGCCGCCAGGATTTGAATCACTTGACAAACGGAAAACGGCAGCACGATCAGCACGCCTTGACCACTCGGCCACCACACCTATTGACGATATTTCAGTTAAATAAGGTATATAACATGCTCGGAATCAGTTCTTATGACGTACAGGCGGCTGCTAACAACGAGGATCGAACCCAGACCCTTATGTTTCACTACTTTTAATTATTCCCCGCGTTCTGCAACCCAACCAGAGTATCCCCGGAAGAAGTTGATACTTTTCACAGGTACTCCAATAGCACGAGCCGTATTCCGATTCGGCTTCCTTCGGGAGACTTCGGAAAACATCGGAGACGGCGGGTGATTAGAAATTAAACACATGCATCGTTTTAACACGCCGTACTTATAAAACCAGTTTGCAATACGGAAATCGTTTGAAAGTGCAAAAGCGAACTTATTACCGAGTGCTGTATGATTTTCATGAAAGCAACTTGCAGCTTTGGAATCAAGTTTCTTAAGTGAAGGACACTGCAGCAACTCAAGATCCACGATATCGGGAATATGCAATAAGTCTTGTAAGTATACGAACTCTTGATATCATATTGATAACAAAAATTATTTGATATCTCTGCAAGATTTTACAGAGCTTCTCTGAATCAGGGAATGGTATGCATCCGCCCTCCCAACTAATGCCGTGATGATATGCTTCCAACCAGTTTTTTTTGTTTCTTCCCCAAACATTCACTATCCAATGTTCTATTAATTCTATTTTGTAATTTATCAACGCTACTTCTTTAAGGTACAGTCGTCCAAGAAAAAATCGAACGGTGTACTACGTGGTGCATAAGATTGATGGGTTTCAAATGTCATTCGTTACCCCTTCCACCCGCCCTTCTATTACATTTTGGCAACACCGGAATTTTGCCTTTGCCGCGGCTTGGCCGGTGCGTACCCATGTGCCTACGCTCCGTCCGATGAGGAGGGCTGCTATCGCGAGGTCTAAAGGAAAGCGATACCAGCGATTGCTGGGAAATTTTCGGTAGATCGTAAGGAATTATATTTTGAAAGGGCAATGGCCATAAGTTAGGAACAGATTCCTCTTTATTCTTTACGAGAACCAATATTTTCCACCCTGACATAATTTCCAGCTCCCTTGAATATTGAGGACTACAACTGATTTATATAATAATATTAATCGTTAAATCGAAGAAAAGGAATTAAGATTCTGATTCGAACAAATTGCCCTTGGATGTCCTGACTCAGGCTTTCAAATAGCAGGAAGAGAATCCTGAAATGTCATATTTAAATCGCGTTAAATTCGACAGAATTGATAAAAGCAGCCATAAAGGTTCAATCTGTTGGAACCCATCATTTTTACAATGTCGTTCGTCGTAGTTAAAAGACAATATCATAAAATGCATGAGGACTATGAGCTTGCTGAAACCATATTTACACAAACAAATGCAGTAAAATATTTATTCTACGATTATCCTAAGAAATCACAATCAAGCAAGTAATATCGATAACTAAACGTTCATTATTTCTCGCTTTTATGAGTTGTATTTTTAAAAGGCATTCGACTGCGGAGGTCATTTCGCACATGGTCTCCCACCGGGAATCGAACCCGGGACCGCTTTCATCCAAGTAGAACGCGCTGCTAATATGACTATCCGGAAGCCTCTCTTTTATTTTGGCATTAAAAGCCCTCTAGTGCTCCGATCTGACTGGCCCAATCATTACAATAAATACCCAAGTTGGTAACGTCTTCCGCAATAATTTATGTTCATCTTCGAGCTTTTCTCATACAAACCTTTTCATGCCTTGATTTAAGTTATTTTTAACCACAAGTGGTTTACCTCATCGAGACCGTATGGACGATCTCATAAATGAATCTTGGAAAAATTCTTTTTATAATACATGTTTTTACTTTATTCTTCTTATTCCAGTTCTGTAGATGAATCCCCTTAAACACTTTAACTCCCTTCTGACAGTCTCTCCTTTTCCTGATGCTTATTTCGTTTAACTCATTTAAATCATGAACCATTTGACATTAGATACGGTTGACTTTATCCTTCATTATGTATCACTTCGTATGCATAATCATAACACATCTCTGGAACTTTATTTAGAGCTCTTATTTCAGTCGAAATGCCGCTATGCCTAAAAATAAAATTTTCATTAGGGTCTTAAATTGTTTACGAATTACCGTAGCATTTAGCTACTATTTATTTGATGCCATACGTTTTTCAAACGTTCAGTACGAATAACCCTATTTTTACGCTTCCTTTTTAACCATACTTATTTTTATATACTGTATTTTTAACTATAACTTGAGGTCGAATATCCCATGCATCAGTCTTTTTACACAGTGTTTTTTATGTATGTAGGGTTACTTACTTTAGAAAAGATACCGGGAAACGAATTTCGGAAAATCTATCATTTAAGACCTACTAGTAGCTTATTTAATTAATAAGGTGCAAGTAGCTTAAGCATCACGATATCGATTACATTCAGTCTTCTACTTATTTCAGTCACATATATTTCACTTCATCGGAGTTGTCCATCCAAAACGGGACGATATAGAGAATTGATTAGAGACAGAAATTATAGTGGTAGAGAAAGAGAAATATCACTCGAAACGGTAAAGGGTTAGAATGTTCTTTAGGATATCGGTATCCCTCAGTAAATGAGCGAAATTATTCCTTTCATGATTGAAACGCTGATAATCATCGGGATAAGGTAAAAGAGGAAAAGTATTTTGGGAAATGGGAGATTCAAGAACTCTCCAATCGCTGTATGCCGGGAACCATCGGGCGCAATTCCTAAGAAAAGGATTAACCCCAGGTGCGGCGGTCAGTTTTCAGAAACACCTAATGCGCATTTTGGAGACATTGCCTTTCTCATCAAGGGGGGTTAAATGCATAATGAAAAGAAAGTGTGGAGATTGAGGTATAACTGTTTGTCGTGCGAGAGGGATTTTGGGGTGGGATTTTTTGGTTTCACTTATGAGAAGAAGGTAGTGAACGGGGATTCCGGGATTAACTCCTTTTAGGAAGCGGTGTCCTGAAAAGACTGTAATGAAGAAGTTGGTTTGGGACCATTTCAAAGCAGTCTTTCTGCCATATTGCATGAAATTTTCTAGTAGAATTCCTAACAAATCAGACAGCGAGCCGGACGCTATATATAGTATTATATATAATTTATATATTTACAATATTCTTTTTTAAATTTCATTGCTAATGGAATGATGTAGAATCAAAAGTTTTAGGGAATTTTCCGATTATCATATTCTTAATTGAAAATCTTGCATCAACTGTGTTTAGTGCACTTATTGAATCATAACGAATAGTGCTTGCCGCTTCGATATTATATGCTTAATAATAACAATTTTATTTTGTCACATGTTATTTGGATTGAAAAGGGATATTTGAAGATTATTCCTCGAAAATAAAAGAAAGAATCCGAGCTGTGGAGAACAGAGAAAAATATTAAATCTATAATAAATAATAATATAAATATATAATATAATAGGGATTTTGTTTGGGTTCATGTGGTAAGGCGTTAGAAAAAGCAAGACTTTTTATTTGGCCATTCAGTATCGTTACTGGATGCGATATCCATCGCTACAATCGAGGTATATCGAAACAGACGCTGATAAAGAAGATGAAGGTGTGTATTTTTAGGTATGTTTTAGTTTTTGTGTATTTGTTTGTAACGATTAGTGTTTGTTGAAGTGTATTTGGGTGGGAAATTGAGTATCAGTGTTTTCTGGGAAAGTTTCGCACGGTGCAACTAGTTATATATAAAAAGATAGTTAAAGTATAACTAAATAAATAATAAATTATTGATTTAGTTGATTTTATTCACCCTTAGGAGAATTGAAATCGTCGTTATAATTGGTAGGAAATTAAAATATATAATTACGGAAACTATTAAAGCCTTCATTGATAAATGTGGATATAATTCTAATTTTATTCTAATCTAACGGACAATTTCCTAGATTTTTGTGTAGCTATGATTAATAGAAAATCTACCGAATATCCAGTATTCTTGGTTAACCAAGCTGTACTCTAACTAATTAAACATAAAGCAGTTTTCAGAATAGAGATAAAATTTTCAGCTTCGATTCCTTTGCATTTTAATCAGTAATCGGGAAGAACCACTCAATTGTTTCAGCGTCAAAAATTGATATTCTCATTCTTAGATTACATTAGGAAATTGATTTGAGCGACTACTCTGTTTTCATGTATCTATCGGTTCATCAATTCTTCTCCGAGAATGGAGCCTTCGTCGTCCTGCCGTTGTTCGGCTTAGTTATTTTTCCAAAGAATTTTGATCCGTTCTGAAGCTTCCTCATAAATTTTTTGATCTTCCTGCAAAAAATGTCGAAGGAATCGATTTTTATCGCTCCAAAGACTTCTCTGGAGCTAGACAACCGCGAGATTTTAAAAATTCTTTTGATAGATCTTTTGTCGAAACTGTCTATTTTTAAAAATTCTGTTTGGAAGAGTAGATCCAAGCAAGACACGCGTATGTCAGCGGTGATCTAACCATTGTCTGAAATAATAAAATTTTCACCTTGTTGGTGATTTTGTCGTTAAATATAAAATATTAAGGCCCTGAATGGCTGCTTGGAGTAAAACGTTGTCTATATGATCTCACCATGTCAATTTAGGATCTAAAATTACTCCGTTGTCTCTTTGTATCGGGAATTAAATCTTCCCCCAGCGTAGATTCGTTTTATCTTTATGTCGGCTCGTCCTTCTAAAAACATGTCGACCACATTTGTTGGCATTGACCCTTAGTTTCCATTTTTTTCCACCACAAAGGATGTCTTCTAGGTGGGTCTGAATTTTCGTTTTGGCAATATTGGGAGAAACACTTTTTGCCAACAAAGTGGTATCGTCTGCATATAAGTAAATTGTGGTATCCTCGCGCTGGGGGATGTCGGCAGTAAAAATACAGAATAATACAAGGGAGAATAAAGATCCCTGCGGTACGCCTGCTTTGACACTAAAAACGGGAGAAGTCGCAAGATAAAGCGTCGTGAAGAATTTTCCGTCATTGAGATTTGATGATTTTGATTAAATATATGGGAAAATTTAAGTTAACCAATTTAAAAATTAATCCCTCGTGCCAGACTTTGTCGAAGGAAGTCGAGAAAGCGACCGCAGTTTATTAACCATTAAAGTTGTGTCCTCGGGGAGTCGAGCGATCTGATGGGAGAGAACGGCGCGGAACCCTGCTTGGAATTCAGGGAGAAAGTGAATAATGTTCTTCAACTCGATCTAGAATTATCCGTTCTAGTAATTTGCCCATAATTGGTAGGAGGCTAATCGGGCGATAGTTCTTTGGGTCGTTGACGCGGTATGGGAATCATTGCCACTTAAGCGATTTCCCACGAATTCGGAAAATGACCAAGTGTAAGACAACCATTGAAAACACCGAATGATTCGCTAATAATTTTCTCGGGGAACGCTTTAAACATTTTGGAAGTGATCCCATCGTGTCCCTGTGCTATGTTGTTTTTACGTTTTTGAATTGCATTTGATACTTCCCTGGCCTCGACCGTCGTTGGCTTAGAGATGCACCTCAGCGCGCTTATCTCCGTGTTTACTAGTTTCTCGGTAGGCGTCGGTCGGAGTGTTTACTCCTTCGTATTATTTACCGGCGGATCAGTGACCTTCGGTCGAAGCAATACGCGTTTACGTTCAGGTCGTTTGTTTTGTTTTCTGTTTCACTTCCTTCGAAAATAGCGGATCTTTCCGCGAAAATATTGCATTTCCCCGCGTCAGACAATCACCGATTGCATTTAGAAGGGGAGCCGCGATGTTTTGTTTTTTCCCTCTTATTTTACCGACGAACTTCCAAAGTTGGCAGTTGTTGTTGCTGCCGGCATCCAATTTCGCCTTCGACTATTTTTTAAATTAGCCCTTTTTAATGATTTTCCTGAGTACAGCGTTAAATATGCCCGGTTTTTGGTTTCTGGCTTTATTTCTCGAGGCCAAGTTGTCAAGGATGGCATTCGGCGGGAGACTTTTGTTAAGCTTGGATTACATATGCAACGGTGACGAATTCACTAAGTCTGGCTGTCGATTAAGTTCTCGTCTATTTTGCCAGACCAGTCGGATAATTTTAAATCATTTAGGACGGTGCTAACTTTGTTCCAGTTGGGTTCTTCATCTTGATTTCGCATGGGATGGAGTCGAGAAGAACTCGCCGTTTCGAAAGTCGTAATAATAAGATTGAGAGTCCTTTTCCGGGTGATTCTTTACGTGATGGGTGACTTCTTTCGGCGCGTGAATTTGAAATTTTAAGCACGAGATGAATGTAAGGAGTCTATTATCCGCCGGGTTGTTTTTTCTGCATCCCAATGCCTTATTTACATCGCCAGCGATGAAGGTCGCGGAGTCGGAAAATTTAAAAATATCAGATTTAAGTAGAATTTTGTGCAGTGGCTTGTAAAATTGAGGGGGCCTCGCTCCCCTTGGATGCAGATCCCTACCGTTTGACAGTTCGTTAATTTCGGAATTTTAATTTCTTTGGCTTTATTGTGCCTCGCGAATAGTACTCAAACTCCTCCGGACTGGATTATAGGCCCTTACGCAGTTATATCCAGGTAAATCAAATTTTTTGTCAAGCGAAAGATGAGTCTCGCAGATTAGGGCCACGTCAATTTGGTTTGAAAACAAAACATTAGACAATTCCACACTCGGAGGATTCCGTTCGAGTTATCAAATTTATTATCACTGTGACTCCCCAGAGGGAGATACTATTGCGCGCGGCACCTGGTCCATCCACTTGGATCTCTTAATTTATTTAAAATCTTTAAAATTTTGAAAAACCGCGGTAATAAGTGATAAAAGGTAAAAGTCGACCGACCTCGATGAGATGAAGGGCCGGGTTTGTCACGATGAGTAAAAAGGGAAGATGAATAAATAATAATAAATTATGGAGGGAAATGTAATAAAATTACCGCGAAGGGACAGGTAAAGAATCCGTCGGGTAAAAGCTAAAAGATTTAAAAGGTAAAAGAATAAAAGAGAGGAAAGAAGGGCGGGAAAGGATAAATAAAGGAAGGGAGTGATAAAAGTTGGACGAAAGCGGCGGGGTGAAAAGTTAACAAAAATATATGAAATAATAAATAGGTAATAAATTAAGCTAAAGTTGTAGGTAATAAGTTAAAATCTGGTCGAATCGATAATGAGCCCCGCATTGGACGACCTGTACTTCAATTGAAGCCCACATGGACCGGAAATTTTCGTTCCCGAAGTTTATCATAAAAACGACTAGTGGCTCGACTGAGCAACTTCCCCAAGGATTTTGTGTGCCGCGCATATTTTGTTATAAGAAGCTTGTTGAGGGACCGAGAGGATCATTTTAGAATTATTTTTTTAACATTTTTCTTTACGCAATAATGCCACACCGTGCTGGCGTACGTAAGGATGGACCATCGCTTTATAGAGAGTGATATTGATATTAATCTTTTTGCTGAAAAAGAATTTGTAAAGAGCATAAAAGGCCGTGCCTTTTCCAGGACGGATTCGACGTGGGTCATCAAGGAATCGCTGACATTCCCCCAGCATAGCGTAAGGATGACTTGATTTGTTTTATCTCGCGCATTTTTCACCCCGAGTCTCCATTGGAGGCGCACCCAGTCCAAGTGCTCTTGTAGAGCGGCGTTCACGAGATTAACGTCTGCGTACAAATAAATATCGGCTGAGGGGAATGTCTCGTGTAAAAAGATTAAAAAGGGTAGGGAATAGTATTGCCCCTTGTGGTACGCCCGCTTCCCGACTTAGAATAATTGACTTTAATGTAAAATTTTCTGCTAGCCAATAAGGAACGCGTTTTAAGGTTAATTTTTACTCTGTTTTCAATCTTTGTTTAATATTTAAACCACTGCTCATGTACAAATAACTGTTAAATAAAAAGCGCGCAATTCGAGGAAACTTTATCTTGCTTATAGGTGTCCCGTTTAAATTCCGAAATAAATTTCCAAACAGGGGGATCCATTAAGTTATAACTTTGCTAATATTTATTGCATTGTACTCTTATCAGAGTGGTTCTATAATCACCGATTTCGTAAGTAACTATTTAGCTGCAATGTCTGATTGAACCTCTCCGACGTCTATAAAAGACTACCTATCCTAGAATCTATTGTCCGTTTTAAGATTCCAGTCAGTATGGAGGGCTTACGGGGGAAAACTCAACGTAAATTGCCCCCCTCGCGCCGGGTCGCCTTTAAGCGGAGCTACGGATTTGAACAGGTATAGATAAGATTCGTGGTTTACATTGACTGATTCAAACTTAATTTCTGATGAAGGGTGAATGGAAATAACTATCAACACAAAAGTGAATATTTATGCATTTTTAGCAGGAACAACAAAGTTAAAAGCGAAAATTGAATGAACTGCCGAATTTTCACCCGTGAACATTTGTGAAACTGCCATTACACTCTTACAATCCAACATATAATGCAGACATTTCTTCCATTGCTCATTGTATCATCTGAATACATAAAAGTTACACGAGTAATTTTAGAGCAATCAAACCTTAGAAAAAATTACTTAGTTGGAACGTAACTCAAGAAAAAATTCGTGGTGCAATTTATACGTCGCCTAAAACGTTTTGGTTTCTCACGTGAGGAAGAACTTGTAGATTTTTTCCGCTCACCAAAATTTGACAGTACTGCCCGTAGATGCCCGCTTTTAGTGAAGGAGGAATATGAAATATCATGGAGAATCTAAAAGAAAACCTATTTTTTTAAGTTTAAAGTGCGAGCACTTCAATCAAGCCGCCCTTCGGGTAACTATGCAGCCCGGAAAGAACTTTTGTAAGGTTATTTATTCTCCAACTCTCGTAAGTTTTGCGAAATACGGCGAACATGGATTATTCTGAAGGGTCATAACTTATGATCATAGTAAGAAAGCTGGTTCTTTCAGTTATTGATATGGATCAAATTTATCATATCATATGTATTCATTAAAGCTCCGAATATTCTTTAATATTCCCAAAAATTTTCAATTAATTGTTTAATACAGCAGAAAATTTCGCGTGCTTGGAAGATGTAACACTTCATCTCATATGGTGCGCAGCTTCATAGGATAGATTGTGAGAGAGGGGATGCAAAACTCTGGTACAGGATGGCTCTTGAGCCATTAGACATCTGAGCAAACGTAGTGGCTCTTCAATTTTGGGAATGCAGGATTAGAGCTCTTATTTAGTTTGTCTTCGGATTCTCGGAGTATAGAAGTGGAGTGGCGTCGTAACTTATCGAACGTTGTTCTGGAAATTTTTCCCAAGTGGTTTATTTATAAGTTTGTGCGATCATCAAAAAGAAAAGAAGTCTAAAAGAGGGAAGCTGTGAAGTAAACAGTTTACGTTTTTACCTATTGCAGAAAATCTCTCGGTGCTATCGAATTCTGCGAAGAGGCCGCAAATGGAATACAAAATAATCAATGGAGAAGGAAAGATGCACCCTGAGGCGCGTTATTAATTTAATTCCTCGACGAGAAACTAAAAAGGTTACACAACCATACAATTATGCGATATACTTGATTCACTTGTGATGAGCATGGCCTTCTGCCCAGCAAAAAACGAATTTTTGGTTTAATGATATATTTATTTCCAGCCAAATATTCACAACTTTGTGTAAATATGATTAGTACAAATACGTTATAAGGAAATACTGAAAATTTTTCTAACTTTACCTGCTAATATTCCCATCACTTTATTATCAATTTCCTTTTCTTAAGATATGGTAAACTGCTATACGCCTGCCAGTAATCCATTATTATACTTTGAAATACCGATTTTCGAGATATTCATATGGTATTTATAACTTTGATCTTTTGCAAACCGAAAATATTGCGTATAAATACCGTCCTTTTCTTAAACATTACTTTAGGAACTTTTTAATGGGCTTTCTCTAAACACTTCAATTAGCCAATTCAAATTTGGCGCGGGAATCGCGAGGAGAGTAGACCGAGAGAACTTTTAGCAACAGCGTTCGCCGTAAGGACAATACTGTCAACTTAATGTGGAACGGCCTACAGTACCGTCTCTAAATCAGATATTAACGTTACTTCGTGTAGATCTCGAATCGCTATATTCGAGAATAGTTCGAATAAAGGAAAATAATATTTTTTGACTCTCGATGGACTTTTCTAAGGGACTATTACTTTCTCCTTTCATATTGATCGATGATTTCTTAGTTCTGCGTAGGTGTACAATTAAAATCGGATTTCAGGAGTGAAAGTACATTTTTACTTAATTTCTAGGGGATGAAGTTTTCGCAAATTTAAAAGCTCAATCGCAACTACCGTATTGTACGACTTATTGAAAATTACGGGAAATATTCTTAAATCTGTTACGAAATATTCAGGACCTCGCGAAATGAATTTTCAATAACCAAATGGTTTTGGTGGACTGGATTAGCATCAGAATCAAGGAAATCACAATTTATTAGATTAATAAGAAAAAATTGAAATATTTCGATTTTACGCAATTTGCGGAAAAGGAAATCGGAAACGTGGATAATTTAGGAAAACTGAATTTCTCTCATGAAAGATTAACCACGAAGAAACAAGATATTACCCTAAATTGGTAATATTTCAATAACGAGTTCGAAGTATTTGATTAACGAATTCCTCAAGCTATAAAAGTTACTTTAAATTCTCATTTCAAATCTTAATGAACTTCTGCGGACAATATTCTCCAAAACTTAGCTTCTGTGGCTTTTTTATACCTTCTCTTGAACAGTTTACAGCATGTTACTCATCTGAGTAAAGGTTTCCCATTGATCTTTGAAGTATATCTGCTCAGAAGCCCGGCTGCGAAACTGTAAATTAAAAGAAAAACAAAGTTATACAGCAGATTTTAACCATACATTACTTCAGATGTTATTAAATTGCGTGGAAGAATGAAATTGTTAAATCATAAGATAAATAACTTCTCACAAAGAAAATATGACATTTTTAGAAATTTAGAAGAGAAAAATAGATTAGAAATTAGCATATCTTACAGACAACTATACTAAAAATTAAATTGAAGAATCATTTGAAAGATTACTTCAAAAGAAAAGGTGCACGACTTTCCAAACCACGCAAAGACGTATCGTGCCAGGCTCGTTTCCCCTTTTAAAAATGGAGGGGTTCGCCAGCTATCTGCAACTGGAATTTGTCATTTCGGGGGATCGGGGCGCTCGCGTCAGCAGTTGCAAATAGCCAGCCCTATCAAACCATGGTGTGGCTACAGCATGAAAACCGTAGCCACGGAAAAGATAGAAGAGGAAGAATTTTAGAAGACTAATCAAGTTTTATTCTCTAATGGCTAAAAAGCCTGTCTGTATTAGTGTGTGTATTACCTTTCACTTCAATTTCCCCTCCCCCCAATCACTATCGCCCATCGAGTGGGCCCTACTTCACTTCATTTCCCATTCCCCCCAAACTCTAATGCAGACCTGTTCTCTAATGCCCGTTGGATGGGCCCATTTCTAAAGAAATCTACCCTCTACCACCCTTCCAAGCTGAAAGACGTCGATTCCTTACCTTGTGCCGAGGAATTCCTCCAGCGGTGGCCGAGCTCTGCTTTCCATCGGCGAACAGAACCTCCTCTTCAAGTCACTATCACCAATTCACTAAATTTCACTATAATGACCATAGCTCACTACACAAACACACACAATTCTTCCTTGCCAGGAGTCTTCTTCAGCTTCTTTCGAGCCAGCAATCTTTCGAAGGCCTCCACGTATTTCGGTCGTCTTGTTTGCCGTGGTGACAGGTCAGCGAGGCATCTCTACGGCGATCGTCGAGAAGTTCAAGTGGACGTAGAAACAGCATGGTCGCCTCGAGTGATTTCAACTCCCGGAGATCTTGCGCCGACTGAGGTTCTCGTCGCGAACGTTGGGCAAAGACTGCGTCGACGACAAAAATTTCAGGGTTTATATACTTTGCTCGTGAAGGAGGAGAGGGGAAAGGGAAAAGGTTTTACGTAATGTTTCTCCTTAATGTATTCCAGTTCGAATGGAGTCCTCACTCATCCCTTTTCTTCTCCTACCTGTGTCACTGTCTCGTCCTATCGGAGTAATGAGTTAAACGGAATTACCGAGCAAAGAGTATTGGATGACTTCAGATGTCGAATTAGAGCTTAATTTGACAAAGTAGGCCGATTTTATTCAATGGAGGTACTAATCAACAAAATTTACTATAATTGATTGTTTTTCAATTATTTAACCCTGGGTGTTTAAAAGTTCACAACGCTCTCTCTACTTTTCATATTTTTTTACTTTTCATCGCCGCGTGTGGGTTCTTGAAGTTCTTCTGTTGTGATAAAGAATAGCATTTTGAGGATGTGATAATTTGTATTAATACTTAGAAAATCGACATTATGGGAAATTAGACCAATCATATTTCCTCGTTTAGTTGTTTCACAAAATATCCATTAACATAAACCATTCGAATAATTTTCGGATTCATAAGAAATCATCGAAAACTTTCACGCGGACTGCAAACTCTTATCATGATAATTTAGCAAACCAGAGTTGAAATTGATACTATATTATTATGCCAAATATTTCTTGGCATCGAAAAGATTTTTATGGTGCTTGTTTCAAAAATCAGATTTTTGCATAATATTTCAAGAAATGTTATCTTTTAAATCTTTATCTTCGTCAGATTTGTTATTTCAAATCAATATATGGATGACCTAGCCATTCTTGATAGTAAAAGTGACTGCTCGCCCTTTTTAGAATCAGAGGCGAACTTTCTCAATTCCATAATTGATTGTTAATCTGGAATTAAAGAAATTAAAGCTTTTATGAGCTTCCAAATTCGAGTACTCACTTCAATCATGCTGATTACTTGGAGACTAACCATTCCTCCTATTAAAAGTCCTTGCGTCAATAATATCGCCAAGGCGTAAATGACGTGCCACATGAAGGGTGGATTCACACTATTCTCTCACATAAAGAAATTAAATGGGCAAGTTAAAAAGGGAATCGAATAACTACAATCTCATTTAAGCACATTTCAGTGTTTATAAGTAATCCTCTCCTAAAAATTGCATCCCCCTTAAAAGATACAATGAAAGTGATAATTAGAATAGGATAGCGGGTATGGAAAAAATTAATGAAATTGTTTCTTTAAATAAAGATAGTTGTCGCACCTACATCCCCTCATCCAAGAACCACATTCCCATTAGCGATAGCACCGTAAATAACGTACCTCCGTCGATAGCATAATATAACCTAACGGGTGTTCGTCGGACATTAAGTGTTTCGCGTGAAGAAATTAAACATCGCCTATCCTTTGTAATTGCTAAACTAGATATTAAATAGCTTTCAATCGATGCCCTTTTTTGTTAGGTGCACGTATACGGAAATAATTGGAAGAGATTAGTCATAAAATCAAAGATGATTTAATTTTTAACTGGAATTTAACTGGAAGTATCGAAAATAGGTCCAAATATTAGATAAAGTTACGACGATAGCCGTGAATACGCACTTTATCATCACACTTGAATTTAAAAGGATCACCTTAACGTCAAATTCGTTTGTGAATTTAGGCGTTGGATGAAATTTATTTAACAAACTGAAGTTGAATCCGATGGATAACAACTGGAAATATACGGCACAGACAGGTATAGTGATAAAGGGCTCGGAAGGTTCCGCCTAAATTTTTTATTTTACCTTCGAAAATGCAGATCTTTCTCCGTGAATTGGCTCAACTGCTATGCATTATACTTTAACGAAGAGTTAACGTGTTTTGAATTCTGGGGGAGACCTGTGTAAGGGCGCGCGCTGAGGTGTTATCGAAAAGGGAAAGAATACCTGGTTAAAGGAGTTTCTCTTTACACACAACCTCATCCTCCCAAATACTTCTGATTTTTGTAAACCGTTTAAATTGCCCCGAATAAGGAAAGCTTCCATCGCATGTTACAACATACATACAACATAGAAACTTTGTACGACCGCGAATAGGAAAAAGCTGCTCATCGATTGTTAAATTCATCATTAGTTTATACGACCGGGAGAATCACTTAAATTAACGGAATCAATTTTTCCACAAAACACTAAATATAAACCACGGTTGTGCATTGTATCTTACTTTGAAAAAGAATGGAAAAACTCTAGTAGAAATTATTCAATTCCAAGCAAACATTTATGAAGCTTTCACAACTAAATTAATAGAACAAAACTTAAGTACGCTACAATATTTTGTATTATATAATCATTGCAAACAATAGTTTTCAGAAAGAAATATACTGTGATATCAGAACTTTGTGTTGGCTTGTTTTCTCCATATGAGTTATGAATGATGAGCACAGCTAGCACAAAGACATTCAGTCACCTATGGACCCGTCTTGGCGTCTTTTTTTTCGTTCAACATTAGATCATTTCATCTGTAAATGTCTCAAAGATTCGTATTTGGCATCTTTTTCTCAATAAATGTCAGAGAAACGAATTCAGATACATAATTATTTTATAATAGGAGAAATTCGGATGAAGGTACCGGTACGCTCAATCAGGGCCGGCCGATGCGCTTTGGCGATCCAGACTGGGATTCAAACAGGTGCCTATTTCAGATAGATCTCCGTGAAACATATTTTTAACGACTTGTACCCTAGAGAATATTTCGGCGTTCATATGGGTAAGAATATTTTTAAGGCATTGTAATTATTATTGCTCAAATTATTATCACAGTAGCTTTAAAATTAAGAAGATATATTACTTTGCTGTGAGAAAAATGCAGCTAGGAATAGACAATCACGATAAATTGATCCTTCATGCTTTGGATACATAATTAATTCAACATTTTCATTTGGGGAAAAGTAATAGATAACATTCTTTTACGCCCATGTCATGGACCGGATCGGCACGCAAATAATGTATGGTTTTATCGGAAGGGCTACTGAAAAAACTCTCCAAAATATCTCCTCCGAATATGTGAAGGAAATAGTCGTGAATAGAGAGTACCTTCGTATGTTCCTGGACTGAAAAAGTCTAGGCTAAAATTATATCAACTTAAGTCCCTCGAGTAGAAGTTAAATTGTTATCTGATCACCCAAACAAAAATTAGCTGCTCTTGGAAACTGTGACTCTATATGATCCCAAATTGTTGTTGCGTAAATGAAATTTCGTCGAAAAGTTCCATGCAGAAAGACAAAGCTCATCTATATCTTACTAGCTTTAACTTAGTCTCAACAACATCGACACCTTTCTTTTTTTGGGGTATATTTACCGAAATTATACACATCCCTAAACATGAACTATAGAATAATCGTTGGTAAATACATATTTCGATGGAAAATTTTCAGATTTTCCCAGGTTAACCAAGAAATTCCCTGAGTTTTCCGGAAGACAAAAAATCCCTAAGTTTTCTAAGTTTCTCGTGAATCCTCCGCCAGTTTCCTCCACCGGAAAGGAGAAATGCTGGATGAAAATTGACTGATAAATTTAAAATTATGTGAATACAAGAATCCATAGGAATGAAACTTTAGAAAGAAATGATTTTCCTTAGAATGAAGTTCACATTTATTCGACATTTATATCAGTTACGTTTATTATTCCGCTCTATTAAAACATGACTGAAATTTCATGAGACTATAGCTTTTGTATTTAAGCAATAAAATTGCTACTGAATAACTTACTTCAAACTTTACCAACGTAATATTAGTCTTTTTAAAAGTGCTTAGACAGATAAGGTCTTTCGCACATAGGCCACCAGAGGCTTTCAAAACCAGGGAACGTTTTCATTAGAGCCATCCATGAAATTTTAGCGTCGAAAGTAATCATTTATTTGATTTCCTTATACGAGTAAACAGGACCGAAAAGCCACAAAATTCAACCGTGATTAATCGTCACTCTTTCGGATCTTCGCATTTCTTCCGCATCTCACGGTGATAACTCATCTCAGAGAAATATTTCGTTCTTTAATTTGAGACACTTGTGTAGTTAACATTAGATGACATGCATCAAGAATGTCATCGCACAAATTATCTTAAAAACTTAACGGTAGTCTTTTCCGAACTATTTCATAGAGAACGAATTCGATGAAATGAGATTATTATCAACTGAAAGTACAGAAAAACCATTCGGATGCTGTAAGTAGTTTCGATAAATTACGTTAGAATGAATTTCACATTGCATGACGGCATTGAATATTTTTAATAACGATTCAGAGGAATATTTTTATGGATAGAATTGGGAATATAAAGATTAAGTAGGATCTGGAAGAAGAGCTATGGAAAAATCAAGGGAGAGTCTTTCTTAAGGTTACCTTTGAAAATCGTCAACATACTCTGTGAGTTGGAAAATGTCATGGCTAATATGCCATGCATTAGATTTTAATCAAGAATTAGCGTATTTTGACTTCTAGGAGCGACGCGTGTACGAGCACGAGGCAAGGTATTCACGAGATAGTAGAGAACAATTAGGAAGATTTCTGTTTACAGGACTCCCGAATGAAGATGAGTAATGTGAATGTGTCAGAACTTACTCTAATCGTTGGTGGAAAAAACTGGCCGAGCAAGGAAATCGTAATGGCCTCAACGCCATAATCCAATGCAGGTACCCCACATTTTCATAAGACGCTGGAAAATTTATCATTGCGCAATCGTGTAATTCATGATTAAAAATTCAAAGCAACATTATTGGTTTATCCTCATAAGCAATACGCAATTTTAGTACAAAATATTATTTACTTATAGAATATTGGTGGAAATGATTATCCGTCGATGTTTAATTGTGGGACCGTGCTTCTGAAAGTTGGATAGGAGGTTAGTCTGATGCTATTATTGTCATAAGGCATTCCTAGTTCTCTTCCGTTGACATGACAGTAGTTATGTGACTAAACAAATATTTCCATCTTGGAATGTTGCACTAGCTTTCTATATTGCTACTTTTCTTTCGGAAACATGATAGTTGCCGTGAAATTCAACAATTATTTTGCCAACTTCTAACTTCTTATAATGATACCTTTTTATGAAGTCTTAAAAGATAAGCAACTTGAATAACAACTCTTTTATTAGTATAGTTCTAGCACAACTAACGATGACCCATAGTCTCCGTCTGCCTTAGCCTACCATAATATAATATGGTTGGCTTTGGTTAATCGTTAAATTCACCAGTAGATGATTACAGTTCTAAAGATGGTGACTGGCAATGCAGATTTAATTTTATATGTTCCAGCGGAAGTAAAAGAAGTGGACTGTACTGGCTGTGTAAGAAATCGCTTATTTAAGCGCTTTCCAAAGACTTATATGTTAATTTGAGTTTTCCAGTAACGGGAGTTCTTTTCGGTGATATTTAACTAATGCTCACCAATATCGGAGAACACAGAATGTTAAAAATATTAAGGGAAGGAATAATCGTAAATGAATGAATTCCCACTGATAGGTGTTCCCCGAGGGTGGGGTGGTTTAAGAAATAGGGAAACAGTGGAAGCTAAGAGGACTGGCAAATTGGAGAAACGAATCTAATGCATAGAGAAATCGGTACGTTACAGGGAAGTTTTGGTTTATTGTATTTCCCACCTTTGTTAGGATCCATAACAACTTCTAGGTTTGGGTGGCGAAACTGAGGCACATGAGATGAATGAATAAAAACACTGGTACACTTCCACAGATTTACTTCTTGGGGTAAATCTGTGGAAGTGTACCAGTGTTTTTATTCATTTATAATGGCCTTCCACGAAGTAACGCCTTCACACATCGAATTTATTTCACATGATAGGAATTTCTGGGAGCGAGGTTCTTCATTTCAAAGAATCGTCCAAAATGGAGGTTATTCATTTGACCACATGTAGCAATCTAAAGGAAGAAAATCCCATGAATGGGCCCTTTCTATCTCTATCTTCTATAAATATCTGGTGCAACTGGAGATTCTACTATTGCGGCATTCTAACTATTCGAGAATCCATTTTCTAATCGCAATCCTCTTTAGAAGAGAATTATTATGCAAAGTATTTCATACAAATAAATATTAGTTTGAAAGTAACCCAAAAATCTATCGGCACAATTAACTTTCCGATTAGGAAATAGTATAACAGGCAGCAAACTGGTTGTACTCGTAGGTATAGGTTAGGTTACATCAAATGTGGATCTAATTGCGAAGGGCGATCGCCCTATTATTCACGAGAAAGACATGTTGCGCAAATTGTTAGAATAACCGTTTCCATTTTACGAATTATTAATCGCCAAAATCGCTCAAGTTGACGTACGTCCAAAGTTGATCGCATTAAGCATCGTACATTATCTCGAAGATAATCGCACATATTCGCCTTAAGTTTCTTGATATTATTTTACCCTTTCTTAATTTTAATTGGAGTTCTCTTACTATTCTAGAATGATGCAAGTCTGTAGTTCTCTTCTTTGGCTCGAACGCTTGTATGCATCGCGAAGTACGAAGAGTGATTGATTTTTCAATGTGTGGTAGACATCAAAAATCACTTTTTTTTCCTCTGAGCGAATACAGCTTAATTTCCATCACTGTATCTACTCGAAAATATCACGTTCCCACCATGACCCCTGTTTCTAGAAAATAGAATGGTGCATTAAGTTAACAACTACTGAACCATCTATATTTTCTTGAGTATCCTCCTATCAAAAATATTATTTAAAATAATAATAAAACATTATCTTCACCACTCCTGTGTCCGCGGACAGGAATTGTCAGGCGAGCAACTGTTTGCAAAGATTTTTCCGCACGCGGTTACCCTGGGAATAATTACTTGGATATCATAAAAAGATTCATCTGATACAAAAATGTGCTTTCAATGTTAGCTTTTTCAATCAACGACTACTTCAAAAAGGAATATTCTATAGAGTTTATAAATAATTTTGAGTTAATAAATGTGTTGGGGATATAACAAACAAATTCATGTGTACCTTAGTCATCTAAAAGAAAATGCTCAAGAGGAATCTTGGAACAGAAAGAATAAGTTATAATTTAACACAAAGATATAAAATGTTTCATTGCTAAGAAAGGTAACATTAACTTGCACAACACGGTGAATTATGTTAGGATTCATATATTGAAAGTATCGTCTTTGAAAACTAATTATTATTTGTATGATGCAAGAAACTACTTACATTACAATACATAATCGAGAAAGAGATATCCTCAGACATCACCTTAACTAGAAAATTACTGAAGCTAATATGTAAATCGCAACTTCCTTATTTATGTTTCTTGAAGTTATATTTTAGATGTTATAGAAAAATGGAACTTGTAAAAAATATGACAGTTGAATTGTAACTGCAGTTCATCTGTGAATATTAGCATAATTAAAACTGTTTCATTCTCAGCAATCATCTCAATTTTTTAATGTATTATAGTATAAGAAACTACACTGACATTGGCTACAATGGTATTATCATATTAGAAACGTCTCCTTCTCAGGCGTTATTAATTGAACGAATATACGGCAATTAATAACGCCTGATAAGGAGACGCGCTCAGTTGTCGGGCCACGACCATGCGGGCAGGGTGCGTCTTTACGTCACGTAACAGACCTCTCTTCCGAGTGTCATAAAAACGCATGAGGCTACTTCGCCGCACCGCTGGGTTTAGGCCTTAATTCTTACCAAAAAAAAAGTTAAACGAATTCTCGTAATCCGATATTAAGTTATTATTACTAAACATGGAAAAATCGATTCATATCAAGTCTGTTTTAGAAATTAATGTGCAGCAATGTGTATTTTATTGTAGCATATTAAACATGTTACAATTATCAAAGTTCATTTGTGTTAGCTTTTAAATTCTTGTTGAAACCTGTGTCAGGAAGTAAATTGACATTCTCATGTTATTCTCATCACAAATAATACTTAGTTATCTCTTTTGACAGCTTCAGATTTTTGGATAGTTTTCTTAACATTTTAATTCCTTTTCTGTTTTTTTTCAATGCTTCTTCTGCTCAATATTTTGATTTTTTGAATTAAGTTGCATTTCATATTCAGCTTTGTTTCAGCATTGCAGCTTATTGAACTAGTTCAAATTATTTCAGATAATTTGTTAGTTTAAAATTAGCCTTTTAAATTCTTGTCGAAAACTTTCATCAAGTAATGATCTCAATTTCATATGTTTCAGTTTGATTTAGTAGTTGAATATCTTGTTTTTCAAAATTTAGTGCCAATTTTCTTATTTTTGCATGGCACTTGTATTTTGTGATTTCCTTGTAGTTTTTTTTCAGGTAAAGGTAGATGCACAAATGAGACAACAGCTGTAGTGTTAAGAACCTGGATGTATCAGCACAGACTGGGAGAGCTGAGAAGTCCGACTTCCCATTCATTGGCATACTGATATATTTTAAAGCTATGTTCATAAGCCCAGATTTAGAGGTTTGCCACTTAGTCATTTAGTGGAGTTTTTAGTTTAAGAAAGTTTTATTCATTGGATCCAATACTATTATAGGAAACAAAGTTCTCCATGATAAATTTTTTATACTATACCACAAAATAAAAGATACACGACCTAGGTTTCGTGGCGAAGCCACATCATCAGGTGAAACAAAGGGCGAAACACTCGGAATTTATACAAACACCGAACCAATGAGAAAAGGTGAAAATATAGAATACAATGAATCAGGATAGGAGGAAGATTAATGCAACATTGGAAGGAGCAAGATAGTTGAAAGGTAAAGGAAAAGGATTGGCAAACAAAAAAGAGGGGGGGGGAAAGGAAAACTAATGGGTTTGAGGTGGAGTGAGGAGGGAGGGGTTAGGGATGATAGCTTGTAATAGAGGGGAATGGTTAGGAAACAAATATTCGTTTACAATGTTGTTGGAGGAGTTTTTAACAATTTCAAAAGTCTCAAGATCATCGAGTTTAAAACTTTTTTCACAACGGTGAAGCACAGTCCTTTTGATAGTTTGAGAACTTTGTTGTCACACACTACCACCAAGTGAGACCTGAGACTGTGATGTTTATTATAGGAAAGTTTTTTATTATAAGTTTTTATAGGCAAAATTATTGATATGTCGATTAAAGTAATTGCTGTCCTACATGTTTTAAACATATTATTTGCTTGTCTATGCAAACAAATTATTTTCATTGTTTTATAGTTTAAATGAATGGTCACTTGAGATGAAACTCAAACTCATTTTGAGTATACAAGAAAGAGAAACGTCAAATCTATAATTTATCAGTATCAAACTCTATACTTAGCTTTAATTAATTAATTGCAGCACCACTAAATGGGTAAAATTTTACAAAAATAGATTTTTACTAGTCTAACAATCAACTAGAATAGCTATTTAACAAGATATTCATTATGATATTTTATTTGCTTGTAGCTATCTAAGCAAAAATATATTTTTATTGTCTAATAGAGTAATGATCTCTTCAAGTTTAATAGAAATGAAACTTGAATTTATTTTGCATTCAGCTAAGGTTAAGTAGTAATTAAATTAATAATGTCAAGTTTTTCCAGTTTGCAATCGGAGTGAGGAGCACAAACGATAAGTATTTATAATGCAATTGTGCAGTTTATTTCAGTTTCAAATGGAGAGCAGAAAGTTCAAGTACAACACCTGGAAATATTTCTCCAAATCTAGAGTGAGAGCAGTGTAAAATATTCAAAGTAGCTCTCAAGTTAGACTTTCAAGACTTGAAAGTCTAACTTTTCAAGTCTTTCAAGACTTTCAAGGAGAAATATTTCAAGATGTCGTACTTGAACTTTCTGCTGCATCTGGAGAAGAAACACGAAGAATTTAAACAAGCAAAACGCTTGACCTTGAAAAATATTCAAAGTCCAAATCTCTGGAGATTTTTTCTGGCATGATAATTACTCCTTTTCCAGGAACAAATTGAATCCACAAAATAATTGTGCAATTTTTTATTTACTTTTTCATTTTCAATGCTTTTCACTATTACTTAATCAAATTTAACTTAATTAATTACACAATTTATTTTCAATTATAATAAAAGAGTTCTTAACACCACAGCTGTGAAAGTATTTTAAAACAAGAAATAAGTTTTATTTCTTAAATATGTCATTAAACTATTAAAGATTTCACAATATTTAACAAAGCACTTTACAATCCAATTAAATTATATGCTCAATATTGAAACAGTAAGTCCGAGTTTCAAAGCAAAAGCTGCAAAAAAAGTCAAATATCCACTATATATAACTTTTTGATGAAAAGATCTTGGCACATACAGCAATATAAAACTAACTTGCTGAATTACAGTGCAAAATTAAATTTATACTACAACTTTCTGCTGCAAATTGAACCATGAAACAGGAAAAATAATTCCAGTGAAGAAATGTTTCTAAAGTCATGTAGAAACAGGTTATAAGCTAACCCACCTATTTGAGTAAAAATCTAAAAAACTTATTCAATGTCTAAGCTAAGGAAGGTGGGCTGCAAACTAGGTGGCTGATTGCCTTTAAGGGTTTAATACAACAGGGAATAACTCTGAGACTAGTGCAATTTCCTACTTCAAAAGGAGGAATACTACTGTGGGAATAAGTGACAGATTTTATCAGCCAAATTTTAGAACCTCCAGTTGAAAAAGATGGAACATATAGACAACTCTTATATAAATGGTGCAAAAAGGAAATGAGAAGAAAAGCCTGAAAGTTTGATATAGATTAAGGTACTCATGAGTATGTTACTTGGTTTAACTGGGTTAGTATGAATTAACTGAATTTTAAGCATTTGAGTCAGGCTTAAGTGGTATTTATGCAGGAATCTTACAATGGCACTTGCAATTAACACACACACTGATTGTGTGTGATAATATTGTAGAAAAGCACCACTAAGAAAAATAAGAGAACTTTTTCAGACAATATTTCTGTAAGAAATACTATAAGAACATAATCACATACTATTTACTTAAGAATTAATCTATATTTTTCTTTGCCTTTAATTATCATTTAATTATTTATTATATTCATTAATTATTTTGAGTAATTTAAATATGTGAGACTTAAAATATGAGATTACCACAATTTCAAATCACAACTTGTTTCTAACTTTCCATGTGAATATGAAAAGGTTTACGGAAACAAATGACCTTTGGAACAAAGAATTATTTTGGCAAGTGAAATGGATAAAATGAACAAAAGATGAATATATTAAAGGTAAATAATTTTTAAAAATGAAGCCAATTAGAATATTAAGCAAAAGAATACATACAAATAACAAAGGATCCAGAATATAAATTTAGAGAATGATTGGAAAATTTTATGTAACTAATACTGCTTTGGAGCAACTTTTCAGCACAAATTTAGAAAAGTTATACAAGCAACTGATCCTGGGGACGGAAACATAGCCAGCACCAATGATGCAATGAATCATAATCTCAAAGATTTAGGAATAATTGAAATATTAAGCAAAAGTAGTAGAGAAAAAACCTCAAATGAATAGGTTGGAAATAATGACAAGAAATAAAGTATGCCAGAAACAGTCAAATTCAAAAGAAAAGCAATGAGATTAAGCATTGTCATCCAAGAAATTAATCTCATATTCTGAATCAAATAAACAAGGAATAATTGGGAAACAAGTGATGCTTCTAATTTTAAAACTGATTTTGTAAAAGTCCAAGTGAAAGCAGAGAGTAAGATACTTACTCTCTATTGAAATCAATTCTATCATCCACCAAATTTCTATTTTCAGGCAGAAAAGAATACAGTGAACTTTCCGTCTAATAATTCAAAATTATCTCCAAAAAAATCAGCTCATCATTGCCTAATTATGACAATAATATAATTCAATTATGAATGCGTAGGAAAACTATAAATTTTCAACTGAATCTCATGAATTTTGAATGGTTGACGTATAAAGCCACTGTAAGTTCTCAACTTTAAACTTCAATTAAGACACTGAAAAAATATCTAAAATGCAGTAACTAATTCAAGGTGTGATTTTAATGCTAAATTTCCACTAAATAAATCAAGTACTTGAATAAACAAATACATCAGAATATGAGTTCAGAAATCAATAAAATATCTTCCTTTCAATTTCAAGCTTCTAAACATCGCTTTATTTTAAATTCCAATTCAGATGAAGAGAACATGAAGCAAAAATTTATAGTACCAGACGAAAGTGAGACACAAACCATTGTACAAACCTCATGTTTATATGGCAGTCGTTCTGCTCCTAAAAGATGTTTTTACAGGTATATTAAAGTAATGTTGTAGTTGTGTACAACGTCGAGGTCTCATTCATGGAGACTGTAATTTTACTTTGGATAATTTATTTTTCAAATTGTTACATTTCCTATCTCTGCATAGTTTCAGTTTTGTTTTGTCTGTTATTGTGCTTGTTACAAATTATTCCAAGTCTCCAAGGTTTTAAGTTCAGCCTTTTTACATCATTGTTGAAATTTTGTATCAAGAGAAATTCATGTCTTATTTATAATGTTTTCCTAAGTTGTTAGCTCATTTTTTCATCTCTTTTGAAACATTTGTTCTTTTTATAATCATCCTTTATTTTTCAGAGTTTTCCATATGGTAAGGCTTTCTAACTGCATTCAGAAATCAAGATTCTAATTTCCAAGAGCAGTCATAAATTACACTTTACCACAGTAAACAGCAGGAGTACTCAATGGAGTTAGAGGGCTCTTGGACAGCTTTAAAAATTTTCAACCATAACGTAACTCAGGAGGTTCTTGCAAAGTGAATACTCTCATATCAAAAAGAGTTGCAGGGAACAGTGCAAGGATTATGATTGAAAACTTAATGAGTTTGTCTGCAAGTTCTTTATAAAGGGCTGTAATAAAATTACACTATAAATTTAAATATAACTGTGGAAAAAGAGGTACTTGAAGTCTTTCTTTCTCATTCCTTGTGATCCTGCAGCAAAAGTGTTCCAATGCTAACAACAGTCCTTCCTCCAGAGAAATACATGGGTGGTCTGAAAAGTTTCCGCCATTTCTCGACATGTTTTCTGAAGATTTCTGAAAAATCTGGGGTCGGAAACTTTTCAGACCACCCTCATATATCCAGTACCTATTGGAAATTTTTCTCTTTTGTGGAGATAGACAACTTCCCTGAAATAAATATATTATGTAAGAATAAAACACAATTCTTAAGAATATGGAGTAAAGTGGTTGAATGCAGCAAAATGCTTTAGTCATGGAAATTGAAAATTTTTAAACTTAAAAGCAATGATCAAAGAAATTCATTTCCAATTAATAATATTAAAAACAAAACATCAGTTGGGGATAATTGAGTAGCAAAGGTAAGTGATCACATCAAAAAGTGATTGATATAAAAAATAATCAGCAAAATGTTCTTTAGAAGTAATAACGTGTCCTCTCCTCCAGGATCTGCTAATGGAAATGACTTGGTGGAGCATTTGCATCAATATTGAAAAAGATAATGTACAATATTTATTGACAGGATATTTTTCTTTTTCTCAGAAATAAATATTGGACATTTTTATAAAAATACATTGTCTACCCTAATCAATGATCCAAAACTTGAGATGAGATAAAAAGAAAAAATTGATCCTGTCAGCTATCAGAGAAAATGAAATTGGAGTGTGAGTGGGATTGTAAACAAAGTAATGAAAGTTCATCTAGTTCTGGAAATGATCAGGAATTTCCAACTAACATTACACTGACTTCAACAAATTAGATCTTGCTAATAGAGAATTAGGAGTATGAAAGGAAAATAAGTCCATAAAGTAGATTAATATTTTTAATTTTGCATTTTCCAAAAAGGTTGATATCATACAAGGGTGAATGCCAGACACTCATGTCTCTGTAATTCCTTTCTTCCCCTCCACCACCTGGTCCAACAACCAAACTGCAGCATTTTTTATAAATAAATCAATATATTATTAAGAAACCTTTCCATTTTGTGTAAATTTCCTTTAAAATGTTTCATTCTGCCAGCTACCTAAGTTGAGAGTGAAATAACACTCACAATCAGTGTAAGTGAAAATATATACAAGCAATATTTATACAAATATATATGAGAAATAGGCTACTCCCTGAAAATAGGGAGATTTCTGTTCGTATATGTATACAATTAAAGAATAAGGGAATATGACTATTAGAGATGGGACTACCTGATCTGATAAGATTCCCAATTCCTACTATGAGTAAAATTTATTACTTTTATTTATTATTGTTCTAGGAAACAAATTTGTAATGAATGAAGTTAATTTATTTATAAAATATTTATTACAATTACTAATACAAAACCTCATGAAACAAAAATATACATCTTTATTGAAATATTTCGGTAAAATTTAAAAAATTGACAATCTTTCATTTAAATCATCTAAATATAATATTTAAGTTTTAAAATACAAAACAGCAATTTCAGTTCATTTAATTTTTATACAAGATAAAATTCTAATAATATTAATGAAGTCAATATTAAATGAGAGAATTAACTATGTTCATAACAATATCAAAAATATTACTTGGAGCTGAAAAAGGTTGAATTAGCAAAATATTATTTATGATAGTTTGAGAGTTGGCTAGAAACTCGATGAATCCATTCTCATAAAAAATTGAAATAAATCTATGTTAAGCACCATGCTTAAGCATTACTAAGATCTATAGATTCTAGTTTTATAGATAGTTCAATTCATAAATATTAATCTATTTATCATTAACCATCAAAAATAAAATGAACTACTGGAATATGAGTTTTACACAAAGGAATCCATAGAATCATTTCTGGAATCAGAAGTTTGGCTTAAAATACTAGAATTCTTAGCATTTAGAAGGTCTGCTAATTCCAATTAATCACCCCATCACTATTGATTATGACCATCTGAACCGTTTTACGTTAACTGAATTTTTCAGGTCTGTTTCTTTTTCTCTAAGGAAAATGGATATGCAAAGAGTCTGAAAGGATCTGGACCATGCCATCTGGAATCTCCAACAAGGATAAAATGCTGATTGCTTATTAAAAATATTTCGTTTCTGATCAATGAAGCTCTTTTGTTTGCAAAAGTATAACATCAGCATTCTACCTGTATATCGGCTTGTTTTATTTAATTTTTTTATTTAATTACAATTTTTATAAATGAAGTTTAATATTTATTAAAATCATTTCATATTTGATCACTCTCATTGATGGAGTGTCCAAATTTATGTTTCAAAAACCAAATATAGTTATACGAAAGCAGTAATTGGTTCAAGCACATTTATTGCACCAAATAATTTTCAAATCATAATATTGGTCAAGTTACTTTATCAATAACTGGTCATGCTAGAAACCAGTGACAAAAATTTTACAAGAAAAATAAAGAACTTAAAAGGATTTACTTCATCTAAACGGTAAAATGCCAGCATAATTTTTTTGAGAAGATATATGGCAGTACTCCAACAAAATTATGAACTTCATTCCAATATTCAACTGATTAATCAGCTATCTCAAATGAAAAATAAATCAAGAATCTTGACTCCTTCAAATCAATTTCAAATGTACCTGCTTAAAATTGGAGAAAGGAACTGTACTAAAATGATGATATTGAAAATAGAGGGAAAAGGTGATAAAATATGAAATAAGCCAAAAAACCTCAAGGAAAAAGCACTTGCTGACATGCACATACATTCAAAGATGCTATTCATTGATAAAGAATTATTTTTCACTGAATGCTGATGTTTACTTTTCCACATAAGGTTTTATTTGAGAACTACCGGTTTCGGTGTATAACCTTCGTCAGCTTCGAACAGACTGAATCCTCAAAACAACAAGACTTACATTGTAATTTGGTTAATTATAGACAGATACACAATGTAGAAGAGGAAATTAACGTACAACAATAACAATCAATTAGGAGGGGGAGTGGGAGGGGATATTTACTAGTGACTATGGAATGGGGGAGAGGGCGGATTCCAAGATGGGGGAGGGAATCTTGGAATACGTATTGTTGTACATTAATTTACTCTTCTACATTTTGTATCCGTCTATAATTAACCAAATTACAATGTAAGTCTCGGCGTTTTGAGGATTCAGTCTGTTCGAACCTGAAGAAGGTTATACACCGAAACCGGTAGTTCTCAAATAAAACCTTATGTGGAAAAGTAAACATCAGCATTCAGTTATGTATTTCCACCACATCACGGCCGAGGCTATAGATTATATTATAAATTATTTTTCA
Source organism: Pachydiplax longipennis (assembly GCA_036926295.1). Classification (NCBI taxonomy): domain Eukaryota; kingdom Metazoa; phylum Arthropoda; class Insecta; order Odonata; family Libellulidae; genus Pachydiplax; species Pachydiplax longipennis. Next base: position 70,165,831 of record JAVFKF010000015.1, read on the forward strand.
GTTTTCAGTATAAATCTATAACAGAAAATTTTCTGCAAACTCTACTGCTAGCTTCTTCCAGTTGAATCCACAATAGGCTCAATATCTCAGGCCCCAATTGTAATTTTAACGACTGTATTTCATAGAGGACATCAAGAAAACCCTAGTAAATAAGTATTTCCTGCGTAAATAGTGCACAATGGGAGAAATTAAATGGCAAAGTTCGGCAAAATATTTTAATTCCTAAAAGAAATGAAAATGCTCGATGATTGCTTCTCGCCAAAGTGACGTCACGCTTCTGCTGCGGGTCAAACAAAGTGACAAAACAACACGGACGCAAGAATCAGAAGTTTAATTTTTTCAGAGAAGGTTGCACAGAGCAAAATAACGGTGAGATGGGCCATGGATTTGCAAAAGCAAATACAGGAAATCGTTGATACGATGATGGTGGCAGACTTTTTCGCCAAAAATGAAGACTTAGTGAGCAGGGAGATGCAAATAATATAAAAAATTAATATAAGATTATAAATGGTGTATCTTCCCACTTTGCAATAACATATTGATGAATTCGCCATCAAAGTGCTTGTTTACATCCCAAAAAACGAAAGAAGAGAGGCATGGATAAAAGCTGTCTGCCGAGATGAACGCCCAGGAAAAATCAGAGTGAAAACTGTTTGTTTTGTCTGGGAAGACCATTTCAAGGTAAGAATCTCTCATAAACCTGAACAAAACATGAATTTTGTTCATCACGGCTGATTTAAAACTTATGGAAATGCCATCTAGTAAGGCGGGTGACATACTTTTTTGTGAGCAAGTTAATTTATTTGAAGAATCAATGAGAAAAAAACTCAAGATTTTTTGGGACAAGACTAGCGTTTTACTTTAAGTATTTATCTCCTTTACATTTTCAGTAAGAACAAAAAAAACCAACAAAGAGTCTGGTAGAACACTTCAGTAAATAAAATCAAAAATATAATTACATTGTCTTGGCTATCAAATGGTTCACATGAATAAACGCTTTTCTTGCATTCAGAAAATATTAACGTAAGATGCTGATCATGCTGCTATTGCAAGTGCTACCAGTAGTCAAGTGTATATAAAAAATATTGTGTCATTTGCTGAGATGGACTCAGATAATTACACTTCAGCAATTGATTAAAAATGTGACATACGGTGTAATTACTGGTGCACTGCTCTATTATTAAGAACAGGAAAGTCTGGAGTTTCAAAATTAAAACACTTTAATTCTGAGAACATAAAAGTAAAATAATCTATGCCTAATCAATGTATAAGTAAAAGAAACATATAAAGGTATTGAATAAAAGAAATAGGAAATGCTGGAATTTGTTTGGGTGAAATTACAGCTCAAAATGTATTCAAAGATAAGGTAATCATAAATCTTTAGTAATATGAATAGACAGTCAGTTACTGATGAAAGATAAAAATACACAATATGAGTAGATATAAATAAAAATACAAAATACATGTATAAGGACAAGATTCCTTGCTGAAAAGGAGATACAATTAGAGAAAGATATAACATTTAGGTGACTACATCACTATGGTTCAATGAACTAACAATATTTATTTACAATACAAAAACTCTTTTTCTCAAAGAGATTCCATGGGCTTCTTTGAATTTTTCATTTAATGTTTCAATGAATCTGATGAACGTTATTCTCCTAGATGACAACTGGGTCAAACGAAATAAAGTTGCAGATGAGAATTTAGAGAGAATTAAATTTTAATGAATCATACTTGTCGATGTTTCTTTCATTTTTTTAACTCAATAAATAAGTATACTTCCAATTGAAAATAAATTTTTCTAAGATTTTCTGAAACAAGCCTTCTCTAATTGAAATAATCTTAAAATAAGTTCATCATATGGATAAACAATTGAATGCTAGTTAAGGTTTGGATAAAAATAAATAAAATACAGCAAGGAGAAGGATTTTTCTTCCTTAAACTCTCTAAGTCTACAAGGGAGACTAATGCAGCTTTGCCTTTGGCTCCTTCAAATCACATCTGTATCCAAGAAACACAAACACAGGCTTAATTATCTTCAACACTTCAACTTCATCCAATGCAATGCTACTATAGTTGGATGTACAGCCCAATTCCTTCTTTGGTGAGAGGAAGCTGTTGTGAGCTATCTGCACAGCTGAGTTTTCTATCTCAATTGGCTCTTCTTTTATCCTTTTCATTGTTCTCTCCATTCTCTCAGTTTTCAATTCTTTTGCAATAATAGTTTGTTTATGATTATTTATCACCGTTTCTTTTACAAATTTTCTTCTGATGGGGCGTTGCCGTTCATTACCACTACATTCCTCATCAGTAAGGCGTTCTTCAGTAGTATTCCCCAGGCTGCTGACTTCACTGAGTCTATCCACCAAACTATGGTTCATCTGGTTGTTGAACTCAGCTTCTCTATTCACCACCTTGTGTTTCACACTCAGCACATTTTTACTGTGATGAAGAAGAAAGAGGATTTACTAAATTCCACTCATAAGAACATACCATATGTAGTTATTTATAATTCAACCTTTAAAACCTGAATTTTGATGAAAATATTTTAGAGAAATGATCATGACAAAGTTAAACTTATTTCAACAGTCCAGATACCAGCTCAATGGTGCTCTTCTCTCAAGAGGTTTGAACATAACCAAAGGTGGGCAATATATATAAAATCCTAGGAGAATAAAAGGTGGTGGTAGTAGCCAGCCAGTTAGGAAGAACCCTAGGAATTTCACAAGTTCACCAAACCAAATAAATAGTAGTAGAAGAATATACATGTACATATGTACAGCAATCAGCTTGTTACAAAAACACAATATCATCGTATAGAATCAATACAACATAATTTGTCATTCTTAATTCATCTCAAAGTTTCATAAACAAAATTTAAATCAGAATTAGATAGGCATTTTATTATGTAGGAGATCACCTTGAGAAAATATTATAATTAAAGATTGCACTAATAAGGGGTTGCTTTGTGAATGTCTCCCACTATTACAATAGGATATCCTGCTCCAACCCAATGTCAGTAACTCCCATAATAAATACAAAGGAGAAATGTGTGATCAAATTTCATGCCCTTCCCAACATGATAGGATTATAAAAATTAGTGAGATATTAAAGGTCCAATTGAGTATTACATATTGCTATTTGTACATCCAAGTTATCCTTGGTTCGACTCTGGATAAGAAATGCATATAGTCAATTTTTATCAATTGCAAACCTTTTCTCTTTTGCAGAGTTAAATCAGAAATAACGGTCCTACAAAATCCAGAGAAGTACCAAAATAAAAGAAATCAAACAAAAATTCCAAAATAGGTCATGTTAAATCATTTTCTGGATGAAATTGTGAGAATTTGGACAAATATTATGAAAACTTTTTGTGATTTTGCAGGTATATACAATTCGTTCCCCAAGAGATGAAGGCAATTGTTGAACTCAACTCTCATAAGAATACAGGGCAAGATAGACTAATATGAAACGTATGGGGAAGGAGAACTGACATTTATTGGTGAGAAAAGCATTAGCTAACTTTGTAAATTGAAATTCAGCAATATATATTTACAGATTATGTAACCTAGATAGTTTAATTACGTTGTGAATAAAAGTTCAACGGATAAATGCGTCTGTTATCAAAATCAAGGAAAATTTTCCGAAACTTTTGAGAACTACCGAAACCGGTAGTTCTCAAATAAAACCTTATGTGGAAAAGTAAACATCAGCATTCAGTTATGTATTTCCACCACATCACGGCCGAGGCTATAGATTATATTATAAATTATTTTTCAGTTTTCAGTATAAATCTATAACAGAAAATTTTCTGCAAACTCTACTGCTAGCTTCTTCCAGTTGAATCCACAATAGGCTCAATATCTCAGGCCCCAATTGTAATTTTAACGACTGTATTTCATAGAGGAAATCAAGAAAACCCTAGTAAAGAAGTATTTCCTGCGTAAATAGTGCACAATGGGAGAAATTAAATGGCAAAGTTCGGCAAATATTCGGCAGTATCGAGAACAACACCAAAAGGAAAATCTTGTTAGTAAATCTTGGTTTTCATCGGGAAATATCGTTTTTAATTCGATTAAGTCCGAATGTCTCGATTGCCAGAATTCAGAATGTCATTTTAAAATTAGCTGCAACGAACGGAAACATATTCCTTACGTGGTCAGATAATTTTGTCATCTACGAAGCCGGGAGCGCAGTTTAAAAATCCAGATTACTTCGAAGAAAATAGGAGCAAACCAAAAAAAGTTTCTCTACAATCGCGTACCTCTATCAAATTCTCTTAAAACAATATATACCGCAATTAAATGAACCATCTACTATGAATCTACACTATACAAAATATATAATCACTTTCATCTTTCTATATCTCGATGAATGAGGATTTCGTACCGCTGCTGATATTCTTTGTCTTCCTTTTCCTAATAAGACGAAACGGGAAGAAAAGAGGTCGGAATTCTGAAAAATGGTAATAGATAGATGCAAAATGTTCACCGAGTTGGGACTTTCATCTTCAATGTTACTGTGATTGTTTCCCCTTCTCGTCGTCTCTGTTATAGCCTTCACCAACGCTTTTCAGATGCTAGGATAGTGGAATGCATTGCCCTGTATCTGATGGTTTTGTACTACTCACCGTGTAGATGGAATAGCAGATCTTCGCTGCTGCACTGGAATATGGCGGCACTTGTACTACATACGAGTAAAAGTTGCTTGCATACTGCAAGCTATCAGTTGAATGCAGTATCGTACCAAGGAATACCTCAAAACAATGTTCAAAACTTCGCGCAAATGACCGCCTGGCGTCGGACTAAGGACCCAATCGTGCAAAACAATTGCATATTAATGTAAGATAAGTACCATTCTGACCTGCTCCGAAATTTCAATTCAATATCTTATCGGGAAGGTCCTAAAATAAATTACGCTATCCCTTTTTGAAAAACATGGTAGAATAGAAATGACGCTCAGGCATCGAACCAAGAATCGTCAGAGGAATTGCGAACAGCGTATATGAAACTTATGAATTGCCTCTATGTACATTCCATTTTATATCATTCCCGGTAGTCGGATATGCATTCAAAATAATTGTAAAAATTGACCGCCATACATTTTATACCGGAGAATTTTGCACCCAATTGGCGTCGAACTCACGGTCGTTTGGTAACATTTCTTCCGTTAGTACAATAGATAACCACGGAATATCCAACTTCCGTGATTTTCACTGTTCTATCGCTCCGAGTAAGGACTCAAAACCATTTTCGAAAGTTCGCGCGAAAGACCACCTGGCGTCGAACTCAGGACCCTTCCGTGAGAGAAAATGGCATACAATGTTAGATAAGTGCCATTCTGACTTTTCCCAAAGTTTCGATTCAATATCTTATCGGGAAGGTCCCAAAATAAGACTCCGTTTTCCCCGTTTGAAATGTATGGTGGAATCGGAATGACGCTCTTGCATCGAACCAAGGACCACTAGAGAAACGGTTCACCTCTTGCAAGAAGGATATTGAACGCCTCTGTCGTCACACCGGGTTTTATCCTTCCAGCTTATCGGAAAGGCATTGAAAAAAATTTTCAAAAATTGTAGCAATGCATTTCTTATGGAAGAATTTCGGACCCACCTGGAGTCGAACTCACGGTCATTTGGCAACATTTCTTCCATAAGAACCATAAAATACTATCTCAACTTCAACCTCCGAGATTTTGGTTCCTCTATAACCCATAGAACCATGTATTCTCCGTTTAAAAAGGCAGTCAGTATGGAGAGTTTACGTGGGAATAACTCAATGTAATTTGCCGTAAGTTGAAGAAGTTATCCTCGCGTAGGTTTGCGTTTACGCGGGGCTTCGTATTCGAACAGGTATAATTAAGATTCGTAGTTTACATTGACCATTTAAAACTAACGTTCTGATGAAATTTGAACGAAAATAACTTTCTGAACACAACTGAAAATTTTATGCATTTATAAAATAAACAAAAAAGATAAAAGCGAAATTTGAATGAGTTGCCGAGTTATCACCAGTGAACATTTTTAAAACTTGGATAATGATGATTTTTTAAAATTGCTAATTGTATTATGTAAATGCATAAAAGTTACATGAGAATAATTTTAGAGCAACCAAATCTTAGTAAAAAATTATTGTTGCAACTCAAGAAAAAATTCGTCGTGCAGTCCAATTTATACGTCGCCCAAAACTTTTTGGTTTCTCATGTGAGGAAGAGCTTGTCTCGAGAGAAATCGAGATAAATGTTTTAATTTTCATTTGAAGTTTTTTCGATGTGAAGTGATTTCGATTTTTCGATCTTGAATAGAACTTGAATATTTGACTTATAAATCAAAGAGCGTAATCCGCTTCGCGCTTCGAATCGCCGACGCTTCGATACCTCGCAGCTTTGCAGAAATTTCAACTGCACCTCACGAAAAGTAGTAGTGAAAATTTAGTCTTGATTTCCTTATTTTTAAGTAAAATAAATTTTAAGTAAATAACTCAGTAATTTATTTTTAAGTGAATAAATTTTGAGTTATATTGAATAATTAATTTCAGTCACGTCAGGGTACCCTATCACAGATAGGGATTTATTCATGCTGGCTTTAATTTATATCTGAGAGCGTAATCCGCTTCACGCTTTAAATCGTCGAGGGTTCGAAAGATCATAGATTTACAGAAATTTCAACGTCACCTCACGAATGGTAAAAATAACTAATCACAAAACTTGTGGTGGCACATATTTGATAGATGAATATAATGATCCGATGATCAAAAGTACTTGAAACGGAGAATAGTTCAACTCAAAGAAAACACGGGGTTCTATCGATAGACATTAAGTGAACTTTAGTGAAAGATTTAAGGTCGTGTAAAATAAACAAGGAAACTTTGAACAAAATTGTATCTATAGCTTCATTGAACCGAAAACTAGTATTCACGTTTCATAACTTCAAGATCTAGGGATGCGTGTGAAATGAAAGTTCGAATATTCCTTCCGTATAATTACAACTGAATTTACTGATATCAAAAACCGTTTATATTACGTGAGGATCATTCTCCAATAAGATTTTATTTGCTAAATTTACGTATCGAAATAATACATACCCGGGTGTGCATGAACTATTTGATGTGAGTGATTTGAGGTTAGTTTAGTATACTATCTTCCCTCCCTGGTTTTGATCGCAGAAACTTTAGAAGCATGCAGTTGTTGAAAAAGTACGTCTACAACTAACATTTATTCAGTGGAAATATTACTCCTATTTCGTCAATGTATCATTTGCTATTTTTCCATTTTTTAAGATTAAGTATCATATTTCTTACATTAAAACGGAAATACCGATATTAATTGACTGGTAGGAAGAATTGAAGAACACGGAAATAATAATTATTACTGATAGAAATGATTTCATTGAATTTATCTTAACAAATCCCATTGCCTTAACCAACGATGTTTGTATCCCCCAAGAGTATATAAAGAAACATCTCTCGTTGGTAAGTCTACGTCCTAAAAAAAAAATATACTCGGCTATACCTGTAATATTGGACCAGTCCCTCACCTACGACATACACACCACTTCAATCTGCAAGAAAACCTATGCAACGCTTTATAGATTAAAACACATACTACCCATTCAATTAAAATGACTCTTGTGCAATCCCTTATTCTCCCTATTTTCGACTACTGTGACATTTAATTAAACGAATTGCCTACCTCAGTATCTTCTAAATTAGCCCGTGCCTTCAATCAGTCTGTTAAATTTATCTTCAATGCCAAAAAGTCTGATCATGTTTCCCCACTTCTAATGGAACTAAAATGGCTTCGGCTTGATGGAAGGCGCAAACTTCATACTCTCAGTCTTGTACACAAAGCTCTCAATCAATGTTGCCCGAATTATTTATTCTCATATTTCCAATTTTTAAACCATAATCATACACAAGGAACTCGCCCATCTGGAAAGATATTAATCCCCAAACACAGAACTGAATTATGCTCCAGATCTTTCATGGTACTAGGTGCAAAATATTGGAATCAATTATCTAGTACCAAAATGAATTCCCTACCATTTTCTTCCTTCAAAAGGATGGTCTATGAAGAACTTTATGACCATCGAATGTCGAGAAAGTAATGGAACTTCATTTCTATATCGATACATTCTGACCTATCTTCAAGTCGATTTTGATTACTCTCACTTCAAGCTTGTTCATTTTTTAGATCAGCTTCCCACTCCAACATTTTCAAGCAATGATGCTCAGGTAGTCTGTGCCACCTGCTCTTTCTCTTCTCACTTTATTTCAGACGGTGCTCAACCTCGACTGTTGTTGATGCGGAGCATGTCAGCTGAGGAGGGGACAGGCATATGGCATCGGCTGCTCATTATTATGTTATAATTATGTCATTACTCCATTTTCATTTTTTTTTATTACTACTTTTTTATTTTTTTTGTATTTTTGCATATGTATTTTTCGCTTTACTTTTGTACTTTTCTCCATGATTTGTGAGTTTTGGAAAATTATTTTATTAATTATGTGTTTTCACTGTGTTTTCGCGGGTTTTTTTCGCCCCCCTTCTTGTGTGGGTGTTTTCCCGCACTGTGGGTTTTTTCTATATCAACCTTCAGTTATGGAGATTTTTTCCCACAAATCAAATCTTTCTTTTTCGTTTTTTTCTTTCTCTTTTTTTATTCCCTTAGTATTATTTTGAATCTTTATAGCGATGTATCTTCATACGAGGTTAGGTGGAAGAGAGGCCCACTCGGGCCTAACCTCGCCTAATAAAGGGTCAAATAAATAAATAAATAATATTTGACTCGACTAGTCATATTAAATAGCTTCCCTGGTTGATTTAGGTCATAGAAAGTATACTTTATTACCATGCGGTTGTTTCAAAAACCTTGACAATTATGGGCATTAAATCAGTAGATACATTACTCCTATTTCGTCAAATATTCACTCACTATTTATCAATTTTTTATTACTTGCGATTTATGAATAAATTTTCTATACAATCGTATGATAGAAATGTCGATATTCATTTATTGATGTGAACAATATAACAACACGGAAATAATATTTTACGGATAGTGACATTGAAATGGATATCAATGTAATAAATTCCAATAATAATAACCAACGAATCATCTTGCAGTTTAACTATCATCTCCGAAGACTACTTAAGGAATCGTATTACCGTAAAGTTTTACAAAGAGTGATGTTGGAGAAATAAAATAGAAGTTAAAACTTTCTACCATAACCCCAGTTCATTAGATTTCTAAACCTAGTTTGATAACTGTAAAACAACGTATTTGACAATTAATTGATTTCGAAACTACGAGGGACTGAATTTACTACGGATGAAGTCGATTGGATTTGGAAGGAACATCAGCGTTGGTGATGAACTCAACTGTGAACTGAGAATTATCTTAGCCCGAAGAAAGTTGACTACTTTATCTTTTATCAATCATACGTAAATGATTTTCTTCAGGCTAAGTCTTCCAGATACATAACACAGATAGATAATATAAAGCATTCCAGCGGATGTCAAGTGGCACCGTTTGTAGTATCCCCTGGAGGAGATTTTAATTACCAGAACTCGATTGTATCTCTTCAATTACTTAGTAGGGTCGGGAGGAACATCTGTGTCCGTCAAGAGCAAACCTAGATTTCGTGGATTATCTTAGACTCAAGAAAGGTCTCTACTTTATGTTTTATCGATCATACGTAGGTACATGATATTCTTCAGGTTAAAACTTCCATAATCATCACGAATGGGAAGTATTCATCGAGGATGACTACTTTTCGGGACCAATTAAGAATAATTCCTATTTCTTATTCTTCATTCGACAATTCATTTGAATGGAAGAGTATCACCTATTGTGTGATTATCGCCTGGATGAACGCAAGGAATATTTTTTATCATCATGAGACTTGCTTCATAAGTACTCAGCGTCGATTATTTTGCAGATTCGCAATTATTACTTGCCGATGACTTCTTTCTCTTCGAAGTTATTATGCCCGTACAATCCAGGGGGCACTGTAGTCGAATCCCCTCTTAGTGAGACCAGCTTAACATTTTTCATAGAGTACGCTTTGGGAGGATTGCCCTTTCTCTCCCATTTTCAGTACCGGTTGTTCCTCGATATCTCTCAATGCCATTGCTTCAAAATAATACCAGTGAAATAACGGAATGGGTTTTCTTCTTCACCGTGCGTTGACAGTGTCCCGGGGTAAAGTGAGAGCGCAGGTGATATATAAGACTGTGTAGGCGGTAATGATGAAAGGGAGACGAAAATCAGTGCTTAATCGATTACAACAATAAGTACCATTTCTTCTAGTATTCTTTCTTTCCAGTACCATTTGCATTCATGCTGTAATTACACTGTGGGATTATCTGGTGCTTGAAGTCGAGTTTCAAATTTTTGGAATCAAAGGAACACTTACCATTGTAGTTTTAATTCATATTTATAGTCGTTTACCCTATTGAAGCCTCGATTAATTTCGTAGCTTTATACACACAGTCGCTTAGACAGCTTTCGTTAACTACATATGTATTCCTCTTGATTCAGAGAATGAATTTCAATCTACTTTAAGTTAATGGTGCCATTTTAAGGAAAGCCGGAATGCTGCGCACCATTGATCCCTAGGTGATAGTAAGAAATTTTTTCTTACGAAGTAATTTTGAATATTATTTTTGAAACAATACATCATTTCTTCACATTCTTAGGTTGCAAGTTATTTCGGAGGCAAAGCTTTCCCGTTCACAGACATTACTTGTACTATCTTTAGCATGAAGTGAATGCTCCAGTTCTCGTGCATTTCGTACGGCCTATACTTCCCATAGATTCGTATGGAATTCGAGCGTAGCAATCGCTTTAATTTTTCAGAATCCGTGTTAAAGGTCGCAGATTGTAAAATCGTTTCGCGTTTTTGTCCTATTATCCCACTATAAAGAATATTTCTCGGTCAATAGCAGCATTCCTATTTAATTTGATATTTTTGGTAATGGTTTTGGTTTATAGAATAACATTTCTAGTTTAATTCTGTTAAGAAAAGTCGTGTTTTCATCAAAATTAAGTTAAAGTACACTATTTACGAGTGTTTAACGAGTCTTCCAGACTCGAACCAAGGAAATTATGAACAAATATTTATTAGTAGGTTAATTGAACCCCTAACTAATTTCTTCATTTCATAATTAGATTTCGTGGGGAGGGGCGCGAAATAAAGTTCAAAATTATTTCCATATAATTCTCTGAGGAAATGTTCACATAAGAGAAGCTTGTATCTATCGCAAGGGTGATTTTCCATTAGGATATTGTTGCGTATATTGGGTTTACGTATTCGTAACAAACGTCGGCTATTCCCGTCATTTCATCTCCACTTCATGATAGGATGTTTCCTTAACGGCAAAAGATTTGCATACAGCAATAATACAACATTAATCCATATGAGGAATATCTTTGGACAGTAAATTTGAAACTCTCTGTAGAATGATCATGAAGTACTGTAGCTAAAGGAATATATAGTTTAGGATAGGTTGTTTAATACATTACATCATGTTTTTGAGAATCGTCTGCGCATCGCACAAATAAAGCATTTACGTTACTTAATGTAGCACATTTTTCTCTCTACTATAAAATATTTTTACAATAGATACAGACAATTTTGGAAGAATTAACATTTTTTAACGGCCGTGGGGAGAGGACATCACGGTCTCTCCAATCCGCTCAATAGCACCAGAAATCTCCATTTTTCGATATGATTACTTCTTAACATAGTGACGTGTGTAACCACGGAGGAGTGAATTTTTATTGTGTGTTCAATGTCGAGAAGAAAAATCTAATATAATAAAATAAGGTGTGTGTATGTATGTTCGCCTAAAACTCGAGAACCATAAATGGCACAAATTTCAAACGTTCACTATTGTTAAATGTACTCCCTGCGCAGATAATAGGCTACTTTTTATTTACCTAAATGTCCCCAGTTCGAACCCAGATAAGAAAAACTGTTCTCATAAGAAATGCACGTAAACCTAACTTTTATCGGTTGCAGACTACATTTCTTTTGCAAAATTAAATTAGAAATAATAGGCTTACGAAATCGAGATAAGCACCAAAAGAAAGAGAAATGAATAGCGAGTCTTATTTTGTCGTGAAATATCGTTATCGAGTCGAAATGGCGAGAATTCGGTTAAAATAAACGGAAATTTCGTGAAATTTTGAGGCTACAAACAACGAGTCCCCTTGACGACAAATGTGATTGCTGAAACAGAGGTATTGCATTTTTCTGTAAGAATACACGGTGATTTTAGGTCCAAGTAAAGTAATGATTAAAAATCAATGATATTATATGTTCATAGCAGGCAATATTCTGAAATTTCAGCATTTGCATTTACGATCAATTTGCAGCGTTGATTCACAGGAGGCATCGTATGATCATTTAGGGAAAGTTTCTTTATCACCTCGACTTTGCCATTTCTATTTGAAAATTATGAAGCTACTACGCGTGATTTACACTGGAAAAACTTTAAATTAATTAATGTATACTGTGTGCAGCCTCTCGGCGTGTGGCAGTGGGTGCTTGAACCATGACTCTACTTCCCTAATCGTCTAACACCGTGTATTACATTAGCATTTCGAGTAAATGATAACTTAATCAAACGCCTCATTTTTTACACGGGCGATCTTTTGTATTCGTCTTCTGAAGATTAATCTTCGAAACCGGTCGTGTAGTGGTTGTTTGTGTTAAAAATAAAAATTTTTGTGGTAAAAGTACAAGTCCTTAATAGTTCCTTTCCATTACGGATTACCACAACACCTCGCCTGAATCTGTGAAGTTTATACCTAAGATATTATCTACTGCTTATTTATATATCCCCGTTGAGAATCAACGGGCGCCTCAGCTAGTTATAAATAAGATCTCATTATATCTCGCACTACGATTCGGCATTGACGTGAAGATGTATATGCTTCTGCTTTTTTTTCTTAACAGTTCGTCATTCAAACATGAAAGTCTAAAGAAAAGATTCTAGAGCGAAGGCGAAGCGTGGGAGTACGACACCAAAATCTTTGGTCTATGGAATGGGGGTTAACTATTTGGTAAAGCAGCTTACTGTGTGTTTGGAGGCGGAAAAAATCTGCGTCTTAAGCGGGAAGAAGGGCGGAAATTATACCATGCGTATAAGGAACGCGGAATGTTTGCAAAAACGTCTTCCACCACATTATTTTATACTGGGTTTTGCTCTATCAGTTTCGTATTCCCTCTCCATAATTCCTTCGCATCTTTCGGAGGAATGAACAAGTCAACAACTCCTTATAGTCTCATTGCAATCTTATAATATGGTTTGGTCCATCCAGGTAAAGGACGATGATAATCATATGTAAGAGACGATTCAATCCTAGCCTTCCATAGATATTGATGCCAGCTACTATAACCAGCTCCGTTATCGACAGCATTTCTTCTGGTAAAATCGGAGCCGTACTCACGTTCTTGCGTATCTTTTTAGGATTTACCAACGTAATGATATGAAAAGCAGCATTTAACACCGAGAACTACTTATGGATTAGGGAATTGAAATCATCAGCCAATATGACACCGCGAGGCTAGGAATAAGACTAGTAGTGATGGGCGAATAGTAACTACTCATTACTTTGATATTCGTTACTCCCTCGGATCCGAAGTAACGAGTTCTCATTCCCAAAAATACTCCAGTAATCGCTTGGCGATCATCAACTGTTCGCGAGTAAATACTAAAGGGATAAAACTATTTCTTTCGGTTCTCGGATTCGCGGGACTCAAGAATGACAAGCCTGAGAGAGAAAGACCGAAGCCAATGAAATCTTTAATTTGTGACATCCCATTAACAGATGTGTATTCACTCTCAATAATTAGACTATTTGAATTGTAACCCGATGTATAATATTGTAAAAATCTCAAAATTCTGTATTAAACGTATGGAGATGAGTGCATACATTAAAATATTTATCTTGATTTTTAAAATCTTTAAGAAAGAAATGAAACATTTGATGACCTACCATAAATTCAGAGTTTATGTATAAGTCAGGTTACCCTAAATTTATAATGGGTAACGAATACAGAAAACAAATTCCGACTCGATGACTACCGAAATTCGTAAGAGTAACCATTAAGTGACTGCGCATCAATCAATTCGATCATCGCGGAGGAACGAGTATCTAAGTAACGAGTAAACCCAAAAGTAACGTGCATCTACTCGAAAAGTAACGATTACAAGAGAGGCCCAGAAAAAAAGACTCGTAATCTGAAACGATAACCCGTTTATACTATCGATGTCTTCCTTTTAAGGAGTTTATTCCTTTTGAGGGGTTTGAACCCCTAAAACATCCCCCCTCACTGCGCCACTGGAGTAAGTTTATTTATCTATGCCTGTACTAGAATGTGTAGAGTCTATCGTGCATCAGAAATATCTCACGCAAAAGCTTATAAATTCGCCGATCTGAATACAGGACGAAATAGTCTGATCCAACAGGTGCTCAAATCTAGATCCTCCTCTTAATCCACATTTGACGAAATAAGGCCGGCAAATTGCAGACCCGGGATCGAGTTCAGGTATGGTAATGTATTCTTTACATCAGTCTCCCTAGAGCACTACTTCTAATAATTCATCTAATTGATTTACTTTCGCTATTACGATTTGAATCCATTAGAATGCTTTGTTCCACAGCAATCTGAAGAAGATTCATCTCAGTAAATCGAATTTTTTAATCTGAAGTAAGATAATACTTACAATTAGTATAACGTAAACATAAAAGTAACGAAATACGATTCGACAAAGGATCGCAGAATTAATTAAAGAGCTCTAGGAATAAATGGAGTTGCCGTTTTATTTCGATTAGCGAGATAAGATCTAATTGTTATGCAATTCAAACCAACGAAATATTATTACCTCTAGTGCCTACATGAGTAAGGGCTTATTCTTGACAAGATTTCATTCTCAATTTTAGTTTCCAGAACCCTCTTTTATCCATGATCAGAAGGGAAAAACCAGGTTTATGGAAAAGTGATTCACTCGAAACTTTCAGAGCACATTAAAAATAGTGGACATGTGTCTGACCGTTCGACTAAATGGGCCTTAGCTTATGAAATTAGCCTTCGTTTACGAATCAGCAACTGAATATAGGAGTTTGGCAACCACGCCTGCATTGCCATATTAGTTTCGAGATTTTACATTTATCAAATTAGTTAATTTGTGATAAAAATTTCATCTTTGCATTTCACCTCGCAAGCATTCCTTACATTTTAGTTAGCATATATTCTAATATACATAACGTCGGAACTCAAGCATCTATCATATATCAAAGCTGCATATCGACTGCAAATTCTTTGTCGAATCCGCAAGCGTCATTTGCTTAGCCTCCGTTGTCTGGGTCCTAACTACCGAATCCTAAATAGCGAAACCCATTTATAACAGGTTCGCCTCTAGGGGGCCGCAAATTTCCGATTTTTCTCAATATAAAGTATTGCGCGGATTACTTCAAAATTTATTTTTCGTTCTTTCCGAAAATTTTCATCCTGAGAATCGGATTATTTATTGTAGATAAGCCTCTGTAACATAGTGGTAATGATTTTTCGAAGATGGCCTTGCATATTACGCTGCATGGATTATTTTACTAACTTATAAACTATAGTATTAATATGTATATATACATAAATTACATACATATTTAAAGGCACGAAAATATGCTATTTACCTATTTGAAAATTATTATTAATATACTTTAATATTAATACTATACTGCATAAATTTTTAAGTGTCACTATATTTTTTCTGATGGTAATCTTTACTTAGCAGTTTAAAATTTGTGAAACCAGAAATTAAGCATTTATTTTTTAAATTTTATCATATAATGCGTGTTAGCGTAGATGGTGTTTTAATAAAGCAAATCTTTTCTTTGTTACGCTATTGCTTATTGTAATGAAGCAAAACCTAGAGTACATAATATAGGAAAATTTTAAAGTTACTATTAAAAATTTTCGTACTCTAAAATGCATCCAACGTTTCCTTCTCATTTTTTTCATACATCCACGGCTTGTGTTAATGGAAAAGGAATCCCATCCAAAAATTGAATGAATTGTGTACTTTTATCTTATTTAATTATCCGTATATCTACATACTACACCGTTTTGGGCATGTGGCAGTGTGTATGAGTTATTTTATTTCGTTAACAGACTAAAAATTTAAGCCTAGAACCGACTTGCTTAGGCAACTGATCCCTTTACTCACTATACAATATAATTATGGCTTTTGTAACATGGTTTTCTATGTCATCTTGTGAATTCCCCGTAAAAAAAGACAGAAAATAAATACACTTAAATACACACACATCGGTGATCTACACTAAACATTAATTTCGCACAGGGAGTTTTTCCTGCGCATTATGGAATTTTTTAAAAAATATCGTATTGATCGTCAATGGAATTCTCCCATGTCTTTATTATGGGAGTTTACCGACGTCAGATTAATAAATACACACCGTTGATCTACACTATGTAATTCATACTTACAGGGGGTTCCATGTACACCTTGAATAATTAAAAAAAGTGGTGTAGATGATCATTATAAGTCACCCAGAGTCGGAAACACATTTTAAAATTTAAGCCTAACAGTCCTTAACAGTTTTCACTACCTTTCATGTTAACTACTCACTGCATGACAGATGTTGACGAAATTTGATACGTAAATGTTCCATGCCTTCAGTGACGTAATAATTACTTTTTATACCGATGAATGAATGATAGAAGGCAATATTCCAACGAAAATTTAGCATCTGCGGTTATGAAGAATTTGCAGGATCGATCCGCAGGGAACAACGTACGACTTTTTAGTGAAAGTTTCCTAATCCATTCGACTCTGCTAATATTATTTAATTCTGATGAAGCTACTCATTACGATAAATAAATTATGATTTACATTAGTTCCTACGCGCAGTATTTCGGAATGTGCGTAGGAGTGCACAAATCACAGCTCAAATTCCCTTATTGGTTAATTTCCCGAGACGTAGTAGCATTTCGAGTAAGATCAAAAGTTTTTCAACGTCTAGTTGTTTCCACGTGCTATCTTGTGTTTTCTAGAGGATCGTGTGTATCGCAATTGGAAATGAGCAGTCAGCGGACAGTTCAGCTATTCTACGTTGAAAGATTTACTTTATTTTTTTTTAATTTAAGAGAGTGAAGAGTTAAAAAATTTCAGGTTATTGTAATCAGACGACGCGCCTGCTTTAATGTATATATTTAATCTCATTTTCGACCATAGTTATGATAAAGTGTTCTTCAGAAAATAAATATAAAGTGAATTTGTATCCTTGACAAGTTCTGTTTCTATCGAAAAATTGAAGGAAATCACCAATTGGACGAACTTGAGCCGAGTTCTAAGTAAAGGGAAATTCTATACAGTTTCACATTCTAATCGTCGATGTCCGGTTTCCATTCAAAATTGTGAGAAATTGAAAAGGTTCATTTTGCAATTTGGATTGTGCGTTACATTCAATGACAGAGACGTGAGAGGTGTTTTAATCTCTTATTCAAAAATATTTAAACTAATATTGCTTATTTCTATTATTCCTGTTGCTCAACGTCCATAACGATCTGTATCTGAATACAGTACAACCCGGTTAAAAGGCTTTTCAGGGGAAAAACCAGTTACCATGTTACAAGGGTACTAACCAGGTTGTGTAATGTTGATTGCCTTATATAATATTTCTGAATAAAGGCCAGATATTCTAACAAAGAGAGAGCATAATTTACTTAATTTTGGCTATTGTTACCGGGAATGGGTCAACTCGCCGCGGGCATATTTTTAATACGTTTAGAACTATGAAATTACTCGTTCTTCGCAAGGGTTTTCATTATCTAATACTATAGAAAGAAGAAACCCTTTAATTAGTCTTGTGGGCTCAATATGACCTTTCTTACAAAATTAATTTAAATAATTATATTATAAGCATATTATTTATTTTTAGCGGTGATCTACAAAGTAATTCAGCAGTAAATATCAGGTGCATGAAATTAAAAATCATATTTGGGAGTTAATATATCACCAGAATTTTGCTATATCATGATACGACAAACCAAGTTTGTTGATTTAACCGATAAAAATGCATTAAATTTTAGTAGTGTTACCAAATTTACGAAATATATGTAAATAATTATATAATTAACAGATCATGGTTTTTAAGTGCCCTTATATTAAGTAATTCATTTGTAAGTACTATGTTAAGAACAAAATCAGATCATGCATACCAACTGATAATTACATACAAATCAACTTTTCATAAACAGATACCTCTTCCTAATTGATCTTTACGTAATACAGTAGACGTAATTAACCCTTAATTAGTCTCGTGAGGTGAATGTGACCCCAGGTGGTGTAATTCCCTCGGCAAAACAAAAACTAATCAGCATATATTAACCAAATTTTATTTTGAAAAGATTTTTAGCTTCTTACGATAATATGAGAATCTAGTTAATTTTAAGCAATCAAAAGTATGCAATTTTGGCAGTTTCGCCAGATTTCCAAAAATAAATTTGAATAATATTCAAACAATACTTCAATACTTATTAAGCGCCTATACATAACATAACTTATTGATAAGTACCAGAAAAATAATGAACACCATATCTTGCATATATTTTGCATAATAGGTTCCGAAGCGTCGGAGATTCGAAGCGCGAAGCGGAATACGCTCTTTGATATAAAAGTCAAAAACTTACGTTCTGTTCAAGATATCGCATCAAAACAAACTGCAGATGAAAATCACAACATTTATCTCGATTACTCTCGAGACAAGTTCTTCCTTACGTGAGAAACAGAAAACTTTTAGGCGACGTATAAATTGGACTGCACGACGAATTTTTCTTGAGTTACGTTCCAACTATATAATTTTTTACTAAAATGTGGTTAATCTAAAATTAATCTTGTGCAATATTTATGAATTCAGATGATACAATGAGCAATTGAAGAAAAAATCAGTATTTTATGTTGAATTGTGATAGAGAAATGGCAGTTTCAAAAATGATCACGGGTGAAAACTCGGCAATTAATTCAATTTTCGATTTTAACTGTGCTGTTTTTGCTATAAAAGCATAAAATTTTCACTGTTGTGTTGAAAGTTATTTTTATTGAAAATTAATTAGAATTTAAGTTTTAATCGATCAATGTAAACTACGAATCTTAATTATACCCGTACGAATCCGTTGCTCCACGTAAAGCGAACCTGCGCGAGGCTAACTTCTTCACTTACGGCAAATTACATTGAGTTATTCTCCTGTAAGTTCTCCATACTGACTGGAATTTTGAAACGTGCTATGATCGATCTGCCATGGTCGAAACCCCCTAACTGTAAGTTTCAAACAGAAATTTATTGAACATTCTATTTAATGGTCTTCAACCACGGAAATCGATTAGTAATATTTAAACATCGTATAATCACTCCTTATCATTGTCATCAACCCATGAAATAATTCTTTAATACTTGCTCTACGATGCGCTACAATGGTTGGTCTATCGGCATAATCTTGCCTTTGGGAACTGATACCCCATTTTGTAATTGAATTTTAAAAAATATTAATTGTTGACAACAATTTTTAATAAATATATAACTATTATTATTTACAACCGTTTTCAATATTTTTATTCAGTTTACTCTACCTTTGGTTGGAAAGCAGAAAAGGATATATTTGTATGAGACAATTAAAGCGGAAAATAATCAAATCCCGAATGTAATTAAGCAGTAAAATCTTACTCGTCAATAATGAAATATAAATTTTTATTTATTAGAATGTGAAATATATGATAAGAATCGATTTCTCGTATTAGAAAAATATTTTTTTCGTAATTGTGTTTGCCCTGAATTAAACACTAAGAACACATTGAAAATTTATTTTTATAAATTTGAAAATTGTGATTCTGAATGTTTAAAGCGAGCAGAATAGTTATATTTATATAATATAAAAATATTAGGGAGAGAGAGAAATATAGACCAAAATAATATTTGTTTCGGAAATTATTTTTAGTTGGTGATCAGCATGATTTGATTTTTAGGGTTCATCGGTTAGACGGAGGAAGAAACTTTAAGTCTCATTCTCGCCCAAAAAAGACTATTATTATTATATCAATTATTAACATTTTACTTACTAATGAATTACTTTACATATAAGCACTATCAAAAAGCAGTAATATGTTTATTAAATAATGATTTAATTTAATATATTTGTGAATTTGTTAACTGCTAAAATTAAGTGCTTTTTATCAGTGAACTTAACAAAATGGCTTGTCATGTCATATAGCAAAATTCTGGTAGTCCATTAACTCTAAAATAGTATTTTTCATTCTGCGCCTGGTACTTACTATGAATTACTCATTACTGACTATGAATTAATTCATTGATCATCGCTTAAAATAAATAAAATGCTTATTAAATAATTATTTAAATTTATTTTTGTAATTTGTTAACACCGCATTAATTGCATACCTTTTGTTTCTCAAAATTAACGAAATTCAGATCATAAATGTAGTGCAAATTATTTATATAAGTAAAAAATTGGCATATAAATATCTTAAATAGCTTATGTTTTATCGAAGGAAGTATATCGTCTGGGGTTATCTCGACCCCACGAAACCAATTAAGAGTTAACAAGGATTAATTGCTTCTATGAAGTGGTGCTGTGGTCTTACCGTAAAATTTAGCAGATATCTTAGTTTCTTCTTTCTGTGATATTAGATAATTAAAACCCTTGCGAAGAACGAGTAATTTCATAGTTCTAGACGTATTTAAAGTATGACCGCGGCGAGTTGTCCTAGACCCATCGTTACCATCCAATCAAGCAGAGTTTATCATAGAGACTAAAGGACGGTACTGAAGAAGCTAAAAGACTGCTCCATCGAATTAAGCGAATGATAAGTTTAAGTGTATCTGAAAAGGGAAAATCCGCGTCTTGAACAAGAAGCATTAAACTTATTAAGGCTTATTAAGCGGTAATTTTACACGTGTTTCGCATGAAAGGGACCGACAATTTGAGACAACCGCTTCTTAAGCGGAATAACATCTAGAGAAGCGTCTTCGCCCTCTTTTCATACACTGTATTGGAGGTATCTTTTCGAAGGATTTTCGCCCAAAAGCAAGTAATGGTAATTACAGTAATGCTTGACATTCTGGTTTCTAATTTATGAAGACAGCTTATCCGTTATGGTATTCAATACTTTTATGAATCTGTATTAGAATAATGCCCAGCAAGTGGCACCTATTACCATAGCACCAATACTATGTAATTTGTCTATTTTTACTTCCTTGTCGAAAATCAACGAGTAGCTCCGATATTTGTATAAGTAATATCTTTACGGGAGAAATGCAGCAAAGACATGCTCAGTTATTTAGACTTTTAAACGAAATGCTGGCAATATTCTTTTACAAAACATTACTTTAGAGAGACTGCTATTTTTCGCCATCTATTTATAAAGTTGTGCGAGTGTGTGTGTCATATACGTATACTTACTTACTTGTCGGACCTACGTCCGATCCTCGATAGCAGGAGTGTAGATCTCATTCCTTAGAAGCACAGCATGTCACTGGATTTGGATCCTCTTGAAGTACATTTACTGACATAACTTTTCAGAGATGAGACTTACCGTGATAATTATTACACATGTACAGGGGATTGCTCTAATTTTCGAATAATATTTTAGACAATATCTATTAGGATAGAGAATTCAAAATGACGTAGAACAGAGACGTTGTGGTCTTCTATATTGCCAGTGGATGTTACATAGTAAAATAAGCGTGGATTCGACGCCAGATGGGTGCTGAATTCTCCCCCATGAAATACATTGCGGCGATACTTAAGAAGCTTACTCATGATAGCATTTGGTCTACGCCGTTAAAATTGCATTTTGATTAAAGTCCTGTTAGGGACGTGGATATCAATTGATTTAATCCAGGAAGAGGCGATATCTTTGGAGAATATTTTGGAAACTCATCCAAAAGGTAGAGTAAGCAGGAAGTCGGCAAAAAACGAAGCATGAAAACCCAAATCGTATGATATTTTTGCAGGACAAGGTCCTTTTAAGAACTCTGTATGTGTGGGATACGAAAGAAAGATTTTTGAGGTATTTTCCATTTGTATTCCTGTCCATTTTATATTTCCTTGTAAGTAGACAAATAACGTGCATTCTAAATTTACCTTGTACCGAATATTTCCAATTGAATTGGGAGGCATTTTAGCGCAATTTATTAGGAGAAAATACCGCATGGTATGTTTGAGTACTTAGGGAGAGGGAGTGTAAACTTGTGCCTTCATTATCATGATAATCGAGGGACAGATAAGGAATTGTGGGTGCGCGGGAGGAGAGGAAGGACCTTCGGAAATAAAACGACACAAGGATGGCAAAAGCACCTCTAAGCCGCTATCCGAGGGAACGTTACACATTTCAACGTTAACATCTGATGTTTCTGTATAATAGACAATTGAATAAATCGCTCTTCGCTAACATAGTGGTTTTATAGATTTCAAATGAAAAAGGAACCAATCTATTCTTCTGAACTCTTCCGCTTTTCCCCAGTGAAGTAAATGTATAGCATTCACACAAAATATCGATGCAGAGAGTATCTTTTCATTTAGTAGCTAAAAATATATATCTGTTTAATTACATTTTTATCTTCTGAAACATTACGACGAAAATTATCCGTAATTTTGAGAGCGAAATGATCATTAGTACTTTTATTCACGTGCTATCTTAGACCATTTCAGATATATAAAGTATTTGAAAAAATTTTTGCCGAATTCATATTGATAAAAGTAATGCTTTCCTTACCATAAAACGCTCTTCTCATATGAACCTATGTTTCCCATATATTCTTATGAGTCGAGTTCAACAATCACATTTCTCGATAAGGGGAAATTATGCATACACCTGGAAAATTACACTAATATTGCGTCATTTTCGTCGGTATTCTCTCAATTGTGACTCGAAATAGTCGGTACTCAATTTTTCTTCTTTTCACATTTTTCTCGATATCGTAAGGTCATCATTTCCGATTCAATTCCAGAAACAATAAAGCCTTGAATCGATCAATATGAACGCGCATTTCTTACGGGAATATTTTCAAATCGTCTGGTCCAGAGTCGAACCCACTTAGATACTTTGGAATGAAAAATACCAACATTTAAAACTCCATTGGAACTGTAACGAGTACCAAATATTAATAATGGTATCACATGTGGAAGTGTATGAAATTAATGGTCCAATATTTCTCCCATGTATATCTTAAGGGAGATTAGGAACATTGAATTAAATAAAAGTCATGTAAAGTTTACTGACATTAGATTAATAATTTCCTATCGAAAAAATGTCGCTGAATTCATACTGATAAAAGTTTAGTAATGCTTTCCTTATGAAATGTCTGCTCTTCTCCCCCACACCGTCCATATGGGCCTAGTTTTCCCATATATTCTTATGAGAATTGAGTTCAGCAACGTTATGTTTACATTCGGAAAATTACTCTAATATTGCGTCATTTTCGACCGTAGTCTCTCAATTATCCCTCTAATACGATATTCTACGAACCAAATAAGAGTCTGTACTCAAATTACTCCCCTTTAACTATTTTCTCGATTTAATAAGGCAATCATTTTCGATTTGAAAAAGAATAAAGACTGGAATCTATCAACATGAACATTCCGTGGATTGCTTACGAAATACTAATATAATATATAATACTAAGTTATATAATACTAGTAATACGATTATTATATAATACTACTATAAAACAATATTATTCGAGTAAAAGTACCTTGCATACTGCAAGCTATCAGTTGAATGCAGTTCCATACCAAGAAGGCCTCAAATCAATTTTGAAACTTCGCGCAAAAACCCTCCTGGCTTCGAACTAAGGACCCGATCTTGCGATATAATTGCATATAAATATTAGATAAGTGCCATTCTGACCTGTTTCAAAGTTTCAATTCAATGACTTATCGGGAAGGTCCTAAAATAAATTACGCAATCCCTTTTTGAAAAACATGGTAGAATAGAAATGACGCTCAGGCATCAAACCAAGAATCGTCAGAGGAACGGCGAACTGCGTATATGAATCACATGAATTACACCTATGTGCATTCCATTTTATATCATTCCCGGTTATCGGATAAGCATTAAAAATAATTGTCAAAACTGACCGCGAAGCATTTTATACCGGAGAATTTTGCACCCACTTGGCGTCGAACTCACGATAGTTTAGTAAGATTTCTTCAGTTAGTACTTTAGATAACCATGGAATCGCCTACCTCCGTGATTTTCACTGTTTTATCGCTTCGAGTAAGGACTCAAAACGATTTTCGAAAATTCGCGCGAAAGACCGCCTGGCGTCGAACACAGGACCCGTTCGTGAGAGACGATGGAATGCGACTGTTAGATATGTGCCACTCTGACTTGTTCCAAAGTTTCGATTCAATATCTTAATGAGAAGGTCCCAAAATAAGATTCCGTTTTCCCCGTCTGAAATGCATGGTGGAATCGGTATGAACGTCTTGCATCGAACCAAGAACCGCTGGAGAAACGGACAACCTCATGAAAGAACGTTTTCAAATTGCCTCTGTCACCATTCCGGGTGTTATCTTTCCAGTTAATCGGGAACGCATTTAAAAAAATTGCCTAAGATTTCAGCAATGCATTTCTTACGGAAGCATTTCGAACCCACCTGGCGTCGAACACACGGTCATTTGGTAACGTTTCTTCCTTTGGTACTATGGAAGACCATCTCATCTGCAATCACCGAAATTTTGATTGCTCTATCGCATCGAGAACGGCCTCAAAACAGATTGCAAATAATTGCGCAAAAGACCGCCTAGCGTCGAAATCAGGACCCTTCCGTGAGAGAAAATAGCAAATTAATATTTAATTAAATTAATATTAATTAATCAAAATCACAGCCTTTGCGTTTGAAGTAGTTTTCTATAGAACCAGTGGAAGAAAGGTTATATATGACCGTGAGTTTGATGCCAGATGGATGAAAAATTCTCACGTATGAAATGCATTGCGGCAATTTTTAAGAATTTTGGTATATTTGGTATAATTATATCCGGAGAGTTAGCTATATATAATAGATAATACTACTTTACTTATGGAATATTTTCTGGTCGTCTAGCCCAGAGTGGAACCAAGAATACTTTTACAGAAGAATATCAACATATAAAATTCTATTGGACGTGTAGCGACTACTAAAAATTTATAATGCTATTACATGGGGAGGTGTTCGAAATTAATGGCCCAATATATCTACCATGCATTTCTTAAGGGAGTTTCGTGACATTGGATTAATTTAACATCGGTGATTTATACTCCCTAATTCATCCTTACAGGGGATCGTGTCTGTGCATTGAAGGAATTTCAATGAAAGTGTGGTAATTGTAAGTCATCCCGAGTCCGAAACACTCATTTAAATATCTTAGTCTGTCTAATTGACTTTCACAGCATCACGCAAAAATTACCCGACTCATGTTCATGGTATTTGACTCGTAGATGGTCTATGACCTCCAGGGACATTAAAATTACCTTTTATCCCGATGTCAATTCCAGACTAGGAAAATACTTCTTATTACGACTAAATGTAAGATTCAGATTATCGGTTGTAAGCTTTATTTCTTTTCCATGGTTAAATAAGAAAGAATGATCCTACGAAATAAGGACAAAGCATCAAAACAAAGGAAATTGAAGTCTTAGTATGACCGCTCATACCGGTTATTGAAATTTGGTGAACATTGATGTAAGAAACGGTTGTTTTGATTCTATAAACCACCTAATGAAAATGCGATTTTAAATAAAATTTGATATGCAAGTAGTGGTAATTACACTAATGTATGACTATCTGATTTCTTAACTATGAAGACACCTTATGTGTTTTCTTATAATAAGTGTTTAACTCTGAATATTGATTAATATAATGCCCTGCAAGTCGCATCTACTTTGCAATCAGTCTATTTTATTTCCTTGTCGAATATCAACAGGTAGCTCCACTAGTTGGATTAAATAAAATCTTTAAGAGAGAAATACAATAAAGTCATGCTCAGTTGTTTTGATTTTTTAAGGGAAAACTTGCAATATTTCGTTGTAAAAACATTAATTTATAGTGACTGCTATATTTCGCTATCTATATTTAAAGTGTGTATGTGTGTCATATATACTTACGTACATACTTACTTCCACGACTTTCGTCCGATAATCTATAGCAGGAGAGTATATCTCATTTCTTAGAAACTAAGCATGTCACTGGATTTGGATCCTCTTGATGTACATTTAATGTCATAATTTATCAGATATGAGACTTACCGTACCGTAATTATTACAAATGGGATTCGAGAAAATGATTACACATTGCTCGTAACAATTTGGCTGCGAGCTCAAGGATTAAATTATTTTTCTTTCAGAATTCCGACGTTGCTCTTGGAGAACTTACAATTGTTCGGGCTCGTTTTATTTCTAATCTCTTCTTCCCTCCCTTTCTTTTATGCCAATCAATAACCGAAAACAAATGGCTATTATATTATCTACAGTATGCAGTCCTTTCCATTCCATTAAATCAAGGGAAAACCTCTCATAACCCCATGGAAATGCATACCAAACGAAATAATGTTTCTCATTCCCAGCCTTCGGAATTGTTCGCTGTATATCTATTTCCAAAATACTGGTGCTGAAATAATTATATCGGTTTATTAAAACAAATTTGTACGACGTCGAGGTCTTCGTTCAAGAAGACTATAATATTACTGGTAAAACCTATGTCAATCATTTTAAGACCATGAATAAATATCTCTATCCCATTTTAAAAACTGTTTACAAACGTTTCTAAGTAACAGAAATAATTTTGTGTATAGTGACCCGGGTATCTTTCCGCCCAGTACGCTACGCGATGATTAAAATATTAACTCAATATGTATAACAAAGGGTGGATTTCTCTGAATATTTTAAGCAGAAACCTGAAAAATTGTCCTTTAAATAGTCACTCGGTTTGTATGTATTGGTTGCTAATAAGGGATAAAAGCCCCGGTCACCAAAAATATTTAAAATATCATTTTTTATTATTCACACTGAGGCGCTGTTAAACTTTTTATTGCCCAAGCATCTATAGACAATCTTTTGTCATCATTGTTCTTTTTATCGACAAGCAATGGATTACGGTAAGCACTTGAGGCCTTTTCAATTATATCATTTCATATTTTCTATTTGTAGCCGAACTTTCGATTCTAGCATTAATGAAATCCTTTAAGGTTTTAAATTAAGAGATACATCAATTTAATAGGTCGATCTTCATTAGACCATCGTAAGGAACAAGGTTAGGTGTCCTTCTCTCCGCATGTACCCTTAACCTCTACTTACCGAGTCTCAACTGTTAGGATGACGACCGAAAACAAGAGCCGGAAGACCGATGTTGACGAAGTGTCCCTTAGTGTGGAGGACTGCCTTTCGCCGAAGGTTGTACAGCAGGAGGTAAAACGGTTCGATCTGCAAAACATTCATGAGCGATTGCTTGCTTCGCTTCAAAGAGAGATTTTTTACGTTCCTCAGGAAGAAATACCCGAACTGCGGTCAGTGGAATCGAATATGGCTTTAAATTATAAGGTACATTTTCTATCAACTTAATACGATGTGTAAATCCCTTCATTTTTATATTAGGCAGTAAATTCATTAATGAACCTTTATGATAAGATAATGTGTAACTCTGTATTACTTATTAAATATGAACGGGGCATAGATATGTTACTTGAGATTGCTTTCTCAATTCTAGCAATTGATGTATCTTCATCTACATCTACATCTGTACCCTGCAAGCCGCCTTTCGGCGTGTGGCAGGGGGTGCAAGCACCAGGACTCTATTTTCCCAGTCGATTATTTTCGCGTATTGTTCTCGGAAAAAAAGAATTCTTGAATCGACTGGTTTTAGCATCTATTTCTCTGATCTTTCTCGCTGGATCAGAACGGCCTATATAGCAAGGAGGGCGCATAATATCGGCTACATCTTCTATGAACGTGCTCTGTCTGAATTTATCAAGTAATTTAAATCTCTGATTGAGCCTTCTCTCTTCTAAAGATTCCCATCCTGCCTCCTGAAGCATCCGAGTAACACTTACCGATTTATCATAGCAATTTTTTACAAAGCGTATTGCCTTTCTTTGTACCTTTTCTATCTCGCGAATACAACACTTTTCAGCAGGGTCCCATACACTGCATGCGTACTCGAGGTGAGGCCTAACTAGCGCAAAGTAACATCGCTCGCGGACTTTTTCTTCGCTTTTACCGACTATTCTTTTGACGAAGCCTAGTTTCTTAAGAGCTCGCCCACATATGTTATGGATGTGGGTACCCCAAGTTAAGTTATTCGTGAGGGTTATTCCGAGATATTTTACCGAATCGACAGTTGATAATGTTTTCCCTCGAAGGCTATATGAATTATGATTGGCCAAGGATTTTCTTTCGAAAAAATTAACTACTGAACATTTATCTACGTTGAGCTCCAATTGCCAGTCGTCGCACCATTTTACTATTTTATCTAAGTGATTCGACAGGCTTAATCTATCGTCATTACTTTTTATTTCTCTGTAAATAACCGTGTCGTCCGCAAATATTCTAACATTACTGTCGATGTGTTCATTAAGATCGTTAATGTATATTAAGAATAATAATGGCCCGATTACGCTTCCTTGTTATTTTACCACTCAATGAAGTTAACGAAGTGGGCCTATAATTCGATGGATCATCTTTTACGCCGCTTTTAAAAATTGAGGTGACATTTGCAATTTTCCAATCTTTTGGGACCTTACCTTCGCTTATAGATTTTTCAAATATTACTTTAAGAAAGGGGCCTATGCTCTCTGCTAATTCTTTAAATACTCGATCTGGTATATCCTCAGGACCAGGAGCTTTATTTGGCTTAATCTGCTGTGAAAGTTTAATAATTCCGTCTTCCCTGAATAAATATCTTATGACAATCCATCACCTTACTTATGTTAGGCACATAATAATACGAATTCCACTGGTACATGATGTTTTCATTGGTTTCAGAGTATTTTTCTTCGATTTAATTTTCGTCTCCGTGCATGAGTTATATTTTCTATATTTTTGTGTAATCACAGTCTAGTTAAATGCATATAATATTGTATTCTTCATTGTTCATCACCACTGTGATTCAACGGGCAGTTACTCTCAGTTATATTTAAGAATTATCACAGCTTTGATGAATACATATCTCATAATAAAATCAATAAGAAAAACTTATAATCTATTAGTCCGTTAAAAAAACTAACGCTTCAAAATAATACACGTTCGCCGTAAGTCCCAAAAATTACGATAATCGATAACGTCGATGGTCTGTGAATTTATATATTTGCAGTTAAAAGTGTTGGGGAGAAGATTAACCGATTGCAAAGATTTAAAGAGAACACGATTATTACGATTTATGCGTGAGCCTCAGAGATGATGTCTACTTTTCCAGTCACCAACAAATATAGAAAACGCCGAGAAAGACATCACGTGTCATGATCAGTAATCACAGATATTGACAATTACTTTAATCTGCACTTACTAAAAGGAATGATGTATATTAATGATAGAATGTATGAAGATAAGGATTTAATTAGGTATTAGCTTTCACGTTAACACTCGCGAAATATATGGTTAAACATAGGAAATTAATAACTGCTTATGGTAGGAGTTTATATTATATCTCTCAATATTCGTTATGCTTTTCTTTGGCGATCAAAGCTGCCAGGAATTACGATATAATGATGAAAAATATCAGCGTTCCATTGTAAAGTAAGTTTTCTTCCTTCATCTGGAATTTAGAATATGCATATCGTTTATTCTCAAGTGATCTGTCCTCGGTATTTTAAATCATTTTGATGTATATGATATAGTTATAAAGGTTTCGTTTGTCAGACAGAATATCCATCGTTATCCTACGAGTCTAAATTCGTATGGCACAGAATTTATTGGAGACTTCAACAAATGAATTATGAATCTACTTCTGATCTTATATCAATTTTCTTTCCATATATTATTAAACAGTACTTATTTAATATATTATTTATGTTTAACTAAAACTTGTTTGTTGTTAACATTTAATTTAAATTTCTCATCACACGTCGCCTTCAATCTCCTCATCTGCTGACCAACAACAGCTGACAATCAATTCGCTTTAGCAAACATGCATCAAAAAGATCGCTGTGTAAATATTTTATACTTTCATTTAAAGTATTCAAAACATTCCAATTTAACGTCTAATTATCGTCTTCATTTGTACATCATTTATAATTTCTGAACCATATCTTCCACTTGTATCTTTCACCCTTATTCGCACATTGAGATCGTAATTTTCAACCTCAAGTTAATAATCTCTTTCCAGCTGAGTTCTTTTTCTTTTGTGCTTTGTTCATTGCATTTTAATCGCCACAAAAATTCGACGCGGTTTTCGAGGATATAATATGAATAACAATTTTTAACAGCCCTTTGCATTCAATTGAGATGACAATTATCTTGGGCATTTTGTATAATTTAGGCTATTTCAAGTTTTGGCATTTCATTTCTCTAACTTGAGCTTGTGTCTCTGGAATAAAGCGAACGCGTCACAAATCGGTCGGGAATAGTTATTACTTGCAAATATTATCCACATATATCGTGACCATAGTTAAGAGAATCTGCTGCAACGATCGAAATGTCAACTTCAAAAACAACTGTTCACTTTCCGTAGGCATTCCACTCTAAAACATTCAAAATTTTAACCTTTCAATAAGGACTGTTCCCAGTTGACGACACGAAACATTATCAGGAAGTATTTCGATCTGACCATAATTTTCCAGGATTAAATCTTCGATTTCTTAATATCGCCTATAAAAGTCGCAGTACCATTGTACAAGTTGCTACTGCGACAGCATTGGTGCATACCAGAGGTCATTTAAACTTTTCGAATCAAATTTTCAGCCTCCTACGTAATTTACACCAGTGAATCTTTCGACAAATTATTCGTCACTGAAAATGACCAGGAACAGAGAGAATGAGGCCTCTGTTTTTACGCAGTTTTTCGTCTTTCCGAAATCACCTACGATAAGAAATCTGATTTAGGTGATTTTGAAATTGGGAAAGCCATGTTCTTCGAGTGATCGCGCAATGTCTTCCGATCGGAAAGACACACACACAGATACACTAACTTTTTCTCTTTCTCCGATTCCAGCCAGTACATTTAGAAATGATGATGATTTAGAACGATTAAGACGTTTTTACCATTATACTTATTCTTCAGACTACAGCACTTTGCTATTGTTCGCCTTCCCGCCAGATGGGCGATTTTAACTCGAATGACCTATTAAAAAGGAGAAGCCGATCATTATATAAATAAACAGGTGGAAACTTCCTCGTGATTTAAACGGGAGTTGATGCGACATCAACGGGTTTGGATAGAGGAGTTACCGACGGCGTATACCAGAATTTACGGATGATCAGCGGTGATGAGGGTGTCGTAGGACCTTCTCTATCCAATGGCAACGACTGTCTGCCACTCATTCACTTCCACGGAGATCCAAAGCCAGCCTGTCCCTTTCGGGTGGTTCCTCGCTTATGGATCTCGCACTGGTGCTTTACCTCCGCCTCCGGCAAACTTGAGCGAATCTCACTTTGGCGACGGGTGGGCATGCTTAGATTCAAATGACTCTAAAAAAACGGACTTTTCCAAAAGGACAGTTCCCGGTTTAGAGTTCGAGGGCGAGTCCCTTCCGCCCCCTTACGGGAGGGGTCGGGAATCGCATAGCAGTCTCACCTCGCGCTTCTCGGGATTGCTTCTCTGTTGCCAACGGGCGGACATTCTGCTTTCCTTCCTTGGAGGTATTATTATCGGAGAGGACCTTCCCACCACCATCGACCGCTGACCAACAGAAAATTCCTGGTGTTGACGTCGGTTTAAAAAAACCCCACTTGGGCTCAAAAAAACGGTGCTAGGTCTGATTGGATTAGAGGATGGGATATTGTGCTGCTAAGAAACACTTGGTTCTTTTTCTCTTAGAGGTTTTATTACTAATGAAGGGGCACCCGTGATACTGGCCGCATCGTTTGGGTTACGAACTGAGTGCGTGCGTGATGAGATCGATTCTAAGTGGGGTCTGAAATATCCGGAGTGAATATGGAACATTGGGTCTTCCACAGCAGTGAATATTTACAAATACTGTGAAATTATTCTTCCATGGGTTAATGAGATAATTTTCTTGCGGCAGGAAAACTAACAGACAGTGATTTCTCAGCAAGTGGGGACAAAATTTCGTTCGGAAGACATGAGTGAGTCGCTCTCCAACATGGCCATCTCCAAGAACAAAGTGTAGGATCTAAAACCGACGCCCCCAACTAAACCCCAAATGGAAAATGAAATGAAATCAGTTCACATTATCCTCCGAATAATTCAATAACTATGAAGAGAGGAGTGTTTTACAATTAGATACGT
Organism: Pachydiplax longipennis; assembly: GCA_036926295.1. Lineage (NCBI taxonomy): Eukaryota > Metazoa > Arthropoda > Insecta > Odonata > Libellulidae > Pachydiplax > Pachydiplax longipennis. Next base: position 70,198,313 of record JAVFKF010000015.1, read on the forward strand.
CTGAGGCTTCAAAATTGAAATCCAAAAATTTAAACAATCCCCTGGGACCCCATTATGCCATCGCTGCTTCGGGCATACGCTAAAGAATAGTCAATGTTGACTCCGTGAGAGGAATTGAAACCATTTGTCAAACGAAAGAGAGAAACCAAAATCAAACGCGTTCAATTGTTGGGATTAAAATCCAGTAGATCTTTGTTATTATAGGAATTACTATTTCGATTCACCGTTAAAAACGATTTAGAGTACATTAGGAAAGAAAAACTATTAAGACACCGGTAAAGAGCTTTCGAACGAGATAATTTAGTTGTCGCATATCCAACCGACGCGTCTTTAAGAACAGTTAAATGTCGGAAATGACGACTACAAAAGCATCGCTTTGCAATCACTTTGAAAAAGAGACCTCAACGTCAGCTGCTAGGCGAAATCAATATCAAATTTTATTTCTTAAGGCTTGCAAAAGCACGTGGGATAATCATTTTGTCAATTCTACGCATATCATTCCAGATGTCCCCCACTGTCTTAAGAATGGAATGCCAACGGTATATTCTCTGATTCAATACTTTCTACGTAAAGAAAGATGACTCTGAACCGAGACGCACTTAAAATTAAAATGATGACCACTCACATTAATGCAGATGGACGTTTTTAATGCCCAGCAATGCAGCGACTGGAGTACGAACGAAAAGATTTTAAAGTGTATGTAACCCAGCTGGAAGAATTTTTTATCGAAAAACCCTCTTCATAAAATCATAAATACCGCAACAGACCAAAGAGTAAAAACTAAGACGAGGAAAGCTAAAAAATAAATTGTAAGAAATCGTTTTATATTACAGGTCGACAATAGACAAATCACCTTGTCCCAGTCCACCGTTCAAATTCATTTCAACTCTTTTTAACACATTTACCGAATAGACTTTCAACGCACTCAACCATTTTCCAATAATTCTATACTCCGATTTCTATATTTCATTATCAGGCATTAGGACGCGATTATCTCCTCACAGAGGAAGCTAAGTCTCGTTCACAATATATTCTACGCATAAAACCACGTCCATCTACCGTGGTATATTCTCAATTTAATTGAAAAATACTGCGTGGAAATAAATCTCAATGTTCATCTCGGCTGAATAAAAAGTTTCAATTTAAAACCTTTAAAAATAAGGCAGACGAGGAGTTACAAAAATCCACCCTCCTTATTTGTTAGATTAGAAAAGAATGCTGATCAAAATCTAAACGGAAATGCGTTGATTACACAAAAAGTTTCTTTTGCACACCTCATTTTCGATAAAAACAGTAGAAAAATCTCGGAATCGGCTATCTGATATTTCAACATTGCGTTTTCGATCGCCCTTCTGAAAAGGCATGCGATTATCGGGTTAAATAACTCCTACCACAAGCAGAACTAAATGGCATATGTAATTTTGATCACGTAAAACCTCCTGGTAAATGCTTATATCTCAAAAATCCTTACCTACATACACTCTATCATTAATACGAGTACTTATCGTGATAAAATATAATGATTAATATGTTAAGTTCACTAGACTTATAATAAATGCCTTCCTCATGGGAAGTGGGAGAAATTAAATACACCAATGCATTTCTTACAGAGAGGTAATGAGATCGGAAGAATAAATATTTTTTTAACATAAATAAACCACAACTGAGATTAGGCATCATTAATCATTCAAAAAATTCAAAAGCGTGACTTGAATCATAGTTTTATTATGATTTCGTATGAAACGAAGTGAAAAAATTTCCTAGCTTTATTTAATCGTGTATGAATTATAAATTACAAATGGTAATAAAACGCAGACTTTTGAATCGGCGGAAGACACGAAATGACACGTTCTCACGAGCGTATGAAACAGTGCTAAGGAGACGCGGGGGGATTCGAAAGCGGCAGAGCTCATATTTCCGACTGTGAGACACGATCACCACATCACGAACAAATACATTTCTGAAAAGAAGGAATACACGACGAATGAGCAGTCCATGTGATCTGCAATTGTGTAGAAGTACCCCGAGTTACGTTTGAAGCCTCAATGAAAGAGATCTGCTTTCAGAATGCCACGTGATGTTATGGCACACATTTACTGCAACGCAATTTGTAATATATTCCTCCAATACACAAATAATTTGAGATCTGCTTACAAAAATATTCCAATCCTGTATCTAACGGAATAATCTCTTAGACGTGATGTCGAAGCAAAAACCACTCCATGATATTTCCATTCGAAATTTCGCGGTCAAAAGTTTATAGGAAACTAACATACCGTTTTTATAATTTGAGGTCGATATCATATACAGAAATACTTAAATTCCCCTTTTAAAGTGCGCTAATGGATGCAAATGACGCCTTGGAATCGAAATGAGGATCATTTGGGAAACCGTCCGAAAGTTGTCCATGACTTTTATTTATCTGCCAGGTTAAAAGATCTTTTCGAGAAGCACTTCAAGAATTTGTCATTAAAATCATTGTAACTTACTTTAATTTAGAGAAAGTGGTCGATTTCACAACAATCTGTTCCGTTAACCACGTGTTAGTGAGGAGAGATTACGATCTTTAGAATCTGCGAATTCTTAATGGGTTCGCAGCAATTCGCAAAAGAAAAGTTGCGAAATATAACGTTGTTAGTCATCGGGATTCATAAACCATATTAAACTATGCTTCAAAGGAACGCAAAAACCTGTGAAGATACTCTTATTACTCTTATATCCCCACAATTTGGAAGTATTTAAAGCAAAATTTTTAAAGTATTTCTGTAAAGCGAACAAAAGGTTAAAAAACAGCGTACCAACTGGTTCTATTCCAAGACACGGGGGTGATCATATGAACGATTACACAATTGGATGCATGTTTTTCCTCCAGGCAAGGAATAGTGAAGGGATTGCCGCATCCTATTAAGTTGATAGAAAATGTACCTTATTATTTAAAGCCATATTCGGTTTCATTGACCGTAGTTCGGTTATTTCTTCCTGAGGAACGTAAAAAATCTCTCTTCGAAGCGAAGCAAGCAATCGCTCATGAATGTTTTGCAGATCGAACCATTTTACCTCTTGCTGTACAACCTTCGGCGAAAGGCAGTCCTCCACACTGAGGGAGACTTCGTCAACATCGGTCTTCCGGCTCTTGTTTTCCGTCGTCATCCTTGCAGGTGGGAATCGGGAAGCAGGGATTAAGGTTAACTGCGGAGAGAAGGACACCTGCACGTATTCCCGACGATGGTCGAATGAAGATCGACCTATTAAATTGATGTATCTCTTAATTTAAAGCCTTGAAGGAATTCATTAATGCTAGAATCGAGTGTTCAGCAACAAATTGGAAATATGATCGCAAATTATATAATTGAAAAGGTCAAAAGCTTACAATAATCCATTGGTCGTCGATAAAAACACGTAAGATTGTCTATAGATGCTAGAAAATAAATAGTGTAACGGAACCTTAGATAGCATTAATGCATCTTTTCGCGATCACTATCAAAATTTATTGAAAAACTCAATGTAGCCTTGAATGAACAATATAGATTTTGGGGACGCCTGCGATCGAAACAATTATGGCTAGGATCGATTCTCAATTTTTATGTGGAGGGATGGGAAGGGCCCTCACTTGAAATAAATTACCGATAGAATGGAGCCATTAAATTAGGCGGTATATGCGTTTCGTATTAGCGTCAAATACGAATATCTAATAATGTATATCCTATCAAGAGGAGAATCTACACATGTTACATTTTGCAAATCTTTCTGCTGGAACACAGGAGTCCCACTTCCAATAACTGAAGCTGTTTTCAAATGGGGCAGAATATTTCCTTGAAGTTTTAGATATATGTATCATCGAAGGAATTACAGTTCACCCCCAGTTTAATTGCGTAATCCTTCTCTCGCTTTCCGAATGAAAAGACTTCAGGAAAAGAGTGAATGGAGTGATCGAATGAAACATGCGAAAGGAAAGGGGAATAAGTCGAAATTCCCGGATTTCGGCGACGAAAAAGATATGCGCGCTTACTCTCGTGACAATGAAATGAAAATAAAGTGAACTTGCCACATGTGTACGAATGAAAGAGGAGGATCGAACAATGATACTCACCAGCCAGCTCCAACAACGTCTTCATGGAACGGCGACGCAGTTCTTCCGAGGACACGTCCGCCTAAAGTGATGTCCGCGCGACTACTGATTCCCCCTCCCAGAATGCACTGCGTCGCCGAAGAAGGGGAGGGAGATGCGTATAAGATGGTGCGCATTTAAACGAACACACCACAGAATTCCGTGAAGATTGCTTAAATATTATCAATTTTCTGAACGAATGCATTTATTCAGAGGCGTGCCTAGCGTTGATGTCACCGGGTGCGGTAGTTCAGAATGTCCCCCCTCATATTAATAAATTTACTGCACGGAAAATTTCAATGCGTATTGATTGTCATTAGAATTATGGTTTATGCAACACATAAAACAGTAAATTCAACGAGACTAATATAGTACATACATAGTAAAAAGGAAATGAATTTAAAATAATACGCGTTTAATTATAAATATTCCTATTCGAAAATGAGAAGCTACAAATTAATTAATTATTTATTCAAAATCAGTGTCTTTAGCATTCGCCTTGTATCGATAATATTGGAAGACCCGATAATTTTGATTATCCCAAGTTGATTGATTTCTTAATTCCTGTTCTTCCATATTATGAAACTAATGTGGCACGTCCCAGAGTATCCCAACCGCTGGATGACGTCATCGGTATCCTCTTTCGAACCCGCTGCTCTCCAAGTCCGGAATAAGTACCCCCACCCCTTTGACGTCAGAGGCCTTTAAATTAAATCTTATTTTCTGGAAAAATATTTTCCGCCGCCAGGATTTGAATCACTTGACAAACGGAAAACGGCAGCACGATCAGCACGCCTTGACCACTCGGCCACCACACCTATTGACGATATTTCAGTTAAATAAGGTATATAACATGCTCGGAATCAGTTCTTATGACGTACAGGCGGCTGCTAACAACGAGGATCGAACCCAGACCCTTATGTTTCACTACTTTTAATTATTCCCCGCGTTCTGCAACCCAACCAGAGTATCCCCGGAAGAAGTTGATACTTTTCACAGGTACTCCAATAGCACGAGCCGTATTCCGATTCGGCTTCCTTCGGGAGACTTCGGAAAACATCGGAGACGGCGGGTGATTAGAAATTAAACACATGCATCGTTTTAACACGCCGTACTTATAAAACCAGTTTGCAATACGGAAATCGTTTGAAAGTGCAAAAGCGAACTTATTACCGAGTGCTGTATGATTTTCATGAAAGCAACTTGCAGCTTTGGAATCAAGTTTCTTAAGTGAAGGTCACTGCAGCAACTCAAGATCCACGATATCGGGAATATGCAATAAGTCTTGTAAGTATACGAACTCTTGATATCATATTGATAACAAAAATTATTTGATATCTCTGCAAGATTTTACAGAGCTTCTCTGAATCAGGGAATGGTATGCATCCGCCCTCCCAACTAATGCCGTGATGATATGCTTCCAACCAGTTTTTTTTGTTTCTTCCCCAAACATTCACTATCCAATGTTCTATTAATTCTATTTTGTAATTTATCAACGCTACTTCTTTAAGGTACAGTCGTCCAAGAAAAAATCGAACGGTGTACTACGTGGTGCATAAGATTGATGGGTTTCAAATGTCATTCGTTACCCCTTCCACCCGCCCTTCTATTACATTTTGGCAACACCGGAATTTTGCCTTTGCCGCGGCTTGGCCGGTGCGTACCCATGTGCCTACGCTCCGTCCGATGAGGAGGGCTGCTATCGCGAGGTCTAAAGGAAAGCGATACCAGCGATTGCTGGGAAATTTTCGGTAGATCGTAAGGAATTATATTTTGAAAGGGCAATGGCCATAAGTTAGGAACAGATTCCTCTTTATTCTTTACGAGAACCAATATTTTCCACCCTGACATAATTTCCAGCTCCCTTGAATATTGAGGACTACAACTGATTTATATAATAATATTAATCGTTAAATCGAAGAAAAGGAATTAAGATTCTGATTCGAACAAATTGCCCTTGGATGTCCTGACTCAGGCTTTCAAATAGCAGGAAGAGAATCCTGAAATGTCATATTTAAATCGCGTTAAATTCGACAGAATTGATAAAAGCAGCCATAAAGGTTCAATCTGTTGGAACCCATCATTTTTACAATGTCGTTCGTCGTAGTTAAAAGACAATATCATAAAATGCATGAGGACTATGAGCTTGCTGAAACCATATTTACACAAACAAATGCAGTAAAATATTTATTCTACGATTATCCTAAGAAATCACAATCAAGCAAGTAATATCGATAACTAAACGTTCATTATTTCTCGCTTTTATGAGTTGTATTTTTAAAAGGCATTCGACTGCGGAGGTCATTTCGCACATGGTCTCCCACCGGGAATCGAACCCGGGACCGCTTTCATCCAAGTAGAACGCGCTGCTAATATTACTATCCGGAAGCCTCTCTTTTATTTTGGCATTAAAAGCCCTCTAGTGCTCCGATCTGACTGGCCCAATCATTACAATAAATACCCAAGTTGGTAACGTCTTCCACAATAATTTATGTTCATCTTCGAGCTTTTCTCATACAAACCTTTTCATGCCTTGATTTAAGTTATTTTTAACCACAAGTGGTTTACCTCATCGAGACCGTATGGGCGATCTTATAAATGAATCTTGGAAAAATTCTTTTTATAATACATGTTTTTACTTTATTCTTCTTATTCCAGTTCTGTAGATGAATCCCCTTAAACACTTTAACTCCCTTCTGACAGTCTCTCCTTTTCCTGATGCTTATTTCGTTTAACTCATTTAAATCATGAACCATTTGACATTAGATACGGTTGACTTTATCCTTCATTATGTATCACTTCGTATGCATAATCATAACACATCTCTGGAACTTTATTTAGAGCTCTTATTTCAGTCGAAATGCCGCTATGCCTAAAAATAAAATTTTCATTAGGGTCTTAAATTGTTTACGAATTACCGTAGCATTTAGCTACTATTTATTTGATGCCATACGTTTTTCAAACGTTCAGTACGAATAACCCTATTTTTACGCTTCCTTTTTAACCATACTTATTTTTATATACTGTATTTTTAACTATAACTTGAGGTCGAATATCCCATGCATCAGTCTTTTTACACAGTGTTTTTTATGTATGTAGGGTTACTTATTTTAGAAAAGATACCGGGAAACGAATTTCGGAAAATCTATCATTTAAGACCTACTAGTAGCTTATTTAATTAATAAGGTGCAAGTAGCTTAAGCATCACGATATCGATTACATTCAGTCTTCTACTTATTTCAGTCACATATATTTCACTTCATCGGAGTTGTCCATCCAAAACGGGACGATATAGAGAATTGATTAGAGACGGAAATTATAGTGGTAGAGAAAGAGAAATATCACTCGAAACGGTAAAGGGTTAGAATGTTCTTTAGGATATCGGTATCCCTCAGTAAATGAGCGAAATTATTCCTTTCATGATTGAAACGCTGATAATCATCGGGATAAGGTAAAAGAGGAAAAGTATTTTGGGAAATGGGAGATTCAAGAACTCTCCAATCGCTGTATGCCGGGAACCATCGGGCGCAATTCCTAAGAAAAGGATTAACCCCAGGTGCGGCGGTCAGTTTTCAGAAACACCTAATGCGCATTTTGGAGACATTGCCTTTCTCATCAAGGGGGGTTAAATGCATAATGAAAAGAAAGTGTGGAGATTGAGGTATAACTGTTTGTCGTGCGAGAGGGATTTTGGGGTGGGATTTTTTGGTTTCACTTATGAGAAGAAGGTAGTGAACGGGGATTCCGGGATTAACTCCTTTTAGGAAGCGGTGTCCTGAAAAGACTGTAATGAAGAAGTTGGTTTGGGACCATTTCAAAGCAGTCTTTCTGCCATATTGCATGAAATTTTCTAGTAGAATTCCTAACAAATCAGACAGCGAGCCGGACGCTATATATAGTATTATATATAATTTATATATTTACAATATTCTTTTTTAAATTTCATTGCTAATGGAATGATGTAGAATCAAAAGTTTTAGGGAATTTTCCGATTATCATATTCTTAATTGAAAATCTTGCATCAACTGTGTTTAGTGCACTTATTGAATCATAACGAATAGTGCTTGCCGCTTCGATATTATATGCTTAATAATAACAATTTTATTTTGTCACATGTTATTTGGATTGAAAAGGGATATTTGAAGATTATTCCTCGAAAATAAAAGAAAGAATCCGAGCTGTGGAGAACAGAGAAAAATATTAAATCTATAATAAATAATAATATAAATATATAATATAATAGGGATTTTGTTTGGGTTCATGTGGTAAGGCGTTAGAAAAAGCAAGACTTTTTATTTGGCCATTCAGTATCGTTACTGGATGCGATATCCATCGCTACAATCGAGGTATATCGAAACAGACGCTGATAAAGAAGATGAAGGTGTGTATTTTTAGGTATGTTTTAGTTTTTGTGTATTTGTTTGTAACGATTAGTGTTTGTTGAAGTGTATTTGGGTGGGAAATTGAGTATCAGTGTTTTCTGGGAAAGTTTCGCACGGTGCAACTAGTTATATATAAAAAGATAGTTAAAGTATAACTAAATAAATAATAAATTATTGATTTAGTTGATTTTATTCACCCTTAGGAGAATTGAAATCGTCGTTATAATTGGTAGGAAATTAAAATATATAATTACGGAAACTATTAAAGCCTTCATTGATAAATGTGGATATAATTCTAATTTTATTCTAATCTAACGGACAATTTCCTAGATTTTTGTGTAGCTATGATTAATAGAAAATCTACCGAATATCCAGTATTCTTGGTTAACCAAGCTGTACTCTAACTAATTAAACATAAAGCAGTTTTCAGAATAGAGATAAAATTTTCAGCTTCGATTCCTTTGCATTTTAATCAGTAATCGGGAAGAACCACTCAATTGTTTCAGCGTCAAAAATTGATATTCTCATTCTTAGATTACATTAGGAAATTGATTTGAGCGACTACTCTGTTTTCATGTATCTATCGGTTCATCAATTCTTCTCCGAGAATGGAGCCTTCGTCGTCCTGCCGTTGTTCGGCTTAGTTATTTTTCCAAAGAATTTTGATCCGTTCTGAAGCTTCCTCATAAATTTTTTGATCTTCCTGCAAAAAATGTCGAAGGAATCGATTTTTATCGCTCCAAAGACTTCTCTGGAGCTAGACAACCGCGAGATTTTAAAAATTCTTTTGATAGATCTTTTGTCGAAACTGTCTATTTTTAAAAATTCTGTTTGGAAGAGTAGATCCAAGCAAGACACGCGTATGTCAGCGGTGATCTAACCATTGTCTGAAATAATAAAATTTTCACCTTGTTGGTGATTTTGTCGTTAAATATAAAATATTAAGGCCCTGAATGGCTGCTTGGAGTAAAACGTTGTCTATATGATCTCACCATGTCAATTTAGGATCTAAAATTACTCCGTTGTCTCTTTGTATCGGGAATTAAATCTTCCCCCAGCGTAGATTCGTTTTATCTTTATGTCGGCTCGTCCTTCTAAAAACATGTCGACCACATTTGTTGGCATTGACCCTTAGTTTCCATTTTTTTCCACCACAAAGGATGTCTTCTAGGTGGGTCTGAATTTTCGTTTTGGCAATATTGGGAGAAACACTTTTTGCCAACAAAGTGGTATCGTCTGCATATAAGTAAATTGTGGTATCCTCGCGCTGGGGGATGTCGGCAGTAAAAATACAGAATAATACAAGGGAGAATAAAGATCCCTGCGGTACGCCTGCTTTGACACTAAAAACGGGAGAAGTCGCAAGATAAAGCGTCGTGAAGAATTTTCCGTCATTGAGATTTGATGATTTTGATTAAATATATGGGAAAATTTAAGTTAACCAATTTAAAAATTAATCCCTCGTGCCAGACTTTGTCGAAGGAAGTCGAGAAAGCGACCGCAGTTTATTAACCATTAAAGTTGTGTCCTCGGGGAGTCGAGCGATCTGATGGGAGAGAACGGCGCGGAACCCTGCTTGGAATTCAGGGAGAAAGTGAATAATGTTCTTCAACTCGATCTAGAATTATCCGTTCTAGTAATTTGCCCATAATTGGTAGGAGGCTAATCGGGCGATAGTTCTTTGGGTCGTTGACGCGGTATGGGAATCATTGCCACTTAAGCGATTTCCCACGAATTCGGAAAATGACCAAGTGTAAGACAACCATTGAAAACACCGAATGATTCGCTAATAATTTTCTCGGGGAACGCTTTAAACATTTTGGAAGTGATCCCATCGTGTCCCTGTGCTATGTTGTTTTTACGTTTTTGAATTGCATTTGATACTTCCCTGGCCTCGACCGTCGTTGGCTTAGAGATGCACCTCAGCGCGCTTATCTCCGTGTTTACTAGTTTCTCGGTAGGCGTCGGTCGGAGTGTTTACTCCTTCGTATTATTTACCGGCGGATCAGTGACCTTCGGTCGAAGCAATACGCGTTTACGTTCAGGTCGTTTGTTTTGTTTTCTGTTTCACTTCCTTCGAAAATAGCGGATCTTTCCGCGAAAATATTGCATTTCCCCGCGTCAGACAATCACCGATTGCATTTAGAAGGGGAGCCGCGATGTTTTGTTTTTTCCCTCTTATTTTACCGACGAACTTCCAAAGTTGGCAGTTGTTGTTGCTGCCGGCATCCAATTTCGCCTTCGACTATTTTTTAAATTAGCCCTTTTTAATGATTTTCCTGAGTACAGCGTTAAATATGCCCGGTTTTTGGTTTCTGGCTTTATTTCTCGAGGCCAAGTTGTCAAGGATGGCATTCGGCGGGAGACTTTTGTTAAGCTTGGATTACATATGCAACGGTGACGAATTCACTAAGTCTGGCTGTCGATTAAGTTCTCGTCTATTTTGCCAGACCAGTCGGATAATTTTAAATCATTTAGGACGGTGCTAACTTTGTTCCAGTTGGGTTCTTCATCTTGATTTCGCATGGGATGGAGTCGAGAAGAACTCGCCGTTTCGAAAGTCGTAATAATAAGATTGAGAGTCCTTTTCCGGGTGATTCTTTACGTGATGGGTGACTTCTTTCGGCGCGTGAATTTGAAATTTTAAGCACGAGATGAATGTAAGGAGTCTATTATCCGCCGGGTTGTTTTTTCTGCATCCCAATGCCTTATTTACATCGCCAGCGATGAAGGTCGCGGAGTCGGAAAATTTAAAAATATCAGATTTAAGTAGAATTTTGTGCAGTGGCTTGTAAAATTGAGGGGGCCTCGCTCCCCTTGGATGCAGATCCCTACCGTTTGACAGTTCGTTAATTTCGGAATTTTAATTTCTTTGGCTTTATTGTGCCTCGCGAATAGTACTCAAACTCCTCCGGACTGGATTATAGGCCCTTACGCAGTTATATCCAGGTAAATCAAATTTTTTGTCAAGCGAAAGATGAGTCTCGCAGATTAGGGCCACGTCAATTTGGTTTGAAAACAAAACATTAGACAATTCCACACTCGGAGGATTCCGTTCGAGTTATCAAATTTATTATCACTGTGACTCCCCAGAGGGAGATACTATTGCGCGCGGCACCTGGTCCATCCACTTGGATCTCTTAATTTATTTAAAATCTTTAAAATTTTGAAAAACCGCGGTAATAAGTGATAAAAGGTAAAAGTCGACCGACCTCGATGAGATGAAGGGCCGGGTTTGTCACGATGAGTAAAAAGGGAAGATGAATAAATAATAATAAATTATGGAGGGAAATGTAATAAAATTACCGCGAAGGGACAGGTAAAGAATCCGTCGGGTAAAAGCTAAAAGATTTAAAAGGTAAAAGAATAAAAGAGAGGAAAGAAGGGCGGGAAAGGATAAATAAAGGAAGGGAGTGATAAAAGTTGGACGAAAGCGGCGGGGTGAAAAGTTAACAAAAATATATGAAATAATAAATAGGTAATAAATTAAGCTAAAGTTGTAGGTAATAAGTTAAAATCTGGTCGAATCGATAATGAGCCCCGCATTGGACGACCTGTACTTCAATTGAAGCCCACATGGACCGGAAATTTTCGTTCCCGAAGTTTATCATAAAAACGACTAGTGGCTCGACTGAGCAACTTCCCCAAGGATTTTGTGTGCCGCGCATATTTTGTTATAAGAAGCTTGTTGAGGGACCGAGAGGATCATTTTAGAATTATTTTTTTAACATTTTTCTTTACGCAATAATGCCACACCGTGCTGGCGTACGTAAGGATGGACCATCGCTTTATAGAGAGTGATATTGATATTAATCTTTTTGCTGAAAAAGAATTTGTAAAGAGCATAAAAGGCCGTGCCTTTTCCAGGACGGATTCGACGTGGGTCATCAAGGAATCGCTGACATTCCCCCAGCATAGCGTAAGGATGACTTGATTTGTTTTATCTCGCGCATTTTTCACCCCGAGTCTCCATTGGAGGCGCACCCAGTCCAAGTGCTCTTGTAGAGCGGCGTTCACGAGATTAACGTCTGCGTACAAATAAATATCGGCTGAGGGGAATGTCTCGTGTAAAAAGATTAAAAAGGGTAGGGAATAGTATTGCCCCTTGTGGTACGCCCGCTTCCCGACTTAGAATAATTGACTTTAATGTAAAATTTTCTGCTAGCCAATAAGGAACGCGTTTTAAGGTTAATTTTTACTCTGTTTTCAATCTTTGTTTAATATTTAAACCACTGCTCATGTACAAATAACTGTTAAATAAAAAGCGCGCAATTCGAGGAAACTTTATCTTGCTTATAGGTGTCCCGTTTAAATTCCGAAATAAATTTCCAAACAGGGGGATCCATTAAGTTATAACTTTGCTAATATTTATTGCATTGTACTCTTATCAGAGTGGTTCTATAATCACCGATTTCGTAAGTAACTATTTAGCTGCAATGTCTGATTGAACCTCTCCGACGTCTATAAAAGACTACCTATCCTAGAATCTATTGTCCGTTTTAAGATTCCAGTCAGTATGGAGGGCTTACGGGGGAAAACTCAACGTAAATTGCCCCCCTCGCGCCGGGTCGCCTTTAAGCGGAGCTACGGATTTGAACAGGTATAGATAAGATTCGTGGTTTACATTGACTGATTCAAACTTAATTTCTGATGAAGGGTGAATGGAAATAACTATCAACACAAAAGTGAATATTTATGCATTTTTAGCAGGAACAACAAAGTTAAAAGCGAAAATTGAATGAACTGCCGAATTTTCACCCGTGAACATTTGTGAAACTGCCATTACACTCTTACAATCCAACATAAAATGCTGACATTTCTTCCATTGCTCATTGTATCATCTGAATACATAAAAGTTACACGAGTAATTTTAGAGCAATCAAACCTTAGAAAAAATTACTTAGTTGGAACGTAACTCAAGAAAAAATTCGTGGTGCAATTTATACGTCGCCTAAAACGTTTTGGTTTCTCACGTGAGGAAGAACTTGTAGATTTTTTCCGCTCACCAAAATTTGACAGTACTGCCCGTAGATGCCCGCTTTTAGTGAAGGAGGAATATGAAATATCATGGAGAATCTAAAAGAAAACCTATCTTTTTAAGTTTAAAGTGCGAGCACTTCAATCAAGCCGCCCTTCGGGCAACTATGCAGCCCGGAAAGAACTTTTGTAAGGTTATTTATTCTCCAACTTTCGTAAGTTTTGCGAAATACGGCGAACATGGATTATTCTGAAGGGTCATAACTTATGATCATAGTAAGAAAGCTGGTTCTTTCAGTTATTGATATGGATCAAATTTATCATATCATATGTATTCATTAAAGCTCCGAATATTCTTTAATATTCCCAAAAATTTTCAATTAATTGTTTAATACAGCAGAAAATTTCGCGTGCTTGGAAGATGTAACACTTCATCTCATATGGTGCGCAGCTTCATAGGATAGATTGTGAGAGAGGGGATGCAAAACTCTGGTACAGGATGGCTCTTGAGCCATTAGACATCTGAGCAAACGTAGTGGCTCTTCAATTTTGGGAATGCAGGATTAGAGCTCTTATTTAGTTTGTCTTCGGATTCTCGGAGTATAGAAGTGGAGTGGCGTCGTAACTTATCGAACGTTGTTCTGGAAATTTTTCCCAAGTGGTTTATTTATAAGTTTGTGCGATCATCAAAAAGAAAAGAAGTCTAAAAGAGGGAAGCTGTGAAGTAAACAGTTTACGTTTTTACCTATTGCAGAAAATCTCTCGGTGCTATCGAATTCTGCGAAGAGGCCGCAAATGGAATACAAAATAATCAATGGAGAAGGAAAGATGCACCCTGAGGCGCGTTATTAATTTAATTCCTCGACGAGAAACTAAAAAGGTTACACAACCATACAATTATGCGATATACTTGATTCACTTGTGATGAGCATGGCCTTCTGCCCAGCAAAAAACGAATTTTTGGTTTAATGATATATTTATTTCCAGCCAAATATTCACAACATTGTGTAAATATGATTAGTACAAATACGTTGTACGGAAATACTGAAAATTTTTCTAACTTTACCTGCTAATATTCCCATCATTTTATTATCAATTTCCTTTTCTTAAGATATGGTAAACTGCTATACGCCTGCCAGTAATCCATTATTATACTTTGAAATACCGATTTTCGAGATATTCATATGGTATTTATAACTTTGATCTTTTGCAAACCGAAAATATTGCGTATAAATACCGTCCTTTTCTTAAACATTACTTTAGGAACTTTTTAATGGGCTTTCTCTAAACACTTCAATTAGCCAATTCAAATTTGGCGCGGGAATCGCGAGGAGAGTAGACCGAGAGAACTTTTAGCAACAGCGTTCGCCGTAAGGACAATACTGTCAACTTAATGTGGAACGGCCTACAGTACCGTCTCTAAATCAGATATTAACGTTACTTCGTGTAGATCTCGAATCGCTATATTCGAGAATAGTTCGAATAAAGGAAAATAATATTTTTTGACTCTCGATGGACTTTTCTAAGGGACTATTACTTTCTCCTTTCATATTGATCGATGATTTCTTAGTTCTGCGTAGGTGTACAATTAAAATCGGATTTCAGGAGTGAAAGTACATTTTTACTTAATTTCTAGGGGATGAAGTTTTCGCAAATTTAAAAGCTCAATCGCAACTACCGTATTGTACGACTTATTGAAAATTACGGGAAATATTCTTAAATCTGTTACGAAATATTCAGGACCTCGCGAAATGAATTTTCAATAACCAAATGGTTTTGGTGGACTGGATTAGCATCAGAATCAAGGAAATCACAATTTATTAGATTAATAAGAAAAAATTGAAATATTTCGATTTTACGCAATTTGCGGAAAAGGAAATCGGAAACGTGGATAATTTAGGAAAACTGAATTTCTCTCATGAAAGATTAACCACGAAGAAACAAGATATTACCCTAAATTGGTAATATTTCAATAACGAGTTCGAAGTATTTGATTAACGAATTCCTCAAGCTATAAAAGTTACTTTAAATTCTCATTTCAAATCTTAATGAACTTCTGCGGACAATATTCTCCAAAACTTAGCTTCTGTGGCTTTTTTATACCTTCTCTTGAACAGTTTACAGCATGTTACTCATCTGAGTAAAGGTTTCCCATTGATCTTTGAAGTATATCTGCTCAGAAGCCCGGCTGCGAAACTGTAAATTAAAAGAAAAACAAAGTTATACAGCAGATTTTAACCATACATTACTTCAGATGTTATTAAATTGCGTGGAAGAATGAAATTGTTAAATCATAAGATAAATAACTTCTCACAAAGAAAATATGACATTTTTAGAAATTTAGAAGAGAAAAATAGATTAGAAATTAGCATATCTTACAGACAACTATACTAAAAATTAAATTGAAGAATCATTTGAAAGATTACTTCAAAAGAAAAGGTGCACGACTTTCCAAACCACGCAAAGACGTATCGTGCCAGGCTCGTTTCCCCTTTTAAAAATGGAGGGGTTCGCCAGCTATCTGCAACTGGAATTTGTCATTTCGGGGGATCGGGGCGCTCGCGTCAGCAGTTGCAAATAGCCAGCCCTATCAAACCATGGTGTGGCTACAGCATGAAAACCGTAGCCACGGAAAAGATAGAAGAGGAAGAATTTTAGAAGACTAATCAAGTTTTATTCTCTAATGGCTAAAAAGCCTGTCTGTATTAGTGTGTGTATTACCTTTCACTTCAATTTCCCCTCCCCCCAATCACTATCGCCCATCGAGTGGGCCCTACTTCACTTCATTTCCCATTCCCCCCAAACTCTAATGCAGACCTGTTCTCTAATGCCCGTTGGATGGGCCCATTTCTAAAGAAATCTACCCTCTACCACCCTTCCAAGCTGAAAGACGTCGATTCCTTACCTTGTGCCGAGGAATTCCTCCAGCGGTGGCCGAGCTCTGCTTTCCATCGGCGAACAGAACCTCCTCTTCAAGTCACTATCACCAATTCACTAAATTTCACTATAATGACCATAGCTCACTACACAAACACACACAATTCTTCCTTGCCAGGAGTCTTCTTCAGCTTCTTTCGAGCCAGCAATCTTTCGAAGGCCTCCACGTATTTCGGTCGTCTTGTTTGCCGTGGTGACAGGTCAGCGAGGCATCTCTACGGCGATCGTCGAGAAGTTCAAGTGGACGTAGAAACAGCATGGTCGCCTCGAGTGATTTCAACTCCCGGAGATCTTGCGCCGACTGAGGTTCTCGTCGCGAACGTTGGGCAAAGACTGCGTCGACGACAAAAATTTCAGGGTTTATATACTTTGCTCGTGAAGGAGGAGAGGGGAAAGGGAAAAGGTTTTACGTAATGTTTCTCCTTAATGTATTCCAGTTCGAATGGAGTCCTCACTCATCCCTTTTCTTCTCCTACCTGTGTCACTGTCTCGTCCTATCGGAGTAATGAGTTAAACGGAATTACCGAGCAAAGAGTATTGGATGACTTCAGATGTCGAATTAGAGCTTAATTTGACAAAGTAGGCCGATTTTATTCAATGGAGGTACTAATCAACAAAATTTACTATAATTGATTGTTTTTCAATTATTTAACCCTGGGTGTTTAAAAGTTCACAACGCTCTCTCTACTTTTCATATTTTTTTACTTTTCATCGCCGCGTGTGGGTTCTTGAAGTTCTTCTGTTGTGATAAAGAATAGCATTTTGAGGATGTGATAATTTGTATTAATACTTAGAAAATCGACATTATGGGAAATTAGACCAATCATATTTCCTCGTTTAGTTGTTTCACAAAATATCCATTAACATAAACCATTCGAATAATTTTCGGATTCATAAGAAATCATCGAAAACTTTCACGCGGACTGCAAACTCTTATCATGATAATTTAGCAAACCAGAGTTGAAATTGATACTATATTATTATGCCAAATATTTCTTGGCATCGAAAAGATTTTTATGGTGCTTGTTTCAAAAATCAGATTTTTGCATAATATTTCAAGAAATGTTATCTTTTAAATCTTTATCTTCGTCAGATTTGTTATTTCAAATCAATATATGGATGACCTAGCCATTCTTGATAGTAAAAGTGACTGCTCGCCCTTTTTAGAATCAGAGGCGAACTTTCTCAATTCCATAATTGATTGTTAATCTGGAATTAAAGAAATTAAAGCTTTTATGAGCTTCCAAATTCGAGTACTCACTTCAATCATGCTGATTACTTGGAGACTAACCATTCCTCCTATTAAAAGTCCTTGCGTCAATAATATCGCCAAGGCGTAAATGACGTGCCACATGAAGGGTGGATTCACACTATTCTCTCACATAAAGAAATTAAATGGGCAAGTTAAAAAGGGAATCGAATAACTACAATCTCATTTAAGCACATTTCAGTGTTTATAAGTAATCCTCTCCTAAAAATTGCATCCCCCTTAAAAGATACAATGAAAGTGATAATTAGAATAGGATAGCGGGTATGGAAAAAATTAATGAAATTGTTTCTTTAAATAAAGATAGTTGTCGCACCTACATCCCCTCATCCAAGAACCACATTCCCATTAGCGATAGCACCGTAAATAACGTACCTCCGTCGATAGCATAATATAACCTAACGGGTGTTCGTCGGACATTAAGTGTTTCGCGTGAAGAAATTAAACATCGCCTATCCTTTGTAATTGCTAAACTAGATATTAAATAGCTTTCAATCGATGCCCTTTTTTGTTAGGTGCACGTATACGGAAATAATTGGAAGAGATTAGTCATAAAATCAAAGATGATTTAATTTTTAACTGGAATTTAACTGGAAGTATCGAAAATAGGTCCAAATATTAGATAAAGTTACGACGATAGCCGTGAATACGCACTTTATCATCACACTTGAATTTAAAAGGATCACCTTAACGTCAAATTCGTTTGTGAATTTAGGCGTTGGATGAAATTTATTTAACAAACTGAAGTTGAATCCGATGGATAACAACTGGAAATATACGGCACAGACAGGTATAGTGATAAAGGGCTCGGAAGGTTCCGCCTAAATTTTTTATTTTACCTTCGAAAATGCAGATCTTTCTCCGTGAATTGGCTCAACTGCTATGCATTATACTTTAACGAAGAGTTAACGTGTTTTGAATTCTGGGGGAGACCTGTGTAAGGGCGCGCGCTGAGGTGTTATCGAAAAGGGAAAGAATACCTGGTTAAAGGAGTTTCTCTTTACACACAACCTCATCCTCCCAAATACTTCTGATTTTTGTAAACCGTTTAAATTGCCCCGAATAAGGAAAGCTTCCATCGCATGTTACAACATACATACAACATAGAAACTTTGTACGACCGCGAATAGGAAAAAGCTGCTCATCGATTGTTAAATTCATCATTAGTTTATACGACCGGGAGAATCACTTAAATTAACGGAATCAATTTTTCCACAAAACACTAAATATAAACCACGGTTGTGCATTGTATCTTACTTTGAAAAAGAATGGAAAAACTCTAGTAGAAATTATTCAATTCCAAGCAAACATTTATGAAGCTTTCACAACTAAATTAATAGAACAAAACTTAAGTACGCTACAATATTTTGTATTATATAATCATTGCAAACAATAGTTTTCAGAAAGAAATATACTGTGATATCAGAACTTTGTGTTGGCTTGTTTTCTCCATATGAGTTATGAATGATGAGCACAGCTAGCACAAAGACATTCAGTCACCTATGGACCCGTCTTGGCGTCTTTTTTTTCGTTCAACATTAGATCATTTCATCTGTAAATGTCTCAAAGATTCGTATTTGGCATCTTTTTCTCAATAAATGTCAGAGAAACGAATTCAGATACATAATTATTTTATAATAGGAGAAATTCGGATGAAGGTACCGGTACGCTCAATCAGGGCCGGCCGATGCGCTTTGGCGATCCAGACTGGGATTCAAACAGGTGCCTATTTCAGATAGATCTCCGTGAAACATATTTTTAACGACTTGTACCCTAGAGAATATTTCGGCGTTCATATGGGTAAGAATATTTTTAAGGCATTGTAATTATTATTGCTCAAATTATTATCACAGTAGCTTTAAAATTAAGAAGATATATTACTTTGCTGTGAGAAAAATGCAGCTAGGAATAGACAATCACGATAAATTGATCCTTCATGCTTTGGATACATAATTAATTCAACATTTTCATTTGGGGAAAAGTAATAGATAACATTCTTTTACGCCCATGTCATGGACCGGATCGGCACGCAAATAATGTATGGTTTTATCGGAAGGGCTACTGAAAAAACTCTCCAAAATATCTCCTCCGAATATGTGAAGGAAATAGTCGTGAATAGAGAGTACCTTCGTATGTTCCTGGACTGAAAAAGTCTAGGCTAAAATTATATCAACTTAAGTCCCTCGAGTAGAAGTTAAATTGTTATCTGATCACCCAAACAAAAATTAGCTGCTCTTGGAAACTGTGACTCTATATGATCCCAAATTGTTGTTGCGTAAATGAAATTTCGTCGAAAAGTTCCATGCAGAAAGACAAAGCTCATCTATATCTTACTAGCTTTAACTTAGTCTCAACAACATCGACACCTTTCTTTTTTTGGGGTATATTTACCGAAATTATACACATCCCTAAACATGAACTATAGAATAATCGTTGGTAAATACATATTTCGATGGAAAATTTTCAGATTTTCCCAGGTTAACCAAGAAATTCCCTGAGTTTTCCGGAAGACAAAAAATCCCTAAGTTTTCTAAGTTTCTCGTGAATCCTCCGCCAGTTTCCTCCACCGGAAAGGAGAAATGCTGGATGAAAATTGACTGATAAATTTAAAATTATGTGAATACAAGAATCCATAGGAATGAAACTTTAGAAAGAAATGATTTTCCTTAGAATGAAGTTCACATTTATTCGACATTTATATCAGTTACGTTTATTATTCCGCTCTATTAAAACATGACTGAAATTTCATGAGACTATAGCTTTTGTATTTAAGCAATAAAATTGCTACTGAATAACTTACTTCAAACTTTACCAACGTAATATTAGTCTTTTTAAAAGTGCTTAGACAGATAAGGTCTTTCGCACATAGGCCACCAGAGGCTTTCAAAACCAGGGAACGTTTTCATTAGAGCCATCCATGAAATTTTAGCGTCGAAAGTAATCATTTATTTGATTTCCTTATACGAGTAAACAGGACCGAAAAGCCACAAAATTCAACCGTGATTAATCGTCACTCTTTCGGATCTTCGCATTTCTTCCGCATCTCACGGTGATAACTCATCTCAGAGAAATATTTCGTTCTTTAATTTGAGACACTTGTGTAGTTAACATTAGATGACATGCATCAAGAATGTCATCGCACAAATTATCTTAAAAACTTAACGGTAGTCTTTTCCGAACTATTTCATAGAGAACGAATTCGATGAAATGAGATTATTATCAACTGAAAGTACAGAAAAACCATTCGGATGCTGTAAGTAGTTTCGATAAATTACGTTAGAATGAATTTCACATTGCATGACGGCATTGAATATTTTTAATAACGATTCAGAGGAATATTTTTATGGATAGAATTGGGAATATAAAGATTAAGTAGGATCTGGAAGAAGAGCTATGGAAAAATCAAGGGAGAGTCTTTCTTAAGGTTACCTTTGAAAATCGTCAACATACTCTGTGAGTTGGAAAATGTCATGGCTAATATGCCATGCATTAGATTTTAATCAAGAATTAGCGTATTTTGACTTCTAGGAGCGACGCGTGTACGAGCACGAGGCAAGGTATTCACGAGATAGTAGAGAACAATTAGGAAGATTTCTGTTTACAGGACTCCCGAATGAAGATGAGTAATGTGAATGTGTCAGAACTTACTCTAATCGTTGGTGGAAAAAACTGGCCGAGCAAGGAAATCGTAATGGCCTCAACGCCATAATCCAATGCAGGTACCCCACATTTTCATAAGACGCTGGAAAATTTATCATTGCGCAATCGTGTAATTCATGATTAAAAATTCAAAGCAACATTATTGGTTTATCCTCATAAGCAATACGCAATTTTAGTACAAAATATTATTTACTTATAGAATATTGGTGGAAATGATTATCCGTCGATGTTTAATTGTGGGACCGTGCTTCTGAAAGTTGGATAGGAGGTTAGTCTGATGCTATTATTGTCATAAGGCATTCCTAGTTCTCTTCCGTTGACATGACAGTAGTTATGTGACTAAACAAATATTTCCATCTTGGAATGTTGCACTAGCTTTCTTTATTGCTACTTTTCTTTCGGAAACATGATAGTTGCCGTGAAATTCAATAATTATTTTCATTTTGGAGAGTTGCTGTAGCATTACTATTTTCGGACATATGGGAAGTTAATGCAGGGGAGTGCTGGAAGGATGAGAGGCTTCTGGTTATCACTAGTTACACCTGACATATTGGACAGGATCCTATACCTACTTCAAAAGTGAAATGAGAAAAACTTCTTATAATGATACCTTTTCATGAAGTCTTAAAAGATAAGCAACTTGAATAACAACTCTTTTATTAGTATAGTTCTAGCACAACTAACGATGACCCATAGTCTCCGTCTGCCTTAGCCTACCATAATATAATATGGTTGGCTTTGGTTAATCGTTAAATTCACCAGTAGATGATTAAAGTAAATTAAATTTAAAAAGAAGTAGAAGTTAAATTGTTATCTGATCACCCAAACAAAAATTAGCTGCTCTTGGAAACTGTGACTCTATATCAGGGGTGACCAACAAGTCGATCGCGATCGACCGGTCGATCGCGAGGCCAATTTTGGTCGATCGGCATTAGAAAATAAAATTATAATTTTACAAACTGACTAAACTTACAAGCCAGAAAATCTGAAGAAGATTTTAGGAAATATGTCAACCGAAAAAAAATATCCCAGTGTCACCAAATGTGGCGAATATATCTATTCTTGTTTCGGATCTACATACCTTTGCGAATCGGCATTTTCATACTTGAAGCTCACGAAGACTAAACAACGTTCTGTCCCGACTGATTCCCATACAGAAGACTCATTATTATTATCTTTGTCAGGATATACACCTGATTATGATTCCGTGGTTAGAAACATGCGAACTCAGTCTTCCCATTAATGTTAAGGGAACAAAGTAAATTCTAAATCTGTATTAATCTGTGGCTACTTTGAGTTAATAAATATTGTTAATAATCATCCATGTTCTTTTAATTCCCCTTGACATGAGTTTTTTGGCCCTTTAAATAATTATTGTTGATGTTTTTTTACGTAGGTAGATAAGCCGTAAATCTATATTTCAGTACGAGGTGTACTTAGCGAGCTATTGATAAATTAGCAAAAAGTAAGTCATATTATTCTCTCATGATAAATTTTCTCGGCCCAAAAAAACGAGAAAGTGAAATATTGTAATAACAACTTTTTTATATTTACGAACAAATAGTACAACAACTTATACATTGCAGTTGATAAAAAATTAAATTTCATTTTAAGTTAGTAAAAATCTATCTCGAAAAATCGAATTTTTTAGGTACCGCATGTACGGAATGCTGCTATCAAAAGTTGGGTCTGGAAATTTATTTTCTTCAGGAGCCTATATCTCGAAAACTTAATAAGTGATTTAAAAATAAAAAATGGTTTTGAACATATATTTTACTTATCTACCCATACCTCCCTGGAATGCACCTTATGCTGAAACACAGTGAATAAACATAGTATGCATTTCACACCCCTTCTTCCCCCTTAGACTACGCCTATGACAATAAGTCGATCGCGACACACTTTTAAGATAAAAAGTAGATCTTATATGCAGAAAAGTTGGGCACCCCTGATCTATAGCATGCTACAAAAAGTATGAATTAATTTTTGTGAAATTTTTTCTCTCTGCTAGTGTTGGAGAAGCAGCTAGAGATTTTAGATAATCCCAATTAAGATGCGTTATGTCAAAATCTCCTCCTACGGCAATGATTGGATCTTTTAAATGTCTCGCTTAAAGCAATATCTTCGCCTAACTAACTTTTGTCTTGTATGATTCTCCCGCATGTGCTCGTCGTAATATTAAAGAATGCCGCCTTTTTAATTACGTAAGATCTTGGAATTCACAACAATTATTATTAGATTTCTCAGTTCGCACATTAAATCCTAAATTTGGAATAAACTTATCCTTTTTTAAGTGAAATTGCTTTTCACCGTTGCAATTGTTTCTATTTTTTTGGAAGTAACCTCATGCATACCATTTTGCCTATTTACGTGGGTGTTTGTAACTATTCTTACTGTTGAATTACAAAAGAACTTTGTCTACGTAAATTCGCTCTCATTTAAACCGCTAAATTACGTAGTAAACAAAACTAAAACTACCTGGTCGGTCCTCGTGAAGGGAAAGGGGGGCGGGAATTTTCCGGAACAGTCCGTAAAGTGGATACTAAGTTTGTTAAAGTATAGAATAAAAGTTGCGTTTGACGCTTAATATAAGTATGAAAATAGCCTTTGAAAATATTTAAGCGTAGAGAAAGCGAGATCTATCAAATTGGAAGCGAAAATTTTAGTCATCGCTATGGAGAGATAAGAAAAATAAATCCCGGTCTCTTGAAAACTTTTTGCATATGATGACCATATTCATCCGACTCATATCTAGTAAACGATTCTTGCTACAGCATAGTAGTAGAGTCGTGCATTTTCAGATATGAATTAAAATTATGCTAATGAGTGTTTATCATTCAGTCTAAGCATCTACTTCAATTTAGTAATTGTAATATTTTACATATACTGAACGATTGAAGAGACATTATGAAGCTATTTTCGATTGCATTAATCCTCATCAATTAACTGACTGTAACTATCTTTTATAATATGTTGAAATTAATCGTGAATATTATTCCCTATTACGAATTATTACATAATCTCATTTACGTACAGCCTGATGGAGCTGAAAAATGTTGATTACCGTTTCCACCACCTAAAAGCTAATAATAGTGATACTAATTCCTGTCAATACGTTAATTGCTAAGGAGCACTAAGAAAGAATAAACTCCCTCAACACACGGATTAGATTTTATCGAAAGGATATATTTTCTATCTTATGCCGTGGAAAACTACACTGCTGGAGAGAAAATACAAATGTAAGAATAGGACATATCCTAGTGATTTCTGTATTTGTTTTCTTAAATGGTTAATCTTATTCGCGAGAATTATTTTCCATCAAAATTCAAAGTATTAAAGTATTTAACCTTTAAATTCGCAAGATAATACCGGGAAATGTTCATTTACTCTCTGATATTCCACCATGAAATACTGTTGTTTGTCATTATTCCTCAGCGTATTATAATGACATTCTAGATAAGTATTTTGATCGCGACTAGCTTTGAATGACAAATAGCAAAAATAAAGGCAATGAGGCACAGCCAATATTAGGAAATTTCGCAAAGGTGATCGTAAAAGTTTGAATATTGCCGGTTTTTACTGGCTCGATTCAGAGTTGCCGAATTGTCGGTGGTAGAGTGATTTCAGTTAGTTCCCGCGTAATCCGCGCTCTGACGCCAATTGGTGTTGCGATAATTGTTTCTCCCACTGTACATTTAATTTGCCCTTTAAATGGACTCCGAACTTAAGAGGTTAAACATGACAATGCCCCTAACGTCTAACAACAGTTTTCCGCCAATGCTAAGATTAAAATACAAGGCTTGATTGAATGATCAAGTCGAATTTTCATACGATCGGCATCGATTAAATAAAAATCTGCCGTAAGAATGAAGCTTCGAGGCTATAAGAAAGAGATCTAACTGCGTTTAGAATGGTTCGTTACGGCCTGAGTCGCCACGAATCGATCCGAGGACACTTTTCAAACGAAATGCTTATATTCTTTGAAATTGGGTTAATTTCTATAATGTTAACATCTGATGATTGTATCACGTGTTCTTCGATCTTTATGAAAAAATTAACAAAAACTCTTTTCCGGTATAGAATTCTTGAACTGCCCGTTCATCATGATTGTTAAAAAATCATTGATGTTTACATTCCAGTTTCCAAATGCTCCTCCCCTTACGAAAACACCAAATAGCTGATGTAGCTAAAAAAGAGAAGTGTAACTGATTACCTATTTAATAAAGATGTGGAATAAACCGAATGCCACTACCTTTGAAGCGACTCTCATACTATTAAGTTATAGATTTACCAAACGTAAAGTGCACTTTGAACTTGCAGTTCATTAAATAAGCGTTGGAAAAGTCGAAGTGATTATGAGCTTAAGTGTCCTAACCTACGATTTGACGAAGAATTTATTTCCTAACTGCTACAGATCCGAACATTGAATTCTCTCATTTTTTCCCACGAATGATTCTAAGGATTCAGCTGAATTTCTTGCATATTCTTATGTAACAGAGACTTCGACTATCGCAACGTTCGTCAAGGGGACTGGTTGTTCATAGCCTCAGAAAATAATCCTATATCTCGATGGAATTTCCCAATCATTTCGAATTATTTTGCAGAAGATACCACCGATACATGAGAAGTACGAGTATGTTACTTATGAGAACGGTCAATTTTATCAATGATCGTACTGGGGACATTGCGGTAGCCGAAAAGATCATTGGTCCAGGAAGAGGATTAAAAAGTCTTGAATGTTAGAAGTCGTGCAATTAATGTATTCTTGGGGGCAAACTACAAGCACCATACTTTGGGAAATTAGAGTAGTTCAACCACAAGTATATTACGAAGAGAGGAAATGAACAAAAGGTTATTATAGCTGTCCTTTTGATCCAGAAATGGATCTAGCTTCTCATACCTTAGCATAGTTCAAAGAGGGACAATTTACAAGAAAAAATATTCAGCAGAAACCACACTGCCGGTCGAAGTAGTACTAATTTCAAGGCTATCAACCTCAAAGATATCAATCTAAAACACTTTCTTTCACATGGATTTTTGCTCATAAATGCGCACGATGATTTCTAATGTTATTTGGCTATGCCAATGGAGTTCAAAGGCGATCAAAATGAACATTAATCCTCTGAGCATGCGTGAAAATCGTTTTCTTTCTGGAATCTTTCTGAGGAGAATTTTGCCTCAAATCGAATACTTTAAATGCATGTACATTTTCGTATCAACTTTGCGGCTGAATATTTTCTACTTATAGTCAATCGATCGTTAAAGACACATTCTGTTCATGGTTCTTTGTTGGAATGGACGAAAGTACCCTCACATTCTCTGCGAAAAAGAGGTAGGAGTATCATAATGCAATAATGGGAAAATTTGAATCTTTTGAAGGACAACTTTTTGTGGAAACGCTTCCCAAGACCGAAGATGATAAAATGAAACTTGCAAGCATAGCTCTCTTTTACGGTCTTCACTACAGCTCGTGCGAAGATTTATTCTAACTTTAGCTTTCCGTAGATATAGAATTCGAAATCGATTAGAATGTAATTCGAATGTTCGAGCTATAAGTCGTAGTATTATGACGTTTAGAATCAACTGCAGTTTTGCTATTCTATAATGTGAATCGAGTGTGGTGATAAATAAACGGAAATAAATCAGAACATTCAATACATAACATTCACGCAAATTGTGAAACGTCGTCTCCCACGAAAGAAAGGAATTTTCTTTATTGTGATAATGGGCCTCGATCGATCCGACTAGTAATAGCGTAACGCAACGTGTTAAAGAAGTATGGATAATTTTAATAGCTTTCAGCTTTTTTATAGAGAAAATTAAATATAAGTTAATCTTCGGTGGAATTTTAGACAAGTTTCATGTTGATGATATTAAATTATGATTCATATGCAACCCGTGGGCTTTATTCTTTGGTCAGTTGTGAAGTGAGATAATACTCGAATCATTAGATTAATATTAACCGGTTTCCTAAACATCGGATTACCATAAAAGGGCTGAATGCAATCAAAAACTTATGTGACAATCGTTCGAAGCTTTTTGTTATGTATGAGAAAAAACAAACCATGTCATTGTGTAATTGAATGCATTTGCTGATGGATGTTAAATATTTTTCCATATATTATGTTTAATTATTTAATTAAGTACATCAACGGAAGAGAAAGTTATGGTTCAATTCAAGGAAATTTATAAATATCCTTGTTCAATTCCATTCTGTTTTTATTTACCATTACAGCCATTTCTACATATACTGGGACACACAGATATACTCAGGAAGGTCATACATACAAAATAATACATGGATATAATATAAATACTTATTTACAATAAAAAATGTATAGATAGAAACATACTGTACATATATAAGCTTTAAAATCATCATCTTAGCTGTCATACCATACATTGGACATAAGGTACAATATTTTGTACTATTTTGTATAATCTTTTCAGATTAAGGAACCTCTGGAAATAAGTGTACATACGTATCTTTTATTTGGATATTCTATGGTTGATTTGTTTTCTATTGTTATTTATTTTTAAAGTAGCAGCTTTTTTATATAAAATTATTTATTACTATGAAGCAGAAGCCATTTCTTAAGTTTTACATTTTTATTTTGAAGCAGTCTCTTTTTTGTCATTAAGTTGAGATATATTTTATCATTTTAGGGCCCATTTCCATTTCATTCATCTATTTCATTTATCACTTTATGTAACAGGTTATTTATTTTTATTTTATAGCTTGTGCTAATTCATTTTTATTCATATTAGTGTTTTTTATTTTCATGTGATACATTTTTCTTCAGTGCAGAGGACTGTACTGTATGTGATAATTATTTAATTTCCTTTGAATAAATTTATCTAAAGGGTATGAATATGTATATTGCAATGTACCTACCAGAGGGGATGAAAATGAATTAATTACCTATAGCATGCAAGAGACATACTTTTCAATGTATTTTCTCCTTTCTAAGGGACTGTTAGGGATTACAATCTACCTTCTTATTACAGCCAGTATGTTCAGGGTATTGATCACCTCCTCTACAGGGCCTGACACTGGCATGCCTGAGGCTGACATTAGCACTGCTTCCCAATGACTTTTGGTATCAGCCTTCCGCATAAAAATGCAATGCACAGAGGACCGAGGTGCCCAATGAAATTTTTCCAGTTATTAATACCATATATATTAGGTGATTTCTAGGTGCTACAATAATTATTTCATTCATTAATCAGCATTCATTATTTTATTTCTAACACAGAAATGATTTATCTTCTATCATAATTAAATTATTTCACAATTTCCTTAAGATATGGCAACTTTAGAATGTGCTCTCCACAAGTTGATGAGCTATAAAGCACAAAAGAGTAGCATCACCTACATTGATATAAATTACATACATCTCCAACATTCGAGTTGAGATTTACTAAAATTAAGAGAAGCAGAAGTAGACGTTTTGATTTTGCACAAAATTATTAGCAAATTTGGAATAACGAGGTTATGTATTTTTGGATGTGGGTTATACATTCTATCATTCATATTTTAAGTTAGGAAAGTTCCTGTATCAGATGTAGCCTAAAAATATGCTATTATTATTCAAGAGTTTTCTACTTTTGTAAATAGGATATTTCTCTTGTATAAATTAAATACAATACCACATACCTTCATTTCAATAGCTGATGTTGTGGTGTGCTGCCCAGTGTTTAAGAATGGTCAATCTTTCACTATTAAAGCCCTTGCCATGCATTTATTATGATGATACAAGCCCTGGAAAATCATCATCTGTGACAATGAAGGGGTTTGAGTTATCCATAAGTGCCTCAGACCTTGTCTTCTCAAAACTTGCAGCCTTCTCTCTCCTCTGAAAAACATCAGGTTCCTTAATGATCTCCATTGTGTAGGTTATTAACAATGAACATAATTATAGTAGCCAAATTCAGCATCTTTTTGGATTCATCAGGAATTAAAGTGAAACAAACTCAATACAATTGACATCCATTATCTTCTACAATTACTGACATCTATATTATTCCTAGGTTCTATCATTTTGCCAAAAAAAGCCTGAATCCTGGGTCATCGTTCTTTGG
Organism: Pachydiplax longipennis; assembly: GCA_036926295.1. Lineage (NCBI taxonomy): Eukaryota > Metazoa > Arthropoda > Insecta > Odonata > Libellulidae > Pachydiplax > Pachydiplax longipennis. Next base: position 70,227,726 of record JAVFKF010000015.1, read on the forward strand.
AGGAAATACATTCAATTGATGGACCAAGCCCATTTCTTGAAAACTAGGAAAATTTTGAAAGACACACAGCCACAAATTACTATGTAATTGGTTGAAATAAACTCAAGAAGAATATCATTCCAGAAATTCCTCACCAGGTAAGCCTCAGTTACATGTGAAATAAATTTCAGAATAAGAAGAGCTCCTAAGAGAATGTATTAATTACCTGTTAACATAAGGTCCATTAACAATTACAACATCAAAATATGGTCATTTCAGGAAAATTTATTGCTCTTACATCTTTTATCTCATGAAACCTTCTCTAAAAGATATTGAAAATATATTTTAAGTATAGAACAAATGCATTTAAATGAGCTTATGTTGGATCTATATACTTAAAGCAGCACTGGGGAGTGAATCTTATATTTCGTCTTGACCCAAACATCTAATATTATATAAATTTATGAATCAGTTTTTTTATAAGTTAACCAGATGTCAGCAATTTGTAACCATTAGAAATACATTCTGCTAGAAAATACCTCAACAAAATGATTGCTACAGCTGAAAGATATTAAAGTGAAGATTCTCTCACCCCACAGTCAGTTGTAGTAACTTATGCAACGATATTTTGCATATTAAGATAATTAGGGTCACGATGTACACAATATTTCAAATGCAGACATACACCAACAGCTTAAACTTTTCTCCCATTATAATCATAATTTATTTACTGCTTTATTATTTTTTACAAAATACTTAACAATAAAATATATTGTGCATGAATTTTAGAACATAGGGAACTTCATTTAGTATCTCATATCACCAGAAACCGATTTATTTGCAATAGCAAAGGATGAGAATTGAATACATTATACACATCAGAAAATTATACATTCATCACCAGAGAGCTACGCTTTGCACTCTAATTCATTATAACCATGAAGGAATGAAGATGATCAGTAATGCTCAACTCTGAACTGCTTAGTTTTATTTACTTTTTCAATTTCCTTTTTATAGTAGTTGTACTATGCCTTTTTAAGTAGTTATACTATACAATAAACATGCCATATGAATGAAAGAAAATTTTCAGCCATGTAAGGCTTTAAGGTGCAAAGTTAATCCTTTGAATGAAATGAAAATTAGAAGGAGTGTTATTAGGTTATATTATTATTTCTGAAAAGTCATGTGATGCAGAATATCATTTTAAAAATTAAAATTCATCATTTGATGTTACGTAATTCATTGTCATTCACTGTTCTTCTCTCAACCTTCCCCTTAGTTTCTTCATTACCTGTATGTGCTGCAGTATCAAAGGTAATATTGCTATCCTTTGGATTGGGCAACCTCCATATGCATGAAAGCTATGCTAGCTTGCAAGTGATGAAGGGGCAATCAGCTGATGCATGTCAATGACCTTTTTTAAGTAGGTCAGGCACATACTTATGGATCTAGCAAATATTTTTTTGTTAAAAAAGGTGTTTAACTATCAAATTTGTTTATCATGATGTAAATAATAAAGATTGTAGTTTTCACTTCACTTCACTTTCTTCACTTGTGGAAACGCATCCCAAGACCGAAGATGATAAAATGAAACTTGCAAGCATAGCTCTTATTTTACGGTCTTCACTACAGCTCGTGCGAAGATTCATTCTAACTTTAGCTTTCCGTAATAATATAGTATAGATAATTTTAATCGCTTTTAGCTTTTTTATAGAGAAAATTGAAAAAAAGGTCGTCTCCGATGGAATTTTAGACAAGTTTCAAGTTGATGATATTAAATTATGATTCATATGCAACCCGTGGGCTTTATTCTTTGGTCAGTCGTGAAGTGAGATAATACTCGAATCATTAGATTAATATTAACCGGTTTCCTAAACATCGGATTACCATAAAAGGGCTGAATGCAATCAAAAACTTATGTGACAATCGTTCGAAGCTTTTTGTTATGTATGAGAAAAACAAACAATGTCAATGTGTTATTGAAGGCATTTACTGATGGATGGTGAATGTTTTTCCAAATATTATGTTTAATTATTAAATTAAGTACATCAACGGAAGAGAAAGTTATGGTTCCCATCTCCTTTTATAGAATCAACTTTAAAAACTTAAAGGAGGAATGAAATGTCATTATTGATCCGAAACATAAAATGTAAATAAGTGAAAGAAATCCATCAGGACATCCACGAATCCCACGAAGAGATATTTACCGTCGAGTCAATAGAACTGTGAACTTTTTTATAAGCAATAAAAACGACCATCCATCAAAACGTAACACTAATGAAATTTCATGTCTTTTGGTATCAACATTGTGTGGTTCCTATGACTTTTCTAATATAATTTCTCACTTGAAATAGTACTGTGCCATCGATAAACGCGAAGGGTGTGTTTTCTTCATAAAGTAGGATTATTCACTGGGTACGATCGGGGTAACATGAAGGTAAATAAAATGTAAACTTCTATCTGCACAAGAGGTACTTTTTTAGACAACTAAATTAGGGCAGATCTTGGTCTTGGAATAAAAGCGATCGTGCACTCATTCTCGCACATCCTGCTTTTTCATCTTTATCATGCATTTATTTGTGTCCACTCACTGGAGACCTGAGCATTGCATTGACGTCGATATTCCAAATATCGAAATAATTGATTTAAACAAAAGCATTGTATTGAAAGGGCGACTTAATTCAAATTATGATTTTTGAAATTGTTCATTATGTAATCAGAAATCATTTAAAATTTAATGAAACAAGTTTTTATTTTGACAGATAGGTACTACTAGAGTCAAAGTCGGGCGGAAATCTATTTTCATAGTTTTATATTCAAGTGTTACATTCGATATTATTACGCTAGAAAATCTAGTTACATTAAAATAACATCACTAAAATAGTCCATCGGCCGCTCCGAATTAATATTAAATATAACAAGTATTTAATCGACTTCCGGTACGGACCGAGCCAAGTATCATCGGAAAGCTAATCAGAATCCTTCCGATATGAAAGATGGAATGGAAACCTATGTATTCCTTAAGATGCTGCTTAAGAATAAAAAAAATCGAGAAATAGATTTTAATTCGGTAGTATATGGCAGCAAGCTGAAATGCCACTCGATACTCTATGGGGAATTAATTTTCGAATGGTCTTTTATACGCGTCGTAAAGTTTCTTATTCTTACTCATGTCCTTCAATAGATCCTACGAATGGAGTTGGAAACTGAAACTCTGTCTTTATAATATAAGTAGTTATGTTACGTTTAGGATCAATGGCAATTCTATAATTTGATGCGAGTGTGGAGTTAATTACACAGGAAAAAAGAATCCGAGTATGCAATACATAAAACTCACGGAAATTGTGAATCGTCGTCTCCCAAGGTAGACAGGAATTTCCTTTATTGTTATAATGGGTCTCAGTCAATACAAGATTAATCTCAGCGGAACGCAACGTGTTAAAGTAGTAAAGAAAATTATTACAATAATCTTCAGTGATTCTATCATAGAATAGAACTTCAGATTGGGTAATGTAATATTTTTGTATCTCCTTCCGCACACTGTCTAAGTCAAAGTTTTTCGGATAATAAACTTCACCTAATGAATTATTTAAATTGTCTGATGGTTGCCGTCAGCATGGAAAATTTGATGAATTACATACTAATTGTGACTTACTCGACCATAATTACACCCAAGTAATGCAAGAGTAAGCTTTGATACCTAAATTTATGATGTTAGTCACTGAAAACACCTCTATGATAGTGCGGCCCTATGAAATTAAAATGTAGCAGAAGCATATCTAAGGCACGATTCATATATTAGGTATTCATTATGACGAAAAGTTTTTTAAAAGATTTCAAATTGTTTTAATCTATGATTCTAACATCTCTTACGGATGTGTTAAGAGTAGGACATGTAAATTATGTGAATCCTCCGTTCCTTTTAATCGGTAAAGCAAATCTAGTTTCAGTAAGGTAATCGGAAATAATCTTCAGCTAAAAGCAATGCCTTAAGCTTTTTAAGGGTGATCCTAGAAACACTATTATCTCTAATCGCGTTGTCTAACAGGAAAAATGTAGCATGATTAGGAATAGCTCCTTCCTCCTTTGAAAAGTTTCAATCCAACCCTTGCACCAGGTGGTAAACAGGAAAAGAAAAATGAGAGGAGCTCACGACCTCGGGACAAGTATTTGAGTATTTCTAACGGTAGGTGCATAAAGAGGTATATGGGATACCATACTCTAACATTGTAGAGACGTCTTAAAAACTACCACTGCTTATAGAAAGACCTATGATGCCTATCACTTTATAATATGAGGATGTAAAGAAAGAATATTAACTTACCTTCCAATGAGTATTTCATGACGAGCAGTGTTCACGTATAACACCGAATACTAAACACACTAAACACTGAAAACTGCACATATTTCCAATCACAGTTCACTCACTTTTCCACTCACACAGCACTCACTACACACAAATATCACTCCCTTATTCTGGCTCTTCGCGGTCACCTGAAGGTAAGGAGGCCGAATTGTGCCGGGTCGTTCTTCACAAGCACCTTCTCGCCCTGGAGAGGAACTCCCCGCTGCAGGACCTCTGGTCAAATTGCAACGACGAATCCAAAGGCCAACTCCTGAAATCCTTCCTCCAGCTGTGGAATCCCATCCCAGTGGTCGAAGTCGCCCTTCAGCCAAGGTTTATGTCTTTGTGATACTCGTAGGCCTCTGAGATAAATTGAGAAAGGAATGCATTGAAATCTTGCTACGTAAGATCTTATGAAAAGAGCTCAAAACAACGTAACTTCCCTGAATTTATATTTTTGAAGCCACACTCAACAATTAAAATTGCTCTATGGCTCTCAATTAAAATTTACATAGCCATCAAACATTGTCAAATGTTGTGACAAAAAGAAATGAATTTGGTGAGAAAGGCTTTATATTCTGGAGTTATATACATTTTGTACTCTGCTTATAGAAAATTAAAATGAAACTATACTCAGTAATAACGAGAGGAGGTCTTTATGTAATGAAAATGTATTACGAGATATGCACAAGCATAATCATTTCTATTTTCTAAGTTAATCAAAAGCCTCTCATGAAGCTTCTAAAAGGCGTCATTCTATCATTTTACTACTTTTGTGGAACGACATGCTAATTTGAAAGAAAAAGAAATTTGTATATTTCAACGTTAATGGATTTTATCAATTATTCATTACTCTAAAGCAGCTTTGAGCGTTGGGTAAGAAGAGGGTAAGGGTTTAGAAATGTGCACTCATTGGTAAGATTTTCGCCAGAAGAAACCTCCATCATTTCTAAGACGTCGAGCTTCCTCCCTTTCGATTCCCGGTGGAGAATTTTCGCCAAAAAGGAACTCTGCTTTCCGCTGTCCAGTAGGTGGGCGCCACAGCCATGTTTTATGAACCTGTTTTTGGATGAAGATTGTCTATGATTTTGAATCATATTTATTATTTCTCTTAATCAATACAGTACCCAAATTATAGACGCAATAATATAGGTCTCATACTTCTTAATTCTACATTACGAAGAAGGACGGCTAAGAGTTTGTGGGAAAAAATCCTCGAAGCTGAAGGCTTTTGAAGGAAAAACCCACGTATCGGGAAAACAACCGCACAAGAAGCGGGATGAAAAAACCCGCGAAACACAGGAAATGCATAATAAACAAAAAATTGAATTAAATCTAACACTTAAAATTCTAAAACTACCTAAGCCTAATCTATAGAATTCAACGTTAACACAGATCAAAAATTAAATATCTAGCTCTAAGAATACAACAACAATCAGGCAAAATAGTTAATAATTGTTTCTATGTGGCTGGTTTCTTGGGCCCCGCTATTCTCCTCTGAAAGCCACCTTAAAGTATAATTCTTTCAAATCTAAGGATAAGTTACAGATAATAGTAAAATTAACAAAGAACGTATTTCAGAAGTGAATTTAAAGTATGAGTATGTTTGACTTGATTGTCAAAATCTACCTCGAATTAGTGATGAGTGTTTGCCGTCGTTCACTCAGTGTCACAGGGATTAATGATATGTAAGGAAATAAATAAAAGTAATGTAAAATTATAATATGCTATAATATCTTGATAATGTATTTCACAATACATTAAGCTATATATTAGCTCTATTCATACTTAAAATCCTGGTAAATACGACAAATACCTCAGTAACCGATCCATCCTCCATAGTTCCTAATTACCATGCCAAGAGGCTCTGCCATTCATTGCACCACGCGGAGACACACTGATGGCCCTATGTTCTCCCACGCGTCCTCAATAGTTTCAAGTAATTTGCTCCTGTCTTGAGGGCGGTCTTGCTTTTGAAGATTTTTTGCCATAATACCCCATATATTTTCAATGGGATTAAGGTCCGGGCTCCTTGCTGGCCAGCTTAATTTCTTACGTTGTGTTTCCTCTGGTAAACAAAAGTTGTTATTGCCAAGTGTGTGTTCTTTCTCCACAAGCATTAACCTTCCTCTGCGAGTTCTCTTTCGGAAGCACTTCAATCCAAGATAAGTCATTAAGCAAATTCTTCTCCTTTCTCAGCAGTTATCACGGGAATATCCCAATTGAGCAACAAAACATAGGGATGATTATGTCACTTCTGTATGATAGAACTAAGTATCGCCATAAAATAGAAAACACCCAAATAAAATATATTTTAAACCATCATTGAGATGCTTGACACCAAGCTAAACCTTCTCAAGTAAACTGAATCACTTAAAATTTACTGAACGAATCTCGATCATTTTTAAATATCTAAACCGTTTGCATATACATTTTCTATTTCAAGAAACAAAGTAGCCATTCACTGATAAGAGAACTATTAGGTTGAAACCGAACATATCAATTAATTCGGTCTGGATCGTTACACGCCAAGGTATTTATACATGATTGTATATTTGTATTAGTTTATTGATGTTAAAAATCTATGAATCGGTAAACGTTATTTCTTAGTCTTCATTTTCAGAGAAGATTCTGTTTCAGAAAGATTTCTGTTTACAGGACACTCATACTCCCGAATGAAGATGAGTAATGTGAATGTGTCAGAACTTACTCTTATCGTTGGTGGAAAAAACTGGCCGAGCAAGGAAATCGTAATGGCCTCAACGCCATAATCCAATGCAGGTACCCCACATTTTCATAAGACGCTGGAAAATTTATCATTGCGCAATCGTGTAATTCATGATTAAAAATTCAAAGCAACATTATTGGTTTATCCTCATAAGCAATACGCAATTTTAGTACAAAATATTATTTACTTATAGAATATTGGTGGAAATGATTATCCGTCGATGTTTAATTGTGGGACCGTGCTTCTGAAAGTTGGATAGGAGGTTAGTCTGATGCTATTATTGTCATAAGGCATTCCTAGTTCTCTTCCGTTGACATGACAGTAGTTATGTGACTAAACAAATATTTCCATCTTGGAATGTTGCACTAGCTTTCTTTATTGCTACTTTTCTTTCGGAAACATGATAGTTGCCGTGAAATTCAATAATTATTTTCATTTTGGAGAGTTGCTGTAGCATTACTATTTTCGGACATATGGGAAGTTAATGCAGGGGAGTGCTGGAAGGATGAGAGGCTTCTGGTTATCACTAGTTACACCTGACATATTGGACAGGATCCTATACCTACTTCAAAAGTGAAATGAGAAAAACTTCTTATAATGATACCTTTTCATGAAGTCTTAAAAGATAAGCAACTTGAATAACAACTCTTTTATTAGTATAGTTCTAGCACAACTAACGATGACCCATAGTCTCCGTCTGCCTTAGCCTACCATAATATAATATGGTTGGCTTTGGTTAATCGTTAAATTCACCAGTAGATGATTAAAGTAAATTAAATTTAAAAAGAAGTAGAAGTTAAATTGTTATCTGATCACCCAAACAAAAATTAGCTGCTCTTGGAAACTGTGACTCTATATCAGGGGTGACCAACAAGTCGATCGCGATCGACCGGTCGATCGCGAGGCGAATTTTGGTCGATCGGCATTAGAAAATAAAATTATAATTTTACAAACTGACTAAACTTACAAGCCAGAAAATCTGAAGAAGATTTTAGGAAATATGTCAACCGAAAAAAAATATCCCAGTGTCACCAAATGTGGCGAATATATCTATTCTTGTTTCGGATCTACATACCTTTGCGAATCGGCATTTTCATACTTGAAGCTCACGAAGACTAAACAACGTTCTGTCCCGACTGATTCCCATACAGAAGACTCATTATTATTATCTTTGTCAGGATATACACCTGATTATGATTCCGTGGTTAGAAACATGCGAACTCAGTCTTCCCATTAATGTTAAGGGAACAAAGTAAATTCTAAATCTGTATTAATCTGTGGCTACTTTGAGTTAATAAATATTGTTAATAATCATCCATGTTCTTTTAATTCCCCTTGACATGAGTTTTTTGGCCCTTTAAATAATTATTGTTGATGTTTTTTTACGTAGGTAGATAAGCCGTAAATCTATATTTCAGTACGAGGTGTACTTAGCGAGCTATTGATAAATTAGCAAAAAGTAAGTCATATTATTCTCTCATGATAAATTTTCTCGGCCCAAAAAAACGAGAAAGTGAAATATTGTAATAACAACTTTTTTATATTTACGAACAAATAGTACAACAACTTATACATTGCAGTTGATAAAAAATTAAATTTCATTTTAAGTTAGTAAAAATCTATCTCGAAAAATCGAATTTTTTAGGTACCGCATGTACGGAATGCTGCTATCAAAAGTTGGGTCTGGAAATTTATTTTCTTCAGGAGCCTATATCTCGAAAACTTAATAAGTGATTTAAAAATAAAAAATGGTTTTGAACATATATTTTACTTATCTACCCATACCTCCCTGGAATGCACCTTATGCTGAAACACAGTGAATAAACATAGTATGCATTTCACACCCCTTCTTCCCCCTTAGACTACGCCTATGACAATAAGTCGATCGCGACACACTTTTAAGATAAAAAGTAGATCTTATATGCAGAAAAGTTGGGCACCCCTGATCTATAGCATGCTACAAAAAGTATGAATTAATTTTTGTGAAATTTTTTCTCTCTGCTAGTGTTGGAGAAGCAGCTAGAGATTTTAGATAATCCCAATTAAGATGCGTTATGTCAAAATCTCCTCCTACGGCAATGATTGGATCTTTTAAATGTCTCGCTTAAAGCAATATCTTCGCCTAACTAACTTTTGTCTTGTATGATTCTCCCGCATGTGCTCGTCGTAATATTAAAGAATGCCGCCTTTTTAATTACGTAAGATCTTGGAATTCACAACAATTATTATTAGATTTCTCAGTTCGCACATTAAATCCTAAATTTGGAATAAACTTATCCTTTTTTAAGTGAAATTGCTTTTCACCGTTGCAATTGTTTCTATTTTTTTGGAAGTAACCTCATGCATACCATTTTGCCTATTTACGTGGGTGTTTGTAACTATTCTTACTGTTGAATTACAAAAGAACTTTGTCTACGTAAATTCGCTCTCATTTAAACCGCTAAATTACGTAGTAAACAAAACTAAAACTACCTGGTCGGTCCTCGTGAAGGGAAAGGGGGGCGGGAATTTTCCGGAACAGTCCGTAAAGTGGATACTAAGTTTGTTAAAGTATAGAATAAAAGTTGCGTTTGACGCTTAATATAAGTATGAAAATAGCCTTTGAAAATATTTAAGCGTAGAGAAAGCGAGATCTATCAAATTGGAAGCGAAAATTTTAGTCATCGCTATGGAGAGATAAGAAAAATAAATCCCGGTCTCTTGAAAACTTTTTGCATATGATGACCATATTCATCCGACTCATATCTAGTAAACGATTCTTGCTACAGCATAGTAGTAGAGTCGTGCATTTTCAGATATGAATTAAAATTATGCTAATGAGTGTTTATCATTCAGTCTAAGCATCTACTTCAATTTAGTAATTGTAATATTTTACATATACTGAACGATTGAAGAGACATTATGAAGCTATTTTCGATTGCATTAATCCTCATCAATTAACTGACTGTAACTATCTTTTATAATATGTTGAAATTAATCGTGAATATTATTCCCTATTACGAATTATTACATAATCTCATTTACGTACAGCCTGATGGAGCTGAAAAATGTTGATTACCGTTTCCACCACCTAAAAGCTAATAATAGTGATACTAATTCCTGTCAATACGTTAATTGCTAAGGAGCACTAAGAAAGAATAAACTCCCTCAACACACGGATTAGATTTTATCGAAAGGATATATTTTCTATCTTATGCCGTGGAAAACTACACTGCTGGAGAGAAAATACAAATGTAAGAATAGGACATATCCTAGTGATTTCTGTATTTGTTTTCTTAAATGGTTAATCTTATTCGCGAGAATTATTTTCCATCAAAATTCAAAGTATTAAAGTATTTAACCTTTAAATTCGCAAGATAATACCGGGAAATGTTCATTTACTCTCTGATATTCCACCATGAAATACTGTTGTTTGTCATTATTCCTCAGCGTATTATAATGACATTCTAGATAAGTATTTTGATCGCGACTAGCTTTGAATGACAAATAGCAAAAATAAAGGCAATGAGGCACAGCCAATATTAGGAAATTTCGCAAAGGTGATCGTAAAAGTTTGAATATTGCCGGTTTTTACTGGCTCGATTCAGAGTTGCCGAATTGTCGGTGGTAGAGTGATTTCAGTTAGTTCCCGCGTAATCCGCGCTCTGACACCAATTGGTGTTGCGATAATTGTTTCTCCCACTGTACATTTAATTTGCCCTTTAAATGGACTCCGAACTTAAGAGGTTAAACATGACAATGCCCCTAACGTCTAACAACAGTTTTCCGCCAATGCTAAGATTAAAATACAAGGCTTGATTGAATGATCAAGTCGAATTTTCATACGATCGGCATCGATTAAATAAAAATCTGCCGTAAGAATGAAGCTTCGAGGCTATAAGAAAGAGATCTAACTGCGTTTAGAATGGTTCGTTACGGCCTGAGTCGCCACGAATCGATCCGAGGACACTTTTCAAACGAAATGCTTATATTCTTTGAAATTGGGTTAATTTCTATAATGTTAACATCTGATGATTGTATCACGTGTTCTTCGATCTTTATGAAAAAATTAACAAAAACTCTTTTCCGGTATAGAATTCTTGAACTGCCCGTTCATCATGATTGTTAAAAAATCATTGATGTTTACATTCCAGTTTCCAAATGCTCCTCCCCTTACGAAAACACCAAATAGCTGATGTAGCTAAAAAAGAGAAGTGTAACTGATTACCTATTTAATAAAGATGTGGAATAAACCGAATGCCACTACCTTTGAAGCGACTCTCATACTATTAAGTTATAGATTTACCAAACGTAAAGTGCACTTTGAACTTGCAGTTCATTAAATAAGCGTTGGAAAAGTCGAAGTGATTATGAGCTTAAGTGTCCTAACCTACGATTTGACGAAGAATTTATTTCCTAACTGCTACAGATCCGAACATTGAATTCTCTCATTTTTTCCCACGAATGATTCTAAGGATTCAGCTGAATTTCTTGCATATTCTTATGTAACAGAGACTTCGACTATCGCAACGTTCGTCAAGGGGACTGGTTGTTCATAGCCTCAGAAAATAATCCTATATCTCGATGGAATTTCCCAATCATTTCGAATTATTTTGCAGAAGATACCACCGATACATGAGAAGTACGAGTATGTTACTTATGAGAACGGTCAATTTTATCAATGATCGTACTGGGGACATTGCGGTAGCCGAAAAGATCATTGGTCCAGGAAGAGGATTAAAAAGTCTTGAATGTTAGAAGTCGTGCAATTAATGTATTCTTGGGGGCAAACTACAAGCACCATACTTTGGGAAATTAGAGTAGTTCAACCACAAGTATATTACGAAGAGAGGAAATGAACAAAAGGTTATTATAGCTGTCCTTTTGATCCAGAAATGGATCTAGCTTCTCATACCTTAGCATAGTTCAAAGAGGGACAATTTACAAGAAAAAATATTCAGCAGAAACCACACTGCCGGTCGAAGTAGTACTAATTTCAAGGCTATCAACCTCAAAGATATCAATCTAAAACACTTTCTTTCACATGGATTTTTGCTCATAAATGCGCACGATGATTTCTAATGTTATTTGGCTATGCCAATGGAGTTCAAAGGCGATCAAAATGAACATTAATCCTCTGAGCATGCGTGAAAATCGTTTTCTTTCTGGAATCTTTCTGAGGAGAATTTTGCCTCAAATCGAATACTTTAAATGCATGTACATTTTCGTATCAACTTTGCGGCTGAATATTTTCTACTTATAGTCAATCGATCGTTAAAGACACATTCTGTTCATGGTTCTTTGTTGGAATGGACGAAAGTACCCTCACATTCTCTGCGAAAAAGAGGTAGGAGTATCATAATGCAATAATGGGAAAATTTGAATCTTTTGAAGGACAACTTTTTGTGGAAACGCTTCCCAAGACCGAAGATGATAAAATGAAACTTGCAAGCATAGCTCTCTTTTACGGTCTTCACTACAGCTCGTGCGAAGATTTATTCTAACTTTAGCTTTCCGTAGATATAGAATTCGAAATCGATTAGAATGTAATTCGAATGTTCGAGCTATAAGTCGTAGTATTATGACGTTTAGAATCAACTGCAGTTTTGCTATTCTATAATGTGAATCGAGTGTGGTGATAAATAAACGGAAATAAATCAGAACATTCAATACATAACATTCACGCAAATTGTGAAACGTCGTCTCCCACGAAAGAAAGGAATTTTCTTTATTGTGATAATGGGCCTCGATCGATCCGACTAGTAATAGCGTAACGCAACGTGTTAAAGAAGTATGGATAATTTTAATAGCTTTCAGCTTTTTTATAGAGAAAATTAAATATAAGTTAATCTTCGGTGGAATTTTAGACAAGTTTCATGTTGATGATATTAAATTATGATTCATATGCAACCCGTGGGCTTTATTCTTTGGTCAGTTGTGAAGTGAGATAATACTCGAATCATTAGATTAATATTAACCGGTTTCCTAAACATCGGATTACCATAAAAGGGCTGAATGCAATCAAAAACTTATGTGACAATCGTTCGAAGCTTTTTGTTATGTATGAGAAAAAACAAACCATGTCATTGTGTAATTGAATGCATTTGCTGATGGATGTTAAATATTTTTCCATATATTATGTTTAATTATTTAATTAAGTACATCAACGGAAGAGAAAGTTATGGTTCAATTCAAGGAAATTTATAAATATCCTTGTTCAATTCCATTCTGTTTTTATTTACCATTACAGCCATTTCTACATATACTGGGACACACAGATATACTCAGGAAGGTCATACATACAAAATAATACATGGATATAATATAAATACTTATTTACAATAAAAAATGTATAGATAGAAACATACTGTACATATATAAGCTTTAAAATCATCATCTTAGCTGTCATACCATACATTGGACATAAGGTACAATATTTTGTACTATTTTGTATAATCTTTTCAGATTAAGGAACCTCTGGAAATAAGTGTACATACGTATCTTTTATTTGGATATTCTATGGTTGATTTGTTTTCTATTGTTATTTATTTTTAAAGTAGCAGCTTTTTTATATAAAATTATTTATTACTATGAAGCAGAAGCCATTTCTTAAGTTTTACATTTTTATTTTGAAGCAGTCTCTTTTTTGTCATTAAGTTGAGATATATTTTATCATTTTAGGGCCCATTTCCATTTCATTCATCTATTTCATTTATCACTTTATGTAACAGGTTATTTATTTTTATTTTATAGCTTGTGCTAATTCATTTTTATTCATATTAGTGTTTTTTATTTTCATGTGATACATTTTTCTTCAGTGCAGAGGACTGTACTGTATGTGATAATTATTTAATTTCCTTTGAATAAATTTATCTAAAGGGTATGAATATGTATATTGCAATGTACCTACCAGAGGGGATGAAAATGAATTAATTACCTATAGCATGCAAGAGACATACTTTTCAATGTATTTTCTCCTTTCTAAGGGACTGTTAGGGATTACAATCTACCTTCTTATTACAGCCAGTATGTTCAGGGTATTGATCACCTCCTCTACAGGGCCTGACACTGGCATGCCTGAGGCTGACATTAGCACTGCTTCCCAATGACTTTTGGTATCAGCCTTCCGCATAAAAATGCAATGCACAGAGGACCGAGGTGCCCAATGAAATTTTTCCAGTTATTAATACCATATATATTAGGTGATTTCTAGGTGCTACAATAATTATTTCATTCATTAATCAGCATTCATTATTTTATTTCTAACACAGAAATGATTTATCTTCTATCATAATTAAATTATTTCACAATTTCCTTAAGATATGGCAACTTTAGAATGTGCTCTCCACAAGTTGATGAGCTATAAAGCACAAAAGAGTAGCATCACCTACATTGATATAAATTACATACATCTCCAACATTCGAGTTGAGATTTACTAAAATTAAGAGAAGCAGAAGTAGACGTTTTGATTTTGCACAAAATTATTAGCAAATTTGGAATAACGAGGTTATGTATTTTTGGATGTGGGTTATACATTCTATCATTCATATTTTAAGTTAGGAAAGTTCCTGTATCAGATGTAGCCTAAAAATATGCTATTATTATTCAAGAGTTTTCTACTTTTGTAAATAGGATATTTCTCTTGTATAAATTAAATACAATACCACATACCTTCATTTCAATAGCTGATGTTGTGGTGTGCTGCCCAGTGTTTAAGAATGGTCAATCTTTCACTATTAAAGCCCTTGCCATGCATTTATTATGATGATACAAGCCCTGGAAAATCATCATCTGTGACAATGAAGGGGTTTGAGTTATCCATAAGTGCCTCAGACCTTGTCTTCTCAAAACTTGCAGCCTTCTCTCTCCTCTGAAAAACATCAGGTTCCTTAATGATCTCCATTGTGTAGGTTATTAACAATGAACATAATTATAGTAGCCAAATTCAGCATCTTTTTGGATTCATCAGGAATTAAAGTGAAACAAACTCAATACAATTGACATCCATTATCTTCTACAATTACTGACATCTATATTATTCCTAGGTTCTATCATTTTGCCAAAAAAAGCCTGAATCCTGGGTCATCGTTCTTTGGAGGAAATACATTCAATTGATGGACCAAGCCCATTTCTTGAAAACTAGGAAAATTTTGAAAGACACACAGCCACAAATTACTATGTAATTGGTTGAAATAAACTCAAGAAGAATATCATTCCAGAAATTCCTCACCAGGTAAGCCTCAGTTACATGTGAAATAAATTTCAGAATAAGAAGAGCTCCTAAGAGAATGTATTAATTACCTGTTAACATAAGGTCCATTAACAATTACAACATCAAAATATGGTCATTTCAGGAAAATTTATTGCTCTTACATCTTTTATCTCATGAAACCTTCTCTAAAAGATATTGAAAATATATTTTAAGTATAGAACAAATGCATTTAAATGAGCTTATGTTGGATCTATATACTTAAAGCAGCACTGGGGAGTGAATCTTATATTTCGTCTTGACCCAAACATCTAATATTATATAAATTTATGAATCAGTTTTTTTATAAGTTAACCAGATGTCAGCAATTTGTAACCATTAGAAATACATTCTGCTAGAAAATACCTCAACAAAATGATTGCTACAGCTGAAAGATATTAAAGTGAAGATTCTCTCACCCCACAGTCAGTTGTAGTAACTTATGCAACGATATTTTGCATATTAAGATAATTAGGGTCACGATGTACACAATATTTCAAATGCAGACATACACCAACAGCTTAAACTTTTCTCCCATTATAATCATAATTTATTTACTGCTTTATTATTTTTTACAAAATACTTAACAATAAAATATATTGTGCATGAATTTTAGAACATAGGGAACTTCATTTAGTATCTCATATCACCAGAAACCGATTTATTTGCAATAGCAAAGGATGAGAATTGAATACATTATACACATCAGAAAATTATACATTCATCACCAGAGAGCTACGCTTTGCACTCTAATTCATTATAACCATGAAGGAATGAAGATGATCAGTAATGCTCAACTCTGAACTGCTTAGTTTTATTTACTTTTTCAATTTCCTTTTTATAGTAGTTGTACTATGCCTTTTTAAGTAGTTATACTATACAATAAACATGCCATATGAATGAAAGAAAATTTTCAGCCATGTAAGGCTTTAAGGTGCAAAGTTAATCCTTTGAATGAAATGAAAATTAGAAGGAGTGTTATTAGGTTATATTATTATTTCTGAAAAGTCATGTGATGCAGAATATCATTTTAAAAATTAAAATTCATCATTTGATGTTACGTAATTCATTGTCATTCACTGTTCTTCTCTCAACCTTCCCCTTAGTTTCTTCATTACCTGTATGTGCTGCAGTATCAAAGGTAATATTGCTATCCTTTGGATTGGGCAACCTCCATATGCATGAAAGCTATGCTAGCTTGCAAGTGATGAAGGGGCAATCAGCTGATGCATGTCAATGACCTTTTTTAAGTAGGTCAGGCACATACTTATGGATCTAGCAAATATTTTTTTGTTAAAAAAGGTGTTTAACTATCAAATTTGTTTATCATGATGTAAATAATAAAGATTGTAGTTTTCACTTCACTTCACTTTCTTCACTTGTGGAAACGCATCCCAAGACCGAAGATGATAAAATGAAACTTGCAAGCATAGCTCTTATTTTACGGTCTTCACTACAGCTCGTGCGAAGATTCATTCTAACTTTAGCTTTCCGTAATAAT
This sequence comes from Pachydiplax longipennis, assembly GCA_036926295.1. NCBI lineage: Eukaryota > Metazoa > Arthropoda > Insecta > Odonata > Libellulidae > Pachydiplax > Pachydiplax longipennis. The sequence continues at coordinate 70,244,507 of JAVFKF010000015.1, forward strand.
ATAGTATAGATAATTTTAATCGCTTTTAGCTTTTTTATAGAGAAAATTGAAAAAAAGGTCGTCTCCGATGGAATTTTAGACAAGTTTCAAGTTGATGATATTAAATTATGATTCATATGCAACCCGTGGGCTTTATTCTTTGGTCAGTCGTGAAGTGAGATAATACTCGAATCATTAGATTAATATTAACCGGTTTCCTAAACATCGGATTACCATAAAAGGGCTGAATGCAATCAAAAACTTATGTGACAATCGTTCGAAGCTTTTTGTTATGTATGAGAAAAACAAACAATGTCAATGTGTTATTGAAGGCATTTACTGATGGATGGTGAATGTTTTTCCAAATATTATGTTTAATTATTAAATTAAGTACATCAACGGAAGAGAAAGTTATGGTTCCCATCTCCTTTTATAGAATCAACTTTAAAAACTTAAAGGAGGAATGAAATGTCATTATTGATCCGAAACATAAAATGTAAATAAGTGAAAGAAATCCATCAGGACATCCACGAATCCCACGAAGAGATATTTACCGTCGAGTCAATAGAACTGTGAACTTTTTTATAAGCAATAAAAACGACCATCCATCAAAACGTAACACTAATGAAATTTCATGTCTTTTGGTATCAACATTGTGTGGTTCCTATGACTTTTCTAATATAATTTCTCACTTGAAATAGTACTGTGCCATCGATAAACGCGAAGGGTGTGTTTTCTTCATAAAGTAGGATTATTCACTGGGTACGATCGGGGTAACATGAAGGTAAATAAAATGTAAACTTCTATCTGCACAAGAGGTACTTTTTTAGACAACTAAATTAGGGCAGATCTTGGTCTTGGAATAAAAGCGATCGTGCACTCATTCTCGCACATCCTGCTTTTTCATCTTTATCATGCATTTATTTGTGTCCACTCACTGGAGACCTGAGCATTGCATTGACGTCGATATTCCAAATATCGAAATAATTGATTTAAACAAAAGCATTGTATTGAAAGGGCGACTTAATTCAAATTATGATTTTTGAAATTGTTCATTATGTAATCAGAAATCATTTAAAATTTAATGAAACAAGTTTTTATTTTGACAGATAGGTACTACTAGAGTCAAAGTCGGGCGGAAATCTATTTTCATAGTTTTATATTCAAGTGTTACATTCGATATTATTACGCTAGAAAATCTAGTTACATTAAAATAACATCACTAAAATAGTCCATCGGCCGCTCCGAATTAATATTAAATATAACAAGTATTTAATCGACTTCCGGTACGGACCGAGCCAAGTATCATCGGAAAGCTAATCAGAATCCTTCCGATATGAAAGATGGAATGGAAACCTATGTATTCCTTAAGATGCTGCTTAAGAATAAAAAAAATCGAGAAATAGATTTTAATTCGGTAGTATATGGCAGCAAGCTGAAATGCCACTCGATACTCTATGGGGAATTAATTTTCGAATGGTCTTTTATACGCGTCGTAAAGTTTCTTATTCTTACTCATGTCCTTCAATAGATCCTACGAATGGAGTTGGAAACTGAAACTCTGTCTTTATAATATAAGTAGTTATGTTACGTTTAGGATCAATGGCAATTCTATAATTTGATGCGAGTGTGGAGTTAATTACACAGGAAAAAAGAATCCGAGTATGCAATACATAAAACTCACGGAAATTGTGAATCGTCGTCTCCCAAGGTAGACAGGAATTTCCTTTATTGTTATAATGGGTCTCAGTCAATACAAGATTAATCTCAGCGGAACGCAACGTGTTAAAGTAGTAAAGAAAATTATTACAATAATCTTCAGTGATTCTATCATAGAATAGAACTTCAGATTGGGTAATGTAATATTTTTGTATCTCCTTCCGCACACTGTCTAAGTCAAAGTTTTTCGGATAATAAACTTCACCTAATGAATTATTTAAATTGTCTGATGGTTGCCGTCAGCATGGAAAATTTGATGAATTACATACTAATTGTGACTTACTCGACCATAATTACACCCAAGTAATGCAAGAGTAAGCTTTGATACCTAAATTTATGATGTTAGTCACTGAAAACACCTCTATGATAGTGCGGCCCTATGAAATTAAAATGTAGCAGAAGCATATCTAAGGCACGATTCATATATTAGGTATTCATTATGACGAAAAGTTTTTTAAAAGATTTCAAATTGTTTTAATCTATGATTCTAACATCTCTTACGGATGTGTTAAGAGTAGGACATGTAAATTATGTGAATCCTCCGTTCCTTTTAATCGGTAAAGCAAATCTAGTTTCAGTAAGGTAATCGGAAATAATCTTCAGCTAAAAGCAATGCCTTAAGCTTTTTAAGGGTGATCCTAGAAACACTATTATCTCTAATCGCGTTGTCTAACAGGAAAAATGTAGCATGATTAGGAATAGCTCCTTCCTCCTTTGAAAAGTTTCAATCCAACCCTTGCACCAGGTGGTAAACAGGAAAAGAAAAATGAGAGGAGCTCACGACCTCGGGACAAGTATTTGAGTATTTCTAACGGTAGGTGCATAAAGAGGTATATGGGATACCATACTCTAACATTGTAGAGACGTCTTAAAAACTACCACTGCTTATAGAAAGACCTATGATGCCTATCACTTTATAATATGAGGATGTAAAGAAAGAATATTAACTTACCTTCCAATGAGTATTTCATGACGAGCAGTGTTCACGTATAACACCGAATACTAAACACACTAAACACTGAAAACTGCACATATTTCCAATCACAGTTCACTCACTTTTCCACTCACACAGCACTCACTACACACAAATATCACTCCCTTATTCTGGCTCTTCGCGGTCACCTGAAGGTAAGGAGGCCGAATTGTGCCGGGTCGTTCTTCACAAGCACCTTCTCGCCCTGGAGAGGAACTCCCCGCTGCAGGACCTCTGGTCAAATTGCAACGACGAATCCAAAGGCCAACTCCTGAAATCCTTCCTCCAGCTGTGGAATCCCATCCCAGTGGTCGAAGTCGCCCTTCAGCCAAGGTTTATGTCTTTGTGATACTCGTAGGCCTCTGAGATAAATTGAGAAAGGAATGCATTGAAATCTTGCTACGTAAGATCTTATGAAAAGAGCTCAAAACAACGTAACTTCCCTGAATTTATATTTTTGAAGCCACACTCAACAATTAAAATTGCTCTATGGCTCTCAATTAAAATTTACATAGCCATCAAACATTGTCAAATGTTGTGACAAAAAGAAATGAATTTGGTGAGAAAGGCTTTATATTCTGGAGTTATATACATTTTGTACTCTGCTTATAGAAAATTAAAATGAAACTATACTCAGTAATAACGAGAGGAGGTCTTTATGTAATGAAAATGTATTACGAGATATGCACAAGCATAATCATTTCTATTTTCTAAGTTAATCAAAAGCCTCTCATGAAGCTTCTAAAAGGCGTCATTCTATCATTTTACTACTTTTGTGGAACGACATGCTAATTTGAAAGAAAAAGAAATTTGTATATTTCAACGTTAATGGATTTTATCAATTATTCATTACTCTAAAGCAGCTTTGAGCGTTGGGTAAGAAGAGGGTAAGGGTTTAGAAATGTGCACTCATTGGTAAGATTTTCGCCAGAAGAAACCTCCATCATTTCTAAGACGTCGAGCTTCCTCCCTTTCGATTCCCGGTGGAGAATTTTCGCCAAAAAGGAACTCTGCTTTCCGCTGTCCAGTAGGTGGGCGCCACAGCCATGTTTTATGAACCTGTTTTTGGATGAAGATTGTCTATGATTTTGAATCATATTTATTATTTCTCTTAATCAATACAGTACCCAAATTATAGACGCAATAATATAGGTCTCATACTTCTTAATTCTACATTACGAAGAAGGACGGCTAAGAGTTTGTGGGAAAAAATCCTCGAAGCTGAAGGCTTTTGAAGGAAAAACCCACGTATCGGGAAAACAACCGCACAAGAAGCGGGATGAAAAAACCCGCGAAACACAGGAAATGCATAATAAACAAAAAATTGAATTAAATCTAACACTTAAAATTCTAAAACTACCTAAGCCTAATCTATAGAATTCAACGTTAACACAGATCAAAAATTAAATATCTAGCTCTAAGAATACAACAACAATCAGGCAAAATAGTTAATAATTGTTTCTATGTGGCTGGTTTCTTGGGCCCCGCTATTCTCCTCTGAAAGCCACCTTAAAGTATAATTCTTTCAAATCTAAGGATAAGTTACAGATAATAGTAAAATTAACAAAGAACGTATTTCAGAAGTGAATTTAAAGTATGAGTATGTTTGACTTGATTGTCAAAATCTACCTCGAATTAGTGATGAGTGTTTGCCGTCGTTCACTCAGTGTCACAGGGATTAATGATATGTAAGGAAATAAATAAAAGTAATGTAAAATTATAATATGCTATAATATCTTGATAATGTATTTCACAATACATTAAGCTATATATTAGCTCTATTCATACTTAAAATCCTGGTAAATACGACAAATACCTCAGTAACCGATCCATCCTCCATAGTTCCTAATTACCATGCCAAGAGGCTCTGCCATTCATTGCACCACGCGGAGACACACTGATGGCCCTATGTTCTCCCACGCGTCCTCAATAGTTTCAAGTAATTTGCTCCTGTCTTGAGGGCGGTCTTGCTTTTGAAGATTTTTTGCCATAATACCCCATATATTTTCAATGGGATTAAGGTCCGGGCTCCTTGCTGGCCAGCTTAATTTCTTACGTTGTGTTTCCTCTGGTAAACAAAAGTTGTTATTGCCAAGTGTGTGTTCTTTCTCCACAAGCATTAACCTTCCTCTGCGAGTTCTCTTTCGGAAGCACTTCAATCCAAGATAAGTCATTAAGCAAATTCTTCTCCTTTCTCAGCAGTTATCACGGGAATATCCCAATTGAGCAACAAAACATAGGGATGATTATGTCACTTCTGTATGATAGAACTAAGTATCGCCATAAAATAGAAAACACCCAAATAAAATATATTTTAAACCATCATTGAGATGCTTGACACCAAGCTAAACCTTCTCAAGTAAACTGAATCACTTAAAATTTACTGAACGAATCTCGATCATTTTTAAATATCTAAACCGTTTGCATATACATTTTCTATTTCAAGAAACAAAGTAGCCATTCACTGATAAGAGAACTATTAGGTTGAAACCGAACATATCAATTAATTCGGTCTGGATCGTTACACGCCAAGGTATTTATACATGATTGTATATTTGTATTAGTTTATTGATGTTAAAAATCTATGAATCGGTAAACGTTATTTCTTAGTCTTCATTTTCAGAGAAGATTCTGTTTCAGAAAGATTTCTGTTTACAGGACACTCATACTCCCGAATGAAGATGAGTAATGTGAATGTGTCAGAACTTACTCTTATCGTTGGTGGAAAAAACTGGCCGAGCAAGGAAATCGTAATGGCCTCAACGCCATAATCCAATGCAGGTACCCCACATTTTCATAAGACGCTGGAAAATTTATCATTGCGCAATCGTGTAATTCATGATTAAAAATTCAAAGCAACATTATTGGTTTATCCTCATAAGCAATACGCAATTTTAGTACAAAATATTATTTACTTATAGAATATTGGTGGAAATGATTATCCGTCGATGTTTAATTGTGGGACCGTGCTTCTGAAAGTTGGATAGGAGGTTAGTCTGATGCTATTATTGTCATAAGGCATTCCTAGTTCTCTTCCGTTGACATGACAGTAGTTATGTGACTAAACAAATATTTCCATCTTGGAATGTTGCACTAGCTTTCTTTATTGCTACTTTTCTTTCGGAAACATGATAGTTGCCGTGAAATTCAATAATTATTTTCATTTTGGAGAGTTGCTGTAGCATTACTATTTTCGGACATATGGGAAGTTAATGCAGGGGAGTGCTGGAAGGATGAGAGGCTTCTGGTTATCACTAGTTACACCTGACATATTGGACAGGATCCTATACCTACTTCAAAAGTGAAATGAGAAAAACTTCTTATAATGATACCTTTTCATGAAGTCTTAAAAGATAAGCAACTTGAATAACAACTCTTTTATTAGTATAGTTCTAGCACAACTAACGATGACCCATAGTCTCCGTCTGCCTTAGCCTACCATAATATAATATGGTTGGCTTTGGTTAATCGTTAAATTCACCAGTAGATGATTAAAGTAAATTAAATTTAAAAAGAAGTAGAAGTTAAATTGTTATCTGATCACCCAAACAAAAATTAGCTGCTCTTGGAAACTGTGACTCTATATCAGGGGTGACCAACAAGTCGATCGCGATCGACCGGTCGATCGCGAGGCGAATTTTGGTCGATCGGCATTAGAAAATAAAATTATAATTTTACAAACTGACTAAACTTACAAGCCAGAAAATCTGAAGAAGATTTTAGGAAATATGTCAACCGAAAAAAAATATCCCAGTGTCACCAAATGTGGCGAATATATCTATTCTTGTTTCGGATCTACATACCTTTGCGAATCGGCATTTTCATACTTGAAGCTCACGAAGACTAAACAACGTTCTGTCCCGACTGATTCCCATACAGAAGACTCATTATTATTATCTTTGTCAGGATATACACCTGATTATGATTCCGTGGTTAGAAACATGCGAACTCAGTCTTCCCATTAATGTTAAGGGAACAAAGTAAATTCTAAATCTGTATTAATCTGTGGCTACTTTGAGTTAATAAATATTGTTAATAATCATCCATGTTCTTTTAATTCCCCTTGACATGAGTTTTTTGGCCCTTTAAATAATTATTGTTGATGTTTTTTTACGTAGGTAGATAAGCCGTAAATCTATATTTCAGTACGAGGTGTACTTAGCGAGCTATTGATAAATTAGCAAAAAGTAAGTCATATTATTCTCTCATGATAAATTTTCTCGGCCCAAAAAAACGAGAAAGTGAAATATTGTAATAACAACTTTTTTATATTTACGAACAAATAGTACAACAACTTATACATTGCAGTTGATAAAAAATTAAATTTCATTTTAAGTTAGTAAAAATCTATCTCGAAAAATCGAATTTTTTAGGTACCGCATGTACGGAATGCTGCTATCAAAAGTTGGGTCTGGAAATTTATTTTCTTCAGGAGCCTATATCTCGAAAACTTAATAAGTGATTTAAAAATAAAAAATGGTTTTGAACATATATTTTACTTATCTACCCATACCTCCCTGGAATGCACCTTATGCTGAAACACAGTGAATAAACATAGTATGCATTTCACACCCCTTCTTCCCCCTTAGACTACGCCTATGACAATAAGTCGATCGCGACACACTTTTAAGATAAAAAGTAGATCTTATATGCAGAAAAGTTGGGCACCCCTGATCTATAGCATGCTACAAAAAGTATGAATTAATTTTTGTGAAATTTTTTCTCTCTGCTAGTGTTGGAGAAGCAGCTAGAGATTTTAGATAATCCCAATTAAGATGCGTTATGTCAAAATCTCCTCCTACGGCAATGATTGGATCTTTTAAATGTCTCGCTTAAAGCAATATCTTCGCCTAACTAACTTTTGTCTTGTATGATTCTCCCGCATGTGCTCGTCGTAATATTAAAGAATGCCGCCTTTTTAATTACGTAAGATCTTGGAATTCACAACAATTATTATTAGATTTCTCAGTTCGCACATTAAATCCTAAATTTGGAATAAACTTATCCTTTTTTAAGTGAAATTGCTTTTCACCGTTGCAATTGTTTCTATTTTTTTGGAAGTAACCTCATGCATACCATTTTGCCTATTTACGTGGGTGTTTGTAACTATTCTTACTGTTGAATTACAAAAGAACTTTGTCTACGTAAATTCGCTCTCATTTAAACCGCTAAATTACGTAGTAAACAAAACTAAAACTACCTGGTCGGTCCTCGTGAAGGGAAAGGGGGGCGGGAATTTTCCGGAACAGTCCGTAAAGTGGATACTAAGTTTGTTAAAGTATAGAATAAAAGTTGCGTTTGACGCTTAATATAAGTATGAAAATAGCCTTTGAAAATATTTAAGCGTAGAGAAAGCGAGATCTATCAAATTGGAAGCGAAAATTTTAGTCATCGCTATGGAGAGATAAGAAAAATAAATCCCGGTCTCTTGAAAACTTTTTGCATATGATGACCATATTCATCCGACTCATATCTAGTAAACGATTCTTGCTACAGCATAGTAGTAGAGTCGTGCATTTTCAGATATGAATTAAAATTATGCTAATGAGTGTTTATCATTCAGTCTAAGCATCTACTTCAATTTAGTAATTGTAATATTTTACATATACTGAACGATTGAAGAGACATTATGAAGCTATTTTCGATTGCATTAATCCTCATCAATTAACTGACTGTAACTATCTTTTATAATATGTTGAAATTAATCGTGAATATTATTCCCTATTACGAATTATTACATAATCTCATTTACGTACAGCCTGATGGAGCTGAAAAATGTTGATTACCGTTTCCACCACCTAAAAGCTAATAATAGTGATACTAATTCCTGTCAATACGTTAATTGCTAAGGAGCACTAAGAAAGAATAAACTCCCTCAACACACGGATTAGATTTTATCGAAAGGATATATTTTCTATCTTATGCCGTGGAAAACTACACTGCTGGAGAGAAAATACAAATGTAAGAATAGGACATATCCTAGTGATTTCTGTATTTGTTTTCTTAAATGGTTAATCTTATTCGCGAGAATTATTTTCCATCAAAATTCAAAGTATTAAAGTATTTAACCTTTAAATTCGCAAGATAATACCGGGAAATGTTCATTTACTCTCTGATATTCCACCATGAAATACTGTTGTTTGTCATTATTCCTCAGCGTATTATAATGACATTCTAGATAAGTATTTTGATCGCGACTAGCTTTGAATGACAAATAGCAAAAATAAAGGCAATGAGGCACAGCCAATATTAGGAAATTTCGCAAAGGTGATCGTAAAAGTTTGAATATTGCCGGTTTTTACTGGCTCGATTCAGAGTTGCCGAATTGTCGGTGGTAGAGTGATTTCAGTTAGTTCCCGCGTAATCCGCGCTCTGACACCAATTGGTGTTGCGATAATTGTTTCTCCCACTGTACATTTAATTTGCCCTTTAAATGGACTCCGAACTTAAGAGGTTAAACATGACAATGCCCCTAACGTCTAACAACAGTTTTCCGCCAATGCTAAGATTAAAATACAAGGCTTGATTGAATGATCAAGTCGAATTTTCATACGATCGGCATCGATTAAATAAAAATCTGCCGTAAGAATGAAGCTTCGAGGCTATAAGAAAGAGATCTAACTGCGTTTAGAATGGTTCGTTACGGCCTGAGTCGCCACGAATCGATCCGAGGACACTTTTCAAACGAAATGCTTATATTCTTTGAAATTGGGTTAATTTCTATAATGTTAACATCTGATGATTGTATCACGTGTTCTTCGATCTTTATGAAAAAATTAACAAAAACTCTTTTCCGGTATAGAATTCTTGAACTGCCCGTTCATCATGATTGTTAAAAAATCATTGATGTTTACATTCCAGTTTCCAAATGCTCCTCCCCTTACGAAAACACCAAATAGCTGATGTAGCTAAAAAAGAGAAGTGTAGATGATTACAGTTCTAAAGATGGTGACTGGCAATGCAGATTTAATTTTATATGTTCCAGCGGAAGTAAAAGAAGTGGACTGTACTGGCTGTGTAAGAAATCGCTTATTTAAGCGCTTTCCAAAGACTTATATGTTAATTTGAGTTTTCCAGTAACGGGAGTTCTTTTCGGTGATATTTAACTAATGCTCACCAATATCGGAGAACACAGAATGTTAAAAATATTAAGGGAAGGAATAATCGTAAATGAATGAATTCCCACTGATAGGTGTTCCCCGAGGGTGGGGTGGTTTAAGAAATAGGGAAACAGTGGAAGCTAAGAGGACTGGCAAATTGGAGAAACGAATCTAATGCATAGAGAAATCGGTACGTTACAGGGAAGTTTTGGTTTATTGTATTTCCCACCTTTGTTAGGATCCATAACAACTTCTAGGTTTGGGTGGCGAAACTGAGGCACATGAGATGAATGAATAAAAACACTGGTACCCTTCCACAGATTTACTTCTTGGGGTAAATCTGTGGAAGTGTACCAGTGTTTTTATTCATTTATAATGGCCTTCCACGAAGTAACGCCTTCACACATCGAATTTATTTCACATGATAGGAATTTCTGGGAGCGAGGTTCTTCATTTCAAAGAATCGTCCAAAATGGAGGTTATTCATTTGACCACATGTAGCAATCTAAAGGAAGAAAATCCCATGAATGGGCCCTTTCTATCTCTATCTTCTATAAATATCTGGTGCAACTGGAGATTCTACTATTGCGGCATTCTAACTATTCGAGAATCCATTTTCTAATCGCAATCCTCTTTAGAAGAGAATTATTATGCAAAGTATTTCATACAAATAAATATTAGTTTGAAAGTAACCCAAAAATCTATCGGCACAATTAACTTTCCGATTAGGAAATAGTATAACAGGCAGCAAACTGGTTGTACTCGTAGGTATAGGTTAGGTTACATCAAATGTGGATCTAATTGCGAAGGGCGATCGCCCTATTATTCACGAGAAAGACATGTTGCGCAAATTGTTAGAATAACCGTTTCCATTTTACGAATTATTAATCGCCAAAATCGCTCAAGTTGACGTACGTCCAAAGTTGATCGCATTAAGCATCGTACATTATCTCGAAGATAATCGCACATATTCGCCTTAAGTTTCTTGATATTATTTTACCCTTTCTTAATTTTAATTGGAGTTCTCTTACTATTCTAGAATGATGCAAGTCTGTAGTTCTCTTCTTTGGCTCGAACGCTTGTATGCATCGCGAAGTACGAAGAGTGATTGATTTTTCAATGTGTGGTAGACATCAAAAATCACTTTTTTTTCCTCTGAGCGAATACAGCTTAATTTCCATCACTGTATCTACTCGAAAATATCACGTTCCCACCATGACCCCTGTTTCTAGAAAATAGAATGGTGCATTAAGTTAACAACTACTGAACCATCTATATTTTCTTGAGTATCCTCCTATCAAAAATATTATTTAAAATAATAATAAAACATTATCTTCACCACTCCTGTGTCCGCGGACAGGAATTGTCAGGCGAGCAACTGTTTGCAAAGATTTTTCCGCACGCGGTTACCCTGGGAATAATTACTTGGATATCATAAAAAGATTCATCTGATACAAAAATGTGCTTTCAATGTTAGCTTTTTCAATCAACGACTACTTCAAAAAGGAATATTCTATAGAGTTTATAAATAATTTTGAGTTAATAAATGTGTTGGGGATATAACAAACAAATTCATGTGTACCTTAGTCATCTAAAAGAAAATGCTCAAGAGGAATCTTGGAACAGAAAGAATAAGTTATAATTTAACACAAAGATATAAAATGTTTCATTGCTAAGAAAGGTAACATTAACTTGCACAACACGGTGAATTATGTTAGGATTCATATATTGAAAGTATCGTCTTTGAAAACTAATTATTATTTGTATGATGCAAGAAACTACTTACATTACAATACATAATCGAGAAAGAGATATCCTCAGACATCACCTTAACTAGAAAATTACTGAAGCTAATATGTAAATCGCAACTTCCTTATTTATGTTTCTTGAAGTTATATTTTAGATGTTATAGAAAAATGGAACTTGTAAAAAATATGACAGTTGAATTGTAACTGCAGTTCATCTGTGAATATTAGCATAATTAAAACTGTTTCATTCTCAGCAATCATCTCAATTTTTTAATGTATTATAGTATAAGAAACTACACTGACATTGGCTACAATGGTATTATCATATTAGAAACGTCTCCTTCTCAGGCGTTATTAATTGAACGAATATACGGCAATTAATAACGCCTGATAAGGAGACGCGCTCAGTTGTCGGGCCACGACCATGCGGGCAGGGTGCGTCTTTACGTCACGTAACAGACCTCTCTTCCGAGTGTCATAAAAACGCATGAGGCTACTTCGCCGCACCGCTGGGTTTAGGCCTTAATTCTTACCAAAAAAAAGTTAAACGAATTCTTGTAATCCGATATTAAGTTATTATTACTAAACATGGAAAAATCGATTCATATCAAGTCTGTTTTAGAAATTAATGTGCAGCAATGTGTATTTTATTGTAGCATATTAAACATGTTACAATTATCAAAGTTCATTTGTGTTAGCTTTTAAATTCTTGTTGAAACCTGTGTCAGGAAGTAAATTGACATTCTCATGTTATTCTCATCACAAATAATACTTAGTTATCTCTTTTGACAGCTTCAGATTTTTGGATAGTTTTCTTAACATTTTAATTCCTTTTCTGTTTTTTTCAATGCTTCTTCTGCTCAATATTTTGATTTTTTGAATTAAGTTGCATTTCATATTCAGCTTTGTTTCAGCATTGCAGCTTATTGAACTAGTTCAAATTATTTCAGATAATTTGTTAGTTTAAAATTAGCCTTTTAAATTCTTGTCGAAAACTTTCATCAAGTAATGATCTCAATTTCATATGTTTCAGTTTGATTTAGTAGTTGAATATCTTGTTTTTCAAAATTTAGTGCCAATTTTCTTATTTTTGCATGGCACTTGTATTTTGTGATTTCCTTGTAGTTTTTTTCAGGTAAAGGTAGATGCACAAATGAGACAACAGCTGTAGTGTTAAGAACCTGGATGTATCAGCACAGACTGGGAGAGCTGAGAAGTCCGACTTCCCATTCATTGGCATACTGATATATTTTAAAGCTATGTTCATAAGCCCAGATTTAGAGGTTTGCCACTTAGTCATTTAGTGGAGTTTTTAGTTTAAGAAAGTTTTATTCATTGGATCCAATACTATTATAGGAAACAAAGTTCTCCATGATAAATTTTTTATACTATACCACAAAATAAAAGATACACGACCTAGGTTTCGTGGCGAAGCCACATCATCAGGTGAAACAAAGGGCGAAACACTCGGAATTTATACAAACACCGAACCAATGAGAAAAGGTGAAAATATAGAATACAATGAATCAGGATAGGAGGAAGATTAATGCAACATTGGAAGGAGCAAGATAGTTGAAAGGTAAAGGAAAAGGATTGGCAAACAAAAAAGAGGGGGGGGGAAAGGAAAACTAATGGGTTTGAGGTGGAGTGAGGAGGGAGGGGTTAGGGATGATAGCTTGTAATAGAGGGGAATGGTTAGGAAACAAATATTCGTTTACAATGTTGTTGGAGGAGTTTTTAACAATTTCAAAAGTCTCAAGATCATCGAGTTTAAAACTTTTTTCACAACGGTGAAGCACAGTCCTTTTGATAGTTTGAGAACTTTGTTGTCACACACTACCACCAAGTGAGACCTGAGACTGTGATGTTTATTATAGGAAAGTTTTTTATTATAAGTTTTTATAGGCAAAATTATTGATATGTCGATTAAAGTAATTGCTGTCCTACATGTTTTAAACATATTATTTGCTTGTCTATGCAAACAAATTATTTTCATTGTTTTATAGTTTAAATGAATGGTCACTTGAGATGAAACTCAAACTCATTTTGAGTATACAAAAAAGAGAAACGAAATATTTTCAAACTATGAAAAGGAATAAATAAAGTATCTTTCTCTATGATGTCAAAATTAATTTCTCATTATTTCTGACATGACTCATTGATAAAATTTCTTACAATCGGCAGAAAGTTTAATTCTCACCTAAATCTGAAATCAGTCTCAGAAGAAACAATATTTCACTAGTAAAATGAAGAAATCATGGAGCTCGTTCCTTCGTAGATCGAATTTGAGCAGCAGTCAGACAATTCTGGTAAAATAGGTGCCATGAAATTCTCGGTTTGAGACATTAGAGTAGCGATAAGGGTGTTTCTAACCAGGAAACACAAAGTTAATTTTCTACAACCATTGCAAACTGTTATTGCATACCGGTCATCAGATTACCCTGATACCGTATACATCTCAATTGCATACATGCAAGTATTTACTTTCTTTTATTCATATTTGAGACAGTAGAATTCATATCGTCACATAGTGAAGTATTTAACTGTGAGGCAAATGCCAGTAGTATTCATAATTATTAGCAAGATAAAATAATATAATACCTAATTTAAAGAAAATTAGGGAAAAAGAAAGTTGCTCTTAAAATTGAAACTGTCAAATCTATAATTTATCAGTATCAATCTCTATACTTAGCTTTAATTAATTAATTGCAGCACCACAAAATGGGTAAAATTTTACAAAAATAGATTTTTACTAGTCTAACAATCAACTAGAATAGCTATTTAACAAGATATTCATTATGATTTTTTATTTGCTTGTAGCTATCTAAGCAAAAATATATTTTTATTGTCTAATAGAGTAATGATCTCTTCAAGTTTAATAGAAATGAAACTTGAATTTATTTTGCATTCAGCTAAGGTTAAGTAGTAATTAAATTGTAATGTCAAGTTTTTCCAGTTCGCAATCGGAGTGAGGAGCACAAACGATAAGTATTTATTATGCAATTGTGCAGTTTATTTCAGTTTCAAATGGAGAGCAGAAAGTTCAAGTACAACACCTGGAAATATTTCTCCAAATCTAGAGTGAGAGCAGTGTAAAATATTCAAAGTAGCTCTCAAGTTAGACTTTCAAGACTTGAAAGTCTAACTTTTCAAGTCTTTCAAGACTTTCAAGGAGAAATATTTCAAGATGTCGTACTTGAACTTTCTGCTGCATCTGGAGAAGAAACACGAAGAATTTAAACAAGCAAAACGCTTGACCTTGAAAAATATTCAAAGTCCAAATCTCTGGAGATTTTTTCTGGCATGATAATTACTCCTTTTCCAGGAGCAAATTGAATCCACAAAATAATTGTGCAATTTTTTATTTACTTTTTCATTTTCAATGCTTTTCACTATTACTTAATCAAATTTAACTTAATTAATTACACAATTTATTTTCAATTATAATAAAAGAGTTCTTAACACCACAGCTGTGAAAGTATTTTAAAACAAGAAATAAGTTTTATTTCTTAAATATGTCATTAAACTATTAAAGATTTCACAATATTTAACAAAGCACTTTACAATCCAATTAAATTATATGCTCAATATTGAAACAGTAAGTCCGAGTTTCAAAGCAAAAGCTGCAAAAAAAGTCAAATATCCACTATATATAACTTTTTTGATGAAATGATCTTGGCACATACAGCAATATAAAACTAACTTGCTGAATTACAGTGCAAAATCAAATTTATACTACAACTTTCTGCTGCAAATTGAACCATGAAACAGGAAAAATAATTCCAGTGAAGAAATGTTTCTAAAGTCATGTAGAAACAGGTTATAAGCTAACCCACCTATTTGAGTAAAAATCTAAAAAACTTATTCAATGTCTAAGCTAAGGAAGGTGGGCTGCAAACTAGGTGGCTGATTGCCTTTAAGGGTTTAATACAACAGGGAATAACTCTGAGACTAGTGCAATTTCCTACTTCAAAAGGAGGAATACTACTACTACTACTGTGGGAATAAGTGACAGATTTTATCAGCCAAATTTTAGAACCTCCAGTTGAAAAAGATGGAACATATAGACAACTCTTATATAAATGGTGCAAAAAGGAAATGAGAAGAAAAGCCTGAAAGTTTGATATAGATTAAGGTACTCATGAGTATGTTACTTGGTTTAACTGGGTTAGTATGAATTAACTGAATTTTAAGCATTTGAGTCAGGCTTAAGTGGTATTTTATGCAGGAATCTTACAATGGCACTTGCAATTAACACACACACTGATTGTGTGTGATAATATTGTAGAAAAGCACCACTAAGAAAAATAAGAGAACTTTTTCAGACAATATTTCTGTAAGAAATACTATAAGAACATAATCACATACTATTTACTTAAGAATTAATCTATATTTTTCTTTGCCTTTAATTATCATTTAATTATTTATTATATTTATTAATTATTTTGAGTAATTTAAATATTTGAGACTCAAAATATGAGATTACCACAATTTCAAATCACAACTTGTTTCTAACTTTCCATGTGAATATGAAAAGGTTTACGGAAACAAATGACCTTTGGAACAAAGAATTATTTTGGCAAGTGAAATGGATAAAATGAACAAAAGATGAATATATTAAAGGTAAATAATTTTTAAAAATGAAGCCAATTAGAATATTAAGCAAAAGAATACATACAAATAACAAATGATGGATAACAAAGGATCCAGAATATAAATTTAGAGAATGATTGGAAAATTTTATGTAACTAATACTGCTTTGGAGCAACTTTTCAGCACAAATTTAGAAAAGTTATACAAGCAACTGATCCTGGGGACGGAAACTTAGCCAGCACCAATGATGCAATGAATCATAATCTCAAAGATTTAGGAATAATTGAAATATTAAGCAAAAGTAGTAGAGAAAAAACCTCAAATGAATAGGTTGGAAATAATGACAAGAAATAAAGTATGCCAGAAACAGTCAAATTCAAAAGAAAAGCAATGAGATTAAGCATTGTCATCCAAGAAATTAATCTCATATTCTGAATCAAATAAACAAGGAATAATTGGGAAACAAGTGATGCTTCCAATTTTAAAACTGATTTTGTAAAAGTCCAAGTGAAAGCAGAGAGTAAGATACTTACTCTCTATTGAAATCAATTCTATCATCCACCAAATTTCTATTTTCAGGCAGAAAAGAATACAGTGAACTTTCCGTCTAATAATTCAAAATTATCTCCAAAAAAATCAGCTCATCATTGCCTAATTATGACAATAATATAATTCAATTATGAATGCGTAGGAAAACTATAAATTTTCAACTGAATCTCATGAATTTTGAATGGTTGACGTATAAAGCCACTGTAAGTTCTCAACTTTAAACTTCAATTAAGACACTGAAAAAATATCTAAAATGCAGTAACTAATTCAAGGTGTGATTTTAATGCTAAATTTCCACTAAATAAATCAAGTACTTGAATAAACAAATACATCAGAATATGAGTTCAGAAATCAATAAAATATCTTCCTTTCAATTTCAAGCTTCTAAACATCGCTTTATTTTAAATTCCAATTCAGATGAAGAGAACATGAAGCAAAAATTTATAGTACCAGACGAAAGTGAGACACAAACCATTGTACAAACCTCATGTTTATATGGCAGTCGTTATGCTCCTAAAAGATGTTTTTACAGGTATATTAAAGTAATGTTGTAATTGTGTACGACGTCGAGGTCTCATTCATGGAGACTATAATTTTACTTCGGATGATTTATTTTTCAAATTGTTACATTTCCTATCTCTGCATAGTTTCAGTTTTGTTTTGTCTGTTATTGTGCTTGTTACAAATTATTCCAAGTCTCCAAGGTTTTAAGTTCAGCCTTTTTACATCATTGTTGAAATTTTGTATCAAGAGAAATTCATGTCTTATTTATAATGTTTTCCTAAGTTGTTAGCTCATTTTTTCATCTCTTTTGAAACATTTGTTCTTTTTATAATCATCCTTTATTTTTCAGAGTTTTCCATATGGTAAGGCTTTCTAACTGCATTCAGAAATCAAGATTCTAATTTCCAAGAGCAGTCATAAATTACGCTTTACCACAGTAAACAGCAGGAGTACTCAATGGAGTTAGAGGGCTCTTGAACAGCTTTAAAAATTTTCAACCATAACGTAACTCAGGAGGTTCTTGCAAAGTGAATACTCTCATATCAAAAAGAGTTGCAGGGAACAGTGCAAGGATTTTGATTGAAAACTTAATGAGTTTGTCTGCAAGTTCTTTATAGAGGGCTGTAATAAAATTACACTATAAATTTAAATATAACTGTGGAAAAAGAGGTACTTGAAGTCTTTCTTTCTCATTCCTTGTGATCCTGCAGCAAAAGTGTTCCAATGCTAACAACAGTCCTTCCTCCAGAGAAATACATGGGTGGTCTGAAAAGTTTCCGCCATTTCTCGACATGTTTTCTGAAGATTTCTGAAAAATCTGGGGTCGGAAACTTTTCAGACCACCCTCATATATCCAGTACCTATTGGAAATTTTTCTCTTTTGTGGAGATAGACAACTTCCCTGAAATAAATATATTATGTAAGAATAAAACACAATTCTTAAGAATATGGAGTAAAGTGGTTGAATGCAGCAAAATGCTTTAGTCATGGAAATTGAAAATTTTTAAACTTAAAAGCAATGATCAAAGAAATTCATTTCCAATTAATAATATTAAAAACAAAACATCAGTTGGGGATAATTGAGTAGCAAATGTAAGTGATCACATCAAAAAGTGATTGATATAAAAAATAATCATCAAAATGTTCTTTAGAAGTAATAACGTGTCCTCTCCTCCAGGATCTGCTAATGGAAATGACTTGGTGGAGCATTTGCATCAATATTGAAAAAGATATTGTACAATATTTATTGACAGAATATTTTTCTTTTTCTCAGAAATAAATATTGGACATTTTTATTAAAAATACATTGTCTACCCTAATCAATGATCCGAAACTTGAGATGAGATTAAAAGAAAAAATTGATCCTGTCAGCTATCAGAGAAAATGAAATTGGAGTGTGAGTGGGATTGTAAACAAAGTAATGAAAGTTCATCTAGTTCTGGAAATGATCAGGAATTTCCAACGAACATTACACAGACTTCAACAAATTAGATCTTGCTAATAGAGAATAAGGAGTATGAAAGGAAAATAAGTCCACAAGGTAGATTAATATTTTTAATTTTGCATTTTCCAAAAAGGTTGATATCATACAAGGGTGAATGCCAGACACTCATGTCTCTGTAATTCCTTTCTTCCCCTCCACCACCTGGTCCAACAACCAAACTGCAGCATTTTTTATAAATAAATCAATATATTATTAAGAAACCTTTCCATTTTGTGTAAATTTCCTTTAAAATGTTTCATTCTGCCAGCTACCTAAGTTGAGAGTGAAATAACACTCACAATCAGTGTAAGTGAAAATATATACAAGCAATATATATACAAATATATATGAGAAATAGGCTACTCCCTGAAAATAGGGAGATTTCTGTTCGTATATGTATACAATTAAAGAATAAGGGAATATGACTATTAGAGATGGGACTACCTGATCTGATAAGATTCCCAATTCCTACTATGAGTAAAATTTATTACTTTTATTTATTATTGTTCTAGGAAACAAATTTGTAATGAATGAAGTTAATTTATTTATAAAATATTTATTACAATTACTAATACAAAACCTCATGAAACAAAAATATACATCTTTATTGAAATATTTCGGTAAAATTTAAAAAATTGACAATCTTTCATTTAAATCATCTAAATATAATATTTAAGTTTTAAAATACAAAACAGCAATTTCAGTTCATTTAATTTTTATACAAGATAAAATTCTAATAATATTAATGAAGTCAATATTAAATGAGAGAATTAACTATGTTCATAACAATATCAAAAATATTACTTGGAGCTGAAAAAGGTTGAATTAGCAAAATATTATTTATGATAGTTTGAGAGTTGGCTAGAAACTCGATGAATCCATTCTCATAAAAAATTGAAATAAATCTATGTTAAGCACCATGCTTAAGCATTACTAAGATCTATAGATTCTAGTTTTATAGATAGTTCAATTCATAAATATTAATCTATTTATCATTAACCATCAAAAATAAAATGAACTACTGGAATATGAGTTTTACACAAAGGAATCCATAGAATCATTTCTGGAATCAGAAGTTTGGCTTAAAATACTAGAATTCTTAGCATTTAGAAGGTCTGCTAATTCCAATTAATCACCCCATCACTATTGATTATGACCATCTGAACCGTTTTACGTTAACTGAATTTTTCAGGTCTGTTTCTTTTTCTCTAAGGAAAATGGATATGCAAAGAGTCTGAAAGGATCTGGACCATGCCATCTGGAATCTCCAACAAGGATAAAATGCTGATTGCTTATTAAAAATATTTCGTTTCTGATCAATGAAGCTCTTTTGTTTGCAAAAGTATAACATCAGCATTCTACCTGTATATCGGCTTGTTTTATTTAATTTTTTTATTTAATTACAATTTTTATAAATGAAATTTAATATTTATTAAAATCATTTCATATTTGATCACTCTCATTGATGGAGTGTCCAAATTTATGTTTCAAAAACCAAATATAGTTATACGAAAGCAGTAATTGGTTCAAGCACATTTATTGCACCAAATAATTTTCAAATCATAATATTGGTCAAGTTACTTTATCAATAACTGGTCATGCTAGAAACCAGTGACAAAAATTTTACAAGAAAAATAAAGAACTTAAAAGGATTTACTTCATCTAAACGGTAAAATGCCAGCATAATTTTTTTGAGAAGATATATGGCAGTACTCCAACAAAATTATGAACTTCATTCCAATATTCAACTGATTAATCAGCTATCTCAAATAAAAATAAATCAAGAATCTTGACTCCTTCAAATCAATTTCAAATGTACCTGCTTAAAATTGGAGAAAGGAACTGTACTAAAATGATGATATTGAAAATAGAGGGAAAAGGTGATAAAATATGAAATAAGCCAAAAAACCTCAAGGAAAAAGCACTTGCTGACATGCACATACATTCAAAGATGCTATTCATTGATAAAGAATTATTTTTCACTGAATGCTGATGTTTACTTTTCCACATAAGGTTTTATTTGAGAACTACCGGTTTCGGTGTATAACCTTCGTCAGCTTCGAACAGACTGAATCCTCAAAACAACAAGACTTACATTGTAATTTGGTTAATTATAGACAGATACACAATGTAGAAGAGGAAATTAACGTACAACAATAACAATCAATTAGGAGGGGGAGTGGGAGGGGATATTTACTAGTGACTATGGAATGGGGGAGAGGGCAGATTCCAAGATGGGGGAGGGAATCTTGGAATACGTATTGTTGTACATTAATTTACTCTTCTACATTTTGTATCCGTCTATAATTAACCAAATTACAATGTAAGTCTCGGCGTTTTGAGGATTCAGTCTGTTCGAAGCTGACGAAGGTTATACACCGAAACCGGTAGTTCTCAAATAAAACCTTATGTGGAAAAGTAAACATCAGCATTCAGTTATGTATTTCCACCACATCACGGCCGAGGCTATAGATTATATTATAAATTATTTTTCAGTTTTCAGTATAAATCTATAACAGAAAATTTTTTGCAAACTCTACTGCTAGCTTCTTCCAGTTGAATCCACAATAGGCTCAATATCTCAGGCCCCAATTGTAATTTTAACGACTGTATTTCATAGAGGACATCAAGAAAACCCTAGTAAATAAGTATTTCCTGCGTAAATAGTGCACAATGGGAGAAATTAAATGGCAAAGTTTGGCAAAATATTTTAATTCCTAAAAGAAATGAAAATGCTCGATGATTGCTTCTCGCCAAAGTGACGTCACGCTTCTGCTGCGGGTCAAACAAAGTGACAAAACAACACGGACGCAAGAATCAGAAGTTTAATTTTTTCAGAGAAGGTTGTACAGAGCAAAATAACGGTGAGATGGGCCATGGATTTGCAAAAGCAAATACAGGAAATCGTTGATACGATGATGGTGGCAGACTTTTTCGCCAAAAATGAAGACTTAGTGAGCAGGGAGATGCAAATAATATAAAAAATTAATATAAGATTATAAATGGTGTATCTTCCCACTTTGCAATAACATATTGATGAATTCGCCATCAAAGTGCTTGTTTACGTCCCAAAAAACGAAAGAAGAGAGGCATGGATAAAAGCTGTCCGCCGAGATGAACGCCCAGGAAAAATCAGAGTGAAAACTGTTTGTTTTGTCTGTGAAGATCATTTCAAGGTAAGTATCTCTCATAAACCTGAACAAAACATGAATTTTGTTCATCACGGCTGATTTAAAACTTATGGAAATGCCATCTAGTAAGGCGGGTGACATACTTTTTTGTGAGCAAGTTAATTTATTTGAAGAATCAATGAGAAAAAAACTCAAGATTTTTTGGGACAAGACTAGCGTTTTACTTTAAGTATTTATCTCCTTTACATTTTCAGTAAGAACAAAAAAAACCAACAAAGAGTCTGGTAGAACACTTCAGTAAATAAAATCAAAAATATAATTACATTGTCTTGGCTATCAAATGGTTCACATGAATAAACGCTTTTCTTGCATTCAGAAAATATTAATGTAAGATGCTGATCATGCTGCTATTGCAAGTGCTACCAGTAGTCAAGTGTATATGAAAAATATTGTGTCATTTGCTGAGATGGACTCAGATAATTACACTTCAGCAATTGATTAAAAATGTGACATACGGTGTAATTACTGGTGCACTGCTCTATTATTAAGAACAGGAAAGTCTGGAGTTTCAAAATTAAAACACTTTAATTCTGAGAACATAAAAGTAAAATAATCTATGCCTAATCAATGTATAAGTAAAAGAAACATATAAAGGTATTGAATAAAAGAAATAGGAAATGCTGGAATTTGTTTGGGTGAAATTACAGCTCAAAATGTATTCAAAGATAAGGTAATCATAAATCTTTAGTAATATGAATAGACAGTCAGTTACTGATGAAAGATAAAAATACACAATATGAGTAGATATAAATAAAAATACAAAATACATGTATAAGGACAAGATTCCTTGCTGAAAAGGAGATACAATTAGAGAAAGATATAACATTTAGGTGACTACATCACTATGGTTCAATGAACTAACAATATTTATTTACAATACAAAAACTCTTTTTCTCAAAGAGATTCCATGGGCTTCTTTGAATTTTTCATTTAATGTTTCAATGAATCTGATGAACGTTATTCTCCTAGATGACAACTGGGTCAAACGAAATAAAGTTGCAGATGAGAATTTAGAGAGAATTAAATTTTAATGAATCATACTTGTCGATGTTTCTTTCATTTTTTTAACTCAATAAATAAGTATACTTCCAATTGAAAATAAATTTTTCTAAGATTTTCTGAAACAAGCCTTCTCTAATTGAAATAATCTTAAAATAAGTTCATCATATGGATAAACAATTGAATGCTAGTTAAGGTTTGGATAAAAATAAATAAAATACAGCAAGGAGAAGGATTTTTCTTCCTTAAACTCTCTAAGTCTACAAGGGAGACTAATGCAGCTTTGCCTTTGGCTCCTTCAAATCACATCTGTGAGAAGAGAGCCAAACCGTAGTATTTCTGCGAAAACAGATATTGGATCACGCCTTGCAATAAAGAGTAAACAAACAACAGCGCCTTCCTTTAATGGCGAAAATTAAAATCTGCACATTGAACTTCAACGGCATCTCAAGTGAGTTAAAAATAAAACAGCTATTCTTATTCCTTGATAAGATGACTTATGTTTACTTCAAGAAGTTTGCTCCGAAAACATCGCCCGTAATTCCTCCTCATGCGATAAATACCTCAATATTGGATCAAATGGCAGAGGAACAGGAATTATAGCAAGAAGAAAATTCCCATTAACTAACATAAAAGTACCCATCAGGGAGAATAATAGCAGCAGATTTTCTAGCTTCATCGATGTATACGCACCTTCAGGATCCAATAAACGAAGAGAGAGGGAAGCACTGTTCGAAAAGTCTCTATGCTAAATGTATCCGTAATGCCGTTCTGGCGGGCGATTTTAACTTCACGAGAAAGGAAGAAAATTGAAGATATTTAATATCCGGAAGATTCGACTTCGTGAAAGGCTCGACCGAATATTGCAGCACTTCACGACACAGTTATTCACCAGAAAAGCAATGCTATTTACTATACGCGAGTGGGAGTGCATGAATAGACAGAATTTACGTTAGCGATAAAATGAAGGATAAAGTTCTATCATTTATCTCCCTGTGATATTTTCAGAACACAGTTATTGTGGAATTAGAAGATAAATGAAAAGAAGATAATGAAAAGATAGGAAGCTAAGCGGCTGTTTATAAAGTCGGCCAGAAGTAAAAGGTTATTTTACGGAACAGTGGGATCTTTGGAAGGATAATTTAACAAAATATACCAACAAATTAGATTGGTGGGAAAATTAAGTAACCAAGAAATTTTTTCAAAGAAATGTATCATTTAGAGAACGAACTAGAAATTATGGAAAACTTCTACAATGCCGTGACCCAAGAGATTCAGGGTAAAAAAATAATAACATTGTCAGACCAAAAAATGATCAAGGAGATAAAATGAAAACTCTTAGCAATGTCAGCTGAAAGGAATGAGATGGTCTCTTTAGAAACACCTATTTATACTATTGGTTATAACGGTTGTATTTGTACAAGTATGATGTCATATTTACAAAAAGTAGTATTATCGTTATCTTTACTTTCGTTGTATAATTATTGTTGGTAAAATGATGTTTAAGAGTTAAAGACAACCATACATATGTAATGACTTGACGCTTGCCTTATGGATTGTGTATAAGGCTGTCGGGTGAATTCCGAGTGTTTCGATGGTTTGCTCTGCCATCAGGGCTGCTGAGATTCAATAATCTGATCTCAGCTCAGATATATACACATACACATGTATTTCGCGATTGATTTTAGCGTATGGTTATACCTGTACTTCTCTTTTGTCTTAAGCAGTAATAAGATCATTCTACAAGAGCGGTTGAACCGCCCCAAAACCGCGTCTGGAACAGATACATGGTGCTTAAATTGAGGAGCGGGTGCGGCATTCACAGTTCGAGTGAGTGAGAATTTTTCAGTTTCGACATGGGAAATTTAATCATGATGTAGAGGCTCGTTCTCCTTCGTATATTGGACAAAGTTATTACTATTAGAATTCGAATATAAATTTTATCGCATAAATATTGTTTATAAATATCGTAATCCAACATACAAATTATGCTGTTGCATGCTATCATATGTTATAAATAGTTCTCAATATTGCCGTATTTTGTTAACGTTAATTAGCTTACTTTTGTTGCGATATATTATAATACTGCGAATTATGACGTATAACAGCATCATTTGTAAGATAACGATAGTTGTAAACAATAAACTCGACGGAACGGCGAATCACTTTTTAGTATTCTATGACGAAATGGAAGGGGTGACAGAATGAATGAATACTAACAGAATGTTAGTAAAAATAGAAATTATTGAAAAGAACAATGACAAAAACGTACATTTTCTAATGAAATAATTTTTCGCACTCCTTTTCCTCTCCTGCTTTCCCTTTTTCCTTTTCTCCTCTCCTCAGTTGATAATGACGATCGACGAGCATTTCTTCGGCCA
This sequence comes from Pachydiplax longipennis, assembly GCA_036926295.1. Lineage (NCBI taxonomy): Eukaryota > Metazoa > Arthropoda > Insecta > Odonata > Libellulidae > Pachydiplax > Pachydiplax longipennis. Next base: position 70,269,726 of record JAVFKF010000015.1, read on the forward strand.
AAGTGATTTTTAATAAAGAACACAGGCTTCTTTTTGAAAAGTGGTTACTTTTATTCACCATTTTGTTATAAACAAATATTTATGTAACAACACTAATGATACTGATAATAAAATGCGAGAAAAGTATGTGCATCGATGCGCTAAAATCAGTCGCAGTATGTGTGTACTACAACATTTTAAGAAATAGTTATATAATGAAAATAATCATAACGATATACGATGATACAGCCATTTATAATCTATAACAGCATAAATTGAACGATGATATTACTTATCATTATTTCTGCGATAAAGATCATAAAACAGCAATAATAACTTCTTATTTCTTAAGTTGCACTTCCATGTTAAAAATTGACAATATGAGTACTTTGTGGGATTTTTTCAATTTTAAGGTTTTATCAACCTTCGGTTACTGTTGGCTTTAGCCATTGTGCTGATTTTTTCGAGTGCGCATTTGTGTCCGTAGGCTTTTGTCGTGTGCGTTTATGTCATGGAATCAGCAATCATATGTTTCATTATTTGACCACTGAATGACGTTAAGGAAGTCGGCCTATAACTCGATGGATAGAGATTGAAAGTCACCGCGGCGTTTCACCCAGAATGAGGAAGATTAAGCATTTGCTTGGGGTATTTCATTTCCTCGCAACCTCAAGCTGAAAACATATGGAATAATAATAAGAAAGTGTACTCGTATTAAGGGCTCCGGAAATCATGCTCAGTGATCACCAATGCTGTTAAGTGATTTGCCATTCTTTCCCAACTCTGGTAAAAATTGTTTCATTGAAGAGTGAGAAATAGCCAAAATTATTGCATGCAATAAGAGCATATAATTATGGCGTAAGGAAAAATGGCCTTAAACATTGATAAATTGGCTTGTTTTTCTCGTGAAACCTCCATTTTTACCGCTCACTATTCCAAAATTTCCAGAAATTCTCAGCTCGGTGTATTTACCGTAGCATCTTATTCACCAAAACAAGAGACATTTTTTCCGAGGAATTTTACCACGCGCTCTGAAAAAAAAACCGTCTGGTGTGAGGTCATCTTTTCTTCAAGGTTTCTCGATGAGCTTCTCCTCGGGGGACCAGTTTCCTCTTGGAGTCGAGTGAGTGGGGAAGATGAAGGGCCTCTTCTGCATTTTTACATACGTGTATTTAATTCTCAACGAATTTGCTGACGGGCGTGAGTATGCGCTTAAAAATAGTACCTTATGAGAGATCATAAGTTGTTGCTTTGATAGAAATGGTCGAGAGCGTTGAAATTCCTTCGACGACAGTCAGTTCGTCGAAATCCAGCTGTTTACATTATTTTATCCATTACATCGCTCAATTCTCCAGCACAACATAAAATATACAACGCTTGTTGATAGGACGGAAGCAATGGTCAACCATTTTCATTTTATTAAACTAAATGGCCTTAAATGTCATTATTTATTGAGCGCTTGCGTCAACGAGACTGGCATTTTCTGAGTCTTGCCCTCATATGCGGCAATGTTTCTGTGGTACTACCGAAAGATGCAACGTTTATTAAAATGCTGCGGTCTTCGTTTATGGACACTATATTATTACATGCGAAAGCTGCTTCGATCATTTTAAGAGAATAAATTTCACAGCCAGATGGGAAAAACTATTTTAATTTAAAACCGTAACGTAACCAAGTTTAAAATAAACTCCAAATATGACAACGCCAAGATTTTAGAGTAAAGTAACTCAAAAATTCACATTTTAACACAATTTTCTGAGTAAAGGGTACATTTTTGGATTTTTGGACTATTTTTAGCAGGAACCGGGAATCATTTTTCAAATGGTCAGTTATTTAAATGTTTTGACGGAGTGCAAAGGGAGGAAAGCACCGGTCACCAAAAATATATATTTAGAAATAATAAATAGAGGATACTTAATTCCAATAACCTTCTTAAGCGATAATATTTTATTTAAGGTAGTTAACGCTACGAACGCAGAAGGAAATTTCATTCAAATGTTTTTGGATTTCCTAATAATAAATAGCGATTTTTAAATTCATCGATGGAATCACACTTCCATCAATCAGTTTTTAAACTTATCGATGGATCCATCAAACTTTTTTTATTCGCCGATAGATGCTTTCCACCAATATCCATTGCTTCCATCGTGACTAATAACCGATGAAGTTCCGCTTGCTCTGATGACGGTCATTCAAAAGTTAATATCCATAACCACATAAAAAGGAAGTAAATGGCAACTAAAAATGAGGAATATAACGTATTTATAATGCAACAATCAACGAACACAAAGGATGCCATGATTTACGGTAAAGAAATGATACATGAGTTTGGAGTTAAATAAAAATTGAAGAGACTCCACAGAAAACCTTATTACATCAAAGTTTAGTATAGTTTGTCGAGCGTTTAATTAAATATTGGTAACCATTTTGTTTTCATCATTTTGCTATCGCATCGCTGTTAGAATGAAAAAGTATTTTCGCGCTCTTAAACGGAGCGCCAACATTGAGATATCTCAAAACATATTACTTCAATCGACACGAAATTTTAACACTTTGTGCACTCTCAATCAAAATTAAAAGTTTCAAATTATAAAGACAAGAAAAGGAGTTGTAATCAATTTTGTAAAACAACTTTTTTCAGTAATGAATGGACGTAGAAGTGCAAAATTTATTCCGTTATCAAGCTCGCCGCAGAATATTTCACAAAATACGTCAAGTTTCAGTGATTTATAGATTATAAGTGATTTATTTTATACAGAATTTTATTTAACGGGAGATTACGCGGGAAAAGTGTTCTGCTTCCCGCGGAAGTTTTAATTTTATCCGTTAGGCGGAGGTATTATCATTTCGATCATTCAAAGATATTTATTGTAAATTTGGAACAGACTTCAGAAGTAAACTTAAATTTAATAATTTTCAAAAGATTTAATCATCACATACTGAGGTTTTCTTAGCTCTTCCCCTACATCACTCTTGCCCGTGAAATAAACGTATTTCATCCTGTTTGTGAAGATATAGCATAAATTATAGATAATAGGTTTTTAATGAAATAAAATACAAAGGATAGAAAGTGTATTTCTTCGTTCAATAACGTGGATTTCGACATTCTTTTAACCTATCCTGCACTTTTACGGTACCTTCTTTAAAAATGAACCTGATTTTGGCGATCGAAAATCTGTTTCCCTACTTTTACTGATCGGCACTCAGTTTTCATTGAATGATTTTCTAATATTTGTACATGCTAGTTACAAATGTAAACAGCATATTTATTCTAAGCATTTGTTTATACTTTAGTAATTACACATACAATGGATAATAATGTAAACCTCTGCTAACATAATTCGATTGAAACTGAAGTTACATCGTTATTTATTTATTTATTTATTGTAAAAACGCTGCAATTTGGTCTTTGGACCAGGTGGCAACGGTGGAGGGGAAGAAAGGAATTACAATGACATGACTGTCTGGCATTCGCCCTTAGGCGGGAGGAAAAACCCTCCAAAAACCTCCCGCAGATAGTATAAATAAAACAGTATACAATACAGAGATACAGTCAGTATGTACAGAAGACATTAATAGATATCAAAATTACATTAAGGTTACATTACTAGTTATAAATACATTAAAGTTACATTAATAGATATAAGCAAAAATTTATAAGCGTTTAAGCTTCTTTTTAAAAATTTTTTTGTTTCTAGGCATTGGAGAGAGAAATTCTCCAGGTAATGCATTCCATTCCCTTATACCTCTATTAATAAATGAATATTTCGCTACATCGGATTTCTGTTCACGTTCCTTAATTTTTAACTCATGGTCGCCGCGTCCGATATAGTTAGGGGTATGGAACCTCGATCGCAGTTCCTCCCATCCGTGATTGGAGTTCCACGTATTAAATATGCCCGTTAGTCTAAATGTCTTCCTTCTAGAAGATAACGGTTCCCATCCTAGCTCATCTAACATTTTACTAACACTCTCATCCTTTTTATGCCTTCCGGTTACGTATCTAGCTGCTTTCCTTTGCACTCCTTCGAGTGTCTTACTAAGGCCTGATTCATGTAGGTCCCATACATTAGTCGCGTATTCAACAATCGGCCTAACCAAAGATTTATATGCTCTTTCCCTTCCCACTCCGTCTTAGATTTCTCATTACAAAATGAAGATTTCTATAAGCTTTCGAAGTAATATCTTCGATGTGGCTCCCCCATTTAAGTTTTTCCGATAGTTTAACACCTAAATATTTGCAGTCGGGTACGGTGAGTATGGTTTCGTCATTCAGTGTATAGGAATTCATTTCTGGAGATTTTCTTCGAGAAAACTTAATATGTTTACATTTACCTACGTTAATCACCATCCCATTTTCTTTAGACCATTCAGCTAACTCTTTTAGATCACTTTGCAAAATTTCTCGATCCCGCCTCTCCCTTATACGCCTATATAATATGCAGTCGTCCGCAAAAAGCCTTACCTCGGATTTAATGTTCTTTGGGAAATTAGGAAGAGCAATGGTCCTAAAACACTACCTTGCGGAATACCTGAGGTAACATCAATCTCTTTGGAGTAGACATCACCTACTCTAACTCTCTGTTTTCTATTTTTTAGAAAATTTTCGATCCAGCTAACTATCCTAAGATCTACATTTAACTCACGTACTTTCGCAATAAGTCGGTCGTGTGGTACTTTATCGAAGGCCTTAGCAAAATCAATGACTACCGCGTCAATTTCATCCCTTACATCCATAGTTTCGGCAATGTCTTGAACTAGTCCTAGGAGCTGCGTCTCGCATGAGTATCCCGGTCTGAATCCGTGCTGCCTCTTACAAAGCCAGTCGTTTTCTTTCCAACCTACACGGAGATAATCAGCTATGATTTTTTCCATTATTTTGCAGACTTGGGAAGTAAGACTAATCGGCCTATAGTTATCAACTGATGTTTTTGATCCACTCTTATGTATTGGAATCACGATTGCTTTTGACCAATCGTCAGGGATGCAGTTATTGTTTAGAGTTGCTGTGAACAATGTTCTAAGATAGGGCACTATTGCATAATCTCCCAATTTAATTACATCTTTATGACCACAAGGACGACCACAAGTTATGACCACAAGGACGACAATTTACAAATTTGCAGTATTAAGTTAGTAAAAGATATCAGTATCAACATTATGTATTGATATTTCTTTCTATTTTTCTCTCGTTTCAACAAGTAGTTGCGTTCCCCTCTTTTTTTCTTGACCCGACAATGTTTATACGGATTGATAACTTTTACGTGCTGATTGGTATTGCTGTCCTTCTTACAGTCACATCTCCTGTTTTAGTCGATGTTTTACTTTCGAAGCTAGCCGAGTTTTACAATATTGCCCATCGCTAATGGATATTTCGGAATTTAAACAATTGTTTTATACTGACATGTTGAAAATATCTTTGGCTAATATATACCCCAATTTACTAAACCGAAAAATGAGTGAGTGGCAATGAAAGTTAGACCACATTCATGGGCAAAATCGGGTACTTCTCCGCAGTACAGTAAAATTATAGAAACGGCATATAAAAGATTTAAATTCATATGAATCAGCGTGTAAGTGAATATTTTACCATGAGAATATTTCACTGATATCGGTCCATATACTTGAACTTCCTTAAAACGATGGATTCGATTGCCTTACGGGCACTCGGATTCCAGTGAAATTTTGTGCACTATTTTAATGTCGCGTCCAGTAAAATTTATTTTATTGACATAACGTATAGTGAGGCGAAATCAGGGGACCTCTTAAATCGATGAATCTCAAATAATTAGGACCATGCTAAATCACCATTGGCTCGCTGTTAAATTTTCTTCATGCCTAAAATGAGGAAACGTTCAAGCCAAATGCTGACCAGTTGTTCAGATTTTCTTAGCTACTTGGCAACAATAGAGACAAGCCCTCAATTCAATTCAATTTCAACTTTCACGAAAATTTCGGGAGATTAACAAATGAAAAAATTCAAAAATTTAATAGAAAATTCCTTTCCTCACTTCATGAATGTGCATTTTATCGTACGAATTCAAAAAAATTTCGGAAAGTACACTAATATGTACTTAGTAATTTCCTTAACCTTTCTATTGCATGGGCAAGAACGTGGACTATCTGGAAAATTCATGTAACCCTTAAATATCAAGATTAGTATGAAATTTTCACTCCATTATAAATGGTATTTTCTTAACTTTTCTTAAAATTCATACGCGTTTTCATAATTTTATAGGGACATGACTTAAGAATTATTTGGATAAATGTAAAAGTTAGACATTAAAAAAATTATAGCTTTAGCTATTTATACATACAGCAATATAAAAAATGTTTGGTTATATCGATGAATTTAAATCGCCTTATTATTGCATTGAGTCTTTCATTAAATGATATTTCTGAATTATTTCCAAAAACTATTTTCTTTCTAATTATTTTAGTGAACATTGGAGACCGCTGCATCGCTCCTGGTGGAGAAATCGGGAGATGTATCCGGTTAATAAAATGCACCGATTATTATAGTATTTTAATAAAACCATCAGTCTCATCTCCAGTTCTACATCTACTGAAGAAAGCCACGTGTGGGAAAACACCTGACAACAAGCCGTTGTTATGTTGCCCTGGAGACGGAAATCACACATATAGCCTAGGTGATTCATTTTAATAGAGTCGACTAACAAACTTCTAGGCCAGTGTTCGGTTTTTATATTATGTATACTAAATAAATTTAGTTTCCGGAATTATTCCCTTCTGTATTGAAATTTATGAAAAATGTTACATTAGGATCCAATCGCACAATTATTTTTATGCATCAGGTTTTTAGTTTTACACAGTTTAAAAAGTATATTTTTAAAATATTTAATTGTGACGATTTGATGATTAATTTCGTCTCTTCGGCGAAGAAGGTTTTAAGAAACTGTCCAGGATGAGTACCGTTTTGTCTTTGATTCATGACGTCGCACAGTGGGCTAGAATCGAAAAGAGCTGGCCAAGAAGCCAAAAATGGTTTCTGTGAGTGCGGGTTTTGAAACTTCGCATATGTATTAAGAAAAGATTGAATTTTATGTTCCCGTTCGTCGTTTTTCGATATCTTCACGCGTTAAAAAGATACATGCCGTAACCCTTGAACCATTCTCACAGAAATGGGCAGTCGCGAATTTTTCGGATAAACGTTCAAGTTTGCGTTTTTATGGAGGGTTTAAATTGATACTTTTGGAAGAAACAACGATGCAATGACCTACAACAATTCTTTATCTTTTGACTGGTTGCTATTACCGCTTACAAAAATGAGTTTTTGATCATTTAAAACAACAAAATGGCGGACACCTTTTATGGGCAATTTTCTAGATAAAGTAAGGAATATAAATAGGAAAACGGCCCTAATGCATCGAGTCTCTTATACCACGTCATAGTCAGAAGTGTTTAGAAGTGGAATCGAAGAAACTGTTTTAATTCAGGTGCTAATTTGGGAGTTAAGTCGATTTTTCGTAAGCGCGGCGTGGTCCGATTCACCGCCGTGGAATCCCCGAATGCAGTTTCGCTGTCCTTTTGGTGATACGAAGTCTAACGATTGGTCTCTTTCATGTTAAATTCTGGCTAATTATCCTTAAAACATACGTGAAGACAGTTTAAGAGAGGGATTAGACACCTCTACTTTACATAACGGACGTGGAATTAAGGAAAGTTTAACATTCAGGTAAAAAGCGTCTCATTTTAAGTAAAATAATTAAAATAAATGTTAATGCGAATTTAAATTCCACGTATATTACCTCTAAGTCAAAAATATCTATTTACAACATAAATATACATGCTAGTTAATATATATCGTTACTTTATTGTAGCTTTAGTCTTATTCGTCAGAAGATGAATCGTCCGAATCCTCACCATCAATAATTTCACCCTCTCGGTCGTCGATGATGAGGAGATTTCTCAATTCTTTCGCAATTATCTGTTCTTTCTTGTATTTGAATACTGCAGACATGGAAATTTTTGGATCTGATGTAAGCAGAAGTCTTTTAAAGAGACCCTCGTTTGTGGCAACTCTCGAGTGTTTTCTCGTAAATCTTTCACGAAATCTCCTAATATCTTTGTTTCTTGCCTCCATAACCTTTTCCGAGAGTTTTCTTAACGGAAGAACTGAATTGTTTGCAATTTGTGTTCCATGAACAACTACCTTATGTACTGTCGGAGGCATGTAGTACCATGGATACAAACTTTAATATAGAGAGGCAGCATCCCAGCAGTAGTTTCCGAATGCCTCATCATTAAGGGGTAAACAACTCGAAAGTGCCTTCAGTATATCTCCAAATTATTTTATTAGTTTGTCGTCAATACCTACGAAATAAATGGTATTGAGTTATTTTGATTATCCAAACAAACTCTGAAACCGGTTAAGCCAACAGAAATCATTACCGCGATTTAATTTACGGTTTTCTATTAAATTTACTCTAACATTTTTCCGACTTTTATGTAATTTAGATACTAATATCGGTTTTATAACTGATATTTTTTCTGCTGAAGTTGGGCTCTCAAAGAACCTCCGAGCAGTATTACCATTATTTGTGGTTCCTGTTCATGCCTTTAGCGTATCGACTATCAAAGCCCATTTTTTGCCGAAATTCATTTCGTAGGTATAATTTTCTCTGTTGCAATTGAACCCTTTGGCTACCACTGGCCTGTAGTGTTGAAGTACTGAATGAGGTTTATTCATTGCTTTCCGAATGCATGTAACTATCAATAACTTTATTCACTCACCTGCCACTGCCTAAAATCAAGTCTGTATGACCAATGCAAAAGACATTCAAAAAACCTGATATAGCAATGAAGAGTCGATAATCCGAAAGAGAATTTCTCCGGGTCCACTTTCCGTTTCCTCATTTCCCCTATGTCATTCATTTAAGATATTCTTGCCGCACAGATGTAACATCTCAAGGTCGAGTTATCTGTTAGTGCATTGCACAACGAAAGTATTTAGGTTGCATTTAAGTCAAATTTTCCACAATAAAATGCCAAAAAGTAGATTACTCTCACCTTTCCATCTACCATTGTAATCAACATAGGAAAGTTGATTTCAAAATATCCAATCGTAACCTTCGTCAATTTTAATATACGTTTTTTCAAATAATTTTCCTCTTCCTTCGCAACTGTTTTCGTTTCCTTCTTCCATTGAAGGCGGATTGGTCGACAGAATCTCGTTGAACGACGAAAAATACTGCTGCTGTAGCTATAGCAATAGCAGCAGTATATAGCTATAGCACACGAGGAAGTGCATAGTACGAGAGCACAGAAAAAAAGAAAAAACTTTCGGTGTTCATAGATGGACTAAAACTGAACTACAAAAATTTTTCTCTTTTCCTAAGAATCCAAAATACACGTGCAGAATAACCCTAGCCAATGAGCGGATACGCAAGAGCGTTTGCGTAGCGCGGGAGTGCCATAAACCGTACTTCACTCCAAACCCGTGACGCAAGGGTCGGTAAAAATTTCCAGATGTGAAGATTTCTCAAAGTAAATTCTGACAACTATATTTTCCACCAATATAGATGGTGAAAATATCGCTATAAGTATTTTTACGGTTAAAATTAAAGATAAAGAATTGTTGTAGATCATTGCATCGTTGTTTCTTCCAAAAGTATCAATTTAAACCCTCCATAAAAACGCAAACTTGAACGTTTATCCGAAAAATTCGCGACTGCCCATTTCTGTGAAAATGGTTCAAGGGTTACGGCATGTATCTTTTTAACGCGTGAAGATATCGAAAAACGACGAACGGGAACATAAAATTCAATCTTTTCTTAATATGTATGCGAAGTTTCAAAACCCGCACTCAAAGAAACCATTTTTGGCCTCTTGGCCAGCTTTTTTCGATTCTAGCCCACTGTGCGTCGTCTTCAAAATACAATAAAAGCCGTTTAAAGGCCTGAACCCACCGGCGCGGCGCGGCGGCCGCAAGCGTTTTTATGATGGTACCTGGTCCTTCCTCTGCGTTCGTCACGTACTCAAATTGTTTCATTTGTCCCATAAATAACGCAAATCAGGATGGAATAAATTAAATGACGGCTAATCGACAGATCGATTTTTCAAAATTAGCAACATAATTAAGCATCAACACTAAAAGATAGACTCTACACTTGTTCAACTTCATGGAGGGGCCTTCAGCTGACCCATCCCTACTTTTTCACTAAATTTCCCTGCGATACATCAGACGATGCTCTTCTTTAAATAAATAGATTTCGTCTTTATTTGAGCGAAATTAAGAAATGCGTGTTAAATTAGACGCTCTGCAATTTTTTATTTTTTTATTAATTATTTATAATTTTTTGTCTATCGGAAAATGCAAGGCACTGCACCAAACGTCCGCCTCGTTTGATATAGGAATTCTTTTTCCAATTTTTTGGGGTAATCACAGGACTGTGAAAATTGACAGATGGTCTCTATTGATGCTTATTTTTGTACCTTTAGATTCTTGTGAGAAACTCAAATTTTCTCCGAGGGGCGGGAGATTGGCAATCATCAGCCGCGATGGCTTAACAGCATTCAGAGAAAAGTGAGTTTCTAAGATTTCACCCTTTTGAATAAGTCCTTCAATTCCTTCTTACGTCTATCTCTTTTCCTACCTCACAGTGCAGAAAAAGAGAAAGACCATGCTTCGGTGTTTACGAAGCGTCCTTTGAAGGACAACGAGCTGTTTGAAGTGAAGGTGGACAGAAAAATATCAGCTTTTCCAGGTTGGCCTATCGGTATTGGCGTGACAACGCATAATCCAGAGAGCATGGAGATGCCAGGATGGATGGGTGAAGTGAAGTATGGCATAGATAAGAATTCGCACTTTATTAGACGACTAGGTTTAGTTCCACCAAGTCCACTCGAATTTCATAATTTTCCTCCAGCAATGATCGCTTTTATATATGCATACATTTACATTCATATAGAGACCCTGTTAGTAGCCAAAGGCGAGTGGCAGGGATTGCAAAAACACCGATATCTCTATCTATCTCTAGCAACTTTTATATTTCCTAATGTTCCACGGAAAAAACGACCAGCAATAGCAATCTGGTCTCAAGATTTTTTCGTTTTCTCTCGGAGCTCGCAAACGTTGTTCTTTGGAGTAACAAAATCGACAATCTTGTCAACTAGATCTGTAGTAATGAATACATAAATCATAATAATATAATAATCATAAATATAATAATAAATCATAAATCTTTAGTAATATAAATGTTTCGAATAACTACCGTCGGTAATCGGGTCCTCAGAGAATCCCACTATCGTAGCTGTCGAATTCTCCTTTAACAAACCACTCGAAATATCTCCAAATATAAGACTAATTCGTGAGGAACCAAAATAATCCGATTAAAGTATTACAAACAGAAATTAATACATCCATGCCGAGTATACCGAAGATGGAATCATTTAACTCTTGATTAAAATTAAGCCGAGTACATTCAGAAGGTATTCCGGCTATAGTATTGAAAGAACTGGCAGAGAGATCCGCACCATATCTCAAAATTATATTTTCCATGTCAATGAATGAAAGTAATGTCCCAACGAATTGGAAGTTAGCGAATGTCATACCTGTTTATAAGAGTGGATTAAAAGATGACCCTGGAAATTATAGTATTATCTCATTAACTGCACTATTGGGAAAAATTATGGAAGATATCGTTGTCAGCTCACTCATGACATTTTTATATAATAATCGTTTCCTCACTGTTTCAGAAAGTCTCGCGAAATACAACTTGCGCTATTCGTTCACGACATCTTCAAGTATGCCTAGAGTAGAAAGCAAGTGCATTCAATTTTACTCGTTATTTCTCCTTGATCCATTTTGATTACGCGGCAAGTATATGGGATCCAGCGGATGAAACGAGTACCCGTGAACTCGAAAAAGTGTAGCGCAAAAGCTTTGTTAAAAAATTCTAACAGAAAACGGCAAGCGTTACGAAGATGATCTCTTGAAAGACAGGTCCCTTGAAAAAAAGGAGAAGCTAGATTGAGATGGTAAACAGCGCCTTTACGGAGGACTTAATTGATATTATGCGACCCCTTTTGGTACTTCGACCGGTCCAATAATGAGAACAAAATAAGAGAAATAGACGCTAGAACAAGTCGTTTTAAAGACTCATTCTTTCCGCGAACAATACGCGATAATAAGAGACAGAAAAGTTGCTAAATGGTCGGTGTTTACACCCCCTGCCACACGCCGATAGGCGGCTTGCTGGGTATTGATGTAGATATCATTCAGCAATACTTTAAGAGAGGTCGGAAGTAAGGAATAAACTTTTCCAGTAACTACAAAAGTTCTTGAGCTACACTGATTTACAATTGGAACAGCTATAATGTACATACAAAACATTACAAAACCGAAAAAATCATTTTAATATAACAATTGACGAGAACGATTCCCCAGAAACTCTACTTTTACAAAAACAGAATATGAGTACAGACATTACATGAACTTATAAAAAGCATATTAAATGTTTATTCCTTATATATGACCTTAAAATTTAGCATTTAAAAGCAAGCTGGGAAAACTTATAAATTTTCCTTTCATTAATATTCGCATCTTTTGTGAGTATTTTTGTATATATATTTTGGCCTTTCATATATTTTATCTATATATTAATTCGTGCATGGCAAAAATTCATCGTATTGATATAGCTTAGATGCTAAAAATTCAATTCGCTGATGTTGTGGGGTGACAAATATCAAGAACCATCCGCCCGTGGAACAAAACGCCCCCTCGTTAATATATCGTAAAAATTAATTTTCAATTATGTTTAAGCAATGGCTGTGATCAGTTTTGTTTCTCTATTTCCAGGACTGGAACGTGGGTGCTGTATCAATACAGTGTTTATATTAATGCCAATGTAGTGAACGCTGATTATGGAGGAGGATTCGATAGACTTAAGGTATGGACGCAATTCCAATGAATTTCTGATTCTGTCGATACTTGATTCTGCACAAAATTGACCGATAAGAAACTCATTTGGATGATATTTAGAGTTGGTCTTAACAAACTATCCATTTAGATCTTTTCAAATGGGAGCAATTTCGTTAGAAATTTATCACCCGTTAGCTTACTGTTTCAGTATTAGATGAATCGAAATTCTTTTTCCTTGGAGAATGTTCTTCACATTACAGAAATATAATAGAGGAAAAATTAAAGAAAGTGCAAGTTATTTTCAAAGAATTTTAAGTATTTTATTATATAAGTAATGAGGCGTCCGTACTAGGGTGAGATCAATAGTCTCTTCTTACCCTAAGTATTACATAAGCACTATTAAGCACATTAAGTACATATGTACTACTTAATAGTATACGTACTTATATATAAGTGCACACAATAGCCTTGTCGTCTACGTATCTTACTGACTTCCCCACCAACTTTTACTTCCAATTCTTCCCAAGCCTACTTAATACTAAAAACTCATCTTCTTGATACTTCTCTTTTGTAAAGCAAACTGATCCAAGGATGATCTAAACATAATGATTAAAGGCTCTTGAGATCTTCAATGTCTCTGAATATTCCACGCAAATATAACTTTAGATCAGGGAAGGCTCGATTCAATGGGAAATGGAATTGAAATGAATTTTCTTTCGCCGAGGGCTGAAAATGGAGGAGAAAACAGCAAATGAACTGAGGAAAGATGAGATAAATTACACGTAAATAGTAAAATTAAATTTAACTCTATAGAAGCTTCGTACTAAAATCAATTAAATGAGCGACGGTTATCTAACCAAAGGTTAACTACCAAAGGTTATTTTTGTTTATACCGCTGTGAACTGCGAAATAGTACGTTAGAATGTCAATGTATATTGATGAAAAATAAATTAGAATATAGAAAGCTTTACTATTTTTAATTTTTTAAATTGTGATAATGTGCCCAAAAAATAAGTTGTAGTGGTAGGAAGTAGATTTGAGTAGATTTATATCCCATAAGCCGCCAATATTCATCTAACTTGTCTAATAGAGGGCCAGAATGAACGAAGCATTCCGAACGTCGATCTCTGCAAAAGGGCCATTTGATCGAATATGGAAAAAACAAGCATTTTCTTTGAAGTAGTATCGCTAGAAGTGCTTCGACAGCTGAGGTCATTTCGCACATATGATTTCTAGTGGGAATCGAACCCGGGACTGCAAGACGAACGCGCTGCCCACCTGACTATCTGGGAAGCAGTAATTTCTTTGACAATCGATGATGCTCCTTTGTATTTACATTCTATACGCTTTTGCATCGCGAATAGGTTAATTTTACTACGATTGACCTGAAGTGTGGTAATGACATCGTTGAAACGCACTTCTTTATATTCAAAACAAGCTGCTCTTCGGCCAATCACAAGCATAACTACCGAATCCGTCTAGCCATAGAACAAACTCTCGGATACGATAGATTCGATTTCTCGCTCTCTTTCACCGCTCCACTTTATAGCCGTAGTTTGTCTACTTATATTTATTCTCATTAGTACTCATTCGTCCATAATATAGATCTATTTGCAACTGATGTGATGAATCCTTTTAAATTTCCAAGCTTGTTTGAAGAAACATGCATATTTTTGTCAATATAATTACTAAGAAAAGTATGATAAGCGTTAGTTAAGACAGAACGTACTGAAAAGAGAGAAGAAGAGAAGAGAGTTGCAAATAATAAACCTCAAAGATGCCGAAAAATAGGGATAAGTAAAACTATGTGTTTGTAATTCAGCCTAGAAATCCCTTAAGAGCTAATTCATTCATCATTTATCAAGAAATATAAAAAGAATTAAAATCAATCAAGGAAGACTTTAAATCAGGCTTCAACTCGTCTCTTATGTTAAAAATCTATCGATTATACTTTCAATAAATAACTTATCCATGTTAAATTACATAATTGCTCGAGAGCATTGCTTTCGAATTTCTGACATTTCAATAACCCCTTCATTATGGTTCGCCATAGCGTTCTGTTTGATTAAACATGTTGACACATAAATGCTGATTAATCCCTTCATCTTGTTTCATTTCAGCCAGGAGACAGACTAGGAGTTATGAGGACACAAAGTGGAACGTTGCACTTCTTTGTGAACGGTGCTGATGAGGGAATCGCTGCCTCCAATGTCCCAAACACAGTTTACGGTGTCGTGGATTTAGTCAGAAATATTCCTCAAGTTACCATTGTCGATAGGAGCCCAACTTGTTTGTGAAAACTGTGAGCGGTAGACATCCATTTGATTTCGGGGACATCACGATCAGTGGAGGAATTAGGAAAACTCAAAATGCAAGGAAGGCCATCATAATAATGGAAAGTACTCAATTTGTGCTTTCCCACAGAATTTCATTGATGCGACTAGCATCAGCAGGCCCGCTACTAAACCCCCCCTACTTTTAGCCCGCTAAGAAAACATATCTCATGAATAAAATTCCATGGGAGTGTTCAAAGTGATTCCTAACCGTTACTAATTTTAGGAACAGGTTATTTAACCCTATGGATTATACAGTCGCATATTGCAATAATATGAGATTCCATTCTCAAGTTATTCTAATATAAAAATTTGTTTACCTAACTCTAAGGTCAAAAGAGAAATAAATATTTAATGAAGAAACTCTTATATATAACACTTCAATATAATACTCAAATACTCGTAAATATAAAAATAAAACTTAAATTACATTCCTGTCATTTTATTGTTAAAATTTTCTTTCTATTTGTGATACATTAATTATTTTTATAATATAAATTTTATGAAATTTTTATAATATTAACTCTTCAAGAAAGAATGCTATCCTTAAAGAATTACTTGAATTCCAAATAAATTTATTAAATAATAATGAAGGTATTCAGACTCAAGTTCAAGACCAAGATAACATTAGATTATTTTATCTTTTACTTGCTATTTTATGTGAGCAAGAATACATGAATAATATATAATAATAATATATAAAATTCAGTTTTAATTTGTTTCAGAGATTTCCTTATTATGTAGAGAAGAAAACATTCTCGATCTTCTGTTAATTAACGTTCCAGAGAGATTAAAGAGTATCTCTATTGACGAAGGGCTTGGCGATCACAAGGGCGTATACGTAGACATCGATATGAAATTAAACAAATTTAAGAAACTTAAGCGTAAGATTTATCTATACGCCAAAGCGAACTTTGAGGGCTTTAAGGCATCATTGAACACAGATTTTAATTATTTCGAGTCACGTGTAACTAATATGCCCACCGAAGAAACCTGGAAAATTTTCGTCGAGTCAATGCATAAATACATAGACCGTTATATACCCTCGAAATACTCCAAAAACGATTGCGAACCTAGATGGTATAACAGCGAGGTTAGAAAGGCTCTTCGTAAACAGAGAGCACTACATGGAAAAGTAAGGGCTTTACAGGGTAAAGATCAACCTGATTTGAATCCAGCGATATCACTTTTGTTAGAGAAACACAAGAAAGCGAAATCCGACACCAAGAGAGCTATGCGTAACACCCTCCGTAATTTCAAACAGAAACTTCCAGGGGAGAGCCTGGACGAGGACCCTAAGGCCTTCTGGTCTTACGTTAGAGAGGTACAGGGAAAGACTCAAACAGTAAGCTCACTAAGGGATAGTGAAGGTAATTTAACTAGCGATTCGAAGGAGAAAGCGAACATTCTAAACGACTTTTATCGAAGCGTATTCACGTCCGATAGTACGACAGACACTCTCCCGGAGATTAATACATCCGTGTCGATGCTGAGTATATCCTTTACCGAAGATGGGATCATTAAACTCTTACGCAAAATTAAGCCGAGTAAGTCGCCGGGTCCAGAAGGTATTCCGGCTAGAGTATTAAGGGAACTGGCAGAAAGCGTTGCTCCGTACCTCAAAATTATATTTTCGAAGTCAATAAACGAAGGTCATGTCCCGACATATTGGAAATTGGCAAATATCACACCTGTTTTTAAGAGTGGGTTAAAAGATGAACCAGGAAACTATAGACCCATCTCATTAACTTCGCTATCAGGAAAAGTTATCGAACATATCGTTGTCAGCTCGCTCATGAGATTTTTAGATAATAACCGTTTCCTCAGCAAGAACCAACACGGTTTCAGAAAGTCGCGATCGTGCGAAACACAACTTGCGCTATTCGCTCACGACATCTTAAAGTCTGCCGAGAGTAGAAATCAAGTAGACGCAATTTTCCTCGATTTTAAGAAGGCTTTCGACAGAGTCCCCCACTATAAGTTAATTTGCAAATTAAAATTAGCGGGAATTAATAAAGAAGTAATTGACTGGGTTAACGACTTTCTTTACGAACGGGAACAACAAGCAGTACTTGATGGCGTTATTTCGAACAGAGTCAAAGTTACCTCAGGCGTATCTCAGGGAAGCGTAATTGGTCCTCTTCTATTTCTGATATAAATTAATGACTTGAGTGAAGAGATAGATAGCAATGTTAGGATATTCGCGGATGACTCGGTCATATATAGAGAAATATCTAACGATGACGATCGTATTTCTCTATCTAATGATTTAATAATTCAAAAGTGGTGCGAAAAATGGGAACTAGATCTCAATGTGAGTAAATTGTTTCTTCGAAAGTTCTTCGAAAAGAAAGAATTGCGTCATAATTACCAATGCTTAATAAACGGATTAGTCATAAATGTAGCAGAATCAGTTGAGTATCTTGGGGTAACTCTTACCAATAATTTAAATTGGAGCACTCACATTCGTAAAATCTGCGGTAAAGCTAGTAAAAAGCTCGGCTTCATAAAGCGTATTGTCGGTAGATGCGATGAGAAAGTTAGAGAGCGATGTTATTTCTCCTTGGTCAGGCCCCATCTCGAATACGCGGCAAGTATATGGGACCCAGAGGATGAAACGGGTACCCGCGAACTTGAGAAAATTCAACGCAAAGCGATACGCTTCGTTAAAAAATGCTACGAGAAAAAGGTAAGCGTCACGAAGATGCTCTCAGATACAGGTTGGGCATCATTGAAAGAAAGGCGGTTAGAAGCTAGGTTGCGACTCCTTAATAAATTTAGAGAAAGCTCGTTTTCCCATGACGTAGTTGATATTATGCGACCCCCCTGTTACTTCGGCCGATCCGATAATGAGAGCAAAATAAGAGAAATAGACGCTAGAACTAGTCGATTTAAGAACTCGTTCTTTCCGCGAACAATACGCGATAGTAATAGGCTAAAAAAGTAGCTCAATCGATTGGTGTTTACACCCCCTGCCACACGCCGAAAGGCGGCTTGCAGGGTATTCATGTAGATGTAGATGTAGATGATTAACTATGGTTATTGCAAGAAAGGATCTTGTCTATATTGGAATTGAAAGTAAAATTTAAGGTGAGATTCATATAACCCTTTTATAGGGATAGCTCTAACCATATCCAAAATTTCAAGTCAATATTTTATTGGAAAGGTCAAAATATAAGATTCCATTATCCTCATTTGAAATGTAAGGTAGAATATAAATGATACTTTGGCATAGAATCAATGATCATTAGGGAAACCATGCACAGCATATGCAATTTCTTTCATTTCATAGCTTCAGTTCACATGCTAGGCTTTATGTTTCCATCTTATCATGAAGGTTTTCAAAGAAGTTATATAAAATTGTTGTAATATTTTTCAAATGGGAGAATTTTGCTCCCACTTACTCGTGGTCACTTTGAGAGATTCGTTTCACTATAGAAGACTGCATCTTTTAGGACCTCCATGATTTTGAATTTGCCATCCTACCAGAAAGTGCTAAGGCTAGGGTTAAAATAGTGTGAATACTGAAATCAAAAGAGTGGAAAACATGGATCAGGTTGTAATAGAGGTTTTCATTAACCTTAATTTATGAGGGTGCATCAAAGGAAGAAAAGTATGCATCCTAAAATAGTTTACAATTGGCCTGCCTCCTACAACATAGCTCACATATTGAAAGCCTAAACAACCTTGCAGAGCCATCATTATGCTAGAAGAGGGGTGAATGAGAAAGACTCATCGACTCCCACACCACCTTCAGTAGCATTTCAAGGCTCATAAGATCCTCCACGTTCTTCATGCTGTTGGGTAAACAGAATGGTCCCCATTAGGTCAACTGTTAGCATAAATAATGCCTATCCAACATCACTGAAGATAACAAGCAAAACAATAGCAAGACCACTGTTGTGGAAAAGGAAAAACAAGAGGAAAACAGTGATGGAAATGTTGATTATTAGGATATGTTGTCATCTAATAATGTATATGTGTATGTACGCCATTATGCTGTACTTTTGTTTTTTACGCTACTTCCGGTTTTACCCTTGTACATGTAGTTCAGTTCCTGCATGATCATTAAAGAGTTACAACGTGTTTTCTGTATCCAGAGTTTTACTCACGCATCGCTGTATAATCTCAACAGGTTATGGGCCCAGACGGTGTAGTGTGATTGCATTGCGAATCGAGCTTGTGTAGTTCATTTTGAGTTTCTATTTTAGATAATTTTTATTTTCGACTTAGAAACTGACTTTACGAAAATGGCTGAAGCACATGGTAATGGCTCTACGAACTCTTCGCTGCCGGCTATCTGTAAACTTGAGGGTAGGGAAAATTATTGTGACTGGAAGTTTGCCATGAGAATGTACCTGATACATGAAGACCTTTGGTCGTGTATTGAGGGGTACGACGAGGCGGATACAACTTCGCAACATGTGCGGGAACGGAAGGATCAGAAGGCCCTGGCGAAAATTTGTCTGATGGTTAAGCCTGCTGTGTATTCCCATGTTAGATCGGCAAATACAGCATTAGAGGCTTGGCAGAATCTCGCAATAGCTTTCGAAGATAAGGGGTTGAATCGCCGCTTGCGATTGCTACGATCCTTGTGCTCCATCAAATTAGAGAAATTTGCGACGATGGAGGATTACGTGAATGAAGTAATGAGTCTTTCCCAGAAATTAGCTGCCGTGGACAAACCCGTGGATGACGAATTTCTCGGAGCGATCATGTTACAGGGGCTGCCAGATGACTACGAGCCCATGGTGATGGCTTTGGAAAGTTCGGGGGCAACCATTTCCAGCGATTTCGTTAAGTCGAAATTGTTACAGGTTGATAAGTGGGGTGCCGGAAGAGACAAAACGGAGTCTGCCCTGTTCGCGAAAGGGAGGAAGGCGAATCCGAAGACCGTACGCTGCTGGAATTGTGGAGAATCGGGGCATATAAAGCCCAAATGTCCGAAGAAAAATTCTTCTGTAGCAGCAGCACGATCGAAGCCAGGTATGCAGAGCATCGAGAGGAAATCCAGAGATAGGGCTTTTCTCGTCGCTCTTGGGGTTTCTACTGGATCCAATGACTGGTTTGTAGATTCAGGCGCCACAACGCATATGACATCGAGAAAGGACTGGTTGGTTAATTATTGCACGAAACCTGGATTGCAAGTGACTGTTGCGAATGATGAAAAGCTCACTGCTGAAGGTATTGGTAATGTAACATTGAGGTTTGATGGTGATAATGTCGTCACAACGGTTTCCAATGTTATATATGTACCTAATTTAAGAGTGAATTTATTATCTGTAAGCATGTTAATATCTAAAGGGTATGTTGTTGTATTTGATTGTAATGGGTGCAAAATTTTTAATCAAGAGGATGTCAATGTTGAGGGAGAGACAGATATGATTGCCTCAAATGTTGGTGGGATATTTCGCTTGAATGTTGCAGAAGAGTGTGCAAATATTGCTTCTAATAGACACTCTTACAAGTTGTGGCACAAAAGATTGGGTCATTTAAGCAAATTCAAAATGAATGAGCTTAGGAATGGATTGGCTACAGGTATTTCTTTTGTTGATGAGAGTGATGATGATTGTAAATCATGTACGAGGTCTGTTCAAAAAGTTCCCGAACTTTTTTTATAGTGTGCCTCCAGTTGGTTATTTTTTAATCTGCCTGTAGGCACTGTATCCGCGAAAGCTTCCCAAATAACCACCTTCAATCACTTTGTCGATATCTTGCTTTGTTCATTAGTTACAGATGTTTATGTGAACAGGTGATCGTAGAGTGCGACGAAAAATTGGATCCGCAGAAATTAGCTCTTTGAAGGAGCAGCGTTCTTCTGTAAAATTCTGCGTGAAGCTGGGCAAATCTTTCACGGAAACTTTCGAGTTGATTACCAAGGCTATTGGTGAGCATGCTATGAAACATACCGCGTGTTATGAGTGGTTTATACGGTTCAAAGACGGGCAGCAATCAGTGGAAGACGGCGAGCATTCCGGAAGACCATCAACGTCCACAGATGACCACCACATCGAAAAAGTGAACGATCTCGTTCGTGCAAATCGACGTTTGACTGTCAGGGAGCTTGCAGAAGAGTGTGGCATCCCGATTAGTTGTGCTACGAAATCCTAACTAAAAAAATTAAGGATGCATCGAGTCGAGGCCAAATTCGTGCCTCGCCTGATGACAGCAGACCAGGAGCAACACGAGCAACTCGTGACTTTTTAGCCAAAAAGAAGACCACTGTGCTTCTCCAACCGCCCTATTCACCAGGCCTGGCTCCATGTTACATTTTCATATTCCCAAAGCTAAAAACCCCGCTCAAAGGAAAAAGATTTGCCACCATTCAAGAAATAAAGAAAAATTCGACGGAGGAGCTTATGAACAATCCGAAAGAAGCGTCCCAAGACTGTTTTAAATGGTGGAAATACCATTTGGATAAGTGTATACGTTGGGGTGGGGAGTACTTTGAAGGAAACCCGGAGCAATAATTTCTAAGTGAATTATTTGTGTTGTAATAAATAAAGTTCGGGAACTTTTTGAACAGCCCTCGTATATTGGGGAAGCATTGTAGGGCCACATTTAAAAGTTCTGGTCATAAATCCTCATCAAGACTTAGTCTTGTTCACTCTGATTTGTGTGGACCATTTCAGGTGCCTTCATGGAGTGGGGCTAAGTATATGTTAACTTTTGTGGATGATTGCACTCGTAAAATTTTTGTGTATTTTATAAAGAGAAAGGATGAGGTTTTTATGTACTTTGAAGAGTTTAAAGCTTTGGTTGAGAATGAGACTGACTTGAAAATCAAGTGTATTCGTACAGACAATGGGGGAGAGTATGTAAATCAGAGATTTACTAATTTTCTCAAGTTGCATGGAATTAGGCATCAGCTAACCATCCCATATGCTCCAGAACAGAATGGTGTTGCAGAGAGAGTCAACAGGACTGTAATGGAGAGAGTAAGGTGCATGATGGAGGAAGCTGGTTGCAATAAGAGAATGTGGGCTGAAGCAGCTAACACTGCTGTCTATTTGATTAATAGGTCTCCTCATAGTGCCCTGGTAAATACTGTTCCTGAGGAAAAATGGACAGGTAAGAAAGTGGATTTGTCTCACTTGAGGGTTTTTGGCTGTAAAGCATATGTCCATATACCTGATGAAAAAAGAAGAAAATTGGATGCAAAGAGCAAAAGATTTATATTTGTTGGCTACTGTGAGTCATCAAAGGGGTACAGACTCTTTGATCCTGATAACCCAAGCAGGATATGTAGGGCAAGGGATGTTATTCATTTGGAGGATGAGTTCAATGCCAGTGTGGAGAGGGTTGTGCCTGTGGATTCAGGATTTCATATTCCTTTAACTGAGCAGGTTTCAAATGATGAGAGTCTTGATGGAGTTAGTCAAGATGGCTGTCCACCAGTAGATATTGAAGGACTTCCGCATGAGGAAGAACTGACAGAGCCGAGATACCCATTGAGGGAGAGGCAACCAAAGAAATTTCCTGATTTTGTGTTGTACCACACAGCATGTGAAGCCTTGGAACGAAGGACAGTTCAGGAAGCACTCTCAGGCAAGGAAAGTGCAAAGTGGAAAAAGGCCATGGATAATGAAATGAAATCATGTAAGGAAAATGAGGCTTGGGTTTTAGTAAGTAGACCCAAGAATAGAGAAGTAGTTAACTGTGGATGGGTTTTCAAACTAAAACGGGATACTCAGGGAAATGTTCTTTGCTATAAAGCGCGATTGGTGGCTAAAGGCTATAATCAAGAGTTTGGAATAGATTATGATGAGACTTTTTCACCTGATGTCAGACGATCTACCATAAGATTGCTTTTGGCAATGTCCTTGGAATTTGACCTCGAAATATATTATTTAGATGTGAGTTCAGCCTTTTTGCATGGTGAATTGAAGGAGGAAATTTACATGCATCAGCCAGAGGGTTATGTAGTTGAGGGCAATGAGGACAAGGTTTGCCATCTCAGAAAAGCTGTTTATGGGTTAAAACAGGCATCCAGAACTTGGAACGAGAAGGTTCATAATTCTTTACTTGACTTAGGCTATAAGAAATCACTGTTTGAGGCTTGTGTATATTTTAAATTTAATGATAATTTAATTTTAGTTATAGCTGTTTATGTTGATGATTTCTTTGTGTTTTTTAATGATTTTGTTGAAGTAAGTAAACTGAAGAAGGAATTGAAACTTCAGTTCAAGATAAAAGATCTTGGTGACATTGAACAATGTCTGGGCATGAGAATTGTGAGGGACAGAGCAAAAGGTGAGATAAGGTTAGATCAGAAGCAGTATATTGTTGAAGTTTTGGAAAAATTTGGAATGGTTAATTCCAAGATTGCTTGTACTCCATTGGAAGCAAATTTAAAATTAGAAACTTGTGCTACTGATTGTAAAAAGGATGTACCCTTTCAAAGATTGGTTGGATCTCTGTTGTATCTTTCTGTCTGTTCAAGGCCAGACATTGCATATGCTGCTAACTATCTGAGTCAGTTCAATATAGATCATGGCAATGAACATTGGGAACATGCCAAAAGGGTATTAAGGTATTTAAAAGGTACCATTGATGTTGGGCTTGCATTCTCCAATGGTAATAGAAATTTAGTTGGGTATGTTGATGCAGATTGGGCAAGCAATGTGAAGGATAGGAAATCCTACACTGGTTATGTATTCAAACTTGCAAATTCTTGTATCTCATGGGAGTGTAGGAAACAGCGAACGGTGGCATTGTCCAGTACTGAAGCAGAATACATGAGTGTCAGTGATGCTGCAAAGGAGGCTATTTACCTGAAGGGTATTCTTGGTGAAATATTTGGTGAAGTGGGAGCGATTGATATTTGTAATGATAGTCAGAGCGCTCAAAAGATTGCTTGTAATCCGGTGTTTCACAATAGGACAAAGCACATTGATGTGAGATACCATTTATCAGGGAAGCAATATCTGATGGTCATGTTAATTTAGTGTTTGTGCCATCTGAACAGATGATTGCTGATATTTTCACTAAAGGGCTTCATGGGCCAAAACATAAGTTCTGTGTGAATGGGTTGGGCATGAAGTGATGAGTGTGGTTACTCTGAATATTATTAGTTGAAGGGAGAGTGTTGATTATTAGGATATGTTGTCATCTAATAATGTATATGTGTATGTACGCCATTATGCTGTACTTTTGTTTTTTACGCTACTTCCGGTTTTACCCTTGTACATGTAGTTCAGTTCCTGCATGATCATTAAAGAGTTACAATGTGTTTTCTGTATCCAGAGTTTTACTCACGCATCGCTGTATAATCTCAACAGGAAATACACCCGAAAATAAGATCAATATATTAGATTGGCTGAAAAGAAGTCTTAGAAAGCACACAAAAATAATGGAGCTCCATTATCTAATAAGAAACAATAGCACAGGATAAGTAACAAGCATTACACCCTTTGACAAGGCAATGAAAATACATATGTTTACAGATACATTGAACGATTATCAGATAGGAGGGGTTGTATACACACTAAGAATTCGCAGATTCTTTTTCACAACAACGTTCTAAACTGTCCTTCATTTCTCAGCACACCTTTTAAAAACTTGAGTACATTTTCAAGCGTTGTCTCCATAGTTCCAATTCCTTAACTCTCCATTTCTGTTTCCCATTGGAAACTGCTTATTAAGCTGGAGGTTAAGTATACTAAAAAAGAGAAAGTCTTAATATAAGCTCATGTAATGCACATTTGGAAGGTAATTTTTTTATTCTTAGCTAAATAGAATTCATCAGAAATTGAACTGCAAGAGAAATACCAAATTTGATGCTTTGGACTATAAGTGCTGCTGCCACACCCATTGAAGAAGAAAATTTTGGGATAAAATTGATTTTAATATAAAATAATTGGAGTTCTAAACTTTTTTTAGATGTTTATATAAGTAAACTTGTTAGTACTTATTATAGCATTAATATAGCTTTTTAATATATTTTAAATTTAAATACAGAATCAAAATATGAAAATTTTTATAAAGGAAATAAGCATTTTTATACTGAATAGAGATGGAAAAATAGGTAGAATACTTTCTTAGAATAGTAGCCAACTCTAAATTTTGGGGAAAAATTATGTATGCAGTACTATAGCACGTTCCACGTTGAGTTGACAGTACAGCGTTCTTATCGTTTCCCGTGTATTTCCCCGTAAGGAGCAAGGCGCGATGTTGTCAAACGTTGCGAAAAATTGCTTTTATCATTTAAAAAACCTTTACTAATGCAGGAGTAAAGGATGCATCGAGTGGTGGAACTTATTTTTCAAAATTTAAAAAAATAAAATTGATGCAAATTATTTCTGTACATTTTCACGCAGAAAGACGAATTTCTTACTTTATCCTTATCACGTTCTTGTGAGCAAAGCGCTCTTTCATTCAACACAAAATTAACACCTAAATATCTTCATACCTTAATTTCCGTACCGGTATAGGTATTTCCCTTAATTTCCGTACCGGTATACCGGTAGAACTTATAGTTCTATATTACTTGGTTTGAACACCTCTTATAAAATGTATAAGATTCTTTGAACCGAGATTTTCGAATCATGCAAGCCAAAAATCTATCGCCAGCTAAATCTCGTTTTGTTAGAGATACCCACCAACATTCTCCGTAATAAATTTGAAGAAAAGTGTAAATATATTTTTAGTGAAGGAATGAGGACTTTATCTTGATGACTAAGGGATTTATGAATTTTTCAATTTGTAGATTTTTTCCGCGCGCCAAAATTTTACAGTACTGCCCGTAGATGCCCGCTTTCAGTTACAGGTGTGAAGGAAGAATATGCCATATCAGAGAATCGATAAGGAAACCAATCTTTTTAAGTTTAAAGTGTGAACACTTCAATCAAGCCACCCTTCGGACAACTATGCAGCCCAGAAACAACTTTTATTTAGTTATTAATACTCCAACTCTCGTAATTTTCGCGAAATACGGCGAACATGGGTTATTTTGAAGCAAACGATGGAAATAGAATTTTTACTTTGCATATTAAGTTGTGCGACTAACCCAAGGCTATACAAGAAGTGAAAAATTGTGACTTGGCTGGGACTCGAACACAGGTCTCCCACTTTCCTGGCAGGTATTCTATCCATTGAACTACCGAGCCACGCAATCTCACTTCTGTAGTCGGGAGCTTATATTTTGAAGGGTCATTACTTATGATCATAGAAAGAAATTTGGATCTTTCAGTTATTTATATGGATCGAATTTATCATATCATATGTATTCATTAAAGCTCCGAATATTCTTTAAAATTCACAAAAATTTCCAATTAATTGTTCAATACAACAGAAAATTTCGCGTGCTTGGAAGATGTAACACTTCATCTCATATGGTGTGCAGCTTCATAGGATAGTTTGTGAGAGAGGGACTACAAAACTCTGATATAGGAAGGCTCTTGAGCCATAAGACATCTGAGCAAACGTAGTGGCTCTTCAATTTAAGGAATTCAGGATTAGAGTTCTTGTTTAGTTTGTCTTCGGATTCTCGGAGCATAGAAGTGGAGTGGCGTCATAACTTATTGAACGTTGTTGTGGAGATTTTTCCCAAGTGGTTTATTTTGATGTTTATGCGATCATCGTGTCCAAAGAGAAAATAAGTCTAAAAGAGGCAAGCTGTGAAGTAAACAGTTTACTTTTTTACCTATTTCAGCAAGTCTCTCGGTGCTATCGAATTCCGTGAAGAGGCCGCAAATGGAATTCAAAATAATCAATGGAGAAGGAAAGATGCACTCTGAGGCACATTCTTAATTTAATTGCTCAACGAGAATCTAAAAAGGTTTCACAGCCATATAATTATGCGATATACTTGATTTACTTGTGATGAGCATGGCCTTCTGCCCAGCAAAAAACGAATTTTTAGTTTAATGATACGTTTATTGTCAGCCAAAAATTCATAACTTTGTGTAAATATAATTAGTATGAATGCATTGTAAGGAAATGCTAATAAAATTGTTCTTGTCGCCGTTGTAAATGAGAACATTCCAGATATCTCATAGTTTCTGTAAAGAAGTTCACAATTCTGATACCTTCTGATTTGTCAAATTTTACCTGCTAATATTCCCATCCTTTTATTTTCATTTTCCTTTTAGAAAGTTTTTTAAGATATGGTAAACTGCTAAACTCCTGCCAGTATTCCATTATTATACTTTGAAATACCGATTTTTGAGATATTCACATGGTATTTATAACTTTGATCTTTTGCAAGCCAAAAATATGCATATAAATACCGTCCTTTCTTAAACATTACTTTAGGAACTTTTTAATGGGCTTTCTCTTAACACATCAAGTAGCCAATTCAAATTTGGAATGGGAATCGCGAGGCGAGTAGACTAAGAGTACGTTTGGCAACAGCGTTCTCCATAAGGACAATACTGTCAACTTAATGTGGAACGGCCTATATCAAATGATAAGTATAGTAGGTTCTAATCATATACTATTGAAATAACTACAGAGAGAATTCAATACTATTAATATGCCAACATGTTCATGCTTCCATGGCTGTTGTTGACTTGACCATTTAGGAAACGGTGCAGGAAGGAGTCATGAAGTCTGGTGTCCTTGGAAAGCTGCTGTATAAGATACAGGCAGTATACAGCTTTCTAGAAGAGCAGTTATGTAAAAGATAGATATTTACTCAGAATATTGATTTATATTATTTCAAAGATTTACAAGAAGAAAAATGAATGTAATTCCTAATTGAAAAAATTATGGTTAATTAGAGATTAAAGAAGCTATTTCAAACATCATGTGTTTGAAATCTAAAATGGGAAAAAGTAAATAAAAAAGAATCTTAACAAACAAATCATACAATTTTCTCTCCCTACACTTCCATATCTGCTGCTGACATTACTACATTTGTCTAAAGACAAGGATTTCCAACAGAATTCACTCTGTATTTGCATCTGTAAAATCTAAAGACTTCAGTTTCTTGGTGGTCATTGTGCAAGGGAAGGGTAGCCTAATATAATTAGAAAGAGGATTCATTCACTAGTAGCTAATGATTTATAAAATGTTTATAAGCCTGTGGAAAAATAACTAATACATACATCATTTTTACACAGCACCTCAAGTTCATTCATCCGGCTCAAATTTTAAGAAAGAAGTTCATAATATTCGCTGGTACGAGGGTGGGTCAGTAAGTCCGTGACCTCGTGAGTTTCCCGATTATTAACCTGAAAATTAATCCTACTCTAGTCAAGAACTATCTTTGAATAAGTAAATGCCTAAGTTCTAGATTGTTATATTATTTAGTTTGTGTTTTACAGCCCCTGAAATGAGATACGTGAATACCATGTGAATTTTTGAAAATGGGAAAAAAGCACATTTCGTGTACTCTTTAAGTGTCATTTTTTCCGGAAGAAAACAATCATTAAAATGAAAAAAAAGTTAGATAAATACTATGTGGACTCTGCACCATTGATTTAAAAGGTAAAAATGTGGTTCACTGAATTTTTTTGTGGTGGCATTACCCTCGTATGTTCAAAATGTGTGCTTTGGAAATAAGTATTTAGAGAACATAATATTATAACATAAGATAGGAGAGCAGTTGTTGGTCCAAGCATGAAAAAGATAGATACACAGAACATTTCATCAGGTGAATCTAAACAATCTATAAATTAAAATTCGTATAATTCCTCATCAAAAATTAGGATGAGTATCCTAATGCACTCTAAAAGGACACATTTTCCATTTGAAAATGAATCATGAAAAATTTATAAACTCTTGGACAAAGATGTTTATAGATATATAATATTTATTCAGGACCTCAAGTTCAAATATCTTGGAAAAATTTAGGAAAAAAGCATGATACTCACAGGTAAATATGGTGCATTTAAAATGTGCTCTTTTGAAATAATCATATTGAAAATTCAATACTATGAATGTAAGATTGCATAGAAGAGCAGTTGTTGGTCTTATCATGAAAAAGGTACATAATTAGAACATTTCATCAGGTAACTCTAAGAAATCTATAAGAGAAAAGAAATGCATATAATACAGAATTGAAAATTATTGCTGTATAGCATACAGCACATACATACAGAATATATTACAAATTAATCATCATCTATAAGAAATCTCATATAGAAAGAGGTGAATAAAAAATTTTAAGGAATAAATTATACCCATACAGCATGTCAGCTGCTCACAACACTGCCAAAGAAAATTATCTCTAACATACAATTATATATGTTAGAGATACATTTTCCACAATTTCTCTATGTTTTCTTCAAAGCCATGTTGCTGATGATCAACAACTAGTCTTCCACATTGTAAGGGATGAGTAGCCTAATACATTCAAAAAGATGATCCATTTTTCATTAGTTAATGCATGATATGGATCAGCCTGTGGACAAAGATATTTACTCGTATATTTACATGATATTTATGATGTTCATTTATTGGGTGCCTTAATTGATGAGATTTATAATAGCTTAGCTTTTCAAAGAGAAAAATAAAAGTGTTATATGTTTTGCAAAACTGTAAGTGAAAAATGTGTTATTTTCTCTCTTTTACTGGCAAAGGTTTAATGGGGAATGAACTCAAAGCAGCTTAATTTGTTAAAATGGGTCAATACAAAGCAAGGAAATGATTTGTGCTTTGCTTTAGAGAATTTACATTTGATTTTAAACAAACATGACATGCCATTTATTAGTTTCTATTTTCTACATCAGTATCTCCCATATTCTTACAAACTTAAATTTTTAGAATGTATGTATTCTGTAGATAATCTGATGTAAAATTATGCTATACTATTATGTACCTCCATGTTGTGCAATCATGTTAATTTATTACAAAGATGAAGTGCCAATATGATAATAATTGAGACTTTTATAAAGGGATTTACATAACGATTTCTAATTTTACCGAATGAATTTTAGTATTTTTTCTT
Organism: Pachydiplax longipennis; assembly: GCA_036926295.1. Classification (NCBI taxonomy): domain Eukaryota; kingdom Metazoa; phylum Arthropoda; class Insecta; order Odonata; family Libellulidae; genus Pachydiplax; species Pachydiplax longipennis. Next base: position 70,299,814 of record JAVFKF010000015.1, read on the forward strand.
TGTACCTTATATTTTTATCCTTTTACTTACAATTCAGTCAAATGATATATTAAAATGATGAAAGGAGATAACTCAATGCTTTTTTGCCAAAATACTGAATTCATGATATGCCCCAATTAAATGGAATTGACAGCATGGTGAAATTTCATTGCACCAAATGTAGTTAAATTAAGCTGGATGATCCACTCATTGACAAAATTATAGAGATCAGAACAATACCTATGAATAGAAATTTTAAAAATATGATCTCTAAATCATAATACAGCATATTTTGTTGCTAAGATGGGGAAAAGAGAGGATTTTAAATATTATAGATGGGTAGTAATGAAGGATATGAGACACTATGTAAAGGTTCCTATTACTCAGTTTTAAGTTTGCATCTCCTTAATGAATCCTAACAAATGTTATAAATTGCTAAATATCTATTCTAACATCATCCAGAGCAGTGACAAACCTTAATTTGCATTTAAACTTAAAGTATGACTTGGAAACAATTACAGACCTTAAGTGATTGCAACTGAAGATTAGGCAAGGGAAGACCCATGGAGTTAAGTGACCTTAACACTGAGAAGTGGATTTAAACTCATTCAAGTAAATAGGAAAGATAGAGTCTACCTATTCACAATGTATATACCCATTATCTTTTTGGATTTTCTAATCATTATGAAACTTAGTGAAAGCTATTGATTTTAAACTCTAAACATTTCCCCAAAATCTGTTACAGGTTACTGAATTATAGTATGTGTACTACATGCATACCTATTGATAATTATTCCATGAATTTAGCAGAAGCGTGCTGTGTGCTTTGGAAAGCACTGATAGAAAATCTCCAATATTTCTTAAATAACAACCTGCATGGTCAGTCATTGGTGAGGTTGGAGGCAAATGCTTTTTATGTACAGATGGATGCCTTATAAACTTTTTCATAAATAGAAGTGAAATATATTGAAGTCAATAGAAACAGAGTGTTTATATTTTCTTGGATACATAAATAATTTATTCTGTGAATATTTCATTGTGGATTTTGAGAGATATTTGCCTTGAAAGATCTTTTTTAGAATATCTAGAGAATTTTTTTGGTGCTGTGCAGCATATATTCTGGCTCACTACTTAAAGAAACCTACATAATCATGGAATACATCCATCCTGGGCCTCGATTTTGTAACTTTCATGTAGTGCATGGAACAGAATACTGGGTAGATATATGTGGTGATGTATGTCCTAGTACAAAAGAGAAAAGGGCCTCCAAGGAATAGGGAGTTGCTGCAACAAGTAATCCAAGCCCTCCTGCCCAAGAGGCCTCAGATATTACTGCTCAAATGAGGAGGAAAACTTTCCGGAACCGAATATCCTGGCTCTTTACTTATTGTGCAACTGGAGAAGTCATGCAAGAATATGTTCACTTAGAAACAGTGACATTGAACTAGCCCCAGATGATGTTAGTCCACAGTAATTTTAGGTCTCTGAATACGAACTAGTTAGGCTGGTCTTGATCAGTCACAACTTAATTCATATGGGTGATAATTTTTTAGCATATATAGCTATATTTGAATTTCAAATGTTCACTGATACTTTTCTTGTTATGAAATATCAGCTCTTCTTCCCCTTGTATCATACAATAATACAGTGAACATTAGAAAAGAAACCTTCCTATGTTAATTAATTAAACTAAATAAATACATCAAGAAATTCAGTAAAGTATAAACAATATTTCTTAACATAAAAAATCAGCAGGAACTCTTACCAGTGTTTGGCTCACAGAGCAAGAACTTCAACAGATAATGGAGAGATAGAAATATATTTTTCATTTTTACAGAAAAATTCAATTAGTTTAACAAAATTTCAGGTGTTGTAGAGCCCGTTTTTGGGCTAATCTGCAAGTGCCTCTTCTTCTATTTATCAGGATCGAAATTTGTTTTCAGTTTATGAATCAGGTATGTATAAGGCTATAGTCAAAAATTAGGTATGTTTAAGGCTATATATAGTAATATGTTGTGTTACTGTAATTGCCATGCAAGTAGCCATGATGTTAATATCTTCTTTGTTACTTTTAATCTGTTTTCACATTGAATATCATCAGGCAATTTATTGGAATAGGATGGTACTTTATGTAAATATGTTCTTTTGCCATTTTGCTGTTGATATATTTGGAACCTCGTATCAATTTGTATGTCTAAGATTATTTCTTCTAATTTCTAATTTCTTTTTTGTATTTCTTAATAAAGATATTGTCCATAATTACAATATGTTTGTGTAGTTATTTAAAGGAAGAATACTATTTTCATTACAAAATTCCTCTAAACTAGTGTTTGTCCTGCTCTTCATAAGGGTTTCTATTATATTTATTTTGAAGTTTTTCTTGTGATGATATTTAAACATTTGATGCAGTTCCCCAAACAGTAATATCTTATTACTGATTCAACCAGGGCTTTGTAAATCATTATTCTTTACTTTTGGGATATGTCTTTTAATGCACCTTTTAATGCATAAAATTTTGCAAATAGGTGTCATAAGGTTTCATTTAATTTTATTATATGACTGTCAATCTTAAACCTATCATCCAGTATCACCCCTGGGTATTTGATTTACCATACCTGTTCTATTGTAGAACAGCTGTGACAGAAATTACTTCCATTTTTTTAGTGCAAAGAATTGTGGCTGTGCAGTTTTTGGACATGAAATTGACTAAAAAATACTCAAGTCATTCAGAAAGAAGCGAGATATTTCCTGCGTATCATACAGGAATCGATCACAATCACTGACTAAAATACTTCTGCGAGTAAATAAACAACGTACAGCCAAAGGTGTAAGCACATGAACAGACCTTGAAAGGGGGAAGGAAAATGGGGAATAACATCATTTGATGCCAATGAAAAGGTTGGCAAAACATTGTTTTTAGTTCTTTAAGAAAATGTGAATCCCGCAAAGATGTTTTTATCAATAGATCATAAACAAAGCAGAAGTCTCAAAGCCATCATATTAAATTATCTGTTGATAAGTTAAACAATTTAATTTATATGGGGAATTCCAAAAATAAGGTGAAACCTATAATAGAATCAAAATAAAATATATAAATAAAAAGTAAAACAAGAACATCAATTTCATAATACAAAACAAGTAATTATTAGAGTATCATACAAAATTGGATCTAGTAAAAGTTTTAAACATATAGTTGGCTACATTAAAATAATCAATGCCAACACACAACTTAGTTGACTTTCAATATGCTGAACAAGGTAGATAAAAGTATAATTCAATAGAAAATACAGGATGTTAAAAATATCAGGATTTCCAGTAGAAGCTATAAGACAATTAAAATTTATGTGGGAGAGCAGTTCTGAACATATAATATATCCATTAAAGATATTGTATAAAAATGATAGCCCTAATTGCTATCACTAGAGGATAGAAGTGGTACGCTCAAGCAATTTATTAAAACCTCATATTTACACAATTCCTTTCCATATTGATTTTGTATGCAATAATTTTTAGGAACTCCCTTGGAATCTTATGGAACCCATACTTTATATAGTTTGGGTTCCATAGCACTGAGCAATAATCCAAGAAGGATCTCATCCATGATAAATGAAAAAGCTTGATGCAATTAATAATATCAGAGAAGTCCCTTGTAACACGAGAGATAAAATCCAGCATCTGATAAGCCTTTGTTGTTATACATTGAGTATGTAAATAACAACTCATCATCAAAAAGAACCTCCAAGTCAGAAATATGATGGCTCTATTTAAAACACAACCACAAAGGATACAATCATAACTTAGGGGAGTCTTCCTTTTATGAAAAGTTACTAAACTACATTTTTTAGTATTTAAGTTCAGGAAGTTCATATTGCTCCAGCTGACAAGCCTAATCAAACAATCTTATACTTCAATACAATTATAAAAGTTAGCAATAGGGTGAAATATCTGTATGTTGTCAGCATACAGCAAATTTCTTGGAGGCCTGAAATGATCACCAATATCATTAATGAATAAAAGAAACAGTGAAGGACCTAAATGATTCCCATGGGAAATGGCTGACGTGATAGCAAATGTAAAAGAAGTGGAGTCATCCAATTTAACTAAGAATTTTCTATTTACTAGGAAGCTCTATAATCAGGGTAAAAACTATACCAAATTTAGATATTATGAATATTTGATGGTTGATTTTATTGAAAGCTTAGGAAAATTCTGTATAAACTGTGTTGACTTTTGGATGCTGTTCTAAGACTTGAGATACAAAATTATGTAATTTTATTGGATTGGAGATTGGTAGTGGTGGACTTACCATATGAAAAACCATGTTGTTCATTAATTAAAATTCTGCAAAAAGAAGATTCTCTCAAGAACTTTAGCAAGAATAGGTTGACTGACAACAGGTCTAAAGTTACTAACATCATGTCTGCCCCCACTCTTAAAAATAGGAATAAAATATGTGATCTTAAATTGCCTGGAAAGACAGCATGTTTCAGGGATTTTTTAGATAGAATAATTAAGGTGTAAAAGAAAATGCTTAATGACATTTCCATATATTATTTTCCATATAATCCTACAAGAGTCGAGTTCACCAATTGGCTAAAGCACCAGGAGGAATGATTATTTACAACCACAAAATTATACACATTCTGCATATATTTTTGTCCTACTTCTAGCAATTTTGATTCCAAAGCAAAATTACATGACTGAAGAAGGATCTTCATCCAATTTAATTTCTTTTTGTACTGTCCTCGATTTCGTAAGAGTTTTACTTCTAATTTGATTCCTAAGAAGAAGAAAGGTCTGTGATCAATGGTTTGGTCCTTTGGTCTTCTTCTTGGTCTCTTCAGATCTCTTGATGTGCAGTCAAGAACCTTTTTTGTGTGTGTGGGTATACTTGTATTTTTAAAGAAAAATGTGTGCGTGTGTGTATTTTTAATAAAAACTTATGAGGTTATATATGAATGAGTATATTTCCTATTGTTATTGTATTATCTTGTGTTTGGTATGGTTGCCATAATTCAGTTACTCTGAAGTGTTATGGAACCTTTAAGGTGTTAAATGTAATGTTATGTTTGTAAATCATCTAATTTATGATTGATGTGCACGAAAAGATGCCTTTGGGAGTAATTAGAGAGTCCCCCTCTCAGCATAAGCAAATGTCAGTCAGATTTGTTGTGTGGCACCTTCTCATAACTAGATATATTTCCAAAAGCAGAATGGCTTCTAATGTACGAATTCAGGGGAAGAGTCCAAGAGGCAGTATAATGTAAATTTTGGAATAGGCCTGTGGTTATCATTTATGTTCTGTGTTAGACAACACTTAATCTATTAATTTTATTATGTTGAAATGCATGGTGAAATCGGAATGACCGTCTTGCATCAAACCAAGAAAAACTGGAGAAACGGTTCACCTCTTGAAAGAAGGAATTGAAATGCCTCTTTCAATATTCCTGGTTTTATCTTTCCAGCTTATCAGTAAGGCATTAAAAAACAATTTCAAAAATTACAGCAATGTATTTCCTATAGAAAAATTTCGGACCCACCTGGAGTCGAACACACGGTCGTTTTGTAACATTTCTTCCATTCGTATTATAGAAGACTACCTCAAATTCATCCTCCTAGATGTTGGTTCCTCTATCTTAACGATAAGTGCCTCAAAATAATATTTAAAAATCCGCGCAATGCATTCTTATGGGAAAATTGCTATTTTTGGGACATTCTGGTATCGAACCCATGATAGCTAGCGTCCATGTCTGAATTATTCTGGTATCTAGAGGGTGGGACCAGTATGTCGAAAAAATCTGACGTCGACGACGCTTGTGGAACATGGTCAGAATTCGTATCCCCTATAAATATCTATTATATAGAGCTAACTCTCCGGGTATACCTATGTATATACAAAAAAAAGTTGCTTGCATACTGCAAGCTAATTGGTGAAAATTAACAATAAGTTCCCCTTACGGGTATCATCTTCGAAGCTTATCCAGTAAAATTCTTCAAAATTACCGCAATGCATTTCTTACGTGAGAATTTTTCATCCATCTGGCATCGAACTCACGGTGATATGTAACCTTTCTTCCACGGGTTCTACTTCAAATGCAAATGCTGTGATTTTGAATAGTCTCCTGCATGGAGAAAGGCCTCAAAACAATTTTAAAAAATTAGTGTAAATGACTGCCTGGCGTCGAGTCCTTACTCGGAGCGATACAATTGTGAAAATTTCGGAGGTTGGAAATGCTGTGGTATTCTATTGAACTAATTGAAGAAATGCTACGAAAAGACCAAGTGGGTGCATAATTCTCCAGTATAAAATGCATGGCGGTCAATTTTTTTCAAATTATCTTGAATGTATATCTGATTACCGGGAATGATATGAAATGGATTGTACATAGAGGCAATTCATATGTTTCATATACGCTGTTCGCCGTTCCTCTGACGGTTTTTGGTTCAATGCCTGAGCGTCATTTCTATTCTACCATGTATTTCAAAGGGGGAAAGCGTAATCTTATTTTAGGACCTTCCCGATCAGATATCGAATTGATACTTTGGAACAGGTCAGAATGGCACTTATCTCACATTAATATGCAATGTTTCACACGATTGAGTCCTTAGTTCAACGCCAGGCGGTCATTTGCGCGAGGCATTGAACATTCTTTTGAGGCCTTTCTTGGTTCGATATTGCATTCAACCGATAGCTTGCAGTATGCAAGCAACTTTTACTCGTATATCTATATCTATTATATATAGCTAACTCTCCGGATATACCTATCTATTATATATAGCTAACTCTCCGAATATCTATTATATATAGCTAACTATCCGGATATATCTATATATATATAGGGGATACGAATTCTCACCATGTTCCACCAGCGCCGTTGACGTCAGATTTTTACGACGTACTGGCCCCACCCTGTAGATGCCAGAATAATTCAGACATCGACGCTAGGTGTCATAAGTTCGATACTAGAATGTCCCAAAAATTGCAATTTTCCCATAAGAATGCATTGCGTGGATTTTTGAAAATTATTTTGAGGCACTTTTCGGTAAGATAGTGGAACCAAAATCTCGAAGGTTGAAGTTGAGGTAGTCTTATATTTTACGAATGGAAGAAATGTTACAAAATGACCGTGAGTTCGACGCCAGGTGGATGCAAAATTCTTCCATAACAAATGCATTGCTGAAATCTTTGACGATTTTTTTAAATGCCTTCCCGATAAGCTGGAAAGATTAAAACCAGAATGGTGACAGAGGCGTTTGAAAAAATTCTATCCTCAGGTTTACCGTTTCTCTAGTGGTCCTTGGTTCGACGCAAGAGCGAAATTCCGATTCCACCATGCATTTCAAACGGGGAAAACGGAATCTTATTTTGGGACCTTCCCGATAAGATATTGAATCGAAACTTTAAAACAAGTAAGGGTGGCACTTATCTAATATTATTTTCCTATCTTCTCTCACGGAAGGGTCCTGAGTTCGACGCTAGGCGGTCTTTTGCGCGAATTTTTCAATCTGTTTTGAGGCCGTTCTCGATGCGATAGAGCAATCAAAATCTCGGTGTTTGCAGATGAGATGGTCTTCCATAGTACCAAAGGAAGAAATGTTAGCAAATGACCGTGTGTTCGACGCCAGGTGGGTCCGAAATGCTTCCGTAAGAAATGCATTGCTGATATCATGGACGATTTTTTTTAATGCCTTCCCGATAAGCTGGAAAGATAAAACCCGGAATGGTGACAGAGGCGTTTGAGAAGATTCATTCATGTTATTCGCCGTTTCTGCAGTGGTCCTTGGTTCGATGCAAGAGCGTCATTCCGATTCTACCATGCATTTCAAGCGGGAATAACGGAATCTTATTTTAGGACCTTCCCGATAAGATATTAGATCGAAACTTTGGAAAAAGTCATAATGGCACTTATCTAATATTAATTTGCTATTTTCTCTCACAGAAGGGTCCTGAGTTCGACGCTAGGCGGTCTTTTGCGCGAATTTTCGAAAATTGTTTTGAGTCCTTCCTCCAAGCTATAGAACAGTGAAATTCACGGAGGTTGGAGATGAGATGGTCTTCCATAGTACGAAAGGAAGAAATGCGACCAAATGACCGTGAGTTCGACGCCAAGTGAGTGCAAAATTTTCCAGTATAAAATGCATGGCGGTCAATTTTCACAATTCTTTTGAATGTATATCCGATTACCGGGAATGATATAATATGGAATGCACTTAGAGGCTATTCATATGTTTCAGATACCCTGTCCGCCATTACTCTGAAAGTATTGCTGAAATCTTGGACGATTTTTTTAAATGCCTTCCCGATAAGCTGGAAAGAATAAACCCGGAATGCTGACAGAAGCGTTTAAGAACATTCTTTCATGAGGTTTGCCGTTTCCTTAGTGGTCCTTGGTTCGATGCAAGAGTGTCATTCCGATTCCACCATGCACTTCGAACGGGGAAAAAGGAATCTTATTTCAGGACCTTCCCGACAAGATATTGAATCGAAACTTTGGAAGAAGTTAGAATGGCACTTATCTAATATTAATATGCTAATTTATGTCATGAAGAGGTCCTGAGTTCGACGCTAGGCGGTCTTTTGCGCATTCTTTGCAAAAAAACTGTTTTGGGGCCGTTCTCGATGCGATAGAGCAATCAAAATCACGGTATATGCAGATGAGATGGTTAGCTATTGTACTAACTGAAGAAATTTTACCAAATGACCGTGAGTTCGACGCCAAGTGAGTGCAAAATACTCCGGTATAAAATGCATGGCGGGCAATTATGACATTTACTTTTAATGCTTATCCGAAAACCGGGAATGATATAAAATCGAATATACATAGAGGCAATTCAAAACGGCTAGAGGGGATACTAACTCCAAACATGTTCCACAAGTGCCATCGACGTGAAATGTTACGACGTATTGGCTCCATCCTGTAGACTCCAGAATCCTTTTCGCGGTCGTACAAAGTTTAGGCAGAATATCTATACAAGGCTGGCTGATTATTTTTTAAGAATTTGCTGCTTTGCAATGCAAAATTTATACCCATGCGAAATAATTTAGACTGTTAAATAGATAATTTGCTCTAATGAAAAATGATCGGATCAGATCAATAAAAGATGACAAATAATAATTTTTCCAATGTGATTGATGCGAGCATTACAAAAAATAGTTGCTGCTGGGAAAAAACAGAAATCAATTGAATCAAAATAAATGCAAAGATAGAAAGGTGAGTACCCGGGTGTATACATTATTTTCTGATTAAAAAGATATTTTATAACCTCGTATAGATTTTAAAATATTTAAAACGAAGTTAAAGAAACAGCTCAAAACGATTTTTAATAAAATGAAAAAAATTTAGAAATATAAGTTAAAAATATAATTCACAGATGAATGCATAGGTCTGTGGAATACATAATCATAACTCATAAAAGAGACAAAATATTACTTTTCCATAAATTCAGTTGCAGACGACTAGTTTTAGCGAATAATCGCCATCATCAGGTGACAATGAAAGTTATTAAAATTGGTATTTAAATTTAAAAAGGAAAAATTCTATTCAGAAATAAATGAACGAACCGAACGTCGCGTCCTAAAAGGTTCATGTGTCTCCGGCCTGCTCTTGAACCTAATAAATATCATGACGAATCTACAGTATCTTTGTCCTTTTTGGGACTTGTTTATGCTTAATTATTAGCACATGACTAACATATAGCCACTTATATACGGATGTGGAACACCCTGGAAAATGAAAATGTTCCCATAGAAAGTAAGAAATAACACCATGAAATGTGAAAATATTAACCTGGAAAAAGTCGACACTAAATCATGATTCCGTTTATAGTTTTAAAGATTCATGCAACAACAAATAATATAATAAAGGAATTTTAATACTTAGATTTTATTTATAGCTGAAATCAAATTTAAATTTAATTATAGAATTAAGCAAATTCAGGAATAAAAGAATTGATTGGAAACAAATTTAGGCCAAAGAAAAAATATAATAGACTGAAATCACTTTTTATTTCTTTGAGAATATAAATGGAAAAAAAATAGTTTAGAGGAAATGTTTCTTTAACTATAATATAACAAATCGAATTATATATATATATATATATCTTTTAGTAGGCAAGCAAATAAACCTGTTTCTGTTTCAAAAGGCAAAGTTAAAGATCATGCTCACAAATGAATTCCAATGTATTTCCACAATTGAAACTACCAAAACCATCTGAATAAATAAAAGCACAGAATTCATCTTTAAGTCTATTTGGTTGTCCTTGTCTCCACTTTGAGTAGCCATTTTCACTAAGAGGTGTTCCTGTTCAAACGTAAATACATTTATGAATTAAAAATCTCGAATTTGAAAAGAAATAAAATATTAAAGACAGTATTTAATCTGCCGCTCACCTAAAATCGTCTGAAATTCTCCATTCTTTTTAGGACTATGAACACCAATCCATGGCAAATAACCTCCATTTTTTTCCAAATTTAATGTATATAAAGCAGCATATTCTTCTTCTGAATTTGGAATTGCCAAATATCCTTCTTTACTTTTACATATTTTCATTGCAGTCTCAAAGTTTACTCTTTTATTTTGATATAGATAGTACCCAAATCCAGGAATGAGTTGATATCCTATTGATTTCAAAGATTGAGCTAGAAAAGAAAATTTATCAATAATTTGACGATAGTTGTGGTTTAATTAAGTAAGCATTGCACTTTAAAAGAAGAAACAATTTCAAATGATGCACATGACGTCAATGCTAGATATTTATGTTCATTACTCTTTAATTTGTGTATGTATTTAAATTATAATTTCATCGTAATCATAAACGAAGGAATATTAACAATGATAACAAACATCTTTCGCACTTCAAGATTAAATAGTTACTAAATAAAGTAAACCTACTTCAGACGCTATCCCGCTTAACACGAATCACATGGTAGAATACCGCTTAAAACGCTTTCAATCATTTCATTCGATCGACCAAACAGGTTGGAAATTACTGGGAATCCATTTTTTACTCATTTGTTTGGAACAATGTTTGACATATGGAGTGAGATCAGTCTCAGAAGGTTTGCTATCTCAAGTTTTCAAAATTTCGAATGGAGTTGTTATCTTAAGCGGGAGGGGGCGTTAAGGCATTAACTTGTTAATGTATGAATTTATGTCCTGTTTCATGCATGAAATCATATGCGTCTGCATGAACGGACTCAAAGAATGATTGTTTGCATGGTGCACGCTTTCGTGCAAGTTTTCGCATATTTTTAGTAAACGCATCATGCGATTGTTTTCATCAAAAAGGGCATCACTGATATTGACATTTCGGTAATAGGCAATTTATGACACATTCCGTAATGCGTAAACGTCACTTTTAGCTAGCTTTCTTGGTTGATTTAGTAAATGTGAGTTGTTTCTTATATTTTGCTACGTTTGATCTTCGCTTTCATGATTTTACCATTTTGGACTTGTCTCGTTCCGAAATACAGTCCAAGGGATTGATTTTATTAGCGCTTTTAATCCCAATGTCCAGACATGAATCTTGATGACTATAAATGCTGCTGTAGCATTTATATATCTATGGTAACGCTTAAAAGACTTCCGTAAAGAGTATTTCTTAAGATGCCAAATAGTAGAGAGAGGTCCAAAGTGTTGAATAAGTCAAAAAAGGGGGAAATAGTCCAATGAGATAAAATAATAAAAACGGGATAGCATAGTTCAAACGTAGCAGAGGTCAAAATATATTCATATTTACGAAAAAAGAGACGAGAGAAAATTAAACCAGGGTTGGAAACTAGAATGTTAGAACTATGCTTAGAAAAGGGAAATTATAAAACGTAAAGTTAGAAATGAAGAGGTCCAACATTCATGCGAAGTACGTTGGAAGGATGATTCAGTGGGGGAAATGATAGCCAGCGATGTGGTACTGGATAAGAGAGTGGGACAATCCGAGATAGCGCCTGGGCTAATAAGCGATCAAAATTCCATCGGATAAATACGAGGTGTTAAATGAGTTTGATATTCCTCAGCTGTACAAGTAGTTAGTGTTTTCCTCTTCTTTTGTATTTAATCTTCTAATCATTTTAACTTTTCACTCCTTATTTTTTTAACCTTCTGTAATTACCGCAAGTTGACGGTTTTGTAAACTTCTTTGTAATTGTTTTGGTTCCTAATAGGACAATGCATGGGATAATTAGTATGTTGATGACTATTTAAAGATTTTGTAACAAACAATTTCCCCCTCAGTCCTATTTACCCATCCTCTCACCTCCTCTCCTCTCCGCTATGACTCTATAATAAGGTCTGTTTCTGGTTATTTCTCCTGATGATGTCACACCGTAATGAAACCTAGGTCATTTAATAAAAGGTTTGTTGACTCCACATAGTGAGTTTTCTTTGTGTGAGATATTCAAGTTTCTTTATTTACATTCTTAAAACAAAGAATTATTATTAGCATAATACTGATAAGTGTTTATAACAATCTATCACGTCCCGTAAATTATGTATGTATGTAGTACATAAAAAGACTGAATTCCATAGGTAAACAGTTTCACTAGTTTCAGTGTTTTTGTCGAGCTAATTTACGTCTCGGTCTCATTCTCAAGTCATATTTTCTATCTTTCGTTTTGTTCAGAGTCCAGTTAAGTGCATACAAATTGAACTCTTTTCGTCGAGAATCAACGGCTAGTCCAGCTTGTTATTTTAATATCTCACGCGGAAAAAGTAATTCTAAGGATCCTAAATAGAAGAATCGAAGGGAAAAATTACTTTATTAAATAATTACTATAAGTAAAGTAAAATTACTTTATAATTAATTAAAAATCGGAAATTACTAGTTTTGTTTCCAGAAAGGGTTGCAATAGGGGTAATGAGGGTAGAACGAAGCTAGGAATTTAAGAAAGATGTTGATTTTGAAAAGACCTTCGATAGAGTTCAATGGCCAAAACTGATGGTGATACTAAAGAAAATTGGGTTGAACAGAAAGATAGGCGTTTAGTGCAAAATTTGTACTCAAATTAGACCGCACGAGTAAGAGTTGCTAATGGGGAATCAATGGGCAGAGTTAGGGAGGGGAGTAAGACAAGGATGTCCTTTATCACCATCTCTTTTTAACATAAATGCAGAAGAAATGATCAAAGAAGCTTGGGATGAAATAGATAAGGGAATAAAGGTTGGTGGGGAAATAGTGAAGTCAGTAAGATATGCAGACGATGAAGCTATTGTGTGCGATTCTGAAAGGGGTTTGCAAATCCTAGTAAATGCACTAAACGATAAAGCAAAGGAGTATGTGATGGGAAATGTAGACCATATGAAAAGAGGATATTAAAAGATTAGAGGCTTTTGGTTATGGCGAGGAATGAAGAAAGTAAGCTGGGTTGATAGAAAAACAAACGAAGAGGTGCTAGAGGGAGAAGAGATTGAAATAATTAGAAATCGACAGAGGAAATGGGTGGGTCAAAGATTAAGTAATATTTTAAAACAACTTCTTCTCGGTTTAAATCTTGATGATAATATTGTTCACGAAGACATTTAATTAACTAAGTTATGCATGGGGAAGAATTTTTTCGATTTAACGGGCGGTTTTATTCTCAGACTCATGAAACTGCAATCCATTGAGTCCATTTCTTTCTCTTCGTGAGAAGATTTGTGAACAGGGCTTTGACTAATTTCACTCCATCTGATAGAGATATGTTGACGACATTTTCGCTATATTTAACGTTAATTCTTGTAATATTGATACCTTCTCATCTAAAATTAACAATGTTTGCCCTAAAATTAAATTCACCTGTGAACTAGAAGAAAATGGGAAGCTCCTTTTTTTCGATGTTTTAGTTATTAAGACACATAACTACTTAGATTGTGATATGAAAGCTATGGCCACTAATAACTATATTTCTAAGAATTGTTTTCAACCTGTTGGTCTCCACCATTTGATACATAGCTTTCTTGAGATTCATAGGTTTAAAAAGGAAAGACTGTTTGTTAAAAAAAGTAGCTGTGGAACTCGGTTATAATATTGATTAACGCTTTAATCAAGAGATATAAGTTTAAACGTTTCATTAATAGTCACACCACATTATCGTATCCGATTTAAGATGTAATTAGGTATCTAAAACTAGACTACTGCCCACAACTAACAAAAGGCCTCTACAAAATATTTAAACAAAACAATATTCAGCTTTGCTTTAAAAATTCTAACAATATTAAGAATCTACTTGGAAGTACCAAAGATACGGTAAATAACATGAAAAATCCAGCATTTACGATATCATATGTTAACAATGCTAAAGTATATTGGACAAACGAAAAGGAAATTAATAACTAGATTCAAGGAACATATGGTACATTTCAAGTTTAGCCGTGGACAGTGTAGCTAAGTATATGCTTGACACTAGACATTCTGTTTCTTCATTGGACTTAAATTGTTACACCATACAAACTATGGTTTGAATTCGTTTGAAAATCCATACATTTACAAATTCCGATACGCATTGATTAATCAAGACCAATATTTCAATAAAGCATTATACAAACTCATTTGCTTCAAATTATGAATTTGATGGCTTTTCAGGAGTACCTTACATACACTCATTATGGCACATAATATACAAAGTTCCGGTTAAACGTAATGCTGATTAACAATTATTATTATTTGGTAGTAAGTTTTTCCCTGCAATATCTTTTTCCTAATTTAAAACGCTGACATTATCAAATACCATCGTGTTATTATCATTTATTCGGAATGGGCTAAAATTCTCCATTTCTTCCTAGGGGAAAAAGCATCAGCTCGGATTCAACAATCGCATTCGTCTTAAGGGAGATTAGTTGAATCTAACCTCAAAAAATACAAATGTTTCTTCTTTTTTCATAACAGGTTTACAAAGCATACTTGAAAAATAATATCATCAAAACGGACAATTAAAGTGTTCTCTCGTATAATTATAAAATGATCTACTTAACATGAAGATTTCAGAAGCATTCTCACAGAAAACAATCGCCGAGAGACATTACGAAATTGTTTTTGAACCTATTATATCATACAATTGATTCCACAACGTAAACCAAACAAAAATGCCACCTATCGATAGCTATACAAAGAGGTCCTTTGAAACGCCTGCTAAGGATATTTTGCAAGATATGCGTTATTGGTATTCCGCATATTATAATCATTCAAAGAATTCCCATGAAGTATCATAATTATAAATTTATGCTTAATTCGTTAGCAATAACGGTGGCTTATTCACGACATCATATTCTGAGGATTACGAAACGGTGATTTTCGAAATCGGTGTATCTACATACATTCATAAATAAATGATATATAATGCACGAAACTAATTTTTTAGGTAGTTATAATTACTGAATATACCACTGACATGTTCCACTTTGTGGAATGGTGCAAAGAAAGAAAATACTTTATCAATTCCCCAGAAATGTATTAAAGGCAATTAGTTTCGTCCATAAAACATCATCAGGCGCTGAAGTATCGAAATTTGAGAGAGAGGAGGTGGGGCAAAATCCTCATTTCTGACTATGACGTACGAGACCATAGACAGTGTTGCAACTCTTCAATTACTCTACTTTATCACTCTTCTGATAAAACTACACATTCATTTATTAATATGAAAAATGCTTTGTTAAAAAATAATTATGCAACTTCAGCACCCCTAAATTTTTATACAAAGTATATACAAGAATAAATTTCCTAGAAAAATGTTAATTTTAAAAATTAAATTCTTTTCTAGGCTCACCGACAATTGTATGATTGCTTAGATTAAAACCCGTTTTCAGATTGTGAATCGAATTACTTATTCAAAAATATGTTGAATTCGGCTCATTACGATGCAGTGAAGAGTGGAATTTTCTTAGAACTATTTCAAGCATGTTTCCTCTTAATATTATCGTGGAAGCAACGGCTTAGTTCCCTTCCACAAAGCTAACGGAACATTCAGCGAAGAAAAATGAATGATAAAATTAAAAACGTTAAGGCAATATATTTATCTTATTCCCGATCAAATTAAATTAATAAAAAATAGATAATCGTATCAATTCCTCGAATATTTAAATATTAAAAAAGAAAGTTAAATGATTTCAGACAGAGATATTATAATGTATGTACAGTGTCATGAAAACTCGATTCATATTCAATTTCCTCAATTTAATAAAATTTCAAACGAGTCATCCGTATTGCTTTACCTTTTTCATCTTTGGACCGCCATTTCGTAATGTTTTCCACGTGTGAAGACAGTATCCTGTTCATCTCATCAATGGAGGACTGCATATTCTTCATTTCTTCATCTTTGGACGCCAATTCTTCCATGTAGGACGACTGCAATCGTTTCATCTCATCAATACTCGACCATAATTTCTCCAATTCCTTATCCTTTGAAGCTATCTCTTCAGCCATTGACGACTCAATTCTTTTAATGTCTTCATCATGATATGACTTCATCCTCTCTTCGTACGATTGCATTCTATTCAACTCTCCAGCCGTTTCATTTAATGTGCATAATTCAATAGTGTCGTTCCCTTCCATCTCTAAGGCATACATGTAAAAGTTACTTCATATATATGACACTGTCATTAAGATCATTAATAGTAATAGTTCTGAAATTGATTGAGTACAAATTTTGTAACATATATATATTAAATTTTTGAACGTATCAAGCGATGAAATGGTACAAACGTACAACGATACGATATTCATCATCAGTAATTTATTATTAAAATTGATTTCTAAATGATTAGAAAAAAGTAAATTTGAAATGATTGTTTTGTTCCAAATTTAAATTATATCAAGAGCATTACCTCGTCCCAATCCTAAATCACCCACTGATTTCTTGGAGTTAGCCTCATCATTGTCCAGTATCAGGCTGTAGTTACTTAGTCGTTGACTTGTTGCGTTGGCGTTAAGAAGTGGCTTCTTGTCATCTTTATAGCTCTCCTTCACCTGTTCTGCTGATCCCATTTCCATTCCAATCAATACCATCACAAATAATGCCATCAGCATATTACAGAATACAGAGGACATGCTTCTCAATATGTTTATGATATGCCTCTATGTATTTTCATAAGGGCGACGATGATCTGTGAAGTTCAATTAACAATTTTTATACAAGCAATACATCCAGTGAAATATAGACGCTGGATCTCGATATTAATAAAATTTTTATAGAATGCAACTTAAATTAAAATGAGAAAGTTGCGGAATTTGATAAATGTTAAGCGTAGCTTAGGAAAAAGTAAACAAAGAGGTTCCGGAAACAAGGGGGGTGAGATAAACCAGTACAAACCTTCTCTTAGGAATAACTAAAAGAAATAACTGAAGACACTCCATGAATAAGTAAGAAATATATGGTACAAATTACAAAAATCGCAAATAATATACATTTGAAATAGTATTGATTATTAACGAAGTGAAAAGATACGTAGAACGTATGCTATCAAGTAAAACTCATTCAAAGTTCAATCAAATACTGTACGAAATTAAATCAAAACCTTCGAATAATATGTATTACGTAGATAAAAATGATTATCACATGACAGACTCTTGAGGTACAAAGCATGTAATACGCCTATGTATATACACTATGAAAGAAGCGATGGGGTAATTTAGGCAATTCTAGGCACTTTTTCGATTTTCCTTACTCTGTGAACGAACTCCGGTATCGCAAAAAATAAACATATGCTGCTGACCCTCTTATTAGGAAATAGATGAGTTGCCTGAAAGAAGTTGCACTGTGTTATAATGGAAGGGGTCATCTTATTTAAGTATCGTCGCAGTGACGTTGATTCCAAGCAAAGAACAGCGCCATAAACAGCGAGCAACGGAAGATTCCGAAAACATGAATTGGATAATAAAGAAAGTAATATCAATAAATAACATTAATTTTATTCACAATTTACTCGAGAAGACTAAATTCACAATATATACTTACAAAAATTCATTTTAACGTTTAAAGGCGTTGCGTTCGAAGGAGTTGCGGTTCAGCTCACAAATGTTGATGATAATATCCGGGAGAGTTGGAGAGATAAACACCCTCATTTGGGATAGTTGAATCTCTTTTAATCTTTCCAATAGAACTTCTAAAGGAACAATTTCCGATAAAGGATTTAATGCTAAGGATGTATTGGAAATCCTAAAACATAATCCATAAATCCTTTATTTTTAGAGCAAGTGCGCATTCCTTTGTCGGTAATTCAATTCTTCCTAGAAACGAAGGACATCTCTAAAAAAGATATAGATTTTCATATCACGAAACAGTGCAATGAGAAGATAACAAATGCATCGTTAGAATACTTAAATCTGAAATAGGGAATTCTCACTGATCAGCGTTATTCAAATCATGGAAGAATATTTGTTCGTCTTTCAATTTTGTTGACTGTGATTTTGCAGTGGATTGTTTACCCCATCATCTCCAGCTGAAATACGATTTCAATCGAAGGATTTTCATTTCATCACTCCAATTTTTGCAGGCTGACTTATGAGATCATACCGTAACTGATATTCATTCAGAAAGTCGATAGAATTCTGATGTCTCTGAGTTTGTGAACGACGTAAGACATTGCAAATGCTGTACTTTTTTGAATGGCTATTTTTCCATACAACTAATTTAAACCTAGAAAAGATATTAAGGCAAATGGCAAGATGGCGAGGCAAATGGCAAGATGGCGAGGCAAATATTAACATCGCGCTGTCCTTTCTATATCGACGAGAAAAAAGGCAATTTCTTAAAATCTCCATCGGGATAGAGAGAAAATTTCATTTAGGAGATAGTTCTGCCTTATCGGGTCTGTTTTCCCAATAAAAAAGACGCAATCGTCTCTTTGAAGATACTCTTTGACCTGCAGACGGACGTTCAGCTGCAAATATTGTTCTCTTCATCCACTTGCCTTGATAAGCCAATCGAAAAAATAATACTAATATAAATAGAACGGGTGAATGAGAACAACCTACTGTTATACTCTAATTGAATATAAACTTTATACCGATTGCATTATTTTCTATGAGAAGCTTCGTTATTCTGAGATTTAATTACCTTAAGAATAAATATGATTTTGCGATGAATGACTACATTATACATTTGATTTATTTTAACAAATTGAACACTTTTAACATTCCGCATCCGAAATAAGTATTTATAGACACGCCATATTTTATTATTTTGTTCCTTTCTAAAATTAACGTTGGTTAAACATTTGTTCTAGACTGGATAAATGAAATACTTCGTATTAAAATGTAATAATTAAATTAATATTATTGTCCAGTAATAGAATTTCACAAAGTTGTGGCTGTTAATATTGATTTTATTACTTCTAGACACTAATAAATAGGCGTAATGTTAATCGATAAATCATCTGAAGGCTTCCTTCTTGGTTTAAGACGGAATAATAATCGTAAATTGAATGAAATAAAGAATAACTTTATATATAAATATATTCTGTGGAAATTACCAAGTTATTCTTTATTTCATTCAATGAAATGGCTTTCCACGAAGTGCTGCCAAAAACGATTGATTACATTAATAATCGTAAAATCAAATGAACGTGGTGAAGGTGCTCTTTTGTATGAATTAGTAATAGTACGTAATAAAAGTCTTAACTTAGAATATTCATATGTAAATACTCTTCTCCTACGTAATGGAGTTTTATTTCAAAAGGTCCTTCATAATTTCTCATTTATACTGCTATTACATAATGAGAATGTATTTATAAAAACACAAGCATTTCATTATATATTTTGTATTTTAAATTCAGCTTTGGTCGATCTACTCTTCTGCAAGGTAATTTTTCAAATGAAAAAAATATTTTATAACTCTATTAGCATTGCCAAGACAAGTTTAACAAGGTTTTTTAACAGAGATGTTGAGGAGACCATAAATTTAGATTTTTAAAAGATTCTTATTTTTGACGTACGCTATTAATGTAAGAAGGGATTAATTTTCAATTTAATGGCCGATTCCCAGCGACAAACTAATGATACCGTTCATGGTAGAGACATAATTATTGTTAAGGTTACAGAATTTTTAAAACTAAACGAAGCCACTCCTTGGAAAAATTGCTACGAACTTTATTGCTGGTAAATCGCGCTGTTCTCTTGGACCTCTCTTTAAGAGCTATATATATATATAGCTATATATAATAGATATATATATATATATATATATATATATATATATATATATATATATATATATATATATATATATATATATATATATATATTATTTTAGCTTCAAAGTCTGTTATCGCTGAAGAAAAAACTAGACGTTAATGTCCTGTGTTGGTTCTGACGGCGAGATCACAAACATGGGGGAAAATAGCAGTGTTATTAGGGGCCTTCGCTTGAGAAACCGCTGTTTTGGTCAGCTCCACTCAAATGGATTGCCTCCGAGACATTTTGTGAAGGAGGTCATCAGCATTTCCTGGTCTGGTAGGGAGGAATCTTGCCACGATTGAGACCTTCCTTGTCACTCAATTGGACTACATATGAAGAGGACGTAAACGCTGAAGAACTGTCCACTGATCAACAGTATTTTTACAAGATATGCTGTTGTTGCTAGGCATTGTTCCACTCCCTTAGGCCCCTGTCGTACATCATGTGCCCTGGATTGGTTGCCTATGCCTCTACATCTCAACCCTGTGCTTGTTTGATTCATTTGGCAAAGTTTTTCATTCGTGTCTACTCTCCAATGCGGTTTGTCATTCAAAGAAATCACCCAGTGAAAGATGGAGCCATAAACCTATGGAGGATCATAGCTGCTACATGGTAGTACCTTCCTTCGCGAACTACACTTGTTGAAAATGTAATTCAACATAACGCCTTCTACGCTCACCCAGAAAGCGTTCCAGTTCCTGTGCTCGCTGATGAGCAACCTGAAATAAGATCGTTGGCTGCACAACGAATCACGAAAGGCAGAAACCATCAAGCGGACGAAATTCGTCATTTCATCATCCCATAACTCAAGTTCGACGCGCCATCTTATGAGGAGGTGATAGATTGGGACAAACTCACCACTTACTTTTCGGGCCGATCAGTGCTATGATTGCGAAATCCTAAATTACTTGAATGCAAGCTCCTTTTACGTTCTTAGGATAGTCTTTAAGTATCTTAAATGGGAAAATATCGCTTACGAAGGTTACTTAACGGGATTAGTATAGTAACTGAGCATACTATTTATTATTATTAATAAATCAAATAGTAAGTATCAAGGAAAGAATTTAACGAATGAAGAGAAAAATTTAATGACAAATATACCAGAGAACATCGCGTAATTTCATGCATACTCCGCTAGCATGGGCGTGTATCGCAGGGTTGCCTACACTTCGATTATCAATTTTCAATAATTTATTGCAGCGAAACTAAGGCCCATTCAGACGAACGCCGTTACACTTTTTCATTACTCTACTTCCTGCATCACCTAAAAAAATTCATCAGAATCTCCGGACAAAAGTGAGAGTCTCTCCTTTTAGTGAAAAAACATTTAGCAAAAAACCAGCGTACAATTAAGCTGAGGTTCGAAACAAAAGGTAAACGCCAAAATTATAAGAAGAATTAAGCATCACGAAAATTATCAAAAATTGACGATAAATTAAATTAGAAATGTTTTTTATAAGCAGATTATTCAAATTTTTATATGCCAAAAAATACCATATCCAAGAAAAATGTAATATATTATAGCGAATTTAACAATCTTCTACGTAAGAGCTGAAAAGTCCTAATTTCACCAACTGATGTTCTTTAATAATACGATAATAATATATCAGCCCTCTGCTCTCAGAAAAAATCGGAGCAAATTTACATAGGTTGAGGACGTTCATTCATTCCAACGAGATATTTCATTCAATATCTCTGTAATTACTGCAAAATGCTCATCAAACATTGAGCTAGTATCATGCCTTTCCATCCAGGGCATCTCTCATCAAGTTATCCGACTTTCATCCCATTTCTTTCTTTAAAATAATATTACTTTTAGGAGAAAATGAAATAAATTCATTACTTCGCGCATTAATCCTTTTCTAGCTTCCTCAATTTCACATGACTTACTAAAATGAGAAAGTATGTCATGGAATCCAGCTGCGTATACAGTAATCTTACGGATTTGAAATTCAGTATCACACTGATATAAATCCATGAAACTGCAATTATCCGAAAACTCACCAGCATAGCTTTTAATATCAACATTAAATTTCTGAGTGATTTAATAACTGTTTTTCAACTATATCCCTTTGAAATTTCGGTCATTCTATAATATCTAACGCAAGTTTTTCATCGTACAAGACAACGGAACCGGGAATTCTTTTAATTTAAATCCGTTCAGATATCTAATAACTAAGCTCCAATGAGATAGCACCACTGATGTCCGTCGTTTCGTCAGATGAAATCGAATAATGTTTTCCTCCCTGTAAAGTTTCTTTTTCATAACATCTTTGCAATATTTCAATCACCGCCTGCTGACAGTATAATAGAGAGAAAGCCGTAAAATCGCCCCATCGAGTGACATTGTATCGCCAACGAACAGGAAGCAATCGGACCTTTTACATTATCTCCTTTTTTGACCCATTAGCTAAGTCGGAGAATCAATTGATACTTGATTACTCTCAATTAAGGAAAATGTAGCACTACACAGTATTTTACGTGGCTTTCCTATCTTTTCCGCATTTCTTGTTCGCCGCATTAATCGTTCCCGAAATAATATTTCTTTCGCCTTCGTAATTGAGTTATTTCACCTCCATTAGTGGGTGAAAATGATTCATCGATGGATTCTTTCCAATATTTTCTATATGTTATATACATATGATTATGTCAATTATAAAGTCGTGATCATTATTACTCTGATTACATTAATAGAACCCCCAAACTTCGTACATTCTATTGCTAACAATAAAAAGCCATATATGTTTAGAAATTAAATAAACTAGGAATTGCTGATTTAAAAATGTACATTTAGGTTTTCATAATTGAAAATTGAGTTTTCTCAGACACTAATAGAAAATCTCAGTACGATCAAAAACTCAGTTTCTTCGAGATCACCATTAGAATACCGAGGCAAAGTAAAGGTCTGGTCTGCCACCTCGATATCAACTAGAGATTAAGATTACTTAAGATCTGATGATGGTAATCTCTACCTCCCGCGGTGGAGAGATTGTGAACTATTCTGAGCCGACCGTTATTTCTGGAAATCTTGGAGCGCTAAAGCAGCCTTAATTTGAAGAAATGAAATATGGTGTATGTATATAATTATGATTTTATCTTATACCACTCTGAAGTATTGAAAGCAGAGTTGTGTCTTCCGTCTCAGTCAAGGTTTTCTTTCTTTGAGAAGGTGAATTACACTGTATTACCTTTAATGTAAAATCTTGGAAAGCATGGTTTATATCCATTGTTTAGGAAATTGTAGCGATTGTCGTGTTAGCGAAGTTGTGCTGATAGCTGTGAATTGAAATTAGTGAGTTCGCGAACATCTTTCGTTAATTTAAATGATGATACAATTGTAACGTTAATTTCACAAATGAATTATTGCCAGTAATTACTATTCCATCATTAATTAGAATGGATGAGAGAATCGTTCTGAGTTAATGCGTGCTCATATTATGGTTAGGAAAATTAAAAATTACTGCATAATTGTCTGTTGTGAATTTACATGTACCACTTTCTGCTATCTCAGGTACAGTCTGAGATTGTATACATACTCCACACATCAGGACCAGGAATGTAGTGGAAAGGCTATTTGGTGTTTGGAAGATGACTTTCAGGTCTCTATACTAATGCATGAATGCAAATGATAAGTTATTCAGGGCTATTATTGTTGCCATGGGTGTGCTGCATAATATTAAAATAGACTATAGAATGGAAGGCAATTAATCATTTGCGTTTAATCCATATATATGATTGAATTATTCATCCCTGAATATATGGAAACTGAGAAATTTCTAGTTGATATAACATGAAATTAATTGTCTCTACAGATGTGGATACTGACTCTGATGATGATTTATATGCTAGAAAGGAAACAGGAAGATGAGGTTCATATTGAAGGGCTAGTCAGACATGGGCATAGTGGGAATGCATTTAGAAGATTGTTCATAGGAAAGTGCTTATAACCAATTTTTATTGGACCATTGGATTAATATTTCCCCGTCAAACGATTTTTGGCTAATAAGTATTCTTCCATCATCATCCAAGGTTTTTGAATGTTTAGTACATCAGCAATTCTCAAAGTTCTTATAAAATTATTTTGTAAACCTTAACAACTCACTAGCGCTAAGTCCAACTGGTAAAATTACAATACCAATTTATAGAGCTGAAATTTGCAACTTCTTCTTCAGCTGTTGAGACAATTACAGTGTATGGGTGATAGCAATCATTTAATACTATCTCATATATCAGTATTTACGAATACATCTCAACTACTGCTTTTTTTCTCTTTTTACAGGCATTCTTCAATGACTCTGACATGGGTGATGGACAGACAATGACAACAATTTCCTATGATATTTTCAACTTATGTGTGTAGAATACTTTTAAACTTAACTTTATCCGTAAATTATTTTAACTTCATCTGTACTTCTGTACTTGAATTTTTATTTTTTTAACATTATTAAACCACTTTTTTTTGTGTTTTCTGGGGCTTTTTTCACTCATTCTCTGTGGGTGTTTTTCAGTGTAACTCCTCAGTTTCAAAGATTTTTCCCAATCCACACTCTTTCTTTATGCATTCTTTTACATTTATATATATTAAAAAATATTGTTCTGAAATAAGAATCTCTCTTAAATTTCCTTACTTATCATGCCTGACATTTGCATCTTAAGACCTTTATTTCAAATCAACTTTTACTAAATAAGGAAAGCACAGCAATGAAATGAAATATTCCATTCTTGGATCTTTTACTGAAGTTACCAATTTGAAAGAAATATATATGCATTGTTTATTATGATACTTTGTATTTGTCAGCTACTTAGGTTTTACTTCAAGATAAATTAAAGAGATCTATTAGTTACAAGTTATTTTTTGGAAAATATTACTAATTAATTTTCACTTATTACTGATATTGAATATAAATTAAGCAAAATGAAAAGAATCTTAAAAACACTGATCCCAATATGACTACTCTACAATTAAATTGTAAACTAATTCTACTGAAAAACTACAAATTAAAATAATGAAATATACTACCTATTGTAATAAATCCCTAATTACTAAAAAATTAACTAAATCTTATTTACAAGGCTAAGGTACAGTTAATCCTAGCCTGGGTAAGCGATCTTACAGAGTGCAGATTTTCCATCTTTTTTCTGACATTGTCACATCTACACACTTCATTCTCACACCCAGACTACATTAGCTGTGGACTATGTTAGCTCACCATAATCCCATGTCTCTGAATATGGACTAGTTAGTCTGGTCCTTGATCTGGCTTAACCTAGTCCGGACTAACTGTCTTCTCTCTGAAGAGAATTGAGTTTACTCCATTTAGGTTAAACAAGAATATTTTGCTATGCTCGATATGGTCTTAATATTGATCTGGGAATTCAGTTTTGAATTAATCATAAAATCAAAACAATAAATTTTTCATTATACATTCATATAAATTAATTGTGGTAAAATATTAATTGATGCTTAGAGGAGAGAGTTTGCAATTAAGGTAACCATAAAGTCAAGGATTGTTAAGATTTGTTTATTTTGATGAAAATATGAAAAAGACAAAAATGTTTTCAATTAATGCATTTGCTGTATATCTCCATTTAGAATGTTGAATATTCACTAAAACACTATCACCTAAATAATAAATTGAATAATCTCAATTGAATTGAGATCTCTAATGCTTTGAAAGCATTAGAGATCTCAAGAAGTACAAGATAAATAAAAGTTTTATAAGAAAATATGCTTTACATTTAGAAAATGAGATAGGAAAAACTTTTATGCTTTATTTTTCTTACATTTCTCTATATTAGGAACTTTACTCTGACAATTTATGAGGCATTTAAAATATATAATAGCTTCTATCAAACAATCTTATTTTTCTGTACTTTTTACATTATATTATGATAATGGAAACTTGGTAGTGCATTTATATAATTTAGCTGGCTGAAATTATTTTGGATAAACCCCTAACAAATATTGTAGGAAAATGACATAAAAATTTCAAAATGCCATAAATCTTTAAACAATAATTTTAGGTATGAACATGCTGTGCAAAAATTATTCTGATGTTATTTATATATTATTTCCTATTGTGAAATGTTTGTTTACACTGGATTTGTAATGGAAACATCACTTATGTTTACAAGATCTTATCAGTCACAGTAATTCATAGTCTGGATATTTTCAGGTGTGTGCTGCATCCTCCTTTTTGCAGACTTTGCTATTGTTTTTCATTTCATTTAGGATAAGGGATCCAACTCTTCAACAAGCTGAGACAGTAAAGTGACTATGTGTACCCATAAATTAAATACCTGAAAAGTTTATTCATACATTAATGTAATACCATCTGTTATATTGACATTAAAAATTTAGTCATAAATGCTCTCAATCAAAGTTAATGTGATGCAAAACAACTGAAATTTACCTATGTATGAAACAGAGAGCTGTCAACAAATATGTGATGCCAAGTAGTGAGGGTGGACAAATCTTTTAGCTCAACTTCCTTTTGAAGGTTATAATATAGGTTATACCTACAACTTTGGGATTTTAGATGTGAAGAACAAAATGTGAAGGAAGATTCAAAATCAAAGCCTTGTCATAAAGCAATAATTTAACTCCATTTTGAATAATTAGGGAAATCATTTACAATCCTACTTATAACACTTTCATCTGCATCGTATCGCTGTATTGGTGCTACATAGAATAGCTTAGAATGTGAAGTTATCGAGCCCTTGTCAGTTTTTCTCCTTAGTAGTCCAATATACCAAACTAGCTTGATAATCAATTGGGACACATAATGAATTCAAGAGAAAGGCATTCCTTCAGAGTCTTACTTCAAATGTCCATTCCTGCATTCATATTTAGATTATATGGAATGTGTAACCAACCATCCACATTTTTAGTAATGCTTTATAGTTATTTTCTCAAAGATTGCAAAAGAACTACCACTCACAAGAAACATAAATCATTCCATAATTTTTTATGACATAGTGAAGGTCTTCAATTACTATGATGACATCATTAACTATTTGACATAGTAAGGGAACTTTTATTCTCCTAAAATATGAAATAATTTTTCTTTAAATGAGATTTGAAACATATCAATTCTAGAAGAGCAGTTTCATGTATAAAAGTAATTGAGTAATTAGAAAAAAATTATGCTTGTGGTTATCTGTTGTAAGTCAGTCATAATGTTATTTTACACTTTACATTCATTTCGATATAACATCTTATTCTCAAAACCAGAATAAAACATTTATGTTCACCATAAACCAGACTTTCAATAGTATCATTTTCAGTTGCAAGATTATTTTAGATATTTTTAAAAACTAATGGAATTTATTCACAAACTTACCAATGTCATATCTGAGTTTAAATCAAATACATTCTTTCGTAGGGTCCCATTATTTCCATCAGAAATACAACTGAAGGGAATTTCCATGGGGAATAATTATTTGAAAATGTCAGTTCAATGTAATATGCATAAACATCATTTTGGATCAGAAAATACATTCATTCATTTCTGAACAAAGAGTTAGAGAGAGAAGGAGAGAGAGAGAGAGCATAAAAACCTTCTCTCTGTTATTGGAATTAATTAGAAGTAATGTTAATGATTAAGTAATCATTTTCTATGCATACAATTTTAAAAGTAACATTTACAACAATTTGAAATTTTAGAATATTGTACAAAATCAATCTTGATTTTTTTACAATGATTAACTATATGTATCTATCATTTAGAAATAATAAAAGTCCCTAATAAGTAGAATCACTTTTGCTATGTCCTTTCCTTTGTTGTATAAGTGCCTGTTAGTATTTCGAAGAACGATTAAAATAATATTGTGGTTATGAAGATATCAAGCAAAGAGAGAAGTAATGAGTATCCACATTGATTTCTGCCAATTTATTAATAATTAATTAATCCCTTCCATTTCTATCTTTCTTTCTTTCATTCCCTTCTCTATCTTCTATCTAAAGTCAGTATTAACTCATTCATATCCCACCTTGAAGAACCTTAGCTTTCTCTGTTGTATTCAATACATTGATTCAGTTTCATGGCAATCAGGTCAATCTTCAATGATGGTTAAGAATCACTTGTGTCTGAAACGATTGTTCTTTTGTTTATTATTCATTGAATCGGTCATCTACTGATCCCTTCCAAATATGGCTGAGGAAGTCCATGTTGTCTTGATTTGGTTAATTTTGACTCGATTTATTTAACCTTCTTATTTCAGTGTTTTCCATAATACCAAATGCTATCAATGTTCATTCGCACATTACTTAAGCTATATTTGTCTATCCTATTTATATGAACCTACTTTAAAATCTAATTTGGTTGAAATCCTGAAATACCACAAATTTTCTGCTTTGTTATTTTATTATCATTTTAATTACCAATTTTTTAAGTCAAGTTGTAAAATTTTAATGACTTTAACTTGCGACTTGCATCTTTTAATGTGTTTTGATTTGTTTTTTATTTTGATGTCATAGATTGTAAAAATGTTTACAGGGTTTCCAACCAGGTTAATTCTGGTGACATTGCTGTTGCCAATGTTTCAATGACATACTCTGTCATCTTCCTCAGGGCTACATTGAGGTTATGTCATATTTTGATTCTTTCCATGAGTTTCCATGATTTTATATCTTACTTCATTGCTATATTTATGATGCTATGTAACTATAATTGTATCTACAGCTTTCATGGAGGATAGCCTTCTTTTTAATACATTGTCTTATTAAATGTATTCTGATTCTGCACTACTGTAGTAGAAACAGTGCAAAGCCATCAATGGAAAATGTGACCATCAAGTAAGTTTATGTGTTCCCAGATATGCAATTGCTATATATAGGTTAATGTAAAATAAAATAATTAGTTGGCGGCTGATGGTTACTAAGTCAAGCACAGAACACTCCAAAACCATCAAAAAATATATATTTTTTCATATTTTCAAATATTTTTTTTTGATAGGTTAATGTAATTAAATTAAAAGAGCTGCTTTTGAGTGGTTTTCAAGAGGTTTTTATCTCAGCTTCCAGGTAGAATTTCAATCCCCTCACAGTCAGAATTAATACTAAAATTTTTAAGAAAGTTAATTTCATTATTGTAACTGATATTGATATCCTTACAGAATACAATAATTTGTTTTGATCTCATTTCTAATAAATATTTCAGCAATTTTCCTTGATGCTGCACTGACATGAAAGGAATTTGCTTGTAATCTCTTTTCTTCAGCTACTTAAAATCCATTAATTTAAAATAGTCCTGTTATAGGGCACAATGATTACTGTGTTAAAAGAAAGAATAAGTAGGATTTAAAAGACAAGATGAAAGAATTTCCATAAATATAAGAAATTCATCATCAGTATGGAAGTACCAAATGTATTTACTCGGAAACAAAATTTATTTTATTTGCATTTAAGAAATTCAAGTATATATTTTGGCAATATATCACTCTCTAACTATGATCAATGCTATCTTGAAAACTCTATGATTAATGAAATTCAATATATTCCAAATGCATTTACCAAAACCTCAACTGATGGGATGAAAATATTTAGTCAAATAATCAAATATTTGAGACTCATCCACTGAAATTGTAACCAATGATATTTAATCTTCTTGAGGGCTTACTTAAAAGTCATGAAAAGCATAATTTAGATACACTTATGGGGATAGTTGCACATAGGGTATACTCAATGTATTTTGCTCAATAAGGAATGGTGTGTCTGTATGCTGGAGCATTCATGTAAGCATCACAAGTGTTTGAAAATCACCATTTACCTTTATTATTTGAGAGGCATTATTTTCTATTATATTATGAATGAGATTGGCTATTAAAAGATTCTCCAAGGCAATTTGAAGCATTTTTTGAGGATGCATCATTCTGACATCTTTAGTCTCATTAAAGGCAGTGTTTTATGTCACAATCATAAGGAATGAAAAGGTTTTCATAAGAAAAAATCAAGATGTCAATACATTTGATGAAATAGTTTGTAATGTAGTAATCTTATCTGATATTAGAGCTCATTTTAAGAAATTAAATTAATAAGAAATGTATGGTAGATACCAATTTATACACACACATGCATACGCTGTTATATTATTAATAATAAATATAATGAGCATAAGTTATCTACAATGTTTTGAAGGAATAACCATCTGGTAAAATTTAGGAATGATATTTTTGCATCTTTCCAATTTTCTCAATATTTTCCTATCATGCTATAAACGTTGATCTGCAATTGGCTCATAAAGAAAGAACTCTTCTTAAAGAATTATATGTAAATTGTATAAATAATAAGAACGGTCTTCAGCACTAAGTTCTTGCTATTTTTTCGTGTTATTTTGTGTGAGAAAATATGCACTAACTATAAAGTTAACATTTTGTTTCAGACAGCTCCTTATTATTTAGAACAGAGTTTTTTCATTTTATTTGAAAGGATTACGATAAATACAAGGAAGGATTGAATTTAAGTAAAAATTAATTGAAGGTGAAAAGGAAATTCACTTTCCAGAATTTTTGCACATGTTCTACGTATAATTTTCTCAGAAGGTCATTTCAAAAGGTACCAAATAAAACATTTTCGAATAAATAAATAGAGGTAGTGCGCTTTATGCAAATTGATTACTTTCTGACGAAGCAGCATAATACATTATGGGGTCCGATGAATGACGTTTAACCACTTGAGGGGCATTTGCTCATCAAACACTTCTCGACAAACATCAGTCGAAGCAATCATGTCTAAAAGGAATGAAGAATTCCTCTCGTTAGAGCGAGAAAATGAATCCAACCAAATTGAGTATATAAATCGATGTGCGATTTAGTAGAGACACATTGACCGAAGGTAATTAAGAAGAGCTGAGTTCCTCCTTTGGCAACCTTTAGAAAATTCATCAATTTCCCATTGAATCGAATTTTCCTAATTCCAATTTATAATTTGCGGAAGGTGTGGCGAATGGCGTGGTCAATACCTCACTGTACTCTGATATTTCCCTGTAATGTGAAGAATATTCTTCAAGTAAAAGGAATTTAGTTTAATTTAAACTTCTTCTATAAGAGAAACATATATCTCTTATCTCATCTGGTTTTGTACTTTTGATAAATAGATAATCGCACAAACATATGGAGATATGTGAAAGACATCGCGTCACCGAGATTGTCAATACGCTAAATTATTAATATACCGCTCAGTGAATCGAAAAAAACCTGACCAAAAATACGAAAGTGGTTTTCATGAGTTAGGACTTTGAAACTTTGAATGGACATTTTTGAATACGTTCTGCATTTTTGCATGTTTCGTATAATTTTACAAAATGCGCTGAAAATATTTATAAAATCCTAGCAGTAGTTTTAGAGATGCATTTCTAATAGTGAGCGGAAAGTGCCTCTGAAGTTCACCAACTCGTCTTATATTACACTATATCCTTAAAATATTAATACTCATTATATATTATTATAATAATATTGGTTGAATTAAGTTGGTTATAACTACGCTATCTTATTTCCAATATCAAATTTCCAATGTATCTGATTTCTTAGAATTTTGAAATCGAAAACGATATGACCAAAACAACAATCTTTATTCAATGTCATTTCTTCTGGTTCTTGTGTCGATTTCGTTAGACTATTATTTCTAATTTACTTTATTAAAGAGTTTAAGCCTGCAAACAGTATAAGTGAAATTTACAAGCATTCTTAAAAGTGTTTTCGAGTCGTCTGTAGCCGTACCAAGGATGCATTTCTTAAGAAATATTGATTCGCAGTAGTCAATCAACTGTCTCATAAGATTTCATGATTTTATAGCGATAACAACATTTCTTAAAGCAAAAAAGAATGAAAGTGTGTATTTTTCACGCGTGAACATTTTTAAAACTTCTATTACTTCGAATCCAATATATGGCGCCAATTTCAATACATTTGTAATCTTAAATTAAAACTCATTTTAAAATTTTTTGAGCTTAATTAAATATCGATACCTCGCAGACAATAGGCTACTTCTTATGAGCCCAACGGTCACCGGTTCGACCCCAGACGGGTTACCTTAAGAAGTTTTTTTTATCGCCTACAGGATTTATTTACTCTGTGAAATTTAAATTAGAAAGATTACTCATTTGAACTCCGAACTGTCATCAAAGAAAGTAAATTGGAAAAGACATATAGAATAATCGTATGAATACATAATAGAATCTTATATGAATATTGTTTTCGAATCGAAATAGCGATAATTTTGAAAAATTAATGAAAATTTTGGGGCATAGAATCCAGTCTCCTCAACGAACAATGCAGATTTAGAATAAAGGATACCTGAAACGAGTTAGAAGAGTAAATGCAGAGTAGGTGAATAGTGGGAGCAGAAGAAATGGTAGATCGATGGAGAACTGACAGAGTGTATTTGAAGAGCTCTCTTTGTGGTTGTGTTTGCTCTCTTCTTGAGGAACGAAGACACGTAAAAATTACCGATTCGCAATATTACACTGTTCTCTCCCCGCGTAATAATATGCGCCAAAGTAATATCAGCAAAGTAAAACTCGCTTTTCACGTGAAAACCTGCTCAAAACGCGCCTTTCTCCAGATGCACTACAATCTCCTTTAGTTCGGCTCATTCGAGAGGCTTTTCACGTCATCGCCGTCCTCTCCTTGTCAGTCTCTTCTGCGAATGCCAGATTTGTGAGAATAAAATTGGATGCAAACGCTAAGATGGATCACTTCTCAGACTTTAAAAGTCCCTTTTCCGTCATTCGTACCCCCCGTTGACAATCTTCATTGATTTCCAATGAAAGTTAGCATAGAGATTTAAACTGTTGCTAACCGGACTATTTACAAAGAATTGTCGAAGAAGCAACATTCATACGGAAAGAATGGAGCACAAGTGGATGCAGTGTACTAGCCAACGAGGATTAAGCCATGATAACATATGTAAACAAACGTATTTTGCTCTGGCTAAACATCTATCACTTGAAATTAAACCTCGGTAATAAATTACACCGTAGCCATTGACAGAAAATGACTTATGTGATGAAATAGAAATATCCTAACAGACCAAACCATAAACTTTTCAATAAAACAGGAAAGAATATCATATTTAACAAGCATTTGCGTTCGAAAATGGTTAATTTAGAAGCCAAGCATAAAGAGAAAATCCGAAATATCCACCATTAGCCGAAGAAATAGCAGAAACAAAACACGGTATAAATTTGGCGCAGTATTTTTAAAACTGCTTCCCACCAGGAATCGAACCAGGGTCACCAAAGTCGAATGCGAGGGCTACTCTGGGTTCAGCAAAATAAAGATACTATTGTAACCATGGGCGAAAACGATAATTGACATCGATAGCAAGGAGATTCCTAAATGAATTCAAAAGCATGAATAGTCGATATACAGATTAAGAATAGAAGTAATCAAGTCGATGCGATATTTTTGGATTTTCGGAAAGCGTTCGATAAAGTCCCACATCATAAATTATTGTGCAAATTAAAAGTTTCGGGTATCAACGAAGAAGTAATAAGCTGGACTTCCTCTCCGATAGAGAACAACGAGTATTAGTGGATGGTATTAGTTCCAACCTAGTCAAAGTGACCTCCCACAGGTTAGCGTAATCGGATCATTCTTAGTATACATTGACGACCTTAATAAACACATCGACAGTAAATCTGGAATGTTTGCATGCTGCAATATATTCTAACTACACTGTGGATGTGCATCCGATTTGAATGCTGAGAACTGAATAATTCCATAAAAAGAATAATAAAGCGTACTTTGAGTCTACGTCATATAAGAGAAAGAAAAGAGAGTGGAAGAAGACGCGCTCCACGTAATAAACATGTGATACCGTTTAAGATGTTACCCAAAATGCACCGCTTTAGCCAAGCGTTCGACTTACTTTTTTACGTCATCAGTGTCGTCCTCTCACACTTGGTCTTTGTAATGGTTCATTTGTGAATTTCTTATTTGGATTGAGTAATTTTGTGAGAAGAAAATGAACGCCAACATCCCCTTCTCGGGACCGAACTCTGAGATAGATCACTTTTCTCTCAAAACAGAACGATAGATTAAAACGTTTTTTGAAGTGCGGAAGAATAAACGTACGAGAACTTTTGGAAAGTTTCTTAATCAGCTCAACTTTGCCATCGCTATTTCAGCGTGATTAAGTTACTGTGAGTTCATCGAGATAATTTATATTTATACTTGTATACTTCGTGCCGCCCTTGGAGTATGGCAGGGGGTGCAGGAACCATGACTCTAATTCCTTTATTGGCTAATATCGCATGTCAAGTAAAGAATAACGTAATTCAACATCTCAAATTCTACACTGGCTATCTTTTGGCTTCGTGATTGTCGCAAGTAGTGTTATATTCTTCAAAATTTGCTCCATAAAGTTCAGTTATTCCATATTATACTATTTAAAATGACTGTATGTTCGCTTAATACCCGAGAATCAGAAGTTTTAAAACTTGCATCATATTTAAAGTGGACGCGTCTTTTATTGAATATGTTTTATCTCTGATTCAATCCCAGACGAGTCCAATGCAATGTAATGAACGTATGTAAAGTCCGCAAGCGTTCCCAAAAATAACGTGAATTTAATTTTACTCTTTATAGTATAAAAATGTGTTATGTCAACATCGAAGATGCAATTAATATGACACATTTTTTATTTCCCTGTTGAGAATCAAGCAATATAGATATGCGTGCGTATGTGTGTGTTAAACAAAATTACTATGTGAAAATCTAAGACACTTAACTTGCCTACCTTGAATAACGATATTCCGAATGTCTTCTTAAAAACGATGAAATAGAAAGGGAGCGTCTTAAGCGGGCTGCCCCGCCTTCCTGAGTGGGGGAAGATGGGGTAGGCGATAGCACGTGACTCCCCTTTGTTCCCTCCTGCCATTGCTCTTGATCGCGCCTTACACGACGGACCCTCAAATGTCCTCTGAGTGGGGATACGCCACGGACAATGGTGAGTCGCTATCTTCTCCTCCGCGGATTTTAGATATTCTCGCAAGAGAAAGAAGCTAGATTGCGATTGCTTGGTAAATTTAGAGAAAGCACTTGCTGAGGACGTATTATGCGATCCCTCTGCTGATTTGGCCGATCCGACTATGAGCGTAAAATAAGAGAAATAGGTATTAGAACTAGTCGTTTTACTCATTCTTTCCGCGAACAAGCATTGACTCAAACGATAGGTGTTTACACCCTCTGCCACACGCCGATAGGCGGCTTCCAGGATATTTATGTACATTATTTAGTTTTACACAATTGCTTTACTTTACAATGTATTTATATCCCGTGCAGAAAATTCGCCACTACTCCGTCACGGATCGAGGAAAATGATGTTTAGCGTGAATCAAATTCTTGTGACGAATTATTTCAACAGTTCTCCGCTATCCCACACAAGACTCTCTGATCTAATGGGTTGTGTAATACAAATACAATAATATTCGTATATTAAACTGCTTCTACAGCTGAAATGCGGGAGAGGCAAATTGACAACGTAGAAAAATGCAGGAGGTTAAACGGACGATAAATTGGAATGATTTGGTTTACATTTCCAAAGCTGGGTCATCACTCCCAATCCTTAAAGTCCGTCTATAATTTGCAATTTGTCCGAAAAGACGAATCTCATAATAAATTGCCATCCCCATTTAATGTAAACTCCAATCGAGAAAAGTGTGGAATTTTGATAAGAATCGGGATTAGTTAATAGTTGAGGCGAGAAAAATTTAAAGGAAATGATAAAGACGCTCTAATACCCACTTTAAAGGAGCGTATCCCCGTATGTACTGCAATCGTTCGAAATACCAACAATATATCTTACATTATCTGTGTCATCTCACGCTTCGCCTCGCCTCTAATATGGTTGTAAGTATCTTCTTTGAGACGACTAATATTGTAAGAATAAAAATGTCGGAGTTGATTCAAACTCTGAGATAAAGTGAAGCCTTCTTAATCAAATGTCTCAGGACAAAACTTAGGATTAATGACTGGCTTGGCGATTATTTGATCCGAATGTGTTTCCAAAGAAGAAAGGATGATGAGTGAGATGGTAAAAATCCGCGTCTTAAACAGTATATATACCAAGTGATTCGTGTGAAAGGGAGTCTCTTAAGCGGGAGCTTCTGGTTCTACTATATTCCGGACGCTTTTGGTATAACTTCTGAAGCGATACTTCACAATCACTCTTTAAGTGAATATCTTCATTGATCCTGATTTGCTGGGAATCTTATACTCTTTATACTAAAAGACGTAATTTGAATGTTTTTTTAAATAAACTTCGCCATTCAAAGAAGAAGAATTCTTCCCGTGCTTTAAATGATCTATTTCAGTGTTCCTTCTTCTACAATTGTGTCCCCTTTTCACCCAATTATTCTCTCTTTTTAGTTAATTTACTATTGCATTCCCCAGTCAAAATGACGGAACTAAATTTAACTTAGAAAATATTTATGCACAAATATTATTGCATGAATCTGAATAATCAACAATAAAAGTAATCCTTCTTCAACACACTGTGGGTTTGTATATTGCAAATTAAAGACGATCCATATTGCCTCCTGAAAATTTCTTCTATTATATCCCTTTTTAAGTTGATATTTAGGTTCTACACAAAACATCGGTGTGAATAGTATTTCTTTGTTTGGTTGCAAAAACAATATCGAGTTCAAAGAAATCCTGCCGGACTTTTTTCAAGTCTATTCTTACTTGGGAATATCGAGTTCATTTAGATAGTAGCCTTAGAAATCATTTCCATTGAAAAACTTTCCATGTTTTGGAGAACGAAATTATTTTTTATTGAAAATTTTAATCAGAAAGTGCAACACTAAGCGATATAATATTCGATAATTATAGAATAATTCGCAAACTAAATTCCATTCATAGAATCAGTTCTCATTCATTTGTTTTCCTCCTATTTCATATGAGATCGTTGGTCGTCAGTGAGACTGGTTGTTTATAACCACAAAAGTGAACGAATTTTCGTCTTTTTATCCTAATTCTCGCAATTTCTAATCAAGGAAAAAATTACGCGATTTAAATGAGTATCTTTATTATATTCGTTTTTTTGTCTCGATGTAATAGGATCTTCAATTCTGTGAAAGAAAAAAGTCTGCGAAAGAACAAGATCAACTTTATTTGTATTTCTTGTGAAAAAATTTTCGAGTCGTTTAGAGTCGAGCAGAGGATACTTTTGGTGAAAATTTTTCAATCTGTGTTAAATTAGTGGCCCTCTAATCATTTCCCAAATTTCGTATTTATGTAGCGTCGGGAAGTCCGTAAAATTAATGCCAAAAAATTTCTTCTCTATATTTCTTAAGAAGGTCACTAGCATAGGATAAGTAAATACATAAATATATGCACAACGGTGATTATTGTATGAGATTAGGTTTCTTTTTAATGCGTTCACGTGTGTGCTTGTCTACAAAGTTGTACAAAACTTAAACTTTGTACTCCATTAAGTATCACAGACAATATTTTATGAGCCCAACGGTCTGACCACAGACGAGTCCAAGCCTTTCCATGCATTTTTAACGCGTGCAGGCTTTATTGCGAAAGTTAAATTAGAAAGATTAACCATTTGAACTGTCAACGAAGAAAGTAAACTGAAAAAGACATAATCTTATGAGAACACAATAGAATCTTATATGAATATTGTATTCTAATCAAAATTGTGATAATATTGACAAAACAAATTAAAACTTTGGAGTATAGAAAACTTTTCTCCTTGACGCCCGGGGCAGATGTTGAATAAAGGATGATAAGAAATGGATAAACTGAATTCCTCGATTACCTGAAGACGTCGGAAGAGACATTCATCAAAACTTCGATAAGGAATCAATTGCGAAATTGCCACAGTTTAAAAGTAGCGAAGAGAAGCTCGAGAGAACATGAGTCTCGCTGAGAAGCGAAATCCCCAAGGAAACGCTCATTGGATTACTTCAAAGAATCCTTCTAAAGACACTATACTATTAGCGGACCAGAGTTAAATCACTGTTTGACACATGTTTAGTCGGAAGCAGGGATCTCAAACGAAACCAGTCAACTAATGAGATTATTGTATTAATCTGTAATAATTGCAAACCTTAAGACCTCTACACACGTACACTTTACACTTTCACTGTAAAGTTTTACGAAAAAAACTCGTATTATAATCGATATTTCTACATATACATGCAAGTACCCTGCACGCCGACGTGTGGCAGGGGGTGATAGCACCCGGTCGATTATTTTCGCGTATCGTTCTTGGAAAAAATTAATTCCTGAATCCACTGGTTATAGCATATATTTCTTTGATCTTTCTCGAGGTATCAGAACGGCCTATATAACAAGGAGGGCGCATAATATCGTCAACATCTTCTATGAACGCATTCTGTCTGAATTTATCAATTAAATTTAATCTCTGATTGAGCCTTCTAAAGATTCCCATCCTGCCTTCTGATTTAAGTGGCATTTAAACCGATTTTTAACTTCTATACCAAATTTAAGGGCTTCAACCTGGTATGTAAATTAAATATCACTTTAAAATTACGATCTAACACTGTAAACACAAGTTGGGACATATTGGCTCTAAACGTATCTTTCGAGCGACGGGAATAACCCTTCCTATGTGCGGCTAGCAGAGCTTCTTAAGCGATATCTTTACCATGTATTTATTGTGGTATGGACCTTGAGAAAACCATGCATTAAGCGGGATGGCGTTTTAAACGGATTTTACTCTCTCTCTCCAGTGTCCTAGTTTCCATAAAATTAATTTGGTTACCCTTATATGTTTTTTCTCCTATTAATTGCCCTATTGCATAACTATTCGTATATTTAACGCTTCCGTCGCTCGTTTTTTATTTCTTTTATATAATTTGCGCAGTGTTCATCCGCCCCTCTTCATTTCAAAAACTGTTTCATTTTAAGATTCGAGACGAATTGCATTGTATTCCAACAAGTTACAAACCCCTATAAATACATTCACCGAGAAGGGTCGGGTTCGAACTCAGAATGATTCTCCATAAGATATGCACTTAAACTTCACCTTTATCGGCTGCAGCTTTTATTTCCCTTTGCAACATTTAATTAGAAAGAACTATCGCACGAAATCGAAACTAGCACAAAAAGAAAGGAAAATAAATAATGTTTATTATTTTGGCCGTGGAATATCGTTTTCGAATTGAAATTGTGATTATTTTGATAAAATATACGAAAATTTTGAGGTTGTAAACAATCTCGTTAACAGCAATTTCTTCTTTATATAAGCAAAATGCCATGAATTGTGTTCTCTTTTCTCGGTCTTTGTAAGTGGCATTCTAACGAAAAAAATCTCAACAGCAGCAAGTGCTATCAGTTTCACTTTGACGATAAATGAACTGCCTGTTTAATCTCTATGAGCAAATCAAAGTTGATAAATACCATACTGAATGCGACTTAGGCGCTGTATTAGTATAATCACTCTTTAAAGTGGACTATTCACTTTGACTTGAACAAACTGTGTTTTAATCGATTGGAGTGATGTTTAACTCAGATTAACTGGGCTTAGATAAAATGTTAAACATCACTTTTAAGTTCTTTTGCCAACATAAGGCTTAAATATAGATTATAAATGAAATTTTCTGAGTTCTAGTGAATCGAAATTACTTTAAATCGAAAATAAGGTATTGATTTGTGAATGAATTATTATCGGTTATTTAATTATACGCCACAGACACTTGTGAACTTTGTGGTACTCCAAGAGGAAAGAACAGGAAGAATTTTTTCTGAAAAAAATAGGCGTTGGTGGGGCTTGCTTTGTCGCTTTATGTTCATGCGTCAAAACTAGTAATTTGTTCTTCATCTTGTGGTTTTTGCAAAAGTGTAATAAAAATAGGAATTATTTTCCTGTGATAAAGTCCTTCTGTTATTTGTTCTTTCGTAAAGGTAATTATTTATTCTTTAAGTGGTATTTTTCTACATGAAGAGCTGTATTCACCACGAAAAAGTTTTTAAATCCAGAAAAAGCACTTTTTGCGAGTCGCGGCAGTTTCGCGACATATTTAAGGTGCAATTGCAAAGAAACGAGGTAACTTACGGCAGTCATCCTGAACTGCAAGTAAGATGTCTCAGTGCGATTTTTAAAATTTTGGATATGCTGGTAGTCGGTTAGTAAAAGTTTAAAAGCAATCCAGCCCTAGAGACTTCGTCCTGGAAAAAATTTAACCGCAAAATCGTAGTATAAATGTAAATAAAATTGAACCCCGGCGTTGGTTTCAAAAGAGCAGCTCAGCCTCTCTATTGAATCAATCAAATAGACGTAGATAGATTAAATGATTTTCTACTTTCACTTTTAGATAACATTCTATTGCATTTTCACGTTTATATTGACCCAATATCTAACCTCTTAAAGTAGTTAAAGCCTACTTAAAAGTCTATAAGTAGACTTCTTTATTAGAGTTAATCTGACTTGGCTGTATTTTGTGAAACGCCATTCTGAACAAGTAAGAAGAGCAAACTTTGTATGTTTGAAATGGTGCAAATGAAAATTGAAACCTTGAAAATGGGCGTCATGGCCGAAACCGGTCGGTAATAATAAAATCTGTGAAACATACAAAGTTTGCTCTTCTTACTCGTTCTTCTTTATTAGATTTATTATTTTGAAACCTAAGTATAATCGACGATAAGAATTGATATCTTCTTGAAGTTTCATTATTTTATGATACTTCACTCTCTGGGAAATAACTTCCACGTCTGGGAACGAACCGGAAGGAGATATACATATAAAGAAACCCCTACGCTAGGATGATATTCACTATTTCCAAATTTGGCCCGCGTTTAGTTGTTTAGTTACATTTAGGGGAAAATAGGCCTTTAGGTCTGTTTGGCGACATCTTCTGACGAAAGAAGAGACAAAACGAGGGGACAAAATGTCTATCAAATTGGCTGAAGCTGGGAAAAGAGGATTGTATATCTCTCTAATGCCCCTGTTATAAAATATAAATATGTTGTTTTAAATTATAATCTATCGATTCGGCCGAGATGTTGTGGAAACACAACTGGAATAGTTTAAATCTGTGTTCAGTTGTTTTAAATTATCCGACTGCTTTGCTATTCGTGTGTTTTCGACAACTGGGTTCGCCTTTGGTGTATGCAGTCTCGGGTTCGATTCCCGGAAGGAGAGAGAATGTGTCTGAGTAATACCAATAATTATCCATTCCTACTGCGAATTTAATACTTGATTCATTTAACATGAGCAGTGCAACCGTCCGTCCTTTTCGATCGCCAACTTTCGTGTTATTGAGACACGTGTCGGAATGATAAGATAAAAATGATTTCAGGAAGATGAGTAAAGCGTATTTCTCGAGTCCAAAGTAATTTACTGCGCTATTATAATTGTGTTCTCTGGCCTTTATGGCTTAATTTTATGGCTGAAAAATTCTTCATACGGCACCAAAAAAATACCTCATTGCCACTCTGCACTATACAATGTCTTCAAGAGAATGTATTCCGTGCGCACTGTTGCAACTTTTGCTTGAAAAAAGAAAGTTTGCGAAAATTCATTTATAATGCACTCAACGTAGAGAAAAACCGATTCCTGATAGCAATTTAATTAAGTTTTTACAGAATCAGAATCGAAGAAATAATAAGAAAGCGGTATTTTCAAGAAAATTGAGTATGAGTTATCATTGAACAGATGTATTAGGATCTATTTTTCAAGCTAAACTGTCTTTCCTGGTATCCATATTTGATTCAATTCATCCACTCCACATTAATGTCATTCAATTTATTGCTAAATATTTTGAAGACGTAAATATCGAGAAAATTCACGAGAATGCCAAGAGGGAAAATGCAATCGCCTTTTCTTTCGTAGAGAAAAACCTCCGGCGGGAATATCTCTGAGAAAAGATCTCAAAATCCATTAAGCTTTCTGATAATATAAAATGCAATGTACATAGAGGCAATTCATTTGCTTCGTATACGCTATTCACCGTTCCTCTGACGGTTCTTGGTACGATGCAAAAGCGTCATTTCTATACTCTCATGTATTTCAATGGGGGAATGCGTAATCTTATTTTAGGAACTTCCTCATAAGATATTGAATCGAAACTTTGGAACAAATCTGAATGGCACTCATCTAATATTAATATTCAATTGTGACGCCCGATTGGGTCCTTAGTTCGACGCCCTGCAGTCTTTTGCGCGAAGTTTTAAACATTCTTTTGAGGCCTTTCTTGGTATGATATTGCAAGCTATCAGTTGAATGCAGTATCCTACCAAGTAATGCCTCAAATCAATTTTGAAAACTTCGCGCAAAAGACCGCCTGGCGACGAACTAAGGACCCGATCGTGCGAAACAATTGCATATTAATATTAGATAAGTGCCATTCTGACCGGTTCCAATGTTTCAATTCAATATATTAAAAGAAGTTCTTAAAATAAGAT
Source organism: Pachydiplax longipennis (assembly GCA_036926295.1). Lineage (NCBI taxonomy): Eukaryota > Metazoa > Arthropoda > Insecta > Odonata > Libellulidae > Pachydiplax > Pachydiplax longipennis. The sequence continues at coordinate 70,342,318 of JAVFKF010000015.1, forward strand.
TACGCTATCCCCCTTTGAAATACTTCTTAGAATACAAATGACGCTCAGGCATCGAACGAAGAACCGTCAGAGGAACGGCGAACAGCATATATGAAACATATATATTGCCTCTATGTATATTCCATTTTATATCCTTCCCAGTTATCGGATGAGCATTAAAAACAAATGTCAAAAATGACCGCCATGCATTATATATAGGAGAAATTTGCCCCCACTTGGCGTCGAACTCACGGTCTTTTGGTAACATTTCTTCAGTTGAAACAAAAGATAACCACGGCATCTCCAACCTCCGTGATCTTCACTGTTCTATCGTTCCGTTTAAGGTCTCAAAACAATTTTCCATAATTCGCGCAAAAGACCGCCTGGCGTCGAACACATGACCCGTTTGTGAGAGACAATGGCATACGAATCTTAGATAAGTGCCACTCTGACGTGTTTCAAAGTTTCAATTCAGTATCTTATCGGGAAGGTCCTAAAATAATATTCCGTTATTCCTGTTTGAAATGCATGGTAGAATCGGAATGACGCTCTTGCATCGAACCAAGGACCACTACAGAAACGGTGAATATCATGGAAGAATTTCCTCCAACGCCTCTGTCACCATTCTGGGTTTTATCTTTCCAGCTTTTTTCAATCTGTTTTGAGGCCGTTCTCGATGCGATAGAGCAATCAAAATCTCGGTGTTTGCAGATGAAATGGTCTTCCATAGTACCAAAGGAAGAAATGTTAGCAAATGACCGAGTGTCCGATGCCAGGTGAGTCCGAAATTCTTCCGTAAGAAATGCATTGCTGAAATCTTTGACGATTTTTTTAAATGCCTTCCCGATAAGCTGGAATGATAAAACCCGGAATCGTGACAGAGGCGTTTGAGAAGATTCTTTCATGTTATTCACCGTTTCTGTAGTGGTCCTTGGTTCGATGCAAGAGTGTCATTCCGATTCTACCATGCATTTCAAACGGGAATAACGGAATATTATTTTAGTACCTTCCCGATAAGATACTGAATTGAAACTTTGAAACACGTCAGAGTGGCACTAATCAAATATTATTTTGCTATTTTCTCTCACGGAATGGTCCTGAGTTCGACGCTAGGCGGTCTTTTGCCCGAATTTTTGCGAATTGTTTTGAGGCCGTTCTCGATGCGACTGAGCAATCAATATCACGTTGTTTGCAGATGAGATGGTCTTCCATAGTACTTTAGGAAGAAATGTTACCAAATGGCCGTGTTTCGACGCCAGGTGGGTTTGAAATGCTTCCGTAAGAAATGCATTCTTGGATGATTTTTTTTAATGCCCTCCCGATAAGCTTGAAAGATAAAACCCGGAATGGTGACAGAGGCGTTTAAAAACATTCTTTCATGACGTTCACCATTTCTCTAATGGTCCTTGGTTCGATGCTAGAGCGTATAAATATATCTATCCCCTATAAATATCTTCTATTATATATAGCTAACTCTCCGGATATCTATTATATATAGCTAACTCTCCGGATATACCTATATAGATATATATAGGGGATACGAATTCTGACCATGTTCCACAAGCGCCATCGACGTCAGATTTTTTCGACGTACTGGACCTACACTCTAGATGCCAGAATAATGCAGACTTCGACGATAGCTATCATGGGTTCGATGCCAGAAATTCCCAAAAATCGCAATTTTCCCATAAGAATGCATTGCGCGGATTTTTGAAAATTATTTTGAGGCACTTATCGTTAAGATAGAGTAACCAAAATTTCGGAGGTTGAAGTTGAGGTAGTCTTCTATGCTTCTCATGGAAAAAATGTAGCCAAATGACAGTGAGTTCGACGCCAGGTGGATGCAAAATTCTTCCATAAGAAATGCATTGGACGATTTTTGAAATGGCTTCCCGATAAGCTGGAAAGATAAAACCCGGAATGGTGACAGAGGCGTGGGACCTTCCCGATAAGATATTGAATCGAAACTTTGGAACAAGTAAGGATGGAACTTATCTAATATTATTTTGCTGTCTTCTCTCACGATCGGGTTCTTAGTTCGTCGCCAGGCGGTCTTTGGCGCGAAGTTTTAAATTTGAACTGAGGCAGTACTTGGTATAATACTGTATTCAACGGATTGCTTGCAGTATGCAAGCAACTTTTACTCGTATATATATATTTATAGGGGATACGAATTCTGACCATGTTCCACAAACGCCGTCGACGTCAGATTTTTTCGACGTAATGGCCCTACACTCTAGATGCCAGAATAATGCAGACTTCGACGCTAGCTATCATGGGTTCGATGCCAGAAATTCCCAAAAATCGCAATTTTCCCATAAGAATGCATTGCGCGGATTTTTGAAAATGATTTTGAGGCACTTATCGCTAAGATAGAGGAACCAAAATTTCGGAGGTTGAAGTTGAGGTAGTCTTCTATGCTTTTCATGGAAAAAATGTAGCCAAGTGACAGTGAGTTCGACGCCAGGTGGATGCAAAATTCTTCCATAAGAAATGCATTGGACGATTTTTGAAATGGCTTCCCGATAAGCTGGAAAGATAAAACCCGGAATGGTGACAGAGGCGTGGGACCTTCCCGATAAGATATTGAATCGAAACTTAAGAACAAGTAAGGATGGCACTTATCTAATATTATTTTGCTGTCTTCTCTCACGATCGGGTTCTTAGTTCGTCGCCAGGCGGTCTTTGGCGCGAAGTTTTAAATTTGAACTGAGGCAGTACTTGGTATGATACTGTATTCAACGGATAGCTTGCAGTATGCAAGCAACTTTTACTCGTGTATACATGCATATATATATATATATATATATATATATATATATATATATATATATATATATATATATATATATATATATATATATATATCTATTATATATAGCTAACTCTCCGGATATACCTATATATATATATATAGATATATATAGGGGATACGAATTCTGACCATGTTCCACAAGCACCGTCGACATCAGATTTTTACGACGTACTGGCCCCACACTGTAGATGCCAGAATAATGCAGACATCGACGCTAGGTGTCATGGGTTCGATACCAGAATGTCCCAAAAATCGCAATTTTCCCATAAGAATGCATAGCGCGGATTTTCAGAAAATTTTTTGAGGAACTTATCGGTAAGATAGTGGAACCAAAATCTCGGAGGTTGAAGTTGAGGTAGTCTTCTATATTAGGAATGGAAGAAATGTTACAAATAGACTGTGAGTTCGACGCCAGGTGGATGCAAAATTCTTCCATAAGAAATGCATTGCTGAAATCTTTGACGATTTTTTTAAATGCCTTCCCGATAAGCTGGAAAGATAAAACCCGGAGTAGTGACAGAGGCGTTTGAAAACATTCTATCCTCAGGTTTATCGTTTCTCTAGTGGTCCTTGGTTCGATGCAAGACGGTCATTCCGATTCCACCATGTATTTCAAATGGGGAAAGCGGAATCTTATTTTGGGACCTTCCCGATAAGATATTGAATCGAAACTTTGGAAAAAGTAAGGATGGCACTTATCTAATATTATTTTGCTATCTTCTCTCGCGGAAGGGTCCTGAGTTCGACGCTAGGCGGTCTTTTGCGCGAATTGTTGCAATCTGTTTTGAGGCCGTTCTCGATGCGATAGAGCAATCAAAATTACGGTGTTTGCAGATGAGATGGTCTTCCATAGTACCAAAGGAAGAAATGTTAGCAAATGACCGTGTGTTCGACGCCAGGTGGGTCCGAAATGCTTCCGTAAGAAATGCATTGGTGAAATCTTGGACGATTTTTTTAAATGCCTTCCCGATAAGCTGGAAAGATAAAAACCGGAATGGTGACGGAGGCGTTTGAGAACATTCTTTCATGACGTCCACTGTTTCTCTAGTGGTCCTTGGTTCGATGCAAGAGTGTCATTCCGATACTACCATGCATTTCAAACGGGAATAATGGAATCTTATTTTAGGACCTTCCCGATAAGATATTGTATTGAAACATTGAAACACGTCAGAGTGGCACTTCTCTAACATTCATATGCCATTGTCTCTCACGAACGGGTCCTGTGTTCGACACCAGGCGGTCATTTACGCTAATTTTTAGAAATTGTTTTGAGGCCTTTCTCTCTGCAGGAGACTATTCAAAATCACAGCGTTTGCGTTTGAAGTAGTTTTCTATAGAACCAATGCAAGAATGGTTGCAAATGACCGTTAGTTCGATGCCAGATGGATGAAAATTTCTAACGTAAGAAATGTATTGCGGCAATTTTTAAGAATTTTGCTGGATAAGCTTCGAAGATGACACCCGTAAGAGGAACTTATTGTAATTTTTTACCAATTAGCTTGCAGTATGCAAGCAACTTTTACTCGTATATATATATAGGTATATCCGGAGAGTTAGCTATATATAATAGATATCTCCTCATCGCACTGCCACAGTTCATTGCCTCAACGGGGCGGAGGGGTATTAACGGAAGTTGGAGGCGATGCATAGCCCAGGTTCAACCATGCTAAGAAGGTTTCAACAATATCTCCGACCAAATGGTATAAGTGGCATTCACCAGCCGGCATTAGGACAGCCTGGTGAATTATTGTCCTTCATCCCCCAAATGCAAATAGAATTTTCATGATGAGCTTCGGTAATGGAAATTTATCCGGACGTAAAAGCACCACCCATTCGGATGTCCGGGAGGTGGTGGAATTACAGAGGTCCATCATGAGGAAAAGAGCTACCACCCTACACTTTGCAACTTACAACTGCCGCAGCTTGAAGAGTGAAGACAGACTACTGGAACTACTGAATGAAGCAGAGAATATAAATTGGGACGTCATCGGTCTCAGCGAAGTGAGACGAAAATCAGAAGACTTGATTACACTCAAGGAAGGTAATTTATTTTATTACAGGGGTACTAAGGATGGAAGACTAGGAGGTGTCGGGTTCTTGATCAACAAGAGATGGAGAAACAATGTACAGAAGATAGAAAGTATATCTGACAGAATTTGCAAGCTCTTACTTAAGATATATGAGCGTTACTCTGTTCAGATCATACAAATCTACGCACCAACAGCAGCAAGCAGCGAAGAAGAAATTGAAAATTTTTACCAGACTCTGGGCACTGAGCATGATAAGGAAGCCCACTATTATAAAAATAATTATGGGCCATTTAATGCTCGTGTAGGTCAACAGGAAGCCGATGACACCTTCGCAGGACAATACAGATTGGGCCAGAGAAACGAACGTGGTCACCGCTTGGGAGAATTTGCTGAATGCACCAATATGTATACATAAGAAATACATATTCTAAGAAGAACCCTAAAAGGAAGTGGACTTGGAGAGGACCCGACAGAGTAAGAAATGAAATAGATTATATATTGGTTAATAAACTACACAGTAACAGACTGTGAAGTCTTGAACAACTTTAGGATGTGACCACAGGATCGTAAGATGCAGATTGAAGATCAATCTCCAAATGGAACTCAAGAAGTTGATTTCATGCAAGTAACATGAAATAAACATCAAAAAACTAGAAGAAAACAGGAATAAATATCAGCTTGAGCTAAAAAATAGATTCTCAGCACTTCAAGAAGAAGAAATAGAAACCAAAGTCATGCAAGCTGTTAAGGAAGTAGCAGAAGAAGTAGCAAGCACACCAAGAAGAGCTAAAGATAGAAAGCTAAGTGACAGCACCCGACAAATGATGAAACGACGTAAGGAACTGAATAATTCAGATACACAAAAGGATAACATCGAATACGTCGAGCTTAGTAAGGCTATCAGAAGGACAATTAAGGAAGACGTGAGAAAATTCAATGAGAGAAATGTGCAAGAGGCTATAGAAAACAGCAAAAGTATGAAGAAGACTAGACGACGTCTAGCAACTGGAAGGAAACAGATTTTAGCCATACACAAGGAAGATGGCACAAGAACTTGCAACAGACAATCAATACTAAGGCCGTGGCTCCACGGGCGGCGAATTGCCGCGCCTAGGCGCGTGTTTTTCGCTGCCGAAAATCTGCTGCTCGAGGGTGGCTCCACGGGACAGTAAATGACTGTCCCTAGGAGCAGCAGATTGCCGGCGGGCGCTGTATAGCACTGTGAAAAATAGACCCTAATCCATGCTGCGCGGCATGACCTTGAAGCCGTCGTACAAACGCGCCTATCGACAGCAAAATGCGGCGTGTGGAGCCACTCTCATTTAATCCTATGGTTCTTAGTTTCGGTCAGTAATTCGCTGCCTCTAGCAACAGCAAAACGCTGCCCGTGGAGCCACGGCCTAAGGACGGTAGCAGAATACTTCGGCAACCTATACAAGAAGGAAGAAAATGCTGAAGAGGAAAACCAAGAAGAAAGCCAAAACCAACGAGATCCCCTCTCTATTCTCCCAGAAGAAGTAACAGCAGCAATAAGGCAGAGGAAGAACGGAAAAGCAGGAGGCGTAGATGGAGTGTTAGCAGAATATTTTAAACTTGGTGGAACAGAAGTTGCACACGTTTTAGCGCAGTTATTCACTAATTGCCTGAAACAAGGAAGAATCCCCCAGGACTGGATTCATGCAAGAATAGTCCTTTTGCACAAGAAAGGAAGCAAGGAAGAGCTGAAGAATTACCGTCCCAACAGTCTCCTTCCTGTTGTTTACAAAACATTCATGTGGATAACAGCTGAACGGATAAAGATTACTCTATCATCTGCCCAGCCTAGAGAGCAAGCAGGATTCCGGAAGGGCTTCAGTACTATGGATTATATCCACACACTACAAGAAATAATCAGCAGAACGAATGAATATGAGATGCCACTAGTACTATGCTTTGTGGACTATGCTCAGGCCTTCGACTCGGTGAGTACCTCCTCTACACTGGAAGCTCTGGAAAAACAGGGAGTAGATGCAGAGTACATCCGTCTCCTACGCAGCATTTATAAAAATGCCACAGCCTCAGTAATGCTACACAAAGTTACTGAAGAATTCAAGACTGAGAAGGGAGTTAGACAAGGAGATTGCCGTTCCCTAATTCTTTTCACAGCTGTTCTGGAGGAAGTTCTTAAAACCTTGGACTGGGAGCAGAAAGGTCTGCGGATTAATGGGGATACATCAGTCATCTGCGCTTTGCAGATGATAGATGCAGCTCATCGCAACCAACGGAAAAGATCTAGCTTCAAGACTTCATGAACTCAAAACAGTAGGACAGAAGATAGGTCTCAGGATAAACTTAACAAAAACAAAGGTAATGTATAACTCTTTTGCAGCACAAGAAACAATCAAATTTGAAGGACGCAAAATTGAGGGACGCCTCTGGAGGTCTGCTCAAAATACACATACCTAGGACAACTAGTAACTACAGGAGAGAACAATAGGATAAACGAAGTGAACAGAAGAATTAAACTCGGCTGGAGTGCCTTCGGAAGAAATGCACATATTCTAAAGTCACAAATGCAAATGGCCTTGAAGAGGAATGTCTTCAACCAATGCATTCTACCAGTGTTGACCTATGGAAGTGAAACCTGGGTGTTAAACGCTGCAATAACCCAGCGACTTCAGACAACGCAAAAAAGTATGGAAAGGTGTATGCTTGGGATCACAAGAAGAGACAGGAAACGCAACACCTGGGTGAGGATGAAGACTGGAGTGACAGACATCATAGATAAAGTAAGATCACTGAAATGGATGTGGGCAGGCTATGTGGCGAGAAGAAACGACAACCGTTGGACTAGAGCGGTTCTGAACTGGACACCAAGAGATGTGAAGAGACCAAGTAGAAGACCAAAGGACCGATGGAACACAGACATCATTAAGTACTTAGGGGTGACATGGCAAAGAGAAGCTCAGAATAGAGAGAATTGGAAGGCACTTGGGAAGGCCTACATCCGACATCGGATTGAAAATGGCTGATGATGAGGAATAGGAAGAGTTGAGCATAATATTCACTCCCGCAAATTCTATATATTTGTAAGAGGTGCTTCGACGGAGGCGAATGCGCTACACACTTGGCTACCCGGTAGCCCAAAACCTCAAATTCAATGAAAAGAGCAAATATCAGAAACCGCTGATATCTCGAAATAACCTGAAGTATATTTAGAGAGAGTAGAGATAAGGCAACGTTAGATAAAAATATGATCAAACATAATTCCTAGTACTCCAAACCAGAGTCGATTAGAATGAATCGTTGACTGATAAAGGAAAGATAAAAGATTAGAATCTCGAGTTCGAAATCCTTTCTTTGAACGGTTCAGATTTATGCGTCAATCTCCGTTTAATTTAAGAAATAAGATGTAGCAGATACACAATTAGGGAAGAAAAACGAATCTTTTAACATCTGTGGTGAGAGGACATCTCTCCGAGAGAACAGCCCAAGAAAAAATTCTTCCCCTGATATTTTAACCTTGAAAACCGTGACAAAAGGAAACATCGAAAAGTGCATTTAAGTCTGATATGCTCTGTGCTGAGTCAAAACTGATAGCCCCCTCTATATCAAAGTTCGTATCGACAGTGGGATATGTGTCTCACAAAATTAGTCATTCAAAAGGAGAGACTCACAAGGAACTGTTTTAGAGGCAGAGAGATGAAATATATATGTATCGAATGAAGCTAACGATTGGCTAAAACCGTTGCGGTGCATCTTGGGAAGGAAAAACGAAATACTTATTTAAGCGGAAATCAGAGCGTCTTAAGTTGTATTTTTACCATTTATTTAGTGAAAAAGAGGCCAGGAGAAAACCGTGGAATAGCATCTTAAGTGAAAGCCTATTAAATAACTTTTGCTGTATTACTAATTTTACTACTCTGATTCGACATTTCAAAAATTTGATATAGAAATAGAATTAAAAGTAAAATTAGCCATATAATTATTTCATTACTATTATTATATTTATCTAGCCATTTATTGATGCACTTAATTTACAAAAACACATTTTCTCAGCGTAAAAAATATTTCACTTATATTTCAAATATTTCACATTCGTGAAAACTTTGTAAGAAGGAGGGAAAGCTTTGAAAGCGCTTCCAAAATTTGTGCTGAAACTAAAGAAATTCTTAGATTAATCTTAAAAAGATAAGATTTGCAACATTTCCCTGTTACTCGAAAGAATAAAATGAAAATGTTAAGGATTTGAAACGTTATCTGCGGATTCGATGAAAGCGGAGAAAGTTCTGTATTTCAAATACTTACACGATAAGTTTAATTCAAAGATTAAATAGACTCGAGCTATGGAGACGATCCCAAGAAATTGGATTCCTATGAACCGTAAATGAGCTGCTAAATAAATCACTGGCAAATCAGAAATCGAAGAAAAAATCCGAAATATCCACCATTAGCCGAAGAAATAGCAGAAACAAAACACGGTATAAATTTGGCGCAGTATTTTTAAAACTGCTTCCCACCAGGAATCGAACCAGGGTCACCAAAGTCGAATGCGAGGGCTACTCTGGGTTCAGCAAAATAAAGATACTATTGTAACCATGGGCGAAAACGATAATTGACATCGATAGCAAGGAGATTCCTAAATGAATTCAAAAGCATGAATAGTCGATATACAGATTAAGAATAGAAGTAATCAAGTCGATGCGATATTTTTGGATTTTCGGAAAGCGTTCGATAAAGTCCCACATCATAAATTATTGTGCAAATTAAAAGTTTCGGGTATCAACGAAGAAGTAATAAGCTGGACTTCCTCTCCGATAGAGAACAACGAGTATTAGTGGATGGTATTAGCTCCAACCTAGTAAAAGTGACCTCCCACAGGTTAGCGTAATCGGATCATTCTTAGTATACATTGACGACCTTAATAAACACATCGACAGTAAATCTGGAATGTTTGCATGCTGCAATATATTCTAACTACACTGTGGATGTGCATCCGATTTGAATGCTGAGAACTGAATAATTCCATAAAAAGAATAATAAAGCGTACTTTGAGTCTACGTCATATAAGAGAAAGAAAAGAGAGTGGAAGAAGACGCGCTTTCCACGTAATAAACATGTGATACCGTTTAAGATGTTACCCAAAATGCATCGCTTTAGCCAAGCGTTCGACTTACTTTTTTACGTCATCAGTGTCGTCCTCTCACACTTGGTCTTTGTAATGGTTCATTTGTGAATTTCTTATTTGGATTGAGTAATTTTGTGAGAAGAAAATGAACGCCAACATCCCCTTCTCGGGACCGAACTCTGAGATAGATCACTTTTCTCTCAAAACAGAAAGGTTAGATTTAAAAGCCTTTTTGTGGCCGTTTCGTCGCGTCACAGTCTCAAGAAGTGAACTTTTCAAATTCAATGGAAGAAATATGTTTCTTGAGCCGTTGAGTGCAGTTTCGGAGAAATTGTTGGCCCTCTCATCATTACTGTCTAAATATTCGTTAATCTACTTCAATTTTCTATCTGATTAAATCTGCTTCTTTTCCTATAACAAATGACCGAATGTAATTAAATAAGATTTTCTACCAGTCATCAAAAGTAATGCAAGCGTCACTACTCAATGCAATTCCTACTTAGACCTCTGAAGGATTTTGCTGTAATTAATAATCTTCATAGCGTCAGTACGCTTCGAAAGTGAAGTTGATGATTGCATAAGTTCCGCCGTTATTGGAATAGCAGTCATAATTGTCTGTCCATTAATCTCTCTCTTCTAATTGAGCAGAATTAACAACTCGTCGCTAATCATTCGTTTAACTCATCCGCTCTAAGTCTACCGAATTAACACATGGGTGATTTACTAAGCATGAGAATCATTCGAGATTCGTGCTCTCCTCGTGACATCTGTAATGAATTCACTAATGACAAACATTCGTTTGAAGGGAACGGAAAGTATATGTACCGACGCTCTTCACACTGTCTTCAAAAGGGAAATCTTTGTGATTTTTCTTTTTTCCACTGCTCAGTTTTGAGACTGGTTAATATTCACTTATTTCGTACAAGCAAACGGATTAATCTATTGCAGTGACGCTAGTGATATTTTCAATCTCAAGTTGTAAATATACCAAAGAAAGAAAGGGCGTGTTTCTTGGAGTCTTACCACTTGGTTCGACTTTTGACGACACGGAAATACTCTCTTTCAAAAAATTACGTAAAGTTCATTTTGATCGATTCAATTTTCTTCTTTTGTAGAATCAAAGCAGAATTCAATAAACCTACGAAATCGAGAATGGCACCAAAATAATTCAGATTCTTATTTTGGTTGCGTAATTTCCCATCGGATTAGAAATTCCTTGTATTAGAAAAAAATAGACGAAGACTTCGTACAATGTTGTGTTTATGAAGAACCCTGACGACTAAACCTAAACGATTATTGAACTCGACTCTCGTACGAATTATAGGCCTATATAAAATGCATGAGTTCCGACATTTCATGGTAAAATCGGAATTCAGCAATTTACAAATAATGAAACCTTTTATGCTGTTAATGATTTGGAGTTTGACTTGAAGAAAATATCAAATAATAAATACTTTATTTCTTAGAATCTGAGAAATTTTGCCGTAGAAATGATTCCAAGGCAACAATATAAACAAACGCGGTATTGTTTTAGCGACCATATAAAAAATACATCGATGTTTTCTGTGGAAGCTATATATTAACTTTAAAATGGATATAATGGAAGTAATTTTTAGAAGAAAGGATTTGTATCGATTTTCATTTCCATATGTAAAATTGCACGTTTATAGGAGTATCTTTTATACTGATTATTCAGAGAGGTCATGCATACAATATTAATTGTACAATCTTATATATAATTAGCGGTGTGTCCGTCTGTCCGTCCGTCCGTCCCCCCTTTTATCTTGGAAACTATTTGTCGTAGAGCTATGACACAAACTGCATTCTATTTCTAATATGCTGAAAGCCCCACGAAAACTATTTTCATCTTTATGAAGGCTCGGGTTCGAACCCAGGACTCCATAATACGTTTCCATAAGGAATGCACGTAAAGTTCGTTTTTGGACCCTGCAGGCTTTGTCACTTTTACAGAATTGAATTGGAAATAATGGTCCTACGAAGTGAAGAAAAGTACCAAACGAAGGTAAATTGAATGAAGAATCTTATTATTATCGTAAAATACACTTTTTGAATCTAAATTACCAGAACTATGACAAAATGAACGAAAATTTTGTAAAATTTCGCCGTAGTAAACAACCAGTCCCCCTGACGACCAAGGTGATTGTTGAATCCGATACATTGATTTTCCCACAAGAATACACGGGGATTTTAAGTCCATACCGAATTAATGGTAGGAACTGATGTCAGAGTTTATGAAGAGGAGGCAATTTACTGAGATTTCAGCGAATGTACTATAAACTATGATATTTAAATAGCAGGAACAAAATTACAGCCATTTTGGAGTTTTTCTTTCTCAAACCGAATTGAAAAAAGACATTTATACATTCGTTTGTGGTGATAAAGATGACGAAGAAATATTACGTCGAGGAAGATTTTTGAGGGACAGGATTTTAAATTGATTTTTAAAGCAGTGCGTTAATGTTACTCTCACGAACTGCATAATGTTCAATGGAATCGGATTCGTAATTTTTCGGAATTTCACTAATATTCTTAGGTTAAAATTCCATCTTCATTATTATTTATTAAAAAATAGGGTATTGATAAGTTGGATATTAAGTCATCTATATTTAAATGCTGCATATTTATTAAAAAATTAAAATTAGGACCCGTCATGCATGAAGGGGAAGTGTACCAGTAATAATGAATTAGTTCTACTAGCTACAGTGGAAATCGGTTGAAATGAAAACGGATAATTGTTTTGCCGATTTACAACGCATTACAGGTTTTATTTTCACAGTTTATTAAATATTCCAAGGTACATTGCTGCATTCACCCCTTTTTCTCCTTATAAAACAATCAACGAATGCAAACACACAAATACGAATTACCATAAGTGTAATATTCCCCAATTTATACTGAGATTAAGAGTACGCCTCTCTTCGTTGTTTTTTTTATTCACAGACTGTTCTCATATAATAATCAAGATTTTGAATTTAGCTACCATGGATAAATTGCAAAGTAATACAGCGAGTTGAAAGTCATTGTTAAGCATTTCAAATAATTAAGCACTTTCCAGTAATTATGAGAATTGATACTTAGGGTGTCGTTTGAGGTGTTTTTTCTTGCCTTAAACTTCAAATCCACTCCCAAATATTATTAAGGATCGACAACAGACCGGAATAAATTTCCTGTTGAAGGTTAATATTTGAATGGTTTAAAAAAATTTTTGTGAAATCGACAATATCATGCAGCGTTTGAATAAAAGTTCTGATTAAGTCTTGTACTGGAAGCTGTCCGCTTCCTAATTGAATCTGGACCAGGGAAATTTAATCACTCTTATTTAAGAAATGAATGGGATACACTGAACTTTCTTTGATAGTCTTTCCTATTCTTTTTCTGCACTAAAAAGGTAGAGGAGACGCTCCTGTAACATGCAATGATATCCTTTGAAATTTGTATGGTTTCGACTACAGTCTCTATGTATCTTCTCAAGGCATGGAGTCGAACTCAATAATATTTTCTTGCAACAATATCCAAATAATTGATTATTGAATCCTATTATGATGATAGCATAAGTGGTTTATTATGTATGTACATCCCAGCACTTTCCATTTTCCAAAATAATAAAAATACGAAGTTCTCCTCTAGGAGATTTAAACCCCACTGGATTTAAATAATGTCCAATAAAAATGTATAGTATTTGTGAAATGGAAGTATCAGAAAACGGTTATTTTGGAATCTATCAGTAAAGGCTTGCTTGGGGTATTGGGTCTTTAAAGCTCCTTTATCTTCTGCATTCGTATAAAAGCAACTTAAATCATATTATCAATAACATTAAATGCATACAAATATAATCCTAGAGTTATCTTTATTAGTATTTACTATCCAAACATTATAAATATCGTTCCCTTTTCATAGAATGAAAGCATAAATGCATACCTATATACAAACAGAGGGAGGGACCCTTAGACTTGCTTCTAAAATCTTTGGAGAGGATAATTTCTACACAATAGATACATTTCTACACAAATAGCATAACTAATTTAATCCTAAATCTATTTTCCTCGTTGAGAATCAATGGGAAATTCAGCTAGTTTTTATAAATTAAATTTAGTTCTGTCATTATTGACCGACTAAATTACTAGTTTGAAAAATGATGAGCCATAGAATAGTTCCCTTTTGTAAGGTTGAAAAGTCCGAATATCACGGTTAAGATTCTATCCCGCTTATCCATGAAAAGAATCTTATTCTGTTTTAATGTATTCCTTTAAATTTTCTTTACCTTTTTAAGTTTTTACGTCGCTGTGAATCATGTTTCACTGATTTTGCAATGATTAAATTTCGTTTGAGATAATTAAGTTGAGCGAAGGATGAAAGAGATGAAGGAATTTGGTGCTGAAATTGATTTTCTCTGAAGGAGGATGCACAGCTCAAATAAACTCACAGATCATAAGACTAGATTCCTAAAATCATTTATAGTCAACGCTGTGTTATACGATTATATATTTTAATATTTTCCATATTTATATTTTTATATATTTATATTTTACATATTTATATTTTCAAATATTTACTCATCCGATGTCAGTAACTCTAATAAGAAATTCATGAAAACAGTTTCGCAAAATCGCTTCGTCATCCATCATCTGAATACCATTTTCATATTTTTCGAAATTGAATTACATTCCAAATTTATTTTCCCAATTACCTATTTAATCATTCCTAAACGTATTAATGTCTTAAATCATTTATTTATTTAACTGGTCACTAAACAAGCATCAACATACAGCGCTATGCCAAGTACAGCTGAAGATGAAAATATTAAATGAATAAGATCAACAACTATGCAAAATAATGAAGGACAAGAGACTTTTCCACAGTATTTTATTCGGAGATTACCGGTTTCGGCTACATCATCAGATCAGAAAGGAATACCAAGCAATATATATGGTGAAGAGGGGACTAATTCGGGAAATTGGAGTGACGGATAATTTCCAGTTGCTCTAAAGCATTCAAACGGCTACCTTTGGTTTCAAAATTCAGGACAAAAGCTATTGGAATACTGTTCATCTAAAAGATGGTTTGCGAAATGTGAGGAAGTGGACTTTTTCTCAAAAGCCTTAGAATGTTCTTTGGAACTTATGAGGAAATTTCTAGAAGTTTGGCCAATGTAAATAGCCCCTCAGCCTCAATCAAAATGTAGCATATATACTCAAGACTTGTTCAGCGAGTGAAAACGGTCTCTCTGGTTACAAACTTCATAGGAGAAAGAAATATTGGGAATTGAGAGCATGGAGGAAAGTTGACTAAAAGTGCCATTCCAAACACAGAAGATATCTTCAATGTAACGGAACCAACAGACAATATTTTTCAGAAGAACATCATTAGACTGAAAGATTTTGTATTCTAATGAGTCCACAGAGTCCAGATAACGGTGAGCCCATGTAGAGTCCATTGGCACCCATCGAAAAAGAAGTAGTATTCCTGATGATGGTTTGTAGCCAAAACCGGTAATCTCCGAATAAAATACTGTGAAAAAGTATACATCTCTTCTCCTTCATTACGAAGCTCAATTTCCATAACATCTCAGCCGCCTCCATGGATTTTAAACAAAACAAAACATAAATGATAAAATAAAACTATCGAAAATTAAAGAATTAATTACATGGATTATTCAGTCGGTTCAAAATCAGACAAAGAGTCATATTTAGGATTGAGGGAGATAAAAAGGTAAGGAAAAGGGGAAATTAGTAAATAATATAATATAGGAAGGCGAAGGTTTTAATAGAGAGGAGATTAGGGATTTGGTGGGACACGGAAACAGACTATTTTTAAAAAGGAATTGAAGACTCGATTGAGATAAGAAGATAGGACAAAAGAGGATTATTACACTCGGTCTCAGAATATATTGAATCGATGCGCTCCTCCCTATACTTTACAGTTAATTTAAGAAACTAGTTAGCATGGTTCGACATAATACAACTAATTAAATACTGAGTCAACCCAAAAGTGGAAATAAAATTTAAAGGAAGCAGTTTTCAAAGTTGTTCAGTGTTTCCTACGATCATTACTATCTTATAAACTCGAAATAAAAAGAAAGAAAATAAGAATGAATTATGCAGTAAATACTAATTTTCAAATAGTGAATTAAATGTAAATGAATGCTTTGGGTTAATAATTTTGTTATTTACATATTTCACTAAAGATAGATTAAGATGCTAGTTTGGGAAGTGGGGTCAAAAGCTCTACATTTTGCCTTGATAGAGAGGATCTCAGTCCATTTCCGAGTTCGTCATCTGTAATATTATTTATTGCATTACATCGCATGGCTTCTGGCGATGAGCGGAAAACTCTATGGACTTCCGTCAGATCTCTTGCCTATACACATAAATCAGTAAATAAAAATAATTATTTAAATACATTAAATCAGTCTTTCAGAATATATACCTAAATCAATGAAAATTTTACCAATCAACATTGCATCTTTATTTCATATCGATGAAAAATTATATATATTTAGATATTTAGATTTTATCGACATATGCCACATATCGATATTTTCGATATGTATTATTACGATACATATGTTAATCGATTGACATATATCGCATATGTATGATAATCTACGTGATATTGATCGATTTATCATTATCGATATTGGATGTATATGTTTTATCGCCATCAATTTCAAATCGATTGATTCGTAATCAGATTAAGAGTTGTCTAATATAATGCATCCACGAGCATTGATCAAGTGGAGCTAAAAATGGACGTTCAAAAAAGATCTTTTTTTCCGCCGTTAGAACGCGGCCAAATGAAGAGTAATTGGATCCTCACGTCCTTTCCCTCAACCTATCCATACTACGTCAGGAACTGACCACGTAAAGCTTGTGTAATTAAGAACTCTTTAAAAAAGTAGTTAATGGGACTCGTGTTTTAAAATTGAAATAGTTTCAACGCTTTTAATTCAAACATATAATTACTTCTTTGAATATTTTCAAGCTTATATTTGGAACCCCTAGGTTTGGAACCAGGACTGGATATTTGCATTTGGTAAATGAATAAGAATTCATAGTAATGAAATAATAATGATTATAAAACAAATTATTTTTCCATTAAATTTCGGTAACAAATTATTTAAAAACGAGGAAGATGACGAAAAAAGTAACAAATTATCTGCTATACTAAAAACGCGCATATATTTATCAAATATCGGAAAAGTAATGCAATAATTTAATCTAAAAATTCATAGATCCAAATCCTGTCTTCCATCCCAATTAAAGGAATATTTATTAAGTTTTACAGGGCTTTATGATTAGTTCGCTAGCGAAGAGAGTTGGCGAAATTTTAACTCAGATTTTATATCTACAGCTGCGCTATATAAAATAAAGAACACTCCTTACCGTTTGAAGATACTTTTTTAGTAAAGAGCCAAAAAACCTTCTTTTTCGTTTTATAATGTAAAATAATTAGAAATTTGTGATATCCCGGTGATTATGATTCCACTGAGCTTGTTTTTCATGGCGGCTAAATGATGTTGTTTGAATACCATTCGATACTCCTTGTTACATTCTTGTGCAGTCATAATTAATTCTTTCAGCCCTCTTGAGAGCCTGCCAATTGGCGCACTCACGTAAATGAACTTCCTAAATAAAGAAGTTACAGCATTAACATTCCCAACGAAAATTCTCATTGAAATATTCCGAGAATAGAAATGCACTCGGTTAAGAATGTTTCGAGGGAATCGAGTGAAAACCGTGGCAGGATAACTTTATCACAGGAGTGATACGAATTTTTACTTCTATTGCAGTAGAAAAGAAAATGGAGGGTTTTTTGGCTCTTTAAATCTTACATAATAGCTTTAGAACTAATAAAACGAAAAGAAATCTAGTTTGCTTTACTTTCTCGTCACATTTCCTTTCACTAAATTTTGGTCCTTTTTTTCGACGAAGCAAATTTTACTGGGAAAGTAATCAATTGTCGATGTGAGGTTGGCTAAAGCGGGACCATTAGAAGACTGTGAATAGCGTCTTCGACGTGTCATATTCTGCTGCAAACATGGAACGTCGAAATTACAGTGAAACGCAGGAGCGGATCACTGGGAACTATTTTGCGAGTCGGAAGGATATTTCATAAGTAATCCTTACCCTATTTTCTGGAGCTGTGGAAAATCGCGTACAATGAGGCACTGAGAGGCTCATCGTGTGGTCTTTTTTCATGACACGCCGTGGAGGTACAATTATAACTTGAGCTCACTTGGTCGCACCATTTCAAATCGTTTATTTTTCTCAAGGCGCCAACGACATCACAAGTACTTCGTTGCTAGGAAACACGCTAAATCAACGAATGATAGCACATGTTCCCTTAGTTTTTAAACGTTCTGTTTACCATGCCTAACTATTTATGCATCATATATTAACTAGTGAATTCTCCGTCACAGCCCAACTTCACTGTTTCTTTCTTCTGAGAGCATCTTCGAGTCTTCCAGAGTCGAACCCATGATACTTTGGGTGAAGATATGGCCATTGACAGCCCATAAGAACTCTTAAAGAATCTCTAAATTTCAGAATTCTATCTCGGGAAGTGTGTAACATTGGTGTTAAAAATTCCTCCAATATATTTCGTGAGTGAGCAGCTAAATTCGGATGTATAAATATATACACAATGTTGATTACTATATAAGATTACCTATCCGAATTGAATTTTTGTTAATTTTATATAGAGCGGTTTCAAATTAATCCACATCTTAGATTTGAAAAACTATGCTTAAAATTAGAACATTGTGAGTTAAAAACAAAAAGTTATAGATTATATTACCAGAAATACATCTTTATTAGTGAAAAATGTAAACGTTCTTAGATACTGAAATTTTTTACACATAAATAGAGATAATGAGGTTTAGATTTAAGATCCATTCCCGATGAAAATCATAATTGCATGGATTAATGAAAATTAAATGACTCAATCAAGACAGTTGTCTCAAAATCTTGCAACTAAACCATTTCTTAACTAAATATATATCATAACTAATACCAACTAACTATCTCGTTATTAAAGTTTCCTAACTGATTTATGACGAAGAAGCAGTACATTCTCATAAACAACATAGAAAGTTTCTTTGTGTGTGCTTCGCTAATAACATGTTACATAAACTTATATACATTGAAGACTGTTAAAAATCCTTTCCGTGCAGATGATACATTTTATTTACCATAAAGACAACGATTCCACCTCAGAAAATTCAAAAAATGCGAATTCACTTTGATGGCTTTACTTCTCTTGGAAAATAAAGCTGAAGAGCATCCTCGGACAAAATGAAACTAACATCAAAAGAAGGTAAAATTGAACAAGGATTGAAATATTGGTTTCGATTCCAAATTGCGAGAATTTTGATAAAATTAACGAAAAATTTGCAAGGTATTATGAACATTAACAACTGGTTCCATCGACGGCCAAGATAATTCTTTAACCCGAGCTAATTAATTTTCCTAGAAGAATATTTGGGGAATCGAAGCCCATTTAATAGCAAGGGAGAACTGTGTAAATGAAGCTTAGAATTTAGCAATTGATCGTCATCGTTATCATCAAACCGATCGCTCCCCAATCAAATTAATTTTCTGCTGAACATTGGAATTGTTGTACCGAACATAAATATGTTTTCAGTGAGGGACAGTTAAGGGAAATATTTTGAGGAACTAAGGAAAATGTTTAGCGAAAATAAGGTGTGCAGAGAATAAATTTTTGTGAATTTCACGCTTCGGATATGGTTTGCATATTCCTCATGGACATTTGGAAATGAACCGTGAACATGATTTCATTAATGATTTCAAATAATGGAACGGCTTCCTTTTCTTACGCCTCAAATTCGTAACGTTGATTAGGTTCCTTTATGAGCACAGAAAATAGCAATTAGTATGAGTATTACTAATAGTTATTTAGCCGTTGAGAATCACGGGCACTTCAGCTAGTTTATTATTTATTTCAAGTCTACAAGTTGCCCCGTGCGAAAATTTCGCACAAATGGTCATTGGGGTGAATGCAATTTAATAAAAAGAAAGTGGTAGTTAGGTAGAAATGAAATGACAGTTTATGCTGTCTCAAAGTGTGAAATAAATTTTCATATTCGGTAATGCTCATGTTTCTGTAGTTGTCTTTCTGCTCCAAAATATGGTAGTTTATGCCGGTTTATTTTTATTATGTTATGGTCGCGTACGACGTCGAGGTCTTCGTTTCTGGAGATAATGATATTACTTGGGGAAACCGATGCTATCATTTTAAGACCGAGAATGGATATCACCAATGGATATGTCCCAAGAGAAAACTTTTTATTTACCACAACAAACGTAACCAAGTAAACAATAAACTCCAAACATGACAACGCTGACATCTACACTTCCAGGTGTGAAACTCAAAAATTCAAATATAAATTTCGATTCTTGACCAAATGGTGCATTTCCCATGTATCGATCCATTCTTAGCAGGAACCGGGAAACTTTTGGTCTTTCATTTATATCTTAATCGAGTGTGAAAGGAGAAAAGTCCCGGTGAACGAAAATAGATGTTTAGGAGTAATATATAGATTGGATTGAATTCCCATAATTACCTTTGCGATGTCTGATGATAACTGTCGGAATAGGTTGACGAATGCTGTCCCTTCCATCGAAATAACATAGTATATTTCCGTTAGAGTCGAAAATCACCAAGGTAAATAAGTAGTATTGAAAGCAACATTGACTTTGAAATATTATCTTAATTCAATTTATTAATCGTTCAACGTATGTATATTCAAAGAATTCAATGTTCAAGCTCTCCTTTGAGTAAATCTTTCCAAAGCATTATCGCTCATACTGTCATATATATATATTACAAAAAAACGATCATCTAGATAGAAATATCGAGGGATTGAATAGTCTATCAACCTTCAGATGCATCTCTCAAAGAATGCTTTTCTAAGGGGTAAATGCCATGCCGATGACGACATGTGTGCTTGGTGGGCCGCTTCTACCAGGAACCCTGAAAAATCTCACGTGGCAAGGAATATTGACAAGTTAATACTATTACAAGTAAATTTCATCTATAAGTCATTATTATTTAACAATCTCTTTTCATCTTAACCTATATACTCATATTCTTTATTTGTACATGTAAAGTTTATGAAGCAACGTTCTACTTAATTCATGAATTCAATAGGTGTTTGCGTATTTTGTAGATTTAAGATTTATGTATTTTTCTAGATTGTAGCTGCTTGATTTGTAAATTATCGTACCCTCTGATATATTGTACTTTGAGTACGATAGTTCTTAAACAGTAATGTTCTGTTATTTTATGCGTAGAAATTTGTAATATTGTTTGTGCTGTTATAGTGTAAATTGACGTCGCCACGGACTGACTGCGGAATATAATAATATCAAAATGTGTGATAAATTGTGATTTTGAACTCCGATTCAACTAAGGAATCACTTGTTTGGGTGATCATCAGAGATAGAGAAATGAATTAAATACTGTTTCATTGGTAGGTGATATATTATCAGTTATTCATGTACATTTCTCCCGGTTAGCGTTTGCCATTTATTTCTGAGCTCTTCAAGCAATGAATATTACCTCTCTCGTAATGAAGGATAGAAGCACAAATGATTGCTCCAAATTTTCACGTTTATAAATTATCATAATGCCTATAATTGATTAATAGATTTTTAACTTAATTACATACACCTTGTATAATATTCACCTTTGTGTATGTATTTATCCATTAACTTCCATATTAAATGCAATTAAGCAATTTTTATAGTTAATTTCATGCATGAAATAGAAATATGGCGTTCATTAGAGGGCCAATAAACGATCTCAAACCTACATTTTTACCAAAGGCATCCTTGGTTCGACTCCAGGCGACTGGAAAATATTACCTTAAGAAACGTACGTAAAGTTCTTTATAACCGTTCGCAAACTTCTTCCTTTCGCAAGATTAAATGAGAAAAAAATGTGAAACTTGGTCAAATCAATTTCACTCACTGATGACGGGTTTTCTAGCAGAGACTCATTCCCTTTGGCGAAAGATGTTTATAGAAAGGTCCGTTAATTCAAACAGAGCATGCGTCAGCTGACGTAGAAATATCCATTACAATGCACCGATACTTGAGTTAGCAATTTGGATCCAAGTGTGATTCTGTTCCACGGCTCCAACGGCATAGTCATGTCCGAGGAGAAGAAGAGGAAGATAGTGGAGAGAAATGAAGGAATTTCAAGAAAATATTTGAGAATAAATGGAGAGGAAGAATTGAAAGAAGCCGAAGAATGGAAAAAGGATGAACGAGGTAAAGGAAATTTCGTTTTATTCCTTCGATTCTAAGTCGAAATCGGGTAGAAAATGGGAACATTCGTGCAGTGAATAAAGAAGTTTTACGATCAAGAGTTAGGTCAGGTTTTAAGAATTCATTGCTCGATATCAGGTACATATGTCGGAAACTCAGATCCTGAGGTTTGAGATATTTATCACAATACAACGCTCTCTGAGATCATTCTCAAATTTCTGATGAAACTCACGATCGGATTTTCTAGATAAGGTTTGATTTCTACCCATAAAACCATGTCTGCGAAGCACATGTTACATGTGATCGCACAATCTCAACAAGTCGAAAAAAGAAACACAAAGTGAGTGTTTCCTACTTTGTGAAATCGGTAGCGTTTTGAATGCATTATAATAATAATAGTTTATTTTCCAAATACTATACAGCATGTAAGTATAGGAATCGTCAAAAAAAGTAAGTTGCAATAAAATTTCGTTCAGAATGATGTATCGCATATTAGACTTTACAAATACAAGTATAATGATTACATAATGTTGTCACTTTCGTAGAATTTCTGAATAGGAAAAAGTGCTAGCGGTGTCAATCAAGTTGAAATGAAAGACCTAAATCTTTTCATTTCTAGGTTTTTAATATTGTCAGGAAGTTTGTACAGAAGACTAAGGCTATTGACGCGAAAAGGATTACCTGATTTTGATAATCTACAATACGGAATATCAAGATTGTTTTTGTTCCTTGTGTTGTGTCGTTTAGACCGCAATACAAAGTCGTTTTTTCTTTTACATGCATTAGGTTCTGGAAAAAATACGAACTATACACGGTCACTATATTCAAGCTTAAAAACAACAGGTTTAAAAATTTCTCTGATCTGAGAGTTAGTCATTAATCTAATAGCAATAAATACTTGTATAACATTTGCTGCATAATATAAATTTGATTGTTTATTAATGAATTTCGATTTAAGGTCCATGCACGTGGTCATCAGCTTGGCCGGTGGCATCGCATGGAAAGAGGCAATCGCCAGTGGACATCGAGACAAAGCAAGCACTAGAGGACAATTCACTGTTGCCCATCAAATACCAATCAAGACGCACCGCAAAGCTGTCAAACGGCGGCGCCGGATGGAAGGTGGAGTGGGAAGGTAAACACATGAGAATTTGCAGGCGGATTTTCAATTAGCCTTTTCAATAAGACTCTCACACTTCTCGAATAATTAAATATTTTCCCGTCGAAATGATCTCTAAGGTAAAATGTAAACGAATGTAATATTGTTTTAGCAAGTCATGTCCCTATGAAAATTAACACATGAACCTTTGTTAACCGATTCGTAACTCTTCTTTAATATTCAATGAAGACGTAAAATCTTAATCGGAGGGAATACAAAACCTTACATGAATGAATTTAAAAGATTTAGTTGATTCTAGTGTCAATGGCGCACAGGAATCGAACGCGGGACTGTTTTCACGAAGGTTGAGCGCGTTGCCTGTGATGAAAACTACATAATTTAAATTTATTTAATTTACTTTGAACAAGAAAATTGATTATGCGGAGAAGTACATAATTCAGGACACTAAGGTGTAAATATAACGGGATATGTCCATATTTTGTAAATGTCGTATTACGTGTAAAAATAAGACAATTTTCGTATCAGCAACGAATGAATTTCGTTTTGTTTTCGAAGATTTCCGCCTCGGTAATCAATTTCAGTACCGCTGTCACCTCCAGAACAAATTCTCGCTAAAGATATATATATATATATATATATAGATATATATATATATAACAATAAGTAAATGATAGAATATAACTGCACGGTTCTTAAAGAATGGCTATTTTTTAATATTGATCATTCGGAAGGAGTAGTTGTATGCAATAACTTTAGAAATAATAAATTAGCATGTTTTGTATAGATAAATTTAAGTTCCTTCGTTTTTTGAAGTGGATTATCATATGATATCCAGATTTAATGCAACCCTCCGGAGGAAATAGAATTGTATTATTTATTCGGCAGACGATGAAGGTGTAATGCTAAGTGGAGGTCCCCTCGGGAGCAGCGTATACCGGCTAAAGCAGTTTCATTGCCACTGGGGAAAGGACTCTTCCATGGGCTCAGAACACACCGTGGACGGGAAGCCATACTCAGGAGAGGTAATTCTTAAGATTATAGGAATGTGATTACAGAGGAGATAATTAGATCAAGTCTACTTCGATCTACAAAACATCCCTTAAAAAGAAAAGAAGGGCGTATATCCCGGCGCTTTTCGAGGGAAAACCGTGTTTCAAGCGGGATACTGTTATAAACGTACGTTCGAAGTCTGCTTTTCTCTTATTCGTGTATTATTTACTTAATCTTTTTCACTCTACGATGGAGCAGCTTTTACCAGGTAGATAATTAGGAAAGAATAACGAAATATTTAAACAGCAGTGGTAAGAGGGCATTCTCCGATACTATGCTCAAGAGACCATTCCTTTGCTTTTTTATGTTTCATTGTGACGAAAGGAAACTCGACTTCTTAATCCTCGTACTAGCTGAAATTCCCGTTGAATCTCAATGGGGAAAAATATAAGTAAGCAGTAATGTAGTAGTTGGTAATATTATAAGGAAAAGAATCCACCATTTCTCATGATAGCTTAAGTTAATGGGACAAGTCATCCTAAAACGAAAATCTTTAATCTTTTCAAAGTTCTGATAATTATAAGATTGTCGATGAAAAAAGCAAGTTTAAATTAAGTTGACTCAAGTTCTCAAGATGATACCATTTAACTTCATTTATGATAGAAATGGAACTTCCAAATCATTAAAATGAACTTTACATGCAATTGTCTGAGGACGCACTAGAGATAAAAGACATACATTAAAAGAGGCGGGACTTTATATAAATAAATAAATTTTCTCCGTAAGAATTCCTGGTCGTCTTCAATCTGAGAATCAAAATTACGATTCGTAGTTTACACTGGAGAATTTTTAACTACAGTTTTATTTATTAAAGATAGGAATAGATAGGAATCCAGTATAGAGGCCGTGGACTATTGGTCTGTAATAATAATACTTCTAAACATATGTTTTAAGAATGTTCCACTTCTAGGCAATGAAAACGTCTTCCTTTGTTTCTTAATTTAGGTAATTTTCCACTCTATAATGAAGCAATTTTTGCCAAACATACAGTAGAGGATTTTTGAATAGCAGTGGTCCATCTCACAAAACACTCCCTTTTTGGTCACAAGTTGAGATTGCGATGAAGGAAAGCATAAGCGAATTATTAATCTAACCCTTCGGTGTGTAGCAATCTTGTACTCTATAGTTTACCATCGTAAATATTATATTTGTTGGCCAACATTAAATTTGAGAACATTGATCTCTTATATCAATTTATCTTAAATATTTTATTTATATTCATATAGATTTATATCCTTAATGTTGCTTGTAGAACTATCTTTGTTGAGAATCATAGGGAATTTCATCTGGTAAGAGAATAATTTATTCATACATTTATATTTTATGACTGCAAATCCAGCAAGATGGCAGTCATTTGAGGGGAAAATAGAAAAACAAAATCCCTGCATGCAGCCAAATCCTTCCGAAAACCTCCCAAAGGAATTGCGTCATACAAAGTAATTTCACAAACAATACTACATTGCGACTTACAATTTCAAATACTTTAAATAACAACATATTCATAATCCATTTTCATAAACCCAAATATTCAATTATTTATATAATAATATATACAATATCATATTTTCTCAAGTTATAAAATACTCATAAATATATGGAATAAAAATAACAATGAAAAACGAGCATCTTATAATATAGTTTTCAAAAGTCTTAGCATTTTTCGGCATTGGATTGAGAAGTTCTCCAGGTAAGTCATTCCATTCTCTTTTATGTATCATTTTCTAATGATATAGAATAGTATTATATGGAGATTAAAAATTGAAAGTGATAATAATCATGTCATTGCCAAAGAGAATCACGATTTTTCAGTCTTCTCGTAGATGTCGATCGAAGAAAATATTTGACAAATGGTTTTCATCCTTTCAGCTGCACCTCGTCCACTGGAAGAAAGAACAGTATCCGCAGTTTTCAGCTGCCGCTTGCCAAGAAGACGGCCTCGCCGTTCTCGCAGTCTTCTTAAAGGTATTCACTCGACTACAACATTTGTAGGCAACGCGGTTGTTTATTTATTGCCTTATAAACAAGCCAGCCACTTTCAGTCAACTCATGTTTCAATGTGTATAATAGAACAAAAATTAGGAAGGCGCCGATTAAGAATAATAAACCGCTAATAACGGAAGAAGAAGAAGGCAATGAGAAAGGATTTAGTTTGGAAATGCATCACTGAAAAGGCGAAATTCGCGATTTCTTTCAAGACGCGAAAAGCGCGTCTTAAGTGGGATATGCGGTTGTGTGATGTATTACATCATGTTTTTGAAAAAAATGTCTGCTTTTCGGACCGTCTCAGTTACTTATTTTTGGTCATTTTCACTCCAGAATGAATCAGATTTTACCAAATACACAATTTAAGAATAATAACAAAGATTTTAACAATGTCGAGAGGATATTACGTAGCAAGATTTCTTCAAAACTTAACAAAACACTCCTTCACTGATTATTTTTCCTTCTTAAGATTTTAAAAGACCGAAAGTGACAAAAATATTTGATTTTTATCAGGTTTCCGAGTAATGATTTTATACGTGCCTAATGAAAACAACTTTTACAAGCTAAGAATTCTTCCAATACACAAGCGATGAAAAGGCGATTCAAGTGAGAGTAGCACCTTCTAGAGGGATTATAATTAGGCTCTAGCTGAGGACCTCGTCCAGCCCTAATTAACATTAGGAACTCTCAATAACATTCTATCCTTTCAAATATATAGATGCCTCTTTACAACTTCAAAATACTTTAAATATCATCTCTTACTGCGAATGTTCCATATTCTTGGAGCAACATTTTGTGTGTAACATGTTTCGATTAATTTTTTGTAATATGTCACATAACTCAGATATGTATGTATGTATGTGTATATATATATATATATATATATATATATATATATATATATATATATATATATATATATATATATACATATCACTTTATATAAATAGTACCAATTAGAATACAATATTTTACTTGTCTTGCTACTGTTGTAACACAATAATTTTCTAATTACTTCTAGTTATATTATATCATTATGTTATTATATTATGATATTAATAGAATATTACATTAATAGATTATATCATTATTATCATTTTTTACTTGTCCCGTGCGGAAATTTCGCACAAATGGCCATAGGGGTGCTCACTGGCATCACTCACGGATCACTGTCCGATGAGAAAAAAATATTTACTTACCACAACAATCATAAACCTAGTAAACAATTAACTCCAAACATGACAACGCGGACATCCTGGTATGAAACTCAAAAACTCCAATATAAATTTCGATTCTTGACAAAATGAAATTTTCATTTATCGATTTATTCTTAGCAGGAACTGGGAAAATTTCGTTTTCAAATTGTCTGTCTTTTATATATTTTGATGGAATGTGAAGGAAGATAAGCCTTGGTCACCGAAAATAGATGTTTAGAAATAATATATAGAGGATAATATGTAAGTTGATTATTACACACAATACTGCCACAGGTGACAACGTCAATACACACTACAACAACACAAAGAATATTACAAATTTCTAATAATAAAATTACATATCATTGTGACTTGGCTGGGACTCGAAGTCCCAGCCAAGTCACAAGTTTTCACTTCTTGTATAACCTTGGGTTAGTCACACAACTTAATGTGCAATGTTAAAATTCTATTTCCATCGTTTGTTACATATCATTGATAATTAAAATTTCCATCGAATAAATACAATGTTTAACAAACTACACTAATTTACAATTTAAACAGCTATAATGCATAATTTAAAAATAGTGAACGAAAATACATAAATATACAAAACACGCAAAGACCAGGTAACAATTGACTAAAACAAATTCCCCGAAATCCTTACACGTATTTACGAACACACGAGTCTCTACATTACGTTACATTAAAAATAACGAGTTAAATACTTAGAAACGCCCTAAAAATTTACTTGAGTTAGCGTTTACACCACAACATTGTGTATTATAAGTATTTTTAAATATTTTGCAACAAATCGATGTTCATAAACTTCCGAAAATTAGTTTATTTTCCGTATCAATTTTATTGGTACATATGTATAAATATCTTGGTATACATGTCTTATAAAGTGCTTGATAAAAACATTTTCTGTCGTCTTTATTCCCATATATCTCTGAAGGGGGCGCCTTCCCCGACATCAAATATGCTAAACTGTTGAGTTTCTGAAAGAATCACTTGAGTGGCGTCGATGCCTCCACAAGTGTGCTTCGCCACGCCACTCTACGCTTTCCAGGTCAAAAGCGTTTTAAGCGGAATAAGGCGTTTTAACGGGGGTATTTCTTTTACCTTGGCTCTTTAATGAGTGCCTCTAGAAGGAATCTACAGTATAACCCGGTCAGATCAGGGAATCGAGCGACAACCGCGTTATGACCAAAATATTTGTTTCTCTTGCGTTAGAAAACGAACGGCTTTTTTGGCTCTCTAATATTAACATATTTTTTATTTATTTAATTTAAACAAGTGCCTTAAAAACCGAAAGTGAATCTTACTAGTTTGTTTCGTTAGTGACATATCCAGATTCCTTCTATCTCACAGCTCGTATCCGACAATGAGTTGGAGATAGTTCTGCTTCGTGATATCTTAATTTTATTCTCAGAAAATTAGTCATTCCAAACAAGAAATTCGCAAGAATCTCATTAAGAGAGGACGGCGACACTGACAATTTAATATTTTGGTCAACCGAGCGATTATTTATACAAGGTTATATAGGGTATTTTGAATAAGCGTCTTAAGACGAAATAACATGTGCTTCGTCATATCTTAAGCGGGAGCGTTATAAACGGGTTTTTCCTGTATTTCGTTTATAAATACACTGAAATTATAAAACTAATGCTATCTTTTTATGCTAATAAGTAACCAATTTCCAAGTATGAATTTCTTAGGACAAATATTTTCAACCTTTTGAAACATTTCCCATGATCTACCTTTTCTGCAGGTGGGAAAATCTCATCCAGAGCTGGAGAAAGTAACTTCTCAACTTTGGAAAGTAAAATATCGAGGAAACAGCATTGAACTGGATGCACAAATTGATCCATTGAAGCTTCTTCCAGGTGAGTGTGAAACAGTGTATTCAGTCTTGATAAGGTGAATATATAATCAAAACATACTCAATAAATACTTAAAGTTCTTTCCGGAAGACTATGCCGCCATCTTCAGGAGTTAAGTGAATAAGCCTCATTCGAGGTCCCTGTTAATTTACCCTGAAGGTCGGCTCTTCTTCTCTTAAAAAGACATTAACAGCCGATTTACAATATCTTTCTCTCCTGGTCACTGACAAAGTTGACTTCTACAAGATAATTTTTAATTTTGCTATGTATTCATTTTTTTGTCATCTTTCATTTCTAACATAACTTGTAGCCATTATTTAATATCATAATGTTCATTTTTATTTTTATGCAAATTTGTTTCTTTATGTATTGGCAACGTGAAGTGTACATGTAATGTCTCAATCTGCCTTTTCCGTATTTCTTCTTTCTAAATATTTTTAAAGTTTTGCAGGTTTTTTACTCCTTGCGTTTTCATGCAGAGTTATTTTTTCCTACGCACTAACGTACATTTTCAATTCCTCGAAGAAGCGTCTTAAGTTATCTCTTTCTTTTAAATGACGAAGGGTAAGAACAGACTCAATCTCGCTCGAATAAATAAAGACTTATTAATTTTAAATTACTAAAAATATGAACTGTGAAACCATTACTTTCTTATTTCATTGCAAAAAATTTGATTGAATGAGCTGGTCTTGAACCCTCTTGAACTTGATTTAGGACCTGAATAAAATTTTTCAACGTTTAATTCGGCAAAATTATTCTATAGCAATTACTCCAATTTCCAGATTCTCAAACTTACTGGACATACCCCGGTTCATTAACGACACCACCTTGTTATGAAAGCGTCACTTGGATTGTATTTAAGGAGCCAATCGAAGTTTCGGAGGAACAGGTAATTTAAAATAAGATGCATCGAGTTAGTTCCCGTAGAAGTATACGCCTATTCAAGGAGTTACGTGGTATGTTCGGAAAATAAATGGAATTGTTTTCTGCCGTTTCCTTTTCAATGACATCATGATCAATATTTACCGTTTCCGATGGCATCATATTGACCATATGGTCCATAAAGATTACTACCTGCAAATTATTCGCCGTTTTTAATCATACGAAAACAATTGTGAGAAAAACGTGCGTGAATATTGCATCACGATAACCCTCACATCTCTATGTTTGTTCGTGTTTTTTGGTAAAAAAAACGAAAGTTGAAAAATAGGTAAAAAAATAAACGAAACTTTTGCCTCATCCACCGTATTCGCCGGACATAGTGACTTCTTTCTATTCTCGTGACAGAAGAGAAAGGACGACGTCTTGATGAGATAAAATAGAATCGGTAAAGTAGCTGACAGCAATACCGAAAGTGAAGAATTGCTTCCAAGATTGGAAAAAGAGCTGGCATAAGTGTATTGTATCTGAGGGGGATTACTTTAAAGGAAACAAAATTGATTTTGATTAATAAATAGAGGTTTCTAAAGAAATACGAAAACTCCCATAATTTTTTAACATACGACATAAGTATTATGAAATGCAGTAAAATAGATTAAATTATATGATACTGTTCCAAGCAAAACTTTCTACAACGGCAAATACAATAATTGGTTTTAAATCTAATCATCGGTGGAGTAATATTTCAAAATACTTCATAATTAGGACATAAATGAGGAAAATTTAATAATGCTCCAGACTTAAAATGATGCTTAAAGCCTAAATGTCTGAGACATCACTTTACATCACATGTTAAGAAGATGTGCAGCAGCAAAGATACACAACAAATTTAGGATATGCTTTCAAATTAAATCATTTAGAACAAAAATCTCACATTAACACTGTACATAACATATTTTAGAACTAGTTTATAAGGGAAGAATCACAATAACTTTCACCCACCTCTTATTTGTTGCATTGACTATTTATTTCTCGAGAGTTTAGTTAGTCGCCATTAGTATGGTATTCAACTAATTTATCACTTTGGTAATCAACAGATAGTTAAGCTAGAGGGTAAACAAATACCAGTAGTACTATTGACGTTAGTGTTTTAATTAAATGGCAATTGGCACCAGTTCCAATAATGGCTTAAGTAAACCAAATTAAAATTTTCATGTCTTGAATATCTTTAATGGTCTATTCAGTTTCCTCAGATCTATATAATTTTCTATAATCGTAACTTTGAAATCAAATTGATTTGATTTCATCCTTCCATTGCTCTTGAAGACTGGCTGAGTGATTCACAAAGTGCCATGAATAGGGGCTTAAAATTTCTTAATATTTGTGTTCTTTAGTAAGCAAAAAATTTCTTTCATAGCTTTCTCAATCTGTCTTTTCTTTCCCCATTCTACTGTTCAAGTTTCCTATTCCTCTGTACTGTTTTTTCTAAAATAAAAATGAGCTTGCAGATTTATGTATATTTAGCTAACCTGGTTGAATATTTGGTAGTATTCTATCATACAAAATTATTCATTGCCATCAGTTTACAATAAACATGGAACAGAACCATAGATAGATAGAAAGACTTGATTGGTTTTCTTCATCTTTAGGTGAATAGAACTGTTTTTGAGGTCAAGATGGAGGGTGGTAAGGAAATGGATACAGAAGAGAGGCTGGTATATGGAAAAAAATATAGAGGATAAGTCCCACAATGGGTGGTAATGTGAAGAAAAGAGGAAGAAGTTTGGTTTAAGAGGTATTCGTTTGTTAGGTTATGGGAAAAATTTCAGTTTTTTATAGGAATACAGGGGGTAAAAGTTGAAGAATCATGGTTTCTGGAGGAATGATAGGCTAAGAGTGAATGGAGGAATTGTTGATGAACGCTTTACAGTGTTCATTTACTTCATTAAAAGATTAAAACTATCAAAACAGTAAAAAATAATATTAAAAATAATAAAAACTAAATCCTTCTGAATTGTAATGTTCAACATTGATTTAGTTTTTTCTTATTTTTAATATTATCTTTACCATTTTGATATTTAACAATGCATATGTAATTTTGTTTATTCTTTCCTTTGATATTTGTATTCTTTTGCATAAAATTTGAATTTTTATTGTTGAGTTGCTGTTGAATTTTACTTTATTTCCATTTTAAATCCAATGCAAAAGCTTTGGGCTGTTTAGATGTCATATCAAATGAATAAATACCACAAACAGTTCAATTCATCAGAAGATGACAAAATTTCATTAAAAGTAGTCATATTTTTACTAATCTGAAGTAATGTTTTCTATGTTTATTGTAATGTGATAGCGATGAATAATTTTGTTTGTATACATCTTATTTCAAGTGGAAAATATTGACTTGAAAGCAATGATTTTCTGTTAAAGAATTCTTCTTATACACTGAAAAATACAGTATTGCTTAATAAATTTAGTGTGGAATTTTGAGTTTATCAGGTTTTTTGATACTGTTTGATACCTCACTAAAGGCAAGTATATTAAACTTGATATGTAAATATTTTATTCATTTCATATTCCTAATCAACTAGTTGGAGTTATTTAGAAGTCTGTGCTGCAACTACAATATGACAGACTCCGCTGAAGGCACAAATAATCTTCTATTGGAAAATTTCCGACCAACTCTCCCTATTGGAGACAGGCAGCTTCGAGCATGTGGATGTACAAAAGTAAAATAACCACTCAAATGTTACTTGCATAGAAATTAATTAGATTAATCATACCCAATTGAATTGGTTTAAATAAGGAAGTATATCCTTTCCTGATAAAGTAAAAATTATAGGTAAATTTATATATTTTGTAGATAGCTATCAGAGTAATTCTTCTGTGTTAAAAAAATAGAAAACAACTAGAAATGTCTAAAAACTGTTGCATACTTGTATTTTGGTGAAGGAGATTTTATGAATGTTGTTAAACTATTTTTATGAATGTTGTTAAATTATTTTTGTGAATGTTGTTGAACAATATATAAAAAGTATATTTATTCATGTTCCAACATCATTTTTCAGTACATTAAATAAATGCTATATATTTTAACACAAAAAACCATTATGAAATTGCATGAAATACCCTCAAATTAAACATACGCAAAATATGTTTTCACAAAAGAATCAACAGTGGGTATCAATCTCTTCATCAGACATTTTTATTTAAGCTTCTCAGTTTTTTTTCTTTCAGTCTCTTACTCATATTTTCTCTTTCAATCTGTAATCTATAATTCAAGATATTGTCAATACACTTAATTTTTAGAGTGATAGAAAAGATTAAACAAGCTTGAAGATTGGATAGGTCTCTTGTTCTTATTCAAGATTCAATGTTACATACAATGATTTTTTGTTACACTTATCCAGATTTTAAGAAAGAATGGATTGACGTTATGAGGAAGTAAACTTGATAATAAAATATAAGTTATTCTCTATTGCCAAATTTATGCATAAAAAGAAAAATTCAGGTATTTATATTTTTGCAATACCCAATGGAAACTTTTATTTCAGCCAATGAATACCTGAAATTAAAATTTTGACTTAGTATTTTGGAACGTCTTTGGCTAGGTTGGGTTCCTGGAAGGTCATTTATTTTGAATCCCATTTAAAAGAAACTCTTACTAACTATTTACATAATCTGCAATGAGGTGTTACAATATGGAGGTGTCAAATCATGATTTGCATGAGTTTATTTTAAATGTACTCCACTTTGTACTTCCATTTTTGCAACTAAGCACAACCAAATATTGCAACCCTTCTACAACACCTCAATGTTTTATTATTTTGGAATATTTATTTTAGTTTGCCTGAAGAATTTATTCTATACTCCGAAGAATACATAAAAGAAAATTCACACTCCATGACCTAATAAAAATTTTGGATAATGCACTAACTCAGCAAATCAAAAATAGTGACTTGACTAGGACTTGAAGTCATTTTTCCGGGCAGGTATTCTAACCACTGAGCAACCAGACTACATAATCTTCACTTCTGTAAACAACAGCTTTTATGAGCAAGAGCACTTAATTGCACCAACCACCCCCAGAGGTACTCATTGAGGCAACTGACCCAACAAAACGATGTCATAGAGAGAATCCTCTCTAGGATTTACACAAATGATGGAAGTGAATTTGAAATTAAATTCTTACTAGAGCTGGAATAAAAATGCTATATGAAGTTATGCAAATCCACATAGGAATATGAATATAGACTCTGAAACAAAAATGGATATATTAGTTAACAGAATTAACAAAAAGAACATGACAACAATGATAGAGAAATGCATTATGAAAAGGTATAAAGATGGACATCAACCATGGAAATAATTTTAGGAGGAATTTAGAAAATTACAGGTTGTAGTAGTAATTACTTAAGTATAACAGATTTGTGAAGTGCTATTGGAGAAGTAAAGAATGACTTGTGATTGATTAGTGGAGATTGACACCTCTGATTTAAAGTAAATATGGAATATTTCATACATATCCAAAAATCTGGGAAACAAAGGTTTTTCATAATTTTGAAATTTTTGAGTATAATTTCCTGTGATTGAAACATACAATTAGGTATTTAATATATATTCTATGGATTTAATTTGTCAGAACATTTTTAGCTGATTGTCATTATTTTGGACTTTGAATCCTGAATGTAGCAAGAATGGCATTTAGATAAGAAGATTATTTTCGAAAAATATCACCAGAAATTTTTTAAGGGTGAAAGAGTTGTAATGGTTAGCGGCAATGTATCTTCAAGCCAAAGATGATAATTTTAAATGACTAATTCTCGTTGATTATTATAGTGTTTCTTAAGTGTTTCAAGTCATTAATGCATAAGATTGCATTCCAAAGGTGTGATTTTTCAGTTCAAGAGCTCCTTACCTTCAGACAAGGAAAGTACTTTCAAAGCACAGCTTTGGTTGAAATATTACATGTATCACAGATAAAATATTCAATCTATTTTATAGATAAATATTGAAAATAGATCAATATTCATTATACATCATACACAATATAGATAAAATTCAACATGAATCATATACAATAATATTAAAAATAGATGATATTCAATAAACAGTGAAAACCCCATATAGAGTGGAAACCTATCCAGAAACATAATTTGGTCACAGCATATGCTTTTTAATGCATTCCAACCATGTTTTAAATGGAGACTGTCTAATGTGGAAACAGAATAGATGTCCTCATGAAAATTAACACGTAAACCTTAAGTGGAATATCAATTCACAATTCTTCTTAAATATTCAAACGGATTAAAATATAAAATCTTCGTCAGATGGTGACAGGAACATAATATTTGGTCAATTGTAGTTTACTTTAAGTTAATTTAGATTTAGGGTAATATTTTTTTACTGCTTCGACTGCAAAGGAGAATCAGTGCATATGGGCCCCCATCAGGAATCAAGCCACCATTTTCACAAAAGTTGAAAGTCCATCCAACTATCCAGGAGAATGTATTATTTAAATTTATTCAATCAACTTTGAATGAGGCAATTGAGTTTATAAAGAATTGCATGATATGGAAAAGGAAGGTGAGACAGTAAAAATTAACAGGGTATGGTTATATTTTGTAAATAAATCGCCATGTTATGTTATTAAAAATTAAATAATTTTCATATCAATAATATGTGAATTTTGTTTTTTGAAACCCCTTACAAATAACAGATGTCCCATAGATCAAATGTTAAGAAACCCATCACCAATCCTCCAATTAGCAGAAAACTGTCTTGGAAAAAAATCTTGATCCCAATAGATTCCGCTAAAGACAGGTTTCACTGTAGTTAAATATTAGTGATACACTGAATACACATTTCAGTTGGATGTCAAATGGCATCTGCATTTGCCCAAAGCTGAAGGTTATCTCTAGCTTGAGATAGTTCCTTTGGGTTGTTTTTCCTGCAGACCTTTTAAGAGAGTTAACAGTTTTGTTAGATAGGGATTTTATCGTGAATTCAGCTCCTTTAATAGGCCATCAGAGGTTTATTAAGTACACGTCTAACTGCAACATGTGTGATGACAGCATGAACTAAGAGTAGCAG
The DNA here is from genome assembly GCA_036926295.1 of Pachydiplax longipennis. Lineage (NCBI taxonomy): Eukaryota > Metazoa > Arthropoda > Insecta > Odonata > Libellulidae > Pachydiplax > Pachydiplax longipennis. The sequence continues at coordinate 70,378,761 of JAVFKF010000015.1, forward strand.
ACCCTTGTGCAGTTAAAATATATAGTTATTCAGCTACACAAAGGCTGAGCTATTGCCAGAATTTGGACCAATTTCACTGCATCTCCAATAAATAATCAATCTATTCTAAAATATTTAATATACGAGTTAACATGGTGGGCTGAGTTAAAATTCACTGAGGACTGCATCTTCCTTGATTCATGGAATTTTAATTTTACTATTTTAAATGGCACTGCTCCATTTAAGTAAAATAATTCACATTTATAATAAGAATTCTTTGATATCACAAGTTTGGTTAACTAAAATTATATTCAATTGAAATAATTTGTAAAAAGCTACTTCCAATATAATACTTCCAGAGGGATATCGCTGGAACAGTTTAGATCAGTTCAAATTAGGCTCTTGGAATGAACCTCAAGCACAACAATAATATTTTTCATTTTTTTAACAAATAAAATCTATAACGAAGTTAAAAACTATTTTGATATCATGGACTTTCTAGGAATCTTAATAGATAATGGTTTGATAATCCCTAAGGTAAGTCATTTTTTTCTCCGTCTTCTAGGAGAAAAAATCATAGTGCCTTTAGGGTTTTGTATTCTAGAAGAAAGAAATCCATCTTTCATATCACCATTGTCTGCATAATTTTTAAAACACTTTGTGGGTGATAAGGCATTTACCTCAGAAAAAGCATTGAGACTGTTAATGGTAGGATCTTTATCTTCACTGAGCCTTTTTTCCCAGTCACTGCAAGTACTTGATGAATCACTTTCACATATCTCACTTTTCTCAATCGCCTGACTTATAGTGAGAGTCAACTTGTCAGGTTTGCCAGACTGTAAGACTCCCTGAAAAGAGAATGAATCTGAGTGACAGAATTTAAAATACATTTCAGATATATACAGTCAAACTCATTTGAAACTCCTGCTTGATATAAAATCCTGTTTAAGGCAGGTTTTTCTCTTGGTCCCTTTCACACTAAAAATGGTAAAACTACCACTTAAGACCTGCTTACAATAGGGATTTTCCCTTCCCCATACTCCCTCTTCCACTCACTATAGCCAATACTCTGAATATTTCAATAATATGAAAATTGATCAAATTTCTTCCATAATAATTTGTTGAAAAAATTGCTTCATCGTAAAGTGAAAAGTTACCAAAAATCAAATAACTAAAGAAGATGCTCTCTATATATAAAAATTAGACCATACCTTTAAAAATATAGCAAGAAGACAACCAGTTTTACACAGCAAGCTTTGCTAACTATCTAAATATCTACAGCAGGGGCAAGAAAGCCACAGAAGAATGCTTTATAACTTATGAACTAAAAGTTTTTAAGGTTCTTTAAGCATTTTAAGCATTCTTCTGATTAAAGACCCCAAAGGAGTTTTTTAGAGTTGATAGATAATCAACAAAAGGAAATCAAAGTGTAAAAGTCTCGTGAATTATCTAAGTAGTAACCCCAAACAAGTACGAAGTTCAAAGCTCACAGTGAATTCTGATAGTGAGCTACCAATAACAAAAACAAGGACAATTGGTTACTCTGAAATGCAAGTGGTTTGCTTTGACTATGATTCTGACCCAGTATAAAGTCAAGACAACACAGTGCGACCATCCGGGAATCCTAATCTTATTCCTCTGAAACTAAAATGTTGAGCACACATCCTGATCAATTGACAAATGTATACTCAAAAGACTTATAGTTGAATACGAGGAATGCTGAAGAGGATGAATTAATCATGGTTTCTTGAAAAAGGTAATCAAGAACGAGACCCATACTCAGAACCGCTAAACACCCTTCCCCTTGATTTCCCGAGACCATGTGTGGCACTTCAAAGAAGATACATCGGTGGATGCAGCTGAGAAGTACATAAGGGACAAGTTGCCAGGCAAACGTGTGGAGGTGGAAGTTACAAGAGGACCCTATGCATCATTTCATGTATCCGTTAATGAAGGTATAAAAGAAACCTTGGAAAATGCAGTTTTGGCCTGAAATGTGTTAGAGGGCAGATATTTTTTCGAGAGGTTTAATGCCTCATTCCCCAATCCCTGTGACTTTAATGACTTTATTTGCCTAAGTGAACATTGGATGAAAAATATTCCTGTTGTTATTCCTGGATATGTTGTTGGTGATTCATTTTGTTGTTTATTTCATGTAAGATATTTCATTTTATTTCATGTAATAGCTTTAAAGAGATCATCTTCAAAAGAAAAAGTTAAGTAGTGTTGGACTTTTAATGATATCTTTTTTAATACACCCCATAAGATCAATAAGAGTGTATCAATTTCAACCAATATAACATTCTCTAACTCAACTTATCTCCAGCCCTGTGTAATGAGTGACTTACTCTTATACTTCTCTAAAATAGGATAGAAAAAATCACCACATATATATGGTATTTACTAAGGGATTGTGGGGATTTTATCTTAGCCCCCCTTTTATTTCTAATTAATCAATCTCTGCAAGATGGCGTTTTCCTGATGCACTTACAATGGCAAAAATGATTCCAGTTTACAAAAACAAAGGTGACAAAAATTACCCTCTTAACAGACCTTAACTTATCTTTGATTCCCAAACTAGTTAACATTTTTGAATACGTCTTCAGTGCTAGATTATCTGAATAACTATATGAATAGCAACAACTTACTCAATGTTGACCAATATGAATTTAGAAAACGTTTCTACTGAAGATGCTCTCTATAAAGCTATTAATTTTATCTTGCAGACGAGAAGCAGAAGGTTATTTCAGTGAAAGATGGGACTGTTTTTGAATCAGCACCAAAAGTGGTTCCCCCAGGGTCAATCCTCTGCTCTTCTTGATTTACATTAATGATCTACTAAAGAATTTTAACCAAAATTAGAGCACTTGTGTGCTGATGATGTAACATAATAAATACTAACAGCTGGCATATTACCAAATAACTTCCTCGACATAAGAGATTCACTTATTCAGACTAGGTCAAACTAGTGTATGATTAACAATCTAATTTTAAATACTAGTAAATCACAAAATATGATCTTCTCCCCAGCAATGAAGCATTTTTGAAGTACTAAATGAATTGATTGATACACTTGGTGATTATATAAAGGTGGACACACTAAAATTTCTTGGTCTGATTATTGATGCAAATTTAAAATAGAACCATCACCTCGGAAAAATATCCACAAAAAGAATACTATTTTTCATCTTATCTCTGTCTTGAAACACACAATAAGTAAGGAAGTTTTGTTAACCTTGTACTATGGTTTTTATTTTCCAGAATAGCATATGGTATAATATTGTGGTCCTCATTGCAACTAAATGATATTTTCATAATCCAAAAAAGATTGAAAGATTGATCAGTAATCAACATTTCCAAGCCCACTGTCATCCAATTTTTAAAAGACTAGGTATACTAACTGTACCCAGCATCTATATATTCTATAATGTACTGTTGTGAAAAAATATACGTCTGACTTCTGTAAGAACAGTTTAATTCATACATATCAAACAAGAAACAGTTGTGATATACATTTTGTAAGCAGTATTCTTAGAGTGACTTTAAAAGGACCGAGAGCAATGGTGATAAAACTTTCTAATCACCTCGCTATAAATATAAAAACAAAGGAAATTCTTTTATTTTTAAAAATAGTGTCTAAATTTCTGATCACCCAATTTTTTTATAGCATGAATGAATATTTAGAACTCAAAAGGATATAATTTTGTACAATGTATTTTATGCCATAATATGTAAATGTTATCATATTGTTTTGTGGTAACTTTACTTTCTTGTATTTTTATTAACAGTTCTAATCCTGGATGTGCTATGAAAAAATTTTGTATTGTTTCTCCTTGGACAAATAAAATTATTGCTATTACATTTTAGCTCTATCCCACTTATAATATAATCCTATTCAAGATGAGGTTTAAATATCACAAAGTAAAAGTACTTGCTCATTGCTCCTACAGACTGTTCTGTGATGAAACCAAATGTTTTAAGTAACTAAATTTATTAGGCATTGGAAATATAAAGTAAATTAAACCAAGCATAAATAAATCTTCTGAGAGTTAAAAATAAACAAAATAGGAGTCATACCTGGAAAAAAATCCAAATATGCAGAAAATAAGTTTTAGAATGAATAAACTTGCATATATTATATGCATATTAATTTTCAAAAACACATAAATGATGAGACAATATTCTGCAATGGAAAAATAAAAGGATAGGAAAAAAATAAGTATACTAATATACTATATTCACTTGAAACTAATACACACCCTTTTGGGTCCTTTTTTGACTCAAAATTTGGGATGTGTGTTAGATTTGATGGTACACTACATTTGGGCACATATCCTGCCAGACCCTGGTTCAACGTCAAACATTTCACCCATTTATGTTTGCTCTCTAAGAGCCCCTCCAGAATAAGGAGTCAGCCAATAATTTTTAATTGAAAGGTAATCAGCGAGCCCAACATTTTTTAATTGGCTGATTATAAATTGGTGGATGTGTGCACATAACTAATATTGATGATATAATATAAAGATTATTATAAATATTAATGTAATGCGCATACGTAAATATTGGTTAATGTGAACCCTTAAGTGAGCGTTTATCTAGTTCATTTCTATAAATTCCCAATACAAGATTGAAGGTTCAGAAGAATTGAAGATTGATAACTTCCAGTGTTTTGTATACAACTGTAAGTTATTGAAAATGATGTAATCAAATGGCTTGAGATGCAGGCAGATTTGCATTAGATTTGCAGGCAAATGATTTTTCGATTTCTGACACTCAAATTTTTGGGAGCGCATTACATTTGATGGTGCATTATTTTTGAGTAAATATGGTATATTGGTGTATGAATTTGTTTACATATCCTTTTATTTTTCCATAGAATAATGCTGTCTTATCATTTACATGTTCTTGAAAATTAATCTACATCCTATAGACAGGTTCAGTGTCAATGTCTTCCTAAACAAATAGAAATACTAAAATCACTATAATGAAGTCTTATGTTAACAATTAGGATAACAAATCTATGCAACATAAAATGTAAACCACTTTTCAATCAAATTTTGTAATAAACCATTCCTAAAGCATTCATAATGAGCTTGTAATTGTAACATCGGCAGTATAAATGATACTACAGATACTTTGTGCAAACATGCAAATTAAAATCCTATTTTACATATTATATTGAAAATGGTAAAATATAAAATACAAATAACTCCATAAATTATTGCAAATTCAGGGTAAGTATAAAAAATGATCTGTAGGGTGATGAAAGTGTCTTACCTCTACAAAATGGTAATTTTTATCATAATATTGTCTGAAGATGGGTTCATCCTTGACGCAGAGCATTGCATGCCAAGCATGTGCCAATAGTAGAGGAAATCTCCTTAACCAGTATGAAACAAACTCTTCAGGAATTGATCCCAATTTCTTTTGTGCAGCTGGAGAAAGCTCACGATAGTGATGTTTCTACAAAATGAATAAATTGATTTCAAATCTCTAACTTTGTAACAGATATCTCTTTGATTAAAAATTATCTATATATCTAGCCAAGCTTTTTCAAAGGCAAATACTTTTTTAATAACTATTTTTTAACCAAAACAGCAATTTGAAGTAGTTTAATATATATTTGTATACAAAATATCTAAGCAACAAAATATAAAGAAAATTTAAAGAGAATTATAATAATAAATATTTAAAATGAATCATTAAATAGATAGGATAAAATTATACAGTAAAATACACATTCTTTCACACTGAGCTGAAAGGACACGGACTGAAATTTCTTTCCTGAACCCAGCCAATTCATAAGTGAGCTCAAGCCTCATCAATCAAATTGCATTTTCAGCAACTTTTTCAAATTTTTCAATTCCAACAAAGATAATTTGATTCAAAATATCCATAAATCTGCATAATATCATAAACTTCTTAAATAAAAAGCAAGAAAATGAGTGCTTCAATGATTCTGAAGAATGAAGAGTAAATTGCAAATGGCTAAGAAGTTTTATTTTCAATCCAAGTCATTTTTAATTAATTAACCCTTACTATTTTAAGAAATTCCCAAAGTAATGATGCATTTCTGGAAAATAATCAATCATTAGCTTGCAGTATGCAAGCAACTTTTACTCATAATTACAAGGACAATAATATGAAACAATATCAAAACAAAATATAATGAACTAAGAAATGTGGTGTCACATGGGAAGTCTCATGTTCTCTTGACAGAATGATGCAATACACTCACTTAAAACATGGAACAGGCAAACCACAATAATTTCATTTAAAGCACCATATAAGCTTTGTTTTTGAAGCATGAATTAAGTTCAATATTATGTAACATGGGTCGGGGTTGTATGACCATGCCCAAATACACCTCAAAGATGAATTCTGATACCCAGCCTGAGCCCAAGACCTCACAGCAAGTTTTTTCTTTGGAATGTAAATGCAGTTCAGTAAAATTACTCTCAAATAAAAAGAACAAAACCTCTGGAGCATTTGAAGTTAATGAATTCATAACTAGTGGCAGATATAAGAAAGGAGCTGATGACTACTTTGTTCCTGAGAGCCCTGAGGAGATCTCTGACGCTGTTGCCACGGTAATTTCTGTATTTTCGAAGATCTTCACAGACTTCAGGGTCTATGTGGGAGTGCCAGTTGCCTTCTCCAACAACAGTCCATGAGGAGCCTCCTGGCCATCCACCCCTCTCAAGAGCTCGTAAAACCACACTGCTCTGATCCTCCTTTTCCACACGATCACTCACATCCTCAAAATTAAACAGACATATTCAACAGCAGTTTTTATCTACACATGTACAAGATAGATAGATATTTACACACTAAATATAAAATGTATACATGATATACCCACAATACTTATAGGATTTTTCTTTTCATATATACATAAAAAACATACTTGAAAATAAATTAATATACATAATGATTCCAAATATTTAATCAGCTTTTTCTGGAAGTTTAGGGGTTCATGACAGACCTTCTCTAGCTGGTCTTACATCACCAATTACTTCCTCCATAAAATACTACAACACAATGAAACTTTCTGCCTTTTTTGTATTTTCAGAGGTATTCAGAATTATTCAGGTAACTTATTACATTCAGAAATACTTCTACTGAGAAAAGAATACTGTGCTCTATCTGTTCTTTGCCTTGAGGCTTAATTTTAATTTGTGATCAACTTTCTTGAGAAATTCCAGTTTTTCCATTGAATTATTTAAGCCTTCCATCATCTGTATAAATATTGTAAATGTGACCAAAACTACATTCACCATCAACAGCAGGAATATTGAATATATCGTGGAGATTGAGCTGCTCAAATGATAATGCCCCTCTACCATAAGAAGAGTTATGTTTTATATGTTATTCACAAACTTATGGAATTTGGACTTGCACAGGAAATATTTCACATAAAATTCACCATTTTTTCAGAAACTTCCTTACTTGAAATTTTTTTCCTAGTCCAACTGTACAAAAAGTAACAGGGAACTACTTTTTTCAAAGAGGATGATTGGAAACAGATTTCAATGTACAATTTCTGTTTCATGAATCAGAGAACCAAAGGTACCAGTTCAAACGAAACCAGTACACAATCCTGCACATCATGGAAATGTGACTTTTTTCTCCACAATTGTATGTACTTCCAAAACAATGTAGATTATTCAATATCTTAATATTTTAATTTGCCCTACGATAATTTTTAAAGGAGAATAAGTTACCTGTAAAAATGATAGCACTTTTGCTTTGCTCCAGAAGATGGGGTGAGAGCGAATAGCAGAGGTTGATGGTCTCTCAATTGGATTACAACATATCATTTTCTCTATCAGATGTCTTTCAAGGTGCTTCTCTTTACCCATCAGGTCATTTAAGCTTCAGAAAAGAATAATAGGGTATGAAAAACATACAATTAAACTTAATTAACATGAATACAGAAAATTAATATAATCCTATTTATTAATATCATCCAACAGAACCACAAATCTTCATTTCCTCAATTTTCTCCTTTCCAACATTTGGTTACATTGTTGCCTTAAAATCATTTAGTAGCAAAATTTTCCATCACTTTGAGAACAAAAAATTTATTATTTGAAATTATAGTTTTTCCTTCAAGATTAATGAATCAAAAATCTGAAACAAAATTTCTTATGCTTAAATTTTACAATACACATAATAAGGCTGAGGGGATTTCATAGATCACACAAGCAGGATATGACTACAGATTAAAATCAATTGATGTCACTATTTGGAACTTCATTCTGGTAAGGAGAAAAGAGTAATTGTTTTATTTCGAGAAGCAATTTTATTCTGCAACTGGTTTTGACTAAAATTGTTATCATGCCCAATATTTCAGGATAAGACAGTTTTCCGCTTAATAGAAATCGGCCATTAGTAGTGGAAGGAGGCTTCATTACCATATGCCCTTTTGATCCAGGTAGATCTGTGAGATATATATTACTTACATTACATTAGGTGGACATTAGTTACAGAAACAGTTTTAAAAATCAAAATTCGTGTATTGCTGATACAAAAATTGGTTTATTTAAAAAATGTAACACAGGCATTTAATTCAAAATATGAACATATCCATTTACTGTTTTGCCTTATTTTCATGTATTGTGTAATTCTCAACATACTCAATAGCCTAGTTCGAAATATTATTTTCTGGCCTCCCAGATAGTAAAGGCATTTTAATTTCATGAAAATATTCCCAGTGGGGGCACATGGGCATCAACTGACTTTAGCTGTTGAAGTACTTAAAAAGAATAATTATTACCTTAAATCTAAATTACCTTTACACAAGGTAGAAATTTTTAAAACGTCTACCTATTTGTCCTGAATACATTCAATAACAATAATAATAAATTCAGAAGTTTCCATTAGGAAGAAAATAAATGTTCTGGAGAAAGTATCAACCTTATTTTCTTCATTGTAAATTCTGTTATAGATATCCAAAAAGCCTCATCTGATACTGCCAAATTTACTAGAAATAAATATGGAATTGAGACATCTATCCAAAGTAGGGGATTTGAAGGAACATTCTTATATTGCATATATGTTACTGAATACAAAATTTCTAGAAATTTTATGAAATGAATATTCTATGAACATTCTTAGTAATAAATAAAATAAATAACTTATCCCCATTTTTCTGAAATCTAAGAGGAATTCACTCATTTAACATGCCAAGAAAGAACAAAATCTTCCAAATAATTAATCCCCTTCTTTAGTTTTCTGATCATATCTGTGATCATCTCAGTCCAATAGAAGAATGGAAAACAGAGGTTGAAGAAAGTTACAATGGGAAAATATAAAATCACAAGTGAAAGATCAGTTGACGGTTAATGATAGAGTCAATTGTAAGATCTTACTTGCATAACTTCACTAGAATTAGGACACTAGTTTACTTAACAATCATTTAGATCAAAAGTCTTAGATTAAAAGATGAAGGCTTAAATACCAAATTATTCTTAATTTGAATCAAAAATTATATTTTAATTAAAATGAATGATGAGAATGAATGAGAAAAAAAGATGAATAAAAAAGTGCAAAAACGAAAATTTGATCCAAGAGTGAAAATTGAACCATTTTACCATTCTGCTATCTCTGGCTTCATTGAAAAAGATTGCAAAGTCATGAGTACCATTATGACAAAAGAAATTCAACTGAAAAATGACAATATCCCCAGTACCTGAACTCTCCAGCCATGATGTTTGCTTGCCGCCTTAAAGAGTCCCCAAATGGATGTCTTCCTTCCGAAAGCACATAATAGAAAACACAGCCTAAAGAAAATATATCCACAGCACAAGTCTGCAAAACAATAAGAGTGTTTGAACTCAATATAGAAAAATTATACCAATTATTTTAGCAACCAAATAAACAAACAGTATTGATTTCGATGTTTTGTGCTGAAACTATATACCAACTATACAAGGGATAAGATAGAAGAAAACTTCAAATGAAAACAATTCAGGTCATCTTCATTTATAATATATGAAACTGAACTGTTTTTGAAGAGCAATTATTTTATTATTAATAATTCAGACTTACACAATAATAGTTGTACAGCTTGTTCCACAAAAAACTTATCACCTAAGATAAGATGGGAAATGGTGGATCCGCAATTTGTAATCTTTGACACCAGCATTCCCTAAGGGAATGAAGATATTCAACTCTCTATTTTTGAGGTAGACAACCTTTCAGGACTTTTTGCAAGGACTCTGATTTAAGATGGATAGTACAGAAAATTAAAAACCTTAAGACTGATTTACATATTGCATATAAATATCTGGTGTTGTGCTTGCATACTGCAGATTTACAAGTTAACACCTAGTTCATTTACATTAATATGCTGTGAGCCGCCGTATGGCATATGGCAGGGGGGTGTGAAAACACCCACAACATAAATTCCATTGTTATACTGAAATGATTTTCAGAACTAAGTGCTAGTTGAAAGTGAGAATAATGATTGATGATCATGATTTGATCACTGCTTCCATTTCTGAATGCCTCAAGTAAGCTATCTAACCAGAATTGTTTGAATGGAGCATAATATGGGTAAAAGGAGTCATGCAATAATATGTTAAAAATAGACACCAATTGATGGTAACCAGCTGTATATGAGAATATTCCTCTAATTCTCATGAATCATACCTCAACTGTTAAAATATTCTCGGTTCTGTATATAATTCATTACTCCAACATTAATCCAAGGACCTTCGTAACTTCCTTCATCCTAGAGACATCACAATTCTCTACGAACTTTACAAAGATGCTTTGAATTGTTTCTTAAAATAGTAATGCAAGAAAGATCATTCCAGTTGAAATTGGAACTTAAGAAAATCTGAATGATAATATAGAGTTCACAAAGTTTAGGTGCATCTTATCAGACTTTGTTTCTCTATCTTCTTCATTTAAATTGAATTAAATAAACTGTATTAGCTTATACTAAATAACTTATTCTAAAGCAAAAATGAAGAAATAAGTAATGTTGCCCATCATCAATTTATATCAATTAAGCTTCTTGTCAATGATTGTTCATATTGTTTATTATGATTTTTGTTCCTAGATGCAGGTATATATTTCATAATTTGAAATAACTTGAAAAAAGAACAATGAACTACAGAAATTCCATCAAATATTTTATTCACTACACTTACGAAAACCAAATTGCTTAACTTCTCTTACAACATCTATGATACAAAGTAAATAGAGCATTGAAGATAATCTTGCTAGATCGACTAAAGTCTACATTATAATGTCACTAAAATATGAATTTTAAATTTAAATACAGAATTCTTGACACTTCCATGATTCAATGTCAAAGAGACTTGAAGTTTATGTGCTTAGTTTATGTGATTACTGATAAATTACATCCCTAAAGTTAGGTAAGATTTAGAACAAACCATTGGCTTGCATAGATAGTAATACTAATGTTAGCAATTTCTATCTAATTCTTTGAAAAGACCTCAAAATCTATTTCCAAAATTAATTGCTGATAAAAAGATAGTTTAAGTACTGGCTTAGTCACTACTTAAACATTCTCATACCATTAACAGAAGGTTGCTTTAAAACATTGAACATCACTATTCAGAGATACTGGGAATAAACATGCATGAAAAGGAAATTTCTGAAAGTATGATTAAGCCATTTACATTATATCCTGTATATCTGAATTTTAAATATTTTGAATGATATATTATTTAAATTGGATAAATAAGTAGTTTCTCTGGAGGCAGTCATAAATGGAAAAAAATATATGTTTAGCAAGAAATAGATAAGGTGAGTGAGTGCATTACGTTATGCATTTATGGTTATGCATTTAAAAGAGATTGTTTCTCCTGTTCAAAGTAACCAACTAGTTCCCCCAAGGTAGAATAGAGTTGAAAAAAGTCCGACGGGACCGGGAATCGAACCCAGGTCTCCCGATTGCCGGTCGGGTGCTCTGTCCATTGAGCTATCTCACCAGAACATTCTCTCAAGCCATTTGGGAGACTTTGTGGGCAAGGACGTTGCAATTTTGTGCAGGATGCAGCATCATTCGCAGCCATGGCTTCAATAAAGCACCGGCCACACAACGATTACTAATGGGATCAGCCCTGGCACCTTATATTCTTCAAAGGTGGGCAGAATGCGTTAAGTCCATAGTGGAAAATCGGTTTAATTTTTTATTAATACCTTATTTGGACGATTGGTTAATGTTATTTCATAAATGGGATATGACGGAAGATTCAGTTTTCCAAGTAATTAATTTCCTCACAACTGACATATGAATTACTCTAAATGAGGATAAAAGTATACTAGAACCAACAACCAAACTAGTATATTTAGGTTAAAAAATAGATTTGACTCAAATTGTTATATTGAAAAACGAAATGAGGGAAAGAATAATGGCATACTTGGACATGTTACCATGCTTATCCAGAAAAGACACGGAGAGATTCGCAGGGCCCTTATCATGGATTTTGTTCGTACTACGCTTACCGCTATTTTTGGTAAAAGATATTTTTCAAAGGGATCTAGAGTGGTTGAATTTTGTTTTAAAATGTGCAAATATCCTGCGTTGAGAAGTAAAATTGGGACTTTGGGATACAAATCTCAATGTGTACAGTGATGCAACACCCCAAACAATAGCGTTTGTAATACCTGAATGGGGGGTGACCAAAGCGTATAAGTTTAATAACTTTTACCATATAAATTTAATGGAAGCTATGGCATGCCTTGTTGCTTTGAAATTTGTTATCGAAACTTTGAATGATTTGTCTTTATGTAACTATGTAATTAATATCTTTACTGACTCGCTTGTCACAATGTTCTCCATGAGAAAGGGAAAAGGTATTGTTTTCCAAAATAATCTTGTACGCAAGTTGTATCTCTATTTTATATTGCAAAATAAAACGCACCTAGTGCTTTGGCACCACGTCCCTACCGAAGCCAATCCGGCCGACAGGCCCTCTTCTTTAATTAAGTCCCCGCGCCACCATGTTGGACGGGAAAGGTATTTAAAGGAGGGGTCTCCTCTAGGGAGCGGCTCAGTCATAAGGATTGGTGATAGGGAGGACATGGCACCAATAATGATGATGAAGAAAAAATTTGGTCTATCGAATGAGGCAAACAAGTGGCTGTAGCAGGTTGCAGTGCATCTATATATATAAAGTGTTCTACCTTTCGGTAGGTTCATGTGCCCCCACATTCCCTATTTAATTCCCTCTCCTTCAATTCCCGATAACTTATCCCACCCCTCAATTCGTCTAATAACTTTTGTCTTTGTCTTCCCCTCTGTCTTTTCCCTAGCATTCTTCCCTCGATCGCTTTCTTCAACAATCCCTCCCCTCTCAATATTTGACTCACCCATTTCTTTTGTCTATTTTTAATTACTTCAATCATTACCCTTTTCTCCCCAACCATCTCTAGAACCTCCTCGTTCGTTTTTCTGTCGACCCAACTAACTTTCTCCATTCTACGCCATACCCACATCTCAAAAGCCTCCAGTCTTTTCACATCCTCTTTTCTTAACGTCCACGTTTCACATCCATACAACACAACACTCCACACCAAGGATTTTACCAATCTCTTCCTGATTCCTTTATCAAGTCCCTTTGTCATCAGTTCCCTTCGTCTCATAAAAGCTTCTTTTGCTAATGCTATCCTTTTTCTAATTCTGTCGAACATCTTCCATCCTTAGAAAGAAGACTGCCCAAGTATGAAAACTGTTCTACTTTTTATAGGTTTTCCCCATCCACCCTTATCGTTAATTTAGCATTCTTTCCCTTTGAAAACCTCATAATCTTAGTTTTTCTTACGTTGATTTTCATCCCAAACTCCTTTGTTTTATCATTTAATGCATTAACTAGGATTTGCAAACCCTTTTCTGAATCGCATACTATAGCTTTATCGTCTGCATATCTCACTGACTTCACTAGTTCCCCACCAACCTTTATTCCCATATCTATTTCATCCCAAGCTTCTTTGATCATTTCTTCTGCATATAAGTTAAAAAGAGATGGTGATAAAGGACAACCTTGTCTTACTCCCCTCCCTAACTCTGCCCATTCCGATTCCCCATTAGCAACTCTTACTCGTGCGGTCTGATTTAAATACAAATTTTGCACTAAACGCCTATCTTTCCAATCCAAACCAATTTTCTTTAGTATCACCATCAGTTTTGGCCATTGAACTCTATCGAAGGCCTTTTCAAAATCAACAAAACAAACACAGACGTCCCTTTTAAATTCTAAGCTTCGTTCTACGAGAACCCTCATAACCCCAATTGCATCCCTCGTCCCTTTCCCTCTCTGAAAACCGAACTGATCATTTCCTATGAATTCTTTAGTTTTTCCCTCGATTCTTCTATTCAAGACCCTAAGAATAATTTTTGCCGCATGGGATATTAAGCTAATTGTTCGGTAGTCCCGGCATTCTAAGGCATTATTCTTTTTCTGTAACGGAATCAGGATAGACTTGGTAAAATCCTCTGGCCACTTTCCTTCATCGTAAATCTTCCTGCATAAATCATAGAAATGTTTTCTACCCATTCCCCCAAGATTCCTAAGAAATTCTACAGGAATCTCGTCCACACCCGTTGCTTTCTTCCCCTTCATATCCCGCAGTGCCCTATCAAGTTCACTATCTAGTATATTGATAGTGAACAACAACGCAGTGCATCTAGGGACAGGAATAATCTACATCTTAAGCAGTATTTTTACAATGAAGTTTGAGTAAAAGGGACAGGAAGATAATCACATATTGAGTGGGATAGCATCTTAAGGGGGTTTTACTGAACTGGGATCTTCAGCTAGAAAAGTTTACCAAACCCAATTGTAGTGATGATGAACAAGTAATATACTCACAGTTCTATGAGTGATAGAATCCAAAGGAGCTGCCATCATTTCTGGAGCAATCCATCCCTCAGTGCCTGCAATGCCTGACCTTCTAGAAAATGACATACGACCAACTTTCAGCTTCTTGCAAAGGCCAAAGTCTGAGATCATCACTCTGATATTCCCATCAGCATTACTTGGCTGGGATAGTAATACATTGTGTGGTTTGATATCTCGATGAACTATTAAAAAGAAGAATTAATAGTAAATTTTTGGAAACTCCTCTGTGTTTGGTGACATACAGTGTGATGAATAAAACACACTAGCTGACTAAAACTAATCCTCTGAGAATGAGGAGAAAAATCCATTTCCAAAATTCCTCGATTTTTGAGAAACCTCAACATATATTTCGCTGAATTAAACCACTGAAAACCCTATAGGCATTCTCATAATTATGATCAAAGGTATAATTGTTGATTGTAATTATCATTGCATGAAATAACCATCACTACTAAAAGGAAAGGTAACTTCGCTTGTAAGGGCACCCAGCGAAAAGAAAAAATTAGAAAAAAGCCAGAAGTCAGGACTAGGAATCATAACTGGGATCTTCCTCTATCTGGGAGGCCACTTTAGCCAACCAAGCTATCCAGCCAGAGTATTTTCTCAAACCATTTTTGGAAATTTCCAAATAACTTATTGAATAACTAATTTGTTTGAGGATTACTGTAGAGAATATTTTCTGATTTAAATGCATACCATATTTTAACAGCAGTTACTAAAATATAACAATATTTTCTTTTGGCATAAAAGTTGACAGGATGTCCTTTGCACATGTCTTGGTGTTTTGCATATATAATTGTTTAATTCTCATGGTTATTCTCATTGCCTCTCTTTCATATCCAACTACATATTAAATATGCTGCTGAACATGTTGATAGGAATGCATGTAGTAATACTGTTGTGATGAGTAGCCTCTTAGAGATGAATTTCACAACAAAGTTACCAACTAATGATCAAGTAAATAGTCAATTTAATCATTTAGGGGAGCATTGTGAGACAGTGTATCTGAAACCACTGTAAAGTAGGGCATATTATCACTAAATTTTACTGTATTTAAGATTCATTATCCTGAAACAACAAACACATTTCAATGCTAGAATGATATCTAAACAAAACAACACCAAAAATCATTTAAAGATCAAACTTTTCTTAGTTAAGTCCAGTGAATATAGTAAGCTTACCCTATGCTTATGATTTATATTTGGTTTCTTAAAGTGTTTACCTAATTTCTGTCATTGAAAAGTGTTATGGTGGTCGCTTTTGATTTCTTCCTAGAATATATTCACCCAAAATTCAGTCTTCAATGAGCTCCAATATGATTGTTAAAAAGTAAACCAAGCCACAGATGCTGCATTTTTGTCTCACCCTGACTCTTCAATATTTCATGCAAATATTTGCAGGCTGTTTGAGGTATTTAATGGATTAGCAGATCTCCATAGAGCACCATCCAATGAATACACTAAAACTGAATGTAAGTACCTATATCCAAAGAATGTAGGTGCTGCAAGCCTGAAGTAGCTTGTTCAAGAATATGCAGAGGCTCAATGTTCAGTTCTGAACTAATGCACTCATTTTCCACATAATCCTTTAGAGTGGCTCGACATAGTTCCAATGCTATGTACCTAAACTGTCGATCCTGCTCCATACAAAAGTACCTAGAACAAAATTAATGTCAGCCATTAATTCTTTTAATGTTATTTGTAGCAAATAAAGAAGCTACCAATAAGTATTTTATTACTTTTAATTGGATTTATTTTCTAGACTTTTTAGACTTTTATAGACATAGATTGAAAATGCCAATTCAAAAAGTTTACCAAAGCCTTCCAGGTTTCTTGACAAAAACCTTTACTGAGAAATTTCTTTTACAGCTGAAGTATGCCATGGGTTTATACTTAATGAAACCAATATTCTAAGCAAGAGACATACCACTACATCATAAACTGAAGAAGAGCTATCTTTGTCATGACATGTATAGTAAAACTTGTTTAAGATGCTCCAGCTTATGATGCTATTCCACCCAATACAAAGTTTTCCTTTGGTCCCAGTCTCTACCACATAAATCATATGGCAAGAATGCCATTTAAGAAGCTTTGCTGCTCACTTATAGCATAAATTTTTCCCATCCCCAGATGCATTGCAGTCAGCATTAGCCAATTGGCCCCCTTATTTGATAGACCAAAAACATTCCAAACTATCTGCATCACCATGTTCCTTTCTCATCTCCTACTTCTCTAAAAGATTTATTGTTAATCCCATACAATGATTTGCTTCATTGTAGAGCATAAATTAACCAAATCGAAGTAAAAGGGGAGATTTTTTTTAAGAGGTGATCTTTCTTAAAATATTTGATATTATGGCAACCAGTATGACACTACAATACTTCAGAGGGGTTCTAGATATCTTGTCTTTAACTTTGGCAAATAAAGTAAACTTAAGATTACTATATTCATTTTACTGCATAAAAACCTCATTTAAGAAGCTGAAATGCCAATTACCTTTTTTCCAATGTTAAAGAAAAACAAGTTTTTTGTAATCCAATTATAATTTTAATCCATTTATAATGAGGTTATCACTTTTTCCCCTTAAAAGTACTTAACTTAATCATATTTATTATGTATAACTGCTTCATATTTTACTGCACTGACACAATATACAATCATTTCCAATTCACTTGATTACTAAAACTATAATTCATGTAATAAAAGAAATTATTTCTCATCTTTTCAGTTTGTAAATTCTATCCAGAAAGTCACGATTAAATTTTATGTAATTCTCAAACATTTGAAAATATTAGTATGTGCATACACATAGATTCTCAATTGGAGAGACCAATAACATTATAAGAAAATACAGCTCACCTGATAACATTAGCATGCTCATCAGATTCTCTGAGCAGAGCAACCTCTCTGTCAGCAAAAGTGAAGCATTCAGGAAGGATTCTCTTTACAGCCACAGCTCGGTTGTCAAATTCTCCTCTGTAAACATATATTCATAGTAACTGAGTGCAAAAAGGGTGTTTTCATATTACCGACTAAATAATTTTGAAACTCTGAAGAACCAGAGATAAATTAGGGGAATTTCAACAAGAAAGGCAAAGCTAAAATGGCAATTCACAGCAGTTAATTTGACAACAATATACGGTTTTACCCACTTATCACGAGAGATGAATTCTCAGAAACTTTTGTACTAAATGAATTCTGTTAAACTGATATTAAATATCCTTTCATAAGCTGTCCTTAGATAATAACAAAAATTTGTGTTAAGGCAGGAAATACGTTTGTGTTCACAAATATGTTCACATGCAGTTGCTTATATCAATACGAATTTTGAGCTAACTGAACTAGTGTTAATTAACATCCCAATCTCGTGATTTGTAAGACTAAGAATAAAGTCCCATTTTCTAAATCATAGAATTAAAATCATATTTATATAAACAAAATAAAATGAGTTTCATGAATATAAAAATCACTGTAAATAAATACATATCCCAATCAGATGGTAAATGTGATGAGAATGGTTATGGAAAGTGTGTGTGAGTGAGTCACTCATTGCATGAAAATTAAAATATTATGGAAACTCAAAATAATAAAAATATCACTAAAACAAAACATTTTCAGGCTATAAAAATATACACATTAAAATGGACTTGAAAAAAGTCTGATGGGACCGTGATTAGAACCCTGGATCTTCCTCTATCTGGGAGGCCGTTATAGCCACTTAAGCATTCCTTGGTGCACAACCTTATGTGCAAAGATTCCCTTTTCCTGATATATATACAACGTAAAAATATCTGTCACATTTTGTTGACTTATTCATCTGAATGAATTGATCACTGAAACATTTCACTGAATGAAAAGTCCAAATTTTTCCTAAAAATTACTTCCTTACATTTTTCTATGTCATAAATGTTTATTACATATATATAAATGATATTTATCTAAATTCTTTATATTTTAAAAAATTTACAATATAAAAAAGTTTTGCAGTAGTATTTGGATATATTCATATTAGTTCAACATATTTTAAATGGAAGAAGAATACGATATTAAATATTTTTCCCGAAAACAAGGAAATGTATAACCTAGTATGTGAACTGAAATCATGATTGAATTTCATAAACCCTGTTATCTGTTTCTCTGATGATACTTGGTTTGATGCTAGAACACCATTTGCATTCTACCATATAATAGGGGAATACAGGTCCTTGTTTTACCTTCCTTCCTTAAACAATATATAACTCTGGATCCTGTTAGAGGATAATCAATGTAATATGGAAAGACACTTCCCAAAATGGTTTGACACTAGACCAGTTAACTTTTCCTATAACACTGAGGTGAACTTGAGAATGTTTCTGTAAGCAGTTCAAGGTAATGGATAGTTGGTGGAAATTGCCCATTTAGTATACAAGCAACTTTTACTTCTAACGGGAAAAATGGTGTGCATTTATGATAGTGGTATACTAAGAAAACCCAGTGTTTAACATATTACACTTAAAGTGGTGCACTCATTATGGAACTTAACCAATTTCAGCACAGTCACATCTGTATACATGCTCCAAGACAAAAGAGATAAAAGAGGAAATAAATCAATATTTATAGAGAGCCTAATGTGAATTTTTGCATTACCTGAACACAAACGTTCCCTCACAGCCTTTTCCAAGGATTTTTCCCGAATCGAAGCTTATTTTCCCAACTCTGATCACTCCATTTCCAAGGTCTTCTGTTTTTGCAGTGGAAAATGAAGATTCGCTTTCAGACGTAACAGTCGAATAGCGGTCATTGCTGGATGTTGAATGATTTTGGGATGAACTCACTTTGCTGCTAGAATCAACATGAATGCGTCTGAATTCTTCTAAGTGATAGCGCAGAATGAATGACATAAATGTGATGCCTAATGTGGTGATGATGATGGCCAAGAATGCTGAATTTTGCTCCATTGCACCCAGAATCTTCGTCAAAATGTGTGCAGTGGAATGAAAGTACTGTAAATATAATGGTAGAAGAAGTTCATCATCCCCAGATTTGTCCATCTTATGATCTTCTTCGGATTTAAACTCTGTTTGCACACTAACTGATAGCTTCTTATTGTTGTGAGATGCTGACTGATTGAAAATTATGCCAAGGGCAGTTTTACTTCCTTTTCCAATCACTTGCAGCTCAGTTTGGGCATATTTGGGCATGCTGTAGTATCCTGATTTAAGAAAATGAGAAAAATATAATTGAAACTGACTGGATATTTTGTATGGCTTTTGTTTCCTTTACTTTGAAGATTTTCTACAGTTAAATAAGAAGTACTGCTCCTAAATTAATACAAATGTTAGAAAGAAGTAAAGATGAATTACTTCTGTATTGGTCAATCTCATACATTGGTGAACCTACATTTTTTTATTTAATACTCCTGTTTCTTACATATTGTCTACAGTCCTACCAACAGTATTTGGTAAGAGAATATGAGAATATTTATAACTTCAAATTTAATTGTATCATTTCTTTTGTTCAACAAAAATTTAAATCCCAAATAACTACTAAAATTCAACTGGAATACAAATATAAGAGAGAAAAAAAGTTCTTAGTTCAATATTCTACATGTTCAAAATTATATTGAAATTTGCATGGGATATATTACCTAAGTACATATCTAACAAGAACTAATTTATTAATCAAAATGACTTATCATACCTCCTTGGGTGAGAATGATCAGAAATATAAACAATCAAAGAGATTATTTATAAATTTCAGGACTCACCCAACAAAAACAAAGCAGACCTACTTTCATGTTGAAATTTAGGTAGAGAACTTGTGCCTTTACGCTTTTGATTTCTATATTCTTTCCAAAGGAATGGATTACTCAGTTGGATTCCAGAAGGGCCTTCAATCAGTAGCTGGGTAGACTCTCTTTGTCTCATCACAGATATATCTGTTAGCGATGGCAAAGCATAAAGACCATGGACGTGGCTCCCAACGTACAGCGAAGGACTGTAAACAAGAAGACATCTTAATGAAAAATGGGGGAATAAACATTAACATAAAAGAGAAAAGATAAATTTAAATGTCTCTGAAAAATGTCTAGGGATAGAACGTTAGATTAATATTAAATAATAAATATTTAATATTAAATAATAATAAATTTTTAAAAGTCACCAGAGGGTGTTTTAGTCAAAATCTCAAGAGGTAAGCATATCTAATAAATCAAAAATAAAGTGTTTTGTGGGTTGTTGACCTTAGTCTTGGGGAGGTGAATGCTTTGTGAAATCCTCTTACTACTGCTGTTAAAAATTCCTTATTCTATTCTTAATTGTCTATCTTATGGATAAATTGCTTCATTGTTGAGAGGAAAAGGATCAAAATGAAGTAGCAAAGAATATCTTTGTCTAAAAAGCTGATAATAGTTCAAAAATATTATGAGAAAGCAACTTGTATAATGCAACAATGCCATTCAGGCTTAGGTTTTTAGGTGTAGAGCACATATTAATTATTAATTAAAATTGAATAAACTTTAACAGCCAAGAAACCCCAACTTATTTATTACAACATAAAATAAAGTTTTTATAAGCCAGTTGTAATGCTATCCCACTTATAACAGGTTTTCACTTGGCTCCCTGAGTCACAGCTAAGTTTTATTTACTGTTACATGAGTGTTTCCATTTTTCTATAAATCCCTTGCAGCATGGAAGAGAAGTTGTGTAGTTATTTTGTTTGAAGGTGAATATTAAATCACACAAAATATTTATTGGTTTTGCCATACAGCTATCCTCAGATGGCCGAGGTTAGAAAACTTATACAAAACCAGTCAAATAATAAGTGATATCTTCCAGAAAATAAAAAGTTCCATCTTCTTATTTATAAATGAGCTACTACAGTATGAATCTAAGAAAAGGGATGGTGAAATTTTAACCCTCTCTCTATTTAAAAACAGTAGCAGAAATGGACATAAATAATATTATCAAGGACTATCAACATAGATAAAAGCACATTTGGCACTCTGCTGAGCCTACCAACACATTACAATGGCATTAATACAGTCCATCGCATTCTGAAACTGGATACAAAATGACACAAGTGTGACAATGTAACTTTTACAATTACAAAACATTAAGAATTATGTGACAGAGAAACAATATCAACTATCAGGCCAAAAGAAAATAATGGAGTATTTTAATAACTCCTGTTGAAGCGAGGATACATGTAAATCAGAAAACATCAATTTTTAATTTACAGGAAATTTCATGAACAGCTTGTTCCACAAAAAACTTATCACCTAAGCCACAATCTGCATAACAGATGTGAAGCTGGATGAGAGAGAGTTTGGAGTTTTCTACGCATTCTATTGACACTTGGAAGGAGCACTGTGATGGCCTCATTTTACACCATTGTGAAACACATTGAACACATTGGTATTATTAACACTAAATCTAGTTAAAATTTAGTGTTGCTTTTAATATGTTAGCAGTGTAGTACCCGTAAAGAATAAAAATGGATTTCCTTATTTGGGCCTGGAATTTATGCGTAATTCACTCTTTGCTGGAGGTTTCGGGTAAACTTACTTTAACTGCTTCAATTATCTCCTAGTAAAATATGATATTAATGCAAGATTGAAAATAATTATGTTATTATATTTTTATGCTCTTGATGTCCACAGAACAAACTTTTTATATTTTAGATTTTAGAAATTTAGTTAGGGGAAATTCACAACAATGACTCAAATAGAAATATGAACAAAAACTCTCCAAGGAGATAAATAATAATTAGGAATAAGAACACAATCAATTGTGTTTCAATTAATTTATTTTGCAGAAAATGCTCTTGAGAAGGGGAGAATGAGAAAACTGCAGAACCTGCTAAGGAAAGCTAAGATTTAAAGAGATGTAATCTGGACAAATACACTGAAAAAGAATTATTCTAAGTTTGCCTGGAATAGAACTCTGAAAATTAGACCCAAAGCATACTACAATAAAGTGAGTAACCACTAAATTAAATACTGAGGGCTGCAAAATCTTTTTCAAGTATCAAATTAATAATTAATTTATGAAGAAAATAACGCCAACACTCTTGTAACAATTTTCTAAAATATTGTTCATTGCCAGTCCCAGAAAACTTACCCTTTTATTTAAATCAAGTTAATGTTCCTGGCAAAATTATGCTGTCCAAATCTTTGTCTGATGTTAAATCTTTCTCTTGCCTCGCTGCTTCTCTGACAATTCTCATCTGAGTTTTTCCTGATTATTCCAGAGAGAGGACTTCACCCTGGCCCTAGGTGCATCCCCTGTTCATTCCTTTCATCATTTCTTTCGTACAGAGAGAGGTATTGTCTGTTTCCTCAATGGAACCATAAAACTGACCATGGGTGCAGGTGAACTCTGCTCTGAGAAGAAAAACCCTCATTCCCGCATGTTGTGAATGGTCATATGTGTAGGGAAGAAATCACGTTTATTCCATCCACACTTCAATGGCACCAAAGAGTTTAAATTCAAAATTAATGTGGAAGGGTGTTGTCATGCAATCAGAAAAATTGATTCTAGCACAATTTATCTCAGTTACTTAGGATGGTACAGCAAAAATTCCAACTGCATAGATGATAAAATGATTTACTGATTTTTACCTATCGATTTTTAATTTTGATGATTATCAAATAAAATAAATTTTATCTTGAATATGCAGAGCATGCCAAAGGACCACATATTACACATTTACTCAAAGTTTGTCGAATGTATTTAAAGTAATGGCCTTCATATGGCCATGAGTTTGCTTTGCTTTACTTGTGTTGACTGCATTATTACAGGCTGTCATAAAGCAGATGGTCGATATAGACTCCTTATGTATATCATTTTAAAGGCAAATAACTGCTCTCTTGAACAATGTATAATATGACCCATTATAACTGCAAAGCTTTGTAAGTTAAATCGTCATATTCAAGATCTATACATTTTTGGTTTGACGCTAATTCAAACTGTGCAGAAATTTTCTTTCTCCCCTCTCTGTCTTGAACATAAGCTCAGAGCAGCTCAGGGGCAGGTTTTGCAAAAGTTTCCTTCATCCTGCTCGTGCCTTTTGCCTCAGAGTCAAATTTTACAAGAGGAAGGGAAGGGGGTTTACCTCCATTTCCTCAGAAATAACGGTCCCTCATGTGCGATGTTTCTCTCTGTGCGAGAGGAAAATCTAGAATATATACTGTTATATAATAACCATTTTTATATAATCACTGTTATATAATAACCATTAATATAACTGAATTCTTTTATTATGACATCCATATTGATATAATACTATTCTGCAATGCTAATGTCATCAAACTTAGGATACTAATAAATCTTTGCAAAATCAATAGCGCAAATAAATCCATTTCAACTCTACAGGTGGACAGAAGAAGACTATCTCCTGTTTTCCTATCCCATGTTTTTCCTCTCTTTATTTCTCTCTCTCAATCTCACTTCTTAAGGCTCACTTGCAGGAAATTCACTGCCTGTTATTTGGGTTGTGGCTTAGGTGGTATGATTTTTGTGGAACTAACTGTACATGAGTTGGTTATAGATTTAGTTTTAAAGGTTTCCAATAACTAGAGTATTAACTCCTTCCACCAAAACCTGTGTTATAACCAAATTTTACTGTATTTCAAAATATAACGTCATTAATAATGAGTTGTATAGAGCGAGAGAATTTTTGATCTCCAGAAAAAAACTCACAACAAACTGATTTGATGAGGAAGGAGACCTTTCTCCTCAATAGGCCAGTGCTGAAGAAGATGATCAAAAGTATCATCTGCAACAGAAGTGACAGGAATGGAAATGATGGTGCTCCTCTCCACTAATGTTTGATCTCCAAAGGAGTCTGATGGGATGTACAAGCCAATCACAGGTGATTTAAGATCAATTTCCCACAGTTTAATTCCACTGAACTGCTCAACAGTCATCAATCTTCCAGATGAACTTGCAGAAAAATGAAGTAAATCTAAAGAAATACAAAAAGAGACAAAAGGGCCATCATTTCACTATAAAAGTGTTTAACATTCGAGAAATCACAGAGAAGGATGTCATTATTCAGATGTTAAACATACATCTATGCTGGATATCAGCAATAAAACAAAAGATTTAGAAAAAGTTTCCTAGGAGTAGGCTCCCTTTTTCAAATGCTCTTATTTTCAAAATATTAATTTGCTTTGTTTCAAATCTTTTGGCACATATTGTGAGATACAATGATAATAATTTTCACTTTACAGATAACAAATATATTTGGAAATGCTAAGGTACCTCTGAAACAATGTAACTTTGTATTAAACGCTATCTGTTTGAGCATTTCAACAGTATTAGTAGAAGTAGTAGTACTGTTAACAGTGCTTCAACATCTGCAGCCATTTGTTATCCATAGGCCCAATTATTTTAGTTATTTAATTTCACATTAAGTCTGGGTTCACTCGGAGCCACTTAGCATTGCTTCTAAGTGGCAGCACCAAAGGTTGAAGCGGTGTTTTGAGATTATCGGTCATTCTCACACAAAAAGAATTTCAGTAGAGTGTAAGTGATACTTGCAAGTTCTGATGGATGTAAAAGAGTCTAGGTGGGCGTAAGTATCTCTTCTAATTATTGAGGGCCGCTGCCAACCATCTTTGAGTCTGCAATTTATAATGGACAATGGAAGTTGATTTACTGTTGGCCATGTTACTAATTAGGAGGAAGAAGCAGCGAAATAGAAAAAGAAGATTAATGATGAACCCATTGATACTAGAAAGTCGAAACTGAGGATTTTTTCACACATTATTTGACGAGAGGATGATGAAAAGGTTTTTGGAACTTTCGTGTGTTGAAAAATACTTTTGAAGGACTTCTCTGTGGAATTAGAATTAGTATAATCGTCATTCTGCAGATTCCAAATTTTAATTTTAGTAATGAAGTCATCAGTGTTACATCCACTATGTTAATTAAACACAAAAAACACTCTCAAAAAGGAGAGAAATCTTTCAGAGATGAAAAGTACAGGAAATACCCCAAATACCAAGTAAACTTGCAGAGCCCCAAGTGAAGAATGGCAGTTCAAAGAGTGGCATGGCAGGACACTTTACTATAAAACTCTCCATATACAATATAGAAACGAAGGAGAAAAAGTACATCGTAGCCGGGACACGAACCCAGATCCATGATAGCAACAGAAATTGAAGTAGGGATTTTTCTGTCGTGATAGCTTAATTGGATAAAGCAATCGCCCAGAAAGTGGGAGATCAAGGTTCATGTTCCAGTGGACAATTTCTTCATTTCTATACCTAAGATTAAGCATGTGAATCATTCATTTTAAATCTATCACACACACTCTATATATACATCAGTATACAGAGAGCTTTACTTTCCCTAGGCCATGGCAGAGGGAACCACCGCAACCATTTGTTCAAGAGAATAGTCGGTAGAAGCGAAGAAAAGGTCCATGAATAATGTTGCTTTGCGACAGTTAGGCCTCAGCTTGAGTAAGCATACAGTGTAGGGGACCTTGCTGAAAAGTGTTGAAAAGGCGGCTATCAGGGTACATAATTGATGGCAGTGCTATCAACGGAGTAGAATGAGTTGTTTTGTGTGAATGGACCATAAGACTAACCATTTAGATTGATACTATGCAGAGGTGATGTGGAAAAATTTTAGATCAACTTATACTCTAAATATGAAGGAAACTGAAATTTTAAGTAAAATTCAGGGATTCGACTAAGAGATACATCTATACATGATTAATTATAGTATTTAATGATTTATTGCGGAAAATTATTTCATTAATTGACAAATTATTTCTCATCATAGGAAGAAGCTTGGATTTTCTCATGCACCTGGAGACAATTATAAAAAGAGAATATTTACCATAATTTTTCAATCCCTCTTCATCCATCGGTTCTGCAGAATATTCAGTAAAAGTGACATTCCACTTTCTGTGCTTTTGCTTGTTATTGAACATCATAATGCTGTACTCTGAAAATAAATCGTGTGAATCCTTAAGCGAATCTTGTTTAAAGTATTGCAGCAATCAGCTAGGTCCCCCACCATTTCTCTGAAGCCATATTGATTTAACTCATATAATAATAATGTGTATTACTGGTTTGAGCCCATTTACAGATAAATAAAATTAAATATATGATAAAATACAATTTTACAATTTGTTCTATAAATATTCAAATAAAATTATGAGATAGAACAAATTAAAAATATTAAAGTACGATTCACAGATACTTAATTCAGAGATAGCAACTCCAACCAAATAAAATTTTTAAAATAATAATTATATATCCATAAGAAATATTACATTGAAGAAAATAAGACATCAATCAATATCACAAACTCTCAATTTTCTTTTTAGTGTTGTAATTCTTATATTGTGTACATTAATTTTGACACAAAATAAATTAGAGATGAGATATAGATGTTATATTCAAGAAAATACAAAATATAATGAAAACAAAATGCCATTTGAATGTTACTATGAGCCATAATTTTTTTACAATACGAAAATATGAATTTTCAAAGATTAAAAACCACAAATAACTATCATTACACTTTGCATTAAAAGTCTTACAGCAGAATTAATAAATAAAATAATAAATGTTAAAAGACTTTAAGCAATTACCATCTATTGTGGAAATTTGGACCAAACGTCTGCAAATATTTTTCAGATGCAAATTCAGCCCTTCAATGAAAGCAGCTACCATATAAGAACATACTTTACATGACTAAGAAATGCAGCAGTAATTAAATGGCAAATTTATACTATTTCCCAGTAAATATCAAGGTATATATTGTTTGATATGGTGAACTGTATAATAAGGTATACATAACAAATAATTTGGTGAAGTACTTCGTATTTTCCACAAAGTTTTATTCAAAATGACCAATTTCAACTATATAGTCATCATCAGGCACTCTATAGTCAATACCGGTCGTTTTGAATAAAAATTTGTGGAAAATACGAAGTACTTCACCAAATTATTATTAATGGCTTTCCACAACGTTAGGCCCGAACACCTAAAGTTTATACGGTATACATAAAATAATACACATTCAGTTTAGTTCTTATTTAAAAACTTCTCTGTAAATCAACTTTTAGAGAAAGAACAAAAAACATTGAGTTACATACTAAATGAATTAATATTCATTAAAATTATTAAAAGAAAAAGGAAAATTAGTTAAATAACATAAAAATAAGCCTTTACCATTTGAATGAAAACCAAAAATATTGAATCAAATTCATCACTGATAACACAATTCACAAGAAACAACCAAAAGCAATAACTGATATAGGTGCTTGGAAATCACCCAGTTGGGAGTTCATCATCACAATGCAGCCTAAATAGGTGGAACTCCCAAATCAAACAGGAAGAGGATTAGCAGAGAGTGAGCATGTGAGAGGAGAGAGATTAAAGATGTAAAGAAAATATGAGGAAGGATAAGGTAGATCAAGAGAAGACTGAAGGTAGTTTTCTACCTCCATCCACTGAAATTTTATGTGAAATCAGAGCACTAAAGCAGGCTTTTTCCATTCATACAATTGCTATTGGTAAACAATAGTTACCAATTCCAATGACAATCCTTAGAGGAATTCCCTCTTAACAACCCTTAAGCAAACATTGCATGTTAATCATTCCTAGTTTATTTCAGCATCAGATTTATCATCCAAAGGCCATGAAATGAACTTTCATATACCTTTCTTATAAATAGTCATTTGAATGTCTTGGACACAATTCAGAAAGAATTATTAGATGCAAGGTTCCTAATCACATGCTGTATCCACATTAGTTATGCACTAAGATATGAAGTCTTTGTTCTTTTTCTCAAGTTATCTTTGAATTTGTTCTCAAGTTATAGGCACACCTATGTATGTAAACACAGAGATACTAAATTACAAATAGCTATTGTTAGTGGGCTTTGTATAATTTTCCAAATATCCTTTACCTTCCATATGTAAGTTTCTAGCTGAAATTTTGTGTTCCACCACACAACCACTTTTAAATTGCCAGGTAAATTAGTAAGGCATAATGGCCTAAATGTTGGCTTCAACTTTCCCCTTCTGTACAGCGAGGATTAGCACTCTTAAGTTATCTTAACTCTATGGTTTGAGAACAATTTATATTAATAGGAAATGAAAGGGAGAGAAGAGGATCCAAAAAGGAGGTCTTCCAATAAACACAGAGAAGATGGGCATTTCAAAGGGAGATGAGTTAATATATATAATAATATAAATGGAAATGATAGAAAACAAGTGGTAAGTATATGGCCATGATGTTGGGTAAAATATGTGAGAGTTATATGTAACAAAATAGTATCAAAAAGCTTAAGACTGGAATATAACCAGAGCTAATGCCACAATGGACATTAGATTAAAATCACAGGGAAATTGTAGTTCCTGGAAGAAGAAAAGATGAATTCATATACAACTATTACCTGTTCTGCCAATGAAGAGTGATTTATCATTACTTGGTAGACACATTCTGTCATCAGAGGCAAATCCCATACTATGTAATTTGATTCCAGACGTAAGATCGATAGAAAACCATGAGTCCAGTTTTTTACCTGGAACATGAAATATCAATATTTATACATTTTCATCAGCTTACATTAATCACATTTGAAATCATTCGAATTTAAAGGCACCAGAAGGTAAAACGTAAATACGTCTATGAATTTTCAATAGTATTGCAGGAAATGATGAAGCATAAGGTGAAATTTGATAAAATAAGTTCAAACCAATATATAAGATCCCATCGTTGCCACGACAAGGAGAATTGGTAACCAGCTGTGGTAATGTGTACGGAAATTTCTTCAAATCATCTTGCTTGTGCCCACTTAGTATATACAACGACCCATCTTTTGGGTTTGGAAGAAACTGAGGTCTAAAATTAAATTACAAACAATCGTTTCAGTAAACTAAATAGGACATATCAGTTGTGTTACTCTCTTCCATCCTACTTACAGTACTTCATTTTCGTAATCAATCGGCGCTTTCACAGCTGGCTCTGCAACGTCATAAGATTTTCAATTACATTGGATGATTTGAATGAAATTTGTAAACTTAGGGTTATTTATTTAGATAGCCAATAGGAAAAGACATCAGGAAAAAATCAAATTATTACCCTCATTTATCTTCCATCGAACACGGCCGGTCCTCTGACTGACCCCGAACAATGATCCATCGAGAGTTGAAATAAGCAATAGAGGATCACTGTATCTCTTAATTAAATCGGTTACCGGAGCCTGCAATTGCCGATGTTATTACATACGAATTATTAATAACAAGAAAAATTATCTTGTAAGAACCAGTAATAATTAGTACAGGTCCACTTGCCTTCTCTGTGGCGTCATGGTCTTTGCCAGCGGTGTTACCTCGATGGACACACGCAAAAATTAACACTAGAAAAAAAAACTCGAAATTCATTTCCTTCAATAAACTCAGAAGCGAATTTCTTGAAATGATAGCAGTAAGGTAATGATGAAATGTTTTCCTTCCGTTGCAGATCCACGATGGATTTCATAGCGGAGAACAGATCAGAAAAGAATAAAATCACGTTGACACTAGTGGAAATCTGAAGGAATCTTTCGCTAAAATAATTAAATATAATCGTAAGCAGAAAAAAGCTCTATTCATAATGATTTATGGAATTTCAGCCAGCTAACGTTCGATAACCCTAGCCTGAACCTACGTTTACTAACATTAATGCGAATAGCGTTCGCTTTCTGTTTATCACAAGCTGCTCGAACAGCTTTCTCATTCTACTCATTATACCCTCGTAATCTCGCAACCCTCGCGCTCGACACCTGAGGCGATATCGCGGGTTGGAGTGCTAAGAAGTCGTTCAGAAACAGTTCAGAAAGCAGCAGTACCGATGACCACCTAGAAGCGCCTGAATCCATAAATTTTTATCCCTATGCTGATGGTCTTTCTTCCTTTATTGAGTTTTACTTTAACTAACAGTTTTAAGACAAGGATATTGATTTAGTGAATGTTTATTAATTGCAATTAATATCTAAATTTTTTATTACCCTCCAGATGTGGCCGCACAGATAATATTTTTCATAGATCATGGTTGGGGCAGAGGTTTGCGAGGGCGTATAAGAAAACTTAAATAAAAAACGAGCGACAGGAATGCTAAATGAAAAATTTCTTTTAACAAAAATGGTGCATTAAATTCACTTAAGGCTTGGACAAGAGTATACGCAAACCTCACATTCATTTCTTGAAGAGCTCCGTATAAGTGGTAAAATTTTGCTCCTGAAACTTGAAATCCTGGTGACGCCGGATGTAATCTATTTTATTGAATGCAAATTCTTGCGGCTATGCATGCATTGTAATGTAAGAGAATTAAGCACGTTTTGTCGTCAATTGATAGTATTTCTCTCTGTATGTCAGGTTTATACATTATATTGACGGTTTCGGACGCATTAAGTAACAGTAGTAAAAGTACAATATAATGAGATCAAATTCAAGATTATTTTTCGTAATAAGTTTGAAGTTTTCTATAGAAAAAGCACCAATCTTACTCCTATCATGATTTTCTTAGTGATTATCCTTTGAAGGTGCTTATAATTTTACTCAATTATGACTTTCTACTACTACTTTCTATGACACTGTCAGCTTCACCTCAATTTTGTGATCAAGGAAACAACTACTTGAAAACGTCCAATATTGAATAATGTGGACCATGTTGGCAATCTATGCTCCGTTAAATTTATCTTCAAAGCCAAGATGGAAAAGAGACCGTTTTAGGTAAGGCCACTGTAATGTAATGTTGTGCTTTCTTTCGTAGCTGCTGCATGAGAACCTTGAAGATTTTTCATCTTACATGAATTTACTTGCTTCTTATTTGGATTTCATTTCATCTGGGTTTCTACGGATTCAGAAAATTAGTATTTAATAAATCCTAGAGATTTCATCTGCCTTTACCATCAAACACTACTGTGGTACATAAAAATAAGAGGAAGCACCATGAGAAGAATTTTCCAGAAATCTGAACATATCTGAAAGACAAGTATATAAAAGACCATTCCCAAGAACCACTATGGGATATACTACGTGCAGCAAAAGCCTTAGCACCAAATATAACAGATCCATATAAACTCTTGAATAAGCTTGCGATCATATATTATTTCAATGGCTCAAGTGATTCATGTATTACTCAAGGACATAAAATCCATTTGAAATGAAATCAAACTTCCTTGACATGCATTGGATCCATCCAGTTCCTTAAAGAGCATTTTGATGAAGGTGATTGGATTTTTGTCATTGAATTCTATCTTGTCTAACTTGAACCTTTTCATCTCACACTGAACATATATATACATCAATTCAATCTTTTGTTTAAGAACTTAATTTTATCTAGCCTTTTTTTAAGGATTGTGCAGAATTTTATTATCAAATTCTAAACTTCAATTTGAC
Source organism: Pachydiplax longipennis (assembly GCA_036926295.1). NCBI lineage: Eukaryota > Metazoa > Arthropoda > Insecta > Odonata > Libellulidae > Pachydiplax > Pachydiplax longipennis. The sequence goes on from JAVFKF010000015.1 coordinate 70,411,012, forward strand.
TTAATATTCCATAAAAAAATTGGTTATATTCTTATGAATGAAAATTTAGTTGAGATAGAGAGGCTGGTATGGAGGTGATTTTTTTTTGCTTCTCTGCTGCTATTGCCCATATATGGTGAAGACATCCTGAGCTCATCAGGAAGTGCTTTACCAAGCAATAGCAACAATGGACAACACACAACCATTCCCTGATCAGAGAAAATCCGATCAGCCAGGATTCGAACCCAGGACCTTGGGAACAGAGCGATAGTACTGCTAGAATGCTAACTACTTGGACACCAAGACCAGTAAAACTGGTAAAAACCGGTTACCGTGCATCTCATTTTACTGCATCTTCAGATTTACCTAGGCTTACCAAAATTATTACACAGACTATTTTCATTGATACGTAGTAGTAAATAACTTTGTAGCAATAACTATATCATTGTGCCTCCTGATGCATTGCAATGGTGCTACAAGCCATGGCAATAACTGGATACAAAAGATATGCAACTATGAAAATGTACTTTAAACATTTTCAAAACAGTAAGATTTATGTGACCAACTATTGAGCTGGAAGAAAATTTCACAGTATTTTAGTAACTCTTGTTATAAATGGGGGTGTATGTAAATCAGTAAACATTGTTTTCTATTTCTATATTCTGCAAATAAATCAATTGTAAGATTTAATTTTACAAGTGTATCATTGTTTCCCATAATAACACAGGTGTAAACTCCATCCCCTTAGACCAAAGTATAACTGATTTTTACTAGATGTTTTTAAAATAAAGGATATCTCATGTGCTGATGCTGAGAACGTTTTTAAAAAACTACGCTCTGACACATAGAGGTTTGACTAGAGCCAGGTAGTTGCTATAACAACTACAAAACCATAGTGGCTACAAAACCATAATGAGGTTTTCCTATCTTGGAGTAAATAAAAGTTTTGTATGTACAAAGGCTTCCTTCACAGCTTTTTATAATAAATAGTTCGACTTTGTCAAATCCTAATTGCCTGTCAGTCAGCCAAATCAAATTAATAGCATAATCATTCCATATTTATAACTGTAGAAAGGGTGGAGAAAAGGGATTACATTACTTATTATTTATAACATGACCATTGATCAGATAAACAAGTCAAAATATTTTGAGCATCTAAGAAAAGACAAATGAATTTTGGGGCCACAACAATTCAAGGTATATTCAAAATGACAATTAGTTCTCTCTCGCAATCTCTAATTAAACTTTTCTTTCGTCAAAAGAAATAAAAAATACAGTGATTTAATAACCAAATTAAAATAACTCCAAAAAATACTTTTAAAACATATGCAGAGGTACTAATTTTTATTAATTGCCCACAAAACTGCATTCACTAAAACATTATTTCAATTGAGGTTATCTGTAAAATCCACACTTTAAATATTTCAATGCTTTTAATATAAGAAAAAAAAAATTTGAAATAATGGCTTACAAAATGTATATTTAGTCAAAGACTAGTTAACATGCACACATGAAAATAAATTTCAAATAATTATTCCAGTAATCACAATGGCAAAGGAAAGTCTACAAATGAGACTCAATGGCCAACTTACCTTCCAGAAAAGAATTAATAATTCTTAACTGTAGTCATAAAAAGAATCAAAACTACAATAATATCTGAATACTGTAAAAATAATGTACATTTTTCTTTACTTACTAAACAGAGTTTGAAGAATAAACCCTAAAGTTAGAGAGCTCACTAAGAGTTATATTGGACAAAAATAAAGAACGAATTTTTAATGCGATAGTTAAAAAATAATGCATAAATTTTCTTCTAACACAATAAATACCTCATTTGGTCTTTAAATAAATCAAGACCGGTACTGAAGTAAATTTTATTCAACTTGCAAGATGGAACTTGATGCAAGAAAGTTTCATAAAAAAGACATGGAATTCAATCTGAAAAGATACAACACTGTTTCTCAAGGGAACAGCCTAAAATTAGTATCTTATTTTCAGTGTTTATGAAGACTTTCTAAGAAGGCTGACAAATCGTATTCTTCTTCGTACTGCCGATCTTCCCATAGCTCAGGTAAACTATCCAACAAGGACTTGACATTGTGAGCCAAAGATGAGGAAGGACCATCCTTGCTCCTTTGCCCAGCATCTGGATACTTCTCACTCAGGGAAAACAGATCCAAAAGCTGAAAAGTATTTATTTGTTAACAGAATCAATTGATAGAAAAGGTCATTATTAGAAAAATAAAAAACTAAATGCTTCCATCACAGATAATCTTCCTCTTTTTTAATATACATTAAATTCTTTTATAACTTTGGGGGGTTGATTTCTTTTTCAATATTTAATTAAAAATAATGGTCTCACAAACCAAGAAAAGTGTCAATCTTTTTTTTTCTTGTAGAAACAAAACCACGTTAAAAAGAACTTTCCAGCCAATATAAGTGCCAGATACAGTCATTAGGGCCTTCTCAGCAGTGCTACACACAATGCAGCACAGCAGTGTAGAGGTATTCTTACTAAAATCCTAACCCATTACTCTGCATGGGGGTGTATTATTCAAGCTATTTCCATAAAGAATTAATTTTTGCATTCATTGTCTACCTTGGAAATGTTGCATTTTGCTGATAATATATAACTTTTAAATAAAACTCTACTATTAATATTTACATTTTTACTCCACTTTCGTAGACAAGTTTGTAAATATTAAATTTTTTACTGTTAATTATTGAACTTCTTATTCACAGAGAAGTTTCATTTCAAAATTGTACGTTACCAGAAAACACAAGATTTTTGTTTCCAAGGGAATATTGACTGTATGAAGTAATTCTTTATCAAAGCTAATACAATTATGCATGTACTGTGAATCAATAACATAGGGAACACTCTGCTTTAAGGTAAACCATTTACATTTAACATCAGATGTGTTAAAAGAGAAATAGTGTGAGCTACTTCTAAGGGATAAGTAGGTTTTTGACTTCATAAGGCATTTCAATTTCCAACAGTGTAAAATTAGCTAGTTCTTTGATCAATTTCTAAATTTCTTTGTTCTACATACCTGATCTGTTCCCATTGTTTCTATGGAGGCATTTTCACTGCTTATCACTGTATTTGCAGTCAGGAGCTTGAATTTTTGAAGGCTGGAAAAATTAAAACAAAGTATTCCATAAACGAAAAAAAAAATGATTGGACATAAACAAATCATATTGAATGAAATGAAATAATGAAACAGGTAGTTTCCATCTTCATCCTCTATTTAAAAAATTGGGGGGGGGGGAAGAAGGCAAGATAAGGTCATTTTCTCTCTAGCGTTCAAACTGGAGCTATATTTTCACATCAATGGAAAATATTCACATACATTCAACAAAATGGCATCTTAGTAATGCTTATCATAAAATTGAAAAAGCAGAAAATTACATCACTCATAGAGCAAAATCCGAAGCTTACGAGATCAGCAGACAGAGTAAGGTAGCCACCTGTCTGGGTTTCATCCAGAAGTTTGTTTGGAGAACTCCCATGAGCCCAGCATTTTAAGGATAACAATTGCTAAGTCTTTAATTCATGCACTGCTGATGATGGTGGATAAAATAGGCTAAAAATATGCCAATTTGGAAAAGTCCAGAGTTTTAGGGGTTATCTAGAGGTGCAAAGTTTTTTTCTGGTTTGTTCTTACTAATAACTTTTTATTTATACTAACTCTATCTTGATTTATGTTAATTATGAAACACCTATGCATAAACAAATGTAATCATTTAAATGCTGGAAGGGTAAAGATGAAGCATTTATCAAGTGCTATGATCTCATGAACACCACTGTTCAAATCAACTTAAAAACTCATCATTTGCCTATGATCTTCATCACGTATTCCCTTTATGTACACCAGCAACCATTTCAATAGATCATTATCTTTGACTGAGGATGTCAGTTGATGAATTTCCATCACTGTTTCATTATTCCTGTCAAAAAACAAACAGCAATCAGTACTTCACAACTGGTGGGAATGCGCAAAAGTGTCTCCATGAAAACAATTGGTGTACCATAGAGTCATACTAACATCGAGTGAGTTGAGCTACTTGAGTGTTACTCAGTACTATCACAATGTATGCACAAACATTCCATACTTGTGGATCCCTCATATCTATGCCGAACAGAAAATGGAATTTTGGATAGCCCTTGTAGCTCCTAAATTCTAATTTTCAAATCTTTCATAAATGGTTACCAGTTACACTTTTATATGGATTTCCTAACCTGCTCATTTTGCATTTTGTTTCAAATTTTCTCTAACCCACATAAAACTTGAGAGCAAGAAGCTGTAGACCTTAAGAACATGCATATTATGAAAATTTATCTCCTTACAGTGAAGTAAATTTTTTATCTGTTATATTAGTCTCCAGTTTGATCCTAGGTGATTCGAGGGTAATCTTACGTAATAAAAAGAAGTGGAGTCAATTTTAATACTTTTCAGGCTCTATTTCTGTAGAAAATTTTAATTTCAAAAAAGACAATTTCATAAGAAGTATATTCAATTAAGACTTATATTCTTATCATCGGTTTCATAATTTCCTCAGTTGAGAGTTAGGCAGTACTTCAATTAGAAATGTTTAAAGTATTAATCTTATGATTCTAATTTTTAATACACATATTGTACTAACACAAAGATAATATGCCTTAGAAACACTTTATGTTTGATGACACTTTTTAAAAAACTTAAGGGTATATTTAGGTGAATTAATTTTGTATTTAATTGCATTTTTTAAAGATGTTGGAAAATTCTGTGCAGAAAGTTATGTTTTACATTATTAATTTCATAACATACTAATTAGAGGTTGTTTCTGTTTCTAATTTCTTTTAAAAGAAGCACCAAATTGAGGACCACAGTAATAATTGAGAATTTTACCTCACATATCATTGACAAAAACATATAGATGAAATTTTTAATGGGTGATACTCTCTATCTTACATAAAGGAATTTATTGAGAGGGCATATTTATCTTCAAAGTTACGAAATTGGGTATATCAAAATCCAAAATGCAATTAATATGGCAAATAGAAATTTTATTTTCCCATTGAGAATGAACAGGCACTTCAGCTAGTCTCATAAATGAAGTAGAAATTTTGTGTGTGTATGTTCACTAAAGGCTCAGAAACCAGAAGTTGCTCAACTTTCAAATTCACAAGATACTTAAATGTACTCCCTGCCCAGACAATAGGCTACTTTTAATCTACCCAAGTGTCCCCAGTTCAACCCCAGAAAAGAAAATGTATTCTCATAAGAAATGCACATAAACTTCACTTTTATCAATTGCAGGCTACATTTCTTTTGCAAAATTAAATCATAAATTATAGTCATACAATAACAAAACAAGCATCAAATCAAAGGAAAATTAATAAAGATTCTTATTTTAGTCATGAAATATCATTATAGAGTCGAAATGGTAAGAATTTGATTGAAATAAATGAAAATTTTGTGAAATTTTGAGGCTATAAACAACCAGTCCCCTAGATGACCAATACAATTGCTGAAGCGGAGCTTATGCGTTTCCTGCAAGGGGAATTTATGTCCACAAGAATATAATGGTTAAAATGAATTATACAAGACCACAGTCTGAAAGTACTTGCAATTATGATCAATTTGCAAGGAACGACCATTTAGGATTTTCTCTTAATAAGGTTGAATTTACTAACACTATTATGTTATAATGTAACAACTAAGAGTTAGGTAAATGTACAACTTAATGTGTACTCTGCGAGTTGTCTTTCGTCATGTGGGGTGTACTTACTACACTTTACCTCTCTTATTAGAGTAAATACTTAGGCAATGCCACGTCTCTTTTATTGCTTAGTTATCTATTGTTTTCATAAGGGTGGAGTGGAGCTATTCTAAATTGTTATTTGAGTGTAGGTTTATTTTCATCTCAAACTCGAGAACCAGAATTAGTAAAACCTTCACACATGAATGTTATGAAAAATCATCCCCTTAGAATGAATAGAATATTTTATCCATTATATTGGTCCCCAGTTGTATCCCGGGTAAGCCAAAAGCAATGTATTTAGATATGTAATACAATAAAAGCAGGTACAGTTAATTTTAATCATTTACAGGCTCTATTTGTATGGAAAATTTTAATTTAAAAGAATTATCGTTCAAGCCTGAGACATATCTCAGAAGAAGTATATTCAATCAAGACTCATTTTCTTATTCTTGGTGAGAGGTAAAGGGAATCTTTAATTGGAAATGTCTGAAGTATTAATCTCATGAATACAATTTTCAAGAAAAATATCGTATTCACATAGAAATAAATTTTCTTTAAAATTTTAACGATACTTTTGGAGTAACTTTAAAATATTTTAGTAAAACTTAATAGAATTTAATTATCAATTGAATTCTGTGGAGACGTTTGAAAATTATTTTCAGAATGTTATGCTTTAATGTACCTATTTCATAAAATAATAAATAGAATGCAATTCCGCTCCTAACTACTAACTATTCCTAACACAAACTCCTTTTAAACAATCATCAAATTGAGGTCTGCAGTGATGACTGAGCAGCTTTATGTCATCTGTCATAGACAAAAACGTACAGGTGAAACAAGGTGAAATATTCAAAGGACAAAGTTCTCTATCTTACATACAGGAATTCATAGAGAGGGCATAATACTTTTCAAAATTTAAAAATGAGTCATTACGACATCCAAGACACAATTCATACGGTACATACATAGAAATTTTAATTTCCCCATTGAGAATCAACAGGCTCTTCAGCTAGTGGTTTAAATTGTAAATTCTGTGTATTTTTGTTATAATATTCTTGTAGTTTTTCATAATGTATGATGATCTGCCCATGAGAGGTTTTCCCTACCGACTAGGATAATACCAGGTAAAGATCTTAATTTTTCCATATCCCCTCAAACGATTGCCATGAGAATAATAAATCAATAATTATTAGGTGTGGACTCACCCCATAATTTTCTCCTCAAGAGTAGAGCGTGTAATTAACCTGTACACATTCACCACTTTCCTTTGTCCAATGCGATGGGCTCTATCCATAGCTTGAAGATCTTTCATAGGATTCCAGTCATGCTCTACAAATATCACCTGTTTAACAAAGAGCAGCTTTTAGTACAACAACAGCACCTACACATAAACACCCTCATCCATTTTTTAAATTATTTTAATCCTCTTTTATAAGTTTTATAAGTTTACAATTTCAATTTTTGTTCATGGCATACATCTTGATATCATCGACATCTATGTACCACGGAAGCTGTCTTTTAGCAAGAGGCAGGGGGAACACTATTGCTCTATTTTTCTACTCAACATGTTACAAATATATTCTCTCTGATTTTATTTAGAAAATTCAGTCTCTCATTGAACCTTCCTTTTATTAAAGGTGCCTCCTGAGACATCCTAGTAATGCTCACCAATTTGCCATATCAATTCATTACAAAACATACTGCCTTCTAAATTGCCATCTCTAATACAAAAAATTCAGAGTGCATGTATACACAGGCCTAAAATTATTCATGTGCAAGGCAACAATTTTCTTAGGTAAACATGCTGTATAAACAAATGCATTAATATAAAATACTAGCACAGGATACCTCCATATTTATCTTACTTTTCATTTACCTGCATATAAAGAAAAAAAATATGTTTTTTTTCTCTCTCTCTCAGATTGTAGTGTCCTCTAAGCTCCTCTTCCTTATAACCAAGATGGAACCAGTTTTTATACTGAGTGGATGTACTAGTGGTTCTCATTTTACTTTCATGGGTCAGATTGAAGAGTAACATTTTGTCTCCATCTCACCCAAATAAAGACATTTATAATCACTCTTTGATTCAGTAATAAAACATTGTTAACTTTAATATATATATATAGATCATTAGATAAGATTACAAGTACAGTGAAACCTATTTGTGATGCTACTGCTTAAGGTGCAGTTTTCTCACAATGGTAAAAATACTGCTCAAGGCACTTGAGATGTAGATTTTTTCCCTCCCCACTATTTCCAACTATTCATCTCATCCAACAGACATAATTTTTACATTATATATATATAAAGAGAGAAATCATGATGCACTCTCCTTACTGCTGTTAAAAAATTCATTATTCTTCCTTAATTGTCCATCTGGTAAAATTTGCTTCACTGTAGAGTGAAGAATGACCAAAATTTAGTAACTACGATAGTCTCTCAATGCAAAAAGCAGACCATTCTACAAACATATAAGACAAAAGGGCAAACAGCATTACACAATCCGTATATGTCCTCTGTGTTTTCCCTAAATTTACAACTACTACTGTAAGCAATTGTAACCTTGATAATAATAATTTAAGGACCAAAAAAAGAATGGAAATTACCATAGCTAATTCACACTGACAGAAATCGCCCTGAATATTCCACAATACAGAATAATTTTCAGGGCTAAAAATTTCATTTCCAAAGTTGTACAAAATGATTGTTTTTAAAGAAGGAACTTACAGTGTCTGCACCAGTTAGGTTTAGACCAAGGCCTCCAACTTGAGTGGTCAGCAATAGAACATCTATAGAGGGATCTGAATTGAAGCGAGCAACCACTGAATGCCGAACACCAGCCGGGATACTTCCATCCAACCTTAAGTATGTGACGCTTGGCATATGCGCTCTGTAAAACAAAGTCACATTTTAATTCCTTACGAGAGAGCAACCAAAACATTTTAAATAACAATATAGGTTTAGACCAATAAAAGGAATTAATCTAAAAGCAGAGGTTTTTGTGTTGACTGGATCACAAGGAGTATAAATACAGTCACTCCAATGCAGACAAGGTAAATCAAGAAATAAAGTGATAGAGGCCAAAATGGAAAGATACTACAATCAGCAAGAATTGGAAGGCTCGTTTTGAGCTTATTGAAGCTGTCTCCTTCCCCCAATCCTGTCCCTCAATTTTAGCACCTAGGAGTACCATAATACTAAGAGGCCAAGATTTATTCAGAATACATTAATAATTACACAAATACACTTCTGAATAAATTGATTAGGAAATACCTAAAAATATTGACATGTTTGATTGCCCTTTAAGTACAATAAAAAACAAGAGCCCAATATGAAGTTAGAAATAAAAATCTGAAGTTTTCTGCACATTTAATATATTAAAGTAAATTTTATTAAAGTATTCTTTTTTATTGCCATTTGTGTAATTTTCTCTAAATACCTATTTGTATAATATCCATTATGAATGTTTCTGCAAGCTAATTGGTGAATAGTTTACAAAAATACCTGATCACTTTCTGGAATGCTTCCAATAACATACCCCAGTTCACTTCAGTGTATAGCAAAGAGGATCCTGTCCTGGTGTTGAATCCATAACAACTTCAGAATTCATCATTGCACATCAAGTTTTGGAAAGGAGCTCTCCAACCATATACACAAGTTCACATTTGGAACATCCTCAAACTTAATTTCGTTTTAATTGTATGGTAAAATTCCAATGGTTCCCTGGGAACCAGTGACCATTAGGGAAACAATAAACTACATTTGCAAAACACATTCACCAATGCAGTTCACCTACCAAAATATAGATTTCTATCTTCTCATAACTATCATAAAAAATTTTAAATTTCTGCCGTACATTTCAAATGGGAGAACTGCCTGGTGTCAAACCCAGAACCATTTAGTGAAAGACGATTGCATATCAATATGGAAAACTCTGACCATTTCCTAAGTATCAAGTCAATATCATATCAGGAAGGTCCTAAAATAAGATCCCGTAAACCCCATCTGAAATGTATGAAGGGATTTAAATTATGCTAATTGTGAGTTAATTTACAAATTAAAATTAGGGGGAATTAATAAAGAAGTAATTGACTGGGTTCAAATCAAAGTCTGAATTACTCAGGCAGTTACTGTTACAGAGTACAGCCAATATGCTGCAAAAATTTCTAGTCAATGGCTCTTGTAGAACATTCTACTACTACAAGGTGCTACTTCTACTTAGCCAACCTATCAACATGAATGACAACATATTTAATAATACCAAATTGGATACAAAAGAGAGGCAAACGCAAGAATCTAACTTTTACATTTAGAAAACGTTAAGACTTGTATGACATTGGAATGCTATCATCTATTAAATGTGCATTGAAATCAGAAAACATCAATTTCTTCAAATAAATTGGTTATCAAATTTATTTTTACTGATTTTTCTTTCTTCCAACATATTTTCCTGCTGTAATGCAGTCAGCCAATAACTCAGGTGTAAACTATATCCCCATAGGCCCTCATTACAACCAAATGTACCTTGAAAGATGAACAGAATGATAAAGATGAACTCACTTGAAAAGATCATTCTCAAGTATGTCAAGCATGGCCTTGAGCTGACAAAATATGAGAGCACGATGTTGATTCACCACCAAATCTCCAGCTGTAACATTATTTCCAGGAACAACACCTATGCCACAGTCTTCAAGAAGTTGCCTAAACATACATAAAGATTAGAGAAAAACATTTCAGAAAACTATAAAAATCCAAATTCAACACAATGAAATCCCATTTTGGTGGAATAGAAAGAAATGAAGTGAAAACTAACATGAGAGCAGGAAGTTTAGCTGCATGATGAATGTCCGAAAGTGAACCTCCATTATTCCTAAGCTGCGAAGTGATGCGGTCGTACTCTGGATGCTGTGAATTCAGCACCATCTTTGGGTGATTGCACACATTTTGCAGATACCTGAGGGCCTTTTGATAAATAAGAGATCATGAAAAGTATTACAATATATTTAAGTCACATCATTGTATTCTGTGCAACACCGGAGCCCTGTTTCTACTGGGATGGAATCTCTTTCTTCTTTTAAAGGAGTCCACAGTCCTGTGTTTGTTTTTGTCCGACTGTGAGTAAATCTGTGAAGTGTTGTGCCACTAACAATCCCCGATCCATTGTTTATTATCACGCTGATTTTAATTACTTTTTTACATTACATACGCATAGAATTATTCTATCATTACATCTTGTGATTACAATTTTAAATTATACAGACAATAATGATGAAACCCAGAGTATTTTAACATATTTTTAAGGTTGATTCAATTATTTAAATTATATCTCATCACAGATATTATAAGCTAAAGTACAGTACTAAGAAACAATAATCAGCTAAACTATTTGTAGAAGTTTTGCTGAAAAGGACCTGTTGTACAGAATACAATGTGCAACATTTTGTGTCACAATTTTAGATATTTATTGATGCAAAAATTCAAAAACAACTTAAAGGTATGAGCACAAAGTATTGGGAAGTCAACGATCCCTTTTCAGGAATGGAAAATTGAATTTACCTGGAATATATGAGTGCCTCCTTGAGAAGAATTTTTCTTGGATCCCTCTGATAGGGACTCTTCCAGGGAATGATGGGCTTGAGTACGAGAAAAGTCCTCATACAGTTGAGTTTGGAGGGGACTGAGTTCACAGTAATAATCCTACACAAAATACAGAAATTTAGATCAATAATCAAACAGTAAATAATCCTAATGCACATTTGTCAGAAGTGAAATTGCACCTGAGTTATTTTTGGAGGGAGATCCTGAAGAACATCTTCCTTCATCCTCCTCAGTAAGAATGGCAATACTTGTCTGTGAAGAGCCTCCATGGCCAATGCCCCTGAAATTATATTACCACCAACTATTATAATCTATAACACAGCTTCTAAACCTATACTTATGCTGTTGGAACACAATTATGGGCAATCAGTAAACTATTGGCATTCCTAGCTCCATGCGCCATGTTATTTCATTAAGTTTTGAATGTTAGTTGGTGTTGTTGAATTTAGCAAGTACGATAATTTTGAAAATATTTTATTATCAGACAGTAATTCACTGACAGAGTTAACAGATGTCAGTCAACAGTTTTTGTAGAATTAAAGATTCTTAATTAAATACAACAAAAATCTCTATTCTTAAATTCACTACATGCTAAGATCTACAACCTATTTTACAACAGAATAACATACTGCCAGTAGTATAAAAAGCTACCTATCAACACCCATTTTTTCCAAAAAAAACTTAATTCAGATTGACACTAAGAACTTAATACTTCAATAAGCAGCAAATCAGAGTCAGTACAAATGTGTGGAAAAAAGGGATCTTCATATGCAATGGTGCCTTGACCTATTAACTTGCAAAAACATACAAACTTAATTTTGACATAAGAGCCATTGAAGACAATATCATTTAAGAGAGAGTAGACTAAGCGAGAGTTTCCTCCACTGAAGAGATAAAAGGAATCATCATAGAATTATATAAATAGATAATTTAAGAATATTCTTTTTAAATATTCTTATATAGCTAAAAATATGATGAATAAAATAATTGTTATTGAAGACAAATGATAATTTTTCAAAATTTCCAAGACAATGCATTAACTGATTTACACAAGATAGAATGTACATCTGTGCAATAAGATACAAAATTTTTGAGATACAAACTTTAGAATGAATTATGTTAGTAGGTGGAGGTACCACTAATAAAAAACCTACCTCCTCCCTGCTATTTTCATTGTAGTATTACCCACACTAAGAGGAAATTACTTTAAATAGATTCAACTCCCACTACTCTAATTTAATTTAGTCAAATTTTGGGTCCTTAAAAAGGATCTGAAGAAACTAAATACCAAAACATAGCATAGATTAAAAATGATTAATTCAATTAACTCCTCAATGACAATAATGCTATTCAAACAACAAAGTGAAAGAAACAGCTCTCTGATCCTGACATTAAAAGATTTTAATAGGAGGGGATCATTGAATTACAAATAATTACAACTCCTTGGATAGGGGATAAAATGGGCCGAACGAATTACCACAGTAAGATCTGTTTATTTCGGTCATTTCCATTCAAAGCACTTAATAAAAATCCTCCTGGATAGGGGGCCAACGTAAAATGGGATTTTTTTTCAAGCTCCAATTGGTTCCAAAATAAAAACCACACAGAAAATTTGATGAAACTTTCCATAGATTTGTTGCGTAGCATTTCTATTATATTCCTTGATTGCATCACATCTTACTTTTTAGTTCTGAGATATAGTAAGCAAGTTAACACAATAGTTTTCCCACCAAGAGTGAGGTGTGAGCTGTCATTTGTTTTCTTCATGCTAAGGGACATAATGTAACTGAAATTCATCAACAAATGAGTAATGCATATGGTGAAACTTTCATGAGTGACAGCAAAGTGCAGCAGGAATGCAGTATGTACAGAATTTCATGATGCAGGGAGGAAAGGAAGTATGTGATCTTGTTCAGAGAAAGGTGATTCAAGAAGAAAGAACACAATTTCTGAGCAGAGTGAAGAAGTTATTGAAATTTCAGAGTTAGCTCTCTATACCAATGCGAGTGGGAGCTTTCAGTAGCGCAAACTGCACGCAAGGAGGGTTCCCAAGATGCTGTTAGACCATCACAAAGAACGGCACAGATATATCTCTATTGCTACCATGATAAGGAGAGGACACTGGTTAGGAGAACAGCATATTGGCACAAATGACAAGCAGCAGACCACTGAACTGGCCAAAAGCACAGGTTGACAAGGGTGAAAAATGTCAGTGACCATAAAGAGAAGTAGCTAGAAGGTTATGTTACAAACAAAATATTTTTGATTTTCATTTGTGTTTTGATTTCATGAATGATTGGACCTTGAAAAAAAACAACCATTGTATTTACCACAGTAATATTTGTCTATGGCTGTAATTTCCATTTACAGGTTTTAATAGTTTTGAACTCACCTGCCTCTTGCTCTTTTGGAGAACTCTTAGGATCTCGTGATGCTAAAATAGGCTTACTGTAGCGAGCTGTAAACTGCTTCTCAGTCCCAAGGAAACCAGGCATCAAGAAGTCAAACAATGACCACAACTCCAATACATTGTTCTGAATTGGAGTACCAGATAAAATCACTCTATGATTGGCCACTAACTGTTTGATGGCTCGAGATGACTGAAATTGCAGTTAAACATAATTAATATCAGGCACAAAATACAGATCACATATAAAAAAATGCATTGTGCAATGTAATATAAATAACAGACTTTAGGAGAATTCAGCAAATAAATCTGTAAATACTCATACCACGAACTGTTTAGCTATTTCACCTGTCTCATACACAGTTTACTGAGTTCACAAATCATCAAATTACACAAGGGTTCATGATTTTAAATTTAACTTAAAATTGCAGAACAATGAAATGTTGATAATCCAAAATGGGAGGGCGAGAGACAACTTCTTGTCTATGGAAGAGAGAACAATGCACAAAAGGAAAAATAATAAACCAGGAAGGAAATTGTTAGTGATGAGAGGCGTTAATCTCAGGAACTGTGGTAACTTTTTAGGTTATACTGAAAATTCCTCAGATATTCACCAAGATGAGTAAAATTTATTTCCTCAAAATCAAAAGCAAAACTATGTGCTTCTACATATTTTATAACCTCACACAGGCTTAATTCTTGCCTTCCAGACAGTTTTCTATCCTGTTACTTGATAACTGAATAAAGAAATGGTGGACAAAATATACCCAAAAAAAGTACCTCTTTACATCATATAATTATTATAGGACAATAGAAATTAACTATTCTCAATGAATTATAGCAATTCTAACTATAATATGGTACACTATCTTTGCGGTCAATTCAGCAGCTTATGTGGCCACTAGGGGTACAAAAACAATACTACTTAAACAAACTCATAAAATGGAACAGAGCATCAGAAATATACATTCAAACCTGTTTAAAATAATCCCATTTAGATGCCCTTGTGCTCCATTTTCATTCAGGCCATTTCACATGAAACACATAGTAAAAATACTGATTAAGATGCTATTGCTTATAAGAAGGATTTTTTATACACCCATTACAGCCAAGTTGTATAAGGAAGAGAAAAATACACCTTATAAATGGTCTTAAGCAGTATCTTTAGCAATTCTGTGCTTGAGTAGATAAAAATTGTTTAGGTTAATCTAGTTTAATAGGTCTTTCCTGATAGCATATCTTATATTATCTGCTTTAAAAAGAGTAAAAAATGACAACCATTATGCTTGATTTTTATAAAAAGCAAACCACTCGTACAAATGTGACAAGAAGGCAACAAGAATTATAGTACAATAGTTTGCAGACTGTAAAAACAGTACAATTGTAGCAAATAAGGAAAACCAAAGAAGATTCATTTTTAAGGTGTAAAGCACTCATTTAAAACTTAAAACCCTTTCCCTTATGATTTCTAATGCAAAAGAAATTAAATAAATATACCAGTTATAGTACTATTTTATTTATGACAAGATTTTTACTAGGTTCCATGAAAAGCATCTTAACCAGATTTTAACATATAAAGAAAGAAGACTCGTGAGGAAGAGAAGACATGAAAAGTTGGGATCGCAATACAAAGATCGAAAAAAATGAGACAATGGTATTTGAGAGCTCAAGAGGGACAAGAATGGTGCAATGTTTTAAAGGTTTATTTCCTCAGAATACAAAATGTAATTTAAGGACTAGATTTCAAGTAAAGAAAATAATGTTACCATAATACAGCTTATTTTCCGATATAATCATTCTAATTAAAGTAGTCTGAATTGAGAAAAATGTGTTTGGATGAAACAAGCTTTATCACTTCATTTACCTTAGTTTTTCCATTCTTGATTATGTGACCTTCATCCAATATGCAATAATTCCATTTAATGTCTCCAAAGAAATCTATGTCTTTCCTTACAATGTCATATGAAGCAACGACTAAATTGTACCGCTGGACCTTAACTCTTAATCTGGAATTTGAAAAATTCTCACATCATTTTACGTCTTATTAAACAATTAAAATAGCATAAATGCTATAAAGAGAAAAGCTGTCCAAGAAGTAATTCAGAGAAAGAATTTAATTTAAGAATTTAAATGTAACAGATGAAACGCACTCAAATAAGAAGAAAAATAAATTAAATGAATCGATTCTCAAATCAAAACTCTGAATTATTACCAAACACCAACAGTAAAGTCATTTATGCATCATGAGGACCAAAAAGCAAATTTAATCATGACATAAATAACACAGACAAAGATTATCTCAACAAGTATAATTTTTTCTACAGAATAAATCAAGCATTCAGATAAGCTCCTCATATTTCAGCAGCTAAATTTGAGTTACTGCAACACTGAATGTCAAAATAATTATATAAGTGCTGAACAAACTTATGAGATAAAAGCAAAGATAAAAGGGAAATGTACTTTTCTCTCTCAGAAGGAGGTCCAGTGTATGCCAATGGATTCAGATACTTCTTAGAAATGAATTTCTCCACCTCATAGACCCAATGTCCTATAAGAGTGGGAGGACAAATAACCAACGATGGAAGAGGAATGGAATCAACACTTTTAGATTTCTGCAAAAGAAAGGAATCATAAGTGAATATTTAGAAATTATCCACGTTGACACAAAACTCTAAGCAGTGAAAATAATTTAACTAGAGTGTGGCTCCTTAACTTATTGACTGGCAACAGCTAGAATCTCATAGTTGATTTCATAAAGGAAAGAATTTTTGTTAATTTACAACTAAAAAATTTTTTACTCTACTTCTACAGTTAAAGTAGTCATTCTTTATTAATTTTAGTTTACAGTATATAAATTAATGAAGCAAACAATTTTAAGGTATATATAATAGTTCAAACTACTGCTTATAACAATATAAATACATATAAAAATTATATTTATTTTTATAATAGAATATAAGTACAATTAATGTGAAATATTAGTCGAGATATATATTTATATAATAAATATAAAAAATGTAGATTTATAGATTTAGTCTGAAATATACAATAATTCTATGTAATGCATAAAATGTAAACATTGGGTCAAATCTACTGCATGGAACAGAATTCTATACATCAATTTTTATATATAAAAGGTGCTATCTGATATGTTAAATGTTCTAAAAGTTTAAACAATCAAAATTTTTATAAGAATTATATTAATTGATATAAAACTTCATATGGTAATAATCTAATATAATAAAATAAGGCATGTGTGTGTGTAGGTGTGTATGTTCGCCTAAAACTTGAGAACCATAAATGGCACAACTTTTGAACTTTCAAGATTGTTAAATGTACTCCCTGCGCAGAAAGTAAGCTACTTTTCATTTACTTTAATGTCCCTAGTTTGAACCTAGATAAGAAAAACTGTTCTCATAAGAAATGCACATAAACCTCACTTTAATCGGTCGCTGGCTAGATATTTTTTGCAAAATTAAATTAGAAATAATAAGCTAACAAAATTGAGATAAGCACCAAAAGAAAGAGAAATGAATAAAGGTTCTTATTTTGGTTACAAAATATCAAAAGTGTGCTTTTTCGTTAGGTAATCTACAACTTAATATGTATATTGTGAGTCATCTTTCTGCGTGTGGCACAACCTGCTTTACCTCTCTAATCTGTTGATGTCACATATCGTAGTAGTAGATCGGATAAATACTTACATAATTCAAAGTCTAATCAATGTGGATTTATTTTCACCTTAAACTTGAGAACAAGAATTAGTAAAAACCTTCCAACATGCATATAATGAAAAATGGATGAAAAAAATCTTTCACAAAACTATTGCAATAATATTTAATTTGCACCACACAGTGAGAAGGGTTATGAATGACCCCAGGGGCTCCTGTATGGTGCAGATCAGAATTCCCCCAGAAAAGGGTCAGAATAGTAAGATTATAATACCCCAATCCTCCGATTTATACCTGCATGGTCTATAGACAACAGTCGTTTGTTTGCTTAGGAAAAATGCTGTCGTGTATACATGACAACAGTAGTTAAGGGTAGGAAAATCTCCATCATCTATAGCTGCCAAAGGGTTAAAAAGCATAATCAATCAAAACTCATATTACATCATCTGTTTCAAATTTTTCTCGGTTGAGAATTAAGAGTCACTTCAGTTAGTAATGTTTAAATTATTAATCTTACGAATCCAAGTTTTAAGAAAAATATCATATTAACATAGAAATATAAAATGTCTTAAAAATTTTAATAAAACTATTGGAGAAACTTTAAAATCTTATTAGTTAAAATTAATTGAGCTTAGTTGCTTATTTATTGCATTTTTCAAAAAGATGCTTGAATATTCTTTTCAGAAAATTATGCTTTAATTTATCAATGTCAATACTAATTATAAGCCGTTTCTGTTTCTAACTTCTTTTCATGAATCATCACATTGAGGTCAGCAGTAACGATTGAGAAGCTTTATGCCTCACATATCACAGACCAAAAACATACAGATGAAATAAGATGAAATATTCAAAGGGCAATAATCTTTATCTTAACAGAGGAATTCATTGTTAGGTCATATTTATCTTCTAAGTTTAAAAATGAGTATGAACAGCATCTAAGACCCAATTGATATGTTATAGTAGATAGAATATAATAGATAGAAATTTTTATTTACTCGATGAGTATGGCTTTTCAGCTAGTGCCATATAAATCAAACGGAATGAGACAACAGGAATGTCAATAACAAGATGATTTGTCAATGAGTTAAGGATAGTAAATTGAGTCTCTTTCATAAACTCACACTTATTATATAGAAATAATGGTAAAGAAACTTACTTTGTACTCTTTCTCTCTGTTAAAATGGTCTCCTGCTAGCATACAAATGGACTGCAGAGTCTTTCCTAACCCCATGTCATCACAAAGGATTCCATGAAGACCATACTTGTTGAGGAATGCCAACCAATTAACACCAGACTACAAAAAATGTATGTTTATAAAATTATTATTGATTCTCAAATCCTTACACTTTCAAGGAATAAGAATTGATATTTTTAATGCAGTCCCTTTCAGTTGGAATTTTTAAGTGATAGTTTATCTGAATTATGAGAAATTTTCCTTATCTTTATTATGGTAGGTTTTGGTATTAATTATTTTATCAATCAATGATGTCATTATTTCAAGAATTACCCTATTCCTGAAAGAGGAATAAATCAGTTAGTTAAACTTTCTAAAATAAATTTTCCAAATTCATTTTAACTCATGACATCATCATTCACACATAGAGCAAATTATTTTTAGTATATTTTTTATAAATTAATTAATTAACAAAATATTCATCATACATTTTAAATGATATGTTACCTCAAATTTTTGTTCTCTGTCTTGAATTTATCCTAATTTCTGTTTTATAAGATTCACTCTAGTTTTGTCCATATCTTTGAAAATATACATAAGACTTCTATTAGATTACAGATAGATTCGAGCAATCCCATTTAATTCTATTAGATATAGTTAAATCTGTTTAAAATGCTCTAGCTTAAGATGTTATCTGGCTTGTAATCATGTAAGATTCCCCCATCTCCAGATGCAATGCATCCTGCTTCAGCCAATTGTTCAGCTCATTGAATAGAAGAAAATTATTTTTCATCATCTGCTTTGTCAATTTTTTTACATCAAACTTCCCTAATTAATAGAAATGATTTCTTGTGGATTTCTTCTTTGGAATGACTAACATTATAAAAATTAAATTGGTAAACTGCAATTACTTTTGAAAGTGCTTTCAAAAGCATTTCCTAGTTCACCTACGTGAATATCATAACAGGAAAATTCAACAGGTATGGTATCGAACCAAGAACCATTACCATAGAAGTCACTGCCAATTAAGCTGCAGTAAAAAACCCCCTAATCATATGCTGAATTTCAATTCTATATCATATCAGGAAGGTGATTAAACAAAATTCCAAATTTCCCATTTATTTGTATGGCAGAATACTAGCTAGCTTAAGTCAAACCAAGGACCACCAAGAGAACTGTAAACTGTTTTTGTAAAACATATTCATGACCTATGTTCTATGAACATAGGTCATGACTCAGATAATGAACATTGTTCATAAACCCAGTTACGGAATTACAAACTACATTTAAATGGGAAATAGGGAACTTCATTTGAGGACCTTTCTGATATAATATTGACCTACAACTTAAATACTTTGAGACACCTCACCAATTTGAAATCTACAATTGCATCTCATGAAACAGTTCTGGGTTTGACTTTGAGTGGTTTTAATCCTTCCATATGAAACTTATGGTCAAAATTATGCATGTGGAGCAACTTACATGAATTTAAATATACAATAATAATACAAAACTTTTACATTATCAATTTTGATTGTTCGGCAAATTTTTGAAACTTGCACAGAACAACTCTAGGGATACATTAGCACAGTGAAAGGGTTGAGATGGATTATTAGCAACAATGGATGGCTTAATCAACCCAACAGACATCCATGAAAGGAATACAAGTGTCAGGCTTAACTTGGTGGTAACCTGATGATGAAAAACCATGGTTGCTATATATTACACTGTGGTGTAGTAAAAAGTTATTTAACAATGAGTCTCGTAGAAATGAATACATTAGAAGGATTGATATAGGCTACCATTCCATTGGGAGGAGTGAAAAAGAACTACTGTAAGCCAATCTGAAGAATAGGATGACTCTTCTTAAATCCCCAACTCCTTTATAAAAAACAGACTTAAAAATATCAGACAAAACTAGGAATCAAACCCAATCTTTTTCAAGAGGCTGCTTTAGCCAATGAAGCTGTATGGCTGGAATAATTTATATAACCCTTTCATAAAATTTGTCAACAAGGTCAAATTTGGTTTAGTCAAGCTATGTGGCCTCTATCAGCCATAGAAATAGGAAAACCCCTTCATTCTATTTTCCTTACACCCTTATGTGCAAAGATATCCTTTTTCCTAGAAAGAAGAGCTATTCTGAGTAAAAGAAAGCAGAAAATGCCCTTACCTGCTGATAAGAACGCAGCTCAGCATTAATTGGCACAGGTACAGAGTAATTTTCAATTAACTTAGGATTGAAGAGTCTTTGAAGAAAGTTCCTCTCCTTCTCTCTGTGGGAGAGTAATTCAGAAGGAAAGGTGTCACTGACTAGCTTAGCTTTGGATAAATCATCTGGAACTCCATCCAAAGGCATGAGCTGTACTAAAGTGGCAAAGACATGGGTTGCCGTCAAGCGCACTTGATGGTTAGGGTCACTCATCCTTCCTGAAAAATAAAACAAAACTAAACCATTATTATATTTTATTGATATAAGAGATGCTTGGGATACAAGTGAATGTTATTTCCACACCACCACTACATTAGCATCTTATTCAACCTTAGCTGTGTAGTTTAAAAAATAATCCTAAGTTCCTGGTTCGATAATTAAATGTAGTCTTTTGAAATTGGATGTAAATGAATAAGAGGTCAGAAAACTCTCTGTAAGCCAACTGTCAATTAAGTGTTGGTCCTCTTCCTTGAAATGAGAAAAGAAAAGCCTGCACCTTCTAAGAATCACCCAACGAAACATTTCAGCAATAACATCCTCAGGCGGTAATATCATCATTATATTATGGACCTCTCTAAGTATTTATTTACTGAAATTTATATTTTTCAAAACAAAATATCAAAAATCTAGAAAATGAAGACCAATCCCTCTAAAAGAAGCATGAGGATGGCCCCAAAACAATTACAAAGGTCACAACTTAAGGATTTCCCTTTTATCACCCTTTGTGAGTGCAAATAGAAGGGATTGCATAACTTTCTCTTTTTTGCCTGCAAGACCCATAGGCTACTCCTTCCTCTTCCCTTAACATCTGTGCTCAAAAGAGATCATATCACAGACAAGATCAAGACCCCCTCAATTTATTCTGAGATAAATTTCACTTAAGAAAAATGTACTACCCACTTGGCCTTCAAGAAGCTCTATCATCAAGACATCTTACGTTCATTTACAATAGCATACAGCAAAGATGCTTTACATACCCATGAGAGGAACAATAAGCAGCACAACGTAGGGGACCACATCAAACTGCAGTGCCTGCACCAAGCAAGCAAGTGCTTCTACTGCGCCTTCTCGGTGACTCTCACACTGCATGGCCCCAAGAGATGGAAGCACCTTCTGGACAATGGTGCTTATAACCTTCCCTGGTGCCAAGCACCCAAAAACACCAATGCATCGAGAAGCCATATGGCGAACTGATCGATACGGATGCTGAAGGAGGATGCACAGCTGTGGCAGGACTTCTAGAAGCTTCACAAACAAGTAAATCATTACCATCAAAAGATAATGAAGTCACTTAAAAAAGATAGGTCTTTAGGTATGAGATAACAGAAAGTGAGACACTAGCCTATCTTACCAATACATTCATATGAGAGCCAAGTTCAAATATAGCTCTTGTTGTCTAGGGTATGATTTGCTAGAAGTTACTCTATTGGATCCAAACTTTTAAGTTGATATGATATCAGGAAGTTTCTAAAATAAGATTCCATAATCCCCATTTAAAATGTAGGTGGAATGCAAAAGGTGATCAAGCATCAAAGCAAGGATCATTATGGAAACGATGAATTGTGTACATGAAAATATAAAGAAGTAGGAGGAAAGTGGAAGGGATAGGTTAGGGGAAGCTCACAGTTGCTAGATAAACACACTTTAACACATATTAAAGATTTAAAAATAATCAATGGCAATGTACAAGAATAAACTTCACAGGATTCAATGATCACAGAAAATCCTACGGTCTAATTACACTCAAAATATGTAAAAAAGATAAGTTTAGATAAAAATACATCAGAAGATTGGAAACATCAACTGGCCAATGCATGGGTATATGGAATATCTTTAAGAAACAGGTTTTACAGGTCGAAAACACTCCATTAGTTGTTTGTCTGGGCCTATATCTTCTGTGTAGCAGGGAAGGCCTGGATTCTGGACTGCACACAATGAGATGGTGCCATTTTCAGAGTGAAAAGACAAAAGGTAGGTTATGTGACGTCAAGGATGGGGAATGATGAGAGGGTGGGGTAATTCTGCCATGAGAGTTGGTGCGAGTTGGGTTGGTGGCAACTACCTCATCTTCAGAAAGAAAGTAAAATAGGGGTTTGGCCACTATTAATTAATTTTTGTGTACTTTGGTGGATGATGATGCTTTATAGGCATCTAGTTTTTCTGTATTAATTTCTATTCTTACAAGAAAAACTAAGATAATCACCTTAGAACAAAGATGGGGATGGACAGATGGAGCACAAGTTTCCAGAACTTGCAGATTAGAGACAAGTTCAGTGGCAGCAGAATCCGTTGCTGAGGATGGACTTGACCAAACTGGCTCACTACCTGACATATTCACAGAATCCTTAACTTGCTCCACCATTATGTTCCAAAGTTTGGGGAGTTTCTCGGGAAGAGTAGCTTCAAAGTGTGAAGTGATTGAGTTGAGGGCAAAAATAGCACCTCTCCTCTGTAATTTGTTCTGCTTGTTTTCCTGAAATGCAACAAACATGTTAAAATTACCTTATTTTTTATAGAAAACAGCTGCATTTCATATGCAGAAGTCATACAGTCTTTACAATGAACAAGTTCATTTGAAAGTTGTGAAATCTAAATTAAATGAAACAGTAAGCTTGGATAGAAGGGAAAGTATCATTGATAGTTACTGAGAAAAATACAATTCATTTTGAGATTCAAGGATAAGGGGTAAGATATCTCGGCACAAAAGGAAATATTCAAAGGGGAATCAAAGCTGGGAACTTTCTCTATATGAGAGGCTGCTTTATTCTATCCAATTAGAGCATTCTTCTCATTTTTGGTTTTTTGTAAACTTCATAGAGAAAATGGTTTCATCTATGTGGTTATCCATAGCCACAACCTCATGGGGCAGCTTGCCTACATAGTGCTATGTATGTTACGTATCAAAATCAATAGAATTATGAATGCTGAGAAACTGGGGAACAGAGAGAAGCACGGAAAAAGTAATGATGAAAAGAAACCTCTTCATCAGCTGCAAGTAAGTCATCCATGGACATATCTTGAGGTATGTTAGGTGGCCTTCCAGGTCCTCTTCCACCAGTTGAATTAGTTCGACGAAAAGCAGCTCGCTCAGCTGACTGAAAAATTGTTTCACATATATATAAATATTGCACAAAAACTAAAACTGACCCATAAAAATATGGTAGACTTAAGATAAAGCACACAAATTAAGTTTTTTATAAGAAATATTTGAATTGGGAATAAGCTATAAGAATTGTATAAATTATAGTTTAACATGCATATTATTACTAAAATAAAGCAAATTTACAGCTTAAATTAATGGAAATTGCAATCCTTGGGTTTAAGGAACAAATTACAGTGCGTTTGTATACACACACACAAATAAAAGTTGCTTGCATACTGCAAGCTAATTGGTAGATATTTTAAAGAATCAATTTTTATATGCTTACAATAACATCCCACAGTTTACCATAGCATATCATGTAATTCTCCTTGTGTTTAACCCAGAACCATTTTGCAAGTTTTCATTATATATCAAGTTATGGATATGAGTGCTTATATATTATACAGAGAGTTAGCTATATATAATAGATATATGAGTACCATATTATTTCAGAAAGTTCCTCAAACATATATCCGAATTCCCCAATTAAGTATATGGTAGAATTAAAATTATGCCCTGGAGTTGAAAAAAGGACTATTGGAAATTATTTTGAGGCACTTCTGTGTAAGGCAGAGGAATCAAAATCACAAGAGATGACGTGGTCTTCTATAGTACAAGTGATATAAATATCACTAAATGAGCATGGGTTCGATGCAAGGTTGGTGCAAAATTTTTACCATTTAAAATGAATTGAGGAGATTTTTAGGAATCCTTTCAAATCAATTCACGGCAACATAGAAACACAAAACCCAGCATGTGAAAAGTTTATTAAAGCTCATATGATATCCACAGTTCACTATTTCCTCAATGGTCCTTGGTTCAATGCCAATTTTAGGACCTTCTTGTCTGTGATATTGAACTGAAACTTTGGAACCAGTTAGAGTAGCAGCTATCTAACATTTATATCCAATTGTCTCTCATGAAAAGGTTCTGAGTTTGACCCCAGGCAAACTTTTGCGTGAATATTTGAAAAATTTTGGAAGGAACTTCTCCATAAGATAGAGGATTCAAAATCATGTAATTAGCAGACAACCATGGTCTTCTAAAGTAACAAAGGAAGAAATTTTACCATATGAGCATGGGTTTGACAACAGGTGTGTGCAAATGTCTCCCCTTTAGAATGCATAGGGGTCATTTTTAAGAATTCTTCAGAATGCTTTCATGATAACCTTGAAAATTAACAAGCAAAATGTGAACAGAGATGATTTCATATATGCAGTTCGCTGTCTCTATGATTATCCTTGCTTCGATGCCAGACCTTTGTATGTATGTTATGAATGAAATGTATGTTATCATCAAAATAAACATCACAGTCTCAGGTCTCACTTGGTGGTAGTGTGTGACAACAAAGTTCTCCATGATAAATTTCTTATACTATACCACAAAATAAAAGATACACGACCTAGGTTTCGTGGTGAAGCCACATCATCAGGTGAAACAAAGGGCGAAACACTCGGAATTTATACAAACACCGAACCAATGAGAAAAGGTGAAAATTGAATATAGAATACAATGAATCAGGATAGGAGGAAGATTAATGCAACATTGGAAGGAGCAGGATAGTTGAAAGGTAAAGGAAAAGGATTGGCGAACAAAAAAGAGGGGGGGGGAAAGGAAAACTAATGGGTTTGAGGTGGAGTGAGGAGGGAGGGGTTAGTGATGATAGCTTGTAATAGAGGGGAATGGTTAGGAAACAAATATTCGTTTACAATGTTGTTGGAGGAGTTTTTAACAATTTCAAAAGTCTCAAGAGCATCGAGTTTAAAACTTTTTTCACATCGGTGAAGCACAGTCATTTCAAAATCGTTGGTATGTCCAGTAGTTAGCAAGTGTTTACTAAAATGGGAACTTTCAGTGTTGTTCCCATTGAAAGTTCCCAACAGTTTTAAATTACATTAATCTTCCTCCTATCCTGATTCATTGTATTCTATATTCAATTTTCACCTTTTCTCATTGGTTCGGTGTTTGTATAAATTCCGAGTGTTTCGCCCTTTATTTCACCTGATGATGTGGCTTCACCATGAAACCTAGGTCGTGTATCTTTTATTTTGTGGTATAGTATAAGTAATTTATCATATGTTATCATCAATTTGATGATAACATACATTTCAGAAGGGAATCCAGAATCATGGCTGAGGAACTTCCTGATATGGAAATTTTAGAAACGGTTGGTTTTGCCCATTACCAAACAGCTATATGAAATGTGATTTTATAAAAGGTCCTCCATTTGGCTCGAGGCAGCCCTAATTCTATTATAAGAGTGTACTGCAGGGAACTGAAATCTTTTTACGAGGTATTTCCCAAGAAGATAGAAGTCTGTAACCTTGCATGTAACCAGCAGTCAAGAATACTCTTTACAAAAGCAGCATATAATTTCCCTGATGGTCCTTGGTTTGACACCACAGTACCATTGGCATTCTTCCATTGAATTAAGTGGGAATTACGTTTGGTAACCTTCCTGATATGATATCGACTGGAAATTCAGCATACAGGAAGAGGGGCCTTTACCAAAACGTAATTGGCAGCTAAGTCCAGGGAAATGTACAGCTAGTTCCAAAAAAAACTTACCACCTAAGCCGCAACCCGCATAACAGACCTGAAGCTCGATGAGAGCGAGTCTAGAGTTTTCCATGCATTCTATTGGCTCTTGGAAGGAGGAGCATTCAGACGGCGCTTTTTTAAACATTGTGAAACGCGTTGAACGTATTTGTATCGTCTTTACTAGCACGAAATCTTGTTTAAATTTAGTGTTACTTTTTACTATGTCAGCAGCATAGTATTAAAAAATGAATAAACATCGGATCTCCTTATTTCGGCCTGAAACTTCTGCGTAATTCACCTTTTTCTGGAGACATCGGGTAAACTTACTTTAGCTGCTTCAATTATCCAATAAAAAATTATGTCATTGCAAGATTGAAAAGGATTATATTATTACGTTTTTTATGCTCTTGACGCCTACAGGAGGAACTTTTAAATTTATTTAGAGGAACTTCACGACTATGACGCAAATAGAAACATGAACGAAAACTCTGCAAGGAGATAAAGAATACTTAGGTATATGAACACAATCAACTGTATTTCAACTAATTTATGTTCCAGAAGAAATGCTATCGAGAAGGGGAGCATGAAAAAACTGCGAAACCTACTAATGAAAGCAAAGATGAAAAGAAACTTAATCTGGACGAATACACTGAGAAAGAATCATTTTAAGTCAACCTGGTAAAGAGCTCTGAAAATTAGACCCAAAACATATTACAATAAAGTAAACCAAGTAAATTACGATCAACTACATCAGATAATTACATCAAATATTATAAAAATTTTAAATACCACCAAATCATATGATAGAAAGTAAAATATTAATTGCTGTGATATCATTTTCTAAGGTAATCGCTTAAAATTCAAATTGCTAATTTAGTATTTTAGAAAATAACATAGATATTAGAATAGTAGCACTCTTAATTTAAATACTGAGGACTACAATTTTTTTTCACGTATCGAATAAAAAATTAATTTACGACGAAATTAACGCCAGCATTTCGTAACACTTTTCCGAACATATTGTTCATTGCCAGTCCCAGAAAAACCATCCCTTTAATTAAATCAAGTTCATGTTCCTTGGAAAATTATGCTGTCCCGACTTTTATCTGATGCTAAATCTCTTTCTTGCCCCGTGGTGCAAATTTTGACTCGATTTCTTCGCAGTTGAATTATTCTGCAATACAGAGAGGTATAAAATTTGCTTGATACTACAATTAACAGAGCATTAGGTAATTCAGAATATATGCATCAACATGCCATTCTGTTCTTACTTCCATCAGGCATTCGTGATGACAGTATCAGATGAAGCATTATGATTTTGAGATGAGATTTGGCTGTTTCTGACAAATTCGCGTCTGAAGTTTTACCGAGCCTTTCAGAGAGAGCGGAGGACCTCCACCCTGGCCCTAGGAGTATCCCCTGTTCATTCCTTTGTTGTTTCTTTTTCTTTTGTTTCGTCCATCGAAAGGTATTATCTATTTTCTCAAAGGAACCATAAAACGGCCGATGGGTGAAGGTGAACTCCGCTCTGAAAAAGAAAACCCCCTTTTCGGCATATTGTGGATGGTCGTATGTATGCGGGATAGCGAATTTGAAAGCGCTAATGAGGATTACCGACCGCACCCCTGCTGAGCAGGTATCTAAGGTTAGGGTATGGTGGCGGCGACCGATCACAAGTAAGGTGGGAAATGGTAGATCCGCGATTTGTTATCTTCGCCGCGGGTATTCCCTTAGGGAATGAAGATATTCAACTCTATTTTTGAGGTAGACGACCTTTCAGGACTTCTTGCAAGGAATCCAGATGGTTAAGAAACAACAGTTAGTATGGCAAATCTGAACCTTAAGACTGATTTGCATATTGCAGATAAATACCAGGTTTTTGTATACTTGCATATTGCAGGTTTACACGTTAACATCTGGTTTATTTACATTTACATTAATACCCCGCGAGCCGCCGTATGACGTATGTCAGGGGGTGTGAAAACACCCACAACACGATTTCTATTGTTATACTGAAATGATTTTCAGAACTATGCACTAGGTGAAAGTGAGACTAATGATTAATGATCCCTGCTTCGGTTTCTGAATGCCTCAAGTAAACTATATAACCCGAATTGTTTGAATGGTGTATAATGATTAAAAGAAAAATCAGCGTCAATAATTATGAATGATGGGTAATATGAGTCATGGAAGAATACGCTAAAAATATAAACCAACGGATGGTAACCAGACTTACATGAGAATATTCCTCTAATTCTCATGATTCATACCTTAGCTGTTAAAATATTCTTGGTTCTATATGTAATCCATTATTCCAACATTCACTCCAAGGACCTTCGTAGCATCATCCTTCATCCTAGGCACATCATAATTCTCTACGAATTTTGCGAAGATGTTTTGAATTTTTTTAATGGTAATGCAAGGAAGATCATTCTAGTTGAAATAGGACCTTCGGAAAATCTGAATGATAACATAAAGTTGAAAATGTTTGGGTGCATCATATCTGAATTAGTATCTCTATATTCTGCTTTTAAAGTGAATGGCATAAACTGTATTAGCTTATTCTAAATAACTAATTCAACGAAAAAAACGAAAAAATAAGTAATGTGCCTATCGTCCATTTATATAAATCAAGCTCCTCGTCAATGATTGTTTATTTATAAATATTGTTTTTTATGCTTTATTTTGTCTCTATATTGAGCTCAAAATTTCGTATTTTGAAATTACTTGAAAAATTAATTAGAGAAATACCACCTAATATGTATTCTTTACGCTTACGAGAACCAAATCGTTTAACTTCTCTTACAACATCTATGATACAAAGTAGATAGAGCGTTGAAGATGATCTTACTAGATCGACTAAAGTTTCTATTATAATGTCACTAAAATATGAATTGAAACGTAAATACGGAATTGTAGACACTCCGCATATTCAATGTCGCAGAAACTTGAAGTTTATACGCCGAATACCGATAAATAATATCTCTAAAGTTATTTAGAAGAAAACATTGGCTTGCATAGGTAGTAATACTAATGTTAGCGATTTCTATTGGTTTAAAAAACCTCGAAATCTCTTTCCAAAATAAATTGCTGATAAGAAGATGGTTTATTTACTGGCTTAGTGAACTACTCGAACTTTCTTATAGAATTAAGAGAAGGTTGCTATAAAACATTGAACATCGATATAGTATACAATTTCGGAGATCCTGGGAATAAACTGATGCATGAGAAGGAAATTTCTGAAAGTATGATGAGCCATCGACGTTATATCTTGTATATTTGAATGTTAATCATTTTTGACTAAGATATTACTTAAATTGGATAAATGAGTAGTTTCTCTGGAGGCAGTCATAAACGGAAAAAATATATGTTGGATGAGAAAATTGAGAAGGTAAGCGAGTGGGTTATACTTTTAAAAGAAGTCGTTCCTCCTACTCAAAGTAAACAATTGGTCTACTAGGAAAGCAAAAAAATGCGCCTACCTATTGTGATTCATCCAAAAATCTGGAATTAACATACCTCTTACACTTTTGGTTGTTAAATTCATGTGAGTGTATATATTACTGTTGCCGTCACTTCTCACTTCCCTATCTCTATCAAAACAGTCCCCCTCTTGAAGTCCTGGTGAATTCATTGCTTTATTCACTTCTTCCCATCACTCCTGTATCTTGCTTTTCAAATTTGTCACGGAATGTGGAGAGATGAAAAGTTTCTTATAGTCAATACATTTTAAATACGAAGGAATATTTTCAATATCACCAATCGATAAATATGTAGATAGACTAGCCATACCAAACCACCACCCATTCATCTCAATCATTAAAATTCTGTCGAAAAATATGAGAGTTACGCAGGGCCAGCCATCAACCGAGGGGAGCAAAATTTCAACATGAGCCTCATATGCGCTTCCCCATGTGATATTACAGGGTTGGAATTACAGGTAAAAAGGCCCTGGGAAAAACTATTTCACCAAGTCCCTATTATTTTGCGTATTTTTAACGTTTTCTACATTATAATAATTGTAAACGTTATAATAAACAATTGAAATATAAATAATGTAGGTAGTTTTGTATACATTCAAAATTAATTGAAAATTTTACATTCATAGCTAACAGTAGCATTCAATGAGCATTATGACCAAACCTCATTCGCACTATCTTTTTGTGTATTTTAGAACTTTTAAAGGTGATAAATATAGCGAGAAGAATGTTTAAGAACGTAATGGTTTGTGACTGCAACCATTTCAAGAGGAATCCACAGAAGAAATCAAGTTTATTCGATTCACACTTCAATGACACCGAAAAAAATTAATTAATTAATTCAAAATTAATGTGAAAGATGGTAGTCTCGTGTCCGTCATCTTTATTCATTGAGGAAAATCGATTCTAGCACATTTTCTCTCAGTTGATTTGGACGGTATAGTAAAAATTCCAACTGCATAGATGATAAAATTTACTGATTTTTTACCGATCGAATTTTAATTTCGATGCTTATCAAATGAAACAAAATGTATCTAAAATACGCAGAGAATGCCTCAAGACTTCATACTATATATTTACTTATTGTTTTTTAATGTAGCATATTAATGTAATAGCCTAGATATGGCCATGAGTGTGCCTTACTTTACTTGTGTAGATTGCATTCACACAGGCTATGATAAAACTGGTGATCGATATAGACTCCTTTGGTATATAATTTTAAAGGCTAATAACTGCTCTCTTGAACGATGCATAATATTAGCTAGTATTATATTATATAATACCACCCATTATAACCGCAGAGTTTTGCAAGCGAAGGCGTCGAATTCGAGGTCTATACATTTTTGGTCCGACACCGATTCAAACTGCGCGGAAATTTTCTTTCTCCCATCTCAGTGCTAAACATAAGCTCAGAGCGGCTCAGAGGCAGATTTTGCGAAAATTTCCTTCGACTTGCTCGTGCCTTTCGCCCTCAGACTCAAATTTTATTAGGGGAAGGGGGTTTGCCTCGGTTTCCTAGGAATAACGGGACCTTGTGTGCGACGTTTCCCTCTGTGCGAGAAGCAATGCTAGAATATATACTGATTCGTTATAATCATTTTATAATAAGTGAATTCTTGCATTACGACATCCGTATTGTTATAATACTATTCTGCTAGGCCAATGCCACCAAACTCAGGATACTAATAAATCTTTGCAATATTAACAAAGCAAATAAATCCATTTCAACTCTGCAGGCGGAGTTATGACTCAAGGAGACCATCTCCGCCATGTTTTTCCTCTCTCTCTCTCTCTCACTTCTTAAGGCTCGCTCGGAGGAAATTCACTGCCTGTTATGCGGGTTGCGGCTTAGGTGGTAAGTTTTTTTTGGAACTAGCTGTACCTTAGTTCAATGCCAGACCAGCTTTATTTTCCCCTTTTTATACATCCTTAAGAAAACTTGGAAATGTTATTTCAAGTCATTCCGAGCATTATCGGATGTTTTGGTAAATCCTTGACTAGCTTGCAATATGCAAGCAACTTTTACTCGTATGTGTATAAATACACACATACACATTTAAATCAGAAAATATCTTTATTTCTATATTTATCTTTCTTAAGTTTTTCAGCGAGTAAAATAGATATAAAATTTAGTATTACAGGTTATTTCCCATGGTAACTTATTGGATCCGTCACTATAGACCTGCGTTATTACCAATTTGAAACTGAAGATTGCATCAAATGTTTTAGAAAGAAAATACAGAGATAAATTTTGTTTAAAGTACATGCTATTGTATTATTGTTTAAAGTACATGCTATTGTTTGATTCTCTGTCTGTACTCACTTTCTGTTGGTTGATGAGTGTGAGGATGCCATTGAAGTTATTATCGGCTATGTTACTGGTGGGTATGGAAGTGCGACTTTGACTGCATCCTTCCACTCCTGCCTTTCTACCTTCTCCATCACCACCACTTGGCTAAAAAGGAAAATTAAGATGGAAAGACTTTGGAGCTAAACCTAACTAAATTTAGACATTCCAAGTACATTTTTCTGTACATTCATCGCAATGGTGACCATAATTATATAATAAATATACAGGATTTGCAGCCAAGATTCATCCTTGTGAAATCAAATACACATATTTAGGAAGTCTCCCAATTGCTATACTTTCATCTCTGTGTTGTTCTATAAATGAAATCCAAGTAAAGCTGTCAAAATTGGTCTTATCCACATTTTGTATATTTCATATGAAACATGTAACTTTTATACTTTTCAGTAGGTAAAGTAATTTGTAATGAATACCCTAATGCTGCTCAAGGCAATTTCATATGGATAATGAAACTTGGACAATCCAAAGGAATAACATTTGTAAGAGAATAATGAATAACAACCATTTAAATACTTATTTCTTGAAGGATAAGCAAAAATCTTACACAAAATTGCCTCTCGGGAAGGAAATAATCAACTAGTACTTTTACAATTGAATACTACTTCATTACATAGATTATCTACATATTCATAATGACGCATCATTAAATTAAAAGTTGACACACACTTGAGAGTGCAATAATAATGTGTCATTGTTGACTGTCATAATGATTGTTGCACTCAATGTCTTCCAGAGTACATGTTACACAGTAAAAAAATATACATTCCACCTATAATTTGTCCAATGTCATGAAGAACCCACATAAATCTTTTCACCCCATGTATTACTTTCGATGTGGAATGTAGCATACTGTTTTGACTTTTGCACAGAAAAAGAAAGTTGGCAATAATTTATTTTGAAAAAATTTTATCATAGAGTAAAATTCATTTCTGATAGAACAGTACAAACAGTGTTTGCCATTCCCCTGTAAGGATCATATGGTGCCACTAGATTTATGTTGTCTCTTTATGGCATTGAATGAAGTATAGTATCTTTTCAAAACAAACCAGGAACTAAACATGACAAGAAAGAAGATAGGACTCAGGATAAACTTATCAAAAACAAAGGTGATGAATAACTCTTTTGCAGTGCAAGATCCGGTCAAATTTGACGGGATACCTCTGGAGGTGTGCTCAGAATACACATACCTAGGACAACTTGTAACAGCAGGAGAGAACAACAGAATTAACAAAGTGAACAGAATAATTAAACTCGACTGGAGTGCCTTTGGAAGAAATGCAATATTATTAAGTCAAGAATGCCAATGGTCTTAAAGAGAAAGGTCTTCAACCAATGAATTCTACCAGTGTTGACATATGGAAGTGAAACCTGGGTGTTAAACGCAGCAATAACCCAGCGACTTCAGACAACGCAAAGAAGTATGGAAAGATGTATGCTTGAGATCACAAGAAGAGACAGGAAACGCAACACCTGGGTGAGGATGAAAACCGGAGTGACAGACATAATAGATAATGTAAGGTCACTGAAATGGATGTGGGCAGGCCATGTGGCGAGAAGAAACGACAACCGTTAGACAATGGCAGTTCTGAACTGGACATCAAGAGATGTGAAGAGACCAAGAAGAAGACCATAGGACCGAAGTATAAGGGACCCAGTGGATGAAAAGGATACCCATGAACACATGAAAGTTTCGCGCAAAGCGATACATTTTGTTA
Source organism: Pachydiplax longipennis (assembly GCA_036926295.1). Taxonomy (NCBI): domain Eukaryota; kingdom Metazoa; phylum Arthropoda; class Insecta; order Odonata; family Libellulidae; genus Pachydiplax; species Pachydiplax longipennis. Next base: position 70,445,046 of record JAVFKF010000015.1, read on the forward strand.
AACAATGCTACAAGAAGAAGGTAAGAGTCACGAAGATGCTCTCAGATGCAGGTTAGGAATAATTGAAAGAAAGATTAGAAGATAGGTTGCGACTTCTTAACAAATTTAGAGAAAGCATGTTTTCTGAGGATGTAATTGATATTATGCGACCCCCTGTTACTTCAACCGATCCGATAATGAGAACAAAATAAGAGAAATAGACACTAGAACAAGTCATTTTAAGGACTCATTCTTTCCGTGATAATAATAGGCTAAAAAAGTAGCTCAATCGTTTGGTATTTACACCCCCTGCCTCACGCCGAAAGGCGGCTTGCAGGGTATTTATGTAGATGGAACAAAGAGATCATTAAGTACTTAGGGGTGAAATGGCAAAGAGAAGCTCAGAATAAAGAGAATTATAAAGCACTTAGGGAGGCCTACATCTGACATCGGATTGAGAATTATGCATGCGCATGTGTGTATGTATATGTATATATATATAAACGCAAGTCCTCTGATGTAAAGCTGGGTGACAATCACCAGTTAACTTGAAGGGAGTTTCATAAAAATATTCAATATCATCGCAGTGCATATCTTACAAAAGAATTTTGTATCAGCATAGCATTAAGTCCAAGATTCCAAATTCTCTTTAGTATATACAAGTACTTCTAAAAAAGGATATATAGAGCATAGCATATAAGTGGTACTTACCAAAATCCTTGGAGTAGATTCAGGATCAGAGCAAAGAAGAGTGCATAAATTGGTGATGATTTTTGGATTTGGGCATGGACTACAACGCAGAGAACACCTGTCCACCAAATACGTGAGATGCTTTGCAGCCAGGGACTGTAGGACTTCATTGTCCTCTCTCTTGATGGCCTCCATCAGTGGTTTGACCACAGGATTCAATTTCTCAGGAAGAACATTCAGCATAGTTACTGCCCCTGCTATTGCTGCTTGGGTCCTGAAAATGGGAGTTCATTCACAGTTGCTGATAAATTATTCACTTTAGGGCTTTGCCAGTTCCTTAAGAAAAGACTCAATTCCTTTATTGACATAGATATGGCAGGAGAAGCTCTGTTAGCACTCTACTATTAACAATGTACAGCTTGTTCCACAAAAAACTTACCACCTAAGCTCAACCCACATAACAGATGTGAAGCTCTATGAGAGAGAGTTTGGAGTTTTCTATGCATTCTATTGACACTTGGAAGGAGGAGCACTATGACAGCGCCTTTTTAAATTGTGTGAAATGGTTTGAAAACCTTTTTATCTTTATTATTAAAACAAAATCTAGTTAAAATTTTAGTGTTGCTTTTTAATATATTAGCAGTGTAGTATCCGAAAATGATAAAAATCGGATTTCCTTATTTCGGCCTGAAATATGCGACATTTCCCTCTTCGTAAGAAGCAAAGGTAGTTTATATACTGATTCATAATATCCACTTTATAGTAACTGAATTCATGCACTACGACATCCATGTTGTTATAATACTATTCTGCTATGCCAATGCCACCAAACTAAGTATACTAATAAAACATTGCAATATCAATCACATAAATAAAACCATTTCAATTCTACAGTTGGAGCCAGGACAGAAGCAGACTATCTCCTCCATGTTTTCCCTCTCTCTCTCTCACTTCTTAAGGCTCGCTTGCCCAAAAACCACTGCCTGTTACTCAGGTTGTGGCTTAGGTGTTAAGTTTTTTGTGGAACTAGCTGTACATTACAGACAATAGATTTCATAATTTTTACAGTAATCTGCATTGCTGATAATTAATTGATCAGAAGCAATGGCAACATGCCATTTATGAAAGTTTGACATTCTTAGACATTTGAGAAATCCTAGTGAAATTTGGTTATAACAAGAGTCTATGAGAACGGGGTTTATATTTGAGTTACCTGTAACCCACATATTTATAGGCAACTATATGGGAAAAATCTAAAATCTAATACAAAATTTTGCAACTAATTATTGGCAGAATCCAACAGAAATTTATGTTCTGTGATGTAAATCCATCCCTGCTTTATTGGGAGTTGGGCCCCTAGATAGCCAAGTGGTGAGATATTTGCATTAGATTAAAGCAGTCTTGGGTATGATTCCCAGTGGGGGCTCAAAATGACCTCAGCTTTCAAATCTCTACTATAATTACGTTTACATTAAACATGAGTTAATAAAAAACTACTATATTACCTTTTAGCATGACAGCTGAAAGCATTTCTATTTCAAGTAAGTATTAACAATTTGAAAATTTCACAGTTGCTTCTCTTTCATATCCAATTTATTGTTAAATATATCACTAACTATGTTGACATTGATGATGGCTACTAGTAGTTCACATTGACATGGAGATTAGATTGGCAACAAAGTTACGTATTACTAAGAGAGAAAATAGTTTACAATCATTTTACGGGACCCTCGAAAACCACAGTGAAGTGAGGCACATTAGAAATGGAATTCACTGTATTTCCTCATCAGAATAGAATATATGTGTCAACTTACCTAATACTGAGTACACTGAGGTCCGAGGTTGTTTGAGAAGCAGCCAATTGAAGTGATTTTCGTCTCTCCTCGAGGTTATCATTCACTTTTGGCTTAAGTCGATGGCTGTGCAGCAGCTTCTGCATGCTCACTCCACTGAGCTCTTGGATACGCTCCAACGTCAACACATCTGCCCCAACATTTGATTCATTGTTGCTGTGCCAAGTGATTCCATAGTGTCGTAGCGTTGATAGGAAGTCTTTGGCATCTTGAACCAAGCGAGTGAACGAAAGGGCTATCTCATTGAAGTATATTGATTCACTTAAACACTGAAGGAGTTTAGAAGATAAAGATGCAGGACAAGCAACAGGTGTCTTAGGAGAAGGCAGAGATGGTGGATGCTGTAACTGCTCCAGTCTTGCCCACTCGGCCACAACCAGAGCAGCCACCAGCCTCTGAATAGCTGAGAGCGTTTCCAAAGGTGCAAGGATCACTTTGACAAAATACTCAGTTGAGTCTTGGACAGAGAGTGCAGCTCCAGGCATGGGTCTCGTTACATAACAAGAGAGCAAGCCAAGCATTCGAGCAGCAGTGCAGCGAGCACGGATGGCATTCTTCTCTCTGATTGTGGGGCTTATGGTTTCATTTCCACCAAGAAACAGCCTCAACTCCGATTTGAGAGTTCCAGAACTCTGACGCTGTGACGTACTTCCCGACCTCGAGGGCCTTGCGGGTTTTGCTTTAATCAGTGCTGCCATCAAATGGGAGGAGTCAAAAGGAAGTTTGGAGGGTTGCATGGCAAGACAAAGCCATGTGGACACATAGGGGCACGCAGCCAGTAGCAAGGTCTCAACCTGGCTGTTCCTCACCAAGTTACCCCAAACCTGATCAAAACATAGTAAATTTAGCTTAGAATATATGTATTCAGCCAGCTGGATAAACAATGCACTCAACCATCCAGTGCTTGCATCAGTTTCTGTAACGTGAGTGCTTGCGTGGGGTGTATGGTACACCCCACTTAGAGGAAAAACACCCTTTTCCTTACACTAAGAATTTTTTATTTTCAGGGTCTGGAGATGGATTTGTTTTCCAATTTTCCTCAAACTTTCAACTATTTTATGCAAAATCTTGTTGATTTATGAATTATTTTCCAAACACTTACCCTTAAGCTCACATGAAGCCCCTAGGCCCAAACCAATACATCAGTAATGGGAAAAATTCTCGCCATGCATGTCCAAATCATTCCTTTACCAGATAAAATATAGTACTATGTTCTCAAAAGCTCAAAAAGGGCAATATGGAGATGGACATGAAGGATCCCACAAATTGAGTCAAAAAGCAGGGTAAGCTTTACAAAAAAATTTTCTATATCAACAAGATTTTGCATAAAATAGTTGAAAGTTTGAGGAAAATTGGAAAACAAATCCATCTCCAGACTCTGAAAATAAAAAAATTCTTAGTGTAAGGAAAGGGTGTTTTTCCTTGAAATAGAACCATGGGGTGTACTATATAACCCATGTAAGCACTGGTGGGTTAACTCCATATGATTTCCAATTTAAAAAATATAAATTTTAAATCATAAATTTGAGAGAAATGTTATTCATAGTTCAAAATACCATTAGTTATATTTCAACTGCACGTACAGTGCAGGTCAAAATTAACGGAGCATTTCACAGCAATTTAGAGCTACCACCTGGCGTATTACTTACACAAGCTTTAAATTGCAACAGCTGTCAGAAAAGACAATGGGTTTTGGTGATGAGGCTTTGTTTAAAATGAGCCATGGGAAGATTCAAGATAAGCACGGAAAATTGGTGACGAGTATTCCAGCCTAGAAAATACTTCGCATGGAATGGTATGAATCCTCATAGTGGTATGTTCAGTCTGAGTGGTGCATATCTAAGAACAATAGGATTTCAAGATCCATGCTCTCATAGGAGTCCTGAGAGGGTTAATTACAGTAGGGACTAACGAATTGCAGCACTGATCAAAGATTATCAATGCAAAGCTTTTATCTTGAATTGAAATTGAAAACTGATATTTACTTTTCCACATATTCTTTTATTTGCAAACTACCGGTTTCGGTGTTAAACCATCGTCAGGTTCGCACAGACTGAATCATCAAAAACGCCGAGGGTTACAAAGTAATTATTGACAGATACATTAATTATAGAGAGATACACAATGTAGAAGAGGAAATTAGCGTACAACAATAACAATCAATTAGAGGGGGAGTGGGAGGGGAAATTCACTGGTGACTATGGAAACCGGTAGTTTGCAAATAAAAGAATGTGGAAAAGTAAATATCAGCTTTCAATTAGTTATTTCCACCACATCACGGCCGATACGATTGAGTATATTTTATCTTGAATTTGGACATTAAGGTAAAGAAGGGTGAATAATGAAAAAATATATACATTTAGCAGAAACAAAATTAAGGCATGTTCAAAGATATGCACTTCATCTGAGCAAATCAAGTAATCCTGTGTATCCAAAATGTTGCTGTGAGGTATATTCTTAACGTTAAAATAGTCAATAAATTTCATAATCATATGCTAAATTATCTTGATTAATGTTAATAATGTAACAGAAAGAAATATATTCTCGCAACTATTTACAGCACCTTAAATGCAATGTTTTAGTAAAATGTTTTTCACATTTTGCTTCGCTTCATAAAATACATGTTATTAAAACCAACGTTAGCGAGAAACTCAATGCACAAGAGAGTATTTATAGTATTTTATTAGAAATCAATCCATCCACCATTATTATTTAAAACAAGTTGAAGTCATCGTCATGAATTCGACAACTCTTTCACACCATTCTTTACTTATGTTTTCCCACTGTCTTTCAATGGTATTCCATAGTTTCTTTGAGTCTCTTGGCTGTGCATTACTCTATTGGACCTCTTTTGCCATTACAAACCACACATTTTCAAAGGGATTCAAATTCTTGCTGGCCACTGAAGTATACTGATTTCTCTTTTGCGGAATTTCTAGAATTCTAAGAATATAGCTGGTAAAGATAAAGAGCTGATTGACACATGATAAGAGGATAGCAAGATACACACATCTCAGTCATTTGGAGAGTTACTGCTCCCAAGCGACCTTATTAAATGCCCCAATTTAACCAAATGATTTGAAAATGAGGAGAAGAGGCACAAGGGGCAATTTCTAGCATTTCAGATCCTTAGAATTCCAGAAACTCTCTGAGTGCCGACTGTATTTACATTCTCCAAATGTAGGTGAATGACTGCCAAGTGATAGTAACATTCTTTATTCATAAATCAAATATTTTTATAGTTATTCATAATTGAATATTTTCATAATCGAATATTTGGTAGTAAAACTAAATAGGTTTACTACAAAATAGACCTTAATAGGTTTTTTTAACATTAAATCTTCTACACAGGAAATAACACATTTTAGTCACCATTACACTCACATATTAGACGTTAAAAATTTCCAAATATCATAACTTATTAATGAATATAAATAAAGTGAAGCTTTGAAAATCAAAGCACAAAGTGGGGAGGGACAACTGCATACTTTTTTTCTTCATTGACCCTATTTTTGTCAATGACCAAGTCTTGCGATGAAAATCTTTGATTAGAGCCATAATTTGCTAGTCCCTGCTGTAAGAAACCTTCTCTGGACTCAGATTAGAGCACGGATCTCGAAATCCTATGTTCTAAGATACACACCACTCAGAACTACGGGAATCCTCACTACACCATGCAAAGTATTTTCTAGGCTTCAATACTCATCACCCAAATCTTCCCATTGCTCATTTTAAATGAAGCCCTTGTTGACCAAACACATAGTCTATTCCGACAGGTGTTGCTATTTAAAGTTCATGCAAGTAGTACATTTGATGGCTGCTCTGGATTGCTGTCCTGCATTAATTTTGGCTAGCACTGTACAATGAAGCAATTTTCTCACTTTCTAAAAGACATTTACTGTACACTGAGGATGCAGTGAGAGCATCTTTTGATTTTGTATTGTAGTAATTTATTCATTTTGTATTGTGGCTTTATATATTTTATTTCACTCAGTATTTCAATATTCTGTGTGTGTAATAATCAATTTGGCCATGCTTATCTTTTTGGTAGAGTTCTTGTTATTTCTTTTCCTTGCCATAATGGCCTATGTGAAAAGGAGGGCACATAATGCCACACACATTTTTTAAGAACCAACTATCTCTATAAAGTAAATGAAGTCTGTAACTGAACCTTCTTTCCTCTAAAGAATCCTATCCTCTCCACTGAAGCATCCGAGTAATGGTCACCAATTTTTTACAGCAATTACATTTACAAAATGAGTTGCCTTTCATTGCACCTTTTTAAATTTGTAAAAGCAACAATTTTCAGCCCATAAACTGTAAGCATACTCAACATGAGGCCTAATAAGTCCAAAGTAACATCGCTTACAGACTTTTTATTCACTCTTACCGACTATTCTCTTGACGAAGCCGTGTTTCTCAAGAGCTCATCGCCCTTACATGTCATAGATTTGGGTGAACAATGTGAAGTTATTTATCAGTGTTACTGAAGATATTTCACCAAATCGACTGCTGATAAGTTTTCCCTTGGAGGCAATACAAGTAGTCATTGACAAAAAATTATCTTTCGAAGAAGTTAACAATTGAACATTTGTCTACATTTAGCTCCAATAGCCAGTCAGCACACAATTTCATGATTTTATCTATCATCTGTATTTTCTGTTTCTCCGCAAATTACTATAAGATAATGGCTCATGCCTTTTAAATCCTTTCCGACTCACCATGAACAATGATCATGGGGCAGTTGGTTCAACTTTTCTTTTCAGGCAGATTAATGAGATTTTCATATTTACCACGTACATATTAATTGGTTAAACAGAATCATACCTGCTCAGCCAACTCAAGAATGCTTTGAGAGGGTTCAAGGAGAGATCTCTCAAACATGTGTCTCATGGCCTCTTGAAGTAAAGGGACTGTCCATTCCACACGACAGCTGTCATTAGCACCTCCAGTCAATGTGAACAATGTCTGCAGAGTGGCCTTCCTCACTGATGTTGAATTATGACCCAAGAAAGGCCAAAGTCGAGGAATTACTTCCACCAATGGCTGTTGCCTAGGATAAAAACATGGTCAACTTGATTTACTCTTATAAAAAATTTGTTGAGCCAATATTTGAAAAATTGTGACTTGGCCGGGACTCAAACCCGGGTCTCCCACGTTCCGGGCAGGTATTCTATCCATTAAACTACCGAGTCACGCATTACTGAACATTACATTACAAATATTACTGAACAATTGTCCAAAAAGCATCAGAAAAGATGCAACTATCTATGAAGAAGAGTCAAACCCATATAAAACACTTCCACTTGAGATACTATCCAGTTTAATATGCAGTTTTTTCTTGGTCTCTTTCACACTATGAATATAGTAAACATACTGCTAAGATGCTCTACTGCTCACAAGGTGGATTTTTCCTGTACCAAAAAATATGACAAGAAGGCTAACTAGTATTACACAGAAATAGTTTGCAAACTGTCTAGATATCTAAACATGGAGCAAGTAAATCAAACTAAGGAAGATTCCTTTTTTAAGGTTTGGAGCAGTTATTAAATATTCCCTTCCATTTTGTTTTATAGTGAAAAAGAAAATAAATAAATATACCAGTTATATTGATAAGTTATATGACAAGATTTTTACTAGGTTCTCTAAAAAGCATCTTAACCAGATTTTAACATATAAAGAAAGAAGACTTCTATATTGTGAAAAAGTGGAGACATCAAAAGATGGGATCACAATAACCAGATAGAAAAAAAATGAGACATAATAATATTTGAGAAGAGGTCAAGAGGGACAAAACTGGGGTGTTGCTTTCAAGTTTTTCTTTTCTGGATACAGAATGGAATTTACAAGTAAAAGGTACAAAATGAAGTAATTAAGGAAGGCAAAAATAAATAAAAGACATATTTTCCTCTCATAAGCACCAAATAACGAATGAAAATGATTCCATGCATTGAGATAGAATTGCAAGAGGGAGTCTATCTAAAGAAATATAGTTCTACTAATGAATGAAAACAGAAATCATAAATAGCAATACCCAAGGTGTTTCTCAGAGTCTGGCAGAGAAAGAAGCGCAGCAAGTAAGCCCATGAAAGAGTTGGAGGCTGCAGACGCGAGGTCGCATGCTGCATATGCACACTCCTCCAGATCCCCAGATGTAACAGCACCATCTTCCTCTTCCTCCTCTTCCTCATCCTCTGCATCTTCCTCTTCTTGACCACGTGCATGCTGCAGCAACAGGTCCCACAGACAGGACAGTGCCTCTGGGAGCTGTTCTGGCAGTTGCGACACTAGTACAGGTGCCACGGGAATCAAGGAAGCAGCAGCTACTGCACCCACATCCTCTACTGGATCACGCAGTCCCTTCAGCACAGCAGGGAACACTAAGGGCACCAACTCATCCACCAAATCCTGCAAATATGTACTCACAAATTTAAACACAATGTGCTATTTAGAATAAAGAAAGATCATACATTGAAATATTCACCATTTTAATAATAATAATAACAATATTGATTACAAAATGATTAAAAATTCACCAATTACTTATATAATAATAAATAAAAGGGAAAAATAAGATTAACATTGGGTGGATACAAATTACAATGAAGGATAGAGGACAATAGATAATATCATAAATGGAACAACATAATGCACAGCTTATGTTTCAGGAGCTGAAATAATTTGTTGAAAAATTCTGTGCAATTATTCTTCGTCATGATGCCATTGGGTATTGAGAAGAGAGTGAATAGATCTGACAATAATGTTTCTCAGGATTGAGATGTATGCTATTCCTCTTCTAACTCTGAATAGTGCTTACATAAATCTCCAGCAAAATTCACAATAATTATTTACATTAAAAATTTCCTCATTCCCAACATATAGTAGCCATTTTATGAAATGGATCTTTAATTTCTGGCATTGATATACAGCACAGTAAAACTTGGTTAAGCCACTTTTCAGGGGACCAAGAGAAAATAACGTCTTAGGCAGGATGGCATTATTAGCTGGGCTTTTGATGCTGGTTGCATTACATCATATTTTTGATGAATGGTCTGCTTTTTGCACAAAGAGAGTCTTAACTTTGATCACTCAACAATGACACAGATTTTATTAGGTAGACAATTATGGAAGAATAATGACTTTTTGACTTAGATCATGACCTTTCCGAGGCAACTCTCACAAAATACTGCATTCCTTTTCCTGCTTTTTGATATGTTTAAAATGCAACAAAAGGAAACAACACCAAGTGAATTCTTAATATAACATGATACCTGAGAAAACTGATAAAGAAGTTCTCAGAATTTGTATCAGCTCCAACAGAAGCAATAGTTGTTCTTAGCAATATCTTAATTTTTTCTTCACAAAATTAGTCATTCCAAAGAATGAAGTACACAAGGAATCATTCTAGAGATAAGCTTCAGAGGTTGACACTGATGATATAAAATAAAATTTAGTCTATCGGATGAGGTGAAAGGTTGGCTATAGCAGGTTGCAGTGCATCTAGGGACAGGAAAAATACACATCTTAAGTTGGAAGCAGAGCATCTGAAGAGTTATTTTTTAAAAATATGTTTTAATGTCAAAGGGATCTAGTGAAAATCTTATATTAAGTGGGATAGTATCTCAAGCATGAAAGCCAAATATATGTTTTACAGTACAAAAATTACTAGACATACATTTCTCACAGCCAGAAGATACTTGATTCCAAGCAGGGCACCATGTCTGGCCTCCCATTCCTTCTTGGTCAACAGCTGCAGAAGAATCCTCAGGACACCAACAACTCCTTTTCTATCCATCAAGTGAAGCACAGAACCTGCATACAAGAGCAATCCTTAGATGATTTCAAAAGTCCATTATAATGAGAGCTGACAAAAATTGGAAAAGTACTTGTTATAAAGCATACTCGTTATAGCCAATTTCTAATGCTAAATGTCTGTCCTATCGAATCCACAAGCAGCAAGTACAGCATAATGGATCTGTAGGGGTTTTAAATTCCTTTGCAACTGCTTTAGAATGTATAAAAAAGTACGCTTGCATGAAAAATATTATTTCATTGATTCATAAACCAAAGCCAAAGTGCGAACGAATGGAGGAACAAAGAAGAGGTCCCTAATCAAACATCAGTGAAGCATTTTTGATGAGGAGATGAGTTGTGGGAAACAAATGCATGAATTAGATGACGATTATTTTTTAATTTAATTTTTTCTACTCTTTGAAAAGATAATGCACCTCAGATTACCATTTGCAAAATCTTTCAATTCAACTGAAGATTCTGAGAATTACCTCCTGCAAGATGAACAAAAGCTAAAAAAATAACTCGCTATAACGCAACTCTCGGTATATGCAGCAATCGTAATAATGGATTCTTCAGTAATATAAATGTACTGAAGTATCAAATATTTACTTACTTATATTTTAATATTAATGCAATAAAACCCAAGAACACAAATAAAAATTGGTGCATAGATACAAATAATTATTTTATTAAATCCATAAACCATTTTTAAACCAACATTCCTCAAATAAATTGTATTCCTTCATGCATGATTTTATGCTTGAAGTATTTCTAATTTTCTTTTTGTTAGATGCAACTGGAAATATTGCTTGTAAATCGTACACATAGTACAACAAGGTCATTATGAGGGTAAGAAATAAATTGGTGAGGCATGTTTGTTACTGTACATGACTTAATTTTCAAAAATATGCAAATTATAAATTATGGCTAGAATTTTAATTTCCAGGCATTGGGTGATAGAAGAGTTTCACATGTTTTGCTAAGTTTAAAAGATGTCTATTACAAATTTTGGTGTATTTTCCCTCCGATAACCTGCTATTTATAATCTGTACAAAATAAGTTTAACCCAAAAGAAAAAATATGCTGATACTATATATACTTTAAACTTGATACTTATATATTTTTAAAACTTCCAACTCCACTAGACAAAACACCACAACTTATCTTTATTTCAATAAAACTAAAAGTCCTCAATGCTACTTCAGTATTTACTGGATCAGCGATCAAAAAAACTTTGATTCTACTGATTCCTAGATGATGCACATTATAAAACAATTGAATATTGCAACTTAGATAAAGACGTTATATAACACAAGAATATTACTTCATAAAGAAAATATTTACCAAACATAAGTAATGGAATTTAAGTTGTGCCATCTCAAAGCAAAGTATGTCATTGTTTAATAGTCTGAGAATTACTTTTCACATAAAAGAATTGCAAATTATCTTCATAATTTCATGGGACATAACATTAGAAAGTGTGTGTTTCTAAATATTTTCAAGACAATTTTAATATACCTAAATTTTGTGTGCATTATTAATTGTAAAATACAGTATATTCAAAGTCAATAAAATGTAACAGGAAAATCATTGAACGGTAAATTATTAGGAGAGAAAAAGATGTTTTCACAAATGGAATTTGAAGAGAAAATCATGCAAACATGCATCTCTAGATGATCATTTATCACAACTAGAGACCTGATATTTTTGGTGTACTCAAATGCCCAAAATCAGTCTTATTTTTTGGGAATTTTGGTGTTTTAAAACCAGAAAATCAGTTTTTTCATCTACAGCTACACACAGAGTAATTATGAAGTAAACAGAAAATGCAAGTAGTGATACAGCATTGTAGAACGTAGTTATCATAAAATGCTTTAATTCCTGTTAAACAAATTGAATAACCTACAAAACTGCCAATCATGGTCTGTCCTTGAACATCTAGAAGCAAACAATATTTTCACATGCTAACTTAGGGCTTCAGCTGAAATTGCCTTGACTACTTCATTAACTATACTATCTTCTCAGGATTAATCACGAGAAAACAAATGTAATGAGATTTTCTGGGGCTGGTCATAATAGGAGAAGACAAACTGGAGCAAATGGGAGTGATTTAATTACTTAGGTAGTACTTTGAAGAAAATGGGTATATTAGGAAAGACATTCAGAAGGAGAATAGGGCTGGCAAAAGAAGCATTTTGCAATATGAGGAAACTGATGATGGGGACACTGACGTAAAGAAAAGGCTGGCTAAGAGTTTAATATGGAGTGTGGCATTGTATGATGCAGAAACAGGGACTCTTGAGGAAGGAAGAGGATTGCAGTCAATTGAGATGTGAAGATGGAGCGATAGTCAGAAGAAACATAAGGAAGTAATTTGTATGATAAGTGAAGAGAGGAAACTTGAGAAGGAAGTTAGCAGAGGTTGGAACAGATAGAGGCACAAAGGAGCGCATAATAGAGAGAGGGGTGTTGGAATAAAAACAAAACAGCACAAGGGCAAGGTAGAGTGAAAATAATATTACAATGAAATATTAACTATGTAATTTTATTAAGAGCAATGCAAATACATGATATCTTTATAATCATACTAAGGCCTTAATTTACTAAGTGTATATACAATATTTCACCATTTGTGCAGTTTACTTTTGCTTAAACAACAACTTTTACTTTAACAACATTAATTAAATGATAGGGCAATTAAATAAAATGTCTCCACATACTAAATGTTGATTGTTTCAAAATAAATATTGGTCAGAAGAGACAGATTATTCTAGCTAAGATTATTAGACCTGTCAGTTGAAACACAATTAATCTTAGAGATCTCTCACAATCTACATTGGAGCATGGCATCCACAAAGCCTGTAAAGTATACTAACTAAATATTTGATGTCTACTCATAAGGCTAACTAATATTTTGAGCATATCAGCGTGCCCTTTTTCAATAAGGGAGCTTTAGATTATGGAAGTCAGACCCTTTTATCCTTTCATAATTATATTATTATCGACACTTTTGAGAAATGGAATTCTTTCAGCTGAAAATAAATCTCAGGAGAGACATTACATGGATGGATGGACTTAACATATCCACCACTTTGAAGTAATATTTTGCATCACTTTGAGAGATGCCAGTTTCACAACTGAATGGGTGGCTGCTTGAACAAGTGTACTAATGACCTTTGACTTCACAATACAATTCTTCACGTTATTTAAGGTTTCTACTGATGCAGAAAGAAACTATACTTTTCTGCCATCGCAAGGGAACTTTCTACTTTCTTCAGATTAAGATACACATCATATGAAAGTGGGTATCTAAAACCCTCTACCTCCTTCATCTACTTAACCATCTCCTCAACTACCTCGTTGGAAAAAACAGCCTGTGTTTTCAAAACTAGTATGTCCTCCTCTGATAAAATTATTAAGTAATCTACATCATTATTACAAATTCCAACAATTTCATTTGTTATCATAAAACCAATAACTTCATCAAGATAATCACTTATATATCAAACAAATTCAAACCACGATGAACATCTTGTCTGAACTGGCAGATGAAACAAGGGAATCTGCTGATGAGGGTGCAATTCATCGAGAAAAGATGTTTTCTCTTCATTGTGTCAATAAAATCAGATTTCATCTCCAATACTGCATTGTTAAGCTTAGTTAAATTCTTGATAAAAACATAGCTTACAAGATTTAGCTTGTGGGCCCAGCACTTCACTATCAACACTTTATCCCCAAAAATTGTCCTAAGTGACTGAAAGCACTTCCTCATATACCTCACTGAGTCAGAAACTAGAACAACAACAAGGTCATATGAAATATCATACTTTCTTAGAGTTTTTAATATTGCTCTCGAACATATCTAAGAATTTGCACTTTCTAAGAATTGAACATCTCCTACCACCATTGGTATCTCTGGATCTGACACTGGTTAAACCATTCTAAATAATTTGGTGACCCTTGCAGTCAGTCGTCTCATTGCAAAGAATTTCAATATTCTTGCCAACAAGCTTGCATTTCATATTTAGTCCCTGTTCCTCAGCCAACATTAGAACATAATTTTACCTTAATATTTTCACAATGAGCAGGTCTCCACCACCTGGGAAAAAAGATGAATAAGAATAATGCGATTAAAACTCAATTTTGGCATATGAGATGAGATGAGAATTTTAAATATACATACACATTATTTCCAATTGGCTGTTCCATGTTTTGTCCTTACCTTCAATGAAGTCGTTGAAGAAATTCCTGATTTCTGGCCTATCCAACTTCTCCAGAGGAATGTTCGCTTGCAGGAATACTTCTACTTCTCTTTTTGCGAGGTTTTCCTGAAATTACTCACGATATCTCTTCTCATTGTTAGCAGCAGCGGAGACAACAGGAGTAAAAAGGCTCTTCTCATTTTCTCCTTTTCTAAATATTGAACCCCATTTTCTTTCTGCTTTGACAAGTTTTGCTCAGGCTTCTTAATTCTATCTTCCAAAATTTTTTACATTAAAATATTTACAAAAAGCATCTGTAGCATAAAGACCATCATCTTTATGCTCCTTTCAAAGGCGTTTACTTTGGCATTTTGAATGTTATGCCACTCGATTAATAAGGATGTTATGGAGCTTATACTTCAAATCCTAAAGGTCGGAAACTCTGGTTCAAATTCAAAGTGGAGTGTTATCAGAGTTAAAACTTAAAAGTAAATTAAATTAATCAAGCCTGTTCCATCCTCAGTGCAGAGAGGTAAGGAATAACACATAAAATAAACAGCATTGTAACACTCGTTTATCACCCAATATCAGTGTCAGTGCTGTGATGCGTGCTCAGAAACCATGAAGCCAAAAAAAGGGTATTTGGAACTTCTTCTGTGAAAATATTTACTGGATGTAATTAGTCTGTTTTTGTGTTATTAATCATGTTCAAACAAGTTAAGGAGGAGATTCCATGAATTATTAAGAATTTTCATTAAAAAATGCATATTGTGCATTTATCATTATTTTTCGCTATAGCGTAAAGATCAGGTCTCAAATCACAATTATGGTAAAGAGCTCAATCTGTGAGAGGATATAGCACTATTTTGAGAAAGTAATGGATTTTTTATCAAAATGCATAAAAAAATCTGCAGATAGCATCTATGATTTTGCTAAGTTTTACATGAAGTTATGTTTTTCCACATTCCTTCATATAAGAAGAATGAAAAACATACCAAAGTAGAGAGTTACAGCAAGTGATGAATTAATGTTAAATGAAAAAGGTTTTCTTGGCAAGGATGGGCAGAATGACAAGGACTGGATAAAGTGAAGTATGAAAAGAAAAAGAAGCTGGTTGAAATTATTAGATCCAATTTGATCACATAACATTGGCACCTCCTGCCATATCACTGTTACAATATACGAAGATGCGGATCACATTCAATCATATATTACCTAGCGACTGGGCACAGGTCTCCCTGACCGGAGCCACCACCTGGTCTGAGACAAAGTCCCCAAATCGGTCAAGGGCGAGGACGCAAAGCAATCGCAGTCCCATGTCTTCCAACCACAACTTGTGACTGTCATCCATCTGAAACATCAAAACTGATCATTCTATTTAAACACAAAATAAAAGGCATTAAACACAACTAGTTGAAATCAAAGTACAGTAGTGACTCAACTTAGGAACATTTTCCATATTTCATTATGACCTAGAGATAAAAACATAATTTTGACATACATATCATGGTGCTTGCATAATCCCTAGTATATCTGCATAAGCACATGACCATGCAATCTTCCCTCTTCATGATGCAACTTTTTATCTAATTTCATAATTTTAAACAAACTTATGCAATTTAATAAAAATTACCAACATTGCAACAATATCTCTTGAGTAGAAAAATGATAGTGTGAATGAGATTTTTTGATAAAGTTGAAAAAAAAGAGAGGGATTATCTTGTGTTAATTTTATAATTGGTATTTACATTGATTATTCTGCCAATTTCTGGGAAATTAGGAAAGATTTGTGTAAAACTAAGAATCTGATGAATGAAAATAATAGTATTATTGTACATAAACAGTTTTTTTAATTTCCAAAACAGAGTAACTGAAGTACCATAAGATACAATGTAAAACTGAGTTTTGAGATACTCATTTTTTGGGATGTGAACTCTGATCTGGAAAACATAAAAGTTTGCAAGTCATGGTACATTTCTAAGCATAGATTATCATATAGGTTAAATTACTTTGAGGGCATTCTCAACAAAAGGGATACCTCAAAATGAGAATTCTCCTTGTTAGGGTATGCTTTCTTAAATTAGTTTTGAATAACCAGACTACAAAAAGAGGGAGATGATGCAAGCAGAAAATTATCAAAAACTCCACAGCAGTGTAGCTTTCCCAGAAAACAAAACAAAAACTTTTGCATGCATAATATTTTGTGATGCAAAAGATTTAACTTTCATGAAAGAATACAGGTAAGAGAAAAACAATGATGAGCTCCCAAATCCAACCTTACAAGTAATAAGAAAGGGTAAGTTGTTTACCCCAATGGCAGATCATCTTATCCTAGCACCAATGACATGAGTTAGGAGATGAAATAAAGCAGGAGATGATTAACGAAATCCTTAGAGTAAAAAATAGAATAGATATTAACTAATATAAACATCTGTGATGATTTTGGGGCATAATACTTGAATTACCAGCCTTGGAACATTGATAACAATACCATGGTTTGCTTTGAAACAAGGAAAAATGAAAGAAACAAAAAAAATATGTTAAAATCAAGTTGAGTAATGATTGCCAAACCAGAGCTTGGAAAATGAAAGGAGACTTTTTCTTCAAGGAATAGGTAAAGGTGAAAACAGTATTGCAAACAACTCTGCATCAATGGAGCAAATACAATCACTTCAGCATTTCTCCAAAATTTCACAAACTGAACTTATTACTCTTTAGTAATTGTAAATAAAATTAATAAAAAGTAATAGTGATTGTACATAGAAATAACCCAACTAGCCTCTTTTGTGGTCATGTCAGCAGCACGTCCTCCTCCTGTCCCTTGAAGGCGAATTAACTCACGCAGAGCTGTGGCAGCACCATGTCTCGTCTCCCAACGTGCACTGAACAGCTCTACGCACAGCTGGTCACAGAAACCCTCAAATGGCCACTCTATTGCCTGAAAATACAAACTCAATATATAATAAATAATATATATATATATATAAAAACAGAAATGTTATCAGTGCTGATACTGTATATAATGAACTAGTTTATGACTATATTTAGTCAATGACTATTGCCTCCCATGGCTGAAGGTGCTCTAAGGATGCACTGAAATGCGCAGAAGTTAAGGAAAGTGGAAGGAATAAGGGAGGGGAAGGGTTTTTGAAAGAGAAAGTTTGTCCTTTCATCCCCAATTCTGTGGGATAGGACAAAAACAGGGAGACATTCAGACACATCTTTAGAGCGCAATCACTCCGTTCATGTGCAATGATGGTAAGTATGGGTGAGGGTTTTACTACGAACTGGGTATTAATGTATATAATCATTCATGTATTACTGTAGTAGATTAGTAAGTACCTTTCTTATAAATTTCATTTAATAGACAACTCAAGGTTTTTCTGTTATTAAATACTGCCAAACTACTTCCAGGAGATTAACCTTAATTATTATTATCTAATTAAAATTAGACTAATTTATTTAAAAGAAAAAAAAACAAGAATGGCTTGAATCAGAAGTAATGAGTGAGCAACTGCATTTATTACCTCACTTGGTGTGACAAAAATTGGATGATGGGACAAACATTTTCCGAAAGAAGAGGAACAACTATAAAACCAATTTTTTATCCTAGAAATTTGACACTGACCATTGAAACTCAATTCTTTTGTCAAAAATACAATTATTGGCCATAGTAGAAAGGTTCAATGTGAATAATTATGGTAAAATCATCATTCCTTCTATGATTGTTTAGAATGTTTCAAGGTTTCCATCTGAAAATAAATATTTATTGCTTAGAAATAATTTTGAAACATCCAGTCCCCAATATCAAAGTGATTCATCTTATAACTCTTTATAAAACAATCATAACAATAAACTTTTAAAATTAAAAATATCTTTTAATGCCATACTGACAAAGTAACCTTTGAATGTTAAAAACGCATGGTCAACCAAGCAGACCCATTTACTATAGATGACAGGAGTTCAGTATAAAAACTCCCATCTTATATTGAGACTATCATGCAGTCTGTTATTAATTCATAAGCAGCTTCTAAATATTTTGATAATGCTGAGTTATAACTGAGAACTAGAATGAAACCTCTATCATATAAGGTGAACACACTACCCACACAGCTATTAGAGAGCAACTTTGTGGCACTACCGTATATAAATGGATAAGATACCTCGCCCCATGATCCAGTGCTGTCAGGAACACTTTCTAGGAAACACAGCATGGATGACTCCTCTGATTTTGGAGCAATTCTTCCAGTCTCATCTAATTTAATCTTCTTCTTATCAGGCTCCATTCCATGGCCATCTGAAGCAGATTCTTCAGCCGTTGATGCTTCTCTCTGCTTTGCAAGGAGACGGGCTTTCCTTCGAGCTCTATTCATTTCTCGCGAGCTCAAGCCAACTTCCTGCTCCATCACTTCCAAACCAGTTTTCTTCAAAAATATTACAAATTGTTGAAACCATTGAAGAGATTAATTATATAAATAATAAATAAATTGCATCACTATGTATTAAATTAAGAATGATAAAAAATAGCTGATTATTTAAAGGTCCTAATTTTTCTACTTAAAGAGAAATGAGTGTCACATAAGAGATTAATATTGATAGAATGGCTGTTTCTGGTAATTCTAGAAACTTGCTGGCAAGCCAAATGTCTAGGCAGGCATATACAGACATGTTAAATTATGTAAATGTTCTATATTCATTTTTTGAAAGAATACTATAATTATACTTTGGAGAATCCAAATTACACACACTTATGAGCATTTCTTTTAGCATGTCTGAAAAGCCACAGGGGAGTTCTCAAATATGGGTTTCTCAATCCTTTCGCTTAACTCTCAAAAAGATAATATGCTCTATAATGATGTTTTTCAACCTCCAAAAGATCATGAAGCACCAAGAGGTATAAGCAACGCAGAGCACTCAGTGAAATTTTATGTAGAGACCAAAGTTGCATCAAATGATAATTTAACTGTCTTCTTCAATTAAATTTCTTCCAGTATTATTAAAGTGTAGCAAAAAATCCATTGATTGTTGGAAAAAATTATCCATTACCTGTTTCATATCTATAAAGTAGCAGTGAATCCTTTAAAACTGGGACATTTTTATTTTTAGATATAAATCTTAGATAAATAAATTTTAGATAAATATCTCCTAAATTGAACCAATTCAAACTGCAATTTAATTATATGATGATTACACAGAACTTTAAACACTCTACTGAATTGGAAAAGATAAAACGTGATTCCAAACTGAGAAGAGTTGCTGTTTGCAGTGGAGTATATCTAGGATAGGAAGCCAGTGACTTACTCTTGGTGCCTCTTCCAGTCTGGAAAATTCCGAATTATTCACATTAACTGGAGTGAAGTCTTCAGTAGTGAGAATCTCCACACCTATATCCATTCCTATTCGATTAGGAGTATCCAAGCCTAAACGTTCGTTTAACAACAGGCGCTGATGAGCTAACTTTTCTCTTATATCTGAAAAAGAAAATGTATTACATTTGAAAAATTAACTTTAAAGGAGATGAATCTGAGGATGAAGTGAAAATACGGATTCCAGTTAAGTGTGAAATTTATGAAGAATTAAATTAACGGCAAACCTGCAACTCTTGTGTCATCATCTATATCATATTCCTTTCCTTCGGAACCCATCAAGTACGCTCCGTTTTCCAACACCTTACTTATATCAAAACTATCAAAGCTCATTCTTCCTGACAAAGCAGCAGCTTGACAAGATGATATTTCTGCGAATAATCACACATCTTACATTAAAACACATTCTCTTCGTCATGCTTAAGCAAGGCTGGAGTCTCTCTAACAACCACGGTATTTAAAATAATTGCATCAACCTCTTTTTACAGGAGAGCCTGTGGGATTCCATGGTGGTACGTTTCGAATAACTGCTTCCACCGCTTGACCAGCCGCAATTCTTGTTTCCCACGAAGGAGAATGAATATAAGTTGAAATTCTTTTCAGAAGATTGTGAAGTTCGTGAGGATGGAGTCTTTGAACCTCCCCCAGTTGTCGCGCAGCTGCACGACGAGTGACTGCAGATGAACCACTCTCTAGTAAAGTGAAAAGTCGATCAAGCCTGCGTATGAAATGTCGAAGTTATTTCTTGTTTAGAAAGTGAAGCAACCAATTAATTCGCTGATCATGTAACTTACACCTTTCTATCTAGATTTAAGGAAATTTAAAACATGAAACTAACCTTGAAGTCATGTTTACAATACAGATCCTTCACTTGATGCTTCACAAACACTAGCGTTAGTAACTAATCCCTAGAGACAACTGTGCACCGGAACGTGAGCGAGCTAGAATTTACTCTCCTTAGGCCATCTTCAGTATCTCTTCCTTCAGATTATGCCAATTAAAATATTTCTGTACCGTAATCACTTTACTTAAATAAAAGCTGAAACTACAAAAAGGAAGCTTGATACATACAGATTCATTGACAACAGATGTAATATTTTTAATACAAAATGTACACGAAATAAATCAGTTTATTGGCCTTTCTTAATTCATATCGACGTATCAGGAAAAATCATCCGATTTCGTCTTTTCGACTGGTTTTGGTTTCACTAAGCAACTCATCAACATCGACACTGAAAATCTTCCCTGTGCAGGAGTTCCGCATCGTAACCCTCTCACATTTATACTGACAGCCATGTTGCTGATGATTCCAAATTTATGCGTATGTATGACTGTGATTGGTGCAAAAGATTTGAAGATGGTGGAATACTGTTTCTATATCCAATGAAATAACTCAGCCACTCGCAGGTTAAAGCATGTGCTGCATGTGTTATGATTCGAATAAAGGCAATGTTTCAGCCGACTCAGGAATTCGCTTATCAAGATATTATTGATACTTGTTGATGCGAGGTAGAAAAGATATCCTCAAAAACTTTTTGAAGCCTTTACAAAGTTACCAAATGATGGGTCGTAAATCGTCGTCTAACAACAGAACTAGGAACAACAGCAAGAAAAAAATCCATTTGGTTTTCGATCCCGAAGCAAGAAGGTTTGTTTATTTGATTTTACTTCGGATTTTATTCTTTCGATTTGATTTAATGATTAATATTTTCTGTTCAGAAAGTTTTTAACTGGCTTCCATGCCAGGAAATTGCAAAGGAAAAAGAAAGCCCAAGAAGATGCGGAGCGACAACGTAAAGAGGAAGAGAAAAGGCTGAAAGATGAGGTATTTGGAATGATTTGGTATAGTATAATGATGAAAGAAACTTTACGGTTTGTATTTAGCTCCTCGCTCTTTCTTGCTCGCAAGCATAAGCTTGGTTTTTTGACGAAAATGCCTTGACCTCATTCGCCTCCGGCTAGAAATTGATACTGTTCCTTAAGTATATGAGTTTGCGTCTTATTTTCAGCTTAAATTTTAGTTTCTATAATATTGCAATGTGATTTATGCTATAAAAAGGAACAGGAATGAGGTGTTAATTTTAAAATAGTTGATTGATAACATTTTAGGTAAGGGTGCGCTGTATTTACAAAGTTTATTAAGAAAGCCTGTGGGATTACATCCAACAGCCAGAAGTTTTCAGAGTGGAAATTCATTCGGAAATTGATATCATTGTAGAGCACTTTAAAAATAATTTTTTTAAATATCACTTATAACAGTCAGTTAATAAAGCCCTTTTATTCCAAAATTATTTTTCCTCTCATATCGTGTTGTTTTAATTTAAATCTGGCTGCTCACGAATGCCCTTGTTTAGTAAGCTTTTCCTTTCAGGAAAAGCTTACTAAACAAGGGCATTCCTTTTTTAAACTTTTCCTTTCAGGCCAGGAAAAAATACAAAGAAATAATAAATGTTCGAGATATAACGCTACAACCAGAAGATTTGCATACTGAGGAAATGCAATTGGAAAATCATTTTGTGAGCATTCGTGAATTATCTACTGCAGAAATATCACTGAAGAATAAATGGATAGGTGTTAATCAGGTATGTGAGACTGCTGAAGTAGAGCTTCAATCAGCAATGATGTAAACATGTCCGTTTTCCATTAATTAAAGAATGTGAGAACGTGATTCTTTCATGATCACTTTCATTATGACTTTGAAACCAAGATGTTATGATTGGCAAAGTTGGTAATTTCATTATTTTATGTCCTTATTGCTACGGACAGTGTATCATGGCTGTCCACAGAGTAGACCCTTGTATTTTCATGCAATTATTTTATTTTAATGGCACTTGCGGTTCATTATGAAGCAATTATTTTACAAAAAATTGTTATTAATTTGGTCGTACAAGTATTTCTTTTTACCTCAAATTCAGTTTTCAAGGTTCAGTTTTTATGTCACCTGTAGCATTTCTTCTTTATTGTACCTTATTATGTCTTTCACCAAAAAAACTCTACTGGATCTGTTTATTTCCAGGTTTTTATCTTAGTGATATCTTTGTTTAATTCCTTTGCCCATCAACTGAGGTTCAATTTTCAAATTAAACTTACAATTGAGAAATGGTTCCATTGAGCCCTCTGAAAATTCTCATAAATTTGTGTAAAATATTGGAAAATGTGTGTCTTTTGAGGATGCCATATAAAATTTCCTTCCTGTGAAACCACCACTTTCCATTATGTGAAAACTGCTGGTTGATTAGGAAAAAACATGTTTGCCAAAGAAGGCAGTGGGATTGATTGCTGTCTGTTTTTTCCACTATCAGTTCCCAATGAAAGTCGTTTTAATGACTTGAGCTTACATCTGAAAGAGGATTAGAAAATCATAGAAAGTGCACCATCAATCAAAAATGATATGATTGGTTACTTATTTTCTTGATTCCTTATGTTTATAAAAGCTTATTGTACAAAATTTAAATCCACTGTGAAGGTAATGCTGGAGCCATATAATTGTATTGACATTTTGATGTAGCTGTTTCTAGTGAAAGAGCAAAGAAATGAAAACTGTTGATAAATCAGTTGAATTTCAGGCTTTGTAGACAGGCAAGTCAAAATTTTTTAGCAAAGCAAGATGATAGAATATTTTCATATTTGTCAAGGTGGTATAAGCCCAATGAAAAGCTTAAGGTTTTGCTTTTGATAACACAATTAGCTTTGACAGCCCTTAAAATTAATTCCAAAAGTAAGAGAGTCAATGGAGATGAAATATAGGTGGCCATAAATAGGAATTGAGATACTATAGAGTGATGTGAATTCACTCTTTATTAAAAAATATCAAAATAGAACATTTTAAACTATTATTTAGAAAATTATCTAAATTTGACTCATAAATATACTTCTTTTGCTTTAATTTTACAGGTAATCTTATGAAAATACATTATTAATATATTTTCATAAAATTACCTGTAAAATTATAGCAAATGAAATTTAATTAAAAATTATTTCTCCTCTGATTGTCAGCTCTATATTAAAACAATCATGATTTGATTCTGTCTTTTACTTGCTATGGTTAATGTGTAATATTACATTTGCTCGCTGTAAACCATAATGGGAATTTTTGCCAGCAATTTTAACATAAGAACACCATAGAGCTTTCCTCCATGAATCTCCCTCCTCCCACTTTGCTAAACACCTCTTCGAAAACGGTCATTCAAGTGATTTTTCCCCAGAAATCCTTCACTTTCAAAGTAAAAGTCCTCGACTCAATGCCCTGGAACAGCTTGAAATTAAACGGCACCTCTCCTACCCCAATTGTTTCCTTACTAGTGAGTATCTTTTTCTTTCTCCCTCCCCCATCTTGGAATCCGCCCTCTCCCCCATCCCATAGTCACCAGTAAATTTCCCCTCCCACTCCCCCTCCTAATTGGTTATTATTGTTGTAATTTTAATTTAATTACCTTAATTTTAAACTCTTCTACATTGTGTTTTTGTCTATAATCAACCAAATTACAATGTAAGTCTCGGCAGTTTGAGGATTCAGTTTGTTCAAACCTGAAGATGGCAGTACACCGAAACCGTAGGTTCTTGAATAAAAACATTTTTGTGGAAAAGTAAAAATCTGTTTTCAGTCATGTATTTCCACCACATCTTGGCTGAAGCCATAGATGATGAATTTATATAATTATCATAGGTAAATAAATAATCTTCTTCAATGAGGATATACACTCTGAATTTAATTCTTGAGCTTGATAAAAGAACACCTTGTGTTCATCCAATTCTTGCTTCTAAGAATAATTTTATATCATGAAATTAATTTAATAGCCTTGAAGCAGGATTGGGTTATCCTATATTATTAATTTAAACTAGGACATTAGAGGGAGAAATTAATGTTATAAAATATTACTTTATGATATTTTATCTACGAGAGATAGAGAAAAATATTTTGCATATAACAATAAATCTTATAGCACACAAAATAAGGAAGTATTCTTGTAAAAAAATAATAACTCATCTAATGGATGTAATGGAATTGTAAGTGAAACCAAAGGTAAAATAATAGCAGATGAGAAATTGGGATCTGTGAGAATTCAGATTAAGAAATAGAAACCATATTTGATGAACTTGAGGAAGAGGAATAACTTAAATAACATCTTTTACAGTCCATTACTATAAGGAAAAATTGTTATTGTAAGGGAAAATGTTGAAAGCAAATTCAGGAAAAGTGCCTTGATAGATAACAAAAGAAAATTGGAGGGAATGAGTAACAGTGGAAATTGTCAGTATAATGAAATAGGATAGCGTCATTATGAGTGATCAGGACATGAAATTATGTGCTTGGAATGGAAAAATATATAAAGATGGTACATAAGAGGTAGGTATTGAAACAAAAGGTGAACGATAATTGATGTATCAAATTAGAGTTGTTAAACTTCTGCCTTGTGTAAAACTAACAATACTATGCCAAAAAAAAAGGTAGCAAGGAAAACTCATATAAGGAAAAGAAGAAAGAACATCTCTGAATAAGATTCATTTGAACTGGGTAAAGTGAATTGACCTTGACATTAAAAAAAAACAGCTCTTCTTGTGCGTTTTTAAATATTTTTAAGATTTTATTCTTCAGCATTTAGAATTCAACTAATTTTTCATTTTGTTTTTTTTGTCAAACTATTTAATATCCTAAGTGCTAGAAAATATGTGGACCCTTATGTTTGAATTTTATCTATGATCCTGCTAAATCTTTAATTTTCTTTAGTCTTAATATCTTCATAATATATTGAATTTCACTCTGTATACTATTGTGAAATTTTTGTGTCTATATTAATTAATGAAAATCTCAGCAGATTTTTTTTCTTCTCATCAGCTAATGCAAGATTGTCTAAATTAAGAAAAATTTTTCTATGCTATTAAAACCGTCTTTTAGCAGATAATTTGAAATTCATTTATTTATAATACATTTTCAGGTGCAAAATGATGAAGAACAAGAATCTTCCGTAGAGAAAACACATGTAGAACCAGAGAAAATACCGGCTAAAAAAGCTCTAAAAAAGCAAGCTCTTTCCAAAGTTCGTAAATCTGTACAAAAACAAGGAGAGAGTGAGAGGAAAAAGAAAAAAAATTATAAAAATAAAAGAAAAAAGAAATAAAAATGTATCCTATAATATTATACTTGTAATTGATATAAACATTAAAAGACTGATTTCTTAAGACCATCCTTCCATTTGTAAATATTATTTAATAGGAACTTAAGGACAATCTATTCCTGAGTGAACATTTTATTAAAAAATTTTAAAGTTCTTATTTCTTTCCCTTCTGCTTGTTTTTGCTGAGAGTCTTTCTTCCTTCAGGGCATAATTTGTTGTTTAAACAAGTATTGCAGAGAGGGTTGACTGGACGACATATAGTTTGCCCAAAGCCAACCAATAAATGGTTCACCTCATCCCATAATGGACGTGGAAGCCAATCTTCAAGTGCAATTCTTGTCTTCTCTGGAGTTTTAGTTGCAACTCCCCCCTTTCCAACCCACTGCAGTCTGTTAGATATCCTGTGAACATGGGTGTCTACTCCTGTAATGGGAAAAGATAGAAAACTCTTAACTTCAATTGCACTTCATTTGAAATGGACCATCACATGCATGGAGGACCCAATATAGCATACAATATGTACATGTACACAATCTCTCCAAAACTACTCTAAATAGCTCACAAAACACTACCTTTCTGGTTTATTCGGTATAGTTTGCAATTTAAGAGTGCAACAAGAGGAAATATCTCCAAGCTAATTTTTAATCTAATGTTGTACTTTGAAATTGAGATCTCCTGAGTGATCTTGGATATGTCCAACAATTGTATAGAGATTGTTCCTCCTCTTGATTTTATTCTCAAAAAGGTATTCATTCCAATTAAGAGATTGGCAAGGAATCATTCTGGAGTCAAGGGTGAGACACTGATAATGTAAATCAATTTTGGTCCTTCAAATGAGGTGGCTAATGTAGGTTGTGGTGAATCTGGGGAGATAATAATTGGCATCTTAAATTGTATTTTTACCACGAGTTTTGTGTGAAAGTGACCAGGAGTAAACCATGTATTAAGTGGGATGGCATCTGAAACTGGTTTTACAGTATTTATATCTAGGAAATTATTATTACACTCATTTCTGGTTTATGGTATTACACAGTGGAGAACATGGAAAGCTTTCCCTTTCGCTCATTAAATTACAATGTGATCACCCTTGGTGTTGTGACAAACATCCAGGCAATATTTGACCCCATTCCACATCGTTTGAACTGTGTTTAGGTGTTACCAAAGCCATAGTGTGTCCATTGCAGCTTTTCTGGTGCTCAGTGTTTATTATATTGATCTGGTACACAACACCCAAAAAGAGCTACCTGGGCTAAGTCTGTATCTAAGAGGCCAAAATCCTATTAGCTGATCTATCGTGCTTGCATCTTGATGATGGACTCAATTAAGTGAATGATAATTTTGTTCCTTAAGGCTATAATATATGGCATGGAGTAAGAGAATACATGAATATAATACAGGAGGGTAATATTTAAATGCTATTTTCATAACTCCGATCAGAGAAAAATAAATACAGCATTAAATATTATATCTTCTAACCTATTTCAAATTAAAATTCTATATTCTAAGTAACTAAAGGCTAACAACAGATAATAAATATGATTTGAATAAAAGAAAAGAATTGATAAATAAAATTGGTGCTTATTAATTAGAAATTCAGAATAATTGCATTCAGAAAGCAGCATTTTATTGACCTTGGATTTGAATATTTTGGTACACATTGTTTTAATATAAATTTGGAGTTGGTTATAATTTTTAAAGGCAGAATGATACTTTTAGGCTGAGATAAATAACCATTAAGATTGATATCTCTTTGTGTAATGGAATATAAAGAAAACTTTGCAGGATTCCCTTTGATGTTTTCATTGCACAATGAATACTTTCTGAGACAAATATTTTTGGATAACTTTCATCTGGAGACCCTGTAAACTGCAGCCTTCAATATTATTACAGTAAAACCCATATGACGAGATATTATCCCGCTTATTACACAGCTTTCTCTAGGTACCTTTCACACTAAAAATTTATCAAAAATGCTGCTTAAGACACTTAGCCACCCACTTAAAATGCAGATATTTCTTGTCCTCAGATACAATACAACATGCTAGAGTCACCAAGACAAAACCTCAGTCAACCAAAATTTTTTCATTATTCTCCCCAAATATCTACATCACATTAAAATTGCGTATCTATTATATATAGCTAACTCTCCGGACATACTTATATATATATATAGGGGGTACGAATTTAAGCATGTTCCACAAGTGCCATCGACGACACATTTTTACGACATACTGGCCCCACCCTCTAGATACTAAAAGAATTTAGACTTCAATACTAGCTATCATGGGTTCGATACCAGAGGGTCCCAAACATCGCAATTTTCCCAAAAGAATGCATTGCGCGGATATTTGAAAATTATTTTGAGGCACTTATCCAGAAGATAGAGGAACCAAAATCTCGGAGTTTGAAGTTGAGGTAGACTTCTATATTACTAATGGAAGAAATGTTACAAAATGACCGTGAGTTTGACGCCAGGTGGGTGCAAATTTATTTCTTTCAAAACCCAGAATGGTGACAGAGGCATTTGAAAACATTCTTTAATAAGGTTCACTGTTTGTCTACTGGTCCTTGGTTCGATGCAAGAATGTCATTCCGATTCTACCATGCATTTCAAACGGGAATAACGGAATCTTATTTTAGGAACTTCCCAATGACATATTGAATTGAAACTTTGGAACAGGTCAGAATGGCACAAATCTAATATTAATATACAATTGTGTTGCATGATCGGGTCCTTAGTTCGACGCCAGGCAGTCTTTTGCGCAAAGTTTTCAAAATTGTTTTGAGGCATTACTTGTTACGATACAGCATTCAACTGATAGCTTGAAGTATGAATGCAATCAGTGGAACGGCAGACAGCGTATATGAAACATATGACATGCCTCTATGTATATTCCATTTTATATCATTAACATTTATGGGATAAGAATTAAAAATAATTGTCAAATCCAGAAAAGTTCTTAAAAATTGCCACAATGCACTTCTTACGGGAGAATTTTGCATCCATCTGGCATTGAACTCATGGTCATTTGTAACCTTTCTTCCACTGGTTCTACTTCAAATGCAAACGCTGTGATTTTGAATAGTCTATTGCTTACAGAATGGCCTCAAAACAATTTTCAAAATTCGCATAAATGACCGCCTGGAGTTGAACCTAGGAACTGTTCGTGAGAGACAATTCCATACTAATGTTAGATAAGCTCCATCATGACCTGTTCCAAAGTTTCAGTTCAATACCTTATCAGGAAGGTCCTAAAATAAAGTTCCGATATCTCCATTTGAAATGCATGGTATAATAGAAATTTATTATTTTTATATTTATTATTCTGGGTTTTATCTTCCCAGGTTATCTGAAAAGGATTTTAAAAATTGTGAAAAATTACCGCAATGCATCTTATTCAGGAGAATTTCACGCCCACCTGGCATCAAACACACGGTCATTCGGTAACATTTCTTCAATTAGCAGAGGTGTTTGAAAACATACTTTCACGAGGTCTACTGTTTCTCTGATGGTCCTTGGTTCGATGCCAGAAAATCATTTCGATTTTACCATGCATTTCAAACAGAGATAACAGAATTTTATTTAAGGACCTTCCTGATAAGATATTGGATCAAAACTTCGAAACAGGTAAGAATGGCACTTATCTAACAATAATATGCAATTGTCTTCAGCGAGTGGATCCTGAGCTCAATGCCAGGCTCTCTTTTGTGTGAATTATTGTAAATTGTTTTGAGGCCTTTCTCAGAACAATACTGGATTCAAAATCATGGAGTTTTTAGCTGAGGTGGTCTTCTAAAGTACCAGTGGAAGGAATGTTACCGAATGAGTGTTGGTTTGGCACCAGGTTGGTGCAAAATTCTCCCCTTTCAATTGTATTTCAGCGATTTTTGAGAAATAGTTAGCATGCTTTCGCGATAGAATGATAAGATGAAATCTGGAATGTGAACAGGGACTTGTATATGTATCAGAGAATAATTGGATACATATGGTAAATTTTTACCAATAGATCAAATAATTGAAGAAAATGCCTCCATTAATTTTGAAAGACTTGTGATGAGATTTTTCAATCCCATAATTTTAAATAAAGCTCGAGTACAATTAGGCATGACATAAGAAAATTAAGAATCACATTAAAGTGTGCATCATTTGAAGTCGATCGGAGAAATCGTGAACAAAAAATGAAAAGGTGCAAGAAATATGCCTTGAATTTTTCAAGAAATGCTCCTGAAGAAAGATGAAATGATTTTTATGATGAATTCGGATTCAAGTGCCATCTCAGGTGAACAGAAAGCTATCTAAAATTAACACATGGGTGGTCTGAAAAGTTTCCCACATTTTGCCATTTCTCGACTTGTTTTATGAAAATGAAGATTTCTAAAAAATCTTGGGTTGGAAACTTTTCAGACCACCCTCGTACCCGTGTGACTTGGCCTGCAGTTAGAGGAACCCAAATTACACCAATGACGATTAAAGGAAAGGCACAAAATGGTAGTAAACTCTAATGTGAAATCTTAGATCTTTCACAAAAATCTACTTTTGCAGAAATTTATAGATCTGCAAGATGTTTGGCCGGTTTTGGACAGCACATATATCCAAAAAAAAGAAAAACCCAGGAAGTGAGTGATCTTGCTAGTGAAATGCAAGTTAGTATTTTTACCTCAGTACTCCCCTATGCTGAATCCAATTGAAGAGGCATTTTCTGAAATTATATTTTGTGCTAGAAATTTTTTGGCAGACCATTCAGGGAATGTAAATTTAGCTGATATGATGCATAATTCTGTGAAAAAAGTCACACAGACTGTGAAAAATATATAATGAATATGTATACTAAATTGCCACAAGTAGCAGCAGGAGAGCTGTTACGAGTGGTTTTAAAAAAAGAAATTGGTAATTTTTCTTATGAAATAGTTCATGAGTATTTCTAAAATCGAAATATATCAAATTCTGACAACTTTGATGAATTTTTAATTATTAACAGATTAACCAGAAAATACTGCATTTGAAATCAGTTTTACTTCCTCTAAAAAGTGTCTTGATCGAGTTTTATTATATTTTGCCAACAAAGCTTAAAGAAAGTCATGAGAACCTTACCAATTCCAGTTGTAACTCCCCAAGCACTCCTCATGCATAAATGCGCCATCTTTGGTCCTACCCCAGGTAAACTGCAGAGTTCTTCAACAGACTTAGGTATATCACTGCAATATTTATCCTTCAGTATCTGGGCTGTCCTCTTGATATATTTCACTTTGGTCTGCAATGTCAAAAAATGGTGATACCAAAATATATTTTCCCACAACTGTTCTTAACCACCTAATAAATCACCTAATTAATTATCCTCATAAATTGACCACGGAAGTTGTTTTTCTGGGTTCAGAATTACTCTAAAGAAATTATTCACATCCAAGCACTTTATCATGTAAAAACCATCCAAAAAAGGAGGGCTTGCCTTCAGATGAAGTAGCTTCCATTTGTTGCTGCTTTAAGTTATTCTCTCAATTAAGAAGCACTCGGAAGCCTCTCTATCACCACTCAAATCAGCATTTATGTTCAAACATTATTCTACTTCAAGTAGTATCCTATATACTAAAATCTAGCATCAGAGATGCACAATAAATATTTCTGAGGGTTCATGAAAAACAAGAAAGTACAAGATATTGTGGTTTTCTGGTGGAAACTATAAATCTTCCGACGCACACGTCTTCTTATTTATCAGGTAATTCGTAAGTATAATTCATTTAGTTCAAGAGAGTTGCAAGTAATTCTTCATACATGAACAAATAATTTATTCCTTATATTTTTATACGTGCTGTGAAATCATACTGACAAACAGACTTATCAACATTACAACCTTTGAAACATCGATTTCGGTGCATTACACGTATTTATCGCGTGGATCATTTGTCCAGTTCTAACTCGCACAGAAAATCATAAGATGGATGCTACTTTACAGTGACATTGTTGGAGTAACGTAAAACTGCTCATATTGGCAATAGATAGAATAATTTTGATGGCTTGCACCATTAGGAGTGGAAAATGAACAACATAATTCACCTCAATAAACTATTTAACGCTAAAAAATGGATTGTGTGACCATTCATCAGCTGTTAACTTAATGAAACGAGCGGCATTAGCGTTTCATTCGGAAAAAATAAATCATTTATTCAATCATCAATTCTCTAAGTTTTTATTGCGGTAAAATATTGTAGAAAGTAATGGTTTCATCCGATACCTTCCAAAATCCAACTTCTCGAATAAGATCACCTAGTTTTCCATCATCAGTCTGAAGAATGCTATCCACAGTGAGACCATGCTCTTTTAATTTCTGCATGGCTGAGTACGTTACTGTGTCCTTCGTTTGGCTTGACAGCATTAGAGATACAAGTACGTGAAATCTGTACACCTGTTAATAAAGAGAACCTTTAAGAATGACCAAAGAAAGCATTTTCCATTAAATGGACCTTGTTACCTCAGGCTCTACACCCTTATCAGGGCATTCATCGCATCCCATGTGGTCAACGGGTGCATCCTTATTTTTCCGCATTTCCCTAATGTTATCAATGATTTTGCCCCAGTTAGCGGGTTGCCATCTTTCCGACACAGAGGCATCTGTATCTGAATAGGAATTGTCAGCTTCGGAGATATTAACAGGTTTCTCGTAATTGATTCGCACATGATTACGTTGAAGCTTTTTTCTTTTAACGGGGACAACAGATGTATTGACTGAATCCGCAGTTTTCTGCCTCAAAGCCATTAGAAAGTATTTTCCCGCCAAAGAAAAACAAGTACAATAAATTACAGCGCAGTTCATTAGTTTCATTTTATTCTCGACAACTATTACAAAGCGATATATCGTTGATGAAAAATTTAGCGGAAGATTCATTAAGTTCGGTTAGCAATAGTTTTAATTTCTATTTCCATCTCGGCTTGTTACGGCTAAGTAACAAAATGCGCCGCATCGAGGAATAGGTTGAGTTGCTAAAAATGCACCTCCATCTGGAGAAAATTGGTTAATGAAAGGTTTTGGTCCAAGTTCATTCTGATCCACAGAATCTCTTCTCATAGGCGGTGACTGAAAACGAAACAGAAAATTAGATTCTGGTACAAATAGTCGTATTCGAATTAGCGGTACTAATTATACATCTTTATACCTTTGGAGTGCCAAATATAGGACCAGTAGGTGGTTCTCCAGTAAATGGTGGGGCAAATCTATCATTTCCTACTTGACAATATAACGTATCTAGAAATTGATTCCTTTCTCTCAAATCGTCAACATTGTACTTTGGTTCTGATAGTTTTTCCAACCATCGGAGAGTGCGATCTCGGTCTATAAAATATCTTAAATTAAATGATTACACTCAAACGATAGTATTCTATATAGTGAATGGACTTTCTTACCCTCGGGATCCTCCAATCTAGGAATTAATGATTTCGTTTTAAACATTTTCCATTTAAACTCGTAATTTAAACCTTCTTTTACATTTCCAGATCTCATCAAATGTTCTGCGTAATCCATCATGGTTAGACGATATTATAATTTCGTCGAGGAAATATATTCACACTGACTAAATAAATTTTCACTATACCTAGGAATTTATTTATTTTTATGTTGCCATGTTTCTCTAGGATATAATCTATCCTCTCAAAATAACTTAAATTTTTATTATTTATGTTTGTTGTGAATTATTACAAAGGAAATTAGTTGTCAGCGAAGATTTTCATTTTTTATTCCAGTAAAATAAACTTCTACTTCGTTTTACCGATCCTATTATACACTCGCAAAATGTATGAGAGATTGTTTTACGTGCAGGCTAATCAATATTTTTCATTTATTAAATCCGAAAGAAAGTTCTTCGTTATATACTCTTTTCGTGGCTTAAGAACTGCAAAGTCGGAAGTATATTCACTCTTACAATAAGTTAATTGCCTGAGATCCATCAACGCACTTTCAGATTGTTATATATGTAAATGAAAGTCAATAGATATATGCTTATTTTGCTATGATTTTTGGACAGAGAATAGGAAATATAAGGTTATCGTAAATCAAGACAATTTTTTAAGGAAGTCGAAGTATTGTCAACACTTAATGAAATGAAATTTAGTTCGAAATTAATGCACTTAAGCCTGTATTTGGTGTCCTACTAAAATTCTATCCTATGAACGATTTGACAACTGCTTCAGTTAGATCTGGTACTTGAATGTGAATCTATGTCCAATGTTTATTTCTTTTTCAGACCTTCCTATCAAATTCATCGTGTGCATAAGCATTGGGTAAAAAATCTATACGTTCTATTTCAAAACGGGTCATAT
Source organism: Pachydiplax longipennis (assembly GCA_036926295.1). Taxonomy (NCBI): domain Eukaryota; kingdom Metazoa; phylum Arthropoda; class Insecta; order Odonata; family Libellulidae; genus Pachydiplax; species Pachydiplax longipennis. Next base: position 70,479,354 of record JAVFKF010000015.1, read on the forward strand.
GTTATTTCCGTGTTTGCACTCAAAATATTTCAAAAAGGGGTCATCCATTGAAATAAAGGATCTCTTCTGTAAGATCAGAACTTTCTGTAAGCTATTCAAGCGATTAACTTCTTCCTTGCTTGCCTGAGGGTGTATGATTATAATTGAAGCATCAAATGCAATCTATTATAATAGGTATCTCATATCTTTCTTTAAAAAGGTAATTATATGACTCTGAATTAAGGAATTGAATAATTAACTAATTTTCTCTCAAGAAAGGCGTAAACAGCTTGTGGGCTGACATTTAATCACTTCACAATTGGCATTTTTCCAGACCCCTGGGACCCAATCCTTTGAATTCAAGAAGTTTCTAGAATCGTTTCAATCCCCGGGGTTGGTTGGTTGGTCGCCAGTTGATGTCAATTGTCAGCTGATCTGCGCACTGATCTTTCTTAGGAAGCCTACGTTACTTTAGTTCCCTCCGTTCACTCTGTTACATCTATCTGGCCGGCGTTTTCGAGGAGTGAGGTTATCTTACTGTTCTTGAATTCCATCCGCTCGTTATTACAACTTAATTTATAGTTCAAGGTAAGTTCTAAACTTTGAATTTTTCATTGCCGTCATATTTGACTATGTGAAGTAATTTGAGCTGAATTATTTTCTTAGGAGATGGCTAAGGCACCTGCAGTTGGGATTGATCTTGGTACTACCTATTCTTGCGTAGGAGTTTTTCAGCATGGAAAAGTTGAAATAATAGCTAATGACCAAGGAAATAGAACAACCCCGAGCTATGTAGCCTTCACGGACACTGAAAGATTAGTTGGCGATGCAGCTAAAAATCAAGTAGCTATGAATCCCAACAATACAATTTTTGGTAAGTTTGTCATATTTCTCGGTTATATTAGTATAGCATTGTTCGTTGCCCCGAAATAATCCAGTTTTGCCGTAAATTATTAGGAATACCCACCAACCGCGTCCTATAACTGGATACTAATTTTTAGTAATAATAGATTTTAGTATTAAAAGGATATTTACATGAAGTTTTAGTAACTTAAGTGTTCCAGGTTCTCAAGCAAATATCATACTGCATCGTATTAGAATCCTGCATTACCACACATTACGCAATCTTGATAGTTGTCTAATCTATTGCAAAGGATGTCATATCGCTGCCAAGGAGAGTAGCATCAAATAATAGCCTAAAATTACCATGGACTCTTGAGTTAATGCTCTCTTTGAATATAAATGAAATCCAAAATTGTGAATGTAAGTGATTCCCAACGTTGTCCTCAAGTATAAATCAAGATAAGGTTATTCAGTCTTAATCTCGCCTAAGTAAAGTTCTATTAAGTCTTACCTTCCATCCCCTCGAAACAGCCAAGTATCCATCAAGAGGCTGGAAATATTTCTAATCTTCGTAGTTTAATGTTTACGAACATTGCATTGCAATCCAACAAGTTTGCCGATGAATAGCGTTGATATTCTTCGAGAATTCGCACTGAAGCAGAATATCTGGTAAAGAAATTGGTATAATGGATAAAATATATATCCACCTAATCGAGTCCCGCCTAATTCCCAATAAGTGGTACACAGCCCACCTATTGGGAAACATTGAGTTAGGCAATAAGTTATGGTCTTCTGGTCGGTGACTTAAGTATTTTCTAAGCTACCATTGTAAGTTGTGGTGATCCAATGTAGTTCAATCTCGGGCTATTTGAAATTGCAGTATATTGAAGCATTAGGATCCCAGTTTACCAGCGTATTTTTAGTGTATCCACTCTAATCTTATGTGAGTATTTAATTTTCCATTTGAGTACTGTAAAGTTTCCCATCAAGAATGGGATATAAGCAGGATATTAAAATGTTAATAATATCAACTTATCAATTGTGAATTTAAAGTATCTAAAAAAAAATGTTTCATTTCCTGTTTGGTTGGAGCTGAGATACTAGTAATATTGAGGTAATAAGGCCTCTGGTATTTATGTGTCAGCTTGAGCAGACATTTTTAAATCAAAAGGCTGATTCTGTGAGAGTGGAATGTGCTGCAATTTCATTATGTGTAGACATTTCTTGATGGAGAGGTTGATTATTTGCATATGATTTGAGCCCGATAAAGTCCAGATTTTGAGGGTTTTTTTTACCAGTTTTCAAGGCTTTTCTGGCCTTTTCCGATGTCCTTTCTGCATTTAGCATGCAATCAAATTGTAAGAGCTGTTATTAAATTGGTAATTTTTCTTGTACCTGGATGATATTCAGACAATTCATGCTTTGGGTTTTGACCTTCCTTTTGACATACTGTATTTGTTAGAATAATAACTTGCATGGATTTAGCAAATAACTATAAAGTTTGTATTCCTTTAATTTTTTAACATTCTTCCATTAATGAGATGTCAATTTTCCTAGATGCCAAAAGGTTGATCGGAAGACGGTTTGATGACCCCACAGTCCAGTCAGATATGAAACATTGGCCATTTGATGTAGTGAATGAGGGGGGCAAACCCAAAATGAGGGTGACCTATAAAGGAGAGGCAAAGACCTTCTTTCCTGAAGAAATTAGTTCGATGGTTTTAAATAAAATGAAGGAAACTGCTGAGGCATATCTAGGGAAGACTGTTGCAGATGCTGTAGTGACGGTACCTGCATATTTCAATGATTCCCAGAGACAAGCCACAAAAGATGCTGGAACAATTTCAGGTCTTAATGTTTTGAGGATAATTAATGAACCAACAGCAGCTGCAATTGCCTATGGTCTAGACAAAAAGGTAATTGCTTTTCAAGTTTTTAATACCAATCTTACTAATACAGTCTTACTTAATACAGGCTAAGCCTCTATTTAAATTTTCATTCTTTCAGCCCAAAAATTTATTATGTATTATTACTAAATACCATTGTGTCCTGTAGTTTGTAGCTTGTGTGAGTTCATGTTAAGAAGCGAGTGCCTTGTTAGAATATTTATCAACCATAGCTCTGGACTGAGAATGATTCCTCCTCCCCACTCATCTTTTTCTTGGTCGACTTGTATTTCTTTTTCCCTTTTTACCCCTTCACAGTCCTTTGCAGTTAAAAAGTTGGGATTAAATTACGTATAAACTGCAAAAAAAAACATTATCATTATAAATTCAGAGTGTCAATAAGTATGTGTTACTCTTTGTGTATTGATCATTACCATTGGACTTTTAAAATTAATATTCTCAAGTAATTAGAGGAAAAATAATAAATTAATTGAATTAATTGGAATTTTCGTCAAATTTTGCTTCTTCTGTTGATCTTTGTTAAAGTGCCTACAGTAATTCTTAAATGCCATAATTGCATGCCATTTACAATTGTTTGATTAAGGTTAAATGACATTTAAATGTGCTTTCTGAGTTAATCCTACCTCTTTTCCCCTGTGGCACATGTACATATTAACTCATTTATGGTATTTGTTTCATCTTTTAGTTTGTTTTAATTTGCCCCTTAAATGTACAATGTCGAGAGGAGGCTATGAGAAAAATGAGCTATTGCAAAGAAAGGTGTGACAGATGTATAGGGAAGAATTAGAAGGGAAGAAGAAGAGATAAAAATGAGGAATATAAAAAGAATCCATATTCCATTAATGGTAGAGGAAAAGAAATAAAATGCAGGATGGAAGAGGAGAGGGGGAGGCCCAAAAGTAATGAAAGAGGAGAAGGCAATAAAGAAAAGGAAGGTGATTGGCAGAAATCAAACATCAAGTAGAAATTCTAAAGGCCTTGAGGAAAATGGTACGGACCGGCTTACAAATCTGATAAGTAAAATTCATGATGTAGGGCAGAGACTGGAAGATCTACTTCAAACAATAAGTGCCGATACCAAAGAAAGATAATGCACAAGAATGTAAAGAATACAGACCTATATAAGTCTTACTTCACAAGAGGGTAAAGTATACCTAATATTATACTAGAGAGAATGAGAAGGATAATAGAAAAGAAGTCTAGAGGAAGACCAATTTGGATTCGGAAAGGGTAGAAGGAGAAATACAATTGGGCATATGAGGAAAGGGTGTAAGAGCTGAACTGCAAGATGTGTGCCTGCTTCATTGACTATGAAAAAGCTATATTGACTGGGTAAGGTGGGATATCTTGCTTAGTATCTTGGGAGAGAGAGGCATAGACTGGTAAGATAGAAGATTAATAATGCATATGAACATTCATCAGAAAATAGTTGAAAGAATAGTGGAAGAGGAAATAAACATAGGAAGGGGAGTTGGACATAAATGTTGTCTTTCACCATCTTTGTTCAACTTGTATGCAGAAAAACTACTGGCAGATGCACTAGAAGACAGGTAGGATAAAAGTTGGAGGAGAGAGAATAAAATCCATCAAATATGAGGATTACCAAGTTATAATAGGTAAGAATCAAGGAGAAATTGAGGATATGATGGAAAGAATATGGATTATTGAAAGCTGATGTTTACTTTTCCACATAATGTTTTATTTGAGAACTACCGGTTTCGGTAACGGTTTTCAATTAGTTATTTCCACCACATCACGGCCGAGACTATTGAGTATAGAATATGGATTAGTGTATTAGGTCCTATTCTGTTCCTAATTTATATCAACAATATAGTGGATAATGTTCGATGTAAGGTAAGGCTATTCGCAGATGATACTGTTATTTATAGAGAGATTGCAAGTCCAGATGACATTGTTTGCTTACAGAACGATCTGAATGTTATTTCAGGTTGGTTCAGAGATTGGCAGTTAGATTTGAGCGTAAAGAAGTACGTATTGTGCGTATCTATGAATTTTACACGTTCCACTAACGTTACTCGCGTACTCCATAATATTTCAGGATATCCGTTGAAGTTCATGAGGCATCATAAATATCTAGGTATTACGCTTAGTAATTCATCTCTCAAAGAGCATATTCAAACCGTAGTAGGTAAAGCGAATTGGGTGCAAAGTTTAGCAAGTAGAATCCTAAGGGATTGCTCATGAAGAGGAAAAGAAATAGTGTACTTTTCACTGATTCGACATCCCCTTGAGCACTGCTGTGCGATTTGGGATCCACACGAAGTGGGATTAACTTCCAGCCTTGAGATGGTTCAATGTAGGGCAGCTAGATTTGTTAAGGGAGATTTCAGATTTGACAGCAGTGTTTCAGCTATGATAGAATCCCTCGGTTGTACATTGTTTCCAAAGTTTCGTGTTGATATCATATTGGGAAAGTAGTAATACATCTTGTTTGAAGTATTTAATGTTAAATGTTAATGGCGCTCTGCCATCAAACCAGGGATCATCAGGCTAATGGTGAACTTCATCTGGATTTATGACCTCTGTGCACATACTGGATAACACATATCCATTTTATTGGGAATAACCTCAAAAAGGTTCTTCAAAATTCCCCCCAATTTTTGCTGTTGGATGCACAATGGCCAAAAATTCACTCGTTATAACACAACTCTCGTTATATGCCGTACTCGTTATTATGGCCTCGTACTGTGTGTTTGTATACATATACGCACTAGATATATCTATACATGCACAGTATGATTTTTGCTGCTTTCATCAGAAATGTAATAATTTGTTAAGTTAAACTTTAAGAGAGAATCTTGAATAGCTATAAGATACTCCTGATTCAGTTTTAGCAGGAAAGCCAATCTTGTTCATCTGTATTTGCTCATGTTAATATCTTTCTGGAATATGTAGTATTGTCTCTTGTTAATACTCATCACTTAGTTATTTTGATCAAGTGAATGAGACCGGCAACTGAAGTTGCATTATATTGATTTTTGTTTGAGGAAGAAACATTCTAAGGTTCACAGAAGCATTGGGGAGATAGCTTGAAAAACCTTTTGAATATCTAGTCCAGAATAAAATCTTATATTTTCAGAGTTTTCTTTATTTGATTCTATTTATTTTCTTTATTTGATTCTATTTATTTTCTTTATTTGATTCTATTTATTTTCTTTATTTGATTCTATTTATTTTCTTTATTTGATTCTATTTAAAGATATTTTTATGTGATTGAAGTTGTAGCCTCAGTCAGGCTTTTGACTGTTTGACCTAATCTTTTCCTCTTATTGCTACAGAGGCATAAAAGATCCCCCTTAAAAATAGAGAAGCCCTTTTTAGGCCTGTTTTTGGAATACGAATTTAATATATTTTACCATTTCCCAATAAATTTTAGAAATATACTTAAAATACTGCTGAAGGTTAGTGGTACGTTAAGGGGAAGGTATAAGGGGATTAGAGGGAGTATATAGTCAGCCTTGATCTCATGACCATTGTGCAGCTGTGCGTTACATCTGCAGATTAGAGTTAAGCTAAGATAAGTATATGGTAGAGGGGATTTTTGGCAAAAAAAATTTAAAATCATAAATTTTAAACAGTTGTATTTCCTAAGCAGGTGGAGAGAAAACTTTGTTAGAAATATATTATCTCATAATTTAGATTATGTATCACCCTTAAATAGTCTCATTCCAAAATCACAAGATATGAAAAGGAAAACTTCTTGTAAGTCTTGGATTTAAATAATAGTGATGAAATGTTTGTCTTTCCAAGGTTTTCAAGGTTAATTGTTTGTTAAATTGTAGTAAGTCAATAATTAATGCAATTATTACCATTGTTAGCCGATACACTTTTTTTATTTCAACTCAATTTATTGTGAAATTACAACATAGGTTTCTGGTTAATGCTGGTTGTCTATTGCATGTTGTATCAGGTTTCACCATGATGTTGTTTCTCCATCTGTGGGCATCTTTAGGTCAAAGGGTCAGTATAGCTGGCAAAACTGTCATTGTGATGTAGAAACATCATGGTGAAACCCGAAATAACATACTAAATTCAATTTATTGTGATCACACATGTTTTTGGGTAACTTATATCTTTTTTTTTTCAGGGTACTGGTGAGAGAAATGTCCTCATATTTGACCTTGGAGGAGGCACTTTTGATGTATCTATTCTAACAATCGAAGATGGTATTTTTGAAGTGAAGTCAACTGCTGGAGATACCCATCTTGGTGGAGAAGACTTTGACAATAGGATGGTAAATCATTTTGTTCAAGAGTTCAAAAGGAAATATAAGAAGGACTTGACATCAAATAAAAGAGCTGTGCGCCGCTTGCGTACTGCTTGTGAACGATCAAAAAGAACCCTTTCTTCATCGACTCAAGCATCCATCGAAATAGATTCTTTGTACGAAGGAATAGACTTCTACACATCCATCACTCGTGCCAGGTTTGAGGAATTGAATGCAGACCTTTTCCGCAGCACGATGGAGCCAGTGGAGAAAGCTCTGAGGGATGCTAAGATGGACAAAGGGCAAATACACGACATTGTTTTGGTTGGAGGCTCAACCAGAATCCCAAAAGTACAAAAACTCCTTCAAGATTTTTTCAATGGTAAGGAATTGAACAAATCTATCAATCCAGATGAAGCAGTTGCATATGGTGCTGCAGTCCAAGCTGCTATTCTCCATGGAGACAAGTCTGAGGAAGTGCAGGACCTACTGCTGTTGGACGTTGCCCCTCTGTCACTGGGAATAGAGACTGCAGGTGGAGTGATGACTGCCTTGATTAAGAGAAACACAACCATTCCCACAAAGCAAACGCAGACTTTCACTACTTATTCTGATAATCAGCCTGGAGTCTTGATTCAGGTGTTTGAAGGTGAAAGAGCCCTAACCAAAGATAACAACTTGCTGGGCAAATTCGAGCTCACTGGAATCCCACCGGCTCCAAGGGGCGTCCCTCAGATTGAAGTCACCTTTGACATTGATGCAAATGGCATTCTAAATGTCACTGCCATTGAGAAGTCTTCTGGCAAGGAGAACAGGATCACCATAACCAATGATAAGGGTCGTCTCAGCAAGGAGGATATTGAGAGGATGGTGTCGGATGCAGAGAAGTACAAAGCTGAAGATGAGAAGCAAAGGCAGATTATCTCTGCCAAAAATAGTTTAGAGTCTTACTGCTTCAACATGAAGCAAACTGTTGAAGATGAAAAGCTGAAAGATAAACTTTCAGAAGCTGACAAGACTACGATTCTGGATAAATGCAACGAAGTGATAGCATGGCTTGATGCCAACCAACTTGCAGAAAAGGAAGAGTTTGAGCATAAGCAGAAAGAGCTGGAGCAGTTGTGCAACCCGATCATAACCAAGTTGTACCAAGGTGCAGGTGGCAGTATGCCTGGGGGAATGCCAGGGGGGGTGCCAGGCGGTTTCCCACCTGGAGCTGCCCCTCCAGGAGGTGCTTCTGGCCCAACTATCGAAGAAGTGGATTAAAATTTGTTCTACAATAAAATATTGGGAAAAATGCCATTGTTATCGGGAAGTATGTTGGCACTTGGTAATCACTTATTCAAAATGTTTCCTGTGAATTCAATTTCTGTTTTGGTAGAACTAATTACATCTTGATCCTAAGTTACTTTTTCAAGAGTATTTAAAATATGCAAATTTTTGCACATCTGTGACAGAGTAAAGTACTATTGCAGTCAGAAATTTAAGTTTGATCATTCAGTTTTTTCTTTGGTAATAAAAGTATATTTATCATGGATAAGACTGATATTCATTTAATCCTAAAATCTGTTGCACCTCAAATTAGAAATGGCTATCTTTCTGTCTGGAATTTTTTTCTAATTTTTCTGGCCAATTTAGTTAATTAAGTCTATTTACCGCTTCCTTAAGTTCTCATCTCCAGATAGGCTTTCTCAAGTAGCATTTTTTTCTTCTTGCCCTTTCATTAAGTTTGTTTCTTTTGCAGTACTAAAACCTAGCTTTACTCATTACCTCCCTCAAGATTTCTTTTAGTTGCATGCTATCTTTTCAGCAAAGCACTGAGAGGGAATGGAGGTGCTATTTTCCAAGGTGTCACTGTTTGAAAGTTGTATACATTTTGCAAGATTTTTCAATTTATGAACAAAATGAATTATTGTGATCAAGGTGCAAAATTTTATGAATAAAGAAGTTTGTGCTACTCAGGAGATAATGGAAGTGTTTTTTTTATATTGAGTATATTTTGTTGGGAGCATGTTTTGCATATGAAAAGCAATTACCAACCTTTGGAAATCAAATTTATCCATTTATTTGCTCATTGGATGACTTAACCATTATGAAGCAACAAAGTTATTGCTATTGGGAATCATGAATGGATAATTCACTAAAAGTTAAGTTTATATAATATAAAAACTGAACATTAAATGGATATCCAGCAATAGGTAGTCTTTCTCTATAATTTCTTAGTGCTTTCTGATCCAGAAATTGATGTCAGTGTTCATTATTTGGATTTAGCATTCAAAATAATTATAATATAGAATCTGGGCAAGCAATTAAGATCTAATTTGTAGTTGAAACTTGAGGAAATGGAAAATAAGTGTATAAATAATATAGTAAGCAGGAAATTTACACAAAGAATGTGAAAAGGACATATAAAGAAATTGCAACTGAATACATGAATTGTGAAGTTGAATCTTTATTATCTTTTCAGTAAGGATTTTTCAATAATTTAGTTCAACCTTAAATTTCACATAAAGAGATGATTTCAGAAGTATTAGCACTGTATGACATAAATGTCTTGAAATCAAATTGGTGATGAATGAGAAAATTTTCTCTCAGACCTTCCAATTGCTGGTCAGTTGCTTTAGCTAATTAATCCACCATAACAGGAATCTCTCCTCCATATCTGTGGCTATGATGGCTAAAACAATGTCTACCAAACTATTTATCTCTTTGGCAAACTTGGGATTGGGAATTTCTTTTGCAGCACACCAATAATATGAATCTGGGCTTCATGAATCAATGTGCAGATTAAGTGTTAAATTTTAAAATCTTGATCATACTAAAATGCTTATTCTTAAATTTTGGCATTTGTGAGGTCACTGGAAACCTGTCCCTTATAAAGGCTATGGTGCATTCATTTGAATACCCAAGACAATAAAAAACTAGCATATGCATGGAAATTTTCTGGTAAAACTAGATGAATTTGTGGAAAAAATATGCAAGAACAAGCAGCTAAGAGGAGCATAACCAAAGCAGCACGTAGTAGAACTATGTGTATGCAGCTAACAAATAGCCAAGAAATAATGAAGAATTACCATTTAGAATGAGTGAAAGATTATGCATCTCAAGTTTGGTATTTATGAATTAAATCTTGATTAAGACAACAAGGACCATTAAGTGAGATGGAGCAGTATTTCATTTGAAAACTACCCAAATAACTCCATTGAATCTAAAAAGAGCAGAGAGCCCTCTGAGGTCTGTTAACTTTTTTTCTTGATATGCTTCTCTTTTATATGGATTATCTTATATTTATATGGTATTTTGTTAAATCATGAAAGAATTTATCAGAGCTAAGTATGAAGAATCGAGGAATGGCTAATTTAAAGAGCGAAGGAGATAAAACTGCATTTGGTGAATGGTGTGGGCTTGTTTTATTTTTCATTTGGCTGTTCTTACACATTTTATTGTCCTTCTGTTGTTGAGACTAAGGTTACATCTACATGTTTGTATTTTCAACTTTTATTTGACTTAAGATTCTTTGAGAATCAGAATTAGTTGTTTTTTGTACTACCTTGAGCAACAGAGAATCTCATTTGCACTTAAACAGTTACTCAATTTTCAAATTTAATACACCATCAAATCATCTGCACTATAAGATATTCTGAAGGTGTTCTTACTCTTACACAAGTATTATTGTACTGCCCATTTATCTATAATTATGAAAATATATAAACCTTGTCTTTTTAATATTTAGGAGTAATTTTAACGAATGACAACAAGGAAGAGCCAGAAATACAAAACAGGTTAAACCTCGCCAACAGATGCCTGCATGCATGCAACAGAATTCTATCATCTAAAGCCCTGTCACACAAAACCAAAATTAGACTATACAAAACAATAATATCCCCAGTACTACTTTACGGATCCGAAACGTGGAGGATGTCGAAGAAGGATGAGAAAAAACTTATAGTATTCGAGAATAAGGTATTGCGAAAAATCTATGGGCCCATATACGAAGAAGGACAATGGAGGAAAAAACACAACAGGGAAATCAGAAATCTATATAAAGATCCAGACATAACGAGTGAAATAAAGGCAAGAAGAATCAGGTGGGCTGGACATATTCTAAGGAAAGAGGAGGGATGTGTTCTGAAGGAAGTGCTAAATGGGGTCCCGGAAGGAAGAAGACCACGGTTAAGATGGTGGGACCAAGTGAGAAGAGACATACAAAAGGTTGGAGCAACGGAGAGAGAGGCAGAAGATCGGTCCAGATGGAGGGATATTGTAGATGCGGCCAAATATCACCTGAGATATAGATGGCCCTGGGAGTAAGTAAGAGTATAAGCCTTGTCTTTAGATTTACTTGGATTACTGGATATAAAAAGATACAAAGGTATGAATTGCTATATTTCACTAATTATTTTCTTGAGATCAAAGATTTTACATCTCACTTGATGAAGGAATGTCCCTAGGGTGACCAAAAGAGCAAAGTAGGTAGAAATGCATATATATTTTGGAAGCAGTTTGGAAAAATAAATGAAACCTTAAATATTTGTACCTCTTGCTCTCTACCAACACTTGGGTTTATTCATTTTACTTCCTCTGAAGAAGTTTCCTTGAAAAATACCTCTCCTTATTATAAAATGTTTTCCCCTTTGTATTCCTCTAATTAATGCTGTTGACTATGTTTGGAAATGATTTTTTTTGTATTCTTGCAGTCCAAATCATTGTTTTCTTTCCTTCTACTCTAAGAGCAAGGCCCATTTTTATTCTGTGGTCATCTTCTAAAGAATAAGCAGTAAGATTTGTCAATTTCATAGGGAATAACCTTAGTCATTTTCATAGGAAGGTTTGCAAATATATCATCAACTTTTGTAAGTCAGTTTTCATCACAAATGATCAAAACTAGAAATCAAAAGTAAATTACTTGTCCTGTGTCGCTTTTGCAGGATCTATCACATCAGCTGAACATAAACATACTCTAATTGAAACTGTTTAAAATTGTTATATGAAACAGGTCAACGTTTACATGTTAATCTCTTGTCAGAAATGAATAAGCTTACCTCACTCATCTGAGTTGTATATTTTCTTCCCACTAGGCTGGCCTAACCTTACATTACTGTTAATTAGCTATTAAAAATCTATAAATTTTAGAATTTTCCTTTATATAAAAGTAATACTGGAGATGAACAAGAAAGAATCTTCATCTAAGAAGACCTAACAATTCGCCAAGGGATGAATTGAAGAAGTGAAAAAGAATTTGAGGAAATGAACTCAGATGACAGGGAGAGAATGTTATACATATGGTACATCTAAAGTTATAATTACTTACTTTTATATCTAAGGGTGTAAAATGTGACTTGCAAATCACACATTGATGAAGCACAGAGCAAAGCACTATGCAGTAAAAACATGATCGTAAAAGCCAACAGGGAGAAAAATATATTACTAGAGTATTCCTCTAGAAAATATTAAGGAAAATCGTGCTTCATTCATATGAAGAAGTGGCTCCAAAATGTATTGATCCCACCAATGAAGTGGAGATTGTTCTTTTCGTATTATAATGATCATTGGTGCGGTCAAGAAAAGCAGCGTTTATATTGAGGATCAACATTAGAAGGATACGTCTTCAGAATTGAGGGGAAATGATTGAAAGTCTTTCGACAACAACATTTCACGAAAAGTTTATCAAAGTATAAAAAATTTGCTCCTTAAAAGTAATTATTAAACAACTTAATGCAAATTAATGAGTAAAAGGCGCCAATGAACGTTTAAAAACGTCGCAGGCTCCCCAGCTCTACCTCAGCCCAAAGCAGGCATCTATGGTATTGAATTATATGATGGTGAATAATTTTGATGAAAGATGTATAGTACCGTGTTATTCATGTTCTTCGGCCAAATCAACAAGTCTTATAACGAGTACTGATTATCGCTGTCGTATACCCTAATCACTCTAACGTTGGCCCCAAAAATGGTAAGAAATTATCGCCACAGCTTGCTTCCGATAGCTATCGATCCTATCCGGTCGCATGGTGTGCACGAAAACGATAGAATTTTTATAATCAATTCAAGATTCTAATCGCAAGTGAATTTATACGTGTTATGTGATATTCTGTGGCAAATTAGGAATTATTCGAAAGATATATAGTTGAGTAATGTGCAATACAGAGAAACTAGAAGTTTTTCACGATGAAACAGGGAAAGAATTTTACATTAAGAAGAAAGAAGGTAGTTAACCTAAAGCTTTGAAATTGTGTCTCACTAAGCTATATTATTTACTTAACCTCCTTTGAATTATTACTTCTTCTTATTAACCTTGAACGACTGTAGTTATTAGCAGTTATGTTTATTACAAGTTATGATAATAATGAAATGGTAATAAAAGTATCGCTTTACCTACTACTCCTTAATTTGGTTACCTAAAATTCTTTTTTTTGTTGGACTCAAACGATGAATAATTTTCTCTAGTGTTTATGAAATTTTGATGTGGTATTACCAGTATGATAAAGCTTTTGGCGTTGCGCATCAAGAGATTTACCTATAATGCTTGCATAAGAAGGCACAATAAACAATGACGTTTCATAGCGTTAATTTTGTGCTTAAATGCTTGCCGTTGACAGTTTTATTAGAATTTGTGAATTGGCTTCGATAACATAAAATGTTTTGGATTTGTATCTTTTTACTAATTATACCACCATTCCCTATTGTTCTAATCTGTTGATGTTCTTGCAAATACTAAGGTAATTCTTTTAATTACTCAATAATTTGATAAGTTTTGAAAGTATAAATTTCTATTAATTCATAACGTTAAAGAATTTGTACGTAAGCTTACAGTGTTTGGAATATCTTAGATTACCCAGGGAACGTTCTGGAGTACAATTTTTCAGAAATTGTACCTTTCACCTGATGTCATTATTTTTTAAAAGCCTCATTTCATATCATAAATACTGCAGAAAGTTATTTACCATTCATCTAAAATATATCACAACTTTATGACGGTGATTTTTTGGGACATATAGTTTTCATTTGTCGTATCTCTCACACAGGAAGTGCTTCCTTGTATTATGAATATTTAGATAAGGAAACAGTGGATTTACAGCATACTGTGGTAGCTGATAATCTACGAGGACGTGGTTTTGGTGATATGCTTGCTGAGGTAGATATCCTGGTGAATCATGCAATATAAGAGTTTTATTGAGTAAAATGGTTCATTTATGTTTGTTTATTTCAGGCTGCCTTCAGTTTTGCTACAAAAAATAAACTTAAAGTGAAGTTGAGTTGCTCATTTCTGGTGCACTATGCTTTGAAAAACTCCTTATGCAAGAATAAGCACAGGATTGTTAATCTTTAGTTCCAAGGGAGTATTATTACTTGGCTAATGTTTCTGGATTTGTGGGCATTGTGACAAATCATGGAAGAAGTAATCGAATTGGCAAATTACCATGGAAGGTGTGGTTTTTATCACACAATGAGAAATATAGCAAAAGGTGGTCTAGAAAAATATCATAATTCATTAGTTCTTCAGTATTATGCTGCCTTGCCTTTGTTTCTACTTAAAGAGTTTAAAGATTTCATTAGAGAAACAAAACTTTTGAAATCAGATCAAGACATTGGCCTTGCAATTAATCTTGCATTGATATATTGTAATCGTGCTAATTCGGAATTGTTTACTGATGAGGAAATAAAAGCAATTGACTGTCAAATCACTGCACTTCGTAAAAAAACAGGTGAGAAGGCCCTCTTTCATGCTGCCAATTTCCTCATGCTTTGCGGACGACTCACCAAAGCAAAGGAATATGTAGATAGACTTCTCAAATTGTATCCCAATTCTCACAGTGGCCTCTCACTCCGTGGATGGATAGAGCTGGATTCAGATAATGTAAATCGAAACCAGTTGGCTCACAATTTCTTTAAGGAGTCTCTGAATTGTAATGGAGATAGCCTCAATGCAGCGCTGGGGCTAATTACGTGTTTGAAACTTAAAGGAGAATTATACAATGCTTTGGAATTTGTGAATCATCTTGTGTTAAAGAGACCTGGCAGCTTGCCCCCTCTAATAGAAAAAGCTAAAGTTTACGTCTCTGTTGGCAAATGGGAAGAAGCAGCAGAAGTTGCAGGTATCATCTTAAGAGAAAACAGCAACTGTTTAGCAGCTCTTCAGATCAATTCATTGTGTTTACTGTGTGGAGATGGAAACTTTAGTGTGGCTGCTGTAAATCTACGCAAGCTGCATGTTGAAAGTGAAAAACATGAGCCTCTCAATGCAAGTTATTATTTTGGAAACGCTTGCTTGTTTTCTAAGTTAAGCACTGGCAATATTATGGTGCTGGTTGAAACTATGAGATTTGTTGAGAAATCTGTCCAGTTGCAGCCAGATAATGCTATCTATTTGACAGAATTAGGGAACCAGTTTTATTTGCAGGGAAAACATAAAGAAGCTGCAAAGATATTTAGGAATGCGATGAAAGTGGATGAAGTTTCATTAAATGCTCTCATTGGTTTGACAAAATCTTTGATGGCTGATGAGGCAAGTGGAATGGAGCAGGCATTCAGAAATATCAAGCTATTGGGAGAAGTTGAAGGGGCTGAAAATTTACCAGAGGTGATTTTCATGACAGCTGTAATGAACAGATGTCAGGGAAGTTATGAAAATTCTAAAAATCTGCTTAGTAAAGCTATTCATAAACACCTAAGCAGCGTAGAATCCATTGGTAGTAAAGCTAAGTATGCTCGCATAATTGATCCTGAGTTTCTTCTCAGAGCTGCTTGCGAGTGTCTGATTTTAACTCCAGTGCCTCATCTGTCTAGCAGTTTACTTGAAGACTCTCATGGTATCTATCAGGACTTACTCAAGCCTGCCATCGATGCACTTCAGTGCATTGTCAGTATGTGCCCTGGTATGAGAAAGGCCCATACACTCCTTGCTAAAGCCTATTACTTTGCTGGAAAATTCAACTTGGCTGTAGATAAAGTTAAGCATGTTCTTGATAATGTAGATTCTACTTGCTCAGATGCTCACCTCATTCTTGCACAGATATATTCAGAATTTGGAGACATGGAGCAAGCATCTGCAAGCCTTGAGTCTGGTTTGAGCTTTGATTTTACTCTAGGACAGCATTTGTTGTATCAGCTTGTTAATGCAAGGATTCTAAAGGATAATGGTGACTTGGCTGCCAGCATCTCTGTTCTGGAGAAGTATATCAGGTCCTGTCCTAATGCACTGAATAATGTTTGTTCTTACAGGATGCTTTCGATGAAAGATGAAGTTTCTATTTATCTAGAATTGGCTGAGTCATATTATATTTTAGGCAGCATAAATGAAGCAGATAAATGCATGAAAGAAGCCAGTGTGAGATTCAAGGGCACTCCTGAAGTAGGACGTATCACAATAGCTATTGCTCAAATGGCCATAAAGCAGACTGATCACGATAGATTTATGAATATGTTGAGCACTGTTCCAGTTAGTGATCCCTATTATTGTATAGGGCAGCAGAAACTAGCTGAATTTTATCATAGTGAAAGAAATTTTGAAATGTATACTATCTGTTACAAAAATATAGTAGATTGCTTCAAAGAAACATGTCCTAGCTTATTGCTTTTTGGAAGTGCAATGATGCATATACAAGAGACAAACAAGGCAATTGTAGTTTATGAGAAGGTTCTGTGTAAAGAGGCAAACAATTCCATTGCATTGTACAAAATGGGCGTGGCTCTCATCAAGTCTCACCTATATGGGAAGGCAATGGGCTATCTCAAAGAAGGAGCTGTGAATGAAGAAAGACCTCAAATGAAAATCACTCTTGCAAGCCTCCTTGTGAAAATGAAACAGTTTGAAAAAGCTGAGAGAATACTCTTGAAAGAAATTGAAGAAAATAAAGGTAATGATGTGGAGGGACTGTGTCATCGTCTCAAACTTCTTATTCTTCTTTCTAAAGTGTTCTTGCAGCTGGAAAAGAACGAAAGCTCTATTTCAGCATTATGTGATGCCTTGGACTTACAGTTGCTCCTCACAAAAAGGATGGACAGAAGATGGAGGGAGACGGAAGTTCAGGAAAGAGATATCAGCAATACATGTATCAGCATTGCATCTATTTATGAGAAGATGGGAAATTATACTGAAGCGGTGAAGGTAGTGAAGCGAGGGCTTGAACGTGCTCCAAGCGATATCTCCTTATTGGAGTCCATGTTGAATTTACAGAAACAGTTAGGTGACTCTGAGCAGTGCCATGCTGTCAGCACATCCATTCTTAAGGTAGATCCCCACAACAAGTCTGCTTTCATGGTGTCAGCTGATTTGGCATTTAGCCGTTTGGATTTTGACTCTGCAGCCTTTCACTTGGAGCAACTTTTGGAAAAGCAGGATTGCTTTTGGGAAGGATATGCAAAGCTCGTAGAAGTAAGGCGTCGTGCTGGTCGATTAGATGAACTTCCTGACACTGTGAGAGGTAATTCCTTGTCAGAATCAGGGACGCCAGCTGGCCTTGCTTATTGTCGTGGTCTTTACTCTTGGTATATCGGTAAACCAGCAGCTGCATTGCATCATTTTCAATTTGCAAAGAGGGACGTGCAGTGGGCATGGGATTCCATTTGTTGTATGGTAGAAATTTACCTATACTCAGATGGGGAAAGTCTTCCAAGTTTTTCCTTTCATGGAAGCATGAAGGTGGCTGATGAGACAACCATCAACACTGCAAAAGGTCTCTTGTCGGAATTGCAGAAGTTGTGCCAAAATAAAGACCAGCACTTGCATTGGCGTTTGCTGGATGTCACTGCATTGCTGGCCACTCGTGAGAAACAAAACATAGAATTGGCTCTGAAGGAACTGTCTGCAATAGCGGTTCTGCCAGAGTCCCGTGTGGACCATGTGGGAGTAGCTCTTGCTCTAGCCAGTGGACACATCCTCTTGAAACAAGGCTCACGAGCCAGAAATCACTTAAAGCGGGTGGCTCGCAACCAATGGAATCCTGATGATGCCAATCACTTGGAAAAAATTTGGCTGTTGTTGGCAGATCATTATTACAACTCTGGAAAAAATGAATCTGCTGCAGAGTTGTTACAGCGTGCATTGCAGTATAACAAATCTTGTGTAAAAGCTCAAGAACTGCTAGGCCAGGTTATGGAAAAAGCACAGTCATTTAATGAAGCAGTGGTAAGCTATGAAAATGCATGGAGAATGGGATTGAAAGATAATGTAGCAGTTGGCTACAAATTAGCTCATGCACATATGAAAGCAAAACACTATGCTGAAGCAATTGATGTTTGTCACGAATTGATCAGAAATTATCCTAATGAAACTCGCATAAAAAAGGACATCTTAGAGAAGTGCAGGTTGTCACTTAGGACTTGAATATTTTTGCTATTTCACCTATGTATGTGTGTAAGTATATTTAATCAGTATTGCAAATAAAAATCACAAATCATCATTCATCTTTGTTATTGTTGTCTGATCATTATGTGTAATATTGACTAAGATTCTTATCTATGGTAGAATATAAATAACATTGATGAAGCTTCTGATCATTAGGGAATCTTTACATTAGAAACTGAATCACATTCATGTTGATAATTTGGTACTGTTTTCTCTGTTTACCTAATACAGAAGCATTTTTAATGAAGTTTAATTTTAATCTAATTTTGCTGAAAACTCTTTCAATATTTTCAATTATTTAAGAAACTAATAATATCATAATTTTATTAAACATTTAACAGTGGAATTTGGAAAAAGATTGCAAAAAGTAACTTGTATCCCAATCACCCTTCGATAGTAGTAAGGTGCAAAATACCTTTGTGGCTGAGGGGTTAACTTTTTTTCATTGGCAGAATTCTTGTGCAAATGTACCCAAAACACTTTCAATCCAATGTGATTTCAGGAATTTACCAGTGGTGCCCTACTCTTGTTAAATCCTTACCCCATTCCCAGCATGCAATGTTCAATATGTTATCCCAATCATTTTTCCTAAAGAATTATTTTTCGCATCCATCGTCAATACTACCTTGGAAATAGTTTTTCGGATTATATGTAACTTTTAAATGAAATTCTATTGTTAAATTAACATTTTAATCCACAGCTATAGAAGAGATTTGAAATATGTAAGGTTTTTTCCATCTTAATAGTAGCCTTAATATCTACAGTAGTGTTTTGCTTCAAAGTTGTATATTGTCAGTGAAACACGAGAGTTTTATTTCAAAGGTTATGAAGATAATTTATCAAGCAAATAATGCTATATGAAAATGAATGCAGTAGCACTTACTTTTTTTGATAGGGTCTGTGAATGGGAGTGTTGTTGAGAAAAGGGCCTCTACAATTAAGGTTCAGAAAGAGTAAAATATTACAACTGGAAGCTTGAATAATGGATCTAGCTTATACCTACTTTATCTTCATCTGGGATGCTTGATTAATAGCATAGAAACATCTCCGATTGTGTATAAACGACAACAAGTGCAAGAGGGCTGATAACAAAGAATTGGTTTATGCAAATCTCAATTCATTACAAATTCTGATGTTTGACTTATTGTGATCTTCAACAGTTTTCATTCGGAAATACAATAATAATGGCTATTCAGCATTTTAAAGTATGTGATGATGAATCGGTAAAACCAAGAGGAATGGGACTTTGAATAAAGATATTGCATTGACTGAAAATAGTGAAATTATTGTATAATGAGCTTTAAACATGGAATTGTTACAGATTAGTTTTGCGAAATAACATATTAGTCTAATGCATCCTCTTGGACTGAAAGGAAAACCTCTTTACCTACCACACCAAAATTTTAAACAATTGGGTTGGTTATTGCTCACTTGTCATGACTGAAAGCAGAACTTTGATTGTATTTATATTATATTCTCATTTTCCACAGGCTTTTTATCATCATTGTCAGTATTTTCTATTTTATTTACACAAATTGGAGAAAATATCAAACTAGTTTTTGATCTGAATATCACTTCTCTTTGGTTAGATAGCTATGCTTTGTGATCTCTCATCATTATTGAATAAAGAATTGTGCTGAGGAATTTTGGTGTAGAAGAGGGATTGCATTGACAATTGAAAGGAGGGAACGAAATAAATCTGATTATGATAATTTTTTAAGAGACAATTTTGTGTAAGAAGAAGGCAGTAGTAAAGGAAAGGAAAAATGATTCCATTTGAATTTCTTTTAGAGAGATGGGAAAGTGTTTTGAAAATGCTCCTTCAGCATCTTCTGCTGTGTGTCATTGCTTCTGATACGTCATACTATTTTGAGACAATTCTGCATGCTTCTTGAACTACTACTATTTAAAGCACATGTCATGACTTTTTCAGATTCTTTTGTTTACTTGGGAATTGGAAGAAGCAAAGAAGTCTTTTCTCCATCTTTTTTCATTCAAGCTTCTCAAAGTGTATACACAAAAACCATATTTCATAAAAAGAAACTGAAGGTGATATTTTCATGAAATTATATTTCATTGATTTGTAATGTTTCCTCAACTGTTTATTTATGATAATCCATTTGCAATGTTATTTTGAATCTTTCTGTTATGGCATATTTATTGTCTTCTGGGCGGAAGAATTGAGTGAAAACCACATTATAAGCAGGAAAGCGTTTTGATGATAACTTCTCATTTTTTAACATTAGTAAACAAAGAGGAAAGATTGTTTGGGTCTTTAATTTTTGAATGAGTGCTTTATGCCTTAAAGAGGAAAAGGAATATCCTTTAGATTGCTTCACTTACCATAGCCGTAGATATCTAGAGAGTCCTATTGTTCCGTCATATTGGTTGCCTTCCTGTCATATTTAAAAAATGTTTTGCTTTTCATAGGACGTCTCTGCCTTTGTGCCTTATCTTTGGCAATATTTCAGTCTATAATATTTACCAGTTATACAATTAGGAAACAAATTTTTCATAGCGGTGATGAGAGGAGGTATGGGATTCCATCTTTTCTCTTGCATCTTTTTCCCTTGAAACTGTATTTTGGCCATTACTTATTGCGACAGAGTCCAAGAGAGATAAGCAAGAAAGGGTCTTAAGTGGGAGCTCTGTAATTTAAAATAAAAGGTGCTGCTACAGAAGGTACTAAATTACACTTTTGAAATTGAGCATTGCCATGGCAAATTAGAAGTACTGATACGATGATCAATTTGTAAAAAATAGCTCAGGTTGATGTACATCAGTTTAAATGGCAGAATTGGATTGAATGCTAAAGTTATTGTAAAATAATCTGCTTAGGCATTTTCATGATATTTGAGGAGTTTCAGTGAAATTTGCATTAGTGACAAAATCACAATCCATGTATGAATCCATGTTTTCATGGTGATTGCTGTTGATTGTGATTGTAATTCTGTGCATCCACGAAATGCTGTCATTTGTTTCAAGTGAGCAGGCAATTAGACATTTATCTTGACTCACCTATCTTTATTGGTAGATTTTATTAAAAAAATTGGAACCGACTGATGCAGTGAAATAGAAAGGTGAAAAAAGTAATAGATATACTTTACTGTACTTACTACGTGGGATTAAAATATTGTAAGTTATTCAAATCCTCAGTTGAGTGTTTTTATTTGCTTTATCAGGCTGCAAACCCACCTCCAAAGAGCCAAAGATTGGGTCATCCATGGCTGTGAATAAATATTTTTTCATGAACGGTTCTAAAAAGAGTGATCTTTGTAGATCCATAATTTCATCTACAGATCATTATTGTGCATATCATGGAATTCAACCTGCTGCATTCTCATTGCATGTCTTGTAAATTCTTCTTCAATTAGAGGGCAAAAGTTCCTTTCCTCTTACATCACAAACAGTAATCAGTCTGCGTGCGCTCGACTCTTAGAACTCTATCTTCTCCCTCCTTGCAGAGAAGGGAAGCAGTACATTAAATATTCTTTGTGATAGATCAACTATATGGGTAAAGTCTTTGGGTGCCCTTCCTTTTGTGCTCAAGTCCTTTGGAAGGGTATACAGTTCAACCCGTTTAAGATGCTCTGCTTAAAACACGGATTTTGTCCAGATCCACCCACTATTCCTTCGCTTTAGACCAAAATATTTTTACATCAGTCTCGCTCTCTCTTCTTGTCCTTAAAAAATTTGTTTTTCTTCTCCAGTTGTCTGAATGGTAAAAATTAATTCATCGTAGAGTGAAAAATGACTAAAATTAAGTAACTAGGATGCTCTCATTGTGTGAAAATCATTCTTCAAAAATATGACATTGAGCAACCTGAATTACACAACCCTGTTTTAACGCTCAACTCCATCGAAAAAGCGTCTTAACCGGGTTTTACTGATTTCGACTGGTTTGTATCACTATTATGGACGATCGGAAAATATTCAACTGCAGTAAAAAGAGGCTACTTGTTCACCTTCCCTTGATCACCTTGTAAATAATGAGAATCTCTCAGGCCATTGATTGGAGGATTTCACACGAATAATTTCTTCTCGCACGTATTTTATTGCCATGGATACTCATTGTTTGCAGAATTAGAAGGACAGCTCTCATACAGGAGAGTTCGGGCCATCTCTTCCAAAATGAAATTTTGATGGCTGAGACCCTTGATTTTGAACTGCTTTCTCCTGGCATGATGCTTATTAAACATTAAACACGCCTCATCGAAAATGGGAAATGAATCGGGTTTACTTCGAACCGATTGAGCTTATGATTGCTATCATCATCATGCCCCCACTCATCCATCCATATTTTCCTTATGTTGAATTTTAGTTATGCTATCATAATCACAGCATTTTCCCTTATTTAATTTAATGAGATTTATATACTAAAATACTAAATGGTGTACTGCCTCATTCGATTGACCAAAAATTGTTCTGTCGTCCTCCTTTCTCTTTAATAGGTTCTTTGTGAGTCTCTTGTTTGGAATGATTACTACTGTGAGGCACGATGAAAATATCAGTCAATAAGAAACTATCTTTGTCTAACTGTGGATACAAATTCCGAAATCTCCGAACTCCGCTCTGTAGCGGAGATGTTGTCCAGTCCAAAGTTGCCAGGTTCGAATCCCGGCTTACCGGATTTTTCCGGTAAGGGAATGGTTTTTTGTGCTTTTATTTAGCAAGGTAAGAGTGGTCTATTTAGACTAAAATATACTTTAGACTAATTATTATTAAGTATACCACTAATTTTGAAAATTCCTTCAATGTATAGACACAGCCTCTTATACGGATTTATATACACAGTAAAACCCGTTTAAGGCGCTCCTGCTTTAGAGGTTACCCCGCCGAAATTGTTCATAACTGCTAAAAAAAACTGCAAATGCTAACACTTCTGAATATTGTCATCTATTCATATATCCTATCATTCATTCATACCAATGCCTTTGAATGAGCCTAAATTATCCGTGGATTCTTGCGGGAAAATTCATGAGCTCGGCTTCAACATTTGTAGTCAAGGGGACAGGTTAAATATAGCCTCTAACTCCACAAAACTTTTATAATTTTATCGAAATTCTCAAACCTTCTAACCGATAACGATACTTAACGACCAAAATAAGAATCTTTGTTAATTTTCTCATCTTTTAGAGCTTATCTCGATTTCGTTTGAACATTTTTTCTACTATTATCATGCAAATAAAATTAAGGCTGCAACCGGTGAAGTGAACTTAACATGAGAACCCGGAATGGGAACGGAGGCGTTTAAAAACATTCTTACACTCAGTTCATTGTTTCTCTAATTATCCATGGTTCGATTTTCGTCAATTCGATTCCACCATGCATTTCAAAGGGGGATAACGGAATCTTAATTTAGGACCTTCCCGATAAGATATTAAATTGAAACTTTGGAACAGGTCAGAGTTGCACTTCTCTAACATTCGTATGCCATTGACTCTCACAAACGGGTCCTGTATTCGACGCCAGGCGGTTTTTCGCGCGAATTTTGTAAAATTGTAGAGTCCTGAGCTCTTACTGAGTCCTTACTCGGCGCGATAGAACGGTGAAAATTTCGGAGGTGCCGCGGTTATCTATTGTACTAACTGAAGAAATGCTACCAAAAGACCGAGAGTTCGACGCCAAGTGGGTGCATATTTCTCCGGTATAAAATGCATGGCGGTCAGTTTTGACAATTATTTTGAATGCAATGACCGGGAATGATATAAAATGGAAAGTACATAGAGGCAATTCATATGCTTCATATACGCTGTTCGCCGTTCCTCTGACGGTTCTTGGTTCGATGCCTGAGCGTTATTTCTATTCTACCATGCATTTCAAAGGGGGAGAGCGTAACATTATTTTAGGACATTCCCGATAAGATATTGAATAGAAACTTTGGAACAGATCAGAATGGCACTTATCTAATATTTATATGAAATTTTGTCGCACAATCGGGTCCTTTGTTCGACGTCAGGCGGTCATTTGCGGTTTTCAACAATGTTTTGAGGCCTTTCTTGGTACGATACAGCATTCAATTGCTAGCTTGTAAATTGTAAATTTTCACCAATTAGCTTGCAGTATGCAAGAAACTTTTACTCGTATCTATTATATATAGCTAACTCTCCGGATATACCTTTATGTATATATATATATATATATATACACGAGTAAAAGTTGCTTGCATACTGCAAGCTAATTGGTGAAAATTTACAATGAGCTCCCCTTACGGTTGTCATCTTCGAAGCTTATCCAGCAAAATTCTTAAAAATTGCCGCAATGCATTTCTTACGTGAGAAATTTTCATCCATCTGGCATCGAACTCACGGTCAAAGGTAACCTTTCTTCCACTGGTTCTATAGAAAAGTACTTCAAACGCAAACGCTGTGATTTTGAATAGTCTCCTGCAAAGAGAAACGCCTCAAAACATTTTTAAAAAAATTAGTGTAAATGACCGCCTGGCGTCGAACACAGGACCCGTTCGTGAGAGACAATGGCATGCAGATGTTAGATAAGTGCCACTCTCACATGTTTCAAAGTTTCAATTCAGTATCTTATCGGGAAGGTCCTAAAATGAGATTCCGTTCTTCCCGCTTGAAATGCATGGTAGAATCGGAATGACGCTCTAGCATCGAACCAAGGACCACTAGAGAAGCAGTGGACGTCATGAAAGAATCTTCTCAAACGCCTCTGTCACCATTCCGGGTTTTATCTTTGAAGCTTATCGGGAAGGCATTTAAAAAAATCGTCCAAAATTTCACCAGTGCATTTCTTACGGAATCATTTCGGACCCACCTGGCGTCGAACATACGGCCATTGGTAACATTTCTTCCTAAAGTACTGTGGAAGACCATCTCATCTGCAAACAACGTGATTTTGATTGCTCTATATCATCGAGAACGGCCTCAAAACAGATTGCAAAAATTCGCGCAAGAGACCGCCCAGCGTCGAACTCAGGACCCTTCCGTGAGAGAAAATAGCGAATTAATATTAGATAAGTGCCATCCTTACTTGTTCCAAAGTTTCGATTCAATATCATATCGGGAAGGTCCCAAAATAGGATTTCGCTTTCCCCACTTGAAATACATGGTGGAATCGGAATGACCGTCTTGCATCGAACCAAGGACCACTAGATAAACGGTAAACCTGATGATGTAATTTTTTCAAACGCCTCCGTCACCAATCCGGGTTTTATCTTTCCAGCTTATTGGCAAGGCATTGAAAAAAATTTTCAAAAATTGCAGCAATACATTTCTTATGGAAGAAATTTGCACCCACGTGGCGTCGAACTCACGGTCATTTTGTAACATTTCTCCCATTCGTATTATAGAAGACTACCTCAACATCAACCTCCGAGATTTTGGTTCCTCTATCTTACCGATAAGTGCCTCAAAAAAATTTTCAAAAAGCCGCGCAATGCATTCTTATAGGAAAATTGCGATTTTTAGGACATTCTAGTATCGAACCCATGACACCCAGCGTCGATGTCTGCATTATTCTGGCATCTACAGGGTGTGGCCAGTACGTCAAAATAATCTGACGTAGACGGCGCTTGTGGAACATGGTCAGAATTCGTATCCCCTATATATATAGGTATATCCGGAGAGTTAGCTATATATAATAGATACGAGTAAAAGTTGCCTGCATACTGCAAGCTATCCGTTGAATACAGTATCATACCAAGTACTGCCTCAGTTCAAATTTAAAACTTCGCGCCAAAGACCGCCTCTCGACGAACTAAGAACCCGATCGTGAGAGAAGACAGCAAAATAATATTAGATAAGTGCCATACTTACTATACTTATATATATATAGGTATATCCGGAGAGTTAGCTATATATAATAGATATCTATCTATTATATAAAGCTAACTTTATGGTTCTTTAGGAAGAAATGTTACCAAATGACCGTGAGTTCGACGCCAGGTGGGTCCGAAATGCTTCCGTAAGAAATGCATTGGTGAAATTTTTGACAATTTTTTTGAATGCCTTCCCGATAAGCTGGAAAGATAAAACCCGGAACGGTGACAGATGCGTTAGAGAACATTCTTTCATGTGGTTTGCCGTTTCTGCAGTGGTCCTTGGTTCGATGCAAGAGTGTCATTCCTATTCTACCATGCATTTCAAACGGGAATACGGAATCTTATTTTAGGACCTTCCCGATAAGATACTGAATTGAAACTTTGAAACACCTCAGAGTGGCACTTATCTAACATTCCCTAGCCTTTGTCTCTCACGAATGGGTCCTGTGTTCGACGCCAGGCTGTCTCTTGCGCGAATTTTTGAAAATGGTTTTGAGTCCTTACTCTGAGCGATAGAACAGTGCAAATCACGGTGGTTGTAGATGCCGTAGTTATCTATGGTACTAACTGAAGAAATGTTACCAAATGACCGTGATTTCGACGCCAAGTGGGTGCAAAATTCTCCGGTATAAAATGCATGGCGGTCAATTTTCACAATTATTTTTAATGCTTATCCGATAACCGGGAATGATATGAAATGGAATGTACATAGAGGCAATTCATTTGTTTCGTATACGCTGTTCACCGTTCCTGTGACGGTTCTTGGTACGATGCAAAAGCGTCATTTCTATTCTACCATGTATTTCAAAGGGGGATAGCGTAATCTTATTTTAGTACCTTCCCGGTGAGATATTTAATTGAAACTTTGGAACAGGTCAGAAAGGCACTTATTTAATATTAATATCAATTGTTTTGCACTATTGGGCTCTTAATTCGACGCCAGGGGGTCTTTTCTGCGAGGTTTGAACATTGTTTCGAGGCCTCTTTTGGTACGGTACTGCATTCAAGGGATAGCTTGCAGTATGCAAGCAACTTTTACTCGTTATATATATAGCTAACTCTCCGGATATACCTATATATATAGATATATAGATATATATAGGGGATACGAATTCTGACCATGTTCCACAAGCGCCATCGACTTCAGATTTTTTCGACGTACTGGCCCTACACTCTAGATGCCAGAATAATGCAGACATCGACGCTAGCTATCATGAGTTCGATGCCAGAAATTCCCAAAAATCGCAATTTTCCCATAAGAATGCATTGCGCGGATTTTTGAAAATTATTTTGAGGCACTTATCGTTAAGATAGAGTAACCAAAATTTCGGAGGTTAAAGTTGAGGTAGTCTTCTATGCTTCTCATGGAAAAAATGTAGCCAAATGACAGTGAGTTCGACGCCAGGTGGATGCAAAATTCTTCCATAAGAAATGCATTGGACGATTTTTTTAAATGGCTTCCCGATAAGCTGGAAAGATAAAACCTGGAATGGTGCCAGAGGCGTGGGACCTTCCCGATAAGGTATTGAATCGAAACTTTGGAACAAGTAAGGATGGCACTTATCTAATATTATTTTGCTGTCTTCTCTCACGATCGGGTTCTTAGTTCGTCGCCAGGCGGTCTTTGGCGCGAAGTTTTAAATTTGAACTGAGGCAGTACTTGGTATGATACTGTATTCAACGGATAGCTTGCAGTATGCAAGCAACTTTTACTCGTATCTATATTTATAGGTATATCCGGAGAGTTAGCTATATATAATAGATATAGATATAGGGGATACGAATTCTGACCATGTTCCACAAGCGCCATAGACGTCAGATTTTTTCGACGTACTGGCCCTACTCTTAAGATGCCAGAATAATTCAGACATCGACGCTAGGTGTCATGGGTTCGATACTAGAATGTCCTAAAAATCGCAATTTTCCCATAAGAATGCATTGCGTGGATTTTTGAAAATCATTTTGAGGCACTTATCGGTAAGATAGAGGAACCAAAATCTCGGAGGTTGAAGCTGAGGTGGTCTTCTATGGTTCTGATGGAAGAAATGTTGCCAAATGACCGTGAGTTCGACGCCACGTGGGTGCAAATTTCTTCCATAAGAAATGCATTGCTGCAATTTTTGAATATTTTTTTCAATGCCTTATGTATAAGCTGGAAAGATAAAACCCAGAATGGTGACAGAAGCGTTTAAGAACATTCTTTCATGAATCTCACCGTTCGTCTAGTGGTCCTTGGTTCGATGCAAGAGGGTCATTCCGATTCCACCATGCATTTCAAACCGGGAAAACGGAATCTTATTTTGGGACCTTCCCGATATGATAATGGATCGAAACTTTGGAACAAGTCATAATGACACTTATCTAATATTAATATGGTGTTTTTTCTCACGGTAGGGTCCTGAGTTCGACGCTAGGCAGTCTTTTGCGCGATTTTTGCTATCTGTTTTGAAATATTTTACAATTATTTTAAATGCCTTCCCGATAAGCTGGAAAGATAAAACCCGGAATGGTGACAGAGGAGTTTAAGAAGATTCTTTCATGACGTTCGCTGTTTCTCTAGTGGTCCTTGGTTCGATGCAGGAGCGTCATTCCTATTCCAGAATTCATTTCAAACGGGGAAAACGGAATCTTATCTTATGACCTTCCCGATAAGATATTGAATTGAAACTTTGAAAAACGTCAGAGTGGCACTTCTCTAACATTCGTATGACATTGTCTTTCACGAACGGGTTCTGTGTTCGACGCCAGGCGATCATTTACACTAATATTTTAAAATTGTATTGAGGCTTTTCTTTATGCAGGAGACTATTCAAAATCTCAGCGTTTGCGTTTGAAGTAGTTTTCTATAGAACCAGCGGAAGAAAGGTTTCATATGACCGTGAGTTCGATGCCAGATGGATGAAAATTTATCACGTAAGAAATTCATTGCGGCAAATTTTAAGAATTTTGCTGGATAAGCTACGAAGATGATACCCGTAAGGGGAACTTATTGCAAATTTTTATCAATTAGCTTGCAGTATGCAAGCAACTTTTACTCCTATCTATATAGGTATATCCGGTGAGTTAGCTATATACGAGGGTCATCCGGAAAGTAGTACCCGTTAGTGCTGCATGAAGTGCTGACGACGCGAGTAGCCGCTGGACAAGGTCAGATAGCTTCAGTGGCTTGTCTGCCTTCTCTGAGCCAAGTTGCGTGACGCTAGCATTGCCTGTGTTGTTTCTGTGATTGTTTACAATGTTTAAAAAAATTGAGAACGCCGCCAGTTGTGAAGTGAGGGCAGTGATTAAATTCCTCAATGCAAGAAACGTTCGCCCATGTGATATTCATCGCCAATTAAAGGAGGTGATGGAGACAATATAATGGACGAGTCGTCTGTTCGGCGGTGGTGTCGCAAGTTCAACATGGGGAGGGGGAACACACACGACGATGAGCGTTCGGGGAGACCGTCTGTCATTACAGACCAACTGGTGAGCTCAGTTGACGAATTCGTGAGGAACGATCGGCGCGTCACAATTGATGACATCTGTGAGCATTTTCCCAATGTTTCTCGAACAATTGTTCATGAAATTGTTAAAGACCATCTGCATTATGCAAAGATTTGTGCAAGATGGGTCCCTCGCATGCTTACAGATGAGCACAAAACCAAGCGTATGGCTGCAGCACTGACGTTTTT
Organism: Pachydiplax longipennis; assembly: GCA_036926295.1. Classification (NCBI taxonomy): domain Eukaryota; kingdom Metazoa; phylum Arthropoda; class Insecta; order Odonata; family Libellulidae; genus Pachydiplax; species Pachydiplax longipennis. The sequence continues at coordinate 70,509,115 of JAVFKF010000015.1, forward strand.
GGGACGTTATTCTGATGAAGGAGACTCTTTCTTGACTCGCATAATTACTGGTGACGAAACATGGGTTTGTTATGCATCACCTGAGAGTAAACGACAGTCAATGGAGTGGCATCATGCTCATTCACCAAACAAACCAAAAAAATTCAAGACAGTTCTGTCCACCAGGAAACTCATGGCAACCATTTTCTGGGATCGACGAGGTGTATTGCTTATTGATTTTATGGCCCGTGGAGACACTATTAATGCCAATGCGTATTGTGAAACATTAAAGAAATTACGGCGGGCAATACAAAATCGGCGGCGAGGTCTATTGTCTACTGGTGTCATTCTCGTTCATGACAATGCCAGGCCTCATGCAGCTGGGATAACACAAAGACTTTTGCAGCAATTCAAATGGGAAACTTTCGACCATCCACCGTATAGTCCGGACTTGGCCCCTTCAGATTTTCATCTCTTTACAAAGCTTAAAGACTTTTTGGCGGGGAAAAGATTTGACAGCGATGAAGAACTTAAAGAAGGAGTGACCCTGTATCTCAATGAGCTGGCGGCGGAGGACTATGCAGCAGGAATACAGAAACTTGTCACACGTTATGACAAATGCCTTAATTTGCTTGGAGATTATGTTGAGAAGTAGTTTAAAGTATCCTCTTTCAAATAAAATTTTTATGTTTGTTAATATTTACTTTTGTGTCTTTATTTCACGAACGGGTACTACTTTCCGGATGACCCTCGTATAATAGATTCTGGATTCGAGTCTTCCACAAGGCAATGATATTTCACTTACAGGAAAACCCGGCTAAGAAGCGTTTCGGGGAACCGAGTGAAAACCGCTCTATAAGTTGGATATCTGATATCTAACAGATTTTTATTTCTTTTGAATTAGAAAAGAAAAGGGAAGGTTTTTTGGCCCTTGAAGTTTTAAATAAGTTAAGTTTAAGGTTTCAATCTTAAAAACTTTAGTTTGTTGTGATTTGTTTGAGGACTGATCTTCATTTCGGGAAAGAGAGGATTTTAATGAGGCAGATTTACGAGATAGACAATTAGTGAAGAATATTGTAAACTGTTTTCGATGCGAAGTGCATATGCAAGGCGTCTTGAGCGGCAGTTTCACCGATGACCGCTTCTTCGGATTTAAAAGGGTTTTTTCTTCTTATATTAACGAGGTTGTAACACATTGCAAAAGTTAAATGATGCATTCATAAACAACTAAATGATAAATTTGAAATGGAATAGTTAAAACATTAGAATAACAAGTATCAATCCGATTAAACGTAAAAGTAAATACGATAGCCATCGTCATTCTTCCATACAGAAATATAAAGTTAATTAGAGTAACCATCTTGAGGGTTAATTTGCGTGAGCAGGATTTCGACATGCCCATTGTCTCAGCCGTGTCCTTATTCCACTTCTTTATCGGGTCGTGGAAAAACCACTTTGCTCTAAATAGGAGACGTTCCAGCTATTTGTTTAAAGAAAGTGTTCAGCACTGGTGTATATTCTTTTCTTACATTAAATCAAAGACACTTCGAATTACGAACCGCTCAATATACGAACTTTTCGACTTGGGAACTTTTTTCATATTCCATTAAAAGGCGAGTTCTTAGTTTGGACAACCGCGGTGCTATATATAATCCCAAGAGTACTCCAGTATTTAGATGACAACTCAATAAATCTCTATAAAATGCAACTTTTTGCCTAATTTGACCGCGATTTACTCAATTCGACAAAATTTACGAGTATTGCCTCAATCGTTTTCTAGTATAAAACTAAATAACATAATTTGATTCCTACGATTGATTAAGATGAAAAAGAAAGAGCTTTACCTTATTTTATAAACAATATTGATTAAGCCAAATGTTCCGCCCATTTGCCAGAAACCATATAAAACTTAAAACCTGAAGAATAAAAATAATTGTGATATCGTCTAAAAATGTACTACATTATTTCCATGACAAAAGAGGTTAATTTACCGTAATATAAAATGGAAAATTGCTTTCGAATATGCACATTTTGAGATATGAAACGAGTCCCTTTGTCGAAGAGATTCAATCTCTTTCCTTCGGGAGTGCTTTGAGAGAGCCGAATTCCACACTTTTTTCAGCTTGCCATTTTTAAACTATTTCGAGTATTCGCAGTAATGTAACTATAGTCACTATTAAAGTTTTTCGAATATCCGAATGGGTCTTTTCTTCTTCCTCATATATAAATCATCATAGCTGATTTTCAGTTAACGAAAGACTTAAAAATTTTATTATATCGTAGGTAAAATATAAAGAAAAATAATTTTGAATGCAAAACTAATATAATATTTTAAATTAACTATTAATGTCACAACTAATACAGTATTCATAAAGGCTAATCAAGGACTTATTTAATCTAAACTTTTTACCGAGATATATCCTGAATTTAGCGCGTTTCTACCTACATATACAGTAAAATTAGTGTAAAAGGATCTTGCTTAATCCGCTTAATATGCGTCTTCCTACCAAACACATGTTATGAGACGCTCTTATACTCCCTTCAAAGTGTGAACACAACTCTACACAGTTAGAGCGAACCAATCCCTTTTAAGATGGACTTCCTTTTTGTTTTCTAATGTAAATAGAATATATATCTATTCCAGATAAAACGCTATTTCCCTTATGAGGCAGTTTTTACTAAGTTCCCTAAAAAACGCTTAACCGATTTTTGCTGTACATTTCGCAGCAATTACAATCTTTGTGTTCCGAAGGTAAAATCTGTCACTAATACATACTATCTAGTAGGCAAAAATAGACAGATGCAATTGAAAATTACACTTTTACTTGTTCGGTATCATTCAGTGAGGAATTGTATTGTACGTAATCGTAGGAACATTGCACAAATTAAGACATATCAAAGATTCGTTATAATACAACTAATAGAAACCGAGAAATTCTTAACAAAAGGAATACTTGTGTACACCATTTGCTATAAGTGACATTTTTAAAACATAAAGACCACAAGAAAACAACGTTGTAAGCGGACCAAACAATTGTCACTTTGTACGTTCTCCTTGGGGTTCGACTACCAACCCGCGCTTTTTCCTTGATATGGAATAAGAAATAATGAAAAGGTTCTGTGTATAGAAATTTAGAAATTTTGATTCCGTAATAGCTGAAGATTCATACGAAAACTTTACCTCGAGTATTTTCAAAGGTTTGGTATTAATATTTTTCTATAGGTATAGTAGCAGATTGTCTTGGACTGTTAGGTCATTTCAATAGAATTTACTACTTTTCAAAAGAGAGATGTTCAGTTATTTGGTGTACCAAAGGCAGCCAGTTATCACAGTCAGTGGCATTCCCTCCCGAAAATTCCAGAAGAACAAAATTGTTTGATTTCAAAACTCTTAATTAATACGAACAAACAAGATAAGAAAGAAAAAATATTTAAAAAATTTAGGATAAGAATTTTATATACAAAATAAGCATAAGAGCAACTTTTCAAAGTTGATTTATTAAAAATAAATCTTGTGAATAATTATTACTGAGTACAATGTACAAATTATAAGTAGCTATAGAATAAGTGGCCATAACTCTTCAAATTGCTTTTTTATGTCTAACCCAAAATGACAACTGCACTCGACAATCTGTTTTAATTACACCTATTAGGACTTCCTGAAGGTCTATTCCAGTAATAGGCAACATGCGGACTGGTGGGATAATGACCTTAAGTTTTAAAAATTTGGCTCTCAAAAGAAATTTCAATCGTTGATATTTGGCTCTTTTGACTCATAAGATCTATTCTATGAGAAAAGCGATTTGAATACGATAATTTAATTATATTAGTTCGATGCTTTATCAGTTTAAATTTCTGCCTGGGACAAATGCCTATGAAAATTCTTTTGGTGACTTAAATATACAATCAAAAGAAATAAAGTACACATGATCTTCGCTCTCCTCTTCAAACCTAATTCTTTTATTATTTCACAATACATATGTAAAATTCATAAATGAGGGGATTAATCCCGAAAATACCGAATCACCGCATTTAAAAAATCTAATTTAGACACCTTTTCAATACGTATAAACGCTCTAATTTATCTTATTCGTGCTCAAAATTCTTAACCAAAATCAAGGAAACAGTAACTAATTGAAATTCAAATTAAATTTACTCAAAATATTTTTGTGCGTCATTATTATCTACTGAAATGTACTCTATAATAATGTGTGACTACAACTCAGTTTAGACCACTTTCTGGTTAAACAATTAAAAACAAATTAAACCCATCTTTTCTGTGTACGCCACTGACCACTGTGTATTCCAAACTTATCGAGTTTATCGCTCCATTATATTTCCATCAATCATCGTACTAATTGCGAGTTGCCAGTAGATGAAAATGCTCCTTCATATCAGATTTCATAATAAAAGACGATTAGAGTAATTATCTTTAACTTTTTAACACGCATTGGAAAGTCGTATAAATTAGATCTTTGAATTAATTTATAAATTACGATCTCGACAACATCTGTACAAATAAATCAAGCACGCGAGAAAAGTTGGGAAACCCGCTTAAGACGCGTTTTCCAAAGATCTACTCTCATTTACGTCATATTCCTCACTTCCTGTCCATCTTCATCTTTCACCGTTTTCTATGTTTATATATGTGCTCATTCGTTATCCCTTCTTCAAAGGTTTTTCATACGACCATTACATTATATTTGACTGCATGCTCAAATTCATATTTAAACTCGTTTGTTTAATTATTTGCGTAAAAAATCACACGAAATTTCACGAAAGAGCTATCGCTTTTGCTGTTTGACATCATTTGCTATGACGTCAAATAGCGAAAGAGGAGCTCTTCCCTGTGCTAACAAATTAGTTCGATAAGCTGAGACCTTCTGGAAGGCCATTATACAGGCTAAAGAAAATTACTAAGCTTCCACACGAAAGTTTCTTTCCTTTGTGATTGTGGTTGACAAATAATTGAAATGCCCTTTCCTTCATCATTTCGAGATATATTTTTCCCTCTTCTCCAACAGCCTCTCACTCCCACTACAATTCTCTGCAATTTTTATTAGTTATTACTAAATGATAATTGTTTTGATAAGGGAAGGTGGAAACAATATTGTTAAAACTATACCGTTAATCATCATTTGAGAAATCAGTGTCTGCATCGCTAATATAAGTGACTTCGAATCGATCTTGACCAAGGAGACGGACGTGCCCCTCATCAATTGAAACTTTGCTCCATTCTTTGGTCTCTCACTTATTTCCTAATCTAACCTAAGCTCTTTTCATTTTAGTTCTTCAGCGTTTTTCGTATCTTGCTAAAGTCATTAGTCCTATAGGTCTGCTTTCGGTGCTTTTGAAAGGCGTGTGGATGAGGGCCCCCTGCGGGCACGAGTCCGCTACCTTGAGAGATCCCTCGGTACTATTTCGCTGGGACTGCCCGCCGTAGTGGCTGGACGTTACCGCCATCAGTTGACTACTGTTTGCAGGCAAATCGACGGACCATACTTAGTTGCAACTGCTAGGCAGTCGACGTTCGTAACGTCCTCGATTCTCTCTCCTTACTGCTGAGTCTCAAGAAGCAGTCTGGCAGTTGATAGCGACTGCTGAGAAGTGTACAAGCTATATCTTTTTGCGTCCGCTAGATCTTTTTTCGAGTACAATGTCAAGAAAAATTTTTAGGGATGATGAAGACGAACAATTTATAGAGTACGTGGGCATTTATCGTCTTTTGTATGACCATAAAGATCAAGATTATAGGAACGGAGGTTGCACGGCATTAGTAACTGATCTTAGTATATCTTCTTTCACCAAGCTTAAGACGAAATCGAACTGAGATGGGTTGAGTCTAAAAAAGTTTTAAATTTCTCTTCATCATTCCGCAAATGACTATATATTAAGTTAGCATAAAATCCTTCACTTGTTCGAGTTTGGAATTTAGATTTTTAGATTTAGATGAATACCCCGCAAGCCGCCAGTGGCGTATGGCAGGGGGTGTAATGACACCATCTTAGTATTCTAATCGACCCTATTAGCTTCTCTAATAGCTCGCGGGAAGAACGACCAGAAATAACTATCTGTCCTTGCTATTTCCTCCTTATAACGCTTGGTTGATGCCTCTCGGAGATCGCGCTCACTTCTAACCGGAATCAAAGTTTCATTCACCTCGTCCCTAAATTCGGAACCGAGGAACTTTTCGAAAAGTTTCATTCGGTAATCGTTTCTTCTCTCCTGAAGTGAATTCCAACCGAGGGATTCTATTATGGACGTAACGCTACTGTCGAACCTGAAATCTCTATTAGGGAATATGCTATTAGGGCTGGTTCTCGTTAAAATATCCATTATTTCATCCTCCTCTTCTAACAAAAAAGCTAGAATGATATCAGAATCCATATTACGAACTCGCGTGTATACTCCCTTCACCTTAGCTAATAGCAAACTGAATGGTTCGAGAGAAGCTGGCTGCTGCTGTGTCAGCGAAATACACTAGCAGTCGCGTCCAGCCGGTACGGCTGGCAGTTCCAACGAAAGGGTACCTTTAGACAGCTTCGCTCGTTGGTTCGAAGGAGTGGGATTACCCCTATGGGGGGGAGGAGGCCCTCCAACTCTGGGCCTGTCCACGACGCGAAGATGACTAGGCCTAGTCCTAGGGTCAACTCTGGTTGGACTGTCTCGGAGGGGGTACCGGTCAACTCCCAATCATTCGAGGTCGGGCCCGCTCCTGAGTGGAGGAGCTGCGCGGTCCGGCAGGGGCTCTGGGGAGGTGAACCCCATCCCTGTCCGCAATAGGCGCTGCAAAGTGCTGACGAGCCCGTTCGAAAGGCCACTCCTGGCCTTGTAAGCCTGCCCTCTAAAGTGGTAAGGGAAGTCGGGGTGGGGGGACAGTTTTGATATTTATATGTCAAGCGGATAGCGGCGCCTTTCCGTGCAATGGCGGAGAGGGAGGGAGGGTTACATCTTGGTGTATTCCCTCAGGGCGTGTGGCGCATGTCTCGGGTGCGGCGGCCAAGGGAACGGGTTGCTCTCAGATGCGGGTGGTGCCCCATGTTGGGGTCATCGCGCTCCCGAGGATATTCTGCGTTCTTTTGAGGACCTGAATTCCGAGGTTGCGGGGGGTGCTTGGCATCGATGTGCGGCTGTCCGTCTGCAGCATTGTCCCGCGAACCGACTGCGACCATCGCGTTCGGAGGAAAATGAGTGGACGGAATGAGAGGCTTGTCGGGAGCTGACTTTGTTAACCTTCGACCGACCCTCCAATCGCACCCCCTCGCTTTGAACAGCTCTGGTGTTCACTACACTGCTGCGGCTGCGAGAGGGATGGCTCATTTGTCGAATTTTGAGCATTGCAGGTTTTTTTAAGGTTAAAGAGTTCATCCAGTAAAGGCAATACGGGTAAAAGTGAATCAGACGTACTTATTAGTGCGGAAAAAGTAGCTAAGACGTTAAATCTAAATAATCATTATTCACAATACGACTCTCAGGCTTCTCCCAGCAAATAATTTATCAATCGCGATTATAAATTGTTGGAGCGTCAAAAATAAAGTAACCGATTTAGAGCATTTCATTCGAAGTTACGATTCAGATATTATTATAGGCACAGAAAAATGGCTCACAGAAGATTTTTGCGACTATGTAGTATTCCCGAAAGATTTTAAAATATATCGTAAGGATCGTCAGGACAGAACGGGCGGTGGCGTATTTATAGCGGTTAAAAGTTTCCTTCAGAGTTGTTTACACACTTTTTCAAATAGGGGAATCGAAAGCGTTTGGTGCAAAATTATTCAAATCAATATGTCGAGTTTAAATGTGTGTGTTTTTTTATCGACCACCCAACTCTCCACGTCAAGTCTTACATTGCCTTAATGAAGAAATTAACTTTTATTCTCGTAAAAATAATAACAGCTTTTGTTGGAGGGGACTTTAATCTCCCGGATATCGATTGGCCGAATAACGTCATTAAGAAACGAGCTCGGGATAGCGATTCTTGTAGAACTTTGTTCGATGTTATGCAAAAAATTCGTTACATCAAATCGTTAAGGATACAACTAGGGAATTAAGTATATTAGATTTTTTCTAATTAACATTCCCGAGCGTGTAAGTAGCGCATCAGTATGCGATGGGTTATCCGACCATAGAGCTGTGATTATAGCTATCGATATTAACTTGACGAGGCACCAAAAACCCAAGCGCAAAATCTATCGCTATTCTGATCTGATTTTGAAAGATTTTGTAATAAACTCAATTCCGATTTTCCGTTTTATGAAACGCGCTCGATGTGTTTCGAAACATGGAACTTTTTGGTTCAGATAATGCATAATCATATGAATGCAAATTATACTGCACGACGAAATTTTTAAAGTTACGTTCTAATTAAATAATTTTTTACTAAGATGTGGTTACTCGAAAATTAATCTCATGTGACTTTTATGCATCCAGATGATACAATGAGCAATTGAAGAAAAATTAGCCTTTTGTGTTGGATTTTAAGAATGTAATGGCAGTTTCAAAAATGTTGGACGGTGAAACACTTAGCAATAGCAGGAACAACAAAGTTTAAAGCGAAAATTGAATGAACTCAATTCAAATGATCGGTCGAACATTTACGAAGCTAGTGAAGTAGTAATCTGGCTGAAAAATCAGCATTATAAGTTGGATTGTAAGAAAATAATGGCAGTGGATGACACGGCTGCTACATGGCGATGGACGGCAAAAAACCGTACGGTCGCTAGTGTGAAAGGCTCCATATACTTCTTCAGTAATTGCGCCGTGATACGGTTGATAAGCTGTAGGGATTATCGACCGTACGGCAAAAACCGTTGTGTGTGAAAGGGGCCATACGATCTCGACGGTAAGATCATATTGATTCTTAACTATGAATTTAGAGGTTTCAAGAAATCCCATTAAGGAACTAATAATTATATGTTCCAATATTTTACCACTCAATGAAGTTAACGAAATAATTCGATGGATCATCTTTTGCGCCGCTTTAAAAAATTGGGGTGACATTCGCAATTTTCCAATCTTTCGGGACCTTACCTTCGCTCATAGATTTTTCAAATATTACTTTAAGAAAAGGGCCTACGCTCTCTACTAATTCTTCAAATACTCGAGCTAGTATATCCTCAGGAACAGGAGCTTTATTTGGCTTTATCTGCCGTAAAAGTTTAATAATCCCGTCTTCCCTGAATGTGTTATGCGACATTGTTTCTGCTTTATCAACTACTGGCAGGGCGCCTAATGTAATATCGGACGTAAACACACTATGCAAATATTCATTTAAGATATTCGCTTTTTTAAAAGAGGCCTAAGGCCTTCTGGTCTTACGTTAGAGAGGTACAGGGAAAGACTCAAACAGTAAGCTCACTTAGGGATAGTGAAGGTAATTTAACTAGCGATTCGAAGGAGAAAGCGAACATTCTAAACGACTTTTATCGAAGCGTATTCACGTCCGATAGTACGACAGACACTCTCCCGGAGATTAATACATCCGTGTCGATGCTGAGTATATCCTTTACCGAAGATGGGATCATTAAACTCTTAGGCCCTTTTCACACACAACGGTTTTTGCCGTACGGTCGGTAATCCCCACAGCTTATCAACCGTATCACGGCGCAATTCCTTAAGAAGTATATGGAGCCTTTCACACTAGCGACCGTACGGTTTTTTGCCGTCCATCGCCGTGTAGCAGCCGTGTCATCCACTGCCATTATTTTCTTACAATCCAACTAATAATGCTGATTTTTCAGCCAGATTACTACTTCACTAGCTTCGTAAATGTTCGACCGATCATTTGAATTGAGTTCATTCAATTTTCGCTTTAAACTTTGTTGTTCCTGCTATTGCTAATAGTTTCATCGTCCAACATTTTTGAAACTGCCATTACATTCTTATGTAGTTTCCTGGTTTCTTTTGACTTTTTCAACACATCTTTTGCCTATATTAACTATGTTTTTATCATTCGCTGTTGAACGTAACCAGTCATCTCTCTCATCATTCCATTCAATCATTCTATTCCTAAAACTTTTTGATTTTTCACGTGAGGAAGAACTTGTCGCGAGACAAATCGAGATAAATGTTTGTTTCGTGATGATATCTTGAAGAGAACTTTACTTCTTGCCTTTTAAAGAGACAGTACACGGTCGCCGTGTAGCAGCCGTATCATAGACTGCAAAGAACGGTGCCGTGACAGATAACGATCGAAGAGATAAGAAGTATCACTTTTCAATGAGAAAGAGATTCATCGATCATCCCATGCAGGAAAGCTACTTACAAATTACGTGGTTAGTATCAATATTAACCATAAGAAAGGCAGTTGAGTGCATCTTGTGTACTATACCGCTAAAACAGTGGAAAGTATGAATCGTGCTGCAGTTAATAAAAAAGGTGGAAAAAGTATTGCAGGACGTGCCTGAAGATCGAAAAAGAGAAAAATAACCTTGAAAAGGCAGGATATGGGAAAAGAAGATGAAATAACCTGCACCTCAACGCGAATTTAAAAGAAAATTCATCCATTGATATAATTGTTGACCCGTGACAAGGATATAGAATATTGAATTTTATTGCAGTCTTCTCTGCTATCAGTGAATTTGTTGTTTTCTCGAAATAAAAAGAGGAATGAGAGTCAGGAGGATTCAGTGATTGATTTCAAACTTACCATTATTTAATATTTGATGAATCATTGTTTTTAGTAAAAAGGCGTCTGACATTTAGTCAATATACCATCGAAATGAAAAATTGGGAATAAAAATATTTGTTTTCATTACCAGAAAAGTAGGGAACTTGTCAAACAAAGAACATTGTGGCGATAAAATGGAATGATGAGAGAGATGACTGGTTACTTTCAACAGCGAATGATAAAAACATAGTTAATATAGGCAAAAGATGTGCTGAAAAAGTCAAAAGAAACAAGGAAACTACATGAGAGGGAACAATACAGAAAAGTTAAGTTCACTTCAAGATATCATCACGAAACAAACTGTAAATGAAAATTACAACATTTATCTCGATTTGTATCGCGACAAGTTCTTCCTCACGTGAAAAATCAAAAAGTTTTAGGCGACGTGTAAATTATACTGCACGACGAAATTTTTAAAATTACGTTCTAATTAAATAATTTTTTACTAAGATGTGGTTACTCGAAAATTAATCTCATGTGACTTTAATGCATCCAGATGATACCATGAGCAATTGAAGAAAAATTAGCCTTTTGTGTTGGATTTTAAGAATGTAATGGCAGTTTCAAAAATGTTGGACGGTGAAACTATTAGCAATAGCAGGAACAACAAAGTTTAAAGCGAAAATTGAATGAACTCAATTCAAATGATCCGTCGAACATTTACGAAGCTAGTGAAGTAGTAATCTGGCTGAAAAATCAGCATTATAAGTTGGATTGTAAGAAAATAATGGCAGTGGATGACACGGCTGCTACACGGCGATGGACGGCAAAAAACCGTACGGTCGCTAGTGTGAAAGGCTCCATATACTTCTTCAGGAATTGCGCCGTGATACGGTTGATAAGCTGTGGGGATTATCGACCGTACGGCAAAAACCGTTGTGTGTGAAAAGGGCCTAAGTCGCCGGGTCCAGAAGGTATTCCGGCTAGAGTATTAAGGGAACTGGCAGAAAGCGTTGCTCCGTACCTCAAAATTATATTTTCGAAGTCAATAAACGAAGGTCATGTCCCGACAGATTGGAAATTGGCAAATGTCACACCTGTTTTTAAGAGTGGGTTAAAAGATGAACCAGGAAACTATAGACCCATCTCATTAACTTCGCTATCAGGAAAAGTTATGGAACATATCGTTGTCAGCTCCCTCATGAGATTTTTTAGATAATAACCGTTCCCTCAGCAAGAACCAACACGGTTTCAGAAAGTCGCGATCGTGCGAAACACAACTTGCGCTATTCGTTCACGACATCTTAAAGTCTGCCGAGAGTAGGAAGCAAGTAGACGCAATTTTCCTCGATTTTAAGAAGGCTTTCGACAGAGTCCCCAACTATAAGTTAATTTACAAATTAAAATTAGCGGGAATTAATAAAGAAGTAATTGACTGGGTTAACGACTTTCTTTACGAACGGGAACAACAAGCAGTACTTGATGGCGTTATTTCGAACAGAGTCAAAGTTACCTCAGGCGTATCTCAGGGAAGCGTAATTGGTCCTCTTCTATTTCTGATATAAATTAATGACTTGAGTGAAGAGATAGATAGCAATGTTAGGATATTCGCGGATGAATCGGTCATATATAGAGAAATATCTAACGATGACGATCGTATTTCTCTATCTAATGATTTAATAATTCAAAAGTGGTGCGAAAAATGGGAACTAGATCTCAATGTGAGTAAATGCTCCGTAGTTAATTTCTTCGAAAAGAAAGAATTGCGTCATTATTACTCATACTTAATAAACGGATTAGTCATAAATGTAGCAGAATCAGTTGAGTATCTTGGGGTAACTCTTACCAATAATTTAAATTGGAGCACTCACATTCGTAAATTCTGCGGTAAAGCTAGTAAAAAGCTCGGCTTCATAAAGCGTATTGTCGGTAGATGCGATGAGAAAGTTAGAGAGCGATGTTATTTCTCCTTGGTCAGGCCCCATCTCGAATACGCGGCAAGTATATGGGACCCAGCGGATGAAACGGGTACCCGCGAACTTGAGAAAATTCAACGCAAAGCGATACGTATCGTTAAAAAATGCTACGAGAAAAAGGTAAGCGTCACGAAGATGCTCTCAGATACAGGTTGGGCATCATTGAAAGAAAGGCGGTTAGAAGCTAGGTTGCAACTCCTTAATAAATTTAGAGAAAGCACGTTTTCCCATTACGTAGTTGATATTATGCGACCCCCCTGTTACTTCGGCCGATACGATAATGAGAACAAAATAAGAGAAATAGACGCTAGAACTAGTCGATTTAAGAACTCATTCTTTCTGCGAACAATACGCGATAATAACAGGCTAAGTAGGTTCAACTCAATCGTTTGGTGTCTACACCCCCTGCCACATGCCGAAAGGCAGCTTGCAGGGTATTCATGTAGATGTAGATGGTCTTCGTAAGACACGATCCTGTGAGTCACAGTTAGCGTTATTAGTTCACGATATCTTGAAATCTGCCGAAAGTAAAAGACAAGTCGATGCGATATTTTTGGATTTTCGGAATGCGTTCGATAAAGTCCCACATCATAAATTGTTATACAAATTAAACCTTGCGGGCATCAACGAAGAAGTAATACCAGTCGATTCAACAATTCATTTTTCCAAGAACGATACGCAAAAATAATCGACTAGGAAAGTAGAGTCATGGTGCTTGCACCCCCTGCCACACGCCGAAAGGCGGTTTGCAGGGTACTTGCATGTAGATAAGCTAGCCGCTTACAAGGCCATATGTGCTCTAAGCCAATTCAGGCCAAATATAGTTTACTTTTTCTGCCGCAAATTTCTTCATTCGACTTTTGGAAGACGATTTAATATTTTGATTTCTCTACCAATTGTTAGTTAACGTATATTTGGAACGTGTGGAACTGTTCCCTGGGGGTCCAAAAGGACATTTTGTCTTCTTTTGGAGGCACCACAGTTACTTACAAAACACTACAGAGGGCCTGATTTAGGATAACAAATATCAGATGGTTTTCACCGCTTTGCCTTACATCGTTTATTCATGATAAAAGTATAGAAATGAAAAAGTCCCCTAATTTAAGTAACATCCGTCGGGCGTTGAAATCACTCATTCTTCTTTTGGCCAATTCCAATAATCACAGGCCCTTCTCGCAAGAACCACTAGAGCCTAGCAAAGGTCCTTTTTTGGACCCATTGCGAAGCCCTCAGCTTATCATTTAAATTACATATTGAGGTGCGTTTTGGCCGTGTATGTGCTGTACTTTCTTTGAGTTAAATGTCATCGCATCCCAACTGAGTATTTGTGAAAATATTTAAAATCGACTTAAAAAAGAATTTGCGCAATAAGAGTTGATTTAACGAGTAATTCAACTATTGAGATGCTATGAACTGATAATATATTTTACTTATTAAAAGAATACGCTTTATTAGTTCGGTCAGAGTGGATATTCATAGAAATACTTTCTGAAGACTGGGGAATTGTCATACTTCTTCAGAATGTCACTAACTGATTATCACAACATAATGAGCAAAATTAAACCAATTATTGAAAAAAAGAAAGAAAGCAATGACTCGTCTTTGACGGAAGAACGGTCTGCTTGAGACTCCGCTAATTTCAACATTTTCTTCGGCATCGTCATAATGTCAAGTAAGATGCACATAATAAACGGCGATGTTATGAAACTCGATTAAGAAGCCTTTCAAAGAACTGATTAAAAATCGTTTTACAACTTGAAAGTGCTTTAACGATGTTATTACACACGTATTCTTCCACTGGGAATCGAACCCTTGACCACTATCACCAAAATTGAACACGCTGCTCACTTGGCTATCTAGAGTCCAAAATAATCGGACATTCCGCATTAAAAGAAGAAAGTACTTTGTTTATTTTTTTTATTTGCCACAGCTGTGGATATCTTGAGAGTTGGCGAACTATTGTTGTGTAACAGTGGTTACCTTCCCATATTTCATTTCGACGTTCATATTTTTGAGCAACGGTCGGTTGAAGAGAGCCTTCCTATTTTAATTAATTTTTCACTCTACCAAAATTAATTATTAAGTGACAGACAGGGAAATATAATAATTTCTTTCTACTGTAGTGACCATTCCAAAGCGCGCAGCACCGCCAGCAAGAGATAAGCGAAAAAAGGAGGACAGAGATAACATATTTGGTCGAAGTTGTTTGTGTCTGGGAAAAAACTGCTTTTTACGCGGGTGTCAGAAAGAAAGAGAAAAACCGTTCTTTTTTTACTGAATCGTTCGAGAGGTTCGTGATGCATCAGTTTCGTCAGCTGCACGTAAGGAGAGAGTGTGGGAATGTCCTCCTATTTGGAGACCTTCCTCTTTGACATTGAGTGCGTTTGCGTAATCAGGCCGTTCCCACGCACGGCGCTGGGAAAGCCACTCTTTTGTTGGACAGTCTTCATTTGCACGATGGCTCTCCTCGTGCTGCTCGCTGCCTCTCTCGTCGGCGTCCTCGGGGATGTGCCTCTGGTGGGCCCGGGGGGCCTTAGGGCCCTACTCAGACAGATCGACGCCTTCTCTTCGCAGCAGTGCTCCCGGAACGTGGCTGCCCAGTGGGGTTACGAGACGGACCCAACTGAGGACACGCAGCTGAGGGCGGTGAGGGTTCCCGAAATTGTGTTTAGGACATTGCCACTGTATAGGGAGCAATAGTAATTATTTTTGTTGGCACCACTCGGCAGTTCATCTCATTTTCGGAAGTCTGCTCACTAATTTACTTTCAGATGGCTCGGTTAATGCACCTAAGAGGGACCTTTTTTCATTAGACATTAATATATAATTTTCTTCAAAATTTATTATCATTTAAAATTTCCCTTCTTCGGCTGTTATCCATTATTTTCGTCGTTATCGCAGCAATATCTTGGATGCCTGGAATGGTTGAGACGATTTTTATTTATTTATTGGCGACAGTTGTCTGTATATGTTCCCTGACGTAAAAACTAAAAGTAGATTATACGTGATTAAATTATAAAGAGTGGTCGTACGAAATCGAGGCAAGAAAAGAAATTGAATAAAAATTCTTATTTTGGTCGTGAAACATCGTTATCGGATCGGAATCTTGAGAATTATGATGAAATAAATGAAGGTTTTGATAAATTTTGAGGCTATCGATTCCAATGGCGATTGTTGAAATGCATTTTCCCATAAGAATTGAGGCCTATTACAGATTAATCAGTGACAGACTAAATGTACAAGAGTCAACCAGAATAATCAGCCAATATTCAGAAATTTTTGTATTTGCAATTGAACAAAATTTCTGCGTGGATTCGCAAGGAACAACGTAGGACCATTTAGGGAAAGTTTTTTAATCAGCTCGACTTTGTTATTTCAGTAAGATGAAGTGTGCTTTACGATGAAAAGATTTTATATATCTAAATACGTGCTGCCTTTCAGCGTGTGGCAGGGGGTGCATGAGTCACGACTCCCTATGTTGTTGGCAAATGCCGTGTAGCATATCGAGTGAATGATAATGTAATTCAAAGTCTCATTTTTTACACTGGCTAACTTTTGTTTTCATGAGAATCGAGGGTATCGACCACAGATGAGGAAAAGCGTAAAACGCTTACTAAGTCCATTTTAGTAGTAATTCTATCGCAAAAATAAAATAGGGAAATTTTCTACAGTTTTATATTCTTACTTAGATTTCGTTTCCAAATTATGATAAATTTGATAAGATTCGAATTTTCATTCTTCTAACCTGACCCATTGGATTAGGGGAACAAGAGGGATGGTGAATTCGTTTATTTATTGTTAAATTATCTTTACTCGTTTGTATTTTCCCAGCTGGGAATCAACGGGTACCTCAATTAGTTTATAGATTTAATACGGAATATTGTCTTTAATATAAGTAACCTCAAATGAGCGAAACTTGAATGGCAAAAGCATGGAAGCTGTGCATTAATTGACAATTGTATGGATATTTTGTCAAGATGCTCACTTTAGGCGAACAGAGAGAATGCAACTCAATTGTTCAAAATTGGGAAAATTTCTCCGTGAGTTGTATATCACGTCAGGAAGTGCGTGATTTAATATTTAAAAAAAAATTGATTCCATGCATTTATTAATTTATTATTTATTGTAAAAACGCTGCAATTTGGTCTTTGGACCAGGTGGCAACGGTGGAGGGGAAGAAAGGAATTACAATGACATGACTGTCTGGCATTCGCCCTTAGGCGGGAGGAAAAACCCTCCAAAAACCTCCCGCAGACAGTATAAATAAAACCCCCGCAGACAGCATAAATTTCTTAGACACTGGATGGAAAAATACATAAAAATACAAAAAGGTGATTGTTGTTCAAGATAAGTGTTCGGAGTAAGGAAATATAGGATATTGTGGTGGTAAAAATAGCTGAGTTTCGCTGCGATTAGTGCAGGCGATGGAGCGTGAATGCGTAGTTTTTTCCCTCCGCTCTGTTTTATTTAATATCTAATAAATAAAGTGGAATGTTTGAATATGTGTGAGTGTGTATGTACGCCTATAACCAGAAGTTGGACAAATTAAAAACTTTAAAAATGTTAAGTATCCTCCCTGAGCAGACAATATACTACTTTTTATTCATCTAGTGGCCCCCAGTTCGACCTCAGAATAGAGAAATCGTTGCCATAAAAAATGCACGTTCACTTTTATCCATCGAAGGCTTTATTTCTTTTGCTAGATTAAATTAAAAACAATACTCGCACGAAATCGGAACTAGCACCATAAGAAGGGAAATTATACAAAAATTTTTAACTTGGACGTGGAATATTGTTTTCGATAAGAAATTGCGTGAATTTTGATGAAATGCACGAAACTATTTTGAATTTTGAGGTTGTAGACAACCGGTTCCCTTGACGACCAGTGCGATTGTTGAAGCCGAGCTAATTTATTTTCCCGTAAGAATAGACGGGGAATTTAAAAGTAAGGCTAAAAATTAATGATAGACTATAAAAAGAGGATCAAGGAAAGGGAATTTGAGATCTTGTGAAAAATAGAGGTGAACAAAGGAACTTTCACTATGCGTTCAATTTTAGATTTAAAGTGTGCAGTACAAAACGGGTAGTCTAAAAACGCTGCATTTATTTGATTCCCTATGAATTCAAGCAAAGTCTTACAATTGAACAATCTTTGGTATAATTTATCACTTAAAATGCCCCCTTTTCTCCTATAATCTACGCTTTAGTTGCATTTTTTATTCATTTAGAGAGAATCGCTCACTGAATGACGAACCTCTATTTACTCCTTTCGATTTCTAATTGATGTTCCGTTGAATTCGATTCCTTAGAATCACGTATTTTGGCGGAATTACCTTCTTAGCATGATTTTTTCATTTGCAAGAATTCAACCCAAATTCTCTTATACTTCCATTTTATTATTTCCATTCCGGTTTATTCATATTTGTTCCAGCCAACTCCTGTCATAATCCTCCATAAAATCTTTAAGTTTTTTCCAATATAGTACATTCTCGTGTACCCCATTTTCGAAATTCTTCAACAGATAATCAATTGAAATAACTTTCCCTAAAAGATATCTTTGTAAGATCTTTTTACAACGCAATTAATTCCCATATTGATTTCCCAATATTAGTTTCGCAAATGAAATGTCATGTTCCACCTAACACAACTACTATCGGATAGACTCTTTCAGACTGTCGCATTTTTTAAAAGGAAGTTTGAGTCAATATTCATGCGAATTCATGTATATTTTCCTTTAACAATTTCTAGTTCATGCACATCTGCTTTTAATATGTATATTTTATTGTTTTGGAATCCAAAATGGAGGATGAAATTCCTTTAGAGTATTGAATTACCTCGTCAAAAAATGACGGAACTAAATTAAACTTATGAAATTAGATATGGTATAATAAAAAGAGAAATTAGTTCAACAAGGGGACTCACAGCCAATAAATATATCCTTTCGCAATTTCGAAAAAACCATATTCCACGACCAAAATAAGAATTTTTAATCAAGTTCTTTTCCTTTGGAACTGGTCTCGAATTTGCAGGACAATTATATCTGATTCAGCCGTACTAGGGAAAAGAGTTTCACGATAGATCAAAACTAGTTAGTTTTCTTGCATATCTTATAAAACTTTTTTCGAGTCCTAAAGAGTCGATCCCATGATACTTTGGGCAAAAGATATCGATGTGTCCATTAGACCTTTAAACGAATTCCAGATTTCTTATCTCGTCATGAAATGCGATAAATTAGTGTTCAAAATTTCTGCCATGCATTCCTTACTGATCAACAAATGATAAACAATGAAAAAGATGTTTGAACCCGTGGACATACCCTGAATTCTTCCACGGGTTATCTCCAATTAGCTCTTGCGTGATCTAGAAAGGAAGAACCGTGTCGTTTCTGTCTCTTATCACACTTTCACAAGAAAGAGCTGTTATTGTTCGCTTTTTGCTCTCCGTTGGACTTTCTCCGTGAATCACTCTTCCAGTCCTAATTGCTAAGTTTTCCCGCACTTTTCAGTCCGTAATTTATTGAGTATTATGCTGTGGAAATGTTCTCGCTCAGCAATACAAAAGAAATAAACGACGTCATCCTAATGCATTTAGAACAACGTTTTGGGGGCAGATGAGGTAATTTGCTTTCCTTAGCGTCGGATATGGCCTTTTTCAAGTTATATTTTTAAAAAGTATCCACAACCAAACAGTAAAACCCGTTTGAGACAAGCTTCAGACGAGGTTTTCTCTAGGACCCTTTCACACAAAAGAAATCGAAAAATACCACTTAAGACACGATTGAACTACATAGCTTCCAAGTTTTTTTTTCATATTTTCCGATGTCCAAGTTTCACATTATATAATAATGTACTGAAAAATAAACATGTTTGCAAAAGATTTTCCGATTTCCAATTACATGTATTTGTTTCCTAAAATATCCCCTATATTTTCATACGCCTTCTTCGGCTATCCCACGTTTTACTGCATTCTCTTGTAATTACTCTCCCACTGTACTCTTGGCTTATCCTTGATTTTCTTTCAATTTTATTGGTGAACTAATCTTATTGATAAAAATGTCAAAGTATTAAAGTTTTTTGAATTATGATTTAAAAATAAATAAATAATGATAACATTATAATATTAATCATCAATAATATTTCACAATAACTACAGCAACATGTACTTCCCGTCTGAAATAAGGTTAATTATTCTGTTTTAGAGCTACATTTTGACAAGGAAGGTAGCTTCTCTCGTTATAATTTACCTATTATTTACTTATAGCGTATGTCACAATGTCTTTTGAGTTAAAATAATTTCTAATGTTTAGCTAATAAGGAAAATTCTCAAAAGCACATTGATCTACAAGCTCGAGGCATTAATCATAAAAAGGGAAGCCAATAAAGAACCTTATTTTTTCCATGGAATGAAAATTACTGCCGATATCGCGGAAATTATGATAATTTAGTTGAAACTAGAGATGGGAGTTTTTAATATAAAGATCGATTTCCCGAATCGGATCGAATCGTTTTCTTCGCATCGATTCAAACATAAGATCGTATTCTGAACATAGATCGGTTGCGTTGCCTCTTATTGGCCGTTTGAATCGTTTACAACGACGTCAATTGGCTGGAATGGTCACGTGACGCTCTTTAGCATCTACGTCTGTAAATATGCTGTACATATTACTTAACTTCATTAAGTATTTCGTCCCCCTAAGACGCAGACCTCTATCGCATACATTCCTATCGAAACGTACAGATCGGTTGGATGCATCGGATCGAAAGATCGGTTCTAAAAGATCGATTTAAACTAATCGAGATTGGGGTTAAAAGAATCGATCTGATCGCCCATTGAAACTATCATAATGCATTACTATACTACATTATGATGATTTAGATAAATCCCAAAACTACGCTTACAGTGGCATAGAGTAAGCGTGGAATTATAGCTTTCATTTTGGGGCAAATCAAGTATGCAATGTCAATTTTGAAGAATTCGTAAATCCCTGTCTATTAAAAAAATATTTGCAAAAGAAACGACAAGATTGGGTATAGATGGTTCGTAGGTATTTAGGATTTGGGAATCGAATTGAATCGTTTGCTTCGAATCGATTCAAACAAAAATGTAACCAAAGACCAACTAAACTTAATTAATTTTAACTAAAACAAGTTTAAGTTAATTTTATTATTAAGGGTCTTTAAATATTTTAAATATTAATAAGCATTCATGAAGCGAAGGGAACTGATGACGAAGGGCCTTGATAAAGGAATCAGGAAGAGATTGGTAAAATCCTTGGTGTGGAGTGTAATGTTGTACGGGTGTGAAACGTGGACGTTAAGAAAAGAGGATGTCAAAAGATTGGAGGCTTTTGAGATGTGGGTATGGCGTAGAATGGAGAAAGTAAGTTGGATCGATAGAAAAACGAACGAGGAGGTTCTAGAGATGGTTGGGGAGAAAAGGGTAATGACTGAAGTAATTACAAATAGACAGAAGAAATGGGTGTGTCAAATATTGAGAGGGGAGGGATTGTTAAAGAAAGCGATCGAGGGAAGAATGCTGGGGAAAAGACAGAGGGGAAGACAAAGACAGAAGACGAATTAAGGGGTGAGCTGAGGTACCCGGAATTGAAGGAGAGGGAATTAAATGTGGGGGCACATGAACCTACCGAAAGGTAGAACACTTATATCTATGTCAATAAAATATTTGTCTCAAAAATTGAATTCGTAAGTTGCTGTAAGCTGAAACATTTATGTTTGAAGTGTCTATCAATCAGTTTTTTATAATTTTCTCAACCGAGAAAATTATAAAAACCGATAAAAATATGAGTCTTGCTCAAGTATTCTTCTTACAAAACGTGTGTCACGTTTGTGCAATGATTCCTTCCTATTGAAATATGCTATAGAAAAAGAGCCTGAAAACGGTTAAAATGAAGTCTGTTTGCGTTTATTACGTTACATCACGCTTTGATTCATCTGGGACCAATATTACAGATAAAAAAATTCCATTTTGTTGGAAGGAGAAAAAGCTTCATACTATGCATGTTTTTAAGTTTTACAGTCTTTTTCTCGAGTTTTCGGTGAAAATAAACCCACACCCACACACTACTTACAAAACAGAAAAGCTGAGTTAATTCTCAGCGAAAAGTAAACGTTGATATTTACCACACCAATTTCGTTAGTATTCACTTTATGTGCTATATGTGACATTAACCAATTAGAGAGATAAAGTCGGTTACGTGCCTGCTGAAAGACAACTCGCAATATACTTATTAAGTTGTAGATTTACTCAACGAAAAGCACAATTAGTAGTTTCATTATATTCAAACAGCGTTGCATAAATGGCCGTCCCTGTAATTCTGAGCAGAAAGACTCTGCAAATTGTTCGTAACTGCAAATGGTAAAATTTCACCTATGCCTTCTATGTATACAGCCTGAGTTACGAAATTTATGGTTTGCGAGTTTTAGGCGAACACACGCACTTTATATTATTATACTAGATTGCATAGTTGTATCAAATAGTGATTGGTAAATACTCCCACGATTTAAATAATAATGAAAAGTTGATTTAGGAAAGTGAATGTTTTCAGCGCGTTAAAATCACTGAAAAATGGCCGTTGAAGTCACTCAAAAAAGGCATTCATACAATTCTATTTTATGCGTAGAATTCGTTTTATTAGAGTACATACGATTTACCCCCGTTAATACGTGATTTTCTATCGGTTCCTTTAGCACGTATTCTATGCTATAAAATTTGCTAAAATTCCGCTTATAAAGCGGATTATCGTGTCACGATATGCACTGCAATCTTTTGTTGCCGAAGTTCATTTCTATAGAGAAGTCGTCCACTGGAGTGGCGATACAGCGGGATGCTGAGCGTAATCTTGGAGTGACTTAATATTTCCTTTGAAAATTTCGTTGCTCTTCCCTAATTTTGCTTCCAATTGCTTCATTGTGTACCATAATTAGGTAACAAAGGTCCTTTCTTTGTCCGAGAAGCCGACCATTCTTTAATTCGAAATTAAGTTAGTTACTCGAGGTCATAAGGATGTACGAAAAAAAATTATTACAAAAAATGTTGAGCAGTTCTAAAATTGTATTAGGGAATAGAAGTCGTGACATCACAAACCAGCGAAAGAGTGCATATTATCCAATATTTCAAGCATTAATTGTTAATCACTGAAAATTACGAAATATGAAGAACGTAATGAATAAGTTTTATTTCAACATTTGTATGTAGAATTCTTCATGTCACTGAAATAGCTCATCCTTGGTCTTCCTTTCTTTCTCTTGCATTTCTAATTATTGATTATAAAAGTAACTGTGTTTTATTTTAAGACGTAACGGTAGTATAAGTATAGTACGTACAATATTCGTTACTACAATTCTATCCATTGAAACTAAATCCGTAAAATTTACCCAAAAATATTGATACCGGGTTTTCTTACGAATTCCTAATATGTTTACCTTTAATTTTAGATTTCAGGAATCAGAAAATTTTTAGTTAAAGTTTCGATTCAATATCTTATCGGGAAAGTCCTAAAATAAGATTCCGTTTTCCCCGTTTGAAATGCATGGTAGAATCGGAATGACCCTCTTGCATCGAACCAAGGACCACTAGAGAAACGGTGAATCTCATGGAAGAATGTTCTCAAATGCCTATGTCACCATTCCGGGTTTTTTCTTTCCAGCTTATCGGTAAGACATTGAAAAAAAATTTCAAAAATTGCAGCAATGTATTTCTTATGGAAGAATTTCGCACTCACCTGGCGTCGAACTCACGGTCATTTGGCGACATTTCTTCCATAAGAACCATAGAAGACTACCTCAACTTGAACCTCCGAGATCTTGGTTCCTCTATCTTACCGATAAGTGCCTCAAAAAATTTTTTAAAAATCCGTGCAATGCATTCTTATGGGAAAATTGCGATTTTTGGGACATTCTGTTATCGAACCCATGATAGCTAGCGTCGATGTCTGAATTATTCTTGCATCTACAGGGTGTGGCACATTCACATGAGTTGAAGAAACCTGTTGAATTGAAAATCTGCTGTGAAAATTAACAAGTGTTTATTTTTCTTATAAACAATGATTATGATGAATGAACATTTGTGCATTTTGCCATTGGTAAGTTTATCTTCATAACTTCCTTCCGACAGCTTTCCGTGCAGACGGAGTACTCCCACTTCCAGCGCGCCGTTTGGGATTTACTGAAAGGCCTTAGTCGAGAAGACGTGGTCGATCCTGATTTATATAGGCAAGTGCGCCTTCTCTCTGTCGTTGGACCTGCAGCGCTTCCAGTGGACAAGCTCGATCGGGTAAGTCTTCAATGATAACATTGATGGCTCTTGGTATAATTCCCCTATAATTGTATTCTAAAGCCGTTCTAATGCAAACCATTGAAAAAAAACAAAACAAACATATTCGTTGCATTTTCCTCTCTCTGTCCAAGTGTCGCATTCATACCTCCTCTCCCAATTCCCCTTAATATTAACCTTTTGAGCAAAGTAACTACAGTAAAACCCGTTTAAGACGCTCCCACTTATTACGCTGTTTTCCCACGGTCCGTTTCAATCGAAATACATGGTATAAGTATCGCTTAAGACGCTCTGATACCCAGATTCATTGCAACCCGATGTATCGTTTGCCTCATTCTAAAGAGGAATAAAAATACATTATCTTGTCTTCTCTCTAAATGTGCGTCTCTTCTTTTAAATTACTAATTTTGTGAGAATGATGATCATCTGAGCAATCTATATCCCGCCGTCGAAGTCTATACGAACTCTATCAGTTTTTCTCAACACAGAATGTACGTACATTAAAAAATCGCTTTTCTTTTCATCACATTCTTAATAAGTAAATTTCGAAAAAAACGGAAAAGAAAAGTTTCGTATGCTGTTTAGCATAGTTTCGGAGACATCGTAATGCCCTCTCACCACTGCCTTTAAAAGTTATTCTTTGACGTTATTCTTCCGTAATTGTCTACCCGGTAGAATCTGCTTCGTGTTGATTGAAAACTGACTAATATTAAATTGCTCTCTGCGCGAAAGGCAATCCGTTCTTTAAGAATATGATGTAATGCAACAATCCGGTTATAAAACTATCCCGTCTAAGATCTTAATCCCGGTTTTCGCTCGTTCCCAAAAGCGTCTTAACTCGGTTTACTGTAATATTTGTATGCC
The DNA here is from genome assembly GCA_036926295.1 of Pachydiplax longipennis. Taxonomy (NCBI): domain Eukaryota; kingdom Metazoa; phylum Arthropoda; class Insecta; order Odonata; family Libellulidae; genus Pachydiplax; species Pachydiplax longipennis. The sequence goes on from JAVFKF010000015.1 coordinate 70,533,835, forward strand.
TATTGGGCCCTTATTACCTCAGCTGTTTTAATTTATATTTCTTATTCTTGTACCCGATCTTCTGCAGTTGATGAAAATTGCGCGCCCTCCCGTCCCATTACAATCGCACTCAACAAAAATGAGGATCAGTTCATTCAGAGTTTCAGATTTACTAACAGTAGACTTGTTACTCAATTCTTAAATGAGTTTCAACATTTATTTATACTGAATTTTTACTTTTAGGCTAGAAAATGTATTCCAATGTATTTTTCTTTCTTATTTGTAGTACAACAGACTTATTAATGACATGTTGGCCATCTACAATGGGGCAACTGTCTGTGCACACAGAGATCCTTTCCGTTGTGGACTTCACCTTGACCCAGGTATTCCATCATACTAATTACTCACCAGTCGTTTGTTTTGTCTGTGAAGACCATTTCAAGGTAAGTATTGCTCAAAAACGTGAACTAAACATGAATTTTGTTCATCGTGGCTGATTTAAAACTTATGGAAATGCCAGGCTTGTCCCAAAAAATCTTGAGTTTCTTTCTCAGCGGTTTTTCTAATAAATTACCTTAACCACAAAAAAGTACGTCACTTGCCTTATTTTTTCTGGCGATGGCATTTCCATAAGTTTTAAATCAGCCCTGATGAACAAAATTCATGTTTTGTTCACGTTTTTGAGCGATACTTACCTTGAAATGGTCTTCTCACTTTGGCGTCAACCAATCATCGAGCGTTTTATTTCTTGAAGGAATTCAAATATTTTGCCGAACTTTGACATTTAATTTCTCCCATAGTAAGCTATTTACTCAAGAAATACTTCGTTATTAGGATTTTCTCGATTTCCTCTTTGAAACGCAGTCGTTAACATTACAATCGGGGCCTGAGATATTGTGCCTTTTTATTTAATTATCCAGGACTACCCGACCTTCCCCTACCTTGATTATATCTCAGTGATGATCTTGTTTGTATTTATTTCAAAGGAATGGGATAGGTTGAACAATGATTGATTGACTGAATTGAGATCGGTTGTTGAACATTTGCTATATTATTATCTTTTGGTTGTCCAATCTGAATAGTTTCTTTTGTGTTTTTTTAAATTCTTATATGATTATTCACCCTATTCTCTATTGTTTTATAATTCCTTTAAGGATTGTCTGTATTTCACGCATCAGTTTAAAACAATGAATACAACTCTTCATTTAAGTATTCATTCTGTAGATTTTTGGCTATTTCCATTGAAACTATAACATGGCTTTACTGAATTTGCTGTTGTTGTCCACCATTTTAGCGTTCTTAAAAAATTTAATCTAAATTCTAATAGTAAAATAAAGGCTGATTTGCCAGATTCTTCAGTAAATTTCTGTTTATTCTAATTATTTTAAGCAACAGACCCACTAATATCCCTTCATATTCGTAGACATAACACAGTTGATGGCTCGCAGCAGGGATTGGGATGAACTTGAACACTTGTGGACAGAGTGGCATCGCCTGACGGGTCCTCGGATGAAACCACTTTTTGAAGAAGTTGTAGAACTGAGCAACACAGCAGCAAATCTCAATAGTGAGCAGCTTGGTAGAATAATTTTTTTCAATATTAAGGTGGCATTTGTTATTCAGTTCCAAGTATCAAACATTTGCTATGATTGGATGCATAAAAATCAATTTTCTGAAAGAAAAATAAAGGAATCATGATGGTAGTTTGATAAGTAATTTATCATATTTACTCATTCCTTAATTAATTGTTCAAAATCTTATGTAATTTTTTATATATCTTATGTTTAAGTTGTCCCATATTTTTCCCATAATGCTTCTAATGTTAAGGGCACACAAGAGTTGTATAATGACAGTTATATTGATGATTGCAATTTTAACAACTCTCTTGTTTAAATATGTTTCTATGCAACCCTGATATCATTCCAAGTCACTTTGCATTTAATGTTTGACCTGTACAACAGTATATGCAGAAAATGTCATGATGAAAACTCTTGCAACCTCAATATTAAACATCAGAACATGTTAATACAAGCCATATACCTGAAATATATCCAAAATGTTTACAATATGTACTAAATGCAATTTTACTATACTTATTGTCCCTTTCTGTCAAGTATGACAATTTACACTCAAATAAATATTCATGTTGCAGATCCATAATTTGACATTGCTTCTTAACTTTATTATGACTTATTGAAGAACTTCTTGCTAATTACTTTAATAACAACTGAAAGTAGTAGTAGTTATTGTAATTATAAAAGTGCTTTAAAAGTTGAGGTCATTTTGCTCTCACCGGAAATGGAACCTGGGACCATTTTCACCAAAGTCAAATATGCTGTACACTTGACTCTTTATGAGCCCACAACTCATACCATTTTGCATGGAGATGATAAAATATCAATAACTAAAATCAAAAGTTTAATATTTATTTACTAACAGACCTATCAGATGCTGCCGAGCTGTGGATGTTCCCTTATGAATCTCCCACTCTGAGATTCGAAGTGGAGAATGCTTGGGATGAAGTACGACCTCTTTATGAGCAGCTGCATGCATATGTGAGGAGGAAACTGCGAGATCTCTACGGGCCTGACAAAATCAGTCGCCATGCCCCTCTACCTGCTCATATTTTAGGTAAGCACTTTTATGGAAGATCTACTGATTGGGGATATATATATATATATCCCCAATCATATATATATATATATATATATATATATATATATATATATATATATATATATATATATATATATATATATACTATATATAATAGATATGTATATATATACGTGGGTGGTCTGAAAAGTTTCCGACATTTCCCCATTTCTCAACATTTTTTTTGAAAATTTTCTGAAGATTTCTGAAAACTCTGGAGTCGGAAACTTATCAGACCAGGGTGGGTCAATAAGTTCATGACCATTGAAATAAAACACAGGTTTTTCAACAAAAAGACCTTCTATTTTTCGACGTTATCTCTTTTTAGCTCTATGCATTTTGCCTAACGTTTCTCCTTTTACTTTATCCCTTCCAAATAAAAGGATTTGTCGAGGACCTCAAAATATGTATTATTTTAGCGATGATTTTGTAATTTAAGCCAAATCTCATCCTATCGAGCCATTTATTTATATTTGGAAATAGTAAATATTTGCTGGAAGCTTAATCTGGAGAATATGTTGGATATGATAGAAGTTGGTACCTCAAATCATTAAATTTTTCCCTTAGCGGCTGTGCACATGTGGACCTTTGCACAGTCCTTGTGGAAGAGCACTTTCTTTTGGTAAATGTGGTTGTTTATCCTTTAATTCTCGATTGAACCAGTCCAATAAGTTTGAATAATATTCTCCTTTTACTGTTCTTCCATTTTAGAGGTAATCAATGTGCATTATACCACGTGGCTTTCAGAATATTGTCGCCATGACTTTTTTGGCTGATAGATACACCTAGGTCATCTTTGGCGATAATTCTCCCAGAGAAGTGAAATCCACTGTTTCAACTGCTGCTTGGTCTCCGGTGTGTTGTCTTGGTCTCTATGTTCCTTCTACAGTTATAAAATGGCATAAAACCTCATTTGGATTTCTTTTGAACTACGCCAAGAACACTTTTGAAGTAGTCACACCCACCTTTCGTGGTCAACTGAGAGCAAGCATGGCACACATCTTGTGGATAGCTTTCTCATACCCAAATGATCAGTCCAAATCGAAACAACCAATATGATATGCCTGTGGTCTCTACGATCTCGCGCACTTTCAATCTCCGATCGGCCAACTCAATATCATGGATTATTTCCTTTGTTACTGTTGTGAAGACCTCAATTGAGCGTTCAGAACGTCTGGTGTCACTTGTGCCTGTGTCACCACAAAGAAATTCAGTAAACCACAGTTTTACCTTTTAAATCAATGGTGCAGAGTCCGCATAGTATTTATCTAGCTTCTCTTTGATTTTAATAATGGTTTTCTTCTGCAAAAAGTGACGCTTAAAGAGTACATGAAATTTGCTTTTTTCCCATTTTTGAAAATTCACGTAGTTATCTCATTTCAGTGGCTGTCAAACATAAACTAAATAATGCAAGTATCTAGAAATTTGACATTCACCCGTTAAAAGATAGCTCTTGACTAGAGTAAGATTAATTTTCTCGTTAATGGTCGGGAAATTCACGAGGTCACGGACTTATTGACCCACCCTCGTATTCGAAATAGTTACTTATTCCCTAAAAGTAGTATGAATTACTAGGCCCCCACAGTTAGCCTTTGTGCATGTATTTTTTCCAGTGTGGCCACCATATATCTTGCATCCTCTGGCTGGATATTTGAATTAAATAATATTGGGTCAGGTGTTAGAAAGCAGAGTATGACAGCGTAAGATGTACTGACCACCCATGGCCTTATCCCGCAAAGGGATGTCGGGCCATACTTTGAATATATTGCTGATGCAGACCTCCCATAATTTTTTAGGTAACATGTGGGCCCAAACCTGGAGCAACATTCTTGATGTGACCCTTCCATATCCTGGAAAGCATTTCCTTGATGTAACTCCGCAAATGATAGAACAGGTAAGAGTAAATATAATTTTCATGAATAGGAAATAAATCTGTTTATCAAACGTGTATTTGATATCTTTCTAGATATTTATCCTGATGATTCCTATGAATGATAAGTATAAAATGTTTGCTTTTAGGGTTACACACCAGTTACATTGTTCCAACTTGCTGATGCTTTCTTTGTATCAATGAACCTTTCTGCTGCACCTCCATCATTTTGGTCTGGCTCAATTTTAGAAAATGTGGAAGGAAGACCTATTGTTTGCCAGCCATCTGCTTGGGACTTCTGCAATGGAAAAGATTACAGGTTGGCTTTTATATATCATCTCCATGGTTTACTATTTATCGTATTCATTTTATTGGAAAAGCATAAATATATTCTTACAAACTGCTGAAATTTTTCCCATTTAGGTATGATGGTAATTTATTATGATATGTCTCAGAAATCCTTCCATTCCTCTATTTTATATCTTTCATCAGAAAATACTCTGCAATAAGGAGGTGATGAGTAATTTTAATTTCTTTTCATCAATTTTATTGCAGTCTCTTGTATTCACATCTTTCACACAAAAAAGTTAATACAGTAAAACTTGGTTAAAATGAAAGTGTAAATGAAAAGTATTTAAATGTGTTTTATTGGCAACCTGCATTGTTAAGATAAACAATGAAAAACCTGTAAACTAGATTTTATAAAAAAATTATTTGCAGAATACAGTAGAAGTGGGATTTTGTCTGATTTTAATGTACGTCCTATTATATTGGAAGTTACTAAAATACTCTAAAATTTATTTTGTGCAATAGTTGATAGCATTTCTTTGCCATGGAAGTCTTAATGTTTTACAAATGTAAAAGTTATATTCTTTCAGTTGCCACTTTTTTGTATGCTATTGTGTCTTACAATACCATGTAGTAATGCTGTTGTGATGCATTGGTAAACCTACCTCACATGGTCAATATTATCAAAGCTATATTATTGAATAATTCCTTTATCAATATTATTGTTTCAATATACCCCTACACGCCTTCATATTCTCTGGGCAAATTCTAGGTCTTGCGTTTTCTAATGCCTTACTACTTGAACCTAAACGAATCCTAAACTTATAAGAGAGATTTTTATATCATATTAAATGACATAAATGATTTTAAAACTTTCTTTTAGCAATATAATCATCAATAGTAAGAGTCATTGCTAAAACGATATATGCATTTTATTTTATAATGAATACCTCAATTCACTCGATGGATATATCACATAACGATTTAGACAAAAATCAACACATCACTAAAAGCTTTGCATAAACTGTCTGTATACCTGTAATGTTGGGTCACTTAAAGCTTCAGGTTAAACGTATATAACCAAGATAAACCAACAAAATATACCTTCTGCATCCACGTTACTTATTTATTTTATAGATTTTTCTCTTCGCACAAAAATATAAAAATACTACTTGTCTGCAGTGAAATTGCATCTTATCCATTCACTGAATCAGAGTTATTCAATTAATGAAAGATGGGCAATGGACGACGCATATGAAAATTATTCTTATTCGAGGAATCTCCTATTCAGAATGGTATATAACCAAACAGGGATGTAAACAATTTTATAATACACACCATTCCGTTAAACATCACTTTAGTTTAAATTCCAATTTAGATGTAGTGAATATTTAGCAATTTATAATATCCAGAAAAATTGAGACACAGACTGTGTCAGCAGGACCTGTGTATTCAGCAGGGCTCATGCTTCTGTGACTGTCATTCTGCTTCCAGAAGTTTCAATTTGATATTGGTATATTTAAAGTACATTTGCATATGACATCCAGGCCTTCGTTGATGGGGACTGTATTATTATTTCCAAAACCTGTTTCAATCAGTTTAAGACCGTAAATTGATATTTCTATCCAAGTTATAAAATTGTTTACTAACGTCTCTAAGTAAATAAAAATATTCTGTAGATAGCAACCTGGGTATATTTTTGTCCAGGCCGTAACACGATGATTAAAATATTAATTCGATTTATTTAACAGATGGTGGATTTTTCATTTGTCTGACTATTTTTAGCAGAAACCTGGAAACTTTTCCTTTCAAATGGTCATTCATTTATATATGTTGGTGGAGCAATGAAGGAGAAAAGCCCCGGTAACCAAAAAAGCATGTTTTAAAATAATATATAGAGGATAGGTGCATCTAAAAAATTGCCCACAGGCACTCATATAATTAAGTAAACTATAATAGCAGTTTATAGTATGTCATATTTATTGACTTCTATTCTATTTAAATGCCACAGACTCAGATATCACTTTTTGGTATTCATAAATGCAAAACGGCTTCATGATAACTTTACTACACCGCAAGAATATACAACAGGATGACCAAGGTTTCGTAGTCAAGAAGCTGTTTATATTTAATTTGTGACAATAACCATCACCACTTACGAAAAGAATGGAATACAGATGATGAGAAATGAAAAATCACTCAGAGATTAAGAATTCTTATAAAATCATCCAAAATAATAGTATTTTTTATCATCCAACACGACTTATTAGTAAATAAGTAGTAATGAGGTCAAAGAGACAAAAATTACTGATTCAAGAAAATACAATAAAATCAATAATGTCTATCATAATTTGAGTACTATTTCTGTGGGTTAGTTTTTTTGCAAGGGTGTTTCTGAATATTTATGTCATGAAAAAATATTATGTACTGATCAATGACATAATACCTGAGGTGCAATCCATTCCCAATCCTTATTTTAACCCTTGTTCTTCCTTTATCTCTTCTCCTACCGTAACAATTAATAAGGAGAGGAAAAAGAAAATGGAGGGGACAGTTGATAATGAATGCTCAGAAGTATTTTATGGTATTTGAGGATGAAATTTTTATTTATTGGGATATCTCATTCAAAGTAGCACCTCTTGCTAGAGTTACTTTATTTGGAATTTTGTGTTATTTACTTTCAGTACTTTCCTCTATGAAAACAAATTTATATTTTCTTGTGCTCAGAACAGAATAATTTATTATTATGTTGAGTCTTCTCAATTATTCTCTCTACATTTCATTTTGTCTTAATGTATGACATTTTAGCTATTAAAATGAATTTTATCACAAATTATTACACTGATTTACAATCAATTTCAAATTATATTTTATCCAGCATCTCACCTCTCCATTTCCACCATCTCCACCTCTACCCTCAAGAAATATTTCATCTTTTCTTTGAAAATTATTATAGTCATTATTAGATGCTATCTAAACATGTTATATTCATATATAATAATATAATTCACAGAATAAAAATGTGTGCGAGAGTTAACCTCAAGGATTTTGTCACTGCCCATCATGAAATGGCCCATATTCAGTATTTCTTGCAGTACAGGCATCTTCCTAAAGTATTCCGAGATGGAGCAAATCCTGGTAAGTATTATTTCATGTTCCTCTTAAAAATAAGAAAATTCGATTTCATCTCTAAATAATTAATTCTCTGATATTGATGATTTTTGATTGCTTTGCTTTTGATGCTAAACATTGGTCAAATTAATTAGTTGCAACTTCAATTTCGCATGCTGGTTTTTCTAATTTTATTGACACTATCATGATTTTTATATGGATAAAAACATTATATTCAAGTGTAAGATAAATTTTATAAAAATTTTAATAAATAAAATAAAAAGGGTTGAAGCCAACTTTAACAAAAGAGAAGCAACTATAGTAGCTTAAAAACAATGATACCAATGTTATATGCAATAAATACTTCTACAAAATTTCATTCGTAGAACATAAAGGCAAGTATATAATTTCTCATTAATTTTAGATAGTTTATACACAAATTTATTTATGGAATTCATTGAAGATTTGTTAAAATCTGAGTTAGTGATAAGATTGCAGAGGGGAATCTTCAATTCCGGAAATCTTGCTTGAATTCAGTCGTTATTTCTTTATGTATAAACATATAATTTGTATGTGAAATATACATTTTTAAGTTGGAAAGTCTCTAATATATTTGTTAGATCTGATTTTATAAAAATGCTCACTGTTTTTGAATTGGAGTTATCCTTATTACCAAGTAATCAAAATGCATGTAGATTGTATTCAGCTTGATAAACAAGATAGTTTGTAAGAGACAAAGATTTCTCCAAGGGCCAAAGGTGGCAACTGTCGAGGGCAATTCCTCGGAAAAAGATTATCACCCGGGCGGTCACCAATTTTCAGAATTACCCGATGTGCATTTTGGAAGCTATGCTCCCATTTTCATGGGGGGTCAAATGCTGAATGACCACATAGAAAGCATTTGACCCCCCTTGACAAAATGCACATCGGGTAATTCTGAAAATTGGTGGCCACCCGTATGATAATCTTTTTCGGAGGAATTGCCCTGTACGGCTGCTGCTTTCAGCACTTGGAGAAACCTTTTTCTCTTAGTCATTGCTCCTTTTCCTTTCTTTCAAGATAGTTTATGACAATCAGAAAATAGAAAATGAATATAAACATATTTGAATTAAAAAAACGTGTGGGTTGTTGTGTGTAACAGAGCCTCCAGTATAGGGGTGTATGAGATAAGAAAAGAGCTTGTCTAGTGAAAAGTAATCCTTCATGCACAAAATAATTATGTCATCAATTGAAATGAAGGATTCCACGAAGCAGTTGGTGAGGCCATAGCACTATCCGTCGCTACCCCACGTCACCTGCGCTCCCTTGGACTTCTCAGATCTTCATACGATGACTCAGCACAAGACATTAACTTCCTGTTTGCTTTGGCTCTTGACAAAGTGGCATTCTTGCCATTTGCTCTAGCTCTTGATCGGTGGCGATGGGATGTCTTCCATGGAGCACTTCCCAAAGAACGCTACAACTGCCACTGGTGGAGACTCAGGTATTCTTTGAACTATCTCTTCATTCATGATTCTACAAAGTTTCTGTTCAATTTTCTCGTACATTCTCTTTCTGTCACTGTCATTTTATTTTTTAACTTATCTTTTGGAAGATGGGCATATCTTATAAAATAAATCAAGAAATATTGTATTTTATATATTTATTATTCAATTGAAAAATTTTTTAGTTCTGATTGTTATTGTTAAGCTCATTGTTATGATGTAACTTGTATATTGTTTTTCTCTCTTTTGTAATGTTGAAGGAGAGTGGGAGATCAAACAAATTTTGATTTTATTTTATCACAAATGACCATAACAAAGCAGTGCTTTTGCATGGGGCATTAAAAATTATTTTGTATGCTTTATTGAAATGTGTTTGCGACTTATATAAGCTGCTTCTCATATGCCGTCAAATACATAGTCAAATAAAGTGACATATTTAGCTATCTAATTATATCTTGGAAGAAACAGTAGTAACCAAATTTTTTTATTATATACTGGGAATTTATCAATCATCAGGAAGTTTGCATTTAATTATTTTTAATAAAATTTTTTCAGAGAGGAATATTCTGGAATCAAGCCTCCAGTTTTGAGGTCAGAGGTTGACTTTGATCCTGGCTCTAAATACCATGTTCCAGCAAATGTTCCCTACATTAGGTAATGTTCCATAATTATTATATGCCTGATAATAAAAAAATAGATAGTATTTGCCATTATTTCTATCTGTAAAGGTCTTGACTCTCAATAAATAATTCTTCATTAAATATCTTTCACTTCATGGTGACTACCAAGTACTGCCCAACACATTCCAACATCAACAAAATGTTCCCATTTGTTGGCTATATGCGAAGTACTTTTGAGGAGTAAAATATTTAAAAAATTAATCTACCGAAATTACTTTTGCTTTATGATTGATTCACTTTTATTTTTTATGATTATGTCTTCTTTTTCTTCCCTTTATGCCTGTTAGGGAGGTTGCCTTCTCTCACTTCCTCCAATCCCATCTTCCCTTGCTTCAAAATCCATGTTCTATTGCTTTCTTTAGTGCTCAACTTCTTCTCTTTTTACATTCTTTTGTTTATTGCTCTTCTCAAGTATCTCATTTCACTGGCCTGAATTTTTCAAACATGTTTATCATGCCATAAAGGTATACTTTACATAATCACATGCTATGTTATAATTATGGCTTTTATTTTATAGACATGGCATTTTTCAGCATTCAATTAAAATAAACTTGTTGTCCCGTGCAAAAATTTTGCACAAATGGTCTCTGGAGTGCATGCAATTTATTTTGAAGAAAACTTTGAATGAAATGACAATGTAAGCTGTCTTAAAGTGTGACACAAATCTTTATATTTGGCATTGCTCATGTTTCTGTGATTGTTGTTCTGCTCTTAAAAATGCAAGGTGGCTGGTTCTGTTCTCATGGTTGCATATGACATTGAGGTATTTGATTATGGAGACTATAATACTACTTGCAAAATCTGTTTCAATCATTTTAAAACCAAGAATAAATATAACTTTCTGATGAGAAAAACTATTTATTTACCACAAAAATGTAACTAAGTAAACAATAATCTCCAAATAGGACAACCCCAGTAGCTAAGTATCCAGTAATGAAACTCAAAAGTTCAAATTTTATCTCAATAATTTTTATTTTTAGCAGGATCTGGGAAACTATTTCTTTCAACTGATCAGTCATATGTTTGGAGTGTGAAGGGATAAAAGCACCGTTCACTGAAAACAGATATTTAGAAGTGATACATAAGATTGGATAAAACAGAATGTTCATGTATGATCAGAGGTGCATCCAGTATGTTTACTCGAGGGGCAGTTTTAAGATTATAAATAATAATGTGTTGAGTATATTACAACTTAAGCAGTGGTACATAAAGGGTGGAATTTGGGGGATAAAATTTTTAAAAAGAACTAAAATTTTAATCACCTCACTTCAGAAATCTCATTTATATATCTTTCAAATGTGTATAAAAAGATAAAGTTATAATTTATCTTATTCTTGATCAAAATTTTTTGACAAAATCAATGAAACAGTAACTTTCTAAAGTTGATTTACTAGAAATATTTCTTGTGATGTCCATTATTATGGAATAAAATGTACAGAATGTATGTAAGTACCTACAAGGGTCGTTCAATAAGTAATGCCCCATATATTTTTTCTCAGAAACTATTTGTTTAAAAATGTTAAATTTTGGTGACAATATAGATACATGTTTCTTCTACAAATACTATTTTTCAACATAGTCTCCATCAACTTGTATGGTCTTACGCCAGCGTGAAACAAGTGCCTGTATTCCCTGCTGGTACCAACACTGGTCCTGTGCACGAAGCCATGTTTTCACTGCTTCAATTACCCTCTCATTATCATCGAAGTGTCTTCCACGCAAACTGTCTTTAAGAGGTTAAAAACCTCTACAGCCTCTCTTTCAAACCTCTCCAACTAATCAGACGACATGGTTCCACGACATTTGTTCTTTGCATCTTGTGTTCTGCTGTGAGACTTCTTGGGACCCATTTTGCGCAAACTTTTGAATATCCGAGAGTCTCGATCATTGCACACACACATCCACTGCTGACTGACAGCTGTGAGGCCAATTGTTGCACTGTGACACGGCAGTCTGCACGAATAATGACATCCACGCGCCTCACCATGTCTGGAGTGGTGGCACTGACACGACGCCCGGAATGTGGCAGAGCTTGGAGTTGAGTTGTTGGACTTTCTGACACCTTAATTCTCTTTGCCCACCTTTCAACAGTGCTCCTATCGACAGTACAATCTCCATACACAGCACACAAACGTTTATGGATATTTCCCACAGTTTCTTTCTCTGCAATCAAGAGCTTAAGGGGGGTCGATACCTCGAGACGGGATTTAAATTAACGGCCGGCCAAAATAGTTCGCAAAACCTCCACCATCCGGAGGGAGAGTTTTCCCCTTGAATAGGTGGAATGGGAAGGAATACTAGAGAAGGGTGGAGGTGGGGTAGTCATTGTAAGTAAGATAATCGCCGTTCCTTCTGGGCTATAGAATGACAAATGGGAAAGACAAGGAAGACGAGATTCACTTGCCTTCATAAGGAAAACAAGCCCGAGCAATACCCAAGTGCAACATAGGAATTCCCATACAAGCATATTGTAATCCTTGCATACGCACCCAAATTGTTACGCGCTATAAGTACTCATTTACCTTCATCCTATTTTCCATATTTTTAAATAATAATACCACTAAATTCTCATCTCTTACAAATTATATCAATAAATGTACATCAAGAGAATTTTTTTGCCCTGCGGTAATCCAACGACGTTATCCTTTTTATAACTTTCATCAGTTAAAGTATTTATCAACTGAGTAAAGATATTTTTAAAATTCAACTTCTAGAAATTTACCACATAGCTAATTAAGTGGAGTTTTATCAGCATAATGTAGAACCGAGGTTCCCAAACAATTGTGTTCACGAGTTATCTTGAGTCAATTATTTGCAATAACAGAAAAAATAATTTTAAATTTAGTCTCAGTACGAACTGAAAAGCATGGTAATTTTTGCTAAAGGGTATTACTGTGGAATATTTTCGTAGTTCACCGAAAACAACAACACTCAGAATACTTAAAAAAAACATACGAGCATAACTATTTGTCATAGCCTCAATTTGTTGGAACAGAGTATGCCACGTGAAGGCTGAGGTTGACTGTGGATAGGAGTTGGATATGTTTTATGTATCACTATCCCTTGTACTCCTCCTAACCTAACTATCCTAAGCATTAAAATAACGAAATACTAATGCTAAGAAATTCATCAAAGTGGATGCTACAATAAAATTAAGTTAAATCTGAAAAATAAAATATATACGTAATCACTTATGATTATTAAAAGGACATAAATGCTTTATGCTTTTTATCTTCTTGCAAGAGATGCATTTTGGCCCGCAATCTTGGGATCTGAAATCATAATTAGCATCATCAAAATATGGAAAGAGCTACGATGCCGAAATAAGTCACAGAAACTAAAGAGAATTTTACTTACTATAAAAGGAACATATTCCCTTGATCCTCAACAATGTTCCTTTATTTTTAGTCCTCTGGGATATCTGTTCAATAATTTCTGGGAGAAGGCAATCTAAGTAAATTTTTTCTAATTTTCTTTCCATTTTATTCTCCCAGAAACTATCATCCTCTATAAATATACAGGAGACTCTCCAAACTGGCGTTTTACCTAGTTGAACGCTGAAAAAACTGTTGCCGCAACAACACGTACGAGAGCACAGAAAGAAAGAAAAAACTTTCCGCCTTCGTAGATAGACTAAAACTGAATCTACAAAAATGTTTTCCCTTTTCCTAACCATCCAAAGCCCCTTTTCCGTAAATGATACTTTTTTCGAGTTAAGCTGAGAGATTATTGGCGAGTTCTAGCGCTATTTTCCCACACTCGGCTCTGCTATCAGCCTCACATCGCTTGACGAGGAGTGTGAGGGAAAATGAGGGGAAGTGGATTGCAGCGCCAGTTCCTTGGAAGACATTTTTTGGCGCTTGTTGCGAAAAACGCTGTACATCTTGCTCGCGTTGCATGATTACAGGACTATTATAAAACTTAGAAACTTGAAAATTGTCTAAATTCAAAGTTAAAGGATGAAGCTAGGTTCCCATCCGACCAAATTTTCGTATCCTTATTTATAACCGAGTGCCACTACATCAAAAATGGTCGATTTCTTCAATGTTCTCTAATTTTTTTCTCCATTATGGTTTGCATTATCAAAAAACGGTCGGATGGAAACCTAGCTTCATCTTTCAAGCGTCGAATAGTGAAAACAAAATTTTTTTATCGATTTACATGCCCCCATGGCAATGTAATTGCCAACAGCCTGAAAACGGATTTTCAGGCAAGGTATCGACCCCCCTTAATCACTGCTCGCTGTTTGTAACGTGGATCACTAACAGACGCCATTTTACAAAGTCACTACAACTCTGCCATCTGTTGAAATGATTTGAAACTTCGTCCACCTGGAGCAGAAACACTGAACTTGAAGTACCTATAAGTACAACTTTCAGGTTTTGCTCATTGTGGAGAAAAAAATATGGGGCATTACTTATTGAACGACCCTCGTATATAATGTGTGACTGCTTCTTTTTCTGCCTTTTTGTGTCTAGCCTCTAGATAATTTTCTAATAGCACATCATCACTAAGAACATAAAATAAAAACAATAACCCCCCAAAATATAATTTTAAATTCTTCGCTGAATTTATTTTGCGCTATGAGTTTAATAATTTTCATTATAGCATAATATTTAATTATTATGCAGTAGTTTCTCTATAGAGATGTTGTTAATTTTCCTAAATTAATTTATTAAACTATAAAGAATTAATGTTATAAGGAAGTATTTGCTAGCTCTTAAATGCCCCCCCCCCATAAGCATGACAGCTGACGGGAGTCCAAATTTAGGGTGTATAAATGTTTCAATTTGGAAGTCTGTTATGGGATCTCCTTAACTGAAGGTTTATTTATGTCAAAGCTCCGATAATTTTAATTTTTTAGGAAAAAGTCCTTCTCATCCATGTGCTCTCATATTCAACATTCAATTATTAACCTTGATTTAACCTTGGCTTGACCTATGTTTTACAGGTACTTCATAGGAACTGTGCTGCAATTCCAGATTCATAGAGCTCTTTGTATCAAGGCTGGGCAGTACAATCCAGGCAATCTGCATCATCCCCTTCACAAATGTGATATTCATGGCAGCAAGGCAGCTGGTGAAGCTCTTGGGTTAGTAGCACTTGGTTATTATTTACAAACTAAGCTCAAATTTTCTCATTTATTCCTATTTCTCCTTATTTTTCAAGGGCATTTCCTCTGATGACTGCTAAAACTTAAATGTTTACATATTTTAATCTTTCCTTAAATTTTGTATAACTAATTTGTTCATTATGAAAATAAAAATTAACTGCTTAAGATAAACTATCAATAGATTAAGATAAACCTGCTCAAGATGCAGATTTTGCTGTGTTCCCTGAAAAGCAACTTAGCTGGGTTTTATTGCAATTGATTTTCATCCATTAGAATGGCAGTATATAATAATTGGGGTGGAACCCACAGTCATTCTTAAAATTGACTCATGAAGGGATATGATTGTTAATTTGTGAATTTTGTCATGATTGAATTGTGTACAGCAACATGATGGCACTGGGAGCTTCTCGTCCTTGGCATGAGGCAATACAAGTTCTCACTGATGGGAGAGAGGATAAACTGAGTGCTTCTGCTCTACGTGATTATTTCCGTCCACTTGAAGAATGGCTGAGACAGGAAAACTTGCGCACTCAAGAACCCATTGGATGGAGCTATGGTAATATCCTTTCTCATCTTGGAAATATAAAAAATGTTAATGAGGAATCATCTTGAACATTTACTATTTTCTTTCAAAATCATGGGAAATAATTTTGTTTAATTAACAAACTTAAAATTGGAGGTTAATATGTGACCAATAATAATATTAAGTAGGAAGAGGCATACCATATTTGATTCAATATTATATAGTTATTATTAAATAATAATAAGTGTCATCATTAGTATCATTTCAGCCATCTATGGACTGCAATTACATAACTTTATTTATTTTATTACAAGTAGTTAGTAGTTTTTTCCATTCTCTTTTGTTTCATTCTCTGGCTCACTCTTGCATGTTCAAGGTGAGCCTCATTGTGAGAAAATACCTTTTAGGTTCTTTTTGCTTTCTCTTGGGACCTCTACAATCTTCTTTCTTAATATTTGATCAAATATCATTTCCTAAAAATTCCATTCTACATTTTTGTAGATATCAAACTGATGTCATAGCTTACATGAGCATGATTAATTATATTATATAATGATTTTATCAATATTTATTATTATATAATTCTTTTATTTAATAAATATTAAACCATAGATGGAGACTATTGCAAACAGAGTATAGAGACAGCTGGTTTACAAGTTTATGGAGGCTATTACAACACAGCTACTACTTGGACATTATCTCCAGCTAAGAAACTTTTTGTGTTGAGTTTACAACTTGCCTTTATTGCTTTCTTTGTCTGAAGAGAAGTGCTGTGTATGTTTCATCTTTTGATGACGGACTTTTTTCACTGAATCTATGAAAGATTTTCATCCTGAGAAAATTTCTCTTGTAAATTATTGATGATGCTTTGCATAAACTGAACCTTTTAGAAATGCTTACTGAATAATTGATTCAGAGTAAGCAAACTGATAAAGAAAAGAAAATTGGAACCATGATTGTTAAGAATTAAAAGTTGAAAACAGTATGTTAATAGTTTGTGGGGGTCTTCTGACAGGATAAAAGAAACTGTATTACTGCAGAAGAATAGCATGTCTATTGAAATGTACATTAGGTGATTCTTAAAAGTTGGTGATCCAGGCCTTTTCCTGTACCTGCTGCCTAGAAGATGCTGGCCTTGACTAACAGACTGATGTCATAGCTTACATCAGCATTACCAAACAAGACTAATCATCTATACTTTTGCTAGTGTATTTTGAAACCAAAGATCCATACTCTTTGTTAAATACTCAATAAACAGTTATCTTAATGTTAAATAATGTTAATGAAGACTTTCAATGTTATTTTTGTACTTAAAAACAAAAGTGGAAAATTATGCCTTATTTTAGACAGTATAATTTTTTATGTTTTTGTGGAACCATTTATACCAAATATTTGGATAAAATATGGGAAATTCTGAATTGAAAATTTAATATGATCTCAAGTAACAAAAAATATCACAAGGATTAAATAATATCCAAAGTTTTAACCTTAACATAGAAGCAAAATTCATTGGAATTCAAACCTTAACACGAGATTTACCTTGATAAGTCTTGATAATATTTGGAAGGTTTACTAGACATAATAAGAAACATTTTTCAATTTTTTTACAATTATATAATCAAATATACTTATGTTTAAACCTCCAAAGGTTTAATTCTAATTTCTGTTTCTCTTTTACTCTAGCGTATTTTCCATAGGTCTCAATTAATAGTTGTTATCTAGTTGTACAAAATCTCAGTTGATATAGATCTTTTCAATGTATAATATTAACAGTTATAACATATAAAGATGGTTTATTAAAATTTCACTCTTACCTTAAATAACAGGTTTAAATTAACTTACTGAAAAGCTCACTTATAAATCGAATAATTTTGCATATTTTTCATCAAAATTTTAGATTCAAATATCAGCCTTATGAACATAAACAGTACATAATTAATAATTATACACTGTATAAACACACACAAACAGTTCATATTTACACAATTGATGGAATGGAATGAAACTTTGCACTGGAAGTTGTGCAACTATTTGCTACCTACCTGTAAACGGAGCCTAGTCATAACTTTATCAAGTTGACATTGGTGCATTAACTAGAGAATAAAATATTCAGAGATTTATTAAAATTTATATTGGTACACTCATCATTAATGTTGTTCAAATAACTATTATCAAATGGAAAGCAAGACAAGTATTACCACAGGTGGCTGATTATATAAGGGCGTGGGTATGTTCCTTCATTACCTAAATAATAAATGTGTTATACAGTGATACCTCGAGATACGAGTTTAATTTGTTCCGTAACCTTGCTCGTATGTCACATTCCTCGTATCTCAAAGCAATTTTCCCCATTGAAATTAATTGAAATGCCATTAATTCATTCCAGGCCCCAAAATGCCACCCGAGTTGTTCTTGTTATGTGTTTTTGAATAGGAAAAATGTATTTATAAATGACAAATATTGTATAAAAGCATATTAAAAGGTAACGTAAAGAAATAAACTGGCTTTATAAAGTGTATTTGTATTTTGGTCACTAAAATGCAACTTACACACAACTTAAATGCTGCTTTATGCTTAATTTTAGTTACTGCTTTTTTCTTCACTGGTCTTTGCCTTTTTTCGCCGGATTAAAAAAAAAACATGTCCAAGGAGGTTTGTTCCTTCTTCCCTTTCAGAATGTTGCGGAGATTAGTTAGGCGATTAATCTTCTCCTCTGTCGTTATGTAAGTCCTATTCGGCATCTTTTTCCAGAAAAGCTCCGTCTCGTCTCAGTTGAAGACTTGCTGGGGCATGTGTTCTTTGGCTTCTATCGGTTCGGAAAAAGTTTTGAGATAATCCTCAGCTGCCTTCAGATCCGAACTTGCAGCCTCACCATGCCTGACAACGGAGTAAATGCCGGTCCTTTTCCTGAAGTTGTCAAATTTGCCTCGACTGGCTTTAAACGAGTCTTATGATGCCTCGTGGAAGTGCGCGGGGTTTGATTCAGCAAATCACCGTAAATTGCTCGTGCTTTCTCGGATATGATACCCTGTGTTAAAATATCGCCTTTAAGCTGCTTCTCCGTAACTCAAACAATCAGCAGTTTCTCCATCTTTTCATGGAGAGAGCTCCGGAGCTTAGAAATTATTGTAACGCCCTTAGCTGGCGTTATACCCTTTATTGACTCCTGTTTAAGCACAGTACATATTGTGGAAGTACTACGCCCGTAATACCTCGTCAAGTAAGCTACTCGCACACCTCGCTCATTTTTTCTATGATTTCACGCTTTAATTCAATAGACGTCATCTTCTTTTGAGCATTGACCTTTCCACTCACTTTCTTCGGACCCAAGGTTATAAAAAGAAATGCGATAAAGTATTTAATTGCACAAAAAGCACAAAGCCCTAGAAAAACTTATCAAAGATGCTTCGACAGTGAGGTAAACAAGTATACTGGGGGGATGCGTGGGATAATGCGAGACGCACGAGGCACAGTAAACTGTGTAGCCGGCCGTTCCTCGTATCTCAAATTTTGCTCGTATTTCAAAGAAAAACTTCGCTCGCTCGACGGCTCGTATCTCAAAAAACTCGTATGTTAGGGCACTCGTATCTCGAGGTACCACTGTATAGTAAAATTTCTGTCTGTTCAGTGAGACATTAAAATTAATTTTTCTGAAAACTGGCATAATCTCATTTAACTTTTTTTCTGTCTGATATTGTAATGATCTTTCTAGGCGAGCTTGTCATCATCCCTGGTGGAAGACCTTTCTCTCTAGTCAGGCACACTTCTCCCTGTCAGGTGACTGGCTCCATGTTGACGTCCCTTGC
The DNA here is from genome assembly GCA_036926295.1 of Pachydiplax longipennis. Classification (NCBI taxonomy): domain Eukaryota; kingdom Metazoa; phylum Arthropoda; class Insecta; order Odonata; family Libellulidae; genus Pachydiplax; species Pachydiplax longipennis. The sequence goes on from JAVFKF010000015.1 coordinate 70,553,344, forward strand.
ACTCTGTACCTTGGTTGAGAGCTGTCCTTTTCCATCTATCCCTCAAAGCCCTTTTTCGTGGTTCAAAATTTTATTTTGATGGCGTCACCCTCAGCCAATTACCTTTTGGGCTCGCATTTCAAAACTTGAAACAGAAAATTATCACTTTAACCAACAAAACAGATAGGCCTGGTTTTCACCATTGCACCACCCCCTTTTTTGCAAATTGAAGCAATTAACCGTTAGAATGCAGGCTACTCTGTGTGCTTTGCACCCAATTTGCAAAAATAAATAAAAAAATAAAGAAACAACTTCACAAAGCAAACCAAAACGTAATAATATCCACTGTTGATTCAGGCACGGGTGGAAGTATGGCCTCAGATTTCCTGAGTTACGTATCCTAACTTCGTGATCGTTTATGTCAAGTAAAAGGTAGGAATTTAGTCCAACGACTTTCGAAATTATAAATGTTCCTTTGAAAAGATGGAAAAATTTGTGGAATTTTCGTATTAAATCCTTCATATGAGGGGAGTCGTCCCTCTCAGGTTCTGTGATGCTATTAAGTTTCCGCGCGTCTATGCACAAACGCACCCCGCCGTTATTATTTTTAACCACAACTAAAGGTTAATTGTATTAGCTTGGCGCCTTCTCTATTATGTCGCTTTCAATTGTATTTCTTGTCTGTTCTTCTACTATTTCCTCCAAGGCATAGGGGATAGGTTAGGACTTCTAGAAAATTGTTTTACCTTGATTCTATGGATATACTCCGATACTAACTCCGGAAATACCTTCTCGTACTTGAACAGTAACTCGGCTAATTTCTCCAGTCGCTAGTTAATCTGATCGTGACTTTCTTCCACTCATCGAAATTCTTCCCTTCCGCCGCATTTTCTAAATCGACAATCTTCTTTTTTCCCGCTTCGAAATCTATAATTTATTTTCTCTCAAACAGTTTAGGCCTAAAGTAATCAGTCTCAATAAATCTTTTTCGACCAGACAAGCAACCTCAAAACTTCGCGTGCCTCAGCGCTTGCCTGGTAATCGGGAGAGATTTTTTTAATTCGTGCATATGATGTGTGACCTATTGATAGGAAGTAAAAGGATCTTCGGGTTTCTTCTCAAAAGTTCTCGAAACAAATTTTCCTCAACGACGGAAACCTCGCTCCCAATCCATATTTTCTCATTTGTTAGCTATTTCGGGACCTAACTGCGGCATAACTTCGTCGGCGTCTTCATATAATAAATCTTCTATATATTTTTTCCATAACTCTCTCAGAATTGTAATGTATTTTTATTCATCTTCAAAATATTTCACATCAAGATCTCGTATCACCTTGGGTTAGTCGCTCAACTTCATTTGCTAAGTTAAATTTCCATCATTTGTGTTTATTCCTTGAGAGGGATTCTCTCTATGACATCGTTTTGTTGGATGGTTGCCTCAATGAGGACCTCTGGTGGTGGTTAGTGCCACTAAGTGGAGCACTACTCTCTTGCTTATAAAAGCTTCCGTTTACAGAAGTGAAGAGATGTGGCTTGATAGTTCAGTGGTAAGAATACCTGCCCGAAAAGTGGGAGACCTGGGTTCGAGTCCTAGTCAAGTCCTTGTTTTCCACTTCTCGTTATCAATTTTATATTTTTCCTTCGACTATGACACTATTTAACTTCGAATAAATCGCACTGTACTGTTAATCCCAAGTCGGCATATATTTTCTTCAAAATAAATGCACGTAATTGAAACTCTCATGCGAAGGCTTTTGTCGTGTATTGTGAGTATGATTAAATGAAATTTCATCGATAAAAATGTGACCTTTTCAGTGAAACTATGGCATTCTCTCCATTTCACGCCATGATTTGGCACCAAAATGGCAGGAAAGCCTCTCAAAAGGACGTCTCTTTCGATGTCTGTCAATCATGTCCCATATCGTCAATAATTTGCTAGACAATTCAAGCAAGACTATTTCATTTAGCTAATAATTACTAGAGTGTTTAAGTTATCCAAAATAGTTAAAATAAAACTCCTGAGCATGAAAACTTCGCGTAAATCTACCATTAATTTTGGCTCGATTTCGTGATTCATAGCGGCCGCTGTTATCACTACGAAAATCTTCGCTGCAGTGTTGATGAAATCATACTTTTTCGAATCTCATTAGAACTGAGATCTCCCGTGAGCAGAATGGGCTCATTGAAATCGCCCGCGAAGTTCAAATGGCATAGCGTAGTGACATCACAGAATCTTATTCAGTACTGCCAAAGTTCAAAACAATATTTTAATCTGTAAACATATTTCAATCTGTATAAATTACATCGTTGAAAATTGGAAGACACAGTAAGGAAGTAAAATAGGAATAATAATTTCTATTGGAAGAAAACTGAGCGTCGCTCAAAAGTCTTGAGTTCGAATCCCGGCTGATTGGAATCGAATTTTTCTGATCAGGGAATGGCTGTTCTTGAATTGGTGATGATCTCTAAGGCGGAGTCGAATCCTGTCGGATGGAGATCTCTTTGTTTATTTATAAATAATTATTGGCTGTTTTCATTCGAGAATTTTCTTTTCCTAGAAGAATGCAAAAATTTAATTTTGTATTAACCATATTATAATAGTAATCGCTTTTTATGTCTGTATAAATATTTTTGCTAGTATTGTCATTTTAGACGCCGTTTTCTTTTCGGTGTCCATAAAATAAAGTACGATTCATAATGTTCACTCTTAAGTGATGGCTCATGGCAGTGACGTCAGATTAATGTTTTTGATCTTTTGCAACAGGCGAATTATTTAATTTCTTCATTAGCATTTCAGGTATTTCATTAATAGGAGAAATTGTTTAATTGTTAATGAAACTTTCATTGGCAACGCAATGAAATACGAAAACATTGAAGTTAATTTACATTGGCTCGCCAAAGAGGATGCTTTAAAAACATCTTTTAATGAAATCAAAACTACTGTATCTAACCAGATTGGCTTAATTCAATAAGCATCGTTATCTTCAGAGGCAGACACTGGAAGTATGAGGGGGGACCCAAAAATAAGAGAAATTTCATTAAAACTTTTTTATTTCTCAATATTTTTACACTAAATTTTTATCACCTTCAAAGTACTCTCCATTAACCAATATACATTTGTCTAAACGTTTTTCCCATTGATCAAAACAGCTCTGGAACTTACATAATGGGATGTCTTTTAACCCCTCCAGCGATTTTTGTTTCACTTCTTCCACAGTCCCAAAACGTTTTCCTTTCATGTTCTTTTTGAGCCTAGGGAACAAAAAGAAGTCACAGGGGGCCAGGTCAGGTGAGTACGGCGGGTGAGTAATCGGTGTCATTCCGTTTTTACTCAAAAACTGCCTCACAGACAACGCAGTGTGAGCCAAATTTGGCTGCAACTCTTCTCATGCGCAAATCCTCTGATAAAATCCTCTGAATTGAACTCCATGACATGCCAGAAATATTAGAGAGCTCATCAATTGTTCGGCGACGATCTTCACGGACTAGGGTGTTGATTTTTTCAACGTTGTCGTCAGTTCTTGAAGTTGAGGGGCGCCCGGAACGAGGTTGGTCTTCAATCGTCATTTCGCCCCTTTTAAACCGCGAAAACCAGTCGTAGACCCGAGCTTGACTCAAAGCATCAACCTTGTAAGCTGTTTGAAGCATTACAAGAGTTTCCGCAGCCGTTTTCCCCAACAGAAAACAAAATTTTACCGCCGCGCGTTGCTCTCGAGCGTCAGCCATCTCACGTTTTCGCCACATGGGAAAAAGTTACTTTGATAAAAGAAATGCTGCGCACAAACAGTTGCTCTCACGGCGACGAAACGTTGGATACTGACTCATGAGAGTTCCCGCCAAAATACCCTACCAACCAGAACTCGGTCCCCTGACGTTCCTCCCCTCCACAGCCCGGTTCTCGTTACTTTTGGGTCCCCCCACGTATTGCTACTTTAGTGGCACTTAATACGTAATAATAAAATAATGCAGTTTTCCGCACTTATTTAATCATCTAAGGTAACGAATTTTTCTCCTATTCCCACCCTGATTAAGTTATCCAAAAGGATTGACGTGGCAAGTATAGAGCTGAAATTTTTCTTTATTTGAAGTACTGCACTAAATACAGTATAAAATTCAATTGGAAAGTGTTACATAATGCCATTTGTCATGCCAAAAATAGTTTCGAAGTGTATTTCGAATAATTGTATATTCGACCATATGTCGTTGAATAAATAAAAAGTCTTACCTTTACGGATTGGGCTCTACACCTGACATGCCATCGCATTCATTTCCTTCCAAATATATCGTGCTTCGTCGAGGAAGTGACGAAATCTCTCGTAACAAATTTCACGGGCAAGAGCGAGGGCTGCTGCAGTGAGCGTCCAAAGAGAACGCTTCTCTGCCTGAAGATGGCTGCGTTGTTGTGGTATTGGGAAATGCAAGAGCTGTTGAGTAACTTCTTCTTTCTTACAAATGGATGTTGGAGATCCATTTAAACCCGAGGACAGACATTGTTTTTTGGTTTGAGGCGAATAAGTGCGGATTGCAGAGCATCTTGGGAAGGGAAAAACCCCTCTTATGCGGGTTTTCTTGCTTGCCAAAGTTGAAGATGGGAAAAAAGCATGCGAAATAATTTTGTGTAAGAATGGGTGCCTTTTCGTCATGTTTTTTAAGAATGATAATATTTTTGGACAAAGATCTTCCATGTTGGTCCTTTTTCACTCTACAGTGAGTCAATATTTACGATTAAGATAGATGATCAAGGAAAAATAACGAATTTTTTTAACAGCAGTGATGAGAGGACATCAAGACTACGCTCAACGCCAACTGCCTCTGGTTGATTTCATATGTTTACAACATGAGATTGCTGGAAAAGTGAAACATCTATCTATATGCTTCCATGTATAATTTTTCTGCTGTTTCACTGTTTCTTCATCATTGTTTTTTCTTTTATAACTTATATCACTCAGTGTTGACTTATGATCCATTCCTGCTCTGTTTGCTCTTTCAGTTGCAACCTGCGTCCATTCTTAATTCGATCCCCGAGCCTTATTTAGTACGCAGCGTAGTAATGAATGTATGATAATAAGCGAATTTCAACATATTATAAGTCGTAAAGCTACACTCAAAGAAAATTACACCAAATAAACAAAACTTGACTTCATTACAAAAGAAAAATAAAGAAGGTATTTTACGAGGCCCTTCAGAAGTTGTGGCTCGCTATTGGATCCGCCTTTGATCTACATTTACTATATATTATGTACTATATTATGATATATTTGCTTTACTTTCCTAATCTATTACTTTCGCGAATCGGAAAATATGAATTCTTTGAAGGACTGGTTCTAGCATATATTTCTCTCACCAGAACAGCCTACGCAACAAGAAAGACACATTCTACATCTACTATCTCTGAATTTATGAATTAAGGTTTAGATCGAGCCTTTTTTCTTTTAAATCATCTGAGTAATGCTCATCGATCTGTCGTAGTAATTCTTTAAAAAAAGACTTTCCTTTGGTGGTGTCTTTTGTAATTCGTGAATAAAACCAGTCTATTCACTGCATCCAAGGCGAATTATAATATTGTCTTTTTATTCGCTGTAGTTTGACAACCTCCATTTTGGAGATGGCAATTACCTGTATGCTAAGTGATGCGATGGATTGACGTTCAAATGATTACAGTAGACATAAGAATAAAACTTTAAAAGCTAAATGTCAATGAAATATTCCGATAAAATCTATTAACTATAGAGTCAAACAAACAATCACCGTTACCACTGACGTATCAGGTGATTCAGAGTGAATATTACATAAATTATTTGATTGCTTTCTTTTGCTGGATCCCGATAATATCGGCCTTTAGACGTGAATGAATTTGGCCAAATTTCTATCAGTTTTCAACATTATTCTCGTAAATAAACAAAAGTCTCACGTGGTGGCTGCGAGGAAAATTCATAATCCTCTATTTCGTTGAGAAATATTTGCAGTTTATAACGCCCGAAATTTATGATAAAAATAACCTATGTAATGGATAGAATAAGCTTATACATCGGGAAAAATCTAATGTCAAATTACAAAAGAGGTACTGGGAGATAAATTTCAAGTAAAATGTGTTAATACAATTTTTATTCTGCAAAAGTAATCAATAAATTATAAACAAATATTAATTAAATAATAAATAAATAACGAATAAAAAGCAAATAAATAGTAAATTAATAAAAAAATGGTTAATAAATGCACAATAAATGAAAATGGTAATTTACAAGGAATGACAAAAAAGTAGTAAATAATTACTAAATGAGGATGTATTAGTGAATTGAGTAATAGGAGATATCGACTGGTGAACGGAAGAAAACAAAGCTCTGCATTAATACAATTGTGTGTTCTAATTAATACTACTATTGGAGAGATGTGACTGCTCAATATCCTTGACGCATACGCGTGTTGGTATGTCTTTCCCCACAGTCTCTCACACAAATGGCACATCACTTCTTACTATGGAAATGGACTTATGTTTACACAACCCAACCATCAGTAAAACCCGTTTAAGACGCTATCCCTCTTAATAGGCTGTTTTGTCCACACTAAACACGTAGTAAGAGCCGCTTATAGCGCGGATTTTTCCTCCGCTTCATTCGAAAGACTGCGTCGAAGGGGTTTCCTTTCGAATTCTGTGGGCTGTTGAGACAACAACAAGCACTGCAATATTTTCATCAGATGTCTTGTATCATTGAAATTTACTTCAGTTTCGTTACTTTTACTTAATTGATTAAAATCAATTTATTATTAATTAATTAATCAATTTTATTAATTTTAACGTTTGGCATCTTCCTCCAATATTTGCAGTATTAAAAATAAAATTTTTGGAGACGTATTTATTGGCAAAATCTGTAAGAATTCCGTGAGATTCCGGAAAAATGTAGTCGCCAAAATGCTACTTTTCGTTCTATTTAAGAAGAAGAAATTCTTCCAATGGGAGAGTTTATGAAAAATAAAATAAAATTTATTTTCTGCATAAATGACAAAATAATTGTTAAGAAAGTAGCGCAAAACTCATATATTATCATGAATTTTGAAAGTCTGGATCTTCTTGGTGAAATTATTTTTCATAATTCTATTTCTCATTAATCGATTGTTTCCTTGTAATCCAGGCTCTATAGACTAGAAGTTATGGAATGTTTCAGATCAGAACTATTTTGAATGTTACATTTAATTACCATTTTAACAGAAATATTCGGGAGTGATTGACGCAAACTACTATTTTACATAATAAAGGTCTTCCATGTAATTGAACACAGCAGAGCATCAATTCCAATCATTTAGGAATCGGTTGCCATTACGTATTTTGGCTTTCCCAGATCAATCTATCTTCTGACGTTTCATAACAACTGTTCTATTCGATGGCCTTCGACTCTATTCTTCCATTTCTAGAAATTTCTCCTTACCATTTGCTTATTGCACCAGAGGTTCTGTACAACTTGTCTCTTAAACCGAATCTCATTAATTTCTTTCTTTCTTTGTTTAATTAGTTCAAAGTTCACTCAAATTTCTACAAAATCGCATGGATGAACTAAAAAAACAATTTCACTCTCAGCAAATGAAAATGAAATAATAATCAATTCACAATAAAAAATAAAATAAGGAATCAATTATTAGCCTTATGTTTCTATAAATGAGGTATTTATAAAATTATTGTTAAGTGAACATATTCTGTGAAGTGATGCACTATTGTAGAAGCGTTCCTAACGTGAATAATCCTGCCTCATTGGTAGGGAACGTTAAATTTATTTTACTTAATAAGTCGTCACATTTTGTAAAAAATCTTATCTCACCCAGAGTGAATAAAACAATTTTCCAATCTTAGGAAATTAACCATTAATACCGTCATGCCCCAGAATTTAATCTAACGAAAAGGCGAAAACACAATAAAACAATAAACTTTATCCCGTCCACAAAATATCATTTAATGCAATGAAGAAGTAGCCTTGCGAATAGCATAAAATACTAAGAATATTTAATCAGCTATGGAAAGATATGATATGTTTCTACGAACGTATAAAAAGGAGATTCGGATCGATGACATTATGAAGACCACTTGAAATAGCAATTCGCGCTCAATAAAGATGGACCCGATGTTAGAAAAGACTTAAAGTATTGATTTTTAATTTTACAAATTGCAAAATTTTTCTATTTGATGCTGCAATTTATTCGAAAATTGTGTCATTCAGTTTTGCTGCAGTGATATTTTTCGTTCCGATTTTCGCTCACGAAGACAGCAAATATCGATACTAGAATCGAACAGGTTTTCACCCTGACCATTTATATATTATATGCTTCTGAAATTTTATATTATAATCATTATTGCGTTTATATTTAATTAATCGAAGTCAGTAAGTCCTATAAAAATACATGGAAGAAATTTTTGAAATGTCATTTCATGCACTTTCCGACGAGATTGAAATACGAAATTTGGGGATTCATAAGAGGGAAAAATAACCTATCAAATACCGATATTCTGTACAAAAAGTATCCTTCGTAAGACTCAAGGGAATCTAAAATACTTTCATAAGAAATCCAGGTTTATTTTGATCATCGTAGACTTCTTTTCTTTCGCGGAAATAATGGATTACAAAGTCGAGATAAGAATCAAAAAAAGAAAATTGAATATAGATTCTTATTTTATCTCATAAATATGGTTTAAGATTGAAAAACTGCGAGGATTCTCTGAATTACGATGTATAATATTCCCCCGAAAGTTTGTTTTGATAAATCTTGCTTTTTTCATTTACACTTTACACTAAATTTTAGAATAAAACTTAGTACTAGTTAAGTGCTAGTCAAATTTACGCATGTTTAGTTAATCTTTCTCCAATTAAGTTTAAGTGAAATTGTTGGGAGATTAAACCTAAAATCGGAATAAATGCCTCTAGTCGCTTCAAGTTCTAGATTTCCTCTTCTTCATCTTCATCGTCATTCTTGAAAGAAAGAAAAAGGAACTCAATGACTAAGAGACAATGGTTTCTCCAAGCGCCGACATGGGCAACCGTCGAGGGCAATTCCTCGGAAAAAGATTATCGTCCGGCGGCCACCAGTTATTCAGAAATCCCAATGCGCATTTCAGAAACTAAGCTTCAATGATCACAGGGGGTCCAATGCTGAATGAGATGAAAGAGTGGATTGTGAGGTATTTGTAACTGTTTGTCGTAGGAGGGGTTTTTCTGGTGTGACGTACGGGAAGGAGGTGGGGAACGGAAATTCCGGGATTAGGACCTTTTAAGAAGCAGTCTCCAAAAGAGAGTATAATGAAGAAGTTGGGATAGGACCCTTGTCGGCATTCATGAGTTTTCCTTGGTTTTGATGTATGAAGATGCTCTCATAAGCATCTAGTTTTGAGTTTTTCCTTATCGATTTCTTTAATTTTAAATTGTCTAAAATCCTATGATTGTGTTCTTGTATGTGTTGCGCAACACTGTATTTATTAATTTTGTTGTGTCTGAAGTGAGCTAAGTGATCTTTGAATCTATTCTCTATTTTGCGTTTTGATTGCCCTAGGTATAGTTTATCTCAATCTTGGCATGAAATTTCATAAATGCCAGATTTTTGTATTGGTGTCGTAGTGTCTTTGGGGTTATGAAGGAGGTTGAATAGTTTGTTACTATTAACAAACACCGGAGTAAAATTGAATTTGGAGAAAATATTTTTCAATCTGTTGCTGGTTCCCGGAGCATAGGGAAGTTTTATGAATTTGTGTTTTTGTTTTCAGTTGAGGTTATAGTTGTGTTATGTTTTAGTTGGAGTTTATGTTTGTGTTTCCTAAGAATGTTGTTAACCATGTCTTGATCTTATCCGTTTTGTTTTGCGATATTGCTGATGTGGTTTAATTCTTTCTTGAAGTCTTTTTGTGAAAGTGGTATTTTAAGTTCTTACTTTCTCTAATCGTCTCTGTTTTACCTCCCTCATTTCGGACTTTTTTTTCTTCTTTTGCTCATACAAATACTTCATTTCACTGGCTTGAATTTTTCTAAAATGTTCATCTTTCCATGATATGCTTTCTATTCCATTAATAGATAGGGAACTAACAGACTGATGTACACAGAGACTGATATAGCTGTATTTTCGTTTGATGAACTATTTCCCTCTTACCCTTGATTGTTTTACTAAACTAGTAGTGCATGGCATTTGCCTTCTTGTTTAAAATTTCTTCGTCGTATATTCCATCACTTGTAATTCCCATGCATTCATACCCACACATCCATTTACTTGTTCCATTTTTTGATTTCTATGTTTGCTTATAATGTTCTTATTCCCTTCTTCTTTTGCAATACTTTACTTTTCTCTACATTTATTTCCTTATTCTTTCTTGTAAATTCTTCTCCCAATTCTGTCGCACATCTTTATAGCTTTCTCAATTTCAAACATTTTCAAAATTTACATTTGTATCGCACTAAATATATAGTGATAGTGCAGACACGAAGGTACATGCACAAGGTTTGCAAAACATACATACGTATGTTTGCACCTTCCAAATGAATTGGATTAAACTGTAAGAAACAATTCCAAAGATCGGAACGAAATAACTATCGGTTTTCCGGTTCAACAGTTTCAATTATTTCGGTTCGATCGCTTCCGAATAATTAGCGAATACTGAGTGACAACGAGTGTCTGTATTATTCATTTTAAGAAAATCTTTCTTTGGTTTCCAAGCACGAGAAGGCCACATTATGTCTCATAAATGCATTTCGTTATTCAAATGTTTAAACGTCGACATTTTATATGAGTGAACGAATTCATTCCTCATTTAAACTGAAAGAAAACATTTTCTATTTTATCTTAATTCTCTATCATTTGCAAGATTTAAAAGTAAAATAACTTAAATCAGTTTATTCAGTTTATTTCAGTTATTGACCAAAAGGCTAAGAGGAGCAGAAGTTCCCAACTCTCATAGTTCTTGCGGTATTTGAGATTAAAAAGAAACACTTTTCAATGGAAACTATTTCCAGTCTAAGCACAACCTCAGTAAAACACAGAGCACACGTTTCAATGCTTAAGCATCATTATGATGATAATAACATGAAGCATGTTAAACATTGTTCATTTTAAGGTGCAAATGACTCTTTTTTTGTACGAAAAAATATGGTTCCCAAGAAAAAGGCAACCAGTGGCACAAGAGGACTTCCTATTCACCTATTTGAAAATGCGTAAGGAAATTAAAATTCGTAATACCCGGTCCTGGCGGTACCTTAACTGTATATAATTTATCAATTTATGAAATAAAAAGTATAAACTATAGACATTCAAGCGTCTTATCACCAGTGGACATTTTGAGGGCAGCACGGGAATGTGTTAACAAGAAGTCCAATTACCACGGGTATTCACAGCACGCGCCACTTCCATTAGACATCCTCATTGGCGTCAATCACAAGAATAACTGCGTAGAATAGCATTTTAACTCCTTGTTTCCTTTACATCTTCGGCTCTCTATTTTTCAAGTAAGAGTTTTGCACCTTAGGAACGAATGGCGATCTTTGCCACATATATATGTGTGTGTGTGTATATATATATCTGACAGCGTCTTTCGTTGTTACTATATTTTGGTCATTGTTCACTCTACAATGAAGCACCAGAGAGACGATAATTATACTAGAATATTAGAATAAAGTAAACAGTTTTCGATTGGACGCGCATTGTGGCAAGTGAAGCAGACTAAAGAATTTTTTGCTTATTTAAAAGAAAAATATCATTATCTTTCGATTTGCATCGTAAAAGAAGGACAATTTCTTTCTTTGCAACTCTTAAAGCGTGTTTTTCTGCATTGCAAATAGTAATATAAAATATATAAAATATCTTATATAATATAAATCTTATATATAAAAGATATTATATTATTTATAAAAAGAGTATAAAAAGCTATCGCCTTAAACATTCTTTCGTCATTAATAAGACGTTCTAATACATCCCTGATTCATCAGGCAGAGTACATTTAATCAAACTCAATTATGACAGTTTACGGAAAATTGCTGTACAATAATTACTCAACAATCATTGCTCGACAACGATTGTTTGCCAGACATTACTTATCAATAATTGCTAAATAAACGATTGTTCATCACTGGCCAGATTCGTTCTTCACCGATGATGATCTCATTTGCACAGAATTCGAAGTTTTGAAATTAAATAGCTTTCGGAAATATATTATATCCCCCAAATAAACCAGTGTTAAACACTGGAGAAGCGAGTTTTCGTTGAATTGGTGCTTCTTTATCCATTGAATTTGACGTGTTTAATCATTTATGTATCTAAAAACTACGAATATTTATGTGAAATGAAAATTTGACCCTTGCAATGTTCAACAATTCGAGCATTATTAAAAGTCGAATCATTCAATCTTCAGTTCGACGTTAAATCACGTAAACTTGTTTTCATTAAAATCGTTTGAAGGTTCGCAAGAATTAGTTTACATGATTCAAGATGAAAGAAATCGGTTTCAAATGCATATCGTCGATCTTAGATTTCGGTTCTAAATTATGAGAAAACTGTTCAAATATTCGTTTTGATTACCTCATCTCATTGAATATAAAAGATGTTTGACTCTCTTCCTTACAAATATTATTAACCAAAATATTACTTCTGTTTTCCCCGTTCAACGGGCACTTGAGTTATGAATGTGATTTTTAGTAAGTACATATTACGTATCCTCTATTTGTATACTTTGTCTGAATGATGAAACTGAATTGAGCCTTTATCGCAGAATACATATTGACATTCCCTCTCTTCATTCTGAGCAAAACAGATTTTCAAAAAACAGAAATATCCATCTTTCGGTGACATTTTCATTTTATTTGGGTTTTCCTAAAATAAATTTACGGGATAATTTTTTAGTACGTTTCACTAAATTTTAAATTTCTATCTTCTATTAGTTTATTTTGTATTTACATATGACATACCAAAAATACCTACAACTGTTCAGTTTTTAAATTTTAACAATATTTATCAATCATTTCATCATAATTATATTGAAAATTCCGGGACTACCCCTCTAACTGTAGGCTGAATTTCAAGTCGAAGGTCCTCAAATCTTATTTCCCATTTTATTGTATGCTGGAATGCCGCGCTACTCCCAATGCATATTCGTGAATGTTGTTTCGGATTTAAATCGGGAAATGCTTCACAAAAATATTTGAATTTCCCGCCGTACATTTCTTTTGGGAGAAATACGACCGCCTGGTGTCGAACCTAGAACAAAGGATCATTGCATTAAGATATTAAATAGGGGCAACTCCGATATCACATCGTTCTATAATAAGATTCCCATTTGAATGTGTCATCGCACTAAAGATAATAACTGCTGAAATTTATTCAAGTGTCTTAGGTTTCCATGTTTTTGGAAAGGCCTTCAAAAAATTCTTAAAAAACGCCACAATTAAAGGGGAGAATTTTGCACCCTCCTGGCGTCGAACCCACGCTCATTTAATGGCATTCCTTCCATTGATATTATAGTCCGACGATCTTGAATTCTGTGCGGAAGTGCTTTAAAAATCACGCAATCTGTCCTCATGGGGACCCTGGAATAGGGGTTTCGTAGCAATGTCGAATCTCAAACTGAAATAAAAAAGGATACAATCATATACGTATATCCTTTGAAGTCATTCCGAAGTTTCTGTTCATAGAAAATTCTGTTTATTCGGATAATTTGATTACAATAGCTTCAGAAGAGCTGAAGTTGATTCTCAATGTTAAGTAAACGTAGATAATTTCCATAAAAAATTGCACAAATCTACCCATAAGAAATAAAAAAGTTGATAGCTAAGTAACAAAATAGTCGTGGAGTTACGTTTTTACTTGATATACTACTATGATATGTGACATAAATTAATAAAAGAGGAATGATACGTACACCCCCTGCCACACGCCGAAAGACGACTCGTAGGATACGAATTATGTTGTAGATTTATCCGTCTCTTAGTAGTTACATTATATCTTAATAGCGTAGACAAAGTCGAGCTGGTTAAAAGAAACTACGTTCTCTGCAATGCTGTGCAAATCGGCACTGCAAATTGTTCCTAACTGGAAATGCTAAAATTCCATATCATTTTTGCCTCCTATTTACATATCCTATCATTCATTCTAATCATTACTTTCATAAGGACCTAAAACCGTGTATTCTTTGGTAAAAATAAATGAGGTCGGCTTCAACAATTGCATTGGTCGTCAAGGGGACTGGTTATTTATAGCCTCAAAATTTCACAAAATATCTGTTTATTTTCACCCAATTCTCACCATTTCTACTTGATAATACATGACAAAAATAAGAATGTTTATTCAATTCCCTTTCTTTTGGTGCAGGTCTCGATTTCGTACAGCTATTATTTCTAATTTTATTTTTCAAACGAAATGTAGCCTGCAACCGATAAAAGTGAAGTTTACGTGTATTTCTTATGAGAACGGTTTTTCTTGTCTGGATTCGGACTGGAGACCTTTAGGAAAATAAAAAGTAGCCTATTATCTGCGAAGGGAATACATTTAACGATCTTGAGAGTTTAAAAGTCTTGCTATTTCTCGAGTTTTAGGCGAACACACACACAAACACACATACATACACAAACACCTTATTTTATTATAATAAAGGTATTTCTTTTGATTAAATTTTTAATGAGAGGCCATTCAGTTTCATCTATATTAGTCTTTTCTACTGAAACATTAATCGATATTCGAGAAATGAGATTAATCTCTATCAAAAGTGTATTATTGGAATAGGATTTAATGATCCATTATCCAAAAGACATTCCTAGTCATATTGTATATTTCATAAAATCCTGGAAATGAATATACTTACAATTAAAGTTATAATCGATGGTGAAACGAGATAGACCGCAGACGTCTGATAGAAATAATAGACATTTTAATTGTGGAAATCCTCAGAAATATTATTTCTAGTAAAACATTAAATTGGGACGAGGCTTACATTGAAATGGCAGAACGACTGATCCGCGTGGAATTCTCCTTTGCAAGATGAGAGAACATTTACAGGGTGATTCACGGTTGTGTGAGTTTACACAAGTCACGTATCTGGGAATCGTAATTTTCGATAAATTGGGTAAATAAATCTTTGAAATATAGTAGCAGTGTGATGGTGGATAATCTAAAGATACGAAATCCAATTTACTCTGGAGAGGAAAGCAAATAGTTCGCCTAAGTAAGTTCGAATTTTCTTTCGTATTTCTAGTATCTAAAGGGGCCTAACACTTAATTGATTCACTTATGAGAGGGGGATTATAAACATAAGTTTTTCTCCCAATGCGAAGCCATTGCTGAAACACTTTGGTTCTGACGGTAATTCGATTAGCAGCACTCGTAATACAAAATGTCACTTTGAAACTTGAAGTACGCGGAACAGTGCGATTACTTAATATTTGCCTAACTTATTTAATAATTGCATCCATATAGAAAGGCTTGGGAGAGTTCTGTTATTGACATGAAATTATTACCACTTTTAAAGCACTCAGAAAAATTCAGGCTTCGATAATCTATAATGGATCCAAAGGAGATCCAAATCATTATTTCAATAAATAAAGACTTGAAATGGGGATTATACTTTTAAATAAAATTCACAGTTTCAGGCGTTGTCTTGTGGAAATATTCCATAATTAGTAAGAAAACTTTTGTACTTTTTCCACAAATTAATTTTATTATAAACAAAAGACTGTAAAGCACACACGACTAGTTTCGGAGATTGATCTCCATCATCAAGTGATGATGGAGATCAATTGTATTGGATTTTGTAATGCTTACCTAATACTTGTTGAGAATGGTGTACGAAGAGAGTTACCAACATATTTACAGATTCCTTTTCATCACGGAAAGGATTGGTACTTTATCAGAATCTGTATTTATTTGTTCCCTGAACACCACGCCTATTTTATCATTTCATCAGTTTACAAAATTACAATATTAAAATAACGAACGTTCTTTTTACGTGTGATAAATTATATTCGTTATTATTATGAAATAGCAAATACATTTTATATTCCAATTCAGTGGTCCTAGTTTGCTACATCTCCCCAATGCTACGACGAAATGCTCCAAAAGGAGGTAAAATATTTTTAAAGAATACCCAAAAATAGAGAGCACCTTTTTACTTAAATTCGCATTTACAATTTATTACCACGTATGATAATCTACGAATTGTTTAACGGGTGTGCTACACACACTACTACACTGTTCGATATTTTTTGATCTTCAGTTTGAGACCAAAGGAAACAACAAAGTGACTTTTATTTGCAAGATAGGGAAATTCTCACCTTAGAACTCATGGTAAATTATTTGACTGTCGCCCAATATATGTACGTAATATGTGGTTTTAGTGGCTGTTTTTTCAGTTCGGCACTTATTTTATTCGTATTGTTATCCTGTTTATCATTATTTTTGGGATGAATGTAAACGTTTTTGACCGCGTGCGATGGTCAAAGTTATTTATAAATTAATAAATGGCAAGAACTGATGGTCAATTTTCGGAAGGGAAGTAAGTTTTTGTGGGATTTAAACAGTTTCTATGTCAAATACTATAGCAGTGTCAAAAAAATCAGTGTATCCAGTTTATATTGCTCAATAACGGCCACATATTTCTTTGTTACCATCAAGTAGGAGGAGATCAGTGCAGACAAAACATATTCTGAGGATTAAATGACATACTATGAAGCTGTTTTCAGTGCTTCGTGCATTCTTCTTATGGACTTCATTTAGTAGACGTCTCTAATCTGTTTGAATCCTTCATATTTCACAATCATAAGTATGGAAGTGAACGATTGTCCTTATCAAAATTATGAAGAGTGTTGAACTAATGTTTGTCTCATAAGTTACAAATTCGTTTTGTTCAGAGTGAGATGCAATATACTCGTGAGAATCAATCAGCTTGTAAAACCCAATTAAGGCGCATTTCGCTTATGCACTATAGCCGGGTTGTTTGATGATGGTTATGGCAACCAATATGGCAACCATCATCAAACAACCCGTTTGATGATGGTTGTCATATTTTTGAAGAATGGTCTGCACAAAGAAATCGTTTTATCTTCTTAATTTTGGTCTTTTTTCACTCCACAATGAATTAATTTTACCACAGTTAATGAAGAACTTCTTATCAGGGGTTTTCCCTTGGCTTTATGTTGAGAGGAAAGCAAACTGTCGTTCACTCAGAGTTTGCTTCGGGCTGTCATACTTTTATTCTAAAAAGCCATTCCAAAGAAGAATTCAGAGATCATTTCTATGGAATTAAGAGGATCGGGCTTTACTGTATACTTGAATTATTTGAACAAATAAATGTTTTCCATTCTTTCATAAGTGGGCATTTTGCATTCATAAGCTATTCGTCGGGCTCCATTAGATATAACTTCTTTATTCCCCACTTTTATATTTTCAACATTCTACGAAAACGGAATCTTACCTTTGGTGATATTTTTATGAAGCTGTGTAGTTATATTTTTAAAATTTAAAATCCATTCTAAAAGTTATGTAGTATAATAATGAACTTATGAATGAAATCAAATTCCATACTAAAGGAAAACTACTTTTGAGCTTTAAAATGAGCAAATGCAATACAATTCATGTATGAGAAAGCGGCGTTTGAATGAATCTTTTGTAACTATTCGGACTATTTTTCTAGGAACTTGCAAAAATATTTCTATCGATTTTATAACGCCATTGGCATGCGATCTCGTTGCAAATCCCGGTTAATACGCCATTTTTCCCTCTTTCAACAAGATACCGCTTCAGATTCTCATCCAAACCCGCTGTGGGCAATCTTCCACTTCGGTCGTTGGACCGATATTCCTCCGTAATTATCTATCTGATAAGAATTGTAGTGAAAAGGGTTGTATTGAATTGTGGTGAAAATTAAGTAACAAGAGAAGAAAGCAGACCATTCTTCATAAACATGAGGAGAAGACAACCAATAGTTCTAGTCTACAGCTACGGCAAGGAAACATTCGCATTCTTATTTGTTCCTTTGGTTCTAGTTGCAAGCGGTGGCGCTGTTGGGTTCCTCCCCTCCCCTCCCCTCCCGTATGCCATGTTGCCATCGCTCCACATCGCAGTAGCACGGCAGACGAGTGACGGAGTGCATCCAAGTGTCCACCATCGAGGATAGAACA
Organism: Pachydiplax longipennis; assembly: GCA_036926295.1. NCBI lineage: Eukaryota > Metazoa > Arthropoda > Insecta > Odonata > Libellulidae > Pachydiplax > Pachydiplax longipennis. The sequence continues at coordinate 70,571,445 of JAVFKF010000015.1, forward strand.
TTGGTTTGTCTTTCGCCGCCCCTTTGAGGCGAATGGGGGCGGCGGAGGGCGGTGCGGGGGTATCCTCGGAGGCCCCTTTGCTGCTGTTGGACGCAGGCGGCGTCCGGGTGTCTTCGCACAGCCTCGGCAGACCGGAAAGCGTAGGAAAGAGGTAAGTTTCGCCATCTTCCCGTTTGGCCAGATAAGCCCGCCGCCACTTGTTGATTTCCCAATGACGAAGAAATCCTGCGTCGAAACGGATTCGTCGCAATGGACACAAGTGGAATAATTGTGTCAGACACCCGGAAGTTTGCGTTGTAATCGCGGCTTAATTTGAAAATTGCTTACGCGAGTGGAGATGAGGTCGCTTGCGCTCTGGTGATTTATTTATTTCCATATTCGTTGGCGAGGAAACCCGTGACGAAGTTCGAAGTAAACCAAACAGTTCTCGGAACTTCCTCCGACTTGACAACTGGTTTCGACCCAAAATAAATAATTAATATTTATTCCCCTAGTTTAAATGCTTATTTTCTTGTGCTATGTACCTGATGATGACCGTCGTTTGGGCCATCAAATAAATATACGGAGGAAGTCTCGAAGAACTGTTTAGGTTATTTTGTTTTTTTTTTTAATGTTTATAAATTAGAATCCTTTAGAAAGTATGACGATAGGTGAGGTGACAGACTTGTTAGTCTTAAAAATTATACCCGCAACATATTTACCCAAAATGGTATTTTACAATATTTGTTGCCTCCTCCTGTCGAGCTACTACAGCCCCATTTAAAGAGAGATACGCTGTTTACATAACTTCAAAATCAAAAAGCAAAGTTTAAGAACATCGTAGCTATAAATTAACTACAATATAATTACACTATATTCAGAATACATCCTGAAGCGGCATTTTTTGTGAGATTTGGATATGTGAACTGGATGTCGATAGATGGCCTTACATGTGTGGCTTATCCTAAATATGGAAATGATAGCTGAATTGCAACATGTGAATTGTACCAAATGACAAACGATTTTAGATGACGTAGAGCTTTTAAATTCTCCCTATAAAATATTAATTATTAGAAGCGCTTTTAACGGTGAAACAATAGTATTGAACAATTCAAATTAATACTATTTTCGATCTACGTTTGTGCTCTGCGACAAGAATATTGCCTATCGAACGTGAATCAGATTTAAATTTCGAAGACATTTCGACGCCAAAGAAAAACTTTGCTAAGTGCTGTTTATATAAAAATTTCCTTTTCGTCGACGTTTAAAAAAATATTTACCATTAAACCTTCATATTGTAATTTATATAACATATCCTAATAATGTTATGATGATAATGTTTCTTACGTCAAAAGAATAGGCATAAAGCGTATTAGCCTCGAGTAAGTGAGAACTTTAGAAATCTCTTGGTCTTCTCCATTGGACTTGCTTGTGAATTTTTATCGCTTAATTCCTCTTTAGGCTGTAGGATAGTTCCGTCCATTGAAATATCGGGGCTAAAGTTTTTCTTCTTCTTTGCGTACTCTGAATCGGGAAACCAAGCCATCTTTGAAATAAAGGCGGTTGGTAAAGTACGTTTGCAGGGGCGATGGTGCGTAAAATAAGAGAAATAAGTCGTTTTGAATCCGTTCCTTCAGAAAATGGATTATGTTTTTGCTTAAATGTAAAGAATATTCAAAGGAAGCAGAGTTATCATATTATGAACATTTTCAGTGCAATACAGTCAAAATTATCACGTGTTATCGCCTCGAACGAGGTATTTATAGCTCTCTAGGAATTATGAATTCCAGCTCTTTAACTTTAGATCATAACAATTAAACGATTAACTCGGTGAATTTGTTGTTCTCTCTGCACAACTTCTATTGGTGTCGTGATTCATATGTGCTTAGAGGCCTTAAAAAATGAAATGATTTTTATGAAGATGAGGTGTTTTTTGTTTCTTTTTCGATGCACCCGTCTCAAGATTCTTTACCGAACGCAGCGGAACTTGCCTTAAATATGTTAAATTAAATTTTCTATCGTCCGAAGAGAGTGATTTTTAATATTGTTTAATCAGATGAAGATTTTGAAAAAATCATCGATTTTTCAAATAATTTTATGATATTTTGTTGAACGTCTATAAATATAATAGATATTTAATTTCATATTCGTCATTCAATTCGTAAAAATACCGCTTAAGACACGATTGAACTACATAGCTTCCAAGTTTTTTTTTCATATTTTCCGATGTCCAAGTTTCACATTATATAATAATGTACTGAAAAATAAACATGTTTGCAAAAGATTTTCCGATTTCCAATTACATGTATTTGTTTCCTAAAATATCCCCTATATTTTCATACGCCTTCTTCGGCTATCCCACGTTTTACTGCATTCTCTTGTAATTACTCTCCCACTGTACTCTTGGCTTATCCTTGATTTTCTTTCAATTTTATTGGTGAACTAATCTTATTGATAAAAATGTCAAAGTATTAAAGTTTTTTGAATTATGATTTAAAAATAAATAAATAATGATAACATTATAATATTAATCATCAATAATATTTCACAATAACTACAGCAACATGTACTTCCCGTCTGAAATAAGGTTAATTATTCTGTTTTAGAGCTACATTTTGACAAGGAAGGTAGCTTCTCTCGTTATAATTTACCTATTATTTACTTATAGCGTATGTCACAATGTCTTTTGAGTTAAAATAATTTCTAATGTTTAGCTAATAAGGAAAATTCTCAAAAGCACATTGATCTACAAGCTCGAGGCATTAATCATAAAAAGGGAAGCCAATAAAGAACCTTATTTTTTCCATGGAATGAAAATTACTGCCGATATCGCGGAAATTATGATAATTTAGTTGAAACTAGAGATGGGAGTTTTTAATATAAAGATCGATTTCCCGAATCGGATCGAATCGTTTTCTTCGCATCGATTCAAACATAAGATCGTATTCTGAACATAGATCGGTTGCGTTGCCTCTTATTGGCCGTTTGAATCGTTTACAACGACGTCAATTGGCTGGAATGGTCACGTGACGCTCTTTAGCATCTACGTCTGTAAATATGCTGTACATATTACTTAACTTCATTAAGTATTTCGTCCCCCTAAGACGCAGACCTCTATCGCATACATTCCTATCGAAACGTACAGATCGGTTGGATGCATCGGATCGAAAGATCGGTTCTAAAAGATCGATTTAAACTAATCGAGATTGGGGTTAAAAGAATCGATCTGATCGCCCATTGAAACTATCATAATGCATTACTATACTACATTATGATGATTTAGATAAATCCCAAAACTACGCTTACAGTGGCATAGAGTAAGCGTGGAATTATAGCTTTCATTTTGGGGCAAATCAAGTATGCAATGTCAATTTTGAAGAATTCGTAAATCCCTGTCTATTAAAAAAATATTTGCAAAAGAAACGACAAGATTGGGTATAGATGGTTCGTAGGTATTTAGGATTTGGGAATCGAATTGAATCGTTTGCTTCGAATCGATTCAAACAAAAATGTAACCAAAGACCAACTAAACTTAATTAATTTTAACTAAAACAAGTTTAAGTTAATTTTATTATTAAGGGTCTTTAAATATTTTAAATATTAATAAGCATTCATGAAGCGAAGGGAACTGATGACGAAGGGCCTTGATAAAGGAATCAGGAAGAGATTGGTAAAATCCTTGGTGTGGAGTGTAATGTTGTACGGGTGTGAAACGTGGACGTTAAGAAAAGAGGATGTCAAAAGATTGGAGGCTTTTGAGATGTGGGTATGGCGTAGAATGGAGAAAGTAAGTTGGATCGATAGAAAAACGAACGAGGAGGTTCTAGAGATGGTTGGGGAGAAAAGGGTAATGACTGAAGTAATTACAAATAGACAGAAGAAATGGGTGTGTCAAATATTGAGAGGGGAGGGATTGTTAAAGAAAGCGATCGAGGGAAGAATGCTGGGGAAAAGACAGAGGGGAAGACAAAGACAGAAGACGAATTAAGGGGTGAGCTGAGGTACCCGGAATTGAAGGAGAGGGAATTAAATGTGGGGGCACATGAACCTACCGAAAGGTAGAACACTTATATCTATGTCAATAAAATATTTGTCTCAAAAATTGAATTCGTAAGTTGCTGTAAGCTGAAACATTTATGTTTGAAGTGTCTATCAATCAGTTTTTTATAATTTTCTCAACCGAGAAAATTATAAAAACCGATAAAAATATGAGTCTTGCTCAAGTATTCTTCTTACAAAACGTGTGTCACGTTTGTGCAATGATTCCTTCCTATTGAAATATGCTATAGAAAAAGAGCCTGAAAACGGTTAAAATGAAGTCTGTTTGCGTTTATTACGTTACATCACGCTTTGATTCATCTGGGACCAATATTACAGAGTCCCGAACGTTATTCGCTACGTATGGAGTAGCCGGCCGATTGAGGGTAAAGAAATGCGACAGAAAAGAGATGATAATTTGTCGAAGAGAATCGGATACAACTCATGAGATCTCACAAGGAGGAGGACGAAGGACCCATTTTAGGCTATTGGGCGGCGTGTGTGTTTTTTCGTTCGCTACTTATGTGGTTTTCCGAGCAACCACTTTATTAGTGTAGCTAGCCTGTGTCCGTTTTTATTTAGAATTTAAATTCGATTACAAAATAATATTCTTAACCGCGCGTCTGCATCGTGGACAAAAAATTTCGTTCTGATAGAGGCTGATCTTTACAAATTAAGGAACGAAACACGATATTTCCCGTAATGTACTCGTTTGAGAGAACGCGATTTCACATTACGCGGTGATTTAAAGGAACGTATCTTCGCGCTATGTGAGGGTTTACTGTACAAATAATCGCCAAATTTCACTGCATATATTACATTTTGTAGAGGGAAATCTATATTTGAGGATTATATAAGCTGAAAGAATTATGATCAAATCAAAAGTGCGAAGTACACTTCAAGACTATATACCACACTTTTACTAAAGATTAAAGATCACCTTAAAGGCATGTTTATCGTTCCGCAATGGTGTAGATCTGATTCTTCCTTGGATCCAAGTTGTTTTCTCTAATTGAGTTAAAAGATCTTCTTAGTGGCCTGTCAAAAGATGCTTCTGAATTTTCATGATTAAGTCTCAGAAATAAAAGCTTTGCTTTTAATCTCCTGCGAGGTCACTTTCTTGATTTATAAATGGAGAGAAACCACATCGTTTTATTTTAAAGAGGTAGGTTTTGTTTTCTGCGGTGGGATCACAAGAAAACTTAAAATAGAATGTGCAGCTACCTAGTAGCCCTTAGAATTTTCAAAAAGAAGCCCTGAATCAGCAATGTTGCATGAGAGAAATGACTTTGCATCACTTCTGTTGAACACTAAGTGCTTCTGTAGGAAGTTATTCAAAATACTAACCATATTGTGAGATGTACGTCAGACTGTAAAGTTTCCCTGCTTTTTGTGCTTATGATCAATTAAACTGAATGGCCACTTGGAGAAGATCCTACTCTTGGTGAAGTATCCATAAATGCCTCCTGAACAATTACAATAAAGTACCTCTTGAACACTTTCTGTAGCCATTCTTTCACATCTTAAGAAGCAAATCATGAAAATTCTATTAAACGATGGGAATTGTTTCAATTCCCCTGAAGGTGAACTTGATAGAGGGAGTTTTTGAAGGACCAAAATTATCTTAACATTTGTTTTACATTTAGATCTTAAACCTGCAAACCACCAGTGGCGCATGGCAGGGGGTGTAAAACACCGAAAACCCTATCTACCCTTGACTGCTGTTGGCTTCTCTAATACTTCAAAGAAATAATGACCAGAAATATCTGTCCTGGAAACTATTTTCCTGTAACGCTTCATCGTTTAGACTCGAAGATCACGTATGCTACTAACTGGTATAACAATATCAACTATCTCCTCCCCGAGATCCGTAGTGATAAATTTATTAAAAAGCTTCCTACGGTAATCAAGTCTTCTATCATCACTAAGTGTATCCCAACCGAGGGATTCTATTCTCGTATCTTAGCTGAAACACTGCTGTCAAATCCCCCTTAACAAATCTAGCTGCCCTACGTTGAACCATCTCATGGCTGGAAGTTAATCCCACTTCGTGCGGATCCCAAATCGCATGGCAGTACTCAAGGAGAGGTCGAATCAGTGAAAAGTACACTATTTCTTTTCCTCTTCATGAGCAATCCCTTAGGATTCTACTTGCTAAACTTTGCACCCAATTCGCTTTACCTACTACGGTTTGAATATGCTCTTTGAGAGATGAACTACTAAGCGTAATACCTAGATATTTATGATGCCTCATGAACTTCAACGGATATCCTGAAATATTATGGAGTACGCGAGTAACGTTAGTGGAACGTGTAAAGTTCATAGCTACGCACAGTACGCACTTTTTTACGTTCAAGTCTAACTGCCAATCCCTGAACCAACCTGAAATAACATTCAGATCGTTCTGTAAGCAAACAATGTCATATGGACTTGCAATCTCTCTATAAATAACAGTATCATCTGCAAATAGCCTAACATGACATCGAAAATTGTCCACTATATCGTTAATATAAATTAGGAACAGAATAGGACCTAATACACTACCCTGCGGAACACCAGATGTAATGCAAACCTCATCAGATAAAATTCCGTCCAACGAAACTCGCTGCGATCTATTTCCTAGAAACATTTTATCCATTCAACAACTTGTTGATTAATCCCTTAAGTAATCAATTTATGAATCATTTTTACATGTGAAAGATATTTTATATCTACATTTTCAATTTCAACAATAATAATTGAATGAATAATTGGGATAGCTTTTAAAGATGTGGTTCATAAATTTTTGGGAAATTACAAAGATACAACTCATAAAAATATTTTACAGCGTATGCTGATTGCATTTAAAGTTGGAGAATGTGAAAGTCCATTTCTCACACTTAAGAGGCCAAAGCAGAGGTTTCACAGTGGACGTGCGTCCAAGGAATGACTCTTGGCCGAAGGAAAAGAAGAAAATAAGTACTACTGAATATTTCTCAGTCACAAATTTGATGCTATTTTACGTGTTCATGAGACGGAGTGTTTTTTGGAAAAATCGGTATATTTAACTGTACATGATGGGGTAACTCAAAAGTCATTTACAGACTCTGCACACCCCAAAACATTCATATCTACATCTACATCTGTACCCTGCAAGCCGCCTTTCGGCGTGTGGAAGGGGGTGCAAGCACCAGGACTCTATTTGCCTAGTCGATTATTTTCGCGTATTGTTCTCGGAAAAAATGAATTCTTGAATCGACTGGTTTTGGCATCTATTTCTCTGATCTTTCTCGCTGTATCAGAACGGCCTATATAGCAAGGAGGGCGCATCATATCGGCTACATCTTCTATGAACGTGCTCTGTCTGAATTTATCTAGTAATTTAAATCTCTGATTGAGCCTTCTTTCTTCTAAAGATTCCCATCCTGCCTCCTGAAGCATCTGAGTAACACTTACCGATTTATCATAGCAATTTTTTACAAAGCGTATTGCCTTTCGTTGTATCTTTTCTATCTCGCGAATACAACACTTTTCAGCAGGGTCCCATACACTGCATGCGTACTCGAGGTGAGGCCTAACTGGCGCAAAGTAACATCGCTCGCGGACTTTTTCTTCGCTTTTACCGACTATTCTTTTGACGAAGCCATGAAAATGACGAAGATATGAAAATTTGCAAAATGAAAACTGACTAATGTCTTATGCAATTGGTTAGGGGGGAAACAAGAGTAATTTTGATCACCTTAATTATATTACATTATTCGGCGAAAAAATAATGCCGATAGATTTATATTTGTCATTTGTTAATTAAATGGTAAGAAAAGATTGTTTATGAATAACTTAATGGCCACGGTTTTATCTCTATAATTTTCGTTTGCATTTGAATTGCTTTGAAACTTTTCGAAAAATGATGTATTTTATCAAATTTTTGGAACTTAAACAGTGTCCGAAGATAAGAATCTTTTAGTTATGCCACTTGTGTTGGCCACTTTGTATAACCGTTATTTATAATAAAGAGAAAAGGAAGATGAACTTAATCTGTGGAGTCGCTCAATAATGTTAGGTAGCCAAATCAATCTTCCTTAAATTCCACACCTCTGTTGAATTGGTGTATTTCTTTCACAATCAATCGGGAATATCGGATAAATCAATAAACATGTACAGCTAGTTCCAAAAAAAACTTACCACCTAAGCCGCAACCCGCATAACATGCAGTGGATTTCCTCCGAGCGAGCCTTAAGAAGTGAGAGAGAGAGAGAGAGAGAGAGAGAGGAAAAACATGGCGGAGATGGTCTGCTTGAGTCATAACTCCGCCTGCAGAGTTGAAATGGATTTATTTGCTTTATTAATATTGCAAAGATTTATTAGTATCCTGAGTTTGGTGGCATTGACCTAGCAGAATAGTATTATAACAATACGGATGTCGTAATGCAAGAATTCAGTTATTATAAAAGGGTTATAACGAATCAGTATATATTCTAGCATTGCTTCTCGCACAGAGGGAAGCGTCGCACACGAGGTCCCGTTATTCCGAGGATACCGAGGCAAACCCCCTTCCCTTCCCTTCCTGTCATAAAATTCGAGTCTGAGACGAAAGGCACGAGCAGGCTGAAGGAACTTTTCGCAAACCCTGCCTCTGAGCCGCTCTGAGCTTATGTTTAGCACTGAGATGGGAGAAAGAAAATTTCCGCGCTGTTTGAATCAGTGTCGGACCAAAAATATATAGACCTCGAATTTGACGCCTTCGCTTCCAAAACTCTGCGGTTATAATGGGTTATATTATATAATATAATAGTAAGTAATATTATGCATCGTTCAAGAGAGCAGTTATTAGCCTTTAAAATTATATACGTAAGGAGTCCATATCGATCACCTGTTTTATCACAGCCTATGTGAATGCAATCTACACAAGTAAAGTAAGGCAAACTCATGGCCATATCTAGGCTATTACTTTAAATACATTAAAAAATCTATAAGTAAATATGTAGTATGAAGTCTCGAGGCATTCGCTGTGTATTTTAGATAAATTTTGTTTCATTTGATAAACATCGAAATTAAAACTCGATCGGTAAAAAATCAGTAAATTTTATCATCTATGCAGTTGGAATTTTTACTATACCGTTCAAATCAATTGAGAGAAAATGTGCTAGGATCGATTTTCCTAAATGCATAAAGATGACGGATACGAGACTACCATCTTTCACATTAATTTTGAATTCATTAATCAATTATTTTCGGTGTCATTGAAGTGTGAATCGAATAAACTTGATTTCTTCTGTGGATTCCTCTTGAAATGGTTGCAGTCACAAACCATTACGTTCTTAAACATTCTTCTCGCTATATTTATCACCTTTAAAAGTTCTAAAATACACAAAAAGATAGTGAGGATGAGGTTTGGTCATAATGCTCATTGAATGCTACTGTTAGCTATGAATGTAAAATTTTCAATTAATTTTGAATGTATACAAAACTACCTACATTATTTATATTTCAATTGTTTATTATAACGTTTACAATTATTATAATGTAGAAAACGTTAAAAATACGCAAAATAATAGGGACTCGGTGAAATAGTTTTTTCCAGGGCCTTTATCTGCAATTCCAACCCTGTAATAACACATGGGGAAGCGCATATGAGGCTCATGTTGAAATTTTGCTTCCCTCGGTTGATGGCTGGCCCTGCGTAACTCTCATATTTTTCGACAGAATTTTAATGATTGAGATGAATGGGTGGTGGTTTGGTATGGCTAGTCTATCTACATATATATCGCTTGGTGATATTGAAAATATTCCTTCGTATTTAAAATGTAATGGCTATGAGAAACTTTTTATCTCTCCAAATTCCATGACAAATTTGAGAAGCAAGATACAGGAGTGATTGGAAGAAGTGAATAAAGCAATGAATTCACCAGGACTTCAAGAGGGAGACTGTTTTGATAGAGATAGGGAAGTGAGAAGCGACTGCAAGAGTAATACATACACTCACATGGATTTAACAACCTAAAGTGTAAGAGGTATATTAATTCCAGATTTTTGGATAAATAACAATAGGTAATGGCATTTCTTGCGTTCCTCCTCGACCAACTGATTACTTTGAGTAGGAGCAACGACCTCTTTTAAAAGTATAACGCACTCACTCATCTCAATTTTCTCATCCAACATATATTTTTTCCGTTTATGACAGCCTCCAGAGAAACTACTCATTTATCCAATTTAAGTAATATCTTAGTCAAACATGGTTAACATTCAAATATACAGGATATAACGCCCATGGCTTATCATACTTTCAGAAATTTCCTTCTGATGCATAAGTAATTCCCAGGATCTCCGAAATCGTATACAAGAGCGATGTTCAATGTATCGTACCAATCTTTTAATTCTATAAGAAAGTTCGAGTAGTTTACTAAGCCAGAACCAAAACCATCTTCTTATCAGCAATTTATTTTGGAAAGAGAGTTCGGTTTTTTCAAACCGATAAAAATTGCTAACATTGGTATTACTATCTATGCAAGCCAATGGTTTATTCTAAATAACTTTAGAGATATAATTTATCGGTAATTGGCGTATAAACTTCAAGTTTCTGCGACGTTGAATATGCGGAGTGTCTACAATTCCGTATTTACGTTTCAATTCATATTTTAGTGACATTATAATAGAAGCTTTAGTCGATCTAGTAAGATCATATTCAACGCTCTATCAACTTTGTATTATAGATGTTGTAAGAGAAGTTAAACGATTTCGTTCTCGTAAGCGTAAGGAATAAATATTAGATGGCATTTCTCTAGTTCATTGTTCATTTCTCAAGTTATTTCAAACTACGAAATTTTGAGCTCAATATAGAGACAAAATAAAGCATAAAAAACAATATTTATAAATAAACAATCATTGACGAGGAGCTTGATTCATATAAATTGACGATAGGCAGCATTACTTACTTTTTCATTTTTGTTGTTGAATTAGTTATTTAGTATAAGCTAATACAGTTTATGCCATTCACTTTCAAAGCAGAATATAGAGATACTATAATTCTGATATGATACACCCAAACATTGTCAACTTTATGTTATCGTTCAGATTTTCCGAAGGTCCTATTTCCAACTGGAATGATCTTCCTTGCATTACTATTTTTAAAAATTCGAAACATCTTCGCAAAGTTCGTAGAGAATTATGATGTGCCTAGGATGAAGGATGTTACGAAGGTCCTTGGAGTGAATGTTGGAGTAATGGATTACATGTGGAACCAAGAATATTTTAACAGCTAAGGTATGAATCATGAGAATTAGAGGAATATTCTCATGTAAGTCTGTTTACAATCCGTTGGTTTCTATTTTTAACGTATTCTTCCATGACTCATATTACTCATAATTCATAATTATTGGCGGTGATTTTTCTTTTAATCATTATACATATTATGCACCATTCAAACAATTCGGGTTATATACTTTACTTGAGGCATTCAGAAACCGAATCAGCGATCATTAATCATTAGTCTCACTTTCACCTAGCGCATAGTTCTGAAAATCATTTCAATATAACAATGGAAATCATGGTGTGGGTGTTTTCACACACCCTGATATACGTCATACGGCGGCTCGCGGGGTATTAATGAAAATGTAAATAAACCAGGTGTTAATATGCAATATGCAAGTATAGAAAACCTGGAATTTATATGCAATATGCAAATCAGTCTTAAGGTTCTGATTTTCCATACTAACTGTTGTTTCTTAACCATCTTAAACTGTATTCCTTGCAAGAAGTCCTGAAAGGTCGTCTACCTCAAAAATAGAGTTGAATATCTTCATTCCCTAAGGGAATACCAGCGGCGAAGATTTGCAAATCGTGGATCCACCATTTCCCACCTTACTTGTGATCGGTCGCCGCCACCATACCCTAACCTTAGATACCTGCTCAGCAGGGGTGCGGTCGGGAATCCTCATTAGCGCTTTCAAATTCGCTACCCCGCATACATACGACCATCCACAATATGCCGAAAAGGGGGTTTTTCTTCTCAATGCGGAGTTCACCTTCTCCCATCGGCCGTTTTATGGTTCCTTTGAGAAAATAGACAATACCTTTCGATGGACGAAACAAAAGAAAAAGAAACAACAAAGGAATGAATAGGGGATACTCCTAGGTGGAGGGAATGAAAGTCCTCCTTTCTCCATGGAAGAATTTGTAAAACCTCAGACGCGAATTTGTCAGAAACAGCCAAATCTCATCTCAATATCATAATGCTTCATCTGATACCGTCATCACGAATGCCTGGTGGAGGAACAGAATGACGTGTTGACACATATATTCTAAAATACCTAATGCTCCGTTATTTGTCGTATCAAGCAAATTTTATACTTCTCTGTATTGCAGAATAATTCAACAGCAAAGAAATAGAGTCAAAATTTGCACAACGGGGCAAGAAAGAGATTTAGCATCAGATAAAAGTTGGGACAGCATAATTTTGCAAGGAACATGAACTTGATTTAATTAAAGGGATAGTTTTTCTGGGACTGGCAATGAACAATATTTTCGGAAAAGTGTTACGAGATGCTGGCGTTAATTTCGTCGTAAACAATTTCTTTTATTCTATACGCGAAAAAATTTTGTAGTTCTCAGTATTTAAATTAAGAGTGCTACTATTCTAATATCTATGTTATTTTCTAAAATACTAAATTAGAAAGTTGAATTTTAAACAATTGCCTTAGAAAATGATGATAGCACACCAATTGATATTTTACTTTCTATCAGTTGATTTGGTGGTATTTAAAATTTTTATAATATTCGATGTAATTATCTGATTTAGTTGATCGTAATTTACTTGGTTTACTTTATTGTAATAAGTTTTGGGTCTAATTTTCAGAGCTCTCTACCAGATTGACTTAAAATGATTCTTTCTGAGTGTATTCGCCCAGATAGTTTCTTTTCATCCTTGCTTTCCTTAGTAGATTTCGCAGTTTTTTCATGCTCCCCTTCTCGATAGCATTTTTCTGCAACATAAATCAGTTGATTGTCTTCTAATTCATAATTATTCTTTATCTCCTTACAGAGTTTTCTTTCATGTTTCTATTTGAGTCATAGTCGTGAATTTCCTCTAAATAAATTTAAAAGTTCGTCCTGTAGGCGTCAAGAGCATTAAAAACGTAATAATATAATCCCTTTTAAATCTTGCAATGACATATTTTTTTATTTGATAATAGAAGCAGCTAAAGTAAGTTTAACCGATGCCTCCAGAAAAAGGTGAATTACGCAGAAATCTCTGGCCGAAATGAGGAAATCCGATTTTCATTCATCTTTTAATACTATGCTGCTGACATATTGAAAAGTAACACTAAATTTAAACTAGATTTCGTGCTAATAAAGACGGTACAAATACGTTCAACGCGTTTCACAATGGTTTAAAAAAGCGCCGTCTGAATGCTCCTCCTTCCAAGAGCCAATAGAATGCATGGAAAACTCTAGACTCGCTCTCATCGAGCTTCACGTCTGTTATGCGGGTTGCGGCTTAGGTGGTAAGTTTTTTTTGGAACTAGCTGTACATATACTACTACGGTGCACGCTATATATGCAGTGGTTGTCATGGTATTCTCTTGGCATTTACTGCTACAAGGGCGTGAAATGAAAATGATTTCTTGGGTATTGATTATTTAAGTTTACCAATGCCATATTATTATAAAGTACCTAACATGGAAATGAGACTTCTAAGTACTAACAAATACAGAGCATCTTACTTAAGTGTCAAAAAGACTCGTTAAGTATTGCTTCATGCACTTAATAATAATAATAAGAAGCATTTCATACGATGAAATTCAAGATTCTCCGAATTCAATATTCATCAATGGGTAGTTATAAACATATTTAATATACCGGAGTGCATTGTTTTGTAAGCATTGCCACAGATCTGTGATGCCATCTCACCACTGCTGTTAAAAATTTGGTTCTTTCTTCCCCAATTGTCGATCTTGTAAATATTGTTTTTTTTTATGAAATGAAAAATACCAAACTTACGTAAGACGCTCTTCTTGCGCAGACCATTCTTCGAAATAACGCTTAATTCGCTTGGACCCCCGCAGAAAGTCTGTGTTTTACTGTATTTGATTTTAAAAAGATGCAAGTGTCGAAGATTTAGTAATTTCGATAGTAATTTCCGTAAATAATAAAGAAAATTTTTAGCTGTGGTATCTAAGCGAAGAAAGCGGTCAAATGCGATATGAAGTCAATGTGAAAGTGGTTTATTCTGTGTTTTTGAAATGAAGCACTAATTTAATATTAAATGGCCGAAAAACCGCTTCTGTTTTAAAACGTTAAAAAAATTAGCCTTGGCCGTCGAAGCACATTTAACAATACTGTACTAATTTATCATGGGGTGCCGCGAGCACTAAAAATGTCGAGGCGAAGAAAAAGTGAGCTTTGTCGCCTTGGCTATGCATGCAGTGAATTTTTTTCACGAATTAGAAAAGATAATACCAAAGACAATACTTTTCATAAAGAATTGCTTTGACAAATCGGCGAGCGTTACTCGAATGCTTCAGGATGGGTATCTTCAGAAGAAAGATGATCAAAGACTTAATTTACTTAATAAATTCAGAGAAAATCTTTTTAGAAGATGCAGGCCGTTATGATCGGAGAACAAGTCGATTCAAGAATTAATTTTTTCCGAGGACGATACGCGGTTAGAAAAGTAGAGTAATGGTACATGCATCCCCTGCCACACGCCAAAAAGTGGCTCAAAGGTTACATATATAGATGTAAATGATTTTTAAATTTCTGTAAAAAAAGACTCAGCTTTTTCTGAGGTATTCCCTTTTAAGACCATCCAGATCTCATTTTGGGACACACACAGAAAGGTGTCTACATTAGAGAATCATAGACGATGTGGTAGAATAACAATGTTTGTGCATTCAGCAGTACTTTAGTCTCGAGCAAAAATTGTAACATATTTCATTGGAATAAAATGTCTTAAAGAAAATGCAATGATGGAATAGAATTTTAACTTAGCACATTAAGTTGTGCGACCAAACCCCAAGGTTATACAAGAAGTGAAAAATTGTGACTTGGCTGGGACTCGAACACAGGTCTGCCACTTGCCGGGCAGGTATTCTGTCCATTGAACTTCCGAGCCACTCAATCTCACTTCTGTAATTGGGAGAGAATACCTGCCCGGCAAGTGGGAAACCTGGGTTCGAGTCCCAGCCAAGTCACAATTTTTCCCTTCTTGTATATCCTTGGGGAAAATGCTACAACATTGTCAATGTTTTCATTGGTTTCCATTGAAAGACATTGACATATGGTGCACACAGAGATGTATCCAAAATACATTTGAAATACGAATTTCGATACTTTTGTATTTTGTATCGAAAATACTTTTTCTAAGAGTATTTTTTATTCTTTATCATTTATAAAATAATGTTAAGCAGTATTTTGATTTTTGAAAATACAAAATAAATACATCTCTCCCCTGGTAAGATTGTTTCCACAATAACTGATAATGATGCAAAAGTGCTTTTAAAATGTTTGGGGTTGATTTCGACTAAATCTCTCTTATATCTCAGCATGTGAATGGTGTTGCTGAAGAAATAAGTTTACTCAAGAAATTAGGCGTGCTTCACATTATTAAATTTGTAAGCAACCTCTGATGCTACCAAAATAATGATGGCATCTGCATCATAGTGCATCACACAGTCATGGGGAAATGCACATTTTTGTGGAATGCATCTGGGCGGCCACATTCTGCTGAAAAGATATTTTCTGTTCTGGGACAGAAACTTAGTTATCCTGGTGTTATAAGATGGAACTCTTTGTATGATGCTATTGGTCAGCTATTGAAGCACAAAGATAAGTTACCGGATGTTTTTAATGTTCTTGAGGCCAAAGTACCAACTGAAGTACCAACATGAATACTATGAAGTCATGACTCCTGTTGCCTTGTGCATTGAAAAACTTCAAGGAGATGAATGCTTCTTTGGTTTGCTGCTGACTTCTTTGTTTGCAATCAAAGGAATGCTGGAGGAGATGGTAAAAAAGGTTTTCCCTTTATTGTGCTCCTTTGGTTACAGGTCTTAAGTTGAACTTTGAGAAGAGGTTTGTGAAATACTTCAGTCTTAGTTCTGAAGTCAATGATGACATTTTGGCATCAATCCTTTGTTGAAATTGAGGTGGCTTCCTAATGGCCAAGAGGGACTTTGAACAGCAGATTTTGGTAAATGTAGCAAAAAAAATAATGGTAAAGCCTTCTGCTCTACGAGTGATATCTTTGGTTCTTTGGATGATGATTTATTTTCTTTTGCAGGTGATCAGTATAACTCTTCATTCCTTGAAGTAAGCAGGAATGAAATAGAAATTTTGAGATTTTTTGGTGACAAATCAAAGTGCTTGTCAATGTTAAGTAGATATCCAACAGTTAAAAAAACTGTTCATTCAGTACAACACAAGCCTCACATCTAGTGCTCCTGTGGAGAGGTTATTTTCATATGCAGGTTTCATTCATGACTGCAAACTATTTTTCAACATATTCCCCATTTATAAAGATACACTTCTCCCAACGTTCCTGCCATTTTTTTAACCCCTCCAAAAAATATGATTTGTCAAACTCTACAAAATACGCCTCATTCTCGGCGATGACTTCCTCGTTTGAGCTAAATTTTTTTCCCGTGAGTCATTTCTTCATGTTAGGGAACAAGAAGAAGTCGCAGGATCGGGTGAATACGGGGGGTGTGACAGCGATTCATAATGCAATTCATGCAGTTTGGCGACGGATGAATGTGCTGGTGCGTTATCGTGGTGAGACAGCACCTTTTTTGCCAAAATGCAGCCATGTCTCTTTCCATTTTTTGTCGAAGCGGTCCAATTACTCACTGTAGTATTTTCCAGTGATCGTTCTTCCTTATTCAAAAAAATCCATAAGGAAGACGCCCTTCGCATCCCAAAAAATCGTCGCCATGACGGCAGTTGGGATCGTCTTCGCCTTCTTTGAAGCAGATTCACCAGAAGAAATCCATTGTTTTGATTGTTGCTTGGTTTCTGGTGTGCAATGATACTATAAATCCAGGTCTCATACTATAAATCCAGTCTCATCAACAAAAAGTCCTTCGGATCTCTCTTAAGGTCGTGGCTCCACGGGCAGCGAATTGCCGCGCCTAGGCGCGTGTGTTTCGCTGCCGAAAATCTGCTGCTCGAGGGTGGCTCCACGGGACAGTAAATGACTGTCCCTAGGAGCAGCAGATTGCCGGCGGTCGCTGGAAAGCACTGTGAAAAATAGACCCTAATCCATGCTGCGCGGCGAAGCCGCCGTACAAACGCGGCCTATCGACAGCAAAATGCGGCGTGTGGAGCCACCCTCATTTAATCCTATGGTTTTTAGTTTCGGTCAGTAATTCGCTGCCTCTAGCAAAACGCTGCCCGTGGAGCCACGGCCTAAATTGCTCCAAACACTGCTTCGAAGTTAACAGCCGCATCCGTCCTCCGTGAGCAATCGCGGCACCCATCGGGGCGACAATTTTCTCATCGCCAACTTATCATGTAAAATGCTGTTCCGGTCGACTCACCTACGGCCTCTGCTACTTCGTTTGTCGATCAGTGAGAATCATGTCGTGGACTTTTTCAATGATTTTCTCGGTAACCACGTCCTGGTCGCTCCTCATCATAAATGGATGTTCGCCCACGTTTAAATTCGTTCAACCAATATCTGTGGTCATAGATGGCGAAGTGTCCCCATAAACAGCATCCAACTTTGCTTTTATCTCCTCGTATTTTTCCATCAAAAAACCAAAAGCAATTATCGAATGATACTGCTCTTTTTCCATCATAGCGAAAATCACGAAACACGTCTTACTCGAATGGATTCCAAATCCAACATATCAATCAGTCTGAAATTTGTTTAGGCGTCGATAGATGGCAGCACACAATGATAACACCAATTTCCCTCAGAAACGTCCTTTGTCTTCAAACACGGGTACTTACTGAACCGCCCTCGTATTCTAAATATGTATTTTTTAAATTACTTTTGTATTTTTTCCCAAAATACATTTTTCAGAGCATTTTGAACTTTGTATTTCAATTATAACTTTTGAGAGTAGTTTGTATCTTGTATCTAAAATACAGTTGGAATGTATTTTGCCCATCTCTGGCTACGAATATACGAATTCTAAAACCCGTTGAAGACGCTTATAAAGCGGCTGTTTCCCTGAAGAACCTGTTTTTATTATAAGAAATTAAAGCAATGCGTTAGAAATAAAACATTCTCTTTTTCTCCTAATCTTTCCTAAGTCACATTCTGTGTCTGTGTATATAAAATTTGATTGTGAGCGCGTCTGTATTCCACGTCATAATTACGTCATTTTTCGGATTTGAATGCTCCTGTTTAGGTTATTAGTAAGTGTTATCCCGAGATATTTCACTGATTCCACTGCATTTATGATTTAATATACATGGGTAAATCTGATGAAATTTTTCCTTTCGAAGACATTAACTACGGAGCAAACGTTCAAAATGACAGCAGACGTCATTTCGCACCAAACGCAGGACAAGGGCGAACCCACTTCGTTATCCGAGAGGCCCCTATGTTAATTAATAATTTTTTAGACGAATGTTTACTTTATAGAACATCGAACAGATTATTACGGAACGTGAAGTGGTGTTGAATTTTAGTTTGTTTAGGGTGTCACGACGAGCACTTGTACTATGGTCACTTCTATGTTTTTATTTCTGTGATGAGTCTCATAGAGACATAAATGACAACATATTCTGCCTCTCAAACCCAGGAAGATATTTTTTAATGATCCTAAATAACAGATAAAATACGTGTAAATATACCACACTTGCCAAAACCATCTATTTTTACAATAAAACCCGGTTAAGAGACTTTTCGGGAGTGAAAACCGCGTTATGAGTGGGATAGAACCGCGGTGTAACAATTTTTTGTCATTTTAATTTTCAAATAAATGCTTTACACCTTGAAAACTGTAGGAATCTAGACAATCCACAAACTAAAATAAAATTGATGTGTTCAAGTGTAACTTTGTGGAATTTGACGTTCATCATGGAGAAGTAATGAAATCTTAGTACACTTATTACTTAGTAATGAAATCTTAGTAGAGTTTCGCGAGAGATTTATTGCCGTTTCGTCAATGAGTTGACATCTTCAGGTGAAGGTTAGGTGATCTCGTAAAAAATATTACTTTTCCATCAAATCCACAAACTATTTTTAGGTAATACTGGTTGTCTTCTCGCGATATTTTATGAGTATTGCTTGTTTTTCGCGCAAAGAAAATGTCTGTGTTGCTTAATTTAGGTAATTTTTCACCCTATAATGAACAATCTTTAACTAGTAGACAATTAATAATGTAAACATTTTGAGGTGGAACTTTGTTGGATGCTAGCTCATGTGCTCAGTGTATGAAGTGAAATTAAATGGGCTGTAATGTATGTTCCTGGTAATAATATACATATAAGATATTTGGAAAATATATTTTTAACGTTAGGTCGAATCGCCGAGACATCTCTCTCAACAAAATGATCGCTGAAACCAAAATGAAAGTATGCAGCATTTCCGTCAGTCACGCTACAAGTTAAACACCGAATCTTTTAATGTCTTCCAAAATAAGGAATGTTTTCTTCTTTTACAGTTTCCGTCATAAACCTGCCAACTGAAGAAATCGTCCAAATGTTGAAACCCGTGTTTATGACACGAAGAAGCGCCTTGTGTTTTGTGCACACAGCACACAGTTTTGCGTAAAATCGAAGACGTTTAACTGCACGATCATTGTTTTCGCGATAATATTTGGAAGACGTCAGTGAATTACCCTCAGTTGCAGGTACAGCTATCCCTAATAGCGCAATCGAGGTGATTGAAGAGATTTAAAATCCTATATTTTTATAAACAACCGAAATGCAAGCCATACAAAATTCAGTTGCTTCACTATGGAAAGAAGAAACAAAATATTGAATTATCAGTAGAATTCCAGATGACATTCCACAAACTTCGACCTGGAGTTTATAGAAATATAAATATATCAATAAATTATTATAAATGATGCAGAGACTTTGCATTATATAGTGACATTTACTATGTGAAATATTATGTACAATTTCATGCATACTTGTTCTACATAATAATATTAACGAGAAGAGAAAATCAGGTCACACCTCTGAAAATGTGTAGTATATAATTAAGAGTTGATAAACACAGTGTGATGGGGGCTCTCAACGCATAACAAATCCTCTTCAGCTTTCGCAAACGCTATCTTATCTTCATTAAAAAGCTCCATTTTGTTCTTTTTTGCGGTCAGTCGTATTCCTTTCCTCGGTTAGTCATGTTTATTTCAATTGCGACACCTATCTCATATCTGGGAATAACAGTAGCCGTGTCCATGTATGGGATAGAAGCCTATTTGTCACGCCTTGTCCAGGTATTAAACTCACAGATAAGGAAATGAAGAAAAGATTTGTTATTCCAAGTTTTCTTATGTTGGAGGAATTCACTTCCCCCAGCTGACCACCCGACCCAACGCAGTTTGTCTGACTGAAGAGAATTACTGATTTCTTTTCAACTATAACAATAATATTTTATTTATGTTTAATTATGATGTTAGCCATCGTTGTGAGGGCGTATGCTCATTTATACCCTTTGCTGACACTTAATAGCTAAAATTTCAGTGAACATGGTTCTATGACTTAATTAATTTTGACTTTATTTCCTGTGAATTTTTTCCTAGTTAGAATTAGTACTTGTTACCATAACGGTCACCTGTGATATACCCAAATTTACCTTCTTTGCGAACCTATCTGCTTCGGAAATCTTCATTCCTCACGCTATGGATTTTCCATTACCCTAAGCACCCGTAAAGTAGTTTTCTTCGGTGTACCTTCTTCAAACTATCTCTTTCATTTAAAATTTGAAACGCAAGAGACCAATTAGTCTCGATCTCGCCCTTCGTTGCGTTACTACCTCGTAATTTATCTTGCCATTTCTTTTTTGTCTACCTAAATATCGCAATTACGAGAATAGTCTGAAAAGTTTCCCAAAACTGAAGTAATAATCTTTTTGGTAAAGTTCAGTTTTATATCTCTTCGTAATTTTCTTGTTAATTTTCCTAGAGATGCCCCCATCTCTTTAATTTGTCCAAATGATTTTTCCATCTTCATTTGCAAGTAGGCGTTCACGAATGTGATGAACTTGAACTCTGACCTCCGAGGGTTCGCCGTGTAATGAATGCAATGGGAATCCGTGAGTTTTTGCAGTCGCGATTGAAGTGTGACGCACAGTTATCCCCAAATATTCTCTCGGTATGACGTTCTTTCGAGATGCTCACACCCTCTGCTATTTCTATAACCATAATTGGACGGTCGTCTATTTGATGAAACACAGTTTGACGAATCATTCCGATGATATTGTCAGTGGTTACAGTTTTTTGTCGTCCCAAACGTTCCTCGTCAGCCAAACGACCACGTTTACATTCAGCTGCCCAAAATTTCATTGCCACAAATGATGTAAACAGCTTTAATTTTCGTGGGCGTATTGCCTTTCAAATGCAAGAGACGGCTCGAAATGCCCATTGTTACAAAAACATTTACATCGACTAATACTATTGAACAACTAGCTGAGTGCCCAATATTACTGAAGTTTTAAACAATACCTTTCAAAACATGCATAATTATATTACTGGAATATTTTTGATGAGTCACTTCATCTTGAAGCTCTTCAGACAATCCTCGGATTCCACTCCTTCTAGAGTATTCCTCATTTTACCTCGCCGGAATAAATGCAGTGAACATTTTTTTGTTTCACTTCGATAATTTTTCCCGTGATAAATTTTATTCCTTTTGTGCCAGTGCGTGGTTTACAGATGCAGAGGAGGCGAAAACGCGTCTTAAGAGTTGTATAATGCTGATTGCATATTTTTGAATGATAGTCTGCGCAAACAGATATCGTCTTAATTTTGGTCTTCTTTTCACTGCACAATGAAGCAGATTTTAGACAATTTGGGAAGAGTAATGATTTTCAACAGAAGTGGTTATGCAACTCTCCGCTCACTACTCGTACACTGCCTTTCTGCTTTATTCGAGATTGCGAGGATAGGAATTGGATTCTGTCCTGAGAGAAATTTGAGAAGGTTTTACTTTATCACAGAGTTCGTATCATCAAGGGGATGGAAATTGTTCTGCTTCCTGATATCTTTATATTATTCTCCCAAAATTAGTCGTCAAAAATTAATGATTCATAAGGAACCTTTGTATTAGAGACAACGGCGATGCTGATGTTTTATATCGAAATAGGCAAACAATTGTTTCTGGGGAAGCCCATCTTTTAAGCGATAAGTTTGTGATGTGAGAAAGCGTCTTAAAGGGGTGTTTTATTCAATAGCAGCAGAGGCGGGAGAGTCCGCGGCTCAGCTCGGAAATTCCGCAAGAGAGTGGTGCTCAAGAATGGAGACTGCAACGTGGTGCAGACGAATATTTCCAAGAGACGCCTGCGCTATCTGCAGGACATATTCACCACTCTGGTGGACGTGCAGTGGCGATGGACCCTCCTGGTGTTCGCGCTCTCCTTCATCCTCTCTTGGCTAATCTTTGCCGTCATCTGGTGGCTGATTGCCTTCTCCAACGGAGACCTGGACCCCGCGTCCGAAGGCCGCCCATGCGTCGTCGATCTCCACGACTTCGCCTCTTGCTTCCTCTTCTCCGTCGAGACGCAGCATACTATCGGCTACGGCTCCCGCTCCACCACGGAGGAGTGTCCAGAGGCCATCTTCGTCATGTGCCTGCAGTCCATAACCGGGGTCATGATCCAGGCCTTCATGGTGGGCATAGTGTTCGCCAAGATGTCCAGACCTAAGAACCGCGCGCAAACTCTGCTCTTCTCGAGGAACGCCGTCATCTGTCAGAGGGACGGTCACTTGTGTCTCATGTTCCGAGTGGGAGACATGCGCAAGTCGCACATAATCGGAGCCCGCGTCAGAGCACAGCTGATCCGGTCGCGCGTTACCAAGGAAGGAGAAAGCCTGAGCTTGTACCAGCACGAGTTGGCCGTGGGCGCGGACACTGATCGCGACGACGTGTTCTTCATTTGGCCGATGACCGTCGTTCACCAAATCAACGAGTCGAGTCCACTGTTCGACCTGTCGGCGGCGGAGTTGCTTAGAGACAGGTTCGAGATCGTGGTGATTCTGGAAGGATGCATCGAATCCACTGGTCAGACTACGCAAGCACGCTCCTCTTATCTGCCCGGCGAAATCCTTTGGGGTCACCGCTTCAAACCCATAGTCTCTTTCAACAGAGACTGTGCTGGCTACGAGGTGGACTACAGCGCATTCAATGATACTTACGAGGTGGAGACGCCGCTCTGCAGTGCTAAGGCTTTGGCAGAGTTCTATCGCATTCAGGAAGAGCTCCGGAGATCAGGTATGTGCTTTGATGCGTCTTATCTACGTTCATATTCCTGCAAAGAAAAAGCATGAGCTTGGGTGCTTATGTTTTTCGCATAAGTATACTCAAGGATTTAGTCCCTATATAACTATTGGCGTGAATGAATCATAGTCTATATACACAGGAGTCGATTTTCATAAATTACAGCATTTAGTGCTACAAACAATTAGCACCATCAATTTGCAGGGAACAACTTGCAAACATTTAGGCAAAAAGTTTCTTAATCTGCTCCACTTTGCTAACTTCATTTCCATATGATGAAGCTATATTTTTATACTAACTGTAATCTAGGCTGAAAAAATTTTAATCTATGAAATAGATTCTGCATGCTGCATTTCAGCGTTTGGCAGGAGGTGGATGAATCAAAACTCTACTTCCCTATTTGGCTAATACTGCATATCATAGTAGCATTTCGAGTAAAAATTAGATAATTCAATATCTCATATTTTCATTTATGGGCTCTCCTTT
This sequence comes from Pachydiplax longipennis, assembly GCA_036926295.1. Lineage (NCBI taxonomy): Eukaryota > Metazoa > Arthropoda > Insecta > Odonata > Libellulidae > Pachydiplax > Pachydiplax longipennis. Next base: position 70,595,319 of record JAVFKF010000015.1, read on the forward strand.
GTTTATCGAGAGAATCAAGTGTGTTACAATTAGAATTGAGAAGTCAATGGGCAGTTCAGCTATTCCATATTAAAAGATTGAGTCTGGCTATCCATGTTCGCTGGAAACTCAGGAAGCATCAGTTGAAAAACTTGAGTGTTATTGAAATTGGAGGACTTGCCTACTTATGCATATATTTAATCTTTGGTCCAATCCCAGATGAGGCAAAGTGTTCCCAAAAAGGCATGTAAAATTCATTTTAATCCTTTGCAAGTTCTGTTTCTATTGCAAAATAAAAGAAAAACAGTTATGGATGAGCTTGAGCCAAGTCCTAAATAGAGGAAAATTCTTCACAGCTTCATATTCTTATTGTAGTGCTCATGTTTCTGTTCCAAATAATAAGAAATTTGAAAAGATTCAAATTGTCATTTTGGATAACCTGTCACATTGAATCAAGGGTACAAGAGAAATGGCGGATTCACTCATTTAAAATGATGTCAAACTATTACTTACTGCCTGTTTCTACTGTCTGAAGTACCTGTTGATACTCAATGGGTACTTCGGCTAGTATTATATATATATTCTTTTACTTGTTATATAGCAGCCATCATGAATGTACACATATAGAATATTATATTTGTCTAGTGCTGCAGTAATATTGCTCTCTCTCTTTTTGTGGCATTTTCAGTTCATAGTTATTATTTTCTTACTAATGCATTAATTTTTAATATTACCTGGGTGTAAGCCATATTATTTCCTTCTATATCAAAAGCATTCTAATCTCAAATTCCATGTGTGACTGTGAAATGTGGAAGCAGCAGGTGAAGATGGTGTCGTAGTGACATTAAGGTTTTAATGAAATATCCTGGATTGAGTGGTTTTTATTTGCCCTTGAGTGGATTGACCAAAGAGGGATCAGAGTGACTATACAATTGGCTATCTGGTATTAGTGAGCCAATCTGGTAGTGGCAGTTGATTTCCAAAATTACTTAAAGGAAAAATTTGTTCAGTTGGTCAAAACTATTCAGAATGCAGAAGAAATATGGTCCAGATTTAAGTAAATACTACTATGGGTATTCAAAGATTCGTCCCCTTTAACAAAATTAACAAAAGTCCAGATTCCAAGTGTTATAACAAAAATATATGCAAATTAAAACAAAAGGCTAGAAACACAAGCAAAAAGGGAAATCTGTAATTTGCTTGGAAAAATATAACAACTTACTTCGGCAGGTAAATATAAAAAAAGGAAAGCTAAAAATAATTTTATTGAAAAGTTACTAGATAAGAAGGACTCAAATGATATTTACAAATATCTTAGGCGTAGGAGGTATGAATTGCAAAAAGTTACCACTATACGTGATGAAGTGGGAAATAAAATTTTCGACAGTCAGGACCATGCGAATACAATGAACAGATGGTTTGGTAGCATAAATATATAAAACCCACTCCTGTAAAACTTAGCAATGAATGTATATTCACTGAATCTGACAAAGAACTTTTACAGATTTTAGGCAGAGATATCCGTAAAAAGATTGAAAAATTAGGAAACAACAAATCGAGAGGACCCGATGATATAACTACAGAGGTACTTAAGCTAGGATTGATGGAAATCATTCCTTACATGAAACTAATATTTAATGCCATCCTAAATGACTTTTGTTTGCCAACAGATTGGAAAAAAGTCACACTTCCTCTTCATAAGCATGGAGATAAAACTAATATTAAAAACTACGGTACAGTTAGCTTAATTTCTGTTGTTTGTAATATTATGGAAAAATTTGTTGCCGAGTACCTGAGAAATTACAGGGAAGTAAACGATTGGCTTAGCGAGTGCCAGCACGGATTTAGAAAAGGTCACTCATGCTAAACTCAATTATTGGGACTATGCCATGATATAGTTAACATGGTAGAGTAGGTAGGGATACTGTAAATGGCATTATCATAGACTTCCCTAAGGCATTTGATATGATTCCAGATGAGATACTTTTATTCAAGATAGGAAAATTAAACATTGAGAAAGGGGTAATCAACTGGAAAAAAATTTCCTCACTGATAGAACTCAAAGGGTTAAGATGAATGGGAAATATTCCAATTATGTAGATATCAGTAGCACCTCAAGGAAGTGTCATCAGACCCTTACTTTTCCTTATTTATATTTGCCCGATTGAATTAAATCTAACATCTGCTTATTTGCTGATGACTACATCATTTATAGATGTATAAAAAGTAATGATGATATGGATGCATTACAGAGGGAGTTAATTTTGGCAGAAGACTGGATTAATAAATATATAATGAGTGCCAATGTGAGTAAATGTGTGCACATTGCATTTTTGAATAAGAAAATTATTTTATCTCATCTAAATGTTGAAGTCATACCTATCTCTGATCACTGAAAATATTTGGGAATAACGTTAAACAGGAGTATGAATTGGGAAAAACATATAGTTCATATAGTAGCAAAAGTGTACAGGACACTACATTATGTTGTGGGAAATTTAAATGGTAGCAGCGTGAAGACAAAGGAATTTACTTACTTTGGTTACTACAACAGTGTGGGATCCTCATGAAAAATGTTACATGAAGAAAATTTAGAAAGTTAAAAGAAAGGCAGCTTGCTATGTTATGGGCAGATGTAGAAAAACAGATAGCATCTCAGATAACAACTTGGATGGGATTTGCTAGAGAAGAGGAGGAAAATAAACAGGCTTGGTGGCATCTTCCAGATAGTAACAGGCAGTAAGGGATGGAAAGGATTCAAAAATTTTATCGAAACACTAAATTTTTAGGAAAAAGTCACAGCCATAAAATAAAACTTAGGCCACAAAGAACCAATGTAGCAAAATATTCATTTATGAATAGAGGCATAGCCAAGTGGAACAAGTTACCTGGATTGCTCTTGAAGCCCTTTCCTAAAATTTCAAAAGTTTTTAAGAAAAAATAGAAAATTTTAATGTAGTTGTTAAGATATTGTAGATATTGCAGTTAATTTTAAAGATGAAATGTGAGGGAAGTAGGTGACTAGCTGGTAGGGTGATGTACTGTGGGGATTATTTGTGACCTGGGATCACCATGAACCTACCAGGAACCTTAAAAAGTCATGCATGGATGTTTTTATGGTATACTATTACTATCCTATTTATGTAAAATGGTACCTAGGGTGTAATTGTACCTTTTATATAATTGTAATTTTTGTTCTTAAAATTGTATTGTAATAATTAAGCTGTCACCAAGCTTATGTCTAACTGCAGGAAAGTCTTAAGAATAATAATAATAATAATAATGTAAATTGCTTGCATTGTGAGTTCCATGATTGTGGATTTCTGCATTGGTCTTGTATTATTTGAGATATTTTCTTGTAGACATAACAGTAGAAAGAAGAAGAAAGCAGTGATATCTATTGATAACTATTATTGATATTGCATGCTTGCTGTGGCTTTAAAACAACCATTATTTATGCTAATTATCATCATTAAGATAAATTCAACTTGGCTGACACATGTTGTAAAGTTGAAGGGAGCTAATCCAGTGTTTATCGGCCTTATTTTTTAACTCTATCAGTGCAGGTCGTATGTGAACATTGTAGATAGTTAGATCTTTTAGCCAAACAACTGAAATATCCCTCCATCTAGTATATCCTGAGGAAATTTTGGCCTTTGAATAGGGTCTGCTTAAAAGTCTCCTAATAGATCTTCTTCCTGTCCTCATGTAAGAGATTTTATACCCAATGCTTCCCTCTGTCCATGGATTTTTGTATGTTTGTCTTTTCAACATCTATATGTCCACTTGACTATAAATTTCCTTTATAATTATCAGTACACTTTTTCATCTTTCAAAGTATGTTAGAGTATACTACTGATATGTTTTTTCTAAAATACATATTTTATAAATTAGTTAAATGGAAAAAGATACTGACATGAGTGTTGAAATACGTAACTATTTCCTTTCTCATCCCTGTTTATGTAAAAAATTGTGTGTTTCCATGATTGTTTGTACTAACTTTTTCCTTGGTTGGAAACCTCAAGGTTGATAGATTCCATCAAGAATATATTTTGGAATTTGTGGACCGAAGAGAGAAATTGTGGTCAGTGATAACACTTTTGTAAAATATGGTTTATTTATCTGTTTGCATATTTCTGTTCTTTTTACAGAAAATATTATATATCAGATTGGTCTTGCTTCCTATATAAGCAGTTGGTGTGCAGTGACATTGGCTATTAAGTTAACAGCACGTACATTTAAGAGCTTGTGGCTCCCTTCAGAGTCATTTTATTAGCTTTCCTACTGCTTCATTTACTTCTTTACTTCGTATTTTCATGGTTATCTTCAAATATTTCCTATTGTTCCATACTTTTAAAGTTCAGTGCTAAATTTCATTGTTTGCTTAGTAATTGGGTGGGTTGAATGCTCTAATAATTTTTTCTATGAGGCCCTAGATCCGTTTGTCTCTTCAGAAATTTTTCTGTTTGTAGCCAATTATATTTCTCCTCTGCCTCTTTTTTACATCATTATGTACATGTACATGTATTACATCAACAAATATATCATCCTTAACCATTTGTTGGATCCCAACGTCTGCACTAAGATGTTGACAACTAATTATCCCACTGAATTATCCTTACTGCCTTAATGAGAAGGGTATCTGTTGGTTCAAGAAAGATACAGTTCCTTTGGAATATAAAAAAAGGGTTTAATAACAAGTAAAACAAGCACAGCTTCCCTCTGGTCTCCTCATAATAGTTCTGCTCTATTCTCCTTTCTTACACTTCTTTTCTCTCATTTCTTACTCCGATCTTACATTATGACTGCTGATTTTCAACTCCTTGACTAATGATCTTCTTCCACGCTTCCTCCCAGTCTATCCACATCATCATCACACATCATGTCAGCGTGATCAACAACACAAGTTCATGTTGAATCAGAGTAGAGCATGGTTATCACTTTTGACTACATTACTCTCTCAGATACACCTTGCCTCATTCTTCATGTCAGATCATTAGGTGTTTTCTCCTTTAATTATATATTAGATTACCATCTTTTGCTGCAGAAGATGGGTAAAGTTCCTGTTCCTAATCTTCCAAGAGAAGGATGTCCTTCGGGACTGTTTTCTGAAAGATGAACATTTCAATCTATTCACAGTATCCATGTGTTCCTATATAGTAGTATTTCCTAAAAACCAACCTAAGTAAATATATCATTGATCACATGGGTTCTCAAGTAGTGATGTAGAAGTACATGTCTCATTCTGCCACTTACTATGGTGACTTTATTCAATGATAATACTAATTTTTATGCTTATTTTCAGGAATTCATCATTGAATCCCAAAATCTTAAATAAATTGCCTTTGACATCAATTATATTTTTATATAACTTGCATAATATTTTTCATTTTCTATTCAGTTTTCTTTAAAAAATGAGCATTTTTACTGAAGATGTTTGTGTGAATTAACAGTAAATATGTTGATACTTTTATTCCTGACAAGAATTGCAATTTTTTTGCATTTGTTGGTACAGTTCCAACATTCTGGATATTTCTGAAATATCACCATCAATTCACATTCTGATTATATTGGATGAGTTCCTTACACGAACTACTTTTATTAATAGACTTACAAGATTTTCTTCACTATCAAATGAAGGAGAAAAGTAGTATAATACTATTTGTATCTCCAAAGTGTAAATTTTTGAACAAAATTTTGGGCAAAACTTGAGGATGAAACAATCAGCATGTCATATTTTTGAGAGCTCATAGCCTTGGTACAAACATGAATTATTTGTTAAATAAAGTTTTCTGGTTTTGTTAGAAAATTTTGGTTAACCTTCTGAAGTAATTGAATTTTTTTTTTTTATATTTTAAGTACCCCTCTTATTTTTGTAGTAGTAAGATTGTTATAGGAATGTATATATGCTGTATTGGCGTCCCAAATTTAATTCATGTCTTTCCACGGGTTCATGTCAAGGCCATCTAAGCAGAGATTCATTTTAAGGAATACAAATAAGTATGTACTATGATTCACTGCAGCTCTGTGGTTGACATTTATCAATACTTAATTATTAAGTAGTATTTTGAAGCAGTGAGTTGTGTAAAGCAAAGGGCATTTTATGTGCTTTGACAACAAACTTCGAAGTATTAGTATGAAAAATGATGGCTACAACAAAAGTTATGGCTTTTGAAAAAGAGAAATCTAAGGTCAAATACTAGGAAATATACTCTGTGTGGTTTTCTTCTGGTAAAATTTTAATTTCAAATGGTTCCCAAGGGTAAACTATACTTTCTGAATTCCATTTCAATAATTGTTGTTATTTTTGCATCACAATTGAGGCAAACTGTGTGAAACTTACGGATATCCTTCTTTTTACACCTAAGTTCTAGTGGTTTTGTTTTTCATAATTTGCTTTCTGTGAGTCTCTTGCAGTGTATAAATTTATGGAAAATTCCTAGATAAAGCTTAAGTAGTCTTAAAATAACTTTTGGAATGCTTGTATAGCATCTAAGTTCTTTTTCATATCATAGCATAATGTAATTTTATTGTTATGACAGTTAACATCTTTCACATATATTTTATGTTATATTAATGAATGTTAGCTCAAGGTAACATTTTCTGATAGCTTTATTCATAACTATCATGTATAATGATTATTCTATGGTGGTTGAAGTAGTACTGGCAGTATAGATCTAAAGGAGAATTTCAAAAAAATGTTCTTTTAAATACTAATTTAAGGGAAATTCTAACAATTTTATAACCAGAAGTGATAACCCATATACTAACAGCACAAAAAGTTCTTGCACTGATCTTTTGACAATAATTAGAGTTGAGATAATCTTGACATATCTTTTCAGGATTTTTTGAGTAAACCATGAATCAATTTCACCTAATTTAACTGGTGAGAGATGTGTGTATGAATTAAAAGTAGCCACTGCATTTGGTCTCTACTCCACATTAATTATAGAGCCCATCAAAAATTGAGTTAATCTATTAAAATTATCATGAAAAATAAGTAGTCAAGGGCAGATGATACTCGATAAATTTAAAATTAAATATTTTATTAAAATCTACAGAGGAGGCCATGATGTTGTGGAATATAATAATGAAACACCAATGTATACTTTTCCACTATAATTATTCTGTTATTCTAAAGTAAACATATATATTGGTGTTTCATCATTTCAGAATTTTATGTTATTTATAGTATGCTGCCTTAGTATTTGTGATTAAAAAAATCCGCATCTGGTAAATATATGTATCTTATTCAACCTCACTGATACATACTGCATCATTAGAGGCTAGTTGTTATGAAAAGTTTGGAAATCTTTTATCCATATAATATAATACATTTATAGATGTCAATAGGATGATTATTTAATTAGATGTAGAGAGTAATTAAATTCTGTGCCAAAATATTTATGAAAAAGCGGCATAATAAATAGATTCAGAAAATAAGTAGAGGTGTAAAACGGTATGTTGGAAGGGAGCTTTCTTAAGTCTTGTGGAATATAAAATAATCTATCCAAGAGGATATCCAAGATCTATCCAAGAGTAATGTAGCATATCAGTATTTAAAATATAAATTGTAAATATAGTATGTGACATCACTAAGTGGATGCTGAACATAAATCCCGAAGCTTAGTGTATAAGAAATTTATTAAGAATCAAAGTTAATGAAAATCCATTCAAATTTTTGGCTTAATGTTAATTAGCTTCTTGAAAACCGAAATAACTAAAGGCTTAAAACCTTTACATCCATCATAAATACTGCAGTGTATCTAATGTATCATATTACATTACTTTGTTTTTATCTAACATGAAAATATTTTACATGCGAAGAAAACTACTCAGTGTTGTTATGTTAAGGTCAGTTTCGTATTTTGGTTTTCAGAAAACTATTTTTAAGCAGACAGAGATTATGATTGTAAACTGGCCAAGGTAATTTCAAGCAGAAATCAAAAGATCTCAAAATTGGAGTAATTTTGGTTCTCTTTTGTATAACTTTTATGCCAAACAAAAGGTAGCTATTTGAAGATTAAATTGAGTTTTTTTTATTACTGGTTTTCAGTCTTATGTTCCTTTGTATAACATTTTGTTGCAGATTTATTTTCATCGATGATATCAAGGGAATGAATAGAAAGTGAAGTACTCCATCATTAACCTGAGAACGGAATTACGCACCATATTTCTTGCTTTTGTTGTGAATAACTTTAAGTAGTATGATTGATATATTTCTTGAGTTTTCTGAACGATAAAGTAAAGCTTATGTGCAAAATTACCCTAACCCTCTTTCTTACAGTAAAATATGTTTAAAATACTCCTACTTAAGATTCTGGATTTGCGGTTTTCTCATGGTTCCTGTCCCTTTCACATGAAGCATTTGTTAAATGTATCACTTTGTTAGTCTCTTATAAAGCAGATGTTTCCCATACACAGATGCAATACAAGACATGTTTTCCATTCTGGTATATTATATCCCAATTCTACTCTCTCTCCTCTCCTGCTTTGCCTTGTAGGGGGGATCTTTTTGTTTATCTAATCATGGATTATAAATTTTATGAGAAGAGAACAAAAATTTTGCAGAGCAATAAAATTTTTATTCCCCTGTCCAAAGCTGTAATATCTGGAGGCATTTAGATAGAGTAAGTCCCCATCAGTCTTGTCTCGGGATAACATTAGATTATAAAGTTGCTATGCAGTGTTTCCTTTACTCAAAATTTCATGTTGTAAACAGATTAAATTAACCAGAGTGGCAGTGCAATTTTTCATGGGCTGTTGATTGTAGTCTTGAAGAGATTATGCTCTGTGATGGCCTTTAACCATTGCTGTTAAAAAAATAATTTTTCCCTAATTGCAAATCTGATATCATTGTGAAAAATTTCCAACATGAAGTAACAAAAGAAGATGCTCTTCTCTTTGTCTGAAAAGGTGACCAAGCTTCAAACATATACCAAGAAAGCAATCACTGTTGCACAACATTAGGATGTGGACTATCTAGATACTTTGTCCTTATCCTTTTTGTTGTAAGTTATGAAGCAATTATTTAGAAATTAAAGAGCCAAAAGGCTTTTTTTCTAGTGTAAAAGAAATAAAGAGTTGTCATGACGCAGTTAAAATGCTATCCTGCTTATAACATGGTTTTGACTCTATCCCCTGGAGGGCATCTTAAGTTGGTTTTACTGTAGTTATTCATATTCTACACATTCAATTGTAAATATTCAACTGTCCATATCCCCTAGCATTCCTCTCAGTTATCTTCTGAGCTTCCTCTTATTATATTTGTGCATGGAAAAGATACCCAATTCATTAAAATTAATTGACTAATCGAAATAAAGTGAAAGTAAATAATTTTCTATTAAAATTTTTTCAATGATGTCATTGTTTATGGAAAGTTCTTTCTAAAATAACCATTGAAATTCATTCAGAAATCATCATAAAAGCTTATACATGGTAGCTGCAAATTTTGGTTTGAAAATTCAATGCTGTTTTTGGGTTATAAATGGCATACGGCATTCAGAATTTAATCACTGATAGTGAATAAAGTACTTGCATACGGCAGATAATTATTCAGAATTTAATCACTGATAGTGAATAAAGTACTTGCATACGGCAGATAATTATTCAGAATTTAATCACTGATAGTGAATAAAGTACTTGCATACGGCAGATAATTATTCAGAATTTAATCACTGATAGTGAATAAAGTACTTGCATACGGCAGATAATTATTCAGAATTTAATCACTGATAGTGAATAAAGTACTTGCATACGGCAGATAATTATTCAGAATTTAATCACTGATAGTGAATAAAGTACTTGTATATATGCCTACCATGACACTTCTGTAACCATAGCAAATTTTTTCTGCCTGAAAAGTTTAACCATCTCTCTAAGCAAGCTTGCTTGGGTCTTACAGTATTGGTTGCCTACTAAGGACAGCCCAAGGAATGAATAACAACTCTCTTGGTTTGAATTATTGGTGGAAACAGAACTAATTGGAAACTTATGGAGATGGAATTGCATCTTTGAAACCCATTCATTAATACATCATTAATCAACAAATTTTATATCTGTATCAGATACAAGATTTTTTGGAAGGCCATTGAATATTACTAAATTGTTATCACTGGTGGGCCAATGGTAGGCCCTTCGTATTTCTTTACTTCAGACCTTACCTATTTATCCAATTGTCTATTCCACTTCTGTAAGTAGGATTGAAAATTTTCTTATGGAATTACATTTAGCGACATTCCCTAAAATTATTTTATCTTCAGTCTGAAATCTTCATCTTGTTCTTCCTCTCTAACAAGGAGACTACACACCGTCGGACGCGATTCAAGTGGTAAGACTCGGTAATTTGATAGATATTGAGTCAAGATTGACGAATCACCCCAAAGGTGGGTTTTATGAGCGTTAGTTTTCACGGAAAATGAACTTAAAGTTTACGAAAAATTGTCAGGTAGGCTATAAAGCTAAGCGTAGCGGCCTTCGTCATTTCCCTGGAAAGGCAACACAGCCTAAAGCAGGGGAACTTCTCAATGTAATGTATAATGACCAAAAGACCAATAAACGCTTTTCAAAACAACAACTTCGTCATTCGAACGTTTGGCGCTGTGGTATGGTATCCGCTTTCAAAGTCCTTTTGGTCGGGTTCGAGCCCTCATGCGGGAAAATTTCTTCTTTATTAAGGAATGAATTCTGAATGCGCGAAATAAAAATCTTTACTTTACTCAAACAGTTGTCGGCTTCTATATTTAAACCAATGTGTTCAGAGTTCAGAATTGTTAAATAATTTTAAGTTTAACCGAACTATCTGTTGGTTAACATATTCACTACACCTGCATTTAATTTTTCATTTCTTTTGGTGGATTTTGAACTTATTTTCCAAAAGTTAGAGTATTTTTCCGCTGTGAGTCACCCGTTTCTTCAAATTATGCGCAAATACTTATGTCCGCATTTATTATCTGAAAACTACAATACTAGAGAGGTAACGCAGAGGACTATTTCAAATCTCTCCTACATCTAGCTGCTCGCTCTAACGGCAACTTTTATTGCAATACCCGACTTACATTTACCAATTCTGAACTCTGAACACATTGGTTTAAATATAGAAGCCGACAACTGTTTGAGTAAAGTAAAGATTTTTATTTCGCGCATTCAGAATTCATTCCTTAATAAAGAAGAAAACAGATATAGGTTAAGATTATGACAGAGTACGTAAAAGAAAAAAAGAGAAAAGAAATTTTCCCGCATGAGGGCTCGAACCCGACCAAAAGGACTTTGGAAGCGGATACCATACCACAGCGCCAAAAGTTCGAATGACGAAGTTGTTGTTTTGAAAAGCGTTTATTGGTCTTTTGGTCATTATACATTACATTGAGAAGTTCCCCTGCTTTAGGCTGTGTTGCCTTTCCAGGGAAATGACGAAGGCCGCTACGCTTAGCTTTATAGCCTACCTGACAATTTTTCGTAAACTTTAAGTTCATTTTCCGTGAAAACTAACGCTCATAAAACCCAACTTTGGGGGTGATTCGTCAATCTTGACTCGATATCTATCAAATTACCGAGTCTTACCACTTAAATCGCGTCCGACGGTGTGTAGTCTCCTTGTTAGATAAATTTACACCTTCTTAGTAGTTAATTCTGAAATTTCAAATTTAAAAAATGATGAAGTAATAAGAACAAATTTAGCCTAAAATAACATTGGTAATATGGATGAATGTATGTAATATGTAGTATGTACTATACCCCTTCAGCATTGCCACCTGACCAGAAGGCCCAAGTGCAACAGAAAACTTAAATAAAGAAGTATAAAAATACAACTAAAGGGAAAAAGCAAGTTACTGTGACTAAATACGGGCCATTCCACGGGAAATCGGACAGAAATTGACCTCTATTTTTTAAAATCGATGAAAATTTTTTAACTTGCGTAATTCTATTGTAAAACCTTTGTGTCATGGTTTCAGCTCAGAAAAAATTTTTTTGCAAAGTTATTAATTTTTAAAATTTCGAAATTTTTGCAAAAAACGGCGAACAAGGGTCGTTTCTAAGGGCTATAACATTTTAATAAAACGTGTTACGGGAATTATGTTTTCCGTTTTGGATAGCGATTAAATGTATCTTTAAAATGTTATCAATGAAAGTTTCACATATTGTTTATAAATTTGTTTAAATTAGCAACAAATTATTTAATGCAACGTTTAACCACAATTGCCCCCAAATAGCGGATTTTAAAATACACCATCAAATTTATCACTTTTTTCCCTGTAGAAAAACATTTTTTTTTAAAGTGGGACAGCAACAAGAACATATTGAAAAAATTAAATACATTGAGCGGTGTTCGTCGCGCGCGCGCCTCAGCCTCACGCTTTCTATGGCTACGCGCTATCTAAGGTTCGTAGTAAGCCTACTGGTAGCTTCGTAGACAGATTTACTATACACTTAAGCTTAATTACAAGTCGCAGCAAGTGTAATGGTATTCTATGACAATAAGTTATCACAAATAATTACAAATCTGAACTATACAAATTGGATACCCGGTAGAATATCGTAGCCATTCTAAAACATGTTATAATAATAATAATAATAAAACGACTTGATTAGAGGGCGAGATTGAGGCTAGTAAGCCTCTTCTTACATCTAACCCTTATAATATGAATGAAGTAAAGAGATAGATTATGGGTTTAAACAAAAGGAAATAATAAAGAGATTTGTTTGCGGGTTAAAAAAACCTAAGTTACTACACTTATTACTAGTTATTAGAAGAAACTTGAAACAGAATTTCTAAATTTTTCTTTATAAATTACTAGCCTTTCAATATTTAATTTACAATATAATAATCCTCTTTCATTTCAATATCATATATGTTGAAAAAGAAAGACTAAGTTTTATATGTTTCCGAAATGATCTTTTCACAGGAACGCTTGAATTATATATGTATATATAATGTATAAATACGTATAATGTATAAATACATATAATGATTAAATTCATATAATGTATAATTGTCTCGAAATCAAACCTGTAAACTGGTCTCATTTCGATAGTTCAGGCTTAAGATTTCTCTATAAGCATAGCTCGCCTCTCTGAAGATTGTATTGTTTATATTTCTTTGCTTTCTTTTAAACATCGACTAAGAGCTAGAACCTAATACATTTTTATCAACGCTCTCTTTTCTGGACAAAGGGAAGTATAGTCTTCAATGCACCCATTCTCCTGTCACTGCTTAGCTTTCAGGACTTTCAATGAATTAATATTCTCCTAATTACGAAATGCCAGAACCTACGGCCTAAAATTTATTGCCTCTCGACACTGTTTGGTTTAGGGCATATTACGTTTTGCTCCAATTAGAATGAAAGCAGTACTATACAAGTGCTACTCGACAGATGAGTTATCACATAAACATTATGCTTCACTTTCCACAGCAGAGAAAGATACGAATCCTTGTCAGTTCAATTCTTGTTTCCTCACAGTTCTAACCTAACCGAAATCACAGTGGCAAAGAGTTTTGTGGTACTTGTGAAATTAAGCTACTTTCAGGCGCAGCTGCTTGCTGATATATTTTCGAGATTAAGGTAAGAATTGGTTGAGATAAATAACGTTCAGCTCGAAGGTGTGAAGAACAGAAATGCATGATGTGACATTTGTTCTATATTTCTATTAACGAAGATTTATTTTTCCAATCGCGATCATCAAAAACAAGAAGAGCTTCTGAAAGTAAGGTTTACCGGGACGTTAACTATACACGCATGCATTTCCCTTTTACGAGAGACAAAGCTTCATTTAAAACTTATTCATTGAATAAAGAAAGCTACACAACTACAGTTTGTAATAAATAACCTGAATAAGCGAACTTTTTGTTGTTGTTCTTATGTTTTCATTGTTGTTATGATAATATGTGTTTTTCATTAAATATTGAATGGCTAGTAATTTATAATCACATTTCTGAAAACTGTACAACTATAAAAATAATATGAAATACACTGTGATATTCTTTCAGATATCCAATTTGTATATAGTTATAGTTCAGATTTGTAATTATTTGTGATAACTTATTGTCATAGAATACCATTACACTTGCTGCGACTTGTAATTAAGCTTAAGTGTATAGTAAATCTGTCTGAGGCTGAGGCGCGCGCGCGACGAACACCGCTCAATGTATTTAATTTTTTCAATATGGTCTTGTTGCTGTCCCACTTTCATCCCCAGAGCGAGCAGCTAGATGTAGGAGAGATTTGAAATAGTCCTCTGCGTTACCTCTCTAGTATTGTAGTTTTCAGATAATAAATGCGGACATAAGTATTTGCGCATAATTTGAAGAAACGGGTGACTCACAGCGGAAAAATACTCTAACTTTTGGAAAATAAGTTCAAAATCCACCAAAAGAAATGAAAAATTAAATGCAGGTGTAGTGAATATGTTAACCAACAGATAGTTCGGTTAAACTTAAAAATTTTAAAATGGGGTAAAATCGCAGTCTCCAAATATTCCTTAATCCAAATAAACATTGATTTTTTTGTATTCATTAACTGTTAAGGTAAAGTAATGGTAAAACTGTATATGGTGGAGAATTTTACATACATGGCTGAATTCAGCGTGAAAAATACAATAAGAATGACCTCATTACATCAGTATTACCAAACCCTTGTTGGCCAATTTAAATTTTGATTTCTGGTTATCCATGTGACATCTTTTGAGAAGTTTTGAAGTTCCTCTATGATGTGGATCGCTTTCAATAGATTCACATCCAGGTTTGAATCATCATTGGAAATGAGAAATATCTCTGATTATCAATCATAGATTCGTCCAGGAAGTCCTGCTCAGTTTGAACATAATAATGATTGAGTTTATAGCAGACCTTTATGCTGATTTGTAATTATTCTCCATTCCAAATGCAAATGAATACTCTATAAATGCCTTATGTATTCAAATCAGCAGGAAGAAGAGAAATTTCTCTTCCCAACATTTTTTCATTGTTCAATTTCATTCCTCTACTTTGGCTAAGTAAAATTGTTAGCTATTATTTAGGGTAGACTTGCTTCTTCCTTGGGAACTTGATGTTTATACTGACTGCTTCCCTCTCTATCAGCTCATTAAAAAGGCTGGATACTTTCCCTGCTGTACCTGCTAAAGAAAAATGCCTATATAATGATTTCCTTACATAAGTAAAAATCAGAAAAAAATTATCCTTATTTATAATGTAACTGAAGTAATACCTGAGAGTAATGTAGGATAACTAACTGAAGAGAAAATCAACTATTGGTTGTTACCCTTGTACAAAATTGGTGGGTACCTTAACTGTTTAATATCTTTCCTTTCATTGAATATGACATGTATCTTATTCTAATTTTACCAAATAACCTTCCTTAAAAATTAATTTAATTACTAAGAATACTTTATGTACACAGTTTTTGGCTCTGCTTTCATTTATTATTGAAATCCTTAATTTTCCTTTCACTTATCTATTGAGTGAGGAGGATGATCTCTTTCAAACTCTTAAGTTTAATTAAATACATACTTAACAGCCTAGTAACTTGACATTTCAGCAATCAATATAGTTTCTCTCATCAACCTTATAGATGTTACTAAAATGCTGAGATGTCTTTAAGATGTAATGAAGAGTATTTTGTGTATTTGTAGTCTTGTACCTTAAGTTTTTGGTAGTCTTTCTGTCACATTGCTCTGTGAGTGTCTGTTGTTGTATCACTCAATGTGTTCCTGGGTTTCAGAAGTAATTTTCCATCCCCTGTGTTGCATATCTTGTTCTCACCCTCTGGTTTATTGCAGACTTGGCTCAATCTCACCATTTCCATTGTTCTGCACCAGCTTCCTCACCTCCCTCCATCACCCCCAATCACCTCTCCACTTACCTGAGGTCATACCCCATTGAGCCCAGCGCTAGTGCCCCCAATCTGGCTGGAAACACTGTACTCACCATTACAGCGGGAGATGACGATTTAGATATGAATTGTGGGTCCAAACAAAAGGGAAGAAAAGAGGAAACCATTGTTGCAGTTCCCATGCTTCCTATCGAGTACCCACAGGTGACACCACTGTGCAATTGCAATGTGTTAGCATTTACGTAGCGTGAAATAGTTGCTCTTGCCTTCTTCTATTCTTTTTTTTCTACATATTCATAGCCCTCTTTGAATGCTTGCCATTTGTGCTTTGATGCTTTTGCTACACTAACAACATACAAGCCATTCCAATTATCATTCTGAGTTAGTTTTTGCTTGTTTTTCTTAATTGTGGAAGTATTAATGCAATTTTAATTGCTGTCTTGAAAATGATTATTTCTAGCTAGAGCTTATATTAGCAGATTAATTGAGAAATGCTCTTCATAAAACCATGTATTAATTTTTATATTTATGTGTTTTTCTTTCTAATTGATGGAGTGTCTGAGAAAGTCTGTAAGTAAAATTTAAAATTACTTTGTGGTTTTCAAACAAGAGTGCTGACAAAGAATTCTTGTCGTCTTACCCTTATGTAGAATTTCATATTGTCTTTCACCTAATCTTTTTGTAATGATATTTTATCTTCAGAATCTATTAGAAAATTATAGGAATAATTGAAAAAAATTAGAATGCCAATCTGATAAGTATGAAGGGTCTGGTATAGGTTGAAATTTCATCTAGAGAGATTATATAGAAGTCTTTTGAAAGAATCTGCTCAGGGAAACTTTGTGCCATCTCATTTCTCCTCTAAGATCTATGTTTTAGTCTATGAATTCTCTCTTTAGTGATTCTACAGCTACCTTTCCAATCTGATTTTGATACTTCTCAAAAAAAGGAACAAGTCAATCACTGCAAGGCTTATTTTCAGGGAATCAGGATAAGGCATATCTTTGCACCTACTGCAGTGTGCCTAAGGAGAAAGAGAAGTAAGGTTGTTGACATGACTGGGACTAAAACCCAGGTCTCCCACTTTCTAGGCTGGTACCCTAACCATTAAACTACCATACTGAATCAACTCTGTTAATGGAATGCTTTGTAAGGCACTCCATGTAATACACCAACTGCTTTCAGAGGTCCTCACCGAGGCAACTGACTCACAAAGTGATATTAGAGAATTGGTTTGAATACCTGTCCAGAAAGTGGAAGGCCTGGGTTCTAACCCCAGTTATATTGACATTTTACACTTTTGTCTCATTGGCTTATCATCAGTTTACTAAATATGCATCTCATTCATAATTAGTGTCAAATTCTTCAGCTGTTAATTCAATCATTCTCTCAAAGGCAATGACAGAATGTGTACTCAAGAGAATATTAACTGTCACTAGCTGAGTAAAATAAGTTAAATAACATCTGAATTATCTTCAGAAAAAATATTAAACAATTAGCTGACAGCATTTTCATTAGTTTGTTTTCCAATCATTAGTTTTCATCTGTCTTACACCAATTTCAGAATTTATCTGAAATTCTGATCAAATAGCTATCTTGGTGGTTATCTCTGTCTCATATGTTATGCCGTATTTTATAAACACAGTAATCATAAGGAGAAACAGACATGAAAAAAGTCTGATGGGACTAGGAATCAAACCCGGAATCTTCTGGGAAAATATCCCAGGTTTGATTCCCGGTCCGTCAGACTTTTTTCAAGTCCTTTTGTTGTTGGGATTTTTCCTGGGTGCATGACTTTATGTACAAAGTTACCTTGACCCATTCCTTACAGTTATCGTTCTTATCCATTGATGTAATGAATAATTTGTAGGGAATTCTACATTTATTTATCATAAATTCTCATGTTTTTCATTTTTCTGCTGTTACAGATTCCTGGGAAACATCTTTTGATCCATTTTTGGAATTATCTGTTTATTCTTAGTGTTTTTTAAATTATTATCATCAATATCTTTTGTTTAACTTTTATTTTTTCAGATAAAGCTTGTATCATCAATATATCTACAGTTCTAGTATTTTTCATTTATCACAGTAACAAGCAATATATTTTTTTAATTCAAAACTTCTTGCTGGTCTCTGGCTGCTGATATATTTGAACCCCTAACTATGCTAAAATGTCAGGGAGCTGATGTATTGGCACAGGGTTCATTAAGATGTGACTTTTTTCCTGTGTCATCTCTGTAGTTTCTTTGTATTTTGCTTATTTCATAATAACATTTATGTCATCACCATGGAAGTTTTTATAGTATATGAGGTGTGATAAAAATACGGCGAATAATGATATTAAAAAAGAAAATAAGATTACATAAAATTTGAATTAATCTTTTTCAAAGTACTGTCTAGTGATACACTAGTCCCAACGTTGAACCAATGACTGGAAGGATTCTTTCGGAATGGCTTTCAGCTGCTTGGTCGTGGCCATTTCAATGTCGGGAATGGTGTCAAAATGTTCCTTTCAGCGCATTTTTTTAATTTTTGGGAAGAGCCAGAAGTCACACGGTCTAAGTCTGTGGAGTAAGGTGGGTGCGGACAGACTGGATTATTTTTTTGCGGCCAAAAACTCGCGAATCAAAAGCGACGTGTGGCACGGCGCGTTGTCGTGATGGAGAAGGAAACCATTGGACCATTTTTTTGGTCTCTATCTTCTTTCGCAAACGTTCCAGCACCCCATTGTAAAACTCTGAGTTTACTGTTGTTCCCATTGGAACGAATTCTGATCGCACTACACCCTCACTGTCGAAAAAAACGATGAGCAGGACCTTGACTTTCGATTTTGACTGACGTGCCTTTTTAGGGCGTGGGGAGTTGTTGGTTTTCCACTGAGAACTCTATAGTTTTGTTTCAGGGTCATAGCCATAGACCCAAGTTTCATCTCCAGTTACAATTATGGTCATGAAGTCCAGTTCTGCATGAAGACGATTCTTCAATTCCGTGGCAAACTGAGATACGATTTTCCATTTGCTCATCAGTCAAAAGTCTGGACACAAAATTTGCTCTTACGCGCCTCATTTTTAAATCATCGGTTAAAATGCTTTTCACGGACCCGTATGAGATGTTAAGTTCATCTGCAAGCTCTCGAATAGTCATTCGCCTGTTTGAACGAACAAGTTTACCCACTTTTTGCAAGTTTTCATCTGTTTTTGAGGTCGAAGGACGTCCCGATCGTTCCTCGTCTTCAACCGACTCATTTCCGCTTTTAAACCGCTGATACCACTTGTAAATAGTCTTTAGAGTCACCACATTAGCGCCATACACTGATTTCAACATTTCATTAGCTTCTTTGGCACTTGTTTGTTGAACTTGAAACAAGATTTAATGTCAACGCGTTGCTCGAAATCCATGATGAGCGACAGACACGCTAAACATGACCTCACTCAAGTAGCTCTGGAAGCAGACTGATGAGTCGGAACACGTTCAAACTTGACTTGGCTTGTCTCAACAGATCAGGCCTTCGGACATACTGCATCAAATGAATGGAGCTTGAGGAGTTACTGCTATATAAATTCATTCACCGTATTTTGTTATCACCTCGTATTTCATGGAAGTTTCATGCCTCAGAAATAATTGGGTAATAAGCAGTCATTATTCAAAACATTTTCAAATCCTGATTTTTGCCCAGATCTTCTAGCATAACCATAACATTTAGGGTTGGGATTTTAGGAGTTGAAATTCCTCTGTAAATAAATTATTTATTTAGATTAAATCTAGATATAATGTGTATATATTATATTAATTTTCACTGTTAAACATTCATTCTCATTTTGAAAGAAAATCCACTCCTAACTATCAAGTTTTCCCATTTTTTTCTTTGTGATATCTCATAACAGCATATACTGTCATTTTGAAAATGGGATTTCCAGTCATTTTTTCCAAACCTGACCATTGTTCATGACTGTATTAAACACTTCTTTCATAATCCACTAATTTAATTGACCTAATCCTGCATTTATTGCTATAAAAACTGTTTAAAATCAAGAAATACACATTAATTTTGTTAATGTGTATTTCTTGATATGTATGTATAAGATATATTATGTATAAGACCTCTAGATTGAAGTTAAATCTTATTTTCTTGTTAATTTTATGTATCTTGTTCATTTTGGGATTCTTCTATTTTTCATCTTATCAGTTTTGGTCCTTTACAGTTCATCCCATTTGTTTTTTATTAAGATTCCTGTCTTCATCTTTTGATTCCTCTTGCTTCAGTTACTTTATATTGGCCATTTAAACTTTTGGGTCATTTTGCTTCAAATTACTTTTCTCTGTCTCGGTCAAGGTATTTAATATTCTTTTAGTCTTGATGATTTCCAAAATTCAATAATAAAATAATGTTATATATCACATTCTTTAGCTCTTTAATAAAATGTATACATTCTGATTAAGAAGGAATGAGTTTCTGATCAAGTTATTCATTCTCAGCTATGTAATCTTTTATTGATTCCTAGTTATGTAAAAAACCCTTTCATGTGATATGTCCTTGTATTAAAACATTGATGTTGTGGTATTCTAGGCATTAATTGGGATTACTGAAAAGTAAACACAAAAGCTCACCATTCATTCTTGAACTAAAATGGAAATTAAACAAATGAAGACTACAAAATAGAACAACATTTAAAAGTTAACCAAAAGATAAGAAAAGTACAGTCTAATATTTAAGTAATGGAATTTTGTATATTTAGGCATTCTCAACATTTTTAGGTTGAAATACCTCGTAAACCTGGGAAGTATCACTGTTTACTCACTCAAGCTGATCAGACCTCCCTGTTAATGCTTCTAGAATATAAATGCTTAGATATAGAGATCATCATTTGTAGACTTATAATTGGCTTAATAATAGGTGAAAAGACTTCTTTCACCACATATGCTCTCTCTGGAGATGTATCAAGAAAAAAATTACCTCATTCCAATTACATCATCTGAATCTGATTTTCTATTTGTGGAGCTGTACGAATGAACCATTGTCATTGTTTTACAATTGTGTTGATTCCATTCAATTACCTGGACATAGTTAAGGAAATGATAAACTGTGCCTGTCTTTCAATAGTTTTCACCTAACATTGTTTTAAATTATGGTCCTCCTAATGCAGTTGATATGAAGATAATAGTATTGAAGTTTGCGAGAAGAGATTTGACTTATTTTTCAACATATTTTAAATTTGCTCTGCAGTATGTACAATTTCATTACAATTCTTGAAGTCACTCAGTCAAGTGCTCAGAAAAGCTTTGAAATTTAAAACTGATAGTCCATGTTTTCATTGTTCATTCTATCAAGACTTTGAATTTCTATGGATAGCATCATGATACATAAAGTTTCACAGCATTCAAAGTGGGTGAGGTAGAGTCGTATGGCATCCAACCTCTGTAAAATATCCAAAGAATACCCATCAGTTTTATTCACTCATCTCATTGCCCCTTATATGTTCCCCTTATATGTAGATATATGTATATCCAGATGTAATATTAATTGTTTGTGTGACTGGTTTGGACTAAACTCCTGCTTGAAGTCATTAGAAGTTTGAAATGTTTGCATGTAAGACATGTCCACTATATAAGCTGATCTTCTTGTTTGTGATGAAAGGATACTTAGGTGAGTAGTATTTTTTCCAATCCTGAAAGAGAGTTACATGCTGTCTATGAAAGTACTTAGGGGTTCAGATTGCATAATTATTATTATGTAAAATTATTCAAAAATACAAGAAGCTTGGTAAAAATTATAACCAAGGAAGACTAGTAAGTAACTTAAGTATAATTTTAATTTATGATTTTAAAAATAATGGAATTTAAGTATTCTAATTTATTCATTCAAAACCATTCCAAGATGTCAATTTTTATAATAACCTTTCTGTGGAAATATAATTTTGATCAAGCAGCATCAATTGAATTGTTGCCAACAGTGTTTTGCACAAAAATCAATAATTTGGTCCAACAACAAATTATTGGGATTTATGTGAGGGAGGAGAGAATTTTCTAATCTATGTCATTTCTAAATATGCAAAACATCTGAGTTACAATTAATAAATCAAAATTCATTTATCAATAATTAATATCAAAATTGTAGAGGAGAGTTTAATGAGCCCTGACAACAACTCTCAAAGTATCATTTTTTGCTCTTTTCTTAGCCTAAGACACTTATGTAAACATTTCAAGTTTGGCTAAATCCAGTATATACTGATTTTCAATTTCAAACATGACTTTATAATCTCGTTGCAGAGATGGCTATGAATTATGATAACAGTGAGCATTGGGTTTGGATGGTTGGATAGGGGGTGGGGATTTCTTACAAAATAAGGATATTTCAGGGAAAAGAGATTATAATTAGATCATAAGTACTAGTGGTTTTTCTTGTATTGAAGGATATCCTCCCAACTAACAGCCCAAAATATGGTGGCGGCGATCAGTCATAGGGCACACAATTTAAATTTAATGCAATATCAGATGGATTCTCCTGATTTATTATTGTGTTTTTATTTTTATCTAAACCCTTTTTAAAATCAACATGGCCTCCCCTTTTGACTTCACATCTTCCACGATTGATAATGGAAACAGATAACACCTCAGTTTCCCTTAATTTTCTACATTTTTAAGATGGATGAATCATAGCATTGTTACTTTGAATACAGATGAACCATTGTCTCTTCATCACCTCTTTCCAGCTATTGCTGCACTTCTTGGATAATATGAGGCTCATTACTTCATTTTGGTGACATCTTTCTTCTGGTCATCTTGATACCATTTTCTATTTCACATTCAAATATTTTGTGACTCTGATATTTAAGACTGCACTTTGTAACCAGTCTTATAATATTTTACACATCATTGCTTAAGCACAGGATTCTTGGCTGGTATATATTGCTGAACTTGCTAGTGCAAATTCCTGTGGATTGACTTTTAACTAAAACTAAAAAGATGTTTCTGGGTATTCATTTAATCATAGGATAGCATTGAAAGAGAGTACATTTAAAGGTGAGAACTTTGAGTTGAAAAGACATTCTTCCATCACAACAAACTCAAAAGTAACTCTATATGCTAATTCTGATTGTTGAAATACAAGTATGAGTATATGTCTGCATGACTTTAACTTTGATAGGATTGCAAGTAATGGAAAAAATAGAATTATCAGTAAAATCAATTCATGCTTTATTATCTAATTGTATTGTTTAATAGATTTAACTTTTCAGTATGTCATATTTTTCTTATACATGTTTTGATATTTTCATGTTTCTTTTTAAAAAAATTTACCAAGGGATCAATCATCAGTCATTGTTAATAATTGTTTTATTTTGCTTGGTTAAAAAATAATTTTGAAATTTAATCCTTCCAGGTAGAAGACTGAATCAGGATACGTCAAGTTTGTATTCATCCTCTTTTGGAGCTGAGTGTTTGAATACAAGAAATTTTTATATGACTTGCCATAAAAGTATCCAGCCAAAGTCAACTTCTGAGCTTTTCACTAGTTTTGATTTTCCACAAAATCAGTCTGTGGATCTCATTAATGAAATTAAAACAAAAGAAAAGTTTGAGCTTAAAAAACAGATTCTTATAGAATCACCAAAACTTTGTAGTGCTTCATCTTCTGAGACCCCTGTACTAAGTGGTCCTCCGATAGGCGATCCTATACATTGTGTGATAAGTTTTGGAGAGTGAAAATAAATGTTTATCATCTCTTCTTGGTAAATAATGTTTTATTAAGGAATGACAGGCATTGTGTAATTGACAAAAATGCAGTGCATTGACCAGGGAACTTGAAAAATTGCCTTTGTATTTCGGAAGACAAAAAAATTACCCAATCTTTTTATTTGTCATTAAATATATAATTCTTACTGTCTATTGGAACTTATAAAGTTAAAATGAATGAAATATTTAGGTGTTTTACTGCTCTAAATCTTTATTAAATAACAGATATATTTAATTTTTCTTTTGTTTTTAATGATAAGTATTTGGTAGAATAGGCTTGAGCTCTCATACTTAATGTCTGAGCAAGATTGAACAAAATCATATTCATTACCTTCCTTAGGTGTAATGTATTCTTCAGCATAAGAAATCTTATCATGAATATGAATCTTCGTGCTTTATTTGTAGTCATTATGCTGTGTGAATAAATTATTGTGACAGATTGTATGCTGAAGTTTTTGAGTCCAGCTAAGGAAGCAATTACCATTATATTTTTGGATGAGATCTACTTTGATGTCACTGGTCCTTCATAAAGTATTTTAAAATTATATATGTATATTCTTTCTTTGGAAGTGTATGTTTGATTACATGTACTGCAATTGTAAATTTTAAAACAAACAAAAATGTTCACAGAATCTATTGCTTTTCTGCTTTAAAATTATGTTTAATGTTTTTCTCTAGGTCAAAGATACATGGTACACATGTCTAAGGTTGTCTATAAGTAGTTGCCATGTGATAAATGTGTGATAATTTGTTATTCTTGCTGTTAAATAAATGAAACTTTCAAATTTATTGCATAAATCCCCAGTCTTCATTTTATCTTATGCTTATTCCTTATGTGGGACATCCTTGATGTTCAAAGAGGACAATCCAATTTCCACTGAAAATTTTGAGTCAATATAGCAACTTCAAGAAAAACTTTATACTAGGATAAATTTGAATGGTTAAAACATCTGCTTAGCAAGAGGAGCACTTAGTTTGGGTACAGCTGATAGTTAGCATCGTAATTTTATTGATCTAGAGACATACAAATACGTATGTACAGTGTAAGTCAAGGCACTCACAAAAGAATGCATCTTATACTCCTGGGCAGGATAAATAAATTTTCTTTGTAAATATAATTAATGCAATGCAAGTCTTGGGTGGACATTACATTTCCTTCTACAGTTATGGTTGTAGTGCTTTTCAGCATACCAAGAAAAAAAAGGACAGCGTTATAATCAGGTTGTGTAAAGCTGGTTGTCTTTTTATCATATTTTTAAAGGATGGTGTGCTTTTTGCACAAAGAGAGCATTATAGTTACTTAATTATTGGTCATCTATAATGAATCAGATATTACCATGTAGAAGATTAGGGAAGAATGATCTTTTTAACAGCAGTAGTGAGAGGGCATCTCTCCAAGGCAGTTTTGCTCCTTTACAGTTCATCCCATTTGTTAGTTATTATGATTCCTGTCTCCAGCTCACTGCACTCCCTTTCTCATTTATTTTATATATTTACAACTTGGCATTGCGATTAAAGGAAACATCACCATAGAAAATTTTAACCTATGTTATGTCCTGAGATAAACTGGAAAATATCTCCATCTCAGAGTTCGTATCAGCTGCAAAGGTAAGATAAAGATTGATTCACTAATTCAACATCTGCATTTTATTCACACATATTATTAAATGTAGTTTATGTATATAATTTATTATAAATCGTTATTCTAGAGAAAAAATTCAAGGAAATATATTAGAGACAAGGATGGCAACACAGACGATGTAAAAAATGTTTGGTCTTTTGAATGATGAAAACGATTGGCTAAAGCAGGTTGCAGTGTGTCTGAGGAGGGGAAATATCCACAGAGATTAAGTAGCAGTATGTCAGTATTTTTACCATGTGTTTTGTGTGAAAGGGACCAGAAGAACACCAAAGGTTTGCCAGCATATTAAGCTGGTTTTGCAGTCTCATCCTTTGTGAAATCCTGTTTTTCCATCACATTTGACTCTCTAATTTTCCTTTATCTCATCAAGATGTATAAGTCAGAATATGAAGTTTCCAAATATAAATTCTCTACATTTAATGAAGGAAGAGAACCTCGAACACTTCGCTCAATGGAAAGTAATAATAAGATAATTATAAACTGAGCCTTGAAATTGAGGAATCCATCTTAAATTATTTGAAATGATGCAGAATATAACCAACCAGGAACAAAAAGCATCAATACATCCCAGTATTAATTAGATCTTCCAGAAATCATTTAGAAAATTTAGGAGAACCCAAAATATGTTGTTTCTCCTTTCACTTGTCTTGGTATTTCATTGGATCCCATTCTTTCTGATCTTTCAATCCCACCTGTTAAAGGCCTAAAACATTATTACCAACTGTTATGTATTTTCAAGTTCTAAGGCAACAACCACTCAATAAGAGCTTATGGGAGAGGTGAATTGGTAGTTCAACAGCTTAAGGTCTTTTAAAGACACATTTAAGACTAACTTTTGAAAATGAAGGGAAATTTATGAGGTTGCTTCAGTTTAACCTCCATTTCTAAAGTGAGTTAATTATATTCCCATCCCAATATTCCCTAAAATGTGTACAGGGACTGATGTGATGTAACTTCTGGACAACTTATAATATCTCTTGGAGAAATAGTTTCATGTAAATTACTCTTATTACTTCTTGATATTATTTCTCTATTGTAGGAGCTATAGTTTTATTTGACAGATGAAGTTTTTATTGATTCACTTACTCTTTTCTCTTGTCAAATTTACTGATTATGCTTGCAATGAGAAAAAGTATTCATTAGCTTACTTTCCAAACAACATTTCTTCTGAATAATTGAAGAATGACTTGATAGGTTTCACAATATATCTTATTCAACAACTTCACAATAAATATTGTTCACTTTGTAATGTCATTCCACGAAGTCCAGTCTATCATGATAGATTATGAGCATTTCTTCCTTTATGTCCTACAGTTAGTTTTTATTCAAGTTGCAAATATACTGTTAGCTCCTATATATATATATATATATATATATATATATATATATATATATATCATAAGTTAATTTGAAGAAATTCACATGTTAAAATTGATGATTCAACTTGAATTACAAATTTCATCGTTTGTACAGCTATCAGGTTTTCTTGGAACATTTTCATTTCTCAGTTAATTGAACCCTGATTGGATAATGAATAATAAACAAATAATAATAGAAATTCTTAGTATCACCCATTAAACTTTGTATACTTCTTTCAAATATATATCTATTATATATAGCTTATATATATATATACACACACACACACACACATTGAATTCCCTGTATTCTGCTACATCATGAGTTTCTCTACATTTACTAAATATTTAAATTTCATCTAAACAAAATAGGCCCATTTCCATTTATATAAGATATTGAAAGTTCATTGATATGCTCATTTGTATCTTTGTTTGTGGTATTATAATCACAGATGTTTCAATTAAGTTTGAGCTGAATTCTCCCTTTATTATTATGTCACAAGGGTTCTTGCTTAATATTTACTAGCATACAGAATAAGTATAAACTTGGGAAAGCAAGAAAAGGCAGTTTAATTGAGAGCATAAAGTGTAACTAATATATTGTCTTACATATTTATTGCATATTTTCTCAGCATTCTTGTATTAAATGAATTTCACAGACAGATGTTTATATTGTAGGTAAGGATGCTGGGTGGCATTACTAAGCCCCTCGTTGGAGATAGCAAATACCCAAGTAGTGGCACCAAGCATTCTCATCTAAATTTTAAATGAGGTCTTTTAATTGAATTATTAAATTTTGACATACAATTAACATATCTTGTTATAATATTAAATCTATACATCATCGATAAGATGTATTGTAATTTTTTTTCCATATTGCCAAGAATTCTTGATGTTGACATATATATCTCTAATTCTCAGCGTCCATTTTCATTAAAAGTTGAATAACTTAACTTAAACTAGCCTATATAAAGCATATCGAGCTTTTCTCCTTTTGAGAATTGGTTAAGTCAAGCTTAAGTTTCGGCCGCTATCACAATAGTGTAAGCCGTGTGAATCAGTCCATCAGTCAAGGATGACATAGTGACATGTTCTTTATTATCTGTTGCACGTTAAGTTGACAGTACAGCGTTCTTATGGAGAATTGTTTCCTGTGTATTTCCCCGTGAGGAGCGAGGTGCGATGTTGTCAAACATCGCGAAAAATTGCTTTTTTGCTTTAAAAATTCTTAACTGATGCAGAAATAAAGAACGCATAGTGTGGTCGAATTTATTTCTCAATTAAAGAAATAAAATTGATAAAATTAATTCTCTGCATTTTCGCGTAGAAAGACGATTTTTTTTATTTTATCTTTATCATGCTGTTGTGAGCATAACGTTCTTTCATTCGACACAAAATTAACACAGAAATATCTTCATACCTTTCTTTTTGTATTGGTAAACTTACAGTTTTACATTACTTCGTTTTAACGTCTCTAATAAAATGTGTAAGATTCTTTGAATCGAAATTATGCAAGCCGAAAAGCCATCGCCAGTCTGTAAGAGCTACTCACTAACATTCTGCGTATGAAATTTGAAGAAAAGTGTAAATATATTTTTTGTGAAGAAATGAGGACTTTCTCTTGACAACAAAGGGATTTATGAATTTTTCAGTTTGTAGATTTTTTCCGCGCGCCAAAATTTTGCAGTACCACCCGCAGATGCCTGCTTTCAGTTATAGGTGTTACGGAGATATAGGCCATATCATGGAGAATCGAAAAGAAAACCTATCATTTTAATTTAAAAATGTGAGCACTTCAATCAAGCCGCCCTTCGGGCAACCCAGAAACAACTTTTGTTTAGTTATTTATTCTCCAACTCTCGTAATTTTCGCGAAATACGGTGAACATGAATTATTTTGAAGGGTCATAACTTATGATCATAGTAAGAAAGCTGGTTCTTTCAGTTATTGATATGGATCGAATTTATCATATCATATGTATTCATCAAAGCTCCGAATATTCTTTAAAATTCCTAAAAATTCTCAATTAATTGTTTAATACAGCAGAAAATTTCGCGTGCTTGGAAGATGTAATACTTCATCTCATATGGTACGCAGCTTCTTAGGATAGCTTGTGAGAGAAGGGCTACAAAACGTATAGGACGGCCTTTGAGCCATGAGACATCTGAGCAAACTTAGTGGCTCCTCAATTTTGGGAATTCAGGATTAGAGTTCTTATTTAGTTTGTCTTCGGATTCTCGGAGTATAGAATTGGAGTAGCTTTGTAATTTACCAAGCGGTGTTGTGGAGTTTTTCTCAAGTGGTTTAAAATCACTAGAGAACGAAAGATGCACAATGAGGCGGGTTATTAATTTAATTCCTCGACGAGAAATTAAAAAGGTTACAAAACCACAACCTGCTAACATTCCCATAATGTTATTTTCATTTTCCTTTTAGAAAGTTTTTTAAGATATGGTAAACTGCCAAACACCTGCCAGTAATCCATTATTATACTCTGAAATACCTAGTTTCGAGAAGTCCACATGTTATTTATAACTTTGATCTTTTGAAAACTAGAAATATTGCGTATGAATACCATTCTTCTCTTAAACATTACCTTAGGAAATTTTTAATGTGCTTTCTCTTAACACATCCGGTAGCCAATTCAAATTTGGCGCGGGAATTGCGAGGCAAGTAGACTGAGAGTACGTTTGGCAACAGCGTTCGCCGTAAGGACAATACTGTCATCTGAACGTGGAATGCTCTATAGCTACAATTTTTATGCATTATGTTTGTCAATTCACCAGTATTTATCCTTTAAATTTTTTAAACTATTGAAAATCATTTATCCTGTATCATTACTGTTGGTGTTTCTTCCCACGGTGCAATGAGTTCATCCTTAGATTTTGTTTTCGGAGTTAAATCCCCTGCAGCTGATGTCGAGGAAGAGGTCAGAACCAGCGAAATGAGTAGTTTACCTTGTCGATTAGAAAATGAGGAAGAAACAAGTAATAAATTCCAAATTAAACACACTGAATATGGACATTCATTTCAAATAGACATAAGTCATATAAAGGCTATCGACAAAGATGAACAAGTAAGTGCGGAATTATTTGGAGTATGTAATATTTCATTCTTGAGTCTTTATCATAAGATACTATTATAGTGATGATATCCATATTTAAGGCAGATGAACTGAAATCGTTGGAAGTGTCGGTCTACGATCAAGATGTTTTTGAGAAAGGTATAATTGATCAGTTTGACAAAGTATTGGAGGAAGAGAAAAACAATGAGCTCAGAAAGTTGTTCGATGTTCGGTTAAAGTCCTTACAAGAAGATATAAGGTGAGCGTTGCTCAAACTTTGTGAAAGAGTACGATCTAAGAACTCTATCATTGATATTTTCCTTTATTAGGGTTACGGAAGAGAAGTTAAAAAACAAGGAATCTCATCTTTTAAATTTACCAATTGAAGGGTATGTTTCGAGAATAAATGAGGCACTGGTAGTGAGGAGAGAAATAGATGGGTTATTAGCTAACTTACAAGCATTGAAAGAGAAAGAGCAGTCACTATTTCATCAACGAGACCACTTAAACGACGAAAATCAATCAGAAGATCTATGGGTAAGACCAATTTGTTGAGATAAAGTTTCAGAAAACATTTTCATCTTCTGATTCATAGCTGTTCAGTGATACTATTACGCCAATGATTGTATTGTAATCAGCATTACTTTTAGAAATTAAAGGATGCATCAGATAATAGCGTCCCAGTTCCAGTTTTTGGTTATGAAAGCGAAGAAAAGGTAAATCAGAATGGAGAAACGGAAAGGCAAAGGATGATCCGTCTTGGACAGATGACTCCTTTTGGAACCACTCTTTCAAGCACTACTTTTAATGCAAAGTAAGTACTTTTGAATCAAAATTATAAGTAGTAGTTTTTCTGTACTTGAACATGTTATTTATTAGTTTAACACATTATCGATAGTGATAAGAGAGATTCCAGAAGGCAGATAGAAGTACATGCTGTTGAAAAGAACTTAAATTGTGATCCTAATCAAAAAACATCAGCAGCAATGTCCAGTTATGAAACAATTAACCCTGATGTTAGTGGTCCAAGTGGTGTGAATTCATTGAAGAGCAATAAAATGAAATTAGGCGAAGAAAACAAAGCTGAGTCATCTATATTAAGACAAAGGTTATTGCATCCTAAGAAAAGAAGAAGGAAAGAAGCTTTGGGCACAGAAATAAGTTACGAGCCAAGGTAAGCCAGCTCTCCATATGTTAATATTAGGTTCTTATCACCATGCTCAGCTTCATTTCTCTGGTTTATTTTAAGAAAGGAATCAGGTTGTTTTTCAAGAAAACATAACATAATCTGCATTGATATGACACCACGTTAAGTAAAGCAGCCCCTCAGAGAACATAGAAATCAAGTTCATGTCTTTTTTTCGTAAATTTCATTTTATGCAGTTGATCATTCAGAATAAAGCATTTCTGAGCCTCAAGATTGTATTCCTGATTTTTGACAGTTTTCTGTTCTCTGGAGGCTGCTCATAATTACTTCCTTCATCTCATGCAAGTCTTATTCTTGTATGGATAAAAGGAATGGATAAAACCTTTTTTTTAAACTTTAAATTTTCCCAACAGAAACTTTGATTTGTATGTAAACAATCGTTAATCTCTGTAACCAATTAGATTTTCCATAAACATCTGTATTTGTATATAATATCATTATATACAGATAAAATACATTAATATAAGTCATTTCATCAAATAAAGGTAACTTCAACCCTTGCTCCTAAACAGGGTTATGTTAGGAAAACTTTGAAATAAATCCTCATGCCAAGGTATACAGTAAATAATGAACTAGTTTCTGATTATGTGTGATTGTTTCTTATGTGTTTATGGGTGTGACATTTCCATTGTATCTGGGTATCAATAGGTATCATGTCAAAAGTAAGTCATTTTTGCAAGTAGACATGATTGGCCAAATTACAATCAAGACAAACCATTTATCTAAACTTTGAACCTCAGTATACATATCTATTATTTTAACCTTGTTTTTCATATTGTTCCTGTTAAATCCAAAAATACTCAAAGTAAAAATTGGAGAACTCATGAAATAAGAAGAATATCTGAGGAAATGAAAAGTTAATCATTTAGAATCAATCTCTCAAATAACATCATGATGCTCCAATAAATACTCCCAATTGAAACATTAGTACAGGAAGCTCATAAGAAGAGCCAAAAAAGCATTCAAAGTTTGAAAGTTCCACCGATTATTCCATAGTTGCCTGGGAAATCATTAAGTGTAACTCTCATGCAAGGAACCATTACCTCCAGATATAGATGTAAATGGTATAAGCATTTCCAATATAACTAAGATTGAAAACATTTTTAATGATATTTTTTTGAACATAGCCATCAATGTTGCTTCAAATGAACTCATTTCAACTAATAAAAGATCTCTTCACTCAATTTATCTCCAACTATGCAGCATGAGTGAGATTCTCTTATATCTGGTCTAAATTGGATCAAAAAAATCATAAGACATAGATGGCTTAAGTGGCACTTTACTCGCAGAATGTGGTAGTTTCATCTTAGCCTCTCTTTCATTCTTAATTAAACAATCTGTGATAGATGTTATTTTTCCAGATGCTCTTATACTGTATTAAGTTATCCCAGTCTACAAAAACAAAGGTGGTTAAAAATATCACAAATGTACTGACTGATAACTTAAATTGTGCAAGAAATAAATTCCAGAATCAGGTTAATCAGTGTTTTTTTCACCTCCCAAAGAGGGTGTGTCACCTCCCAAAGTAATAATAAGTAATTTGCCAACCAAGTTTAATGGTTATACCCATACTGGAATACTTTTGTATCCAGATGATATAAATATACTGACAGCTTATGAAAAATTCCTCATTTTGTGTATAGATTTACCTAAAATGGGACCACCATTTACATGCTCAAAAATGAATACTATATTTTATCTAAAAGATACTGTAAGTCAATAGGTTCTATATTATTGCTTCTTCTCCAGAGTTGCTTATGGAATAGCATTGTGAGGCTCCTCTCAGTTAAAGGATATTTCTATGGTAAAAAGAATGTCAGAGCAATTTGTACTTTATAGAGCCCACTGCAGTGTAAAAAGTGTTTTGATATTCCTCATCTGCAAATGTTTCTATGGTGTAAGCAAATATTTAATGAGTCTTAAAATTCATCTTTGTCTAATTTAAGGGTATGTTTATGTGATAATTAGTTTATGCCACCATTCTTTTGCAATATCATTACTTCTACCTCTATTCATATCATATAAACATAACTTTGTATTGTTTCTTTAGGAAAAATTAAATTATTAATATTATATGACATTGATTTGTGTTTCCACAAATTATGTTGTGTTTTGGGTGATTTGTTAATGAGTGATGATGTATTATAGTTGTGTTTTCATCATTATTTTGTGGTTTAGATGATAAAATGTAAAAAATGTAGGATAATGATTTGTTAGTAGTGATGACAATGGTGATGATGATTGTATGTTCCATTTTTTAATAATTAATATATGTTAGTATATATGCATAATATATGTTGTAAGATTTTCAGTCATAAAAAGCCTTTGGGCATCTGTCACTGCTGTTGCAGCCAAATAGCGCAATGAATATTTGTTGACACTACGTGATCAAAATAACTGTGTTGGAGTAAATTTTTTGAGGAAAAAGGAATTTTAGAATCTCAGGGTAATGGAATAAGTATGAGTATGCATGTAGTGTATGGGACCCTGCTGAAAAGTGTTGTATTCGCGAGATAGAAAAGATACAACGAAAGGCAATACACTTTGTAAAAGATTGCTATGATAAATCGGTAAGTGTTGTGCAAGCACCATGACTCTATTTGCCTAGTCGATTATTTTTGCGTATTGTTCTTGGAAAAAATGAATTCTTGAATCGACTGGTTCTAGCATCTATTTCTCTGATCTTTCTTGCCGTATCAGAACGGCCTATATAGCAAGGAGGGCGCATAATACATCTTCTATGAACGTGCTCTGTCTGAATTTATCTAGTAATTTAAATCTCTGATTGAGCCTTCTTTCTTCTAAAGATTCCTATCCTGCCTCCTGAAGCATCTGAGTAACACTTACCGTTTTATCATAGCAATTATATACAAATTTTTACAAAGTGTATTGCCTTCAACACTCTCCTTAAATATAAATAAATAAATGTCGTTTTTATTGTAAGTAAAATTTAGTCTTCTCTTCCTAGAAACCCATAGAAATTATATCAGTGAATACTAATGAAATGTGAATTCAAACTGATAAAAAATATAAATTTATAGCTGTTACACATTAAATAATGCCAGAATAGTTACCTTTATATGTACATAATAATAATTATAACCTAAAAATTGAAATGGACTATGTTTCATAATGTGTTGGATCTCTTTTATTCTGAGCAGTGATAGAAGGGCTGAACCTGCTCAGCAGCCATCAGAAATCAATATGATAAACCTGGAGAGCAGTGGAAGTGAATATTTACCCTCCAAAGATGAAGAATCTTCTGAGGATGGTGTGTACTTCTTCTTTAGCTAGTTCATTTAATTGGTTAACACTGTCTCAACTCAAATACTTCATTTAATTACAGAAAAGACTGTGAAGAGGCCTTGTAAATCAAAATCAAGGAAAGGAAAGCATAGAAAGGATAAAGTAGACAGTTGGGGCACTGATGATAGTGATTGGGAATATTCAGACGAAGAATCAATCAGACGGAGAAGAAAAAAATGTAAGTATTTTCTCTCAGCAAAGGCTAGTTATTGCTCCAAGTTTTTATTACTTTTCTTGTTATACCCCTTGATTATTACAGTTGTGGAATTTGATGGATTTTGGTTTATTGCACATTTTCCAGCTGCTTTTCAAACATTTGGTGCGTTCCAGACAATAGTTATCATAATTAATACGAGGGGTTGAACTATCTATGGTAATTAATTCTAAACATAAATCTCTTATCATCTCAAAATGGATACCTATATCAGACAACCATTCTATTGTAATGTTTGATTGAAGCAGTTTATTTTCAACTTTAATTTCCATCATTCCAAAGATTGTCAAATGAAGAGTTTTGTGTACATACATTTTATTTAATCATGCAAACTCCTAGGAAGCCATAAGTATCATTTTAGAGATGAATTTGTAAATGTGAAACTTCTACTCATAATTATCTTCCTTGCACCCCTTCATGCAATTTTGATTTAATAATTTAACAAATAATGTTGTTTGAAAATTTCTTTTCTCAGTTTCTGCTACTCACTTGCTTTCTCAGTTAACTATATAACTGTATTTTAGGTATCCTCACTGTGGTGTATATAGATATTCAGGGATGAATTATGAAGGGGGAATCTAAAACTATTCAGCTATATGCATTATGATGCATTTTTTCCTCTTTTACTGGAAAAGTACATCGATTCCATAAATCCTGAGCTCACTGAAGTCCATATCTACATCTACATGAATACCCTACAAGCTGCCTTTCGGCATGTGGCAGGGGGTGTAGACACCAAACGATTGAGTTGAACCTACTTAGCCTGTTATTATCGCGTATTGTTCGCAGAAAGAATGAGTTCTTAAATCGACTAGTTCTAGCGTCTATTTCTCTTATTTTGTTCTCATTATCGTATCGGCCGAAGTAACAGGGGGGTCGCATAATATCAACTACGTAATGGGAAAACGTGCTTTCTCTAAATTTATTAAGGAGTCGCAACCTAGCTTCTAACCGCCTTTCTTTCAATGATGCCCAACCTGTATCTGAGAGCATCTTCGTGACGCTTACCTTTTTCTCGTAGCATTTTTTAACGAAACGTATCGCTTTGCGTTGAATTTTCTCAAGTTCGCGGGTACCCGTTTCATCCGCTGGGTCCCATATACTTGCCGCGTATTCGAGATGGGGCCTGACCAAGGAGAAATAACATCGCTCTCTAACTTTCTCATCGCATCTACCGACAATACGCTTTATGAAGCCGAGCTTTTTACTAGCTTTACCGCAGAATTTACGAATGTGAGTGCTCCAATTTAAATTATTGGTAAGAGTTACCCCAAGATACTCAACTGATTCTGCTACATTTATGACTAATCCGTTTATTAAGTATGAGTAATAATGACGCAATTCTTTCTTTTCGAAGAAATTAACTACGGAGCATTTACTCACATTGAGATCTAGTTCCCATTTTTCGCACCACTTTTGAATTATTAAATCATTAGATAGAGAAATACGATCGTCATCGTTAGATATTTCTCTATATATGACCGATTCATCCGCGAATATCCTAACATTGCTATCTATCTCTTCACTCAAGTCATTAATTTATATCAGAAATAGAAGAGGACCAATTACGCTTCCCTGAGATACGCCTGAGGTAACTTTGACTCTGTTCGAAATAACGCCATCAAGTACTGCTTGTTGTTCCCGTTCGTAAAGAAAGTCGTTAACCCAGTCAATTACTTCTTTATTAATTCCCGCTAATTTTAATTTGTAAATTAACTTATAGTGGGGGACTCTGTCGAAAGCCTTCTTAAAATCGAGGAAAATTGCGTCTACTTGCTTTCTACTTTCGGCAGACTTTAAGATGTCGTGAATGAATAGCGCAAGTTGTGTTTCGCACGATCGCGACTTTCTGAAACCGTGTTGGTTCTTGCCGAGGAAACGGTTATTATCTAAAAATCTCATGAGCGAGCTGACAACGATATGTTCCATAAAGGTACCCTTTCGCTGGAACTGCCAGCCGTAGCGGCTGGACGCGACTGCCAACCGTAACTTCCGACCGCGACTGCTAGTGTATTTCGCTGACACAGCAGCAGCCAGCTTCTCTCGAACCATTCAGTTTGCTATTAGCTAAGGTGAAGGGAGTATACACGCGAGTTCGTAATATGGATTCTGATATCATTCTAGCTTTTTTGTTAGAAGAGGAAGAGGAAATAATAATATATAATATAGAATAATGGATATTTTAACGAGAACCAGCCCTAATAGCATATTCCAAACTCGAACAAGTGAAGGATTTTATGCTAACTTAATATCTAGTCATTTGCGGAATGATGGAGAGAAATTTAGAAACTTTTTTAGACTCAACCTATCTCAGTTCGATTTCGTCTTAAGCTTGGTGAAAGAAGATATACTAAGATCAGTTACTAATGCAGTGCAAACTCCGTTCCTATAATCTTGATCTTTATGGTCATACAAAAGACGATAAATGCCCACGTTCTCTATAAATTGTTCGTCTTCATCATCCCTAAAAATTTTTCTTGACATTGTACTCGAAAAAAGATCTAGCGGACGCAAAAAGATATAGCGTGTACACTTCTCAGCAGTCGCTATCAACTGCCAGACTGCTTCTTGAGACTCAGCAGTAAGGAGAGAGAATCGAGGACGTCACGAACGTCGACTGCCTAGCAGTTGCAACTAAGTATGGTCCGTCGATTTGCCTGCAAACAGTAGTCAACTGCTGGCAGTAACGTTTTTAACAGTCCCAGCGAAATAGTATCTTAACTTATCCTGATAGCGAAGTTAATGAGATGGGTCTATAGTTTCCTGGTTCATCTTTTAACCCATTCTTAAAAACAGGTGTGACATTTGCCAATTTCCAATCTGTCGGGACATGACCTTCGTTTATTGACTTCGAAAATATAATTTTGAGGTACGGAGTAACGCTTTCTGCCAGTTCCCGTAATACTCTAGCCGGAATACCTTCTGGACCCGGCGACTTACTCGGCTTAATTTTGCGTAAGAGTTTAATGATCCCATCTTCGGTAAAGGATATACTCAGCATCGACACGGATGTATTAATCTCCGGGAGAGTGTCTGTCGTACTATCGGACGTGAATACGCTTCGATAAAAGTCGTTTAGAATGTTCGCTTTCTTCTTCGAATCACTAGTTAAATTACCTTCACTATCCCTTAGTGAGCTTACTGTTTGAGTCTTTCCCTGTACCTCTCTAACGTAAGACCAGAAGGCCTTAGGGTCCTCGTCCAGGCTCTCCCCTGGAAGTTTCTGTTTGAAATTACGGAGGGCGTTAAGTATTACAGTATCACCCATATAAAAAAAATTCTTTAAGACACTATCCTGCTTGGTCCCTTTCACACTGGATATATGCTAATAGGACTGCTTATAAGGCAGATTTTTCCCTTTTCCAGATGCACTGAAATCCATAATCCTCTGCTTCATTTAGTAGCCTTACTTAGTTTACGTTATCTGTTTGCCTTCTCTTTTGTCTTGCCTTGTCACTAAAAAAGTTCCTCTATTTTTAGAATGATGAATTTAATGAAAAGAAAATGAAGATATCATGGAGTAGAACAATCTTTAACCCACTGTTGGACCTGATACTTACTCTGGGATAGGTTAAGATGTTCATGTCTTCTCGCATTTGCCGTTAAAAATTTTGTTCTTATTCTCTAATTGCCTACCTGAAAAATTGCTTCTATGTTGAGTTAAAAATTACCAAAGTAACAAAGCAAGATTCTCTTTTTGAAAGAAAAACATACCTTTTTTAAAATATGACTAGAAGGCTACCAGGAGGTACTACTAGGAGGATTCATTTATTTTGATCATTGATTCAAGGAATTGATGTATGACATGACATATATGCTATTTACAGAAGTGGTTAATTCTAATGAAAGAATCCGGTACCATCTATATGGTGAATAAACCACTAGCTGCATTGATTCTCAATGGGAAAACTAGAAGTAAGGTAATTTAGAGTAGTTCTATTTCTACAGAAAAGTATCTTAATAAACCTCATTTTAGCTTTGTTTGGTCTGAAAAGAAGGAGAAAAAATATTTTTTCACAAATCTTTACTTACAGGAAATAATTTATTCAGTGTTTAAGTGTACCAATTACTGGATTATGAAAGAAGGCTCAGTTTTAATAATCAACTATATGTTTCAGTAATAATTACAGTATGTAGGTGAGGATTGTGATAACTTCGAATTCAACATGGTATTGCTTTTATTATTATGTAACTTTTATTTTACCTTATAGCTGTAAAGTAATACCTATTATAATATCTTATTTCTTCCCATACATTTGTCTCCAAATTTTCTGCGTGAATAATGACAGAAACATATTTATTTATACTTCCAGTGAGGAGTTTCTATGATGAAAAGTATTCCTCTTTATAAAACAATATCCAGCATATTTTAGGGTGTCTGAGTCATGAAAGATTAGCCAAATCTTCTGTGGGAAGAATCCAATAACAAAACATGGTTAGCCTATATATCGCATGGCTTTAAATTGTGTGGAATCTCCACATTTGATGCTGCCTAGTGTGGCTTTAAAATTTACAAATTTCTTATGTTGTTGCAATTTTTTGAAAATGATATCCACAATCAAGATAAGAACCTCTATTCACTTTTCTTCCTTTGGTGCTTGTTTTGATTCTGTACAACTATTCCTTCTTATTTTAATTTGCAAAAGAAAAAATGCATGCAACCAATAGAAAGGAAGTTAAAATATATTCTTTATGTTATATCTGATGTATTTTAGTTTGAACCCCACAAAATTGGCTAGTAAAAATATGATGTGGTCTATGAGATGTACTTTGACACAAATTGGGGTAACGGTGTGGACTTCAATCTAAGACAAAGCAAATCTATAATTTTGTTCATACTAAGAATTACATAACTGCATATGATACGTAAAAAAACTGTTGAAAGGGTGCAAAATAGATTTCTCCTTAGATTTATTGCTTTTAAATTTAATTTAAATTCAAATAATAATTTAATTTTTTATTATTAAAGAAAGAGAGAAATTATTTCATATTTCTCACCTATAATATGTTCAATGATAAATTATAATTCAGTAGAGGAAAATATAGATATAATTTACATTAAGTTACTATTACTAAAGAAAAATTGAAATTATTATTATCATAACTATTCATTTATGCCTTCATAATATCAGGTGTGTACGCAGAGGCAGTTCGAAACTGCAGCACATGTGCAAGATGATTTTGGTCATTTAGAAGTGTTCAGAACAGAATTCTGATGATATGTCCTGCATTCGGAGAGTGAGAGAACCTGTAATGAACAATTCCGAATTAGTAATTAATTCAGATTTTGGTTCTAAACACTCTGCAAAAGACCAAAATCATCATGGGCATGTGCCCCAGTTCCAAACTGGTTCGGATCCGTCTCTGCGAACACACCTATTAGTTTACTATCCAAATCTATTATCAGAAAATAAGTAATTATAATTAAATATTAATATTTGTGTACATTTTCTATCTCCGTCTTTATTTCATGCAAAATTGTAAGCATTCTGTTCCTTATGTAATCAATCATCTCTGGTTGTACTTTGTGGAAAGCCATATGAAGAGAAAGAATCACTTTGTAGTTCCTTCATTCTATTCCTTGTTTTAATTCTTCATTTTTATTGCTTGTAAAATGTGAGAGGGTATACACCTGTAATAAAGTTAATTATTATTACTTAAAATTGTGGTGTTACTCTCTCATAATAGCTAAAAAAGTAATAGATGATGGAAACACTGAGGACTACATAGACCGGCTGAAATTGTGGGAGAAGCTACAGAAAGAAGAAAAAGTAGATGATGATGGTGATGTAATTTTTCATGAGTTAGACGGTGGACTTAGAGTTCCTCTCAGGATTTGGAAGAAACTCTTCAGGTAATTTCTCAGTTGAAAGTATTTACTGATTATTATTTATGGCTTTTATTTTCTTGATGAAAGAGGTTGAGTCTTTTCTTTAGTTACCAGAAAGTTGGTGTTCAGTGGATGTGGGAACTTCATGAGCAAAAGTGTGGAGGGATTCTTGGAGATGAGATGGGCCTGGGAAAGACCATCCAAATCATTGCCTTTTTTGCTGCTTTGGCTAACAGTCCAAATGTAAACCGACACCATTGTTGGTATGTGTCCAAATATTTATCTTCCTTCTCTATCCATTTCTCCATCAATTTGAGAGTGAGGGGAAAACAGAATTTGAAATAAATGAATTATGACTGAGGAGTCATTTTGTGCTTCTGATGAGATATGGGAATAATATATTTATTTATTATTAATTATTATTTTAGATTATTTGCTGCTGTTTGACAGGCATCATGAGGCAGCCACAAATATTGTCAGTTAATACTTAATGCAGTAATACTAAATATTCCACTTTCCTTATACTAGAAGTCTCATACAGATGAACATTCAGGAATAGCATCACTTTCATACATTTACAATCAGGATTAGAACACACTTTAAATTGTTCATTTGGCAAGCCACA
The DNA here is from genome assembly GCA_036926295.1 of Pachydiplax longipennis. NCBI lineage: Eukaryota > Metazoa > Arthropoda > Insecta > Odonata > Libellulidae > Pachydiplax > Pachydiplax longipennis. Next base: position 70,636,102 of record JAVFKF010000015.1, read on the forward strand.
TAATGCATTCAAATCTTTAACTCCTCTAATTACAAACAGATACTTACTGATGTCAGTTCTTTGTTTCCTTAGCTTTGACTTCTGCTGACAATGTGATATTTAATGTGGGTATTGTGCCTTTTTTCTATTAACATTAGGAAATCATTTTTAGGTTCCACATGGTACTTCTTAAAAGTTATAAACATTAAAAAAATCCTAAAAATTATATTTCTGGAGAATATAAATTTTCTTAAGTCCTCTTAAAACAGGTATTTGGTAGAAATGAGTTAGTGCTTGAATTGGGTTCACAACCAAGCAATGGATATTTTTTCATATCACTTTAATATATAACTTTTAAATTAAATTATTTACAGTTTATCTTCCTCAGCGGTTGTAGTTTATGCATTATTTTTTGTGTTTTTCTGCATCTCTTTTGTATTACTTTCCTGAATCCCTGGCATCAAGACAATCATTATTTAATTATTTACGGGTGAAAGCCAACCCAGGCTGATGTAAAAACTAAAAGATATTAATATTGTTTATTTATAATTCACTACCTCTCTAAGTATTGTTATATCAGAAGATACACACATACCTTTCAAGAGGATTTGAGCCTGATGAATGTGTATGCTGCTTTGAAATGGCGAAATTGAACTTCAGTTTAAACTCAAGGATTTGGTTAAGATATTTTAGTGGTTGGTTAACTATTTGTTAGAGATATTTTGAGAGACTGAAATATCAGAAATAGAGAAATAGCTTTGCTGTGAAAAACCTTCTCTAGTAAAGGGAAGGCTAAGAGTTCACTCAATTTTGCGAGTAACAACATCCCTTTTAAAGCAATCAAAAGAAAAAGACGTCATTCCTGTTGATAAATTATTGATAAAACTACACGAAACACATGCATAAATTCAGATGAAGAAATAAAGGGAATAATGTGTGCTATAGCCAGGGCTCAAAGCTGTATCTCTCACTTGGCAACATTCCAATTGAGCCACAGAAAAATCCATCCTTAAATTTCTGTCACTATGATGGGATGCGGTTTGCTTTGGAGGATCCATCTGAGATAGTACTTACCATTTTGTATAGGTGGTGCCTGAAAGCTGATCATATATGATATAAAAATATGAAGAGAAAGCAACCAGTTTTATGCAATAATTCTTTGCAGGCTTCTACTGTGGCAAATAACACAGGACAAAGTTATACCATTTTTTTAAGGTATAAAGCACTTAGTTAATTATTAAGGAACTACAATGTCCTTCTCTTTTGTCGAAGAAGTGCTTCAGAATATTGATGTCAAAACATAGGTTTAACTCTCTGACGCGACAGCATTCCATGAAGCACTTCTTCAAATCCATCTGGTAACCCTGAAGTCTACTCTTTTATTTCTAAGTTAAAAAATGAAAAGTTTTCATGACCCGATTATAATGCTATCTTGTTTGTAACTAGAATTTTGCTGAAAAGCATCTTAACCTAGTTTTACTGTAATTTGCTTTTCTTTGGATGAGTAATCTATCTTCAAGGTGTGTGAATTTGCTTGCCTTAATGTGCCGATGCATCCATTAAAACACTAAATGATTTATAGAAGTTATGCTGTACATCGTATGAATATTGTTTCAGGAAAGGAGGTCTTGGTCCTTCGCTGATTGCCTGTCCAACCACAATGCTCCACCAGTGGGTGGAAGAGTTTCATGACTGGTGGCCCCCACTTCGAATCGCCATTCTGCATGACTCAGGATCTTTCAAAGGCTTGTTTTATTATATTTGTACTCTAAGCCCATCTGGAACTCTTTTATTCATCCTCATTATCATCTCAAAAGAAATCGAGTTATTTGGCAAAGTTTATCTACAATCTTAGCCAATAACGATATGCAAATGTAATTATAGAAGTACATTGTGAGGAATATTTCTCCATAGGAGTTCATAATGGCCTCAGCTGTTAAGTACTTTAATAATACTAGTATTACTAGTTCTACTAGCATCGTTTCTTAGTAGTTACACATAGTTATACTATTGTACTGTAGTTAGTACTTACTGTAGTTAGTTAGTACTGTAATGAAGTGCTCTTTTTGACAACAGTCCATTAATATAAATCTTGCAGTAAGTTGTAAACTCTTTACATCAGTAGTAATACAGTAAAGTTCATCTATAATGTAGGATTACACCTATGTTATTGGCAACTTGCATTATTATGGGAAACAATGAAAAACATGTAAAACTAAATTCTATAACTAACTTTGTTGTGAAACTCAATTGAAATTAATTTTTCTGCTTAAACCCATGCCCTAAGTGGAATTTAAGTGATGTTGAGCTGTATCCTTTATCTTTGAATTCTGATACTACTCAGACATGGCTTATACATTTACATTTAAATCCTTCAAACCGCCAGTGGAGCATGGCAGGGGGTGTAAAACACCAAAAACCCTATCTACCCTTTACTGCTGTTGGCTTCTCTAAACTTTTCTCTATTCAGTAGTAGCTTTGATTCCTTCACTTCTTTTCTTACGCATGTTTGATGGTTCATTGTTGGGTCTTTATTGAGGATTTGGATGTTATGGTCTTCAATAAATTCATGGCACATATTATTGTCTATCACAAATCACTACACTTTGTCCCTTATCTGCCCTAGTCACCACTAGATTATTTTTGGATATGAAATTTTAGCACATGAGATTTTCACTGGTAGTTAAAAATTTGAGCTTTGGGGTTTTTTCAAGGAATCAGTTATGATGTCACAAAAGTTTTGTTTTACAGCCTTTTTTGAACCACTTGCTATTTCACAGTCCACAAATAGATTTTTAACTGTTATCTGATTTAGGTTGGACAGGGGTGCAAATTTGTGGCCCAAAAGAAAGTAAGTCCTCAATATTCTTTGGTATCACTGTGTTAGAAAAGTTAACAACTTTAGGGGCAAAACTCACATTATCTACCTGAGATTCACTTTTTGTATTGGGACTTTTTGCTGCACTTTGTTGTAGATTTCGTAGCTTTTTGTTAAGTCTTTCTCGTTTTTGGAATGAGAACTCACTCGCCTTCAATCGTACCCAATCATCTAACATCAGTCATTTGACCCAGTATAATTCTTTTTGAAGATCAGTTGTCAGAATGTAAAGATAGTGAGAAAGGGAGTCTCTCCTTGAGAACCAAATCTTCCTCTTGGATACCAGTCAGGCTCTTTTTCCTGTTGATACAGCCCTCCGTGTGGCAGGAGTTGATGAAGATGTCCTCATGTCGACAAAGTTCGGGAACACTGCGCATCTTAATCTCTGACCGATGAAGAAGATGTTGAGAACCGAGAATTTTACTTGGTATTTCCAGTATAACTTAGCCTTCACTGCTGTACTTGCAGATAGAATAAACTCAATATGGTAAGGTGTTACCTCGTGGAAGGCCATTACAATGAATGAAAGACCGTTTTGTACACTTCCACCGCAATTTTTATTCTGGCAACATCTTTCGTAACATGTGAATAGAGAAAAGTTAATTGTAATTGAAATGAATCCCCTGCCTCCAAAACTATTTGGACTGCCTAAATTACATAAAGCAAACCACCCCATCAGGCCATCAAGTGTCTTGTCCACAACCCATACATTAGCTTTTAAACTGAATATCATAAGAAACCTGACAAATTTCCAGTCATCATATGGAATAAAAAATTCTATCGAATTAACTAGGTTATTGGCAGACAAAGAATTTCCAAAGGACGCTCTCCTAATTAGCCTGGATGTTAAGAATTTGTTCACTTTCATCCCCACAGATGAAGCCCTAACTGCCCTTCAGATTCTCTTAGAAAAATCATGGATCGATCTTGTCATCCGGAAAGAAATCATTAATTTAACTTCTGTGTGCTTAATAATACAAAATTATTTCCAATTTGACAACAAGTTTTGTAATAAAACTAAAGGTTAAGTATGGGATCCCCCTTACCTTCTATATTAGCTGAATTATTCATGGACAACTTTGAACAAGAGTTGTTTAAGAACAATAATGAATTAGTTAATTATGTTCTTTTTTGGTGCCGTTATGTTGATGATGTTATATGTGTGTGGGGAGGTAATGATGTATTATCAAATATGTTTGTCATTAAATTATTTACATAGTAATATAGCTTTTGATGTGGAGGAAGAGAAAAATGGTTCACTTAACTTTTTAGACTTAACAACATCCCTTAATGTAAAACCCACTTTTGATATTTTCTGGAAGTTACCCATACCGGTCAGATAATACCCTCTACATCAAATCACCACCATTCACACAAGCAAGCTGCCTTTCATTCCATGATCAATAGACTCCTAGAAGTACCACTGTCCTAAATAAATTATAAGAGAAATTAATTAATAAATTATAAGAAAGAATGTTTATGACTTTTGACTAGTTTAATCTCATTTTTTCCCACTCTGCCTCATTTTCCTACAGTTGCTGTTCTTATAACATCAGATGGGAAATAATTATGGAGTAATCTTCATTGATTGGAAATTTTTACGATTTTTTCAAAATATTAAAACACTGTTTTTGTGAATAGTGCATATCAAGTTTTACTCCAAAAACATTCTCTACTTGATTATTGTTTTATAATATTATACTGAATGGTTTCTGGCAAAATCCTGGGAAATGGGCGGAACTAGATGGTTGAAAAGAAACACATGTATTTTTATAATTCCAAGAAATTTATCAAAATTCCAAAAATAACTTTTAAATATTTTTCAAAATTAAGTTAGGTATACTTTACTAATATTGGAAACGAAAAATTTCAATACAAATAAATTTCCAAAATTGCATATATCCTTTCTTGACCCCTAAGCTAACTAAGTCGGAGTATATATTGATAGTTGATTACTCTTAATTAAGGAAAATGTAGCACTATACAGTATTTTACGTGGCTTTTCTATCTCTTCCACATTTCTTGCTCATCGGATTAGTCGTTCCTGAAACAAAATTTCTTATGAATCGTAATTTTGTCATAATAATTTCACCTCAATTAGTGGGTGAAAATGATTCATCAAAGGATTCTTTCCAATATTTCCTATATTTTGTATAGGTATGATTAATGGTTAATTATAAAGTTGTGATCATTATTACTCTATTTACATTTATAGAATTCCCAAACTTTGTAGATTTTGATTGCAAGCAATAAAATACCATATATGTTTAGAAATTAAATAACCTAGGAATTGCTGATTTTAAAAATATATGTGTAGGTTTTAATAATTGAAAATTGAGTTTTTGGAAACAGTGATTGAAACACTCAGTATGATCAAAAACTCAGTTTCTTCGAGATCACCATTACAATTCCGAGGCAAAGTAAAGGTCTGGTCTGCCACCTTGATATCAACTAGAGATAACTTCCTTATCTCCAACTTCCCCGACGGCATCCACAACTGATGAGGGGAATCTCTACCTCCCACAGTGGAGATTTTGGAAACTATTGTAGACGACTGTTAAATCTGGAAATCTCGGAACACTATAGCAGCCTTAATATACAGCATTGTATGCTGATATCAATAAATATTTCAAAATATGTAACTACTCAAGGATAAATCAGGATTTTACTGAGGAAATAGATCGAAGTGGTCTCACTTAAACATGTCTTCTAAAATCTGGGAAGAAAACAGCATGTTTTGTCATAGAAGAAATAGAAATATGAATGTTTAAATTTCTAGTGGGTTAAAATAAATTGCCAAAGTAAGTAGGAACCCTAGATTTCTGAAGAAAATTTAAAAATAGAAATAGTACATATCAGATGAAATTGGTAAAAGCATTTGCAGAAGCAACAGCAATTAGAAAGCAGAAATGTATTTCTGCAGTAGCAATCCAAAAGTAAAGTAATGCATGAAAATGGTTTTCAAGAAAAAGAAGAGGAAGAATGTAAATTAAAGCATAATGTTTTCATTATGAATGTACCCAATGTAGGTGGCAAGGCAGCTCTTCTGAAAAGCATTTATGGCAGCTCAGGGATCCTGGTGACTTCATATGAAGGACTGTCTAGAATGGTAGATGATCTGTCTCTGCTGGACTGGCACATGGTTGTGTTGGATGAGGGACATGTAATCAGAAATCCAGATGCAAGAATCACTTTGGCAGCCAAGAGATTGCGCACCCCTCATCGTCTCCTCCTCTCTGGATCTCCCCTCCAGAACAATCTGCGTGAGCTTTGGTCCCTCTTTGACTTCATTTACCCTGGCAAACTGGGCACACTTCCGGTTTTTACAGCTGAGTTTGCTATTCCGATTACTCAAGGAGGTTATGCCACAGCTTCACAAGTGCAGGTGAATAATTGCCAATCCTTTTGTATCAGTCATAAATTAAAACTTACCTCTGCTTATATTTACATGTTACTGTTAAAATTATCCCTGCTTCTGTTTTTCCTGCCATTTGTCTAAATTTTCTCATAATTTATAGCTAAAAATATGCTAAATTGAACCAGGCACTGTGATTATTCTTCTAACTTCACTGAAAACTCTATTAAACTCTTTCAAGTTGTACTAACTCCTATTTGCTTTTATGGATTATTTGGTGATTTTTATGCTCAGGATGGAATTTTAGTGTTCAAATTAAATTTTTCTGAAATTACAGCAGACTATACTGTGTCCAACGTCATGAAGACATCACGTAAAGCATACATCTCCGTTTCAAAATTCCAGTCAGTATTGTCTTATGGGGAAAAAGTAAAGCCTCGCGCCGGGTTGCCTTTACGTGGAGCTACTCATTCGGACGGGTATATTTAAGATTCGTTGTTGTCCTATTCATGTATTTTATCATACATTCATACCAGTACATGTAAATGAACCTAAATACCCCTTGTATTCTAACGGGAAAATGCATTATCTCGGCATCAAAAATCGAATTTTTCGTCAAGGGGACTTATTTTTATAGTTATATAATACTTTGCCGGCCGTGGTGGCGGAGTGGTTAGCGTGTTAACGCTCCAACCACACGGTCCCGGGTTCGAATCCCGGCTAATCGGATTTTTCCGGTTAGGGAATGGTTGTCTGTGATTGTCCCACGCCGATAAGCCAGGCTAGTAGGCACCTACTTAAAGGCGTTAAAAGTTATTACTCAAAGTACCAGTACCAAGCCTCGATTGGGGCGTGGTACTGAAGGAAACAGGCATAAGCCTAGGAGGAAAGAAGGAAGAAGAAGATATAATACTTATTTTTATAGTTATATAATATATTAATTTCTATAAAGCTGCGAGGTTTCGAAGCGTCGGCGATTCGAAGCGCGAAGCGGATTACGCTCTTTGATATAAAAGTCAAAAACTAAAGTTCTATTCAAGAAATCGCATCGAAAAAACTGCAAATGAAAATTGAAACATTTATCTCGATTTCTCTTGAGACAAGTTCTTCCTCACGTGAGAAACCAGAAAGTTTTAGGCGACGTATAAATTGGACTTCACGGAGAATTTTTTCTTGAGTTAAATTCCAACTAAATAATTTTCTACTAATATTTGGTTTCTCTAAAATTAATCTTATGTAACTTTTATACATTCAGATGATACAATGAGCAATGGAAGAAAAAATCAGCATTTTATGGTGGATTGTAAGAGAGTAATGGCAGTTTCAAAAATGTTCACGGTTTAAAACTCGGCAATTAATTAAATTTTCGCTTTTAACTTTGTTGTTTTTGCTATAAAAGCATAAATTTTTCACTGTTGTGTTGAAAAGTTACTTTCATTCAAATTTCATCAGAACTTAAGTTTGAATCGGTCTATATAAACTACGAGTATTAATTATACCTGTCCGAATCCAAAGCTCCGCGTAAACGCGAACCTGCGCGAGGCTAATATCTTCACTTACAGCAAATTACATTGAGTCATTCCCCCCATAAGCTCTCTATACTATACTGACTGGAATTTTGAAATGGAGAATAGGCACGTGTATTTCTCAGGAACTAATTTTCACTAGAATATTAAATCTTTGGAAGGAGTACATAATAAAGGAGGAAGAGAGCAATAACTAAATCATCAAAAAGAAGAAAGGGTTTATATAAACAATCATGCATCAATCTCTAATTCTTTTTACGTCACTGCTTCATCACAATCATCTGTTAATCCATGTACACTCCATCTTAATTTCGCGCTGAAATGCATGCATGAACGTGTGAGAATTAGGAATTCCCCATTTTCGGAGAATTTGATGACCTGCAATCATAAAAGCTATCGTTGTTGATCGAATCGATGAGAGCAAGAAGCTTTCCGAAATTTAAGAGGATCAGCAGCATAACAGCCGCTCGCACAGCCGTGCGGGGCGAGTTTCGCGTCACCTTCGAAATATATTTTCGTTTTTGACCTTATCAGTGAACTTAAAGTATTTTGATTTGCACAAAAAACAATTTCAGTATTTCCTTAGAAAATTTTCTGCTGGAATTTTTTTCTTACGAAAATAGGACGAAAATTAGCAGGCAGCAACTACCTTTCTTCCTGCATTTTCCCGAAAACTTGCACATTCTTGTAGATTTTTCCAAGACACTCTTATCCAAAATTTTTAACAGAAAAGTGATTAACATACGTGAAAAGTAGATTCCAAGAGGAAGATTTTGATACCAGAAAAGACCTTGTTTCTTGAATGATAGACCAAACAAAATTCATTGATTAAAAAATAATAATCTGCACCCAATTTTCTTGAAAATATCACTTTCTTATTTTTCCTTCGATTAAAACAATATTTAACCTTGATTTAATTGCACTATGCCATAAAGAATTAACTTTTGTATATGCTCAATCCCTTCCAACTAAGTTCTTGTCGACTTTCTTTATCTGTGCAAATGTAGCAACAGTACATGCTCTTCTCCCCTAAGAAATACATGGGCCCATATGCTTAACGTGGTGCCTTCATGACATTGGACAGAGTAGAGCATCATCAGGTGATGGTGCTAGTCTATAAGCAAAACTGCCATGTTAAACCTGCTGTTGGAAGTTTTATTTTAATATTATGACCTTCCTCAAAGTGACACAATCACATATTGAGTTTATTCCCTCTAAGACTTAATGATCAGATATGGTATTTCAGTGGCAGTTTTTTAGAAAACTCCTTTTTTCAACTTTAAGTTCATTTTAGTATTTTGAAGTAATCATCTGGCTAATAATTTTCTCTAATTTATATATTTTCATACATCGTTGTTGTTGTCTGAAAAAGTTGCAATGTAACAAACTTGCGAAAAATCCATTAATGTTTTTCTTCCAGATTAAGGTTTTACATTAAATTCAGTTATTTAAAACTTGAGACATCTTCCCCAATAAAATACAAAATTAAGTAATTTGTCTGTTTTTATGTAATATAGTAGAAATCCTTTATAAGAAGAGCTGAAAAAAATTGGAAAAGTACTTCTTGTAAATCTTACTAGTTATCCTTTTAACTCCTATATTCCCACTTATTGTGGATCAGATGATTAGGTGCCAAGTTTCATATGTAAAAAAATCCTATGGGTGGGCCAATGTGATGGAAGCTCAATTAAAAATTCTGGTGCTAACTAACGGAGTTGTCGCCAAAATGAAACAAGAGTCAAGGAGATTGGAAAGGAAGAGGGAAACTTGTCTCTAATGAAAGCTTCTTGAAACATTTTAGATGAGGAGGCAAGTTGTGGCAAACAAATGCATAAATTAGGTGATGATAAGTTTTGTATTTAATATTTTTCATCTCTTTGAAGAGATAGCGTGCCTCAGATTAACATTTACTCGTCAGACTTTGTCCCTAATGTCAATTGACGATTCCGAGAGTTGCATCCTGCAAGAATAATATAGATACATACTCCTTATAGCAATACTGCTGAAATAACCATTCCTTATAATTTACGTAATTCCCTGTTTGCTGTGAGACTGACAATGGCCAAAATATCACTAGCTATAACGAAACTCTCATAATATGCAGCACTTGTTATAACAGACTTCTACTGCAATTTCAAAGTTTGAAATAAGTCAGATTTGTTCAATTTTTCACGTTACATGTTTCAGGTGGTGACTGGGTACAAGTGTGCCTCTGTTTTAAAGGATACAATATCTCCCTATCTTTTAAGACGCATGAAAGCTGATGTTAAGGACCACATCAACCTTCCTAACAAAAATGAACAGGTTAAATACTACTTGCTTATCCTTCTCTTTATACTTGTATGTTGATAGCTTAAAAGATTATTTATTAAGTTAATTAAATGCAAATTTCATTTCTTAATGCTTATTTCATCTTAATGTTGTGATCTGTTTGAATATATTTGCATATATTTGTAGATTAGCTTTCTTTTTAACATTTCTTTTCAAACTTCCAAGGTATTCTTATCTTATAAAAATAAATATTGAAAAAGCACTTACAATTTTACCGCATTAGATTATTATATAACTATTGTTTCAACCTTTCAGGATAACATCAGGAGATATTTTTTCTTTGGTTATTTTTCTTTGAAATGGGGACCCATTTCCAGTATAGGACCATGAAATTGCTGCCAAATTAGTAGATTCCCTTATCTTCTTATTATTAAAGCTAATCAAAAATCCTTATTCTAAGTATTCTTGTAGTACAAATACCTCAGCTGTTTCCTTACCATGGCCTCTTTTTGTTTTGGGTTTTGAATTGAATAAATGTGCAACAGCTTATGTGGTAAAACTTATATTGTTTATTTTAATAATTTGCAATATATCTTGCAGGTCCTCTTCTGTAGACTAACTGATATTCAGAGAAACATTTATAAAGAATATATCAAATCTGGAGATGTGGACCGAATTCTCACTGGTAATTTGAAAATATTTGTTGGCCTCATCAATCTTCGGAAGATATGCAATCACCCAGATTTGTATACAGGAGGTCCTAAGCTCTTAAAAGGGGTATGATTACTATCATATTGACTGTTTATAATGCAATCAAAGTTTATATTTTTCTGAGTGTTAATCATTGCCAAACTGTTTACCCACTTTAATGAATGTAATTTAGGATAATGAAGAAGATTTGTCAGAAGAAGAGCGTTATGGTCATTGGAAGAAAGCTGGGAAAATGATAGTCATCGAGAACTTACTGAGAATATGGCATCGGCAGAATCATCGTGTTCTCCTTTTCACCCAGGGAAAGCAGGTACAAAATTGCATTATGAGTTAGTTCTCTCTAATATTTTAGAACACTGAAGATTGTAGATCTAATATTTTAGGAGGCTGAAGAGACTTGTGTTTTAGTGCAAATTACACTTTCTCTAAACATATGGATTTTAGGAAATGATATTAGACTTAAACCTTCCTTTAACGTAATTACCACAAATTGTTTCGATTAGGATTGCTCTGGTTTTAAAACACTGTACAAATGTCTTTTTTGGCCAAAACTGTGAGTAGATAGTCTTCTTCCATTCAACCTTTGTTATGAAATACACATTAAATGAATTCTGTTTTGAACTTTTGAGTATAAAGTAGAGATATTTATAGAAGTAAGGTGGCAATAGGAAGGAGATAAGTGAGGGAAGAAAATGATATTTTGATAGGAATAGAAAAGAGCCACTCAGAGGTGTGAAATTTGTTGGAAAGAGAGATTCTTAGTAAGTGATAACTCTAAATGGGCAAACTTTATTTAATGCATTGTTTGCACAGTTAAGTTTTTGGCTACTCAAAGGCTTAGGCTAAGATTGAATTCAAGCCACACATCAGCCTTGGTAATTGACCTTTATGGATCTATTTAATGTAAGTCTTGAACTCATTTGTTATTCTCTTTCAGATGATGTGCATCCTGGAAAATTTTATACGTCAACAAGGGTATTCCTATCTTAAACTTGATGGCTCTACAAGTATTTCTGCTCGACAACCATTAATCAGTGAGTTCAATCAGGTAATTCTTTTCAGGATGTTTACTCATATTTCTATGTCAATGAAATAAGAATAGTTCTTTGTGTGTGTGAATTTCTGCATAAAATCTTGGGCAAGAGGGTGCGTAGTCCCAAAAACTTAGCCATGACATTCACTGTCCATTAGTTTGAGTGGCAAATGTAGAACAAACTAAACAGTTCAGAATTTGAACTGTCTCTTGAAAAAAATCAAGTTCAAGGAACTGACCTATGAAGTAGTAATTTTTGAAATAGTTGCATTTAGAAGGAAAATGTGATTAGTGAACAGAAAGATAAAGCTACTCTATAATAAACATATCTGTTCTGAGTGTTTCTACAGGAATATTTTTTCGTTGAATTTATTTTTATTACCTACTTTTTGCTTTATCATCATGGCTATGCCAGAAGAGGTATATCTTTGTATTATCTCTCTGCTTTAATTTTGTATTGATCTAGAATTGAATTATTAAGTAAAAGAAGTTGTTTGTGTGCAATATCCTTGTATCTGAAGGCTGATTGGGAATGCAACCCAGAAATCACAGATCTAGGAAAGGATAATAATGAAAATGAAATAATAAACTTGCAAAAATTCATAATAAAGGAAATAAGAAATGTTAATTAATGAAAATCGTGCCTTTTAATCAATTCAGTGTAATTCAGTCGTAGTAGTTTATTGACATAATACATTCAATTATGCACTGATACATACATTGATATATACAATGATAATGACTAGATGTCTTGTCAGATCGCAAGATTATGAATATTTACATAAAGATATTACATATAATTTTTTATTACATTTTACAATTTTACTTTATAAATTCATTAATTGAATAGAAACATTTTTCAATCAAAACTTCTTTTAATTCTACTAATAATTTTTTTAAATTACATGAAATTTTTCCCTTAGTTCAGCCTGCAGATTGTTAAATATTTTTACCCCCATATAATAGGGGCAATGTTCGTATAATTTTAGCTTATGTATAGGATATTATAATAGATGTTTATTTCTGGTATTATGCAGATGGTTTGGTAAGTATTTTGTTAAGCTTGATAAATTCTATATACGAGTAAAAGTTGCTTGGATACTGCAAGCTATCAGTTGAATGCAGTACCATACCAAGAAATACCTCATAACAATGTTCAAAACTTTGCTCAAAAGACCACCTGGCGTTGAAATAAGGACCTGTTTGTGAGACACAATTGCATATTTATGTTAGATAAGTGCCATTCTAACCTGTTCTAAAGTTTCGATTCAATACTTTGGAGGGGAGGTCCTAAAATAAGATTCCATTATCCCCCTTTGAAATACATGGTAGAATGAAAATGATGTTCAGGCATCGAACCAAGAACCATCAGAAGAATGGCGAACAGCGAATATGAAACTTATGAATTAAAATTAAATTCCGTAAATTAGATTCTGTTATCCCCGTTATTCCGTTATGGTTGTATCATTAGCATATTGTATTATATCTGCTTTAATATTGTAACTGAGATAATTTATGTACATTATAAATAATAGAAGCCCTATTACAGATCCCTGAGGTACACCCGTTTTTAAATCTGTCCATTTTGAGAAATTGTATGTGTTATTTTTAAAGATTAATGTTTTGGTCTTCCTACCCGTTAAATACGATTTCAGCCATAGTAGGCTTTCATTTGTTATCCCATATAATTTCAATTTCTAGTGGAGAATATTATGTGTTCACAATCAAATATCTTCAAAAGATCACTTGCCAGAGCAATAGTTTCCGTTGAATTATCTACTGCTGCAGAAATATTGTTAACAAGGTCAGTTAGAGCCGTAATAGTTGATAGGTTTTATGGAACCTGTGCTGGCTATCATTAATGACATTTTGTTTTTCTAAATAGTTTGACAATTGGCTACAAGCAGCTGTTTCAAATATTTTGTAGAAGCTAGAATGAAGAGAAATTTGCCTGTAGTTATTTAAGTCACTTACTACCACTTTTATGAAGTGGTTTAATTATTGAATTCTTGAGTCTGTTTGGAAACTCTCCAGAGAGAAATGATTGATTAATTAGTTTAGTGAGTGGCCCACTTATGTAGTCTTTTACTTCTTTTATAATGCTAGTTGGCACTTGATTTGCTATTCTGAAGCTTTGAAATGATTGTAATGACTTCAGTTTTTGTGACTGGTGTGAAACTAAAAGTTATGCTGAGATCATTATTTTGCCCCATTCCTAGCTTTTATTATAGCACTGTCTGTCGATGGAGTGATATTTAATTCTTTAATTATATTTGCAAAATAGTCATTAAATTTTTTGGCTACAACACATGGAACATCTATATTCCTACCATTTTTCAATCTCATCAATTTCCTTATTTGGTTTTTTTGTTATGACTAATTCTTCTTGTACTATTTCCCATGTTGCCTTACTTTTATTCTTTGTGTTATGAATATAATTGTCATTTTCCCATCTTTTGGCCTTTTTTATGACTGTTCAGAATGGATGTATTTTAAAAAATGAAACTGAATGAAAGCTTTATCTGAGCTTTGTTTAGCCTCGTAATGTAACTCTCTTTTACTAGAAATAATGATTCCTTGTGTTCTCCAGTTGATCTAGCAGTGCTTTGGGGCTTAGGTTTACATAGTCTACCTGGAAAAGCTTGATTGAATTTATTAAGGAAATTAGTCAAAAAATTTTTATAATTTTCATCAATTGTTTTTTCTATACAAATATCCCAATAATCCTTACTCGTACTTTTTTTGAAATTTTCGATATTTTTGTTACTTAAGATTCAACTGTTTTGCTTAGCGATATCTCTGTCTCTAGGTATACTTAAGTCAGGAAGTGAAATTGCTTGTGCTCTATGATCTGATAAACCTGACTCCATAATCAATGTTTTTTGATTTTCATATGATACATTGGTTAAGATCTATACCTTTACTTTTTCTCATTGTAATCAATGATTTTGAATTTTCTATGCCATGCAAATCCATTCTTTATGCTGATGATACTACCCTTGTCCATTGTGACAGGATTCTTAGCAATGCACAGTCCAACTCAGAGTCTTTCTTAGGTGTAGCTAAAGATTGGTTTAGTGCTAATGGCCTGGTTATCAATGACAATAAGACTCAAATCATTACCTTCTCTACAAGCCAGGTAATAACCAATAATGACACTGTGAAACTCCTTGGTTTTACCCTTGATCCCAAACTAACCTGGAATGAACACATTAATAATGTGTGTTGCAAATTATCTAGAGTTTTATTCCTGATACGCAGGCTCAAGTACTCTGTCTCTCCTGCTTATTTACGTACAGTATACTTTGCTTTCTTTCACCCTCATATTACTTATGGCATTAGAATATGGGGGCAATCTTCTCATGCCTGTAAACTACTTCTACTACAGAAAAAGGCTATTAGACTAATAACTGGTGTTCCCAATAGAGAACACTGTAAACCAATATTCAGACAACTAAAAATTATGACTGTCTTTTCTTGTTATGTATTTGACACCCTCATCTACATGAAAAAAAAACATAAGTAAGTTTCAAACTCGTTCCACAATTCACACATATAATACTTGTCATGCCGAATGCATGGATATGCCCCGTCACCGGCTAGCAAAAACATCAAGTAGCCTAAACTACTCTGGTGTCAAATTCTTCAATAAATTACCAGCAAACATACGTAATACAACCACTCCAACATTTGAGAAAATCCTCAAGGAATGGCTCTTAGCCAACCCTTTGTACTCTGTGGAAGAATATTTAAACATTGATGTAAAACTTATATAATTTGATTTTTTATGACTTTTCTATTGACTATACCTATACCTGTATAATGGTCTTTGGTAAATAAATTATTATTATTATTATTATTACATGTCTTACTAAATGGAGTGACTCTAGAAGGTTCTTTAAAATTAAGCTTATACTCATAGGACTCAACTAGATTCATAAACTTACTGGATGTATTACATTTTGTCTGCAGGTTATTCAAAATTTCATCTGCTGTTGTTTCCTGAGGTTGACAATATATCAATATTACAATCAGTGGCTATTACTACTTTTTTGTTTTCATTTCTGTACTCAGCTTTTTTAGTAGCAGTTGCAATTTACAAAGAAAAGGTTGATAAGTTTGCTGATATAGGGTCCTATAAATTGATATAACTATGGTTTTGATATTGATTATTTCGATAGCAGATCCCTCGAAAAAAAATCTTCATTGTAGACTTTCAAATCATCTCTTGTTTTTACATTATGGTTTGCGTCACTCTTTATCGTGATAAAAGAACCACCATGTCTAGAGTCTTTCCTGAAAAAGATATCTACACATTCATATCCTTTCATTTTGTTTAATGCATTAATGTGTTCTTTTGCTAACCAGTGTTCATTCAAGCAAATCAATTTTACATTTATATCATTGATGTCTTGTAAGAATAATTCCGTGATATTTTGTTATGATAGCTTTGAATATTTAAGTGCATAAGCCACTGTTTTTTAACATTTACTGGTTTACCGTAAATTTTTATATCTGAGAGAAACCTATTATTAAATGTTTCCTCTCTCTGCAGCTAATTAGTTTCTGGTTTTTGCATATATAATACCTTTTCTATTGCTTCAGACATTTTATAGGTACCTTTTCTGTTTAAGTGAAGGCCATCTATCCCTATTCTTGATATCAACAAATCATTATTTAACATAAGAAATATTACAGGAAGAGCTTGACCTTATATTCTCATTTAACTTTTTTTTATGAAATTATAGCTAATATCTCCTCTGTACAAAATACTATTTTCAATAATACCTGAGCCTGGAAATGTCTTTTTGGTGGCTCTAATTAGACAATAGATGTCCCCCATTACCTCTTCTGAATACTGGGCTCTTTTTAAGTTATTGGTGGAGGATGATGGATTGTTGGACCCATGTCTTCAATCTTCTTTTATAGCTGCTGGCTCCTGATTCCTCTGAACACACACTTCCTAGCACCATTCACATGGACGTGTTTAATGATGGAGTCACCGATTATTAAGGATTTTCCTAGTATTATATCACTTTTTTGTCCTTTTTGATGGATGTCTTTTTGCTAATTTTGTCGACCTTCCTAGCATAACTTTTTTGTCCTACCTCACTTGATATATTGTTTTGCTCTTCAACTGAGTTTAATACCTCAAATCTGTTTCTACTTTCGAAGGAAACAACAGAGAGGAGAATAGTTTGCGACTTAGAGGCTATCCTCTTGTTCCAAATGGTTGAGAATCCTGCACTTCCTCTAATAATCTCCAGTTCACTCTTTAATACTGTATTTTCTGCTACAATATTTTTGTTCTTTTCCTTCAGAGAATTTATTTGGAAATTGGAAGAAAATATGTTTGCATGATCGAGTTTTGTTCCCTACGCAACCACACAATCTCTAATGTATATATTTTGAATAAAAAAGTGAATAATCTTGAAAACTTGTAAATTACCAAGCTTAAACTAACTTTTAAGGCACTACTTATCACCCCCATCCTACGGCGCCATCTTGATCTTCCATCTGCACTATTAATGTATAATAAAGACTAATGTAATAACCATAGGAAGTGTAAAGTTATGAGAGCTCTTTGATTACAATATTTATTAATTACCATCAGATAGTATTTTTTGAGAAAAACTTCTTTTCCTCTGCATTCCAGAACTCCTCTCACTTTATTTTTTTGCTGACAACAAAAGTGGGTGGACTAGGAGTGAATCTGACAGGAGCGAACCGCGTGGTGATTTATGATCCAGATTGGAACCCTGCAACAGATGTTCAAGCAAGGGAGAGAGCATGGAGGCCAGGACAGATGCGACATGTCACTGTCTATAGATTGGTCACTGCAGGAACTATAGAGGAGAAGATATACCACAGGCAGATCTTCAAACAGTTCTTGAGTGACAGAGTATTAAGAGACCCTCGTCGACGAAGATTCTTCAAATCAAATGACTTGTATGAGTTGTTCACTCTCCAAGAGGAAGGAGATGATTTGGGTGAAAGAGGAGCCAAAACGGAAACGTCAGCCATCTTTGCTGGAACGGGATCGGAAATCAAAATGTCAGCAGTGATTCCAAAATCAAAAAAGAAGTTATCGAAGAAAGAAATAATAGAAAAGATAGGGAAGAATAAAATTAGGAAATCTGCCAAGAAGGAAATGAATGTCATTAACAAAAGGAAAAAGTCGTTTGATGAAGTTACACCACCTTCAGTCAATGTTCTCTCTAATGATAGCTCAGCAAATGTTGATATTGAGGGGAAAGTGTCAGCTGAAAGCTCAGTTACGTTTTCGAAGGAAAAGATAGAGATGATGAAGAAAATGGCCCAGAATCTGAGTTTGAAGATTGGTAAGAAACTGGAGGAGGGAGGAAGCAAACATGATGAAAAGAAAAGAGAGAAGAAGAAAAGAAAGGAGATAAAGTTAGAAGGAGAAAGAGTGGCGAATCTGATTGGTTGTGAGGTGGCAAAGAGGAATGAACAGCAAAATGAAGACGAGGTGAACATGGACCAGGACAATTATGTTCTCAGAAAATTATTTGCAAAATCAGGTGGAATATCTATTTTATTTCATTCTCTAATTTTTAGGAATTTTCAAAAAGCGCTGCTTCACTTTTATTTTGATGTCTTAAATACATTAAGTGTAAGTATTTACTTTGGCATTGGCATGCCGTTGGAGTTTGGACATACAGCTTTCCTATTTTAAAATCTCTTTTACACTGTCTAATTCAACAAGCCTCTTGCTATGAGCCACTATGACACATCATCAGAGCAAAAGCATCTTTCTATTTGTGACCATTTATATTAAATTCTATTAACAAATTTAGTTTGAAAATCTGGCACCCATACTAACCTACCAATGCTCGTGCTCAATCATGATTAAAAGATAACCAGTACACCCTAATTATTAGTCTATCTAAATGGATAAATAAATGTACCTTTGAAATATGGTAAAATCTGATTATAAATGTATAAACTACTTTACGGTGGTTTTGGATGTACCATGGGCTTCACCATGCTCACCAGAAGGATTACACTTTTCTTTGTTAGTAGTATGCAACTTTATAGCAAATTTTTACCATCATGTCAATGTGATGGGTGACATACTTAATATGTTATTTGATAAGAAAGAGAAACAACTGCACCTACCTTTGTTATTTGCAAAGGCTTTATATCTAGGACTATCTTGCCAAAAGAAAATATTGGCATAGTTTAGTGGCTCCTGTTAAAGTAGTGTATTTAAATGAGAAAAAATCAATTTTAATTGCAAATGAATAAGTTATGACATTTAGTTTTACAGGTTTTTTGTTGTTTCCCCTACAATTTGCTGTTATATTATTAGTTGCCAATAGCACAATTCTATCCCCATATTTGCTGTTCCTTTTTGGAGGAACTTCACAGTACCACTTAGAAAGTATTTGCAGATTAAGATCCCAAACTTCTCTGACTGGTTTTATACAAGGGAATCTATTATTCATCAAATTAACCAGCATGCATAGTTTGTGATGTCTCTTTGAGGGATATGGCCTATCCACACTGTCAGAATATAAACTCCCATATTTGGCTTCTTTAGACCTATTAATTCAGATAGCAAACTAAATTTTTCATGATTCTGGGTTAAAATCATGGCCCTGACTGTGAAGTGAATCCACTTCCATTAAAAGTAAATGCATTAATCACTTGGTTATACAGAGGCCTAGAATTATCCTATTAGTATCAAATAATCATGGGTAAACCTAGAATCAACTTATATACAGGATCAATGATCAATGACAATCAAATCAAAATCATTTTTAGTATTATGGGGAATCCCTGGATATTATTTTTTATTGCCTATACACTCCTATAGTCTGTAATTTTTGTTAGATATCTTTGCTGATTCGTATGTAGGATATTAGCATATATGTTTCTTGATGTAAAGTAATTCTATTTGGAAAAGGTCTGCAAACGGCACTTCACCACGATGTGATCATGGAGGGTGGAGATGCTGACTACGCTCTTGTTGAAGGGGAAGCGGAAAGAGTTGCTCATGAGGCTGTGAAGGCCCTGAAAGAATCTCGGAGGAAATGTTTTGCGGCAAGAGAAGGCATTCCAACGTGGACTGGTCAAAGTGGAGTCCTCAGTGGCACCTCTTCAAAACCGTATGTTTCACCCTAAAAACTGGTGGGAATAATTTTGGAAAACATACTCTTTAATTATTGTTGAACCTTAATGATGGAATATTTAATGTTAGTTGCCCAACACCAAGGTCCTAGCTTCTTCACTAGCATGTTTTCTTCTGGAAAGAGAATTGTTGTTTGTATTGGTCCTGTTTCTGTAATCGTTCAAGCTGAATCCTGTTTCCAGTAATAGTCACACCGTGATTATTAATTGTCTGTTGCTCTGTGGTATTCAGTACAAAACCAGTTGTTTTTTGGGCCCTGTTTATATTGAGATGGTTCCTTGAATCCAGGTTCTATTTCTTCATTCCTTTTTCAATCAACTTTAGAAGCCATCACTCTTGTGGAACATGGGTAGAATTCGTATCCCCTGTATATAGGTATACCCGGAGAGTTAGCTATATATAATAGATATTTATATATATTCTCTTATTAAATCTTGTAATTATAATTTGAAATGGTGGAGTAACAACGGTAAAACCCAAAGGATATAAGCACACTGTTTAAGACCATCGGTAATATTGCTATAATAATAAATATTCTGCACCACTGGATGATAAATTTTTAATGTTGTCTTATTAAATATTAGAAACTAAATTAAAGTACTTGGAAATTATAATTGGTTCAATCAATTGTAGAAATTTGCCCTAAAAAGGATATGTTTCATGTTTTGAAACACACAAAAAACACACAAGTTTTTGTGCCATGATTTTAGGAGAAACTGATGAAACATTAAAAAAATAAGTAATCATTATTATCCTGATGTCTGAGTATGTACTGTTGTTAAATTTGGTCACAAGGTGAATATACTGAAAATTTGAAATGCAGTGCATATTTCATTCATATCTTTTATTTTCATATCATGACAAAAAGTGAATTTTAAAGGCTGATAGATGATGTGAAGTGCAGCTATACTGAGAAGTATTTTCTAAAGTATCAGTAAATGTAGTTTGAATGGAATTATTAACATTCAGATATGCGAGGAAAAATGGATGACTTTGTAATGATGTTGTTGCTCAGAACTTTGTGAGGACATCTAAAAGTAATTGGAATTGTTGTTTAGTTACATTTTTGATATTCTTGGAGTAGTTGGGAATTATTA
Organism: Pachydiplax longipennis; assembly: GCA_036926295.1. Classification (NCBI taxonomy): domain Eukaryota; kingdom Metazoa; phylum Arthropoda; class Insecta; order Odonata; family Libellulidae; genus Pachydiplax; species Pachydiplax longipennis. Next base: position 70,657,107 of record JAVFKF010000015.1, read on the forward strand.
TTGTTCAAGGAATGTCTCTACAAGTAGAATGGTACATACTTCAATATCAATATATTTTCCTTTCAAATTTTAGAGCACTTGATTTTCTTTGAGATGTTGAGTACAGTAAAGCCCGGTTTAGGTGCTTTTTAGGGAACCTAGTGAAAACTTAAATCTTAATATAAGAGAGATAGTCATATAACTAATAACTTATTATATTTCTATTATATTACAAAACAAAATGGCTCTTTTGTCCCTTTCATTTTTAAATAAGCGCTTAAAATGTAAAGGAATCTTCTTTAGTTTGCTTTATTCACCATTGCTGAGGATTAGATATCTAAGGGGTCCATGAATTATTGTTGTATTTTCTTGTCAAATATGTTAGGAATGGTCTGCTTTTTGGACAAAGAGAGCACCATCTCCTTTAGTTACTTAATTTTGGTCATATTTCACTCTACAAGGAAGTGATTTCTATCAGAAAGACAACTAGAGAAGAATGATGAAAACTATTCTTGGTCTATCAACTAGTACAGAGGATTGGCTATATCACATTGCAGTGCATATGGGAAAAATTCATCTTAGAAACAAGTAGCAGAGCATCTTAAATTTACCATGTTTAGCATGAAAGGGATTAGGAACAAGAGAGAACTGCTTATTTAACAGTGAATCTTTAATCAAAGTATACATATCCAAAATTAAAAACAATATAATTTTGCTACTATATGTTTTTGTTTTGTTGTTTCAACACATCTCCAGTTATCTCAAAGTTGTCAACATTTTCAAAAACCATTTTCCAAATAGCTTTCCATTGAACTGTTTAGCCAGTTCTCTAAATTACCTTCTGTAAATAATATTTTCCTTTTCAGTTTAAGGTTTGGGAAAAAGAAGCAGTCATTGGTTGGGTCCAATTCTCCTAAGACGTCAGGAAAGCAAGAAACTGCACTTTCCTCATCTGAAATCCTCTCTCAAATCAGAAAGAAGGAAGGTCTCCTTGATTATTTCAGGTGAACTTAGCTTCTATTCCTTCTTTCTTGGAAATTCTCTCATTTGTCTCAGTTTTAAATAATACATCCTCATCTATTCATTTTTAAATTATCTTCAATAATATAGAAATATAATATTGTAATTAAGGTTTAAAATACAAAGAAATTTTGGAAACTATAAAAAGGGTTAATCATAGTTACTAATCTTGGGAACTACAATGAATCTATAATGCATATGTGATTTTGTACATTTCCATAATATATGAGAATTCTAAATTGAGCAGATGCTGAATTTGAATGACGAATAACTTCCTCTTTATTACAGAAGATTTTGTGTGGAAGTGAAAGTTATGAGGACACACAGATTGAATATTTTATTTGAATTCTGTTGAGACTTTCAGTTACAGATGTTCCACAAATGTAACAAACATTCACTCCACCCCATATTTTTATTTTTTCATTTTACCATAAGGGATATCCATTATTCAAAAGATAATTTTAAAATATTTTTTTTCAAAAAGAATATATTTTATTCAAAGAGAATTATTTATTTTATTCTAGGAGAATATACCTTAAAGGAAAAGACAATGAGGAGGAAACAATTATGTACGATGGTTTGAATTCAAGCTGTCATACTAAAACCCAAGATTAAAATGATATAGCTTTCCACACTACTGCCATTGTAGTAGTCTCCATAAGATCTAATGCTTGCGGACCTCATAATTCTGCCCCTCTATAAACCAATAATACCAAAAACAAAAGGAGAGACTGTTAACAAAAATTATAATTTCCTGAAAGAATTCAGTATTCTTTAAGGAAATTATAGTTTTGTTAGAGTCAAGTTTCGGGTTTTATTTTACTTAAATACAGCAGAAGTCTGTTATAACAAGACTGACAAAAATTGGAAAAGTACTCATTATAAAGCATACTCATTATAGATGATTTCTAATACCAAATGCCCATCCTCTTGAAGAATCCAAGCGAGTGTGGCAGAATAGAACTGTAGGGTTTTTAGTTCTTACACAAATTCTTCAGACTGCATAAAAAAGTACATTTGCATCAAAAATATTATTTCATTGATTATAAATCCATAACCAAAGTGCATAAGTACGGAGGCACAAAGGGGAGAGTGAGAATTCTCTAATCAAAACTCCCTTTTTTGCTAAGGAGCCAAATTGTGCAAAACAAATGCATGAATAAGATCACAATAAGTTTTGTATTTAATATTTTTCTTCTCTTTGAAGAGATAACGTGCCTCAGATTACCATTTACTCGTCAGACTTTGTCTCTCATGTCAACGTGTTTATAATGTAGCCTAGTCAATTAATTTCTTTGATTTTGTAATGCTTTTTTGAAGATGGAAAAAGAGAGTAAAAGACATGCAAGCAAATGGGGAGGAAGGAGATGCATCTTTGTCATCAAGTGGAGTATCCAGGGAGCAGGCAGATCTCTTGGATGATATTCGTATGTTTGTAGCTTGTGGAAATGGACAGGCAACTACTAAAGAAATATTGGCCAGATTCCAAGACAGACTACCAACAGGAACAACTCCTCAGCTCTTCAAGAGTTTACTCAAATCAGTGTGCAATTTTGAACATGCTGAAAATACAGGCTCAGGGCTTTGGAAACTTAAACCTGAGTTTTGTGATTAATTGCTACAGAGTTTATTTATTTCCTTATGTAACTTATGAAACATTCTACAGAATCTGTTGTTTTATTTTTCATATGAAGTTGTAAATAAAATTTATCTAGCACTTCTTTCATAATGCTCTATCTTCTAAGATAAATGAAAATTTTAATGTAACTGAGATTCCTTTCAATCCCTCCAGTGTTCATTGGGGCATTTCCTTATTTTTCTGGGTGAATGTGTTTGCATGCATATGTCCATCTCTGGTATGAAGGCTTTTCTTGCATGAATATATCACGATGTGAAGATTATCAGAAATTCTCAGTTTAACTGTTGAAAAGGTAAAAAGCAGAATTAGGGCTTAAACTAAATTTTTATTGGCTTGCTCAAAATTTTTTGGTATGATCAAAAATAAACAAAATATGATAGAAGCAGTTAAAAATTATAAGAGACATAATTCAACCTTGTGAAGATTCGAAAGTATTAATTTTTCTCTATTTTTAGCTAATGTTAATTTATAATAATAGAAATTATTGAGAAATCCAAGGTTGATTTTTTGTAGCTGAAGATATATTTCAGAAATCTGTCATAAACAATTTTTCTTGCCTTATTTCTTTCTCAATTCTTTTTCAATAATTTTCATTTTTGGACAGATTTGGCAGGGAATCCATTTGGGAATCAGCCCAGAAGATGGAATCAGCACAAATGTTTGGCCAGCAATGTTGACGGCTATTCTGGTAATAAGTAATGCTATCCTAATTTTCCTGAAGTACCCAATTACTTTTGAAAGTACTTGCATAAACATCCCCAGCTTCACCAAAGTGGGTATCATAATGGGAAAATACATATAAATAAATAACTGCTCTTGTATTGAACCATGGTCAATTACTGTGGACCTTATTATCCATATCAGTTATATCCACGTCATATCTGGAAGGTCCTCAGACAAAATTCCCATTTGAAATGTACGGTAGAATGGTATCGTGTTGTAGAACCAAGGACTTTCAGGTAAACAGCATTTGTAAACATTCATGACTGCTGTTCTCAGCCTGATCATGGATTTCTATCTTCTGGGAAATGCCTCATATAATATTTGTACATTTCATATGGGAGAATTAAGTCCACCTGGTGTTGAACTCAGAACTTGTTTGTAAAAGATAATTGTATATTAATATTAAATTGGTGTAACTAAGAGTGCATCCAAAGTTTCAGTTCAATATCATATCTGGAAGGTCCTAAAATAAGATTCCTTATCCTCATCTGATATGTATGGTAGTATCTAAATGATGGTCTGGCATTGAACCAAAGATCACAAGAGAAGTGGTGAACTTAATTTATTAAATTTATTTATGACCTCTGTTCACATTCTGGGATTGATGTTTCTGCGTTATCAGGAAGGAATTCATGAAAATGATTAAAAACCTCCACAGAATTTCAAAGGGAAGAATTCTGAACCCACCTGGTGACAAACGTAGGCTCATTTGGTGAAATTTCTTCCACTGGTGCTATAGAAGAATGTATCATCTACAACCTCAGTGATTTTAAATCCTTTATCCTATTGAGAAGTGCCTCAAAAATTTTTAACAAACCCATGACAGCTAGGATCAAAGTATGAGTAAGTCTGGGAATAAATGGGGCCAGTATTATATACATTTATCTATTTATTTATTATTTATCTATTCATTTCATGATGTGACATTTTGTAAGGACTTAGTGAGTTGAAACATGTCACTCTAATAAATTTGTGTGGAACTTATACCAAGTTATTATTTTTATAATTCTGTGATGGAGTTTCACAGTTACAAGTTTTTCCCTTATTTTATTACTGTAGAATGTATGAATTGGTTTTAGAAAGTAATTGACAGAGTTTCTAGATATTTAAAGTTTATCTTGTGTTATGGGTGTATAAATGCAGTATAAATAGTATATAATGCAGTATATAATGTATAATGCAGTATATAATGCAGTATAAAACAGTTCAGAAATTGTTCAGTGGACCACATCTTAAACGAGATAATGTTATAACAGGGTTAATTAATGTTGGTTGCCTTACGTTATATTTTTGAAGAATTGTCTACTTTTAGACTTACTTAGATTGTGACTTCTTAGTTACTTACATAGCTAAAAATTCCATTACATCATGAAAAAGGTAAGAAGAGGTAGTTTTAAATAATACTTTAGGTGTATTCTTGGAGACAGTTCAGGATCAGTTTAGAACTGCGATGCATGAGCAAGATGATTTTGGTCATTTGCAGAGAGTTCGGAACTGAATTCTGATGATTAGTCCTGCATTTGTGAAGGGAGAGGACCTGTAACAAACAATCCTGAGTTTGTAATTAATTCAGAATTTGGTTCTGAACTCTCCGTGGACAACGAAAATCATCATGCACATGTGCCACAGTTCCAAGCTGATCCTGAACTGTCTCCTCAAATACACCTTCGTTCCCCTGTGGATTTCTACAACACCTTGCCTGATACTGTGAATTTTTCTATTTGATCCATTTACAAAACAAAATTTACATACTTGATGCAACTAATGAGGAACAATAGCTTTTTTTTCTTTGTGCGAAAAAATTATATTTTTTATTAATGGGAATTATATTTTATGTACCAATTCAGTGAGAGACTCAGGATCTCTGCAAGATGCTCCATTCCTCACAAAATACTGCATTTCCAACTTTTTTATTTTCAGAAGTCAAGTTTGTACCCAAGGAATCATTCTATAATGACTTTTATCTAGCTTTTCATATGGGAAAACACTGGTTTGAAATGGGTGAGAATAGGAATTTCTCATCGTATCTTAGAGCTAAAATTTACTCCAAAGGTGGGATGCAGATTGTTCTTCTTCATTATATCTTCTTTTCTTTTTATGAATCAAGTGATCAGTAACATTAGATTCAGAATGAACCCTATTAGAAGGAGGAGAGAGAATGATTATGCAAATAGTGTAGAAAACGTCCATCAAATGAGGCAGACATTCATTGGCAAGTGCTTCTTAAGTAGAGTCTCAAGCTGTGGTAGGGACCATTGCCTTTTAAGTGGAAACATCTTACACAGGTTTTACTGAATTTGGCAACTTTTGTTTTCTAAATTATTCTAAATTGCGACTTCAGATAATCAGTAGACATTGTCCTGAAAATATCATATGTGAGAGTTGCAATTTTTTTCTCATCAGGTATATGTTGTTTTCATCAATATTCATTTTATTGCCTGCTGTGGAAAGTTTTGCATAGACAAGGGCGCCGTCTTAATTTCTGTGAAGCTGCGAGGTTTCGAAGGGTCGGCGATTCGAAGCGCGAAGCGGATTACGCTCTTTGATATAAAAGTCAGAAACTCAAGTTCTCTTTAAGGTATCGCATCGAAACAAACTACAAATGAAAAGTACAATATTTATCTCGATTTCTCTCGAGATAAGTTCTTCCTCACGTGAGAAACCAAAAAGTTTTAGGCGACGTATAAATTGGACTGCATGACGAATTTTTTCTTCAATTGCGTTGCAACTAAATAATATTTTACAAAGATTTGGTTGCTTTAAATTAATCTTATGTAACTTTTATACATTCAGATGATACAATGAGCAATGGAAGAAAAAATCATCATTTTATGGTGGATTGTAAGAGAGTAATGGCAGTTTCAAAAATGTTCACGGTTTAAAACTCGGCAATTAATTCAATTTTCGCTGTTGTGTTGAAGAGTTACTTTCATTCAAATTTCATGAGAACTTAAGTTTGAATCGGTCAATGTAAACTACAAATCTTAAATATACCCGTCCGAATCCTTAGCTCCGCGTAAAGGCGACCCGGCGCTAGACTAACTTCTTCGGTTACGGCAAATTACATTGAGTTTTTCCCCCATAAGCCCTACATACTGACTGGAATCCTGAAACGGACAATAGCAGGAACAGAATTACAGCCATTTTGGAGTTTTTCTTCACCAAACCGACTTACAAAAAGACATTTATACGTTCGTTTGTGGTGATCAAGACGACGAAGAAATATTACGTTGAGCAAGGGGAAGATATTTGAGGGGCAGAATTTTAACGCAAACTCGATTTTATAGCAATGATTTTAAAGCAGTGCGTTTGTGTGATTCTCACGAACTGCATAATGTTCAATGGAATGTCACCAAACGACGCCATAAGGATGCAGAATTCTCATATTCAAAATATATTGTGGCGATTTTAAGTAATTCTTTTTAAGGCTTTCCCGATTACATGGAAACGTGGGACCAGGCATGTGAACAAAAGTTATATATGCCTTCGATATACGCGGTTCAGCGTTTCCATAATGATCCTTGCTTCGGTGCCAGAGCTACATTTTGCATTCTATCATACGTTTTAATTCCGATAGACATCTGCCATATTGTTTTATTGTTTTTAATTATGGAGAAATAATGTAATGTATATCGCATTGTGAACTCCGTTTCCCCCGTTGTGGTATCAACGAATGCAAACACATACATACGAAGGGGGTAAGCGAGCATTATTTCGTTGGATTGTGTGTGTTTTTCGTTTCATAGTTCATATTCTACACATATTGCGAAAATTTAAAGAAAACCAGAGATTTCGTTGCTCGGTTGCTATTTGCAAATTAGTGAGCTTATTTCAGTGGATCCTGCTGTGTGGTTTCTCATGCCTCCTTCCCTGAGCTATTTATAACTGCATATATTAATAATTGTGGCTATTTTGGGTTGTTCATTGATTTTCGTTGAGTTCTGGGTAAATCATTCAGTAAATACTTTTGAACTCCGTTTTATCTTGCGGAAGAATCATCGAATACATCGAATCATGATGATGAATTATTATTATCAGTTTACTTAGCGCGTGGTTCTATTGATCATTTTAGCGTTAGAATGTATTTTCGGATAATGAGTTTACCTTTAATTTAATTAATTATAGCTTTTCATTACACCTCAATTTTCCGTTACACGTTTGATCACTGAATTCTTTTTGGTTACATGTCTTTATCCCTTCAAGATGTAATACTGCAAGGAAATATATTTATATGCCATTGTTTCTGTCTGAAGAAAACCTTAAGTTATAATAACAGTTACTTATTACTCAAATAATAACGAAAAGATTGGAAATGTCCTTTCGAACGAGGTGTTAATTTGTAAATTTGTAATATGCTAGCAAATCAGTCTGTTTTTATATTGCCATTCCGAACAGTTGGTTTGTTAACCATCTTAAATTGGATTTCTTGCAAAAGGTCCTGAAAGGTCTTCTACCTCAAAAATAGAGAGTTGAATATCTTCATTCTTCTAGGGAAAACCAACGGCGTACGTTACAAATCGCGGAATTTCCCATCTTACTTTAGATGGGTCGCTGCCACAATACCCTAACCTTAGATACCTGCTCAGCAGGGGTGCGGTCAGGAATCCTCATTAGCGCTTTCAAATTCGCTACCCCGGATACATACGACCATCCAAAATATGCCGAAAAATAGAGAGTTGAATATCTTCATTCTTCTAGGGAAAACCAACGGCGTACGTTACAAATCGCGGAATTTCCCATCTTACTTTAGATGGGTCGCTGCCACAATACCCTAACCTTAGATACCTGCTCAGCAGGGGTGCGGTCAGGAATCCTCATTAGCGCTTTCAAATTCGCTACCCCGGATACATACGACCATCCAAAATATGCCGAAAAGGGGATTTTCTTCTCAGAGCGGAGTTCACCTTCACCCATCGGCCGTTTTATGGTTCCTTTGAGAAAATAGACAATACCTTTCGATGGACGAAACAAAAGAAAAAGAAACAACTAAGGAATGAATAGGGGATACTCCTAGGGCCAGGGTGGAGGGGAAAGTCCTCCCTTCTCTCTAGAAGAATTAGTAAAACCTTCGACACGAATTTGTCAGAAATAGCGCCAAATCTCATATCAGAATCATTACGATTCATCTGAACCGTCACACAGTGGGCTAGAATCGAAAAAAGCTGGCCAAGAGGCCAAAAATGGTTTTTTTGAGTGCGGGTTTTGAAACTTCGCATATATATTAAGAAAAGGTTGAATTTTATGTTCCCGTTCGTCGTTTTTCAATATCATTACGCGTTAAAAAGATATATGTCGTCAAACTTGAACCATTTTCACAGAAATGGTTCAAGTTTGACGCCATATATGGTTTGACGCCAATGGTTCTGACTATGACGTGGTATAAGAGACTCGATGCATTAGGGCCGTTTTCCTATTTATATTCCTTACTTTATCTCGAAAATTGTACGAAAAAGGTGTCCGCCATTTTGTTGCTTTAAATGAGCAAAAACTCATTTTTGTAAGCGGTGATAGAAACCAGTCAAAAGATAAAGAATTGTTTTAGATCATTGCATCGTTGTTTCTTCCAAAAGTATCTATTTAAACCCTCCATAAAAACGCAAACTTGAACGTTTATCCGAAAAATTCGCGACTGCCCATTTCTGTGAAAATGGTTCAAGTTTGACGCCATATATCTTTTTAACGCGTAATGATATTGAAAAATGACGAACGGGAACATAAAATTCAACCTTTTCTTAATATATATGCGAAGTTTCAAAATCCGCACTCAAAAAAACCATTTTTGGCCTCTTGGCCAGCTTTTTTCAATTCTAGCCCACTGTGCGTCATCGCGAATGCCTGGTGGAAGTAAGAACAGAACTGCATGTTGTGACATATCCAGGAATTCTCTGTATGGCATATTAATTCAATTGTGAAGAAATCCAGCTAAAGGTTGCACTACGGACAAGAGAGAAATTTAGCATCAGATAAAGATTGGAACAACATAATTTTGTAAGGAACATGAACTTGATTTAATTAGAAGAATTTTTTTCTGAGACTGACAATGAACAATATTTTCACAAAAGTATTACGAGAGTGTTGGCGTTATTTTCGTCGTAAATTAATTATCAATTCCATAAGCTGAAAAGGTTTTGTAGCCCTCGGCATTTAAATTAAGGGCACTTTATATGTATGTTATTTTCTCAAAAAATTAAATTATCAATTTGAATTTCAAACGATTACCACAGTAGCATGATAGCAAACCAATTAATATTGTACTTTAGACCACTTGATTTGGTGGTATTTAAAATGTTTATAATATTTAATGTAACTATCTCATGTAGTTGATTGTAATTTACTTGGTTTACTTTACAGTGAAATGTTTTGTAATAATGTTTTTTTAGAGTTCTATTCTGGTTAACTTAGAACGATTCTTTTTCAGTATATTCGTCCAGATAACGTCTCTTTTCATCTTAGCATTCCATAGTTTCGCCGTTTTTTCATGCTCCCCTTTTCGATAGCATTTTTTTGCAACATTAATAGGTTGAAATACAATTTTGCTTTAATTTCTCATTATTATTTCATATGTTGCAGAGTATTCGTTTCTGTTTTTCTGTTTAAGTCGTAGTAGTGAGTTTCCTCTAAATAAATTTAAAAATTCGTCCTATGGACATCAAGAGAGTAAAAAATCTATCAACATAATTCTTTTTAATCTTGCTTGAAATATAATTTTTCATTAGAGGATAATTAAAGCGGCTAAAGTAAGTTTACCCGATACCTCCAGAAAAGAGAGATTTACGCTTAAATTTCAGGCCGAAATAAGGAAATCCGAATTTCATTCTTTTTAATACACTGCTAACGTAGTAAAAAGCAATACTAAATTGTAACTAGATTTCGTGTCGTTCTTCTTATTCGCAATTCTTGCATTAGAAAGGCTCGACTATGTCACCCGAATGTTTTTTACGAATCGAGCAATTTTCGTGTTTAGGCTTAAAACTTTTCAGACCTTGTAATAATAGCGGGTTACTTTTCACTTCAACCCTGCTCTACACACTGACGTTGGCTACAAAGGAGGCGTGTGTGAGAAATACATAATAAATTATACTATTTAAATCTCATTTCCTTGCAATTAATTTTCCTTTCATAGGGGACTTATCGAGGTAAATAACTTTCAGTATAATTATGCATGGCTGAAATAGTGTTAATATTGGTGAAATTTAGATATTTTTTTTAGAATTCCATATTTCTCCGTTTAATGAACATCTTCAATAAGCATTCACTGTGAAAGAAATAAATTATAAATAATTGATTTAGTTGATTTTCTTTATACGTAGGAGAATTGAAATCGTCGTTATCATTGGTTGGAGATTAAAATATATAATTACATAAACAAAGCTTTCATTGATAAATGTGGATTTAATTCTAATTTTATTCTAAGCTAACGGAAAATTTGTTAGATTTTTGAGTAGCTATGATCAATAGAAAATCTTCCGAATCTCCAGGAATCAGAAACTAAAGGAATGATTTTGCAATTAAATGATTATTTTTGACTACTCTGCCTAAAATTCCCCTCCGTAACTACATAACTTTGACACTATCTCAAGTGAGATATTGGATTCCCGAATGAGTGCATATTATTTTCAATTGGATACATTTAATTAGGAAAAGAATAAATTTTATATGCAAAACGATGAATTTGTATTTCAAAATCTTAGTTAACCAGAGAGCTGTATTCTTGCTAACGAAACATAGAGCAGTTTCCAGAATAGAGATAAAATTTTCAGCTTCGATTCCTTTGCAGTACAATCAGTAATCGGTAAGAAAAGCTACCACCCAATTGTTTCAGCGTCAAAAATTGATATTATTTTCCGTATATTCGTTTAATTAATAACGCCTGAGAAGGAGACGCGCTGTTTTCGTAGCGCTCAATTGGGACACGCTCAATCGTCGCGCACTCAGTTGTCACGGAACCGTATGAGAGTCGTGTAGAAGAGTAATGTATGAGAGTCGTGAATGATGGTTGTGTATGATAGACGAAGATGAGAATGGTGTATGAGGAGGGAAGAATCGTGTAGAAGAGTCGTGTATGAAAGTCGTTTAAAAGGGTCGTGTAGAGGAGTCGTGTATTAGGGGAGAAGAGTCGTGAATGAGAGTCGTGTATGAGAGTCGTGAATGAGTCTTTCGTATTGTGGGAGAATGATTGTATCGGATTCAACAATCACTTTGGTCGTCAGCGTGATTGGTTTTTTACCTCGACGAAATTTTACAATATTTTCGTTTATTTTGTCATAGTTCTAGTGTATTATATTCAAAAAGGCTATTTTACGACTATAATCAGATTCTTTATTCAATGTACCTTCGTATGGTTATTTTCTTGACTTCAAAGGACCATTATTTCCAATTTAATTCTGTATAAGTAACAAAGCCTGCAGTGTGCAAAAACGAACTTTACGTGCATTCCTTATGGAAACTTATTTTAGAGTCCTGAGTTCGCACCCGATCCTACATAAAGATTAAATTAGTTATCGTGGGGCTTTCAGCATATTAGAAATACAATGCAGTTTGTCACATGGCTCTACGACAAATAGTTTCCAAAATAAAAGGGGGACGGACGGACAGACGATCAGACATACTCCGCCTAATACTACTCCGCCTACTCCTAATTATAAATAAGATCTTATGAATCAATTTTTATCTCAGGTGCCTCTTATTTCACAACTGACTAAGTAATAAAACCCACAATATGCATATGAATCTTGATTCAATATTATCAACATGAAACTTGTCTGAAGTTCGTCCGAAGATTAACTTATATTCAAATTTCTCTAGAAAAAAACCGAAACCGATCAAAATTAACTTTATTGCTTTAACACGTTTTGTGACGTTGTGACTAGTCTTGGAGTGACCACGCTGTCTTGACGACCATTATCACGATAAAATAAATTCCTTTCTACCGTGGGATACGACGATTCACAATTTGAGTGAATGTTAAGTTTGGCATCTTCGGATTCTTTTTTTATTGCTACAATTAACTCCACACTCGAATCACATTTTTGAGTAGCAGAAATGCCGTTGATTCTAAACGTAATGTTACTATAGCTTATAGATTGAACAATCGAATTTCATTCTAATCGATTTCAAAATCTATAACTACGGAGAGCTTAAGTTAGAATAAATCTTCGCACGAGCTGTAGTCAAGACCGTAAAAGACCGAAATGCTTGCAAGTTTCACTTTGTTATCGCCGGTCTTTGGCTGCGTTTCCACAAAAAGAGATTCTTCAAAATATTCAAAATTACTTCATTTATCGCCGTAGAGAATGTGCGGCTACTTTCGTCCATTTAATGAAAATCCATGAACAGCATGTGTCTTTAACGATCGATGACTAGAAGTAAAAAAATATGAAGCCGCACAGTTGATACGATAATGTACAGCTAGTTCCAAAAAAAACTTACCACCTAAGCCGCAACCCGCATAACAGACGTGAAGCTCGATGAGAGCGAGTCTAGAGTTTTCCACGCATTCTATTGGCTCTTGGAAAGAAGGCGCCTTTTTAAACCGTTGTGAAACGCGTTGAAAGTATTTGTACCGTCTTTATTAGCACGGAATCTAGTTTAAATTTAGTGTTACTTTTCACTATGTCAGCAGCATAGTATTAAAAAATGAATGAAAATCGGATTTCCTCATTTTGGCCAGAGATTTCTGCGTAATTCACCTTTTTCTGGAGGCATCGGGTAAACTTACTTTAGCTGCTTCTATTATCAAATAAAAAATTATGTCATTGCAAGATTAAAAAGGATTATATTCTTACGTTTTTAATGCTCTTGACGCCTACAGGACGAACATTTAAATTTATTTAGAGGAAATCCACGACTATGACTCATATATAAATATGAACGAAAACTCTGTAAGGAGATAAAGAATAATTATGAATAAGAACACAATCAACTGTATTTCAACTGATTTATGTTGCAGAAAAATGCTATCGAGAAGGGGAGCATGAAAAAACTGCGAAACCTACTAAGGAAAGCAAAGATGAAAAGAAACTTTATCTGGGCGAATACACTGAGAAAGAATCATTTTAAGTCGACCTGGTAAAGAGCTCTGAAAATTAGACCCAAAACTTATTACAATAAAGTAAACCAAGTAAATTACGATCAACTAAATCAGATAATTACATCGAATATTATAAAAATTTTAAATACCACCAAATCAACTGATAGAAAGTAAAATATCAATTGGTGTGCTATCATCATTTTCTAAGGTAATTGTTTAAAATTCAAATTGCTAATTTAGTATTTTAGAGAATAACATAGATATTAGAATAGTAGCACACTTTATTTAAATACTGAGAACTACAAAATTTTTTCACGTATAGAATAAAAAAAATTGTTTACGACGAAATTAACGCCAGCATCTCGTAACACTTTTCCGAAAATATTGTTCATTGCCAGTCCCAGAAAAACTATCCCTTTAATTAAATCAAGTTCATGTTCCTTGCGAAATTATGCTGTCCCAACTTTTATCTGATAATAAATCTCTTTCTTGCCCCGTGGTGCAAATTTTGACTCGATTTCTTTGCTGTTGAATTATTCTGCAATACAGAGAAGTATAAAATTTGCTTGATACGACAAATAACGGAGCATTAGGCATTTTAGAATATATGTGTCAACACGTCATTCTGTTCCTCCACCAGGCAATCGTGATGACGGTATCAGATGAAGCATTATGATATTGAGATGAGATTTGGCTGTTTCTGACAAATTCGCGTCTGAGGTTTTACTAAGTCTTTCAGAGAGAGGGGAGGCCCTCCACCCTGGCCCTAGGAGTATCCCCTATTCATTCCTTTGTTGTTTCTTTTTCTTTTGTTTCGTCCATCGAAAGGTATTGTCTATTTTCTCAAAGGAACCATAAAACGGCCGATGGGTGAAGGTCAACTCCGCTCTGAGAAGAAAAACCCCCTTTTCGGCATATTGTGGATGGTCGTATGTATCCGGGGTAGCGAATTTGAAAGCGCTAATGAGGATTACCGACCGCACCCCTGCTGAGCAGGTATCTAAGGTTAGGGTATGGTGGCGGCGACTGATCACAAGTAAGGTGGGAAATGGTGGATCCGCGATTTGCAAATCTTCGCCGCGGGTATTCCCTTAGGGAATGAAGATATTCAACTCTATTTTTGAGGTAGACGACCTTTCAGGACTTCTTGCAAGGAATACAGTTTAAGATGGTTACGAAACAACAGTTAGTATGGAAAATCAGAACCTTAAGACTGATTTGCATATTGCATATAAATTCCATGTTTTCTATACTTGCATATTGCAGATTTACACGTTAACACCTGGTTTATTTACATTTTCATTAATACCCCGCGAGCCGCCGTATGACGTATGTCAGGGGGTGTGAAAACATCCACACCACGATTTCCATTGTTATACTGAAATGATTTTCAGAACTATGCGCTAGGTGAAAGTGAAACTAATGATTAATGATCGCTGCTTCGGTTTCTGAATGCCTCAAGTAAAGTATATAACCCGAATTGTTTGAATGGTGCATAATATGTATAATGATTAAAAGAAAAATCACCGCCAATAATTATGAATGATGAGTAATATGAGTCATGGAAGAATACGTTAAAAATAGAAACCAACGGATTGTAAACAGACTTACATGAGAATATTCCTCTAATTCTCATGATTCATACCTTAGCTGTTAAAATATTCTTGGTTCTATATGTAATCCATTATTACAACATTCACTCCAAGGACTTTCGTAACATCCTTCATCCTAGGCACATCATAATTCTCTACGAACTTTGCGAAGATGTTTCGAATTTTAAAAAATAGTAATGCAAGGAAGATCATTCTAGTTGAAATAGGACCTTCGGAAAATCTGAACGATAACATAAAGTTGACAATGTTTGGGTGTATAATATCAGAATTATCGTATCTCTATATTCTGCTTTTAAAGTGAATGGCATAAACTGTATTAGCTTATACTAAATAACTAATTCAACAACAAAAATGAAAAAATAAGTAATGCTGCCTATCGTCAATTTCTATGAATCAAGCTCCTCGTCAATGATTGTTTATTTATAAATATTGTTTTTTATGCTTTATTTTGTCTCTATATTGAGCTCAAAATTTCGTAGTTTGTAATAACTTGAGAAATGAACAATGAACTAGAGAAATGCCATCTAATATTTATTCCTTACGCTTACGAGAACCAAATCGTTTAACTTCTCTTATAGCATCTATGATACAAAATAGATAGAGCGTTGAAGATGATCTTACTAGTTCGACTAAAGTTTCTATTATCATGTCACTAAAATATGAAATGAAACGTAAATACGGAATTCAATGTCGTAGAAACTTGAAGTTTATACGCCAATTACCGATAAATTATATCTCTAAAGTTATTTAGAATAAACCATTGGCTTGCATAGATAGCAATACTAATGTTAGCAATTTCTATCGGTTTGAAAAGACCTCGGAATCTCTTTCCAAAATAAATTGCTGATAAGAAGATGATTTAGCTACTGGCTTAGTGAACTACTCGAATTTTCTTATAGAACTAAAAGAAGGTTGCTACAAAACATTGAACATCGCTATTGTATACAATTTCGGAATCCTAGGAATGAACATGCATCGGAAGGAAATTTCTAAAAGTATGGTATGCCATAGACGTTATATTCTTTATATTTGAATGTTAACCATGTTTGACTAAGATATTACTTAAATTGGATAAATGAGTAGTTTCTCTGGAGGCTGTCATAAACGGAAAAAATATATGTTGGATGAGAAAATTGAGGTGAGTGAGTGCGTTATACTTTTAAAAGAGGTCGTTGCTCCTACTCAAAGTAATCAGTTGGTCGAGGAGGAACGCAAGAAATGCCATTACCTATTGTGATTTATCCAAAAATCTGGAATTAACATACCTCTTACACTTTAGGTTGTTAAATCCATGTGAGTGTATGCATTACTGTTGCCGTCGCTTCTCACTTCCCTATCTCTATCAAAACAGTCTCCCTCTTGAAGTCCTGGTGAATTCATTGCTTTATTCACTTCTTCCAATCACTCCTGTATCTTGCTTTTCAAATTTGTCATGGAATGAGGAGATATAAAAAGTTTCTCATAGCCAATACATTTTAAATACGAAGGAATATTTTCAATATCACCAAGCGATAAATATGTAGATAGACTAGCCATACCAAACCACCACCCATTCATCTCAATCATTAAAATTCTGTCGAAAAATATGAGAGCTACGCAGGGCCAGCCATCAACCGAGGGGAGCAAAATTTCAACATAGCCTCATATGCGCTTCCCCATGTGATATTACAGGGTTGGAATTACAGGTAAAAAGGCCCTGGGAAAAACTATTTCACCAAGTCCCTATTATTTTGCGTATTTTTAACGTTTTCTACATTATAATAATTGCAAACGTTGTAATAAACAATTGAAATATAAATAATGTAGGTAGTTTTGTATACATTCAAAATTAATTGAAAATTTTACATTCATAGCTAACAGTAGCATTCAATGAGCATTATGACCAAACCTCATTCGCACTATCTTTTTGTGTATTTTAGAACTTTTAAAGGTGATAAATATAGCGAGAAGAATGTTTAAGAACGTAATGGTTTGTGACTGCAACCATTTCAAGAGGAATCCACAGAAGAAATCAAGTTTATTCGATTCACTCTTCAATGACACCGAAAATAATTAATAAATGAATTCAAAATTAATGTGAAAGATGGTAGTCTCGTATCCATCATCTTTATTAATTCAGGAAAATCGATCCTAGCACATTTTCTCTCAATTGATTTGGACGGTATATTAAAAATACCAACTGCATAGATGATAAAATTTACTGATTTTTTACCGATCGAGTTTTAATTTTGATGCTTATCAAATGAAACAAAATTTATCTAAAATACACAGAGAATGCCTCGAGACTTCATACTACATATTTACTTATAGATTTTTTAATGTATTTAAAGTAATAGCCTAGATATGGCCATGAGTTTGCCTTACTTTACTTGTGTAGATTGCATTCACATAGGCTGTGATAAAACAGGTGATCGATATGGACTCCTTACGTATATAATTTCAAAGGCTAATAACTGCTCTCTTGAACGATGTATAGTATTACTTACCAATATATTATATAATATAACCCATTATAACCGCAGAGTTTTGGAAGCGAAGGCGTCAAATTCGAGGTCTATATATTTTTGGTCCGACACTGATTCAAACAGCGCGGAAATTTTCTTTCTCCCATCTCAGTGCTAAACATAAGCTCAGAGCGGCTCAGAGGCAGGGTTTGCGAAAATTTCCTTCAGCCTGCTCGTGCCTTTCGTCTCAGACTCGAATTTTATGACAGGAAGGGAAGGGAAGGAGGTTTGCCTCGGTATCCTCGGAATAACGGGACCTCGTGTGCGACATTTCCCTCTGTGCGAGAAGCAATGCTAGAATATATACTGATTCGTTATAACCATTTTATAATAACTGAATTCTTGCATTACGACATCCGTATTGCTATGATACTATTCTGCTAGGCCAATGCCACCAAACTCAGGATACTAATAAATCTTTGCAATATTAATAAAGCAAATAAATCCATTTCAACTCTGCAGGCGGAGTTATGACTCAGGCAGACCATCTCCGCCATGTTTTCCCTCTCTCTCTCTCTCTCTCTCTCACTTCTTAAGGCTCGCTCGGAGGAAATCCACTGCCTGTTATGCGGGTTGCGGCTTAGGTGGTAAGTTTTTTTTGGAACTAGCTGTACATGCATCTACAATTATTCGATTTGAGGCAAAATTCTCCTTAGAAAGATTCCAGAAAGAAAGAGATTTTACATACAAGAGACATTTCACATTAAAGAGACATTGAAAGTCCGTATAAGCTGATATGTTGACGTTAGTCGAGATCGTCCGTAATCGCCCCTACAGCTGTAGTGCACCGTCAGCCGAAATAAGCTGTAACTTCGTATACATGTGGAATATTTACATCGGACCAAGAGCATTACGTAGCTAAAAGTTTATACCATATTTAAAAACAATAAAAATTATTTCGATTATTTGAAAAGGTCAAGGTGGCGTACCTCTTTAAGATGTATTTATTTCTCTTATCCTCTCTCGAACCCTCCGTTTTAAGGAAAACAAGCTCTCGTAAGGCGCTGTCTGGGAATGTTATGTGCTGAACTTATTGAAGTATGGTCATGCGAAGTTTCAAAGTCCGCACTCAAAAAAATTATTTTCTTATTTTGGCCACCTTTTTTCGATCCTAGCTCGCTGTGCGCCGTAAAGGAGTTAATTTGGCAAATTAAAATTTATCAATACGTCATTTTCCTTCTTTTCACAAAAGCATGCTAATTTTAATTACGCTACATTACTTTAAGAACGTTTAAAGAGTGGCATCACAAATTGGGCTCATACAGCCAGTAGAATATCGATCAATGGAAGAACTATTGCTGCGAATTAGTTTTAACATCACATTTGCGCCACATTTTTCAAGTATGGAATCCAAGCATTGACGTACAATCAAAATTTACAGAGGATGCTAAATATATAAATAATTAACGCAAATCAAAAAATGTTGGTTTAAACAAACTAAAAGAATAATAAGCAAATGAACGAATAAGAGGGGTGTTAAATTAAATAAATATATTAATAAAGACAGCAATAGGTTAAACTCTGTGAACAAAATCTTTGCACAAGGCATATTTTTCCATTTTATTTAAACGCTGCGGCTCTAGTCTACTTTTCTTAGCATTGAGAGTGAGCCCATAGATACTAGAACTCCTATCAATAGGAGTGCATGTGACAGGGATACGCAAGAACGAAGAGCCATTGTAGAGCGTGAAGGCATACATTCGTCAGGACCGATGACATTTTGATTCCAAAAAAAGAAAATGAACCGCATTTTAAGAGCCACACGGCGAGGCATATTGACACACTCGTGATTGCAGATCAACTCTAATGAAGCTCGTTTTACGTGAGCTGTATAACGGTTCAACCATATACTTAATGTGTTCATTTATATCGTCTACAGGCACTTTTAAAGTCATGCCGAAGCTGCGCGGACACACGAAGCACAAGTTATCTAGCAGTGAGAGTGGTGTGTTCGCGAAAATTAATCCTAATCGTAACACGTATCTATATCACGTATAAAGATGGAAAGCCCGAGATGAGCTCTATCAGTTCAAAGCGTATCTCTTCGAACCACTTGTCTGCACATTTTCGACTGTGGGACTTTGTTTTTAAATCCACGCCACGCGGATAAAATTTCCAGCGGCGGCGCGGCGCCCACTTCTAGTTTTGCATTTCTTCCTTTACAAATGAAAAGTGTGGGAGGAGGTGTATTTATTGTACAGTGTTGCTGAATCTGCCTAAGACCCCTTCTCATTCATTCTGAAGAATTTTATGTCTGTTTCATATTGGATGATTAGTATGTCCAGGACTGCACATTTTCTTCTTTTGTGGCATTTAAAGCTAATTTTGTGAAGACTTAGTGCCCCAAAACTTACTTTTAAATTCATTTTAGTTATTTCTCTTGGGTAATTGTGTAAACAAACTTGGTGTTAACGTAGGCTCTTCCTTACTTGTCATTTGGTCTCTATCATCTGTTATTACTCTTATTAGTCCTTCTATTCTCCTTTGCAATCACATACTGTCCATAGTTTCTGAATGAAACACTTAGAAAATGCGGGATTTATCTAAATTAAAATTATCTATTTGAAAACTTTACTAAATGAAACATATATAATATTTCAGTTATTAATATACAGTTGTGGAATTCATTTGTCTTACAACACACTTTCACATTAATGGGACTTTGAAGGAGACAGAGAATATGTCGCCACCTTGGCCATGCATTGGCTAACAATGTGATTTACATATTCAATATACAGATATACTACAAAGTTTTCTCAAATTACCTGTTTTAAATTGAACAAAACCCTCTTATAAAATGGGGACCCACAAATTTGTGTTTAACGATATAGTGTGCTATATAGAGTCAAATTCCTAGGTAAGTTTTGAGGTGCTGATTGCTTGAAATATGTATTTTTTTCAGGTTTCACTGTGATGTTTCATCAAAGTGTCTTTAAGCAGAAAGTACTTCTAGAATTCTGCATTAATTTCTGGTTTAAAATACCTCCTAGAGGTTACTCTGTTGTCACCATAGGTAAAAATTTGTTATCTCATTCTTAACTTAACATTATGTGTACAGTTCCGTCTTCAAAGTCCGAGTTTCTGCAATTTATCTCTTCCGTTGTCTAATTCTAACATCACCCCAAAAAGTCTTTTATTCCCTGTGCAATGGTATATCACTATTAAAAATATTAAATAGGGTTCCCTTGTAATATGACTCTTCTTATTTTTTAAATGTCCAGATGTGAAATGTTGATTTTTAAGGAAATTTATCATTTCTGTAGAAAAGGTGCAGTAAGCTTTATTATATAAAATGAACATTTCTAATCTTACAAAGAGAAGGTATGCATTTTTACTCCCAGATTTCTACAAAATTGGTATAGTGTACACTATCCCCAATATTTATTTCTGCCACGGTTAAATGGATCTGGCTGCAGCATCATTCATGCAATTCATTTAAAAATGATATTTAGAATTTTTTAACGACACACAATAATCACAGAGAATTGAAATTTATAAATTGTAATGAAATAAAGTAACATTTATTAAAAAGCAGTTTTTAACAGTGAGAAATAGATTACAACAATGGAGAAAGGGTTAAGTTCTGATAAAAAATACAATGAATCAACACAATAATTGATACAAGAATAATATACCTAATGAGAGCATATATATTTATTCTTCTGTAAAGGACATCTCGTATCACACTCATTGCTATTAGGAGCTTCAAATGCTAATAGATTTGTAGTTGACATTAGTGGATTTCAACTTCAACGGCCAGAATCAAATAATAATACCAGTATTACCTCTACCTTCCTATCTTTCCTCCATCATATCATTTAATTACCATTTCTTAACAGGTTTTCCATACCTGACAATAGAAAGTTAAAACCAGTTACTCTTTTATTTTATTCGGAAAAATCATCCTTGTGGAAATAATCCAGTAATTGATTTATTAAAGTTGGAAATTAGTTACAGCTAGATATAACTTGAGAAGATTATTCTGATTATGTTATATATTTAGGAACTCAGAACAACTTATTTTCAGCAACATTAAACAACTTCAATTAATGATTAAGTCAAATGTATAATTAATTTATTAATTTTTTATGACTGTAAATAGGCATTTACTTGGTGGCAATAATTATAGAACCAAATAGAAAATGAAAACCGTAGTCCAGCATTCATCTAAAATATTTTTAGATTGCTAACATTTTTGAAATGCATAAAACCTTTTCAGATGCCTAAAAATTTTTGAAATACCAAAAACTTATAGGATGTCTAAATATTTTTAGATGCCTAAATATTATTGAGATGCCTAAAATTTTCTTGAAATGCTACATTTTTTATGAGATTTTGAAAAATGTTTTAAATTTTTTGAAAAGTTTTTGAGATGTATAAAAATAGGTTGGATGACTACAAATTTTTTAGATGCTGAAGATTTTCAGTCACTTTAAGTATTTAAAAATTACTTTAGTTTTTTGAGATGTCTAAATGTTTTTGTGAGCTTACAAAATTTATGAATTACCCAATGTTTTGAGATACCATAAATTTTTCATGCCAAAAATTTTTGAATTTTATCAATGCTATTGAAACTCCTCAAATATTTTAGAAATCTGGAAACTTTCTTAAAAGACACCTAAAATTTTTCTTAATTTTGATGAAATTGTTAGGATTGATTGAATAAAATTTAGATGCCTAACATTATTTGAGATTCCTAAAAGTTTTTTAGAGACCTAAAAAGAAATGTTTTCATAAATTTTTGTGATGTCTAAAATATTTTTGATAAAGCTAAATTATTTGTGAGATTCCTAAATATTTTCCAGACATCTAAAAAGTTTGATAAGTCTAAATATTTTTGAGATGCTTAAAATATTTTTAGATACCTATGGATGTTTGAGAAGATTGAAATAATTTCGAGTTAGCTATAATTTATTTTGATATTTAAAAATAATTTAAACACCTAAAAAATATTTTAGGCACCCAAAAAGCTCTTTAGACTAGCAAAGTTTTTAAGAATTACAATTTAATTTTAAATGCTTAAAAATTCAGATGTCCTAAAAGATTTATAACTTTGGAAATTTTTAATATTTTTAATTGGAAATACCATTTTTGATTGATAGAGATAATTGTCCCAATTCTTATATCGGAAATAAAGACGTGGAAGAAGGAGGAGATAGTTCTAGGTCACTGGTCCCCTTGATGATGGAGAGGATATTTTTAGTGACAATAGGTTTAGTGAAGTTTTAGAATTGGAGGTATTAAATGTTATTTTCTATGTTAGTGGTTATGTCTGTAAATTGTTTCTAAGGAAACACAACTGCGAGAATTGCAGAGTACATTTAATAGATGTGCATATATCAGGAGGGGGAACCATATCACCACACTAACTCTTCACCTTAAAGGACGAAAAGAGTTGGTGATTTTGGAAATCTAATGCTTCCCAAGGAAAATATATTCACTGCGATACACGACTGAGAAAGAATATTCCAATGTGCTTTCCCAGATGCAGTATATAGGAATTAGGAAGTACATTAAGCAGATTCTGCTGGTTAATGGGCCAGTAGTGGCACTGCCATGTGTATTGTCTGGCACATTATTGATGGACATTTTTGTTAGAGTTAGGATTTTATGGGGGGTTATTAACAGAAAGGAGCTGAAGCATTAGGGTTTTTTGTTTTTTCATCGTTAGGGGTCAGTTATGTTGATTTTTTATTTGTTGTTGCTGTTATTTTTTGTTGTTGATATTTCTGGTAATGAATGGTGCTGATTTCATGGAATGAAATTAATTTACCATTACCTCTTATTTTAATTCTTAAAATCATCTCCCAGTACTCGTTTCTCCTGAGTAGTACCTATTTGTAATAAATGACACAGATCATAACGAAATTAAAAATTTTATCATGCTCGGATTATGTATGTTAAACATTATGAATATCATCATTACAGCATTATGTTCTGTTTATTCCTTGGGAAGCCAATTATTGTCTTCAGATTCCTCATGAACACTTTCTAATTGGAAGAAATTGCAAGCGGACAAATTCTATTTTGAAATTACTGCCCCTTAAGGAGAATTGGCCACCAGAGTGCAGCATGCAAAATTAATACCTATACACCTTATGCACTTCCTCTCCTCCTTCATCCATGATAGAGATTTAAAAATTAAAAGAAAGATTTTTATTTTAAAAAATTAATTTACTTTTGAAGAGTTTTCACATTTTCAGGAAGAGATTCTATCTATCCGTTTCTTTTAAGTTTAAAAATTTTTCCTTTATTTAAATCAAAACTAACTATTGTAAATCCATCATTGGTTATTCTTCAAAATATGATATAAAACCATAAAAGAGTACCTCAACTTCAACCTCTGAGATTTTGTTTCATCTATCTTAACGATAAGTGCCTCAAAATAATTTTCAAAAATCCGCACAATGCATTCTTATGGGAAAATTGCGATTTTTGGGACATTCTGGTATCAAACCCTTGAAAGCTAGCGTCGATGTCTGAACTATTCTGACATCTACAGGGTGGGGCCAGTACGTCATAAAAATCTGACATAGGCGGCACTTGTGGAACATGGTCAGAATTCGTATCCCATATATATATATATATATATATATATATATATATATATATATATATATATATATATATATCTATTATATATAGCTAACTCTCCGGATATACCTATATATATATATATATATATATATTTATAGGGGATACGAATTCTGACCATGTTCCACAAGCGCCGTCGACGTCAGATTTTTTCGACGTACTGGCCCTAAACTCTAGATGCCAGAATAATGCAGACTTCGACGCTAGCTATCATGGGTTCGATGCCAGAAATTCCCAAAAATCGCAATTTTCCCATAAGAATGCATTGCGCGGATTTTTGAAAATTATTTTGAGGCACTTATCGTTAAGATAGAGTAACCAAAATTTCGGAGGTTGAAGTTGAGGTAGTCTTCTATACTTCTCATGGAAAAAATGTAGCCAAATGACAGTGAGTTCGACGCCAGGTGGTTGTAAAATTCTTCCATAAGAAATGCATTGGACGATTTTTTAAATGGCTTCCCGATAAGCTGGAAAGATAAAACCCGGAATGGTGACAGAGGCGTGGGACCTTCCCGATAAGATATTGAATCGAAACTTTGGAACAAGTAAGGATGGCACTTATCTAATATTATTTTGCTGTCTTCTCTCACGATCGGGTTCTTAGTTCGTCGCCAGGCGGTCTTCGGCGAGAAGTTTTAAATTTGAACTGAGGCAGTACTTGGTATGATACTGTATTCAACGGATAGCTTGCATACTGCAAGCAACTTTTACTCGTATATATATATATATATATAGGTATATCTGGTGAGTTAGCTATATATATATATATATATATCATCATCATCAGCTTTTTTCAATTCGATGTCAGATGTAGGCCTCCCCAAGTGCTTTCCAATTCTTTCTATTCTGAGCTTCTCTTTGCCATGTCACACCTAAGTACTTAATGAGGTCTCTGTTCCACCGGTCCCTTGGTCTTCTTCTTGGTCTCTTCACATCTCTTGGTGTCCAGTTCAGAACCGCTCTTGTCCAACGGTTGTCGTTTCTTCTCGCCACATGGCCTGCCCACATACATTTCAGTGACCTTACTGTATCTATGATAATTGTCACTCCTGTCTTCATCCTCACCCAGGTGTTGCATTTCCTGTCTCTTCTTGTGATCCCAAGCATATATCTTTCCATACTTTTTTGCGTTGTCTGAAGTTGCTTGGTTATTGCTGCATTTAACACCCAGGTTTCACTTCCATATGTCAACACTGGTAGAATGCATTGGTTGAAGACCTTCCTCTTCAAGACAATAGGCATTTGTGACTTTAGCATATGTGCTTTTCTTCCGAAGGCACTCCAGCCAAGTTTAATTCTTCCGTTTACTTCGTTAATCCTTTTGTTCTCTCCTGTGGTTACTAGTTGTCCTATGTATGTGTATTCTGAGCATATCTCCTGAGGCGTTCCTTCAAATTTGATTGTTTCTTGTGCTGCAAAAGTATAATATTATACATTACCTTTGTTTTTGTTAAATTTATCCTGAGTCCTGAGTGAGTTTTGTTAAATTTATCCTGATCTTCTGCCCTGCTGTGTTCAGTGCATGAAGTCTTGAGGCTTGATCTTCTCCGTTGGTTGCGAAGAGTACTATATCATATGCAAAGCGCAGATGACTGATGTGTTCCCCATTAATCTACAGACCTTTCTGCTCCCAGTCTAAGGTTTTAAAAACTTCCTCCTGAACAGCTGTGAAAAGAATTGGGGAAAGGCAATCTCCTTGCCTAACTCCTTCCTCAATCTTGAATTCTTCAGTAACTTCATGTAGCATTACTCAGGCTGTGGCATTTTTATAAATGCTGCGTAGGAGATGGATGTACTCTGCATCTACTCCCTGTTTTTCCAGAGCTTCTAGTGTGGAGGAAGTACTTACCTAGTCGAGGCCTGAGCATAGTCCACAAAGCATAGTACTAGTGGCATCTCATATTCATTCATCCTGCTGATTATTTCTTGTAGTGTGTGGATATGGTCCATAGTACTGAAGCCCTTCCGGAATCCTGCTTGCTCTCTAGGCTGGGCAGATGATAGAGTAATCTTTATCCATTCAGCTATTATCCTCATGAATGTTTTGTAAACAACAGGAAGGAGACTGATGGGGGGGGGGTAATTCTTCAGATCTTCCTTGTTTCTTTTCTTGTGCAAAAGGACCATTCTTGCATGATTCCAGTCCTGGGGGATTCTTCCTTGTTTCAGGCAATTAGAGAATAACTGCGCTGAAACATGTGCAACTTCTGTTCCACCAAGTTTTAAATATTCTGCTAACATTCCATCTATGCCTCCTACTTTTCCGTTCTTCGTCTCCTTTATTGCTGCAATTACTTCTTCTGGGAGAATAGAGAGGGGATCTCGTTGGTTTTGGCATGCTTCTTGGTTTTCCTCCCTAGCATTTTCTTCCTTCTGGTATAGGTTGCCAAAGTATTCTGCTACCATCCTTAGTATTGCTTTTCTGTTGCAAGTTCTTGTACCATCTTCCTTCTGTATGGCTAAAATCTGTTTTCTTCCAATTGATAGGCATTGTCTGGTCTTCTTCATACTTTTGCTATTTTCTATAGCCTCTTGCACAATTCTCTCATTGAATTTTCTCACGTCTTCGTTAATTGCCCTTCTGATAGCCTTACAAAGCTCGACGTATTCGATGTTATCCTTCTGTGTATCAGAATTCTTCAGTTCCTTACGTGGTTTCATAATTTGTTGGATGTTGTCACTTAGCTTTCTATCTTTAGCTCTTCTTGGTGACCTTGCCACTTCTTCTGCTGCTTCCTTAACAGCTTGTATGTAGACTTGTATGATCTGAACAGAGTAACGTTCATTTATCTTGAGTATGAGCTTGCAAATTCTGTCAGATATACTTTCTATCTTCTGTACATTGTTTTTCCATCTCTTGTTGATGAGGGACCCGACACCTCCTAGTCTTCCATCCTTAGTACCCCTGTAATAAAATATATTACCTTCCTTTAGTGTAATCAAGTCTTCTGATATTCTTCTAACTTTGCTGAGACCAATGACGTCCCAATTTATATTCTCTGCTTCATTCAGTAGTTCCAGTAGTCTGTCTTCACTCTTCAAGCTGCGGCAGTTGTAAGTTGCAAAGTGTAGGGTGGTAGTTCTTTTCCTCATGATGGACCTCTGTAATGCCACCACCTCCCGGACATCCGAATGGGTGGTGCTTTTATTTCCGGATAAATTTCCATTACAAAAGATCATCATGAAAATTGTATTTGCATTTGGGGGATGGAGGACAATAATTCACCAGGCTGTCCTACTGCCGGTTGGCGAATGTCACTTTCACAATTAGGCCGGAGATATTGTTGAAGCCTTCTTAGCATGGTTGAACCTCGGCTATACATTGCCTCCAACCTCCGTTAACACCCCTCCGCCCCGTTGAGGCAATGAACTGTGGCAGTGTGAGGAGGGGTACTTCTATATATATATATATATATATATATATATATATATCTATTATATATAGCTAACTCTCCGGATATACCTATATATATATATATATATATATATTTATAGGGGATACGAAT
This sequence comes from Pachydiplax longipennis, assembly GCA_036926295.1. Taxonomy (NCBI): domain Eukaryota; kingdom Metazoa; phylum Arthropoda; class Insecta; order Odonata; family Libellulidae; genus Pachydiplax; species Pachydiplax longipennis. The sequence goes on from JAVFKF010000015.1 coordinate 70,684,715, forward strand.
TCTGACCATGTTCCACGAGCGCCGTCGACGTCAGATTTTTTCGACGTACTGGCCCCACACTCTAGACACCAGAATAATTCAGACATCGACGCTAGCTATCATGAATTCGATGCCAGAAATTCCCAAAAATGGCAATTTTCCCATAAGAATGCATTGCGCGGATTTTTAAAAATTATTTTGAGGCACTTATCGGTAAGATAGAGGAACCAAAATCTCGGAGGTTGAAGCTGAGGTAGTCTTCTATGGTACTTATGGTAGAAATGTTGCCAAATGACCGTGACTTCGACTCCAGGTGGGTCCGAAATTCTTCCGTAAGAAATGCATTGCTGCAATTTTTGAAAATTTTTTTTCAATGCCTTTGCGATAAGCTGGAAAGATCAAACCCCGTGTGGCGACGGAGGCGTTTGAAGACATTCTTCAATGAATTTCATAGTTCGTCTAGTGGTCCTTGGTTCGATGCAAGAGGGTCATTCCGATTCCACCATGCATTTCAAACGGGGAAAACGGAATCTTATTTTAGGACCTTCCCGATAAGATATTGAATCGAAACTTGGAATTAGTGAGAATGGCACTCATCTAATATTAATTTGCTATTCCCTCTCACAGAAGGGTCCTGAGTTCGACGCTAGGCGTTCTTTTACGCGAATTTTTGCAATCTGTTTTGAGGCCGTTCTCGATGCGATAGAGCAATCATAATCACGGTGTTTGCAGATGAGATGGTCTTTCATAGTACCAAAGGAAGAAATGTTACCAAATTACTGCGTGATCGACGCCAGGTGGGTGCAAAATGCTTCCGTAAGAAATGCATTGCTGAAATTTTTGACGATTTTTTTAAATGGCTTCTCGATAAACTGGAAAGATAAAACCCGGAATAGTGACAGAGTGGTTTGAGGACATTCTTTCATGGGGCTCGCTGTTCCTCCAGTGGTCCTTGGTTCGATGCAACAGTGTCATTCCGATTCCACCGTGCATTTCAAACGGGGAAAACGGAATCTTATTTTAGGACCTTCCCGATAAGATATTGAATCGAAACTTTGGAATAAGTCATAATGGCACTTACCTAATATTAATTCGCTATTTTCTCTCACAGAAGGGTCCTGAGTTCGACGCTAGGCGGTCATTAGCACGAATATTTGCAATCTGTTTTGAGACCGTTCTCGATGCGATAGAGCAATCAAAATTACGGTGTTTGCAGATGAGATGGTCTTCCTTAGTATCAAAGAAAGAGATGTTAGCAAATGACCGTGTGTTCGACGCCAGGTGGGTTCGAAATGCTTCCGTAAGAAATGCATTGGTGAAATCTTGGATGATTTTTTTAAAATCCTTCCCGATAAGCTGGTAAGATAAAACCCGGAATGGTGACAGAGGCGTTTGAGAACATTCTTTCACGTTATTCGCCGTTTCTACAGTGGTCCTTGGTTCGATGCAAGAGTGTCATTCCGATTCTACTATGCATTTCAAACGGGAATAACGGAATCTTATTTTATGACCTTCCCGATAGGATACTGAATTGAAACTTTGAAACACGTCAGAGTGGCGCTTATCTATTATTCGTATGCCATTGTCTCTCACAAATGGGTCCTGTGTTCGACGCCAGGCGGTCATTTACGCAAATTTTTAAAAATTGTTTTGAAGCCTTTCTCTATGCAGGAGACTATTCAAAATCACAGCGTTTGCGTTTGAAGTAGTTTTCTATAGAACCAGTGGAAGAAAGGTTACTTTTGACCGTGACTTCGATGCCAGATGGATGTAAAATTCTCACATAAGAAATTCATTGCGGCAATTTTTAAGAATTTTGCTGGATAAGCTTCGAAGATGACACCCGTAAGGGGAGCTCATTGTAAATTTTCACCAATTAGCTTGCAGTATGCAAGCAACTTTTACTCGTATATATATATATATACACATACGAGTTAAAGTTGCTTACATACATACATAAGCTATCAGGTTAATACAATATCATACCAAGTAGTGCCTCAAATCAATTTTGAAAACTTCGCGCTAAAACCCACCTGGCGTCGAACTGAGGTCCGATCGTGCAACACAATTACATATAAATATTAGATAAGTGCCATTCTGACCTGTTCCAAAGTTTCAAATCAATATCTTATCGGGAAGGTCCTAAAATAAGGTAACGCTTTCCCCCTTTGAAATACATGGTAGAATATATGTATAGAAATGACGCTCAGGCATCGAACCAAGAACCGTCACAGGAGCGACGAACAGCGTATATGAAACATATGAATTGCCTCTATGTACATTCCATTTTATATCAATCCCGGTTATCGGATAAGCATTAAAAATAATAGTCAAAATTGACCGCCATGCATTTTATACCGGAGAAATTTGCACCCTTTGGCGTCGAAGTCACGGTCATTTTGTAACTTTTCTTCAGTAAGTACAATAGATAAACATGGCATCTCCAACCTCCGTGATTTTTACTGTTCTATCGCTCGAAGTAAGGACTCAAAACAATTTTCAAAAATTTGCATGAAAGACCGCCTGGCGTCGAACACAGGACCCGTTCATGAGAAAAAATGGCATAAGTATGTTACATAAGTGCCACTCTGATATGTTTCAAAGTTTCAATTGCGTATCTGATCGGGAAGGTACTAAAATAAGATTCCGTTATTCCCGTTTGAAAGCATGGTGGAACCGGAGTGACACCTTTGCATCGAACCAAGAAGCACTGGAGAAACTGTGAACCTCATGAATAAATGCCCTCAAACGCCTCCGTCACCATTCCGGGTTTTATCATTCCAGCTTCTCGGGAAGGCATTTAAAAAAATCGTCCAAGATTTCAGCAATGCATTTATTACGGAAGCATTTCGTACCTACCTGGCGACAAACACTTGGTCATTTGGTAACATTTCTTACTAATGAACTATGGAAGACCATCTCATCTGCAAAGACTGTGATTTTGATTGCTCTATCGCATCGAGAACGGCCTCAGAAGAGATTGCAAAATATCGCGTAAAAGAACGCCTAGCGTCGAACTCAGGACCCTTCCGTGAGAGAAAATAGCAAATTAATATTAGGTAAGTGCCATTATGACTTGTTCCAAAGTTTCGATTCAATATCTTATCGGGAAGGTCCCAAAATAAGATTCCGTTTTCCCCGTTTGAAATGCATGGTGGAATCGGAATGACGCTCTTGCATCGAACCAAGGATCACTGGAGAAACAGTGAACTGCGTGAAGGAATTCTTTTAAACGCCTCTGTCACCATTCCGTGTTTTATCTTTCCAGCTTATCGGCAAGACCGATTTTTTATTGAAAAAAATTTCAGCTATGCATTTCTTATATAACAATTTCACACCCACCTGGCATCAAACTCACGGTCCATTGGTAACCTTTCTACCTTTGGTACCATGGAAGACCACCAAAAATTTCAGCAATGCATTTCTTAAGGAAGAATTTCGGACCTCAGAATGGCACTTATCTAATAATAATATGCAATTGAGTCGCACGATTGGGTCCTTAGTTCGACGCCAGGAGGTCTTTTGCGCGAAGTTTTGAAAATTGTTTTGAGACCTTTCTTGGTACTATACTGCATTCAACTGATAGCAACTTTTACTCGTGTATCTATTATATCTTCTATTGTATATAGCTAACTCTCCGGATATACCTATATATAGGGGATACGAATTCTGACCATGTTCCACAAGTGCCGTCGACGTCAGATTTTTTCGACGTACTGGCCCCACCCTGTAGATGCTAGAATAATTCACACATCGACGCTAGCTATTGTGGGTTCGATACCAGACTGTCCCAAAAATCGCAATTTTCCCATAAGAATGCATTGCGAGGATTTTTGAAAATTATTTTGAGGCACTTATCGGTAAGATAGAGGAACCAAAATCTCGGAGGTTGAGGTTGAGGTAGTCTTCTATGGTTCTTATGGAAGAAATGTTTGTCCAAATGACAGTGAGTTCGACTCCAGGTGGGTCCGAAATTCTTCCATAAGAAATGCATTGCTGCAATTTTTGAAAATTTTTTTTCAATGCCTTTGCGATAAGCTGGAAAGATAAAGCCCGGTGTGGCGACGGAGGCGTTTAAAAACATTCTTTCGTGAATTTCACCGTTCGTCTAGTGGTCCTTAGTTCGATGCAAGAGGGTCATTCCGATTCCACCATGCATTTCAAACGGGGAACACGGAATCTTATTTTAGGACCTTCCCGATAAGATATTGAATCGAAACTTTGGAACTAGTGAGAATGGCACTTCTCTAATATTAATTTGCTATTTTCTCTCTCAAAAGGGTCCTGAGTTCGACGCTAAGCGGTCTTTCGCGCGAATTTTTGCAATCTGTTTTGAGCCCGTTCTTGATGCGTTAGAGCAATCAAAATTACGGAGTTTGCAGATGAGATGGTCTTCCATAGTACCAAATGAAGAAATATTACCAACTGACCGTGCGTTCGACGCCAGGTGGGTTCGAAATGCTTCCGTAAGAAATGCATTGCTGATATCATGGACGATTTTTTAAAATGCCTTCCGGATAAGCTGGAAAGATAAAACCCGGTGTGGCGACGGAGGCGTTTAAAAACATTCTTTCGTGAATTTCACCGTTCGTCTAGTGGTCCTTAGTTCGATGCAAGAGGGTCATTCCGATTCCACCATACATTTCAAACGGGGAACACGGAATCTTATTTTAGGACCTTCCCGATAAGATACTGAATTGAAACTTTGAAACACGTCAGAGTGGCACTTATCTAACATTTGTATGCCATTGTCTCTCACGAACGGGTCCTGTGATCGACGCCAGGCGGTCATTTTTAAAAATTGTTTTGAGGCCATTCTCTATGCAGGAGTTTATTCAAAATCACAGCGTTTGCGTTTGAAGTACTTTTCTATAGAACCAGTGGAAGAAAGGTTACATATGACCGTGAGTTCGATGCCAGATGGATGAAAATTTCTCACGTAAGAAATGCATTGCGGCAATTTTTAAGAATTTTGCTGGATAATCTTCGAAGATGATATCCGTAAGGGGAACTTACTGTAAATTTTTACCAATTAGCTTGCAGTATGCAAGCAACTTTTACTCGTATCTATATAGGCATATCATATTAGTAGCTTGGTTGTTTCGATTTTGACTGATCATATTGGTATGAGAAAGCTATCCATATGATGGGTGCCGCGCTAGCTCTCAGTTGACCACGAAATGTGGGTGTGACTACTTCAAAAGTGTTCAAAAGAAATCCAGATGAGATTTTACGCTATTTCATAACTGTAGAAGGAACATGGAGACAAAGACAACACGTATTTAAAAAAAATGAGGCGCGTCAAAACTTTTGCGATATCGACAACTTTCCTGATCAAAGACATTTTAGGTGTTTCAAAAATATTTCGGATCTCATATGTTTTCCTAGTCTAACAAATCTTTCGAGATCTCATATTTTTTTACTGTTTATAATTTTATAGGATTTCAAAATGTTTCGCATCTCAAAGAATTTTCATGTATCATAACATTTTCCGTAATTCAAAAATCTTCAAAAATTATCTCAAAAAATTGATCTCATAGATTTTTTGGGTCTCAAGAATGATCTAGATCTAGAAAGTTTTCGCGCGTCTATAAAATTTTTCAGATTACAATTTTTTTGGCATCTCCAAAACTTTTTCGCATCTCAAAAATTTTAAGATATAATAAATTTCCCGATATTTTAAAACTAATAAAAGTTTTAAAAGTCTCTCAAAGAACATTTTCGATCGCCAAAATTTTAATCTTATCAAACATTTTTCGTACCTCAAAAGTTTTCGGATTACAGATATTTTGGGATCTCAAAATATTTTGGGTTTATGAGAAATTTTAAGCATCCAAAAAATTATTCCGTTTGCCCAAATTTTTCTGATGCCGCTATTTTTCGGTATTATAAAAATCTTTCGGTATTTTGAAAATCTCAAAAATTTTTTGGGGTCTAATAAAATTTGCGGCATTCCTAATACTTTGGTAATATTAAGGCATCAAAAGTTTTCTTGATCTCGATAATATTTCGGAATTTCAAAACATGTGTACGTCTCAAAAATTTTCCATAATAAATAGGAATTTCGTTTGAGGACATTCCGGATATCAACCAGAAAATTTGGATACCTTTTAAGATGATCAAATCAGTTTGAAGCATACCATAGCATCTCACTAAAATGTTCTGGGTTCGATTCTAAGCGATTTTAATCCTTCCATATGAAACGTATGGTCATTATTGCAAATATATTTATGAAGCACTTCCCGTAGAGTAAGAAATCTATAGCTCGGTATGTAAATGACAGTTATGAATATATTTTTCAAACGCAGTTTATAGTTTCCAAAATGGTCCTTGGTTCGAGTGCAGGACATCATTAACATTCTAACAAAGAATTAAATGTGGAATACGTAATTGCATTTGAGGACCTTCCCAGTGTGATATGGACTTGAAATCCTATGTATGATGAGAGGGATCCTTTCTGGAAGTTAATGTGTGATATCCAAGATGTGAATCCAAAAACATTTCCAAACTATTTATTGTATTTCATTGATGACAATTCATAAGAATGTCTAACATTAGTGTGATAACATAATATTTTATTTCTTCAAAATAAAAATGATAATTGGGAAGATTTTTATGAACAGGAGGTTCATTTGCAACTGAAAAAAAACTAAATTATAACTTTATTCCAGTAATAAGAGGATAACAATCTGTCTTACAGAAGAAAAACTATTCTCTTGCTCTTCTTTTCAGTCTTCCAGCTCTCCTTTTCCTGAAATAATATTTAGCAGTTAATTCTTGGTAAACATTTCATAGAATAGTAAATCATGAGTTCCATATAATATAATTTACCCAAATTTGAGTTGACTCTAACCTTATTAATATTTAATTATGATTATTTTACTGATTCTTAGGGTCATAATACATTGCATGGAATAAAGCTTTCCTAAATACACACAAAAATGTAAATTTTGGGGAGAGACTTAATTGATTGCTTCAAAGCATTAAACTAGGCTGGGGCACTTATGGAAGTAATCCACATATTATGAAGTCAAAATGCCAATGGCATCGAAGAAGAAAGATCTTTAATCAGTTCATTTTACCAGTTTTGACCTATGAAAGTGAAACCTGGGTGTTAAATGGAGAAATAACCCAGCGGCTTCAGACAATGCAAAGAAGTATGGAAAGATGAATGCTTGGGATCACAAGAAGAGACAGGAAACGCAACACCTGGGTGAGGATGAAGACTGGAGTGACAGACATAATAGATAATGTAAGGTCACTGAAATGGATGTGGGCAGGCCATGTGGCGAGAAGAAACGACAACCGTTGGACAAGAGCGGTTCTGAACTGGACACCAAGAGATGTGAAGAGACCAAGAAGAAGACCGAAGGACCGATGGAACAGAGACATCATTAAGTTCTTAGGGGTGACATGGCAAAGAGAAGCTCAGAATAGAGAGAATTGGAAAGTGCTTGGGGAGGCCTATGTCCGACATTGGTTTGGTGATGATGATGAATAAAACACTCATCAAATATGTGTGGCATTGAAAGTAAAACGAGCACCAAGCAAGGAACAGCTGACAGTGCATTTGATGTGAGATCGTTGTGAAGTAATTCACATAATTATGAGGGATAGGTTTGGAAAAGGGTGTAAAGAGATGTGTATTGGAAAATCTTAATTAAAAACGTACATGAAAAGTGGACTCCCACCTTCCACATTATGAGCCAATTAGCTATATAGTCAATATGCTATTTTTTGAGTCTTTGTAGGCGATGGTGAGCAATAGGCTTACTAGGAACCGTGAAAAACAGACGTATGGCATGACTGCATATTTAATATACTGTATGTAATTTACTAGTTTATGACAATGTGTAATAGTTTTCTATAGTGAAAACTTTATCGTGGTGTGTGTGTATTCATGTGTATTGATGGTGTTAATAGATGAGGGTTTTACTATGTACTTGTTATTAATGTAAATGTGACATGTGTTTTCATAAATATTGTTGTGTTTTGTATTGGGTGAATTGTTCTTTGATGTTGATGTATACAGAGAATGTGTGGTAACTGTGATTGTTGGATATATGTGGAGTAAATACTGGGAACATGTTGTATGGATTGTGTCTTGTTGTTGTATATTGTGTGTCCTGTTTGTGATTATGGTTGTTGTTTTGAAAGATTGCTACTTATAGGATTTATAGTGTAAGGGATTGTCGAATTTTTGTGTAAACATTTGACAATGTGTTGTGAATGTGTAAACATTACTTGACAACGCCAGAGGCTGCCACTGGACAAGAGGCTAACTGCAGCATGTAGTAATAATGATAATATTGTTCAAATAATTGGCATTAGTCATAGCATTGACCAAATAGAGGTATTGACCAAACAAAGTGAAAGAAAAGAGTCTCCTATGGAAGGAGTGAAAGAATTTTAAAAAGTACCACATGTAAGATGCATTTTTTCACTTTAAGTTTAGATAAATAAGGAGAGTATATCACGAGGGCCATATTGGGCGAATGCCAGGTGAAGCAGCACCCAATGGGATAATGTCATACCTTGCTTCTATGAGCTTACACAACATGCAATCAATAAACATCATAAGGCCTATATTTATTACAATTGTATAATTTGCTTGGGTATTAACGTATGCAACGATGAATCCATTGATTACAAATCACTAGCATACTCTTCCATCCTTTTTCAATTGATACACTTTACTCTTTATGTAATATCACCATCATATAAGTAAGTATTTAGTTCAAAATAAATAAGCTTGTCCTAAAATAATTCTCTATACATTTATGGAATTTACTATAGCCTACATAAAGAATACAATATGTAACATGTACCCACTCTTGCATTCAGCTTTGAATGCCGATAAGAAAGTTAGCATATTATGAGGAATTGAAAGCAATCTTGTCACACAATTTGAAGTCCTGACTGTGTGGTTATGCCACCCATATATAGCAGGGTATAGATTTTCAATGGTATTTATTATGATAGACGAACCAAATTTTTAAAATTTTGGGTGTACATACATTGCTCAGTAGAGAAGTTCATTTCGTGATTTCATTAAAACTATCAAAAATACCTCAGATGAGCTTAATCTATAGAATTCCTGTAACAATATTTGCTTAAAATTTATCATGCACACCGTTTTGTTGGAACCTCTTCCTTGTGGAACACAGAATTATCCATTCTTCTTGATTTCCCTATGCTGTCATCATCATCCATTGTCATCTCTCCATCTCCAACCACTTCCACTTCTTCTTCTCTCTCTCTTGATTCTAAGCTCTCTGAATCAGATTCACCTTTGGATTCTCTTACAGGTCGCAACTGTGCCAGCATACTTTTCTTTGTAATTAAATAAATCAATGGTTCATCTGTTAATTATCTAATCAAAGAGATGTTAACACAAACAGTTTAATGGAAGTTGGTACACACTAATAGTTTAATATGTAGTAATATATATATTGCTTTGCAAATAGTAGTTTTTTAACTTTTTACTATAACAAAGTGATATCTTCTCTATCTTTTTTATGACTGAATTTAGCTTAAAAAGTAGCTTTTTGTTTTCCTTTTGTCATTATCTTATAAGTAAAGGTATTAAAAACAGACAAGGGGTGTTTTGTTGGCTATCTGGGGTAGTCCTGGATATATCATGATGCTATCTCACCACTACTGTTAAATAATGTCTTATTCTTCCCAAATTTCATGTCTAGGAAAATCTTCATTTTACAGTGAAAATTGACCAAAATTAAGTAACTTAAACTTCACTTTGTGCATAAACAGACCCATCCTTAAAGAATATGAGGTATTGTAACATCTTTACACAACAGTATTGTAACAGCTTTACATATTCCAATTATAACACTATGCTTAAATTGTGGATTTTGCTCTGTCCCATGGAAAGTTTCTTAACCAGGTTTTTCTCAGTCTAGATGGGTATAGCTTGAGCGAGGCATATTTGGCACATTTTTCATCTATTAAAGTATTTAAATTTAGCTAATTGTGTGAAAACTTAATGCCCAAACATCATGAAAAATCCATGAGAAATTGATGTATAAATCCCATACTTACTTTTAAATATTTTTGATTATTTCTCTTTGGTAATGGTGTAAAGAATCTTGTTGGTAATGTGGGCTCCTCTTTACTTGTCATTTGGTCTCTATTAGTCTTAGCTTTTGCAATAACAACTGCTAAATCACACACTGTCCATAGTTTCTGGAAAATGCAAGATTTATCTAAATTAACAACAAATACTTAACCAGCATTTTTGAAATGTGTTATTTGAAAATTGTTTAAAAAAAGAAATGTATTTTATACATAAATTATTAGAATAATTCTTAATAATTAGAATAATTGGAATAATCTCGTATGAGATTATTTGAATTCCTTGGATTCATTATATTCCCAGCTATATATTAATTTGTTTGGAAAATTTTCTTTATTTAGTTATACTTAATGCTTTGATGGAGTTACTATGATAGGAATTCTCAAATAAAACATACCTGAGGAGGAATTATTCTGCCTATCTAGATCTATGGATTAAAAAGTGGATACCAAATGATGATGGCATTAATGTAGCATAGCGTCATGATGGGGGTTCAATGGATCCCACTTTTAAGGGGCCTTCAACTTAAGGGAGTCTCTTTGAAAAAGCCCAATTTTGTAGAATAGAAGCTATGTGGACAGCATGTTTGACTTAAAGTTTGATTGGTCACATGCAAATCAGCCTTTCAAAACACTTTTAGCAATACTACTAAAAGCAATGTATGTAGAAAATTAGGTCAATGGTAGTCTTCTAGGACTGTTTTTCAGGTTGTTAGTAAGGTAGGGCCTTATTCCTGACTCTTTTATCCTCATTATCAAAAGGACCCTTGCATCAGGAGGGGACCCAGACCATGTTACTGATTCAAAAATATTTAAGTGGGCAACAATTTGTCATCTCATTGTATCAACTGTCCAAGATAGGTATCAGCATTTTCATTGATGTTCTATGATGAAAATTATGATTTTAAGGTTTTTGAACATTTAAGTGTTTAAAACGTTAATTTTTATAGTAATGTCAAACAAAAGATGCTGGGACCTCTCTGTGGAGTTATATGATGAAAATAACAAATAGATGCCCACTTAAATAGTTCATTTTAAATCATATACTACAAGGTCACTTATTTTGGGTCCCCTCCTGTCGCTAATGTGGTTGGGGCAGAATCAAGATTAAGACTGTCAGGATGACTGACCGACTATCTGCAAAATGCTCTACAAGAATTCCTGAAATTTTTAGTACATCTAATTATGGATCACAGGGGTCATTAGAAGTATGGAAAGGACCACCTTGCTAGTCCTACATATAGCAAAGAATTTTTTGAATGCCATTATAACAGAAAAAAGGGAGAGGAGAGATAAGGAGTGAGCAGGGAAAACAAAAATGGAATCATCCAAAACATCAAAGTGATGATGCAATCATAAAAATAAATGACCAACATTGTAGAACTACTAGAAGGATTGGGAAACAGACTGCAAGAAGCAGAGATAGATGGGATGTTGTATTAATGTATGTATGAAGAAGAGGGGTAATTATTAAAAGTAAAAATAGTAACATTATGAAAATGTCAAATTATGAAAAGAACAGATTACAACGGTGATAATATAATTTCAATTCAAATTACCAGTTATAAATACGCATGGAATGGATAAAGGAAGCCACAGATTCCTGATCACCCTAAATTATCACCCTAAATTAGAGAACAGATTCCAAATGAACATGCTCCAAATATTTCGTGGCACTATGTGCAAAATATTGGAATTGATTATCTAATGCCAAAATGAATACCATACCATTTTTGTCCTTCAAAAGGATGGTCTATGAAGAACTTTATAGCCATGAAATATCAAACAATTAATAGAACTTCATATTCCATATTAACTCATTCTAGCCTATCTTCAAGTCGATTTTGATTACTCTCATTTCAAGCTTATTCATTATTAAATCAACTTCTCATTTAAATGTTTTCTAACAATAATGCTCAAATAGTCAATACCATCCACTCTTTCTCTTTTCACTTCATTTCAGACACTACTCAGCCTCAACTGTTGTTGATACAGAAAATATCAGCTGTGGAAGAAACAAGCATATGACACTGACAGCTCATTATACTTATGTCATTACTCCATTTCTTCATTTTTAAATTTCAATTGATCATAATTTGGTCTATTTTTATTATTATTGTTATGTATACTTTTCTCTGTATCATTTTTGAACTAAAAAAATAATTTTAATTGATTAATTTTTTCCTCACGATGTTTTCATGGGTTTTTTCTCTTTCAACCTTCAGTTGTGGAGATTTTTTCTCACAAACGAAATCTATCCATTTTGTTTTTTTTTCTCTTCTTTTTTCTTAGTTTTAAGTTATTAATAATTCATCTTATGCTTTTCCTTTAATAATTACATTGTAAGATCTTCACACGAGGTTAGGTGGAAGAGAGGCCCTAGCCTCTCCAAATAAAGAGACAAATAATAATAAAAATAATAATAACAACAGATTGAAAAACACTTAGCTGACTTCAGACACAACCAAATTAATAAATCAGCACTGTGCAACACTTCCAAGACACAATCACAAGATAAATATAGACAATTTAAATTTAAAGAAAGCCATACAGAAAATCTCCAAACTAGATGCTTTTGAAAGCGTCTTCATATACCAAAAAAAGGGAAACTCTTGAAAAAACAATGAAAAATTCCATTTAGAATTTTCCTTTTTAGTAGAATTGTGGCAGTATATATCTCTACTGAAGTATTGCAACTGCTAGTGCTACTACAAGCCATTGTAATGCCTAACTGAATACAAAAGAGAGACAATTGTGAAAATATAACTTTTACATTTTCCAAACATTAATACCATAGAGTAAGAAAGTATATCTATTATATATATCTACAATAACATCCCCTAATCTACTGCAGTGTTTAACAAAGCGTATCAAGTAATCATCCCGGTGTCGAACCCAGGACCATTTTGGAAGATTTAATTGCATAGTAAGTTACGGAAATGAGTCCTTCAACCATAAGCAAATTTTAAAGTCCACATCATTCCATAATAGTCTTCAAACATGTATCTGAACACCCCATTTAAGTATGGTAAAGCGATAATGATGCCTTGGAGTCGCATAGAGGGCTATTTGGGAAGCAATAAACTGCGTTTTCAAAACATATTCACAAATGCTGTTCACATGCCAAAATATAAATTTCTGTCTTCTCCGGAAATGACTCATAAAAATAGAATTTCCCACCGTACATTTCTAATGGGAGCATTAAGACTGCCTGGTGTTGAACCCAGAATCATTTTGGAGGATACATTTTCTCAAGTTTCGGAAATGACCTCCATAACCATATACAGAATTTAAAGCTCATATCATATTGAGGTGGTCATCAAACATATTTCCCTATTCCCCCTTTGGTAGTATGGTAGAAAACGGGGCTCTGGCATCAAACCAAGGACCATTACGGAAATGGTAAATTATATTTTCAAAACATAATCACGACAACAGATCACATGCCAAAATAAATTAATCTATCTTCTTGGGAGACACCTCTACCAAATATTTGTATTCCCCGGCATACATATTATATGGGAGAATTAATATGACCTGGTATTGAACCCAGAACATTTTTCGAAGATCTGAATGCATATTAATATTACGAGTAGATAGTAACAACCCTGACCGATATCGAAGTTTCAGTTTGGTAGTATGGTAGACCTTTCTAAATGATGCTCTGGCATCAACCAAGGATCATCAGAAAAACGACAACCTCTGTATATGACATTTAAGAATCATCTCCTCAAATTCTGGGTTTTACCTTTCCAGATTATCGGGAAAGTATTCAAAAAATTTCTTACATGTCGTTGCAATGTATTTTAAGAATTTCGCACCCACTCATATTTCATTCTTAAGTTTGATAGGTATACAAATTATGGTACTCCAATTTCAGTTGAGCATTGATGAATTCATAACTTAATTTTTCACTTCATATACATTCATTTATTAATAGAGGTATTAGAGAAGAGAATTAATTACATGAAGAACTGATTCCAATGATAAAAATGTTAAAATTTTCATAAAGAAGCTCAATAGTTATAAGTGGTATTGTATAGTCTGCACTGGTACTCTGTAGATACATTAGTTTATTAATTAATACTATATTTGGGGTTTAATTGTAATTTAATTTCTTTTGTTTGTTACAATACACAATAAATATAAATATTTGTGTTATTATGTAAAGTATTTGAGATAATATGTCTCATTGTTATACTTATGATGTTGTTGTCATAGAATAGTTATATTTCTTAGATAAATTTGTATGGCCTTTGGTAGGTTTTTGTAGGGGTTTTCCTCCCAACATGGATGAATACAGGGATTTTTCTTTTGTTTGCTCCTCAAATGACTTCCACCATGCTAGATGCCTACTTGCAATATTATAAAATATATAAATATTCAATTTTACAGCAGATACTCTACCAAATTAGTATCCTTATCTGCTCCCTCAATGGCATGGTTTTTCAGCAACTTTATCTGCTTCTGATAAAATAAAAAATCATCCCAAACGGTTGACATAGCATTCATAAAAATCAGCATTTGCTTTTTAATTCCATTGAGTTGTTCGAAGCTTTGGCAGTTATGAAAATGTTTGCTGTTGGCAGTTAGTAGTAGTCCATAAACTAGAATGTGGTCATCTATTTCAAAGTTTCCAGGATCTGAAAAGAGACTCCAATGGAAGTAAATGCAAACATTCAGTAAATGCAAAGGTTCAGTTGTGACCAAAGTTCTCACCAAGAGTGGTGCTTTTGAAGTTTTCATAGGTCCTTAATCTTCTCGAAAATAAAATATTCATTTCGGCTATAGAATCAGAATCACATTCATCAATCAGCATATAAAAGCCTAATAATCCCAAGGGTAGACTTTTGTATGGATAGTCCAGCATCATTTTAGCAGTGAACTTACGAATAAATCTCTCTCGAACAAAAGGTTCTTCATCCTGTTTCATGAAAATGTACACCAATCTCTTTATTCAATGGTATTGAATCAATATTACATCTATATTCTATTGTAGCCTCATGGAATATGGCTGTAGGCGGTGCTAGAGGTATTTGACCATTTTCATTGAGCAAAGATTCATCACTTTTAAAGTTATTTAAGGGTCATTAGTCCTATGTTAATTATGTCATAATTTCAGATGATCAATGAATCATTTATTTCCTCATAATTTGCATCGATGGATAGCATTGGATTTATAAATGAAAAGTGGGATTAAAATTGATTTGAAAAAGATTTTACTTTAAGAATACTTGGGCATCTTTGTTCATATTTTGCTGATAATTTTTGGGGATGATGACTACTAATACAATAATGATCTTAGATTTCAGCATTAAAGTTTAACACATTTGTCATGGATGATGATTCTGGAAGCAGAATCATTCTGTATGTTTATGAGCATTTTCAATAGATTGTGATATAAGCAGAATAAATCTGCCACAACATGGTAAAATCAACAAAATTCACCAATTTGGTGAAATTTATTTAGGCCATTAATTTTATGTCTTTCCCCACCCATCTTAGGCAAATAATGTTGAAGCTATGACCCCAAAAGTGCTTGCACTCCAATATCTAATGTAAACAGAATCCATATGTAGTTATGAAAGTAAAAGCTGAAGTACAAACTCACTCTCATCAAAGCAGCAAGTTGGTAGTACTGATTGCATGTGAGGGCATTGAGTTTCCTACCAATGAGGTATTTTAGCACAGAACATGCAGCTGCTTGTTTCAACCAAGCTTTCTCTCTGTCACTGCAAGTAAGAAATAAGAGTTAAAAAAGCTAATAAAACAGAATCTTTTACATATTAAAGTACAGAGAAAGTATGTTATTCTAAAATTTTATGCAAGATAGAATTATAAATTAGTTAAAACTAAAAGATTTCATGGATGGTAGCTGGAAACTATAAAACTTTTCATTTTTCCAACTCTCCCATTTTTTGCTGCTATTGTCCTACACCTCTCTGCCCTGTGGAGGGCAGGAGGAACTGTGGCAGTGTGTGCTTATAAATATATATATATATATCATCATCATCAGCCATTTTCAATCCGATGTCGGATGTAGGCCTCCCCAAGCGCTTTCCAATTCTCTCTATTCTGAGCTTCTCTTTGCCATGTCACCCCTAAGTACTTATGATGTCTCTGTTCTATCAGTCCTTTGGTCTTCTTCTTGGTCTCCTCACATCTCTTGGTGTCCAGTTCAGAACCGCTCTTGTCCAACGGTTGTCGTTTCTTCTCGCCACATGGCCTGCCCACATCCATTTCAGTGATCTAACTTTATCTATGATGTCTGTCACTCCAGTCTTCATCCTCACCTAGGGATTGCGTTTCCTGTCTCTTCTTGTGATTTCAAGCATACATCTTTCCATACTTCTTTGCATTGTCTGAAGCCGCTGGGTTATTGCTCCATTTAACACCCAGGTTTCACTTCCATATGTCAACACTGGTAGAATGCATTGGTTGAAGACCTTCATCTTCAAAACCATAGGCAATTGTGAATTTAGAATATCTGCATTTCTTCCGAAGGCACTCCTGCCGAGTTTAATTCTTCTGTTTACTTTGTTAACCCTGTTGTATATATATATATATGCACAGATTAGATTGGTTCCTTGCATACTGCAAGCTAATCGGTGAAAATTAACCATAAGTATCTGATTATTCTCCGATATGTATATGTCCCTGTTCACATTCCGGATTTCATCTTTCCATGTTATTGCGAAAGAAATCCAAACAATTCCTAAAAATCTCAAAAAAAAAACTTTTTAAAGGGAGAATTTAGCTTCCACATGGAATCTAAACAACACTCATCTAGTAACATTTCTCCCTTTGTTACTATAGAAGACCACCTCATCTGCAAACACAGTGATTTTGATTGCTCTATCGCTCTGAGAATAGCCTCAAACAATTTTCAAAAAATCATGCAAAAGACTGCCTGGCATCAAACTCAGAACCCTGTTGTTGGAAATGGCATTTGGCAGATCATTGATAAATATAATGAACAACACCTGTCCAAGAACAGATCCTTGGGAACTCCAGAATTTATGGAGAGAGGTTTAGAATACACATTATGTTTGATAATAGCTGCCAGAGTAGGTATTTTGACAGATTTCTGATGGCCAGACAGAAAGGACATAATCCATTGTAGTGTGACACCATTTATTCCCGAGTTGTTCAGTTTCATGAAAAGGATTTCATGATTTATGGTATCAAAATCTTTGCTGAGGTCAAAGAAGATCCCCAAGACAAATTCATTATTATTTCAAGAACAGATAATCTGCTAAATAAGTTGATAAGTAGCAGTAGGAGTAGATCAGTTATTTCTACAGCCATGTTGAGATTGGTGAAGTAGGTTAAAATGGTTTAAATGTTTCATTAGACGAGAGTATAGCAGTTTTTTCAGGATTTTGGAGAAAACTGATACAATTGAGATGAGATGATAGTTACAAGAATCTGTGTGCAATTTTTATAGTCAGGATTAATTTGATTAATTTTTAGGATAGATGGGAAGTGATATTCACATATGGAAGAGTTAAAAATGCTAGATATTTGGGAAGCAATCAAAGATGCAGCCTGTTTGACGATGGTATCTCATCAAAACCTGCTGACCAACTGTAGTTCAAATTATTTTAGCAGTATAATGGAAGTTCATCAAACTCTCTGAAATTGTAATGACTTCCACGAATCACTGCTACATGGTAGTTTAAACCATTATGATATTATTAATTCTTGTGTGGCAACGCTGTTAAAATTATTTTGACAAACTGAATGTTTTTTAATATAAAAATGATTCAGGAGAAAATTGGGACTTAATATTTATAAGTTTTAAGGCAAATTATAAGAATATAATATGCAGTTAAGCGGCAATTTATGTTCTATTGTAAATACTGGAAAAGAAAGAGAATTACCTTACTTGAACTCCTGGATTGAGTCCCTCTCCACCAATAATCTCAAACAGTGTACTTAAAACTCTTGTAGTTTGTTCACTGTTAATTGAACTTAAAATTTGTCCCAATAATTTAATAAATTTAATCTGAAAATTTGGTAAAAAATCTGAATCAAATACAAATTTAGGATTGAATTGGTTTAATTAATTATTAGATCTCAATGAAGAATTTTCTTAAAAGCAATTTAGTCCAATAGTTAATTTCAAGCTTAATATTTTTATACTGCTAATTTAAATATAAAAGTTAAACTATTTCTTAATCATGAAGTCTAAAATTTAAGATTTCAGCTGCTATTTTATGTTAAAGCAGATGTGTCTGATGCCCAGTATAACTGTACCCAGTATTAGTCTTCCAATGGAAAATTATTTTTTTCAAAACCTTTTTATTGCCTCATTCCTCTGATTATTCATTCCTTATTGATCATATTTGATTCCTTTCCAATATATGATTGTGGCAAACTATTTTGTTCATTTTATTTTATTTGCATTCAGCAACATAAAATCTTGAACAAATTATAACAAAAAAATTAAAACAGAAAGTATTTGTAGGTTGCCTCTTAAGTTAAAGAGTCAAGCATCATACAAACATGCATTGCAGAAAAATAACTGAAAACAACGAAGTATAGAATATAAAAAAATACAGAATTGGAAATTTATTCACTTGAGCAAATAATTAAGCAAAAATTAAGTGAGGATAAAGGAAGATAATAGCATGATGCAAAAAGATTAAATCAATAAAATCAGTATAGATATACAATGCCCTCGTTAGCCTAAAGTCAAAATGTTGTCAGATGAAACAATTTTTCTTTACTTTTAACACACTTATCCTATAACACTTGAGGTAACTTGCTATAAAACTTGGAGCCAATAAATATGAAACTTCTTAAGCCTCGCTAATTTGGGCTTAATAAAATATGCATCACCTTTATTCAAACTATACTTGATTTTCCTATTTTTATACTAGGCATATTATTACCACTAATATTATAAAATAAAAATGCATAAAGTTATTCAAATTAAAAAGATATAATATGTTTTATTTACAGCTATTTAAAAATTTACTTTAATTATTAATTCTTGCTAGAAACGGTCTATAGATGAAGAAGGTTAAGAAGTTGAAGTTTGGAAGGAACATTTGATATAAATAATATTGTAATATTACTATTTAAGAAGATACAGAGTATAGCAAAGAAATCACTTGATAAGTGTTGCCCAAGAATATAAAAGGAGAAAGTGATACATGTAGATAGAGTAGAAAAGAGATAGAAAGCCAAGAAAAAGAAATCATCAAATATTGATAAAAAAGTATTATACTAAAAGATACTAAATCAGGAGGGAAATTAAAAGAACTTTTGAAATGAATTTGACATACCAACAAAAAGAATCTCATTAAAAATTGAAGTGAAATTTCATGAAGCAGTTTTTGAATTAAAGAAAACTATCACTAGAAGAAGTTTATATAGTACTTCAACTTAGAGGGTAATCACATTAACATTTGTTTCAAATCTTTTATTTCAAATTTCTTTTAAGCTGGTTTGTTTTTCCTGTGATATTTTCTCATTGAGTAGTAGAAGAGTAAAAAGAAGAAATTGTTCACCAATTAAGTGTTTCACTATCCTAAGTACTGAAATCAAACATTGTATGAATTACTGAATATATAAAAGCAGTAAACTTCTTGTTTTGTGTCTGATGTGTATTTAATATTACCTAATCAAGAAATTAAGTTATATATCTGCTGTATAACATTAAATATATGGAATCCACAAGCATTAATAATTACCTTGGTGCAAATTTCCAGGGGAAGAAATTCAAAACAATTCCACCCAGCATTTTCAACTGTTATATCTACTGATAAAGTCATTACTGCAGAGATGCTCTAAAATAAAGCATCAACATAATTATTATTATATAGTTAGGGAAAATGGTATGCTTTATTGATACTGTAAATTCTTTGTGAACAAAACCTTGAAGGTATATGAACATGTTTATACTAAAGTAATTTGCAAAAAAAGTGAAGTATGGTTGAAATAATGAAATTAAAAGCTTTTCAGCATAAAATATTTCAATCCAGGTGATTGAAATTAATGGAATTAATTCAATCATAAAATGTTTCAATGAAACTCACCTCTTTGGATAACAGATTTTTTATTTCCTCTTCAAAGTATTTACCAAAATGATATGATATGTATCCAATGAAAACAATGCATTTGTAAGCAGTTAACAACTCCTCTGAAGGTAAAAGTATACTAAAAGTCTTAAAAGAAAGAAAAAAGGAATTTGATATTTGAAAATACCACAGAAAATATTGATGAAAAGTAAAATATCATGTTTTAATAATCCTCTAATGGATAATCAGAGTACAATAGAGTGTGTGTGTGTGTGTATATATATATATATATATATATATATATATATATATATATACATATATACATATATATATATATACATATATATATATATATATATATATACATACATATATATATATATATATATATATATATATATATATATATATATATATATATATATGTATATATATATATATATATATATATATATATATATATATATATATATATGTATATATGTATATATATATATATATATATATATATATATATATATATATATATATATATGTATATATGTATATATATATATATATATATGTATATATATATATAGATAAACCCCTCCTCACACTGCCACAGTTCATTGCCTCAACGGGGCGGAGGGGTGTTAACGGAGGTTGGAGGCGATGCATAGCCCAGGTTCAACCATGCTAAGAAGGCTTCAACAATATCTCCGGCCAAATTGTGAAAGTGGTATTCACCAACCGGCAGTAGGACAGCCTGGTGAATTAATGTCCTTCATCCCCCAAATGCAATTACAATTTTCATGATGAGCTTCTGTAATGGAAATTTATCCGGACGTAAAAGCACCACCCATTCGGATGTCCGGGAGGTGGTGGCATTACAGAGGTCCATCATGAGGAAAAGAGCTACCACCCTCCACTTTGCGACTTACAATTGCCGCAGCTTGAAGAGTGAAGACAGACTACTGGAACTACTGAATGAAGCAGAGAAGATAAATTGGGACGTCATCGGGCTCAGCGAAGTTAGAAGAAAATCAGAAGACTTGATTACACTCAAGGAAGGTAATTTATTTTATTACAGGGGTACTAAGGATGGAAGACTAGGAGGTGTCGGGTTCCTGATCAACAAGAGATGGAAAAACAATGTACAGAAGATAGAAAGTATATCTGAGAGAATTTGCAAGCTCATACTCAAGATAAATGAGCGTTACTCTATTCAGATCATACAAGTCTACGCACCAACAGCAGCAAGCAGCGAAGAAGAAATTGAAAAATTTTACCAAACTCTGGGCACTGAGCACGATAAGGAAGCCCACTACTATAAAATAATTATGGGCGATTTTAACGCTCGTGTAGGTCAACAGGAAGCCGATGACACCGTCGCAGGACAATACGGACTGGGCCAGAGAAACGAACGTGGTCACCGCCTGATAGAGTTTGCTGAATGCACCAATATGTACATAACAAATACATATCACAAGAAGAACCCAAAAAGGAAGTGGACTTGGAGAGGACCCAACGGAGCAAAAAATGAAATAGATTACATATTGGTTAATAAACTCTACACAGTGACAGACTGTGAAGTCTTGAATAACTTTAGCACTGGAAGTGACCACAGGATCGTAAGATGCAGATTGAAGATTAATCTCCAAATGGAACGCAAGAAGTTGATTTCATGCAAGAAACATGAAATAAGCATCAAAAAACTAGAGGAAAACAAGAATAAATATCAGCTTGAGCTAAAAAATAGATTCTCAGCACTTCAAGAAGAAGAACTAGAAACCAAAGTCATGCAAGCTGTTAAGGAAGCAGCAGAAGAAGTAGCAAGCACACCAAGAAGAGCTAAAGATAGAAAGCTAAGTGACAGCACCCGACAAATGATGAAACGACGTAAGGAACTGAAGAATTCAGATACACAAAAGGATAACATCGAATACGCCGAGCTTAGTAAGGCTATCAGGATGGCAATTAAGGAAGACGTGAGAAAATTCAATGAGAGAATTGTGCAAGAGGCTATAGAAAACAGCAAAAGTATGAAGAAGACCAGACAACGCCTAGCAATTGGAAGAAAACAGATTTTAGCCATACAGAAGGAAGATGGTACAAGAACTTGCAACAGACAAGCAATACTAAGGACGGTAGCAGAATACTTTGGCAACCTATACAAGAAGGAAGAAAATGCTGAAGAGGAAAACCAAGAAGAAAGCCAAAACCAACGAGATCCCCTTTCTATTCTCCCAGGAGAAGTAACTGCAGCAATAAAGCAGACGAAGAACGGAAAAGCAGGAGGCATAGATGGAGTGTTAGCAGAATATTTAAAACTTGGTGGAACAGAAGTTGCACACGTTTTAGCGCAGTTATTCACAACTTGCCTGAAACAAGGAAGAATCCCCCAGGACTGGAATCATGCAAGAATAGTCCTTTTGCACAAGAAAGGAAGCAAGGAAGAGCTGAAGAATTACCGCCCCATCAGTCTCCTTCCTGTTGTTTACAAAACATTCATGAGGATAATAGCTGAACGGATAAAGATTATTCTATCATCTGCCCAGCCTAGAGAACAAGCAGGATTCCGGAAGGGCTTCAGTACTATGGACCACATCCACACACTACAAGAAATAATCAGCAGGACGAATGAATATGAGATGCCACTAGTACTATGCTTTGTGGACTATGCTCAGGCCTTCGACTCAGTAAGTACCTCCTTTACACTAGAAGCTCTGGAAAAACAAGGAGTAGATGCAGAGTACATCCGACTCCTACGCAACATTTATAAAAATGCCACAGCCTCAGTAATGCTACACGAAGTTACTGAAGAATTCAAGATTGAGAAGGGAGTTAGACAAGGAGATTGCCTTTCCCCAATTCTTTTCACAGCTGTTCTGGAGGAAGTTTTTAAAACCTTGGACTGGGAGCAGAAAGGTCTGCGGATTAATGGGGAACACATCAGTCATCTGCGCTTTGCAGATGATATAGTACTCTTCGCAACCAACGGAGAAGATCTAGCTTCAAGACTTCATGAACTGAACACAGCAGGACAGAAGATAGGACTCAGGATAAATTTAACAAAAACAAAGGTAATGTATAACTCTTTTGCAGCACAAGAAACAATCAAATTTGAAGGGACGCCTCTGGATATCTGCTCAGAATACACATACCTAGGACAACTAGTAACCACAGGAGAGAACAACAGGATTAACGAAGTAAACAGAAGAATTAAACTCGGCTGGAGTGCCTTCGGAAGAAATGCACACATTCTAAAGTCACAAATGCCAATGGTCTTGAAGAGAAAGGTCCTCAACCAATGCATTCTACCAGTGTTGACATATGGAAGTGAAACCTGGGTGTTAAACGCAGCAATAACCCAGCGACTTCAGACAACGCAAAGAAGTATGGAAAGGTGTATGCTTGGGATCACAAGAAGAGACAGGAAACGCAACACCTGGGTGAGGATGAAGACCGGAGTGACAGACATCATAGATAAAGTAAGATCACTGAAATGGATGTGGGCAGGCCATGTGGCGAGAAGAAACGACAACCGTTGGACAAGAGCGGTTCTGAACTGGACACCAAGAGATGTGAAGAGACCAAGAAGAAGACCAAAGGACCGATGGAACAGAGACATCATTAAGTACTTAGGTGTGACATGGCAAAGAGAAGCTCAGAATAGAGAGAATTGGAAAGCGCTTGGGGAGGCCTACATCCGACATCGGATTGAAAATGGCTGATGATGATGATGATGATGATGATGATGATGATATATAGATAAAATGGGCAGAGCCATGAATTGTCCATGGAAGGGGCTTAGACCCAATGAGTTAACTCAAAATTTAGGGGCAGATTAACTGAATACCTCCAAAAATATGATAGAAATTATTTATATTTATTCTCTGCAAGTCACAGGGCTGCATAACTGAAAAATATTTGCATTTTTGTTTTTCGATATTGTGATGGATGAGGATCTTATTGGATACATATGATGGACAATTATGTAATTTTTATTAACTTTAAGGAGGAAATAGTTTTTTGCAATTATTTTCTAGAAGAAGGGTGCTTAATAAAGGCATAGAAAAGAAAGGTTAATTTACTACACTGCTACAATTCAAGATCTTAAAAATGGATATGCAGCAGTAGTACTTTAGCAACTGAAGTCATATGTTGTGCACCAAAAATTGTTATACTTTCACCAGAGACAAACGCATGGAAGTATTTGAAAGAATTTCCAACACCAGGATCCATTTCCACAGACAACACAATTACAAATACAGTAAAACCCAATGAAAATACTCCCGCTTAAGAGGTTTTCCCACTTTCTATGGGGTTTTTCCTTAGTTCTGATCCATCTCACACTAAATACATGGTAAAAATACAGCTTATAAGGTAGATCTCCAGATGTACTGCAACCCACAATCCTCTGCCTCATTTTATAGATGAAAATTTTTTAAATCGTTTTTCCCTATTTGCATAACTGTTAAGAATTCCTTTGCTGTTGACCCAATCCCCAAAAATTACCCATTTTAAGTAACAAAAGAAGATGCTCTCTTTGTCTAAAAAGGAGACCATTTTTAAAATATGGCAAGAATGCTACCAGTATAACACAAGAATAGTTGGATAACTTTCTAAATGTCTACAGCTGTGGCTAAGGAAAATCCTGTTTCATTTTATAAAGTATGGAGTAAAGCACTGCTTTAAAAATTAAAGATTCAAGAAAACCTTCCCTTTTGATTTGTAATATAAATAAAATAAATATTGGTAATGTCCTGTTTATAATGCTATCCCTCTTATAAGGTAGTTTTCATTAGTTCCCCTGAAAAGCATCTTAATCAGGTTTAACAGTGCATACATATTTATAGACCTAGGATATCAACCAACAGATTTCAATTATTTTGATATTTTCTTTTATTCTTTAAATGTAAAACAATGTTTCCAAACAAGACATAATATTTTGGTCTACAGTTGCTATATCATATCACATGCTGTTTATGTGACCTTCTGCTATGACATGTGGGTTATGCTGGATATGAAAAACACTGTAATACTAAAAATCATAAATTACAACGAAACTTGAAATGGCTTAAAAAAAGTTATTACCATAAAATTGAGGATGAAAAATTAAGAAAATTCAATAATGATGGGTGGGGATACTCTGTGTGCACAAACTATCACAAGTCAACAAACAGACTTAAAATTGCTCCAAATTGAGGGAAAAAGGTCTAACCTCTTTCCTTCTTCAAGTAAACAATCGTTATCTCTAAAGAAGAAAAAAAAGAATATTTAATATTGTTTGGTAATGGACATGCTTCCATGGTCTTTTTGGAAGAAATTGATATATTTTACTAGCTCATCATAATGAAAATGAGTTAAGCAAAGTAATTTATATAATCTGTTTAAAAACGTGAATCCCTTCAAAAATGCGTTATCTTTTACTTTACTTGAAGTGGCACAAACAAAAAAAATACTTCCTTATCACTATTTTTAAACCCCCAATTATATGACGGTGATAATCTTCTTGAAGATGCGTCTCTATAATTGTAGCATTTCCAAATTAAATAAATCACAGTAAGAAATTTATCACCAAAGAGAATCGTTTCTTGATCAGCCATTAATCAGGGCCTAACAAGAGGGGATCAATGCACACACCACCAATATATACATGCATTTCATCTTTTTTAAATCTTTTGAACAGAACACCTACCTCAAATACTTGTAGGAAAATAGGACGAAGGATTTCTATATCCACTCCAAGTGTCTTCACAGATCTTATGACCCATTTAGCCAATCTTGTATTAAGGTCACTGCATGATTTTTCACATACATTAATTAACTCCTGAATAGCTTGAGGAAATGCCTCCCCTGATGAAACAAAGATTTTCACACATTTCAACTGATTCAATGGACAAATCAAGCACAAAATTAAAGGTTTAAAATATTAAATTCAAAGATGCTTTGAGAGGAAATTAGGAAGAAGTTCATGCACAGTATTCTAGTTCTTGGTTATTCTTTGATTCAAAATATAGCTCTTAACAATAATAAAAAGTAAAGACAATCAGAGAGAGGAAAAAACATCAATATCATTTAAGTTAAAGGCAGATGTTCCTGATGCTATCTCATTAGATTTACTCAGTAGTCATTATTTGAAAGAATTATTTTTAAAAGTCTCTAAATGAGGGAGACAGCTCATGACAGTTGATTAATAATTGAACTTGAGGTGTTTTGCAGTAATTACTTAAACAGAGCAATATTCCCTTTTACATTTCATTTCCATACATACAAGAAAATGAGATGGGTTTCACCAAAACATAAAACATATGGGTGTGTCTTGTATGAAGGTATAGATCTTCATAGTATTTATTATGATAGATCAAGAATATAGTCCTGAAAATCTTTCTGCATCTTATATACAGGTGTCTTTGAAATGCAGGTACATATATTAAAATCCATTTGCGACACTCTTGCTTAAGATGCTATTCTGTTTAAGATGGTCCCTTTCAAATGAAACACAAAAATGCGCTGCCATCTGCTTAAAAAAAGTGCATCACGAGATGCACTGCAACACCCAATTGTTCACATTATTTGATAGACCAAAAAATCTCTCCCCCCTTAGTCTCCAAATTCTTCTTCAAAAGGACTAAATGCATGAGAATAAAATGAAGAGTCAGAGCATTCTATATTGGAGCTGATTTAAACTGAGATTTAACTATTTTTAGACTAAGATCTTCTCTATCACTCTTTTCTCTCAGCATAACATAAATTAAAAATTTGCTTTTTTATGTTTCATTTTCTCACAATCTGAAGTAAACATGTCGAAAAAAATAAAATAAAACAGAAAAATGTGTTATTTGTGGGCTGTTGAGAATATGCTCAGAGAGATTGTGATTTGCTACAGTTAAAAAAAGGTTATTCTTCCATAACTGTCCGTTTGGTAAAAATTGTTTCATTGCAGAGTGAAAAACAATCAAAATGAATTAACTAAGATGCTCTCAAAGCAGACATAATGCACTGAGCATTACACAACCTGGTCCTCTGAAAAGCATCTTAATTGGGTTTTAACTGTAGCTAGTGGCCATTCGTAGTTGCACATGAAAGAAGACTTTAGTTTCCATAGGAAAGATTTTATTCATGACTGGTTTTGACTCTCGCAAGTCATCTTCAAGGTGCAGAGCACCAGAAATTACATAAGTGTAAAATTTCTGACATTGGGATTAATGAACTTATGAACTTAGTCCCCGTCTATGTTACCCAAAATTATTTTTATTATTTCCCCATTTCAACAATGAGTTCTTCCGGCAAGAGGAGGGGTTGGCTATTGGTTCTCCCCTATCTCCAGTACTGGCAGAAATCTTTTTGAATATAATATTTGAACAGAAAATATGTAATTCCAACAATAGCTTTGTAAAGAATAATTACTTCCATAGGAGATATGTGGATGATGTTTTCTGCATTTGGGTTGGTACAATACCAGATATCCAAAATTTTTTACAGTTTATTAACGATTTACATCCCCGGATTGAATTCACGAGTGAGTTAGAAGACAATGGTGCACTGAATTTCTTGGACGTGTCGATCTCAGTGGTGGATAATACTGCAGAATTTAAGATATTTCAAAAGGAGAGTTATAGTGACCCTGTTGTCCCTAATGTATCTTCCCACCATTTCTAGCATAAACATGCAGCCTTCCATCCACCACCTTATTAATATCCCAGCAGAACTTTAAAATAGAAATTCGGATGATCAAGGCCATAGCTTATAATAATGGATATTCCCCTAGCCTTGTGGATTGTGTGGTGTGATATGGCCAAGAAACTAAAAAGAATAGCTTCGTCTAGAATTTTCCCTTCCCTCTCACCCATAGAAGAACCGAAGCTTAATTGGTCAAACTTCCTTTTCTGGGAAAGATCTCATATTGCCTTCAAAACCTCCTACCTGCCCACTTGAAAGCAGGTTTCTACACCCCTAGCAGCCTACAGAGGTCATTACCACCTGTGAAAGATAACTGACCAGGGGTTTACCAGCTCAGTTGTGAGGACTGTGGGATTGGGTATATCGGACAATACGTCAGAAAGATAAAGGTGAGAGTGGCCAAACATCAAAGGTGCTCCGATTGGGAACTTCCCAATCTGCATTCAGATAGCACCTCCTAGAGTGCGGACACAAGTGTTCCTTCACCACATGAGTCCATCACCAACAGCTGAAATGGAGGAAACTGAATAGCCTAGAGATCATTGAGATCATGTCTGCGACCTCTGAACTTGCCAATGACATGCCTTTTACCAACCCTTCCCCTCTCCTTAGCCTCCCCTCCAAATTGGATATAAAATAAAAATTTCCGGTGCTTTGCACCTTGAAGATGACTCGCGAGAGTTGAAATCAGTCGTGAATAAAATCTTTCATGTGGAAACTACAAAGTCTTACTTATTCTTTCATTATGGAGTTCCACAAAGTCAAGCTAGAGCACATTGATTATAGTAGTTATACATATTTAGTAAACCTTCCTCCAGTAACACTCATCTAAAATGTGCATTGTATGGAGCTAAAAATCACTTCGATTGAATTAGCAGACTCCATTTGGATTCAACAGTATTAGATTGGGTTCAGTTTTCACTTTGGCTGAGATAAAATTTTTTTGTTTCGTTTTTGTTCCAATTAAATGCCCTGATGGGCACCAGTATGCTGCTTTGCCCCATAATGCTCTTAAGATGATTCTCAGTTCATTTGTCAGTATTCATTAATTATTAATTATATGCTGACTCTATTTCTCCATTCATGGTCATTTAAATCTCATTCAATATTTCCTCTTATTTAATTATTGACTAAGTACTTAATCCACTACTCTTCTTCTACTAACAAACTTTTCTGTATTTTCATCCATTCTTAAAAACCTAGGATACTGAATATATACCATTTTCTCACTTATTCTGCAATCATAGATGCATTTCAAAGGATGAATTCAAATTGAAATGATTTAGTCGTGTTATATCTAAAGAGTTAAAAATGTGAATACTTAATAAAATTTCCCGGGGCTTCAAATTTGACATCAGTTTCAGCGTATTTATCTGCAGATCAATATCTGGATATTGCAGCCAACAGGTCAACACCAACATTGCTTCTTCATCAAAAAAATATCTTGGGTTTGAGTGACATATGCCCTAAATGAATGGAACTAATATAGTTAGAATGAATTGGAAGAAATATAGTTACACCTGTTTTTGCATGAAAATTGTTTGAGGAAAAGAAAGAACTCATATTACATAGACCATGTCAAAGATTTCCTTATTAATTGTATCTGCATTAATAGTTTCTCCCGATATATTGTTCAATCTTCATCCTTTTGTGGTTTTCAAGTTATTTATTGCAGAATTTTGATAATTGCTTTGACACCTCAGGTCATTTCAAGAATATGGATACCCACTGGTAATCAAACCAAGGACTGTTTTCACCAAGAATGAATTTGCTACATACTTGTCTTAACAGGAGCCCTCAAATTATTTATAGTATGTGAAAGTTTATTGCCAATAGATGGATGTGAAAATGGATACCTGCAAGAGATGAAAGATTTTTCCTTTGGCGGTGTGTATATCAACATTCATATAATTGCATGCCATATTTCCTTGAAGAATATCATTTAATGTTTTAATTATAACCTGCAACAATCAATGCTCAAATAATTAATGAAATACAGAAACAAAATGGCAGAATGGTTTACTTCTAAAATATATAAAGAAAAGAGCAATAAATTACAATGAGAGAATCCTTGTCCATTAATAAATCGGCTGCAAAATCAAGCAGCACTCGCATACCCAGAGGAAGCTTGAAAACATCAAGCAATGTGTTCTGTAAAGCAAAGAAATTATCTTTAATATGATTTGATACAGACATTAACTTGAAGTTAGTAATGCAAATTTAATATCCTAAAAGAAAATTGTTGAACAGAATTAATAAAAACCAAACATATATAGGATGAGAGCAGCACTAAAATAAAGGAAATGGAATGTAGTTCATTGAAAATAAGGATAAGGCAGAGAAAAATCTAACATGTAAATAGAAAAAAGTCAATATTATACTGTCTCCTAAATAGTAAATACAGTAAAACCCATTTAAGACACTCCCACTTAATGCCTGTTTTAAAACTGATTTTCTCTCAGTCCCTTTCATATGAAACACAAGGTTAAAATTCCATTTATGACACCCTGCATCCTGCTTAAGACACAGATGTTCCCCAGATGCACTGCATCCTGCTTTAATCAATCATTTGTCTACTTTGGAATAAATAATTTAGTGAGAATAAAATTAAGATATTGCAAAGCAGAACAATTTTCATTATATTGCCAGAATTGATACAAACTTTGAGATCTTCACTTTTGTCTCAAGGCAGACTTTTAGATTGAAAATTCGCTTGGCAGTGTTCTCTTTCATCACAATCTCATGTTGCAAAATATTAAATAAACCAAAAAGGTGGTACAGTGTTTTTTGGGCTGTTGAGCATAGTTTTAGAGAGATTGTGATGCCCTCTCAATGCAGCTGTTAAAAATTTTGTTATTCTTCCCTAATTTTCAATCTGGAGAAAATAGTTTCATTGTAGAGTAAAAAGAGACCAAAATCAAGCAACTAAGATGCTCTTTGCAGACCATTCTTCAAAAATGTGATGCTATGTACCCAGCATTACACAAACCTGTGAATGCACCATCCCTCTTAAGATGCGGTTTTTGCTTTGTTCCTTGAAAAACATCTTAACAAGATTTTACTGTAATGTATGATGAGATAATTTTTATTATTATTATTATAACTTGTCACTGCTAGTCAATGAGTTAAATATAATGATTCATGGGATGAATGAATATATATATATATATATATATATATATTCATTATATATAATATATATATATATATATATATATATATATATATATATATATATATATGTAAGCTCAACAACAGAATGAAATTGAAAATATCCATTACTCTATAAATAAGTAACTTTGATGCTATAGGAATGAAAGTATGATTTCACAAACCATTGCTTCCATGGTCTCATTGCAAGATGTGCTAAGTAAAATAGTTTCAGCTGCTCTGAAACTCTGCTCATTGCGTCTAACTCTCACAGCAAAAGATATGACAGTATGCAAAGCATCTCCAAGAGGAAGATGAGGAGCAATTGCAAGGGCACTTAGTATGGCATGCCTTTCTTCCTTTGAATGAACTACTTTGGACTCCGTCAAACACTTGATCACATCCAATAAATTTTCTCGTATCCTACAGAGAATGGTTAGCAAATTTATTAAATGATAATCATAAAGCTCACTTGAAAGTACGATATCAAAAATTGATCAAAGTTTCCCAGCAATAAAGTTCAAATATCTGGTCAGGTAAGATATACAAAAGGATCCCCAAAGAACAGGCCTTATTAAAAAACTCAAAAGGGTGCAGAAAAGGCAACTAGTTACATAGTAGGCAAGAAGGTGTAAGGCTCATTTGAAGTGGGAATCACTGGAAATCTAGGAGGAAGACATCTAGATTGACCAAGATTTATAAAGCATGAGATTCCAAAGAGAGCTGGAATGAAATGCGTGACAGGTTTAAAACTTCCAAATTATATTGGATGTAGAAATCAAGTTTAAAAATAAAGGAACAAGAGCAAAAAAACAGAGCAAAATAGTCATTGGTAAAAAGAGGAGTGGAACAATTTACCTGGTGAATTTCCCTTACCAATTGTTTGTAAATAACAGTAAAACTAGACACATGATCATTTTATTGACAATTTAAAAATGTAAAAAGCTAAAAATAAGTTATTTTTTGACTTAACTCGGGCTTTTGATACTGTAGATCATAAC
This sequence comes from Pachydiplax longipennis, assembly GCA_036926295.1. Lineage (NCBI taxonomy): Eukaryota > Metazoa > Arthropoda > Insecta > Odonata > Libellulidae > Pachydiplax > Pachydiplax longipennis. Next base: position 70,716,636 of record JAVFKF010000015.1, read on the forward strand.
ATTCTACTCACTAAATGTGAATCACTAGAAATTAGAGATGTTGCATATAGCTGGTTAAAGTCATATCTAGCCAATCGACAACAAAAGGTTGTAATTAATTGAATTAAAGTTAAATTAAAGTAAAATTAGAGTAAACCTCTTACAAACACTGTAATAAATCTAGCATCTGATGATTACCTAATAGTAGAAAACTTTACATTTCTTGGTTCATTCATTGATTCTAATTTAAAATGGGATGTTCATATCCCTTAACTCAGTAAAAAACTTAATGGTATTTTTTATCAAATTTCAATTTTGAAACATACTGTTAGTATTGAAGTTCTCAAAATGTTATATTATGGACTCTTTTTTTGAAGAGTATCCTATGGAATAATACTCTGGGGATCTTCATCTTCTTTAAATAAAATTTTCCTAATACAAAAACGGATTGTGAGATGTATTTGTAACAAGCACTACAGAGCCCATTGGTACGGTACTGCATTCAACTGATAGCTTGCAGTATGTAAGCAACTTTTACTCGTGTATGTATGTATGTATGTATATATATATATATATATATATATATATATATATATATATATATATATATATATATATATATATATATATTAGATGTGACTTGGCATGTCCATTGTATTGTATTTAATTTTGCATATGTTTTATTTTATACTGTATCATATTTTTGTCTTAGCCAAAACATGAATGTATTTATACTGTGACCAGAATGTTGTTTATTAGTTGAAAGATTGATGTGATAAATTTGAATTTTGTTTATTATTATTTTATATTCCTGACAATCATTGGAATGCAGCTTGATCTTGGGGCAAATAAACATATTATTATTTTTATGAATTTGTCTTGGGGATCTTCTTTGACCTCAGCAAAGATTTTGATACCATAAATCATGAAATCCTTTTCATGAAACTGAACAACTCGGGAATAAATGGTGTCACACTACAATGGATTATGTCCTTTCTGTCTGGCCATCAGCAATCTGTCAAAATACCTACTCTGGCAGCTATTATCAAACATAATGTGTATTCTAAACCTCTCTCCATAATTTACAACACAGAGGAAGAAACAACTTGTACAAGATTCCACAAGACTATATATACTATAGTCTTGTGGAATCTTGTACAAGTTGTTGTAAATGAAGATGAAGTTGAAGTAAAGTAGATTAAAGATGAAGTTCCACCAAGTTAATCTTGAATCGATTTCTCTCTCCATAAATTCTGGAGTTCCCAAGGATCTGTTCTTGGACAGGTATTGTTCATTATATTTATCAATGATCTGCCAAATGCCATTTCCAACAGATATACTGTACTCTATGTTGATGATACTTCCACCATCACGCATTCTAAAAACTGAATGACCCATATTTCAAAGCCAGAAATCAATTGAATCCATGGCTAAATGGTACAGTGACAATAATCTCCACTTAAATGATAAAAAACAGTGTTTCTGCAATTTCTTACAAAAAATTCTCCTCTGAATACCACTTCTCTGCTTGAAATAAACAACAGCAACATTAATATCTTAGATACTGTCATATCCCTTGGATTATGCATTAGGGATGATCTAGATTGGTGGAATTGGTGGAGGAAATAAGAAATGCCATTATGGTCTTATTTCGGTTGAAGGGAAAACTCTTACTTCCACCTCCTCATAGTAGAGGGCAATGATGGGAAAAATCGGCTAAATGAAGAAGGGACTGAATATCTCCCAGGATGATGCACTATCTTTTTACAGAGCAAATAAGTGTGAAGAGTATTGTACCTTGAGTTTAGTAGTGCATGTGTCCAAAATTTGAACTTTAATCATAAGGAAGGAATACAATATGAGCATTAATAAAAAGAAGACTAAAGTAATGATCTGTAGCAGGAAGGGAGTTGGTAGGAAAATGAAAATAAAACTAAATGGAAAAGAATTAGTAGATTTAAAGGAATTTAATTATTTAGAAAGTAGAATAATAAAAGATGGAAGGAGTAAAGGAGATAAAGTAGGCTGAATCAGTCAAGCAAAAAAGGCTTTATATTCAAATAAAAATCTATTTACATCTAATGCAATCTCTCTCCAAACATGGATAAAATTGCTTCAATGTTTTGTATGGAGTGTGCTCTTGTATGGAAGCAAAGATTGGGCAGTTGGTTCAAAAGAGAAAAAAAGATGGGAGTCATTTGAATTTTGGTGCTATAGAAGAATGATGAAAATAAGATGGTATGATAAAATAACAAATGAGGAAGTTTTGAGGAAAGTAGGAATGAAATGGAAGTCATGGAAAAGCCTAACAAAAAGAAGAGAAGAGCTTCTCGGCCATATGAGGCATGAATGTATAATAAAACTGGTAATAGAAGGCTATGTTAAAGGAAAGAGGCATAGGGGAAGGCTGAGGTTATCGTACATTAAACAAATTATTGAAGATGTGGAATGTAAAACATATAAAGAAATGAAAGGAAAAGCACAACTAAGACAAAGTGGGCAAGGTGCTACTAATCAACCAGAAGGTTGATAACTAAAGTAGAAGTAGGCTCATGTGGGCCTCTCTTACACCTAATCTCATATGTCATTATAATATTTATGAAAATTTATGAAATCAAAAATAGAGAATATAGTGTGGAGAAAAATCTTTGCAACAAAGGGTTTTCAAGCAAAAAACCCATATTGTGGTAAAATAGCCACAGAGGAGAGGGGTGAGAAAAACATGAAAACAATATAAACAATGAAATGGCAATGTATGGAAAGATCGATTATTAAAAATTAAAAAAGGAAATTTAATAATAGATATTAAAATATAAATACAAGTAAAAGTTGCTAGCACACTGCATTAAAGGGTGATAAATTTCTTCCCAATTATCATGATCTCCACACGATAAAGGTATTCTCAAGTTCATCTCATTGTCTTCCTAACAGGAAAACATAGCTTGTTTCAAACCCAGAGCCATTTCAGGGGATGTCATTGCAAATTACTTTACGAAGGCAAAGACTCTAGATATATCCCAAATTCCACATTTAAGTAAGATTGGGAAGGATGTCGATTAAATTTCTGTATTTCTCATCCAAATGAAATAGAAGAACACAAATGGTGCATCAAACCAATGGCCACTAGGGAATAGGTCAAGTGGGATTATAAAATACAACTCCTGTTCACATGCTGGATTTATATCTTTTTGGGAAGTACTCTAAAAGTAATAATTAACATTACTTTTCTTATGAGAAAATTGCACCAGTCTAGGAACAAACTCAGGATCATATTCAGAGATGTCTTTGAAGTTTATATTAGAATGCCAAATCCTTTAATGATAAATCTTAAATTTCAATTTTCTATCATCCCAGGAAGTGCCTCAAATTTATAATTTTTCTCGCAATGTATTTCTAATGGGAATATTATTTTGGATCTTATGGTGTCATTCCAATGATAGTTAAGACCAAATTCTGTATTTTTTGGTGGGATCTATATGTGGTAAAATTTTCAAGTTGATAGCCCTTGTGATGAAACATGGTTTACGCCATATCCTAAATATCCTATGAGGAGAATAGTCTGTGAAGGATAGATACATAAACAGGTATCCCTTCGGTTACTATTAACTACAAACTATATGCACATACATACTGGCTCTGAAGGAATGTAATTTCAATGAATGTTTTACAAATGTGAGATTCCCAAGAGATCCACATTTCCAAAAGTCTTTGCATTCTTTCCTTTCGCTCCATTCTGACAGGCAGCAGGTGTGCATGCAACTGGTCCAATACACACAGTCTAAAGAAAAAGATTTTGCCAATTAATTTTAAAGGAGTGAACAGCATAGGTCATTTTACTCTAGCCTAGAAAAACTAGGAGTTATAATCAGGAGTGGATATAAGGTATCAGAGGCCACCAGGTCAGGACCAAAGTCATGAATTATGAGAATTGAAATTAGATTCAAAATAATGCCATAGAAAACTCATTTGCTTCACTACTGCAAAAATAAACAAAGTATCGAATTATGAGCCATATTTCCATAAATTATTATGAATGATAGATAGATTATACATTGTATAGTAACATAACATATTCTACAAACATATTATGTAAATATAAAATTCTGTCTTGAAGTAAAACATTAACCAGTGAACACATTATACCTCTAAAAATATGAAAAATATTGTAGTATATTATTGATAGTTAATAAACAGTCTTACTTAAGCCCATATATGAGTGATAGCTAGTGCCTATTGCATCTAATCATAAATTTAGCCCTGATCATAATGAACTATACATTTTATCACGAAAATGTAGAGAAATGTAGAGATAGAAGATTGGGAGGGAGAATTCCCAATGAGAAACAAACATGAAAAATAGGATCAAGTTATCTTGAATCTGATTCTCCCCAATTGCCTGATTGTTACTCTAGCCACTGAGCTATCTAGTCAGAATATACCATTCAGGAGGCAAAGGATTTTGCCTGACTCTGTGGCATTACCAATGGCCTAGGTATACAAAGTGATAGAAAAGAGATCAAGAGAGATGGACATTCAAGGCAGACCTCAGATCCAAAGCAATATACAAATAATAGTTACCTATCTTCCATCCAAAAAGGGGGTTTAATCCAAAAGTTTAAAAGTATAAGCTTTGGATATTCCTTAACCATTTTCAGAGCATGTGAATAATCTCCTTGAGATTCTCCTCTTTGAATGTCTTGGAAAAAGGAGAATATTTCACCCATTTTCTCCAATGCTGCTACACGAACGGTTATCTAAAATGAGTAACAATATTTTTAAAACCATTAAGCAGCCTCAACTAATAAATACTATTAAATCAAAAACATTTATTTAATCAAGGTTTATGTACAAATTTTCTGTAATTTAATCCATTTACAATTTTACAATCAGTTATCTTGCAGATGAAAATTTTCACCTTTAGTATGTAAAAATTGGCCTTCAGAAATTATGCATTTCCATCCCCTTGCTAATGAAGTTTAGTACTCCACTGATTCTAAACCATAACTGAATGAGTGCAGTCATTTACATAATGCCCTAAAAAACTTGACTTTCTTTGAAAACACATAATACAGGACATTTGAGAAAGGTAGTTACATAAAAGATGCTATTTTAGATGTGAATGGAACTTCTACAGATTTCATCAATAGAAAATAAAATTGAACAGAGTGTGAATCAAGCTTCTTGTTGAGGGGGGCATATATTTAGCCAATCTGCTTCACGCACCTACATCAAAATAAATAACATTTCCTCAGTTACAATAATGAAAGGTCGCGTGAAAAATTGCAATTTAAAGAAATTTTCCCCCTTAGCTACAATTTTTTCATTATAAAGAAAATTCAAATTATAACATTTTTTATACTCTTCTATATAACTAATCAGATAATCTATGGTAAACTATTTTATATCAATTGACCACTATTTTAAAAAAATTCTTTGGAATGTAGTATTTTCAAAAATGCTGAATACTATAGATTTTTTTTGTTTTTCAATCAATTCTGAAAACTTTTGTGTTGTTACACTTAAGTTGAAGTAATCAAACCTTTGTTGCATGGAAATACCACTACACTGGATGTACACTGTACAAGTAACCAGTAGTTGCTAGAAGCAAGAGATGAAGGAAACAATTTTCCCTGGTAGGGAAAAATATTGCTTTCATCAGCTAGGGAATCAGTTTTACGAGTTGGGGAACCCTTCACCCTCATTGATTCACACATTGAAGTTGAATATTTTGGAATGAATAAAGTAGACAAATTATTTACATCTACATAAATACCCCGCAAGCCACCCTTTGGCATGTTGCCCGTTTTTATGCTGCCTGCTATATATGACTGAGTCATCTGCAAATACCCTGAAATTTAGCCCTTCCCTTAAGTTGTTAATGTATATTAGGAATGGAATTGGTATGCCTATTATGCTGCCGTGAGGTAACTTTGACTCTGTTCAAAATAACACCATCAAGCACTACTTGTTGTTCCCCTTATTAAAGAAAACCTTAACCCAGCCAATTATTTTTTATTATTATTATTATGTACATTGTTGCAGATAGACTGCTAGTCTGGTGGCAACATTACAATCAACTACGGTAACTTTCACAAACATATTTAAACAACCCAGAACAAATTATATAAAACCCTCACAAGATTAAACACTTACATACAACTACTTGACATGATACAAAACTCCAATATAACACAATTCCCAACTCCATTGCTATTTCCCTTGCAAATAAAAATGTTCTACTACTACTGCAACACTAATTCTCTGAAAACACAGACACTCCCACAGAAACAATAGACATTCAGTAACAAGCAACATTAATTAACCCCTGCCCCACCCAAACATTCACCCTCAATCGAACTGGTTTTTTCAGGGTTCCTGGTAGGCCTTCACGGCTACCGTAGCAGTCCCGGGGACAGGTCCCCACCGTACATCACCCTACCAGGCAATCCCCTACTCCACCTGCAGATCCTTACTAGCAATCTCCCTTTATCTACTAAATCTTTCTTATAAACATTTTATGATTTTTGGGAAAAGGCTCGAAGACTCCTGCAGGCAAATTATTCCATTCTACAAGAGTTCTATTTAAAAATGAGAATTTACTTGTATTTGTTCGTTGTTTTAACAATTGAACTTTATATCTATGGTCTTTTCTACCGAAAAATGTTGCTCCCTTTATTTCTGCTGCTAATTCCTCAAACGACGCAAGCCCCGTGTATATCTTGAAAAATAGTCCTAACCTTTTCTTCGCTCTCCTCTCCTCTAAACTTTCCCAACCTAATTCTTTTATCATTTTCGTGACACTATCGAGTCTTTCGTACCTTCCTAAAACGAATCTTGCTGCCTTTCTCTGAACCTTTTCTATTTTCCGCTTTATTTCTTTATTAATTCTGGCTAATTTATATTTGTAAATTAATTTACAGTGAGGGACTCTGTCAAAAGCCTTCTTGAAATCAAAGAAAATTGCATCCATTTGCTTTTTACTCTCGGCAGACTTTAAGATGTCATGAATAAATAGTGCAAGTACAATTATAAATAGCTTGATTCATCATTCCTTTTAACACATGGAAAACAAATAAAAATAAAAATTGAAATTGGAATTGAAAATTCAATGCTCGATTCAGGTTGACATGACCTTGAATATGTATGGTACTTGATTATTCTATGGTTTACTTCTCACTAGTATTTACTATTTAATCATGCAAGGAATCACTACAAATAGTCCTCTATGCTACTTGGATAAATCCTCCAAATTATTAAATCAACAATCATTACTCGAAATAAGCTTTGATTAGGGATGGTATTATAGTTTGAAAACACTTTTTGCTATTTGTCTGCTATCTTCTAGGTATAGGGCACCAGGAAAGGCCTGGATTACCAAATTCTAAGAAGCTACGATCAAATGTAGATTCCAAATTGATGAGGATAAGGATATCCTCAGTGGGTGTAATCTTCTCAATGTGCATTGCAATATGGGCTATCAAAACACACATTCTGTGATTCTTACAAGTTGATAATACAGGCCATTCCCTGCAACCTGGAAAACGCTAGCCCCAACAAACAACTAATGGAATATTTTCACTTAAAAAAGGCAACTGTTAACATTACCATTACAAGTGAATAGAAGAGATAATTCAGTATCTTTGGGTAAAGATTAACAATTATAAGACAAATTTTATCAGATTTTGAAAGTAAATAGCTAGAATTTAAAGGTATATGAAGAAGAAAGACAAACAAAAATGCGAAAGAATAATAAAAAGATAATCCCCTGAATTCATTACTTACCTCTATATCTAGACGCATGCGCTCAACTATGGAAAAAATATCTTCTACGTCTAAAGTGACTATAGAAGGATATGTTTTCATAATATGGGTCAATTCCTGAATCAAGGAAATACGTATTTTATATGATGGATCTTGCTCCCTTTTTGATAAAGTCCACAGAAGGTCGTCTCTTACTTCCTTCATTCCAAAAAGCAATCGAACTTGTTGAAGACATACCATTCGAACACGGAGACTTTGGTCACTAAATCTACTTCAGAGAAGAAATCTGTATGAGTATTTTGATTACAACAACCTACTTGTTATCATGCATCAGCATATTATAATAAGAAAATTCAATAATCATGTGAGTGAAACTTGATGTGTAGTGGTACTATATTTTAAGCGTTGACAAAACCATAAAAATAAAGTACATATGGGGTAGAAACAAGAGAGCTAGACTCAAGTAAGATGCATGTAAAACCTTTACAATGCTAGCTGTTAAACATTATACTTTTTAAAAATAGTCTGATTTTAAAACAAAGAGCATCTCAGATAATTTTGGTAAATTTTCACTCTATAATGAAACAGATTTTATCACATAGACAGTTAGGAAAGAATAATAATTAACAGCAGTGATGAAGGGCATCACCATCTCTCAGAGGATGTTAAAAAACTAACGAAATACTGAGTCCTAACTAACCTTTCCTGATTCCTTCAAGACTCCTACTTCCAAAAATTGTGATAAAAGGAATACCAGACTAACTTATTTAAATCTCACTTCTATCTGAGATAATAATGATAGAGAAAATTGACTATATCTCAGAGTTTTCATTGGCTCCATTGGTAGGATATACATTGCTCTATTTTTGTATTATCTTAATTTTATTCTCACAAAATTAGTCATGAAAAAGAAGAGATCCACAAGGAGACAAGAATAGGAGAGAGGAAGGCAACACAAATAATTTAAACATTTTTTGTAGACTGAATGAGGCAATTAATTTACTACATCAGGTTGTAGTGTATCTGGAGGGAAAGATCTGTCCTATGCCAATAGCAGGTTGTCTCAAGAGGTATCTTTACTGTGTGTTTCATGCAAAAGGGGCAGATAATGTGTAAAAACCAGTTCTTCAGTGGGTTAGCATCTTAATCATGCTTTACTGTAAACAGGTAGGAACAGGAGTTCTAGAGAAGTGAGACAGCAGAGAGATGGAGCAAAGAAAATGAAGAGGCTGAATACAAAGCATAAACAGCATGAGGCTGAGTGATCACCATTAATTGGACTTCTCTGTCATGCAATTTAAGATTTTATGATTCCAAAGGTGTTGTTTAAAGGTAAATGTTTATATATTAGACTCAAGTAAGATGCCTGTTATCACGTATCAGAATACTACTGCAGAGAATTTCAATAATCATGCTGATGAAACTTGATGTGTAATGGTATCTTAAGCATATGTAACCTTAAAAAAGAACTTTTCCTAAAGATTTTAAAAATCCAAATTTAATTTCATTACTGCATGAGACTCTATATCTCTGTTCTTGAATTTGCAGTCCTTACTATAACATTATTATAAAGATGAAATAAATGTTTAACTTGCCATATTTGGATTAAGAAAGAGTGAGGTTTACCAGCTGAAATTTTAAATAAAACTATTGCAGCATTCAATACATGTTCCTTCACAGTCAGTCAATCTAAAATAATCCACAATTTTGCCAAAGAAACCAAAGACCTTTCAATATACCTTATGCCAGAACATGTATAATGATCTATATCGTGGAAAATAATAGGCTTAGCAAATAATTCAAACTTATGTTTTTAAATTTATGATTTCTCTTTTCTATATCATATGGATCATATTACTTCACTCATAGTTTATATTGAACATTTGTAAATTATATTGTATTTTTGAAAGGAAAACTGCATGTACATGCTTGTAAATTAACATAAAACAAATCAATGGCAATTGACTATCATGTGCAGTAGAATATAACTTCAGAATGAGAAAACATCTAAGGGCCTTTATATAATGATTCTGCATCCATAGTATCTAAGAAAAGATAAAATTTGTCAAATAGAATTAATTATTGAATATATTACCATCACCACAATTTCATTATCCAATAAATTGTTCGGAAGACCATTGATTACAAATCTGAATACTTGGAATATATACATCAAATAATCAAAGCTTTATACCAGAGCCATTTTTCTTTCGCAATATATACACACACAAACCACCATTTCACCTCCATCCTGATACATTTGTTTGTGAATTCTACTTCTTAAATGTCATGATCCATTCCAGAAAAGAAGAAGCTTTGCAAATAACTCAAACTTATGATTTTAAATATATGATTTGTTATTTCTTTATCATATGTACCATATTACTTCACTCATAGTTTATATTTGTAAATTATATTGTATTTTTGAAACAGAAGACTGAACGTAAATGTTTGTAAAATTATCATTAATAAATACACATACAAATTAATATACTTTATTAATGCCTAGCTTATTCAATTAAAGGTGTAAAATATTTTAAAATCAATGAAGGAGAAGAGTTAAAAGAATCAGGAGATTATTAATTATAGTTGTTTGAGAAATTTTATTGGTACCTGGCAAGGAAAGCTCTCCAAAGACTTGGATATGCAGTATGAGCAGGTATGTGAGTGTGTGTTGAAAAGAGACGTGCCAGGAAGCGAACCAGAGTAATGAGGTGATCCACATTGGGAGTGGTGAGAGCAGATTCCAAGCGTAGCATCACAGGCATTGCAACTTCAGCACAAATAGAATGCAGCTTCCACAGGCGAGACATCCAATGTGTTGGAAGACTGTTTGGTTTGGCATCTATTGGACTTCCATAAGATCTCTCACATGAGAATGTCCCGAATAATTCCCTCACCAAAAGCTATCATTGAAAACAAATTTAAGATATAATAAATTTTTATAGATAGAATTTTATTTTGATCTGTAATTCTAAAGTATTCCTTAAGGTGAATAGTGTGAAATTTCTAGGCATACAAATTGAATGAAATATCTCTTGGAATATCCATATTTGCATTCTGGCTATGCACTGTATGTTTCCTAATAGATTCATTCTCTGTCAATTGATGTTTCCCTTAATATTTATTACAGCCTCTCATGCAGTTTACACCATCTTTTGGGGACCCAAATGTGATTAAATTATTTAAAATTCAAAAGAAGCATGTTTGATTAATTATGTGGGCTGTTTACTGTGCTCCATGCAGACCTGTATTTCAGAAATTAAGAATTGCCTGTACCCTACATATACAATACAAACTCAGCCATCCTTCTCACGAAAGCTAACTTAAAGGCAGATATGTCATGCAAGTAGACAACATCATGATCTTCATCAATCTTGTGCTCATGCAAAATATCAGAGCCAAACATATGGGACTGCAACTTTATAATAAACAAGCAGATTATGTGATGCAATCCATAATAAATTCTAATACAGTTTTAAGTCTTTTCATGAGCTGCATGAGCTATATTATTCTGTCAATATGATTTTTATCGGGAAAAAGGTTTTGAGGTTTAACCTGTATACTGATGGTGTGCCTTTTGTATTTAAATTCTATACTTATACAATATCTAACTTTCTTTTTTCTCCTTCTAATGCTTTACTGGCTTATTTTGACTTTCCCTTGCTTTAATTTTTTTACCTGTCTTATATCTAAACAAGGAAGTGCTCTGTTGATCTCTGGGCACATAAAGTATTATTATTATTTCCGAGGTTTTTTTGTAATTACTTTTGTTCAGAATGGAAAAGTAATATTGTCTAAATTAACTTGTATTTAGGTTGACCTTTAAATAGAAAATTTAATTGGAAAATTTTCTGAGTTAACCTATAAACTACGATATGTTAATAATGCAATCACTATCATAATTGATGAACAGTACATATTGAGATTCTCAGTCCAACAGACTTTTACGATGAACTTGACAAATTAGTTTCAAGAAAAAATTAATCAGGCTATTTCCTAGTATTTGAAGCTCACAAATAACATACATCTTGACAAACATAATAGGATTATAACTTTTAAAACTTAAAGTTGATCATATCTCTTTCCACAATTGTTACTGGAGAATATGAATTTAGAAAAATTATGCAAGTAATGATTGACTGACACCTATCAGAATCATCTTTACTGTATAACTATGAATAAACCTATGCCCTCACTCATATGCAGAATATGTAAAAATCATAAATATTAAATAATGAATTTGGTTAATGATAAAATAATAAATTATCAATACTAAACATTGACTAGTGTGTATGCATCATAATTTTCCTATTTACAGACTCAGCAAGGAGGTAAAATCTATGAAATTCATTGAAACCCACTTAAGAACTGCAACTTAAAAACTATCTGCAAATTATCTGTCACTATTCCTTTTTCTTATATCTTAATTTCCCGATAAAATTCATAAAACTAAATTCAATTAATTTTTCCATGCAGTAAAACCAGGTTTTTCAGGGGATCAAGTGAAAGTTTTAAGCAGGATACGTTATAACCAGCTCATGTGATTTTGGTTGTGTAACATGATGTTTTTTTAAGTATAGTCTGCTTTTCACTCAAAGAGAGCATCTTCATTACTTAATTTGGGTCATATTTCAATCTGCAATGAAGCAGGTTTTATCAGATCAACAATTGGGAAAGAATAATGATGTTTAAAAAGCATTGGTGAGAGGTTATCACAGCCTTTCAACAGCCCAAAAACACTCCTATTATGTTATTTTATGTTCTGCCTGGGGAAAAAGTGAGAGAGAAGATCTTATTGTATCCCAGAGTTCATAATGACTCTGAAGGTGGGAAAATGATTGCTCTGCTTCACTATTTCTTCCTTTTATTATCACAAAGTTAGTCATTCCAAAGAAAAGATTTGGAAGTTTCCCTTCAAGAGGCAAGGAGAGAAGATTGGACAGCCATACAGATAATGTCAAAGTTATTATTAATAATAATGAAAGTCTATCGAATGAAATGAACGATTGGCTATAGTAGGCTGGAGTGCATCTGAGGAAGTGCTGCTCCTTAAGTGAATAAAAAAGCATCTTAAGCAGTGTCTATACAATTTTGGTATATTTATTTTGTGTGAAAGGGACCAGGACCATGTGGAAACCACTTTTTAAGCAGAATAGCACCTTAAGTGGGTCATGGGTACCTTGAATCAATAAACCTTTGCATCTAGCAATTACAAAAGAGATTTTTCCATCAATAATTGTTTTAATCATTCAAAAGTGCCAAATGAATAGAATATTCCTTCAGAATTGCGCTTCAGAATAGAAATTAGAAAGTAATAGATGTAACAAAATTTATAATCACCTTCCCAATTGCAGGTGCCAAAATATCTTTTTGCTTTTGAATCAATCTTACTGTGATCTCATATGCAGCTCTATTGGTAAACTTGATTTTATCCTTTAAACCAAAAAATATCATTTTTATTATCTCATCTGGGATCTGTGCTAATTCATGGAGCAGAATTCCAACAAGCTTGTCCAATAAACCTTGGATTACAATAGATGAGGTAATTCTGCAGAAAAATCCATTTTCTGTTCAAGGTTATTCAATTAAAACAGAGAAACATACATTCATTTAATCATAGAGTTACATATGAGATGAATTTTCAGAATTTAAATTTAATAATTAATAAATATGTAAGTAATAAATATATCATATTCATTGATAGAATAAAATAAAGCAAATTAATTAAATTATAGAAGCATTATAGAATTACAATTATAGAATCAGTAATTATTAAAATATTATATTAAAGGACCATTAAGAACTCTATTTTTTCTACTACTATTTGTTTATGATTACTTACTGATTTGTGTTTAAAATGAGGTTAAATAAACTGATCAGAGGCCCATGTAAATCTATAGTCATGCGGTAAAAATGGAGGAAATTCTCAGTGATGAGCTGCTCCAAAAGCTTTTCACATACAGTTCTCTTCTGTAGAATACCACTCTTTAGTGCACTGAGTTGACTGAATAGGAACTCAACCACCTGCTGCAATAGAGTATTATTCCACACTTGATTAACTGCTTTTTTCAATCCATTTCATTGTGATCCCAACTTCTGGTGAAAATGTGGTAGAATAATAATGATAATAATTTAAAAATGAATATTGCCTCTATTCACAAAAATAAATAAAATCTTCCACAAATTTAAAATCACAATTACACCACATATTTCAGCTGGTTTGGCTATACTCAGGTGCTTATACAAGAGATAATGGCAGTAAAAGAAATCAGAGGATTAGAATTAGTTTAGAAATTGTTCAAAAACAGCTTATTCACATCCCACATAACCTAAGTTAACATTTGTTGTTGTTTGAATCCTCCAAAAGTCCTTTCTTGAAATGATCATCCACCAATTTCCTGAAAAAAACAGTCGCTAATGAATATTTACCAGCAAATAATTCCTTCCCTCCATTCTTCCTCCTTTCCTTTAATGCTAATATATCTATTTCCTGAATAATACATTTTTGGAAGTGTAGAGGTTTATACTTAATTTTATTTTGTGAATAAAAATAATATTTATTTTCAAATGAGATTCCACATAGTAAACCCTGAGTTTATAATAATTTTTATTTAAAAATACTGATAAAATATTTCTTCAACAACAACAATTTCAACCTACTGCAACTCTAGAGTAACATAACAGATATTTCGTCAGTGAATAAAATTTTAACACAAAACTGTTACAAAAATGTGAAGACCAGGCATGCTATAGTAATATTACTGAAAGAAAAAGCAGCATTAACCTTGTATTTATATGTTAACTGTTGTGAAGCATTCTCTTTGTATTGATTTTTTTAAAAATGCCTACTTTACACATTTGTATTCCCTTCTTTCTTATGGAATAGCCCTTTCTTATAAAATTATCAATATTTTATAATTCAGATAAAATTAATTAGGACAATTTCTAATTCTCCTTATACAGCTCACTGTAAACCTCTTTCCAAAAATTTAGGTATTATAACCATCACCTCCATTTTTGTTTTCAATACTGTGCTTTTTATCAGACAAAATATTTCCATCTTGAGAAAACTAATAATTATCATCAAAACTTCACTAGAATGATCTCCAAACCTCCAAATTTTGAATTAATTTTCTCATTCTAAAGTAAGTATTGAATAAGGTATTGACTTTTATAATAATTTCTCAATTAAGAACATTATATCTTCCTATGCCTTCAGTGCATGATTTTCTTCTTGACGATAGCCTTTATGACCTAGGTGAATTTTTTATTGCCTCAACTTGTTTACCTCTCTTTTTTATAGTCGTAGTATATCCTCATCTTGATATAATTTCTACATCTTGATGCTCTCAATTTTTTGCTGTACTTTTTGACACTTCTAATGAATTACTATGTAATTTCAATATGTGAATAAAATTATTTTTATTACTTACACTTACACTACTTAAAGAAAATATTATTTGAAATGAAATTGAAATAAAAGGATGATAATTTTGGGTAAATTATTTTGAATCTGAAGAATATGATTCTATTCAATCAATTTTTATCATCATTTAAGTTCACATGTTTTTGATAATATCACTTAAACCTGCTCTAAAAATTGAGTATGATGAAAAGCATTTCTCCTCTTCTGTGATAATAAAGTTCTTAAAATAATAGAAAGACTCAAAAAATATTTCTAAATAGGATGCAACATTACCGCTACTAAAGCATATACTTAATATGCTATCACTTCTTTATTATCAAGGAATTGGAAATCTCGAAAGCTATTTACAAAGTTTTACTAAAAGTGAGGTCAAAAAATATCTACACTCTGCATGAAAAGGAAATCATTTTAAGTACTTATAATTTATTTTTAGCTTCACTCCAATGTAAGTAATGAAATGTATAATGTATTTAATAAAGAATGACTTACAGTTAATTTAGATGATGAGAAAGGAATCTCTTTTTCACATCTGCGTAAAAATTGAGCAACAGAGTAGGCAGACAAGAGTCTCACATCATCACTTTCATGGCTGGTGAAAAATGAAGATGTTAGGAATAAGCCGAGATTCCTAAAATCCAAAATATTTAGCGATGCATCACTTTCATCTTTCATTCCATGAAATGATTTTGCTATAAT